>OY728155.1:1339888339-1341199842 GCA_963277665.1 Viscum album | reverse complement strand
TTATACTATTCATAACGTCCATTTTAATTTCTATGTTATAATGGTAATATATATAATGGTTTGTTTGTTTTTTTTATTACTGGTTGAATATGCTATCAAACATAAAAATATTAGGGTTAAGTGTAATGAAAGTTAAAATGAGTGTTGCGTGTAATGAATGTTGAACATAGTGTTCCACATAATGTTAGATACACTGAGTGTCATATCTCTTTAAACTATCAAATATAATTTTCTTCTTTTAAAATTATAGGGGTGTTACATCCTCCCCATATTCAATAAATTGCATCCTCATAATTTGAATATTATCTTGGCAATCAATTGTCATACATTTTAAAATAAGTTTTTCAAAACAAAAATCATAAAAATGTTTAATAAACTATTCTCTGAATAATAGTGATAGGGAAGTAAAAATGTCATATATAATAACACAACACATGGGTTCCAGATAGAAGAACATAGGTTGGAATAGAGTAATATAATAAATAATTATAGAGAGTGAGTGAAGTCATCAACCACAAGAAAGTGAATGATGAAGGGAATGTTATGGTCCTAAAAACAAAAAATATGTGATGATTCCAAATACTATCAAATTATAATAATTGAAGGTTCTTGGATTATATTATTTATTCATGATCTTTTTCTTATATTTGAGGAATTCTATAAACATTAAGTCTAAAAACATAGTGAAATATACTTACATGTCAAGTATAATATCATACTTTATAACATTTTTACCAAAATAACATATTTTTCTCTTAATTATTATTATTAATGATGGATTTTTCTTGAAAAAAAGACTAAAATTAAATTTTTAAGTCCCCATAACTATAAAAGAGAAAATGAGCTATTCTTATAGTCTTTAAACATTATCCAATTCTAAAATGGTTAGCACATGTTATGATAATTACAAAAATTTATAAACCAACTTATTATACATTAAACATAAAATTTAAATAGTAATACACAATGTTCAAACTAAATTATTCCAAAAATCACCTCATAATAAATGTTTTTCCCTCAAATGTGATCTCGTATCATTAAACATGGAAACCCAAAAATTACATGATGCTTCATTTTTTTAAAATATCATTACTCACTCAGTATTCAATATTTTTCAATCTCATTGGTATCAATATGATAAAACATGTGTTCACAGTATTAACATAATATGATAGATCATGCAAACCGTAAATGTTATTAGTACCTTAAAACAAATGGCTAAAAAATGTAACGTAATACCTCACATTAAACAGAATCTTTATATACACATAAAACCAACAAGTAATCTCATATTGTGTCATTGATCACTTTAATATATCATCACATAAAACCTCAAAAGTGTGTCTATGGCATTTAAAATATGATAAAACTAATTCTTATATACCTAATATGGTATCCATAACTCTTAATATAACATAAAAAGAAAACATCATAATCTAAAACATTATCTAAACATTTCCTTTGATAAAAACTATAATAACCCAAAACCCACACTCCCAGGTCTTATTTTGAAATTTTAAGCATTATATTTTCAGATATGATGGCTTTAATTGTTAACCATCTTCCCATCCAAACCATACAACATAAAAAGGAAAACATGGATCACTTACACCCTTAAGGACGTTTTAGGAATATATTTTTTTTTTGAGAATTAGGAAAACTCATACATAAAAAATTCACATAATTTTAAATGATAATTTTTAGCACTTAACCCATTTTTTCTTTTTCACATTATGAAATTATAATTGTCTATATGAAATCCCTTTTAGACATAATTCAATCAACCAAATTCTGTATAACCCGGTGAAATGAAATATAATAGTGGTGATCTCAAATTCTCATTAAGGGGAAACATAAGCATTACTAAATTAATGTTAACAGTAAAAATAAGAATAAAATAAGGGCGCAATGGAATAATTAATGATCATGAGTATACAATATGAATATTCATAACAATTGATACCTAGATCATAAAACATGAAAACATGGAATATGGAATTAACAAATGTAAAATTCAAAAGAATAAATAATCATGTCCCACTTGATGTCAATATTGATCCAATGGGACATCATACACCCATAAAAAGAATAATTAAAACATATTGGTAACTTAGAGCATCATCCCATTGAACCCATAAAAAACAAATACAACCCTTATAAATGGTATAACGAAACATTTTACATTTAATATAATTTTTTTGATAACATAATCATTACATAAGGCATTAGATTTCGGTCTAGCTGTACCCATTGTATAAGTTATAAAAATATAAAATGTTTCTATCTAGGTGCACTCATCATGTTTAATGTCCAAAAACTAAATAATTAATAAGGAACATAGATAATTAATATAATAAAAAATTATTGAAACATCCATTATTAATTTCCAAAAATTATTAACTCATGGAAAGGAAATGGGTTACATAACAATTTCTTTCAAAACATGATTAACAAGTGGAAACGAATATGGTTCCATAACAATTACTTAGAAAAAAAACAATAATCTATCATGAGAAAGAAAAAGTATGGTGTCGAAAAAAATATCACAAATAGATGATAAATAAAAAAATAAGTTTTTCATTAATTAATGGATATAATATTTAATGATTGTTAAAAAATTCAGGATGAAAATATATGTTAAATTTTCAAAATCACTTTTTAAGACATACAAAATTTTGAAAATAATATTTATTGATAATAAACATTAAATATTTTAAATTAATTTTTCAAAACTCAAATAATAAATTTAGTAAGTAAAAAATCCTTCCTCATTGTAAAACAAACTTAAAAAAACATGTTTAGAAAACATGGTTCTGGAAGAAAAAGAGATTTCGACTAAAAAGTGATTTTTTTCATTAAAAATTATCCTGAACTACTGAGTACATAAACATAGGAAAAAAGGGTATATTGTATTCTAATTAAATAAATATTTTAGAAGAATATTTATTAAAATTATTTAGTGGAATTTCACAGTATTTAAATATTGTATACTTAACCATAAATAATACTGATTAACGATGAGATTGAAATATGAAATTATTACCACTTTAGTAACGTTGAATATATTTCACATGAATGATTCCATCAAATATAGAATAAAATTCCATAATAATAAATTAGATTCTTATATTAAACTTCAAATGGGATGCATATAAACCTCAAGAAATATAATAGATTCATAACATGAAATATGTCTCAAAGAGGAAATATTATGTCTACAATATATTAACATTATGGTAAATTTAAAAATGTATATGAAATGATATAGACATATTAATATGGACATTTAAATTATAATAAATTTAAGTAAAATAATCATAAATTACATTCATGTTTAGTACATACATCACACACAAAAACAAGTTTCGAGTATGGCATACAATTCATAGAAATTAAAGTAAGAAAAGACAACCATTACCTTGAGTGTGATTTATTATGTGTGTATTTATATTCTTGAATAATAAAATTCTGTTAATTATTTATTTTTTTGATAAATATATTGTGTTTTTATTAATTTTTTTTCACTTATTACAATTTTATATACATTTACTTAATCAATTAAGTTTACATCAGATTTTTTGACCATATCTATCTTATGTGTCAAAAATAAATTAATTGGGTTGAAAATGGTCAATAATGACATTATTTAATAATCTAAAAAATATAAATAATTAAATAATTATCATATATATACAAGAAGTATATATTTTTACCCTTTATTAATAATTTTCATGAAAAATGATCTATCGTAATGATCATGGAGATGGTAAGTCGTGCGTATGCGTGAGTTACTTTTCAATTTTCAATGATCATTATAGAAAGATGGTTAGTAAAATTTTACCTTTATAGAATGGTAATAATATAAAGAATTTGATATTATTTAATCATATAAAATTATAATTATAAAAATTTTAATTGGTGTAGAAAAAATTAATTGCCTCGCTTCGAGGAGGTGGAAGTACACACATCGATGAAGAACGTTATAGTTGGTTTCAATGTGTGAGAATGTAAAAAAAAATATGAGACGTTATATTCAAATAATTATATATAAGCAACTAATATCATTAATATTATATTTATAAGTACTATATATATTAAATTTACCCTTACTACCTTCAATGTAATGCTTTTGTGAAAAACGAATTGCATCGCTCCATGTGGTAGTTGTGGGAGGTGGTAATGGAGAAACAAATAAAATCGTTTCGTGAGGTGGTGGTCCACCTTACACATGAATGATAATTTCATAACACATTTGATGGAAGTGTGTGTGGTTATAGGAAATACCATTAACATAACAACATATCAGTATATTTAATATACATAGGTTATTATATCTGCAGTATATAATAAACATTAATGGAGGTGGAGGGAATAGTAAAATAACGTCACTTCTTGAAGAAAATTAACTCTTCTTTGGGTATCCTCCTTTGGTTTTCACGAAAGGTTGGAAATGATGGAATTATAAATAAAAAATGTTTTTAAGATTATTTTATATATGTTGTGAAGTGATATAGGTATTGTTTGGATGATCCAAATAGCTTGATATTTGAAGGGAAGTATAGGAGTGAGTGAACTTTTATAGTTGAGGAGGATTGAAATTTTTGTAAATACCCAAAAGTATTCACTATTGGGAGGTCAATATTACCTAATGTGGGTACAATATTGATAATTAATTGTGTTTAGGGATAATTTGTTCAATCAAAACCTTCACATAATATCCAACCACATTTTTAACCATTTTTTTCAAAACTCATATGTTTCCTTATTTTTTTATTTTTTTTCATTATGGTAAGTAGTTTTCGACAAAATTAATTTATCCATTATGTCTAAATTATGAATAGACTTATTATATAATATTAACCTAATTATAATTATTATTAAAAACAATTAATCAAATAAAAATCACATATCTATTTAAAATTAATTTTAACACAAGCGTATGTAAAATGAAAATACACTATTTTTACCATAACTATGCTAGTGGAGTTTTTATTATTTAGGGACAATTATAGTATTTATAAATGAAAAATTGGTCAGTTAATAGGACATAGTCCAATTTTTGTTCATATAAAAATGAAATTTTAAAATATAAATTTTTTATTAATTTTAATCAATTAGTAATATATAATTTATCATAAAATTACTTTATATTAATAAGTAACATTATTTGATTAAATTGAAATTAAAAATTTCAGGAAAATTATTTAATTAGAATATATTATTTTAAACTATATATATAATTACATATTAATCCAAAAAATAATAATCCCAATAATTCGTTCAATTTTCACCACTTTTAATATTGTTTGTATCATTTATATTATTTTATTATAAACTAAATATTTACTACGTTGGTGTTTCTTAATAATTTTTAGTAAGTAATTGAACTCTAAAAAAATAAACAATGTTATAAATATATAGACCACTAATTTATATTTATATATAATATTTATAACATAAACAATATTGTTTCCCTCTCCAAATTCTTTAATGACATTAAAATGATAAAAAGATTCCTTTTTCTCACTTTCTTTACATAACTTTTCATATTGGTCAATTTCGTGTAAAATTTTACAAAAAACTCATAAATATGGATCCTATGGTCACAAATGTGTAACTATTTCCATAAAATGTTTTGTATAAAAGTTTCTTTTTCATTATCCCTTTTAATAATAATGTTTAATCCCTTGGAAAATTCATTTTTTTCTTAATCAGTGTGATTAATTTTTATTGTTTTTATTAATAATTAATGTAAAAAATTAAGTTAGCCTTATTTTATATTATCAATAGTTATGATTGAAAGTATTTATTAATTTATCAAAATTTAATTTATATAAGATGAAAATTTTAATTAAATATTAATCCTACAGATGCATCGAGACGTCATGTTTTTAAGAAGATTATATTTTCGAGAAAAATGATTCTATACTAACGTAATGACTAAAAATAGTAATTTTATGAAACTAAATTAATATTTTATGATGTATATTATATAAATATAGTTTAATACATTCCCAATTATGGATTATTTTAATTAATTAAAAGGGAGAATCATTTTTTATTTTAAAATAGTTTTTAGAAAAACATGTTTAAAACCCAAAAACAAACTTATACTATAAAAATTATAAATTTGATTAAATTTAATTAATATGATTAATTATATCTTAATAATACCTAGGTAACATGAAAAAAATTTCAAAAAAAATTTTGGATTTTATATTACTTAATTTATTGAAAAAAAATTACTTTTTAATAAAAAAATTGAATTTTCACTATTCACTAAAAATCAATATTTTTAGAAAATTCGAAAAATTTTACCCAATGTAAATTTTGATACTACGATTAAGAAAATGAATTAAATATTATAATTTTTTTAAATGTTCCAAAAATATATTATAATATTTTTCATGAAAATTAATAAAAATATTTGTAGAAGAAAACATATTTTTGAAGAAAAAAATCACTTTAGTAAAAGTTGGTTTATTTTGTAATAAATATTTATAAACCATTTATATTGATTAATATATATATATATATCATAATGTATTTAATACTATTCATACTATATAATTTAATGGCAAGGTTATAACGTTGATGTATATCAGAGGTCGTTTATGTTTGATGTTGCTTCTTGAATAATTGATGAAAAATAAAAATCATTAGGATAATTGTAAAACAAGATAAAATGATTATGCTATTTAATTAAATCTGAACATATTATTTATTTTAATTCATGATTAAATAAATGTATTATTTCTTTTACGATATCGAATATAATTTTCTTCTTATAAGAATCACGTTGTGTTATATACCTATATTGTGTAAAGAATAAAGATTTATAATTATTTCCCAAGAAAAAATATATATATAATATATAGAACCATATATAGAAATAATGTACAATTTAATAATTAAACAGATCCATGATTAACAATAAATATATTATGGAAAAAATTTAATGTCTAATGAGAACATGAAAGTGAATATTTCAAGGGTAGATTATTTAATACATGAATGAATCAAAAATGTTAATATCAATACTTTCCTTTGAAAAAATGATCAAAACCATCCATATAATCAATAAATTTGATATCAATACAAAAATTTCCGCATTGGAGAATATGTAAAATAATGTGTTCTTTCTCTTGATGAATAGAAATACCATAAAAATTTCATTGAAAACCTTATTGCAGAAAATGTCATTTTTTACATTGAAAATATTGTATTAAAACTATAATTTCATGAAATACTTTTAAAAATATTTTCATTGAAATTAAACATTAAAACATATGATGGAATATTTAAAATATCGAGTGGTATGATGGTTGAAAATTCAATATATTTCATATAGAGTAAAACACAGATTCCTTTAATATTTTGGGTAATAGCCAAACAAGAATTTCCTAGGAAAATGACATGAATATTCCTAAAAAACATTTTTTAAAAAATAATATACAAGTAACAATTTCATTAAAAAATAATTCTGTGATTTTTAATATGGTTTTTGATTTTTTTAAATACAGTTTGGAAGGAAAAAATATTTTCAACCAAAGAGAGAAATCAAGTCAAATTTTCTTCAAAACATTCTCAGAATGATTTTAATTGACAAGAATGTGAAAATATTACTATTACTCAATTAAAATCATGAATAAATGGAGGCTAATAAAATTAAATGGGTTTATTAGAAAATGATAAAATAATTTCATTCAATGGAAATTCATGTTTAATCAAAAAATTTAAAAATTGGATTATATAATAAACCCTTACATTGATCATAACATTGGTGTGAGAATAAATCATTGAATAAAATATGTCTATTAAATTTTAATCCACATAAAACAACTGTAAATAAAATATTATATTTTTAAATTTATTTACAAAATAAATCGTAGAATATCAAAGGCAATGGTGAAGTAATATAACCAAAATAAATTAAATTCAGTCATAAAATATTTACAACTAGAATATTATCAAGTAAACTCTTCATGAACGAAATATTTCGAATTGAAAATTAAAATACCATGAATTATTAAGGAATACTGATATTAGATGTCAAAATCAAAGTATATACACCATAGAAAATAAAATAGGTGTATAAATTTTCCATATGCTTGAATGACGTGAAATTGAGAGAAGTCCCTTACATTACAATTCTTTCTGTTGAATGTTTCATAACCTATTGTATAATGGATTTATTAAATTTTTTAATTTATACGATAAATATATTCATATATTATTATATATTATCCTCTTATAAAATCTTCTAACCAGCTTTCTAATAATATTTAATTATTTTCCTTATTGCTAGGGTTAATTGCCTTGTTTTCTCATGCGTGTTATTCCAGGAATATTCATGTTCTAATGTATAATATATAGATACACCATATAAATAATTTTATTAATGATATAAATATAATTATTTTTCATGAAATAAATTTTTATAATCATCATTTTTATTTAATCGTGGAGAATGGATCACATAGATTCGTGGGGATGGTAGGTCGTACGTAGGCACAAACGACATTATCATTCCCTAAACAGGTGATAGGGTAAGGAAGTAGGACATAAATTTATTTTAAAAAATATCATCACATCTATTTGAAATATATTTATTATTATTATCATCATTGCATTTTGTAAAATGAATATGTAAAAAACAAATCATCGCTTCGTGAGATGGTAGTCCGACGTACATACGAGCAATATTATCATATTTTAAATGTAATATTATATTAAAATATATATTTGCTATTAAAATTAAAAAAAGAAGAAAAATATTATAAATATCATATTATTTTTGTTTAATCCATAATTATATCCATCTTTAAATGGTGGTTATGGACAAAAATTCAATCGGTTTGCAAGATGGAAGTCTACCATACACACAATCAACAATTTTGTTTCCAATTTGATGGAAGATGAGATGGATATAGGTCATGAAATTAACATAATTACATGCCTGTATATAGAAGATACTATTGATATTATAATGTCATTACTCAGGCTGCACTGGGGGGACCCTATTGTCGTTTTCCACATCGTGACGGTGGTGGACTCTATATCCATCCCTCTCCCACCGTTGGGGGAGGGACCCTCAATGTACAATAAAGGAGGAGCTCCCCCTTCCTCACCATCATGAATCCTACCCTCTTACCACATTTTCGTTATGTCTCTCTTTGCACGAATGTTCTGGATTGGCTGGATGGTTTCCCTAATCACATGATCTCAACTATGGAGTTCTCAAAATCTCGGATCTCTTAATATGTACTTGGGTTACTCAGATTTAGTATTGTCACCCCTTAGTTTATTTGTTCTACAGTTATGTCCTTGATTATTTGAATTTCTAGGAGAGGGTGATGGTGTGACATATAGAAAGTCATCATATAATGATTTGTTTCAGCTCTAAAGAAGACCTAATCAATGCCTAGTCATGTTCACCTCATAGTATCAATGTTTACTAATTTTTACTATTTCTATGGTAATTTTAATTTCATAAGATGAACGAACCACCTACAATAGAGATTTGGGTATGTTTTCTTAATCTCCCCCATTCGAATCAAATTCTGCTATTATTAGAATGACCGGGAGCCTTGTTGGTAGGTATACGTGTTTGGACCACACCACATATGCCCTTTCTCATCTGGTGAATCTTTGTGTTTGTGTTGAAATGGACGGCACAAGATTACCATTCCAATATGTTCAGATTATATTTTTTGAGGAGTACCGTTGAAAAAAATGAGTGGTATATGAATCCTAGACCGACTTCTGTGAGGTCTGCAAGCGCATGGGTCATGCGAGGGAGCATTGTCGACGAGGTCCTCAATTACTGGCTAAGACCGTCAATAGTAGTGGCAAGGAGACATTGCTTCGTGGTGGGGCTAGATTATTAGAACATAAAAATGTAGGGATGATAGTTCTCGGGATGTTCATTTTATAAGGGTAGGCTATATTAGTCATTGATGCTTGGTAATGAGGAGTTTATGGAAGTGGAATGGTCAGACAATGTCTCAGAGGTTCACGTGAGTAGGACAGATGTGTTTAATGAGAAAAACATAGTGAGGGTTCATGAAAAACCAAAGGCTTCCATGTCCTTTATTATGTTGAGGAATTATTTGGTTGGCCCCTTCAGTAGTTGTGATCATATAAATTCCTATGTCAGAGGGAGGATGGGCTCTATCTAGATGGTTTTTAACCCTTCTGATCAATAATTAGATGTGTCTGTTATTGCTACGGTTCAGGTGGTGAGTGGAGGAGAGGACATTTCTATTGTTTTTTATGCAGTAATGGATTGTTCGGATAGTGGGATACTACACTCAGGTAATAAGGGCCTGCCAAGGGTGTGGATGTCCAGATTGGTATGTCTGGGGGTCCTGCTCCAAGGAACTGGTCCCCAATTCAGCTATAAAATAGATTTGAAGGTATTATAAAGGAAGGATTGGGGTCTACACATGCCGATGTGGATGAAGGGGTCCATGTAGAAGAGCTCAATGATGTCGATTATATCCTTTCAACAGGTGAATCTTCGAGAATGAAGGGAAATATGGGTACCAGGAGGAGGAAGGGAAGGAAGGATTACTCATCTATACCACCCCTCAGGTGATCCAGTCATCAAAAAAGAAAACTTACCAGAAGTGGGCGGTGAGGTCATTAGTCAACGGAAATAAAGAGATCTGGTTAACCTAAATGTGGATCTGATTATGAGTTTAAAATAAGAAATGGTTGAGCGGGTCCTGTTACTCGATTATTCTAAAAGAGGAAGCAACCAAAATTATGGAGATGTCAATAAAAATGGCTATATCTGAGGTGGAATACACCTAGATTGATAAGTTTGACCTGATTCTGGTTGGGGGATTCACAAAAGGGAATAATATAATTAAAGAGTATGTTCATTCCTGGGATAAGCTTACATATTCTTTTGAAGAGTTTTTAAAAGGAAAATCCAAACACTCAGGTAACCACAATCTTCTGGAACTTGTTTATTTAAAATGATTCTAGTATGTTTAAATTGTACATTAATGACTTTGATATATATATATATTTGGTTAATGCTTTGTTTCTCACCTTTTCCTTAAATGTTTTTTCAATAAAAATTATTTTTATTTCTATAATGTCATTATTTAATATTATTATTAGGACATGGAAGAAGAAATAAAATAAAATCAGTTGTTTATGAACATTACCTCTTATTTGGATCACCTCATTAGGTTTACAATAAGTACCTTCTTAGGTTTTATTTATAATACAAATGAAACATATATTATGAGGGAAGTGAATTGGGGAACATATTTTGGTAGGTATTGGAAAACCCAATTGGTTTTCGATGTGTGAAGAGGGGAGGAGATTATGTTGCCTTTTTTAAGTGGGGTATAAGACAAACATATAAATTTTAAAAATAATCAATTAAAATGCTGTTTTTAAAGCTTGAAAATAGGTCATTATAGACAATTATAGGGGATAAGTTCAAAATATTTCCAAAAAAAGTTTCAGAAATATTTATGTCATTTTATACCGTTATTTTATCAGTTTAACCCACGATAAATCAGTTTTTACCTTAACCACGATAATTAATTTTTACTTATGTTAGTACTCATAATGGTTAATACAATTTTTAAATGTTATATAATATAGATTGTTCTAATACCAACTAATAAATAAATTTGTAAAAAATCATTTCTTGCAAGTGGTAGTATCCAATTTTACATTATACCCTGAGATTAGATGAACAAGTAAATTCCCAAAGAGAGAATGCTTATATGTATTGAATATTTGAAGATAAATATTCATTATGAAATTGTTGAAAATTATTTATATTAGTTATATTATAATATAAAAGATAAGAATTTACATTAAACCCAATTTTTAATATAATTTTTCATTGTAAATTGTTTAAACAAAATAGTAGTTTAAAAAAAATCATTATTTTTTTACTATTCATTGAGAAATGAAAATTTACAAAAAAATAAAAAATATTTACCCTAAGATAATGTTTATTTAGTTATTCAAATAAATATGATCATTTTATGAAATATTGGTTCAATAAGTGTAAAAAAATAATTATAAATTATATCTTCATAGTGTGACTAAACTGCTCATTTAGATAAAATATAGTTTCTCATAAAACAGTTATTTTTATTTTAAATGATTATTTTATTTATAGCATATTTTGTTTCATTCAGGATTGGGGTTTAATGTACAACAAGATATTTATGTGATTAAATTGAAATAAATATATATCATGGGCTGTTTAAGATCAGTGTTTTGTATTGAATATGCTATTGAATACAATTTTTTATATTAATCATTTATGGTGCTACACATTGTAACCATATACCCCTAAGTAACTAACAATGATGTTCTACATTCAACCACCATACAATACTATAAATGCACTAAATTGTAATAATATTATTCTAATTCGCTTATCATAGTTCCTAAATCCAAATTATATTACATTAACCAATAATATTATGATCCACACATTATTAAACATCACAAATCCAACCCCTATTAAATCACTTAATATGTTGGATGTTCTAAACATTCCTTTATCATACCACAACCACCTTGTTGGGATCAAATTATTCATGATGTCTCAAACAGTCATCTTAGGATAAACAAAATCCACTTTCCAACTCAGCGGTAATTCCAGGAAGACCAAGGAAGTCGCATGCATGCTTAAATGTGTGTGTACATGATGTAAATCAATGACAAGGCTCTTGATCAATCAATTTTATATATATTGAGTTCCTTTTATGTATGAAACTCAAATGTCTATGATATGCAAGCATTATATGGATACACTGCACATAAAAAAGATCACTCACATGAAAGAAACATTAACAAACAATATGACATCAATCAACCCCTTCTTTCGGGCCCCCTAAAATTTAAACTTCAAATAAATGAAATATATAAATGTTGAGAACATGAATAGTAATCCACATATAACCCTCTTTCATGCCAGATGTGACGTAAAACCACACTTTTCATGATCGATTATCACATAAAATGACAGATTTTCAAAGAATATATCTTCCAAGAACAAATATTTTTCACTATCACTAAATATTTCATCTATAAGTATAAGGACACACTAATTATTCATGTTGATCCTCTCGAAGTTGAACAACTTCTTTGTTACGAGTAGGAATTATCTTTTGCGACATCATGAATGAATTGAACCATCAATGTAGAGATATTTCATGAAAAATTTCTTTTGGTTCCTTCATTTGTGTGGGACCACAATTGTGTAATCCTAGCCCAAATAGTTGTAACTCACATTGGGTGAGCACAATGATTTTTTGTGTGCACACCATGGAGCTTTCACATTGCCCCCAATCCTGCTTGCACCCCCCGACCTTATGTGTGATCCTCCAATCTTTCATGCAACACCTATTTGAAGCTCCATGGCCTACCTTTAGGTCAAAGAACCATGTTCGAGAAACTCTTTCACACAACCCCCATACCATTTATATATATCTTGTGCAGAACCTTCCAAAATTGTATGCAGAAACTTATCTGTCCATCGTAAGGTATCCCTTTATGAACCTACTACATGAGTTGCCATACATATTGCTTATAAACATATGTATGCTAATGAATTTTTATTTTCATCATAGGAACGCTGATGTTATTAATATTTTCATGAATTATTATATTCCCCCTTTACAGATTTTATATGAAATATGCATAATTTGTGTGAAATATTAATGTTTTAAAATTAAGTATAATTTTTGAGCATTTTTAGAAGTAGTCCAATTGAGTCAGTTTAATGTTTTAATAATAACTATCACTATAATGATCCACTGTCATGACCCCCTCCCCACAAAGTTTACCCCTCCTAGGCCGAAAATGTGAAAAAGGAGATAATGACCCCCGAGTCCCGCCTCCAGTAGGCCCCGGGTTGGCGACTAGCACCGAGGGTATAATAACATACAAATGGGAGGCATTACCCTCTAAGAGAACACATGTAGAAGAGAGAGATAGAATAGACTCCAATCAACTCCACCTTAGAACTGAGATATAAAAGGAAACCAAGTACATATATGAAATGTCATGAAAAAGTACTACAACAGAAAGGGGAAACTAAAAGTACCCAAAAGAAAGTAAAACGACAGAGACCACAAGCCCGAATAGCTCCTCCTCCAACCGCAAGCTAGTAGTAACCAGTTTGATCTCCAACCTGCTCCAAGTGACCTGAAATACAGTTTATATATACTTAGGGTGAGTATAAATGTATACTCAGTAGGATCCTCCCCAAGCCTCTCGTGAAAAAGTAAAGAAAGCATGCTAAAGCCCGGTGACAAACAAGTGAAACTAACTCGTCACCTAAACAGGTATACTATGTTCCCAACCTCGCCATGGCTACTCTCACCAAGTAACGCATACAAGAATATAGCATATAGTAAAGAATATCAAGGGTACCCCGCTACTACTTCCCCACTGGTTTGCCGCTTTTCCCCAATGACATATGTCCTGTGTATCTCTCTCCAAAGGCTTGCCCGCAGACACCTGTGCGAAGCTCCACAATCTGCACCCCGTGCACCACATAGGCTTGCCCGCAGACACCTGGGCGAAGCACCACACCATCCTCACAACCAAAAGTAACCTGGTAGTCTCCGATAGCCACCACAGCTCGCATAACGTGCATCATACGTCGGGTATAATACCTCAAGCCATTACAGCCCATACTCTGAGTAAGGATCCTCATGCCATCATAGCCTATACACATTACACCTATAGTAGTCCGTAGGATACTATATCCAGAATATATGTGTGTGAATAACGACAAGCCATTATTGGCCTCTACACACATATATAGGGTAACTAACCGCTGTGCCTCATGGAACAAGTATCTACCAAGAGAATAGAGCGGAGCCAAAGGGGGTAGTCAGCCATTCAACCTCCCATCAGAATGTTGTGGAAAACACCCCCCCTAGGGATCAGAATCCCTGGGGTGTCAGTTGTCCTTACCGACAGGGTGGAGTAACGTATAGAAACACAAAAAGTACAGAATATATAAGTAACTCACATCCACACTATGGGCATTACCTAGTCTTAGATACAACTGCAGCTAATGTCTCTCAGACTCCAGGATTCTACTTCTAAGACTAAGTATCCTATAAACACACAAACATTTGAAGAGATTTATTAGATTACTCCGTTCTCATTTTATCAGTTCCACTGTACATTAATTAATTCTTTAAACATTAATTAAGAATGAATAATTCCACATTAAACTGAATTGGCATCACATTCAAAAACAACTGCTCCTTTTTAAGATTCACATCACCTTTAAATTCCAGCATCTCCATCCCTGTGGATTTTCACCATTTAATCAAACATTCATTATATAATTACTTTTCCACATTCCCAGGCATTCTAGAAAAACATCCTATGATTCTACACACAAAGGAGGCTCAACACGGTGAATAGATATACTACCTGTCGAGTCTTTCCCGCCTATAGAAAGTGTATATACCCATTCTCCCTCGAGAGGCTAAACACGGAAAGCACGTGGCATACCCCACGTGTCTTCGCCTCCTTCGGAAGAAGGGTAGCAAGACCAGCTGCCTTGAGCAGTGGGGAAAAGCAAAGAAGATTAACATTCAAGAAAACCGCAAGCAACCAGCAACCACATCCATCCCATTCCATCACCCCTGGTGTCCTCCCCAATACCCACATGCATAAACTGATGCATCTCGCCACTCTAGGCGTCATCTGCTGCCATACCCACAAGGCCTCCATGCCTCCACATATCACAACAACCATCCATGCTCACATCACAGCACAAGAAGCATAAAAACAAACATCACATCATGGGCTCTTGACCCTTTAATAGAAAAGAGGGTAACTCAGAACCCTTTTAGAAATTCCCACATAATCTGTTCTCTAATCCATATTGAATTGGCAGATTTTTTATTCGTAGGTTCCAATCATGGATACCTAATCAGTAAGCTATCAAAATTAAATAACCATGCTTACTTCCCTAATTTGATTATCCTCAAATTAGAACAACTACAACAACGAAAATAACCAGATTTATTTACATGCCTCTTTATCTTTATCCAATTAATTAACAATTAATTCTGGCTTTACGTTCGTTATCAATTCTATCATGAATGAAAAACAAATCAAAGAAAACATAGATATCACTATATCTAGGAAAACATGAGGCAAACAGTTATCACGGTATAAATCAACAACTTGCGATCAAAGAATTCTCTTAATCCGGTTAAAGTATTTAATTAGGTCAATTTCATTGTGATCCAAAGGACTAAATCATGCTAATTCTATGATTGCACATATACAATTACAGAAGCCATGAATCCCCTACCTCAAACAATTCCTCACGTTCTTTATCCACACAACAGGTCACGATCGTCCCCTCACGACAACTGCATCCACCGGAGGATGCTGCGGTACGACAGTACCAACCAACCCCAAGAAAACCCATTAGAATCTTGGAAATTACATGGTATAATTATGGAAAAGAGGATAGGAGAAGATGAACCCCAAAAGAACGACGATACAACATACCTTATATCGAAGATTGATCGACACGGCTCAGTTGCATCCAAAACAGAACAGAACCAATCCTAGGGGTAATGATTGATTGTGCAACTCCTACGGAAAGGATTGAAAGGTTCTAAAATCTCTTAGCTGAGAACAAAGGGAAAGAACAAGGGAGAATGAAATCTCATCCCTTTTTAAGATTTAATGGGGCGACGGTTTAAGATCCGGTTAATTCTCCATTAAAAAAGGATCGCATTAACCCACGCGGATTGACCAAGTAAAACATTTCAAGCCTTAGAAATAATTAATATAGGATTTATGGCATTGGAAACGGCCTTAAGATCCCTAAAAAATAAGGCTTTAAATGTATTTTACGTCAAAGGAAACGTCAAAAGGGGAAAACTATAGGAGTCTGGAAACACTGTTCACCCACTGTTACTGTACATGAAACCGATCTGTGAAACCGATCTGTGAAACCGATATGCCACACCGATCTGTGAAACTGATCTGTCACACCGATATGTGAAACCGATCTGTCACACCGATCTGTGAAACTGATCTGTCACACCGATCTGTGAAACTGATCTGTCAGACCGATTTGTGAAACCGATCTGTCACACCTATCTGTGAAACCGATCTGTCACACCGATCTATGAAACCGATCTGTCAGACCGATCTGTGAAACCGATCTGTCACACCGATCTGTGAAACCGATCTGTCAGACTGATCTTTGAAACTGATCTGTCACACCGATCTGTGAAACCGATCTTTCACACCGATCTGTGAAACCGATCTGTCACACCGATCTTTGAAACGGATCTGTCGCACCGATCTGTGAAACCGATCTGTCCCACCGATCTGTGAAACTGATCTGTCACACTGATCTGTGAAACCGATCTGTCAGACCGATCTCTGAAACCGTTCCGTCAAACCGATCTGTGAAACTGATCTGTCTCACCGATCTGTGAAACTGATCTATGAGACCAATCTGTCAGACCGATCGGTGAGACCGATCTGTTACTGTTCATAAAATTGGAAACACTGTTCACAGAACTGGAAAAATTGGCAAAGTGTTGGGGATAAGTCCCCTTGACCTCCTGGAACACCTACAACACCAAAATTCCACAAAGTAATGGACCGGAGAGGTCTGGGCCATTAAATTAGATACCTCTCAAAACATTCTCGTCCTCGAGAATTTAAAACCAACCCATAAGAAAAGAGGGGTCTGAACAACCACCCCATAAGATACCTCTCAGGGGAAAAACCACCATGAGTTGTTCGAAAGCTCGAACAAAACTACGACATCCAAGAGAAAGGGAACAAAAAATCCATACCCAAACAATTAAATCATATCTTCACATGAAAAGTACATAAATAAAACATGAAAGGTCTAACCAGAGAGGAAACATCATTACATGAAAGGAGTTAAACATTGAACAACTCTGGGTACTGAGCACGTATCTGTGACTCACGCTCACAGGTACTCTCCTCCATGCCACCGTGTTTCCACAAGACACGAACTAAGGGGATAGAACGCCCACGCAACACCTTCTCTTTGTGGTCTTGGATCTCCACAGGTCGCTCCTCGAAGGTTGAATCATCATCAATATTGATCTCTCCCCAATCGATAACATGAGATTCATCATGAAGATTACGACGGAGCTGTGATACATGGAAAACATCATGTATCTGAATCATATTAGGGGGAAGTGCTACTCGATATGCCACAGCTCCAACACGAGCTAACACCTCGAAAGTCCCAACAAACCCGGGAGAAATCTTACTTCCACGACCAAACCTTCGCTGCCCATGACGGGGAGTCACCTTCAGAAACACATGATCCCAAACATTAAACTCTAAGGGTCTCCTTCTTTGATCAACATATGATTTCTGATGATCGTGTGCTGTCTTCATCCTCTCACGAATCACATGTACCATCTCTGTTGTATTCTGCACTAGTTCTGGTCCGAGAATTGCTGACTCTCAGACCCCAGTCCAGCACAACGGAGAATGGCAAGGCCGGCCATACAGGGCTTCAAATGGCGCCATACCAATGGTGGAGTGAAAAATATTATTGTAAGGGAACTCTACCAAGGGTAAGTGCTCTTTCCATGAACCTCCAAAATCAAGAACACAAGAGCGCAACATGTCTTCAAGAGTCTGGATTGTTCGCTCTGTCTGACCATCCATTTGAGGATGAAAAGCAGTGCTAAGGCATAATTGAGAACCAAAAGCATGCTGGAGACCTCTCCACACCCTAGAGGTAAAACGAGGATCTCGATCAGAAATGATCGTCTTAGGAACTCCGTGAAGCCTCGCCCCCTCCTCCAGATACTACCTCCACAAAACCTCCACTGAGCTCAACTCCTTGATTGCTATGAAGTGGTCTGATTTAGTTAAACGATCCACTACCACCCATATAGCATCATGTCCTCCCGGAGCTCAAGGTAAACATGTAACAAAGTCTATTGAGATGTCCTCCCACTTCCACTGAGGAATCTTTAATGGCTGGAGAAGACCACCAGGAACACGGTGTTCGGCCTTCACCCTTTGACAGACTAAACATCGAGACACAAACTCTACCACTGCACGCTTCATCCCAGGCCACCAAAACTGTCTCCTCAAGGACCGGTACATCTTTGTCACACTAGGATGTACTGCTAAGGGCGAGCTATGGAACTCTTGGAGAACCGCCTCGCGCATCGCCAAGGGAACAAAAAGCCTGCCATGATACAACACTCGGTGTTGTTCATCATCCGACCAACCATCAGGGGCCTCCCCACAAACAACTCTGTCTCTCCAAACTTCCACCTCTAGATCACCCAACTGAGACTCTTCCACCTTCTGCATCAGAGATGACTGAACCATCATCTGGAAAAGACAACCTCTACCTCCAACCTCTTCCATATCAAGATGTAATGCTGACAGTTCCTCCATTACTCTCCAAGAATCACCGGATTCACGCACAGCATCACTACATGACTTTCGGCTCAGCGCATCAGCAACAACATTTCCCTTCCCAAGTGTATACGATATTTCGAAGTCGTATTCCTGCAAGAACTCCATCCACCGATGCTGCCGCAAGTTCAAGTCACGTTGGGAGAAAACATACCTCAAACTCTTATGATCGGTGAAAACCACAAAGTGCTCATCAATGAGGTAATGTCTCCACGACTTCAGAGCAAACACCACGGCTGCCAACTCAAGATCATGGGTTGCGTAGTTGCATTCACGTGGACGCAACTGCCGAGACCCATAAGAAACAACTGACCTCTGCTGCATGAGAACACAACCTAGCCCCAGATGTGACGCATCGCAGAAGACGTCAAACTGGACTCCCTCAGCTGGAAGACAAAGAACAGGAGAACTTACCAACTTCTCCATTATATACTCGAATGCTGCCTGACACTGATCAGTCCACATGAACACTTGATCCTTCCTAGTCAAAGCTGTCAAAGGAGTCGCAACTCGGGAGAAATTTGCTACGAACCTCCTGTAATATCCTGTGAGACCAAGGAAACTTCGCACCTCTGACACTGTCTTGGGGGCTGCCCAAGACACTACTGCTTCTATCTTTGATGGATCCACAGTTACTCCCTGTTGGGACACAACATGCCCCATGAAACGAACTTCTCGATCCCAAAACTCACACTTGGACTACTTCCCAAACAATTTATGTTGGCGAAGAACTCCCAAAACAGCTCGTAGATGCTCTGCATGCTCTTCTTAATATGTGGAGTACACAAGGATGTCATCGATGAAAACCACAACAAACTTGTCCAAGAATTCACGGAACACAACATTTATCAACCCCATGAAAACAGCTGGAGCATTCATCATGCCGAATGGCATTACAACAAACTCATAATGCCCATGACAACAACGGAATGCAGTCTTTGGGATATCCTCATCCTTTACACGCATTTGGTGATATCCTGACCGCAAGTCAATCTTTGGGAACCAACTTGCACCCTTCAGTTGATCGAATAGGTCATCAATCCGTGGAAGAGGATATATGTTCTCTATTGTCACTTTGTTTAATCGACGATAATCGACACACAACCGCAAACTGCCGTCAGCCTTTTTCACAAACAAAACTGTTGCA
Source organism: Viscum album (assembly GCA_963277665.1). Lineage (NCBI taxonomy): Eukaryota > Viridiplantae > Streptophyta > Magnoliopsida > Santalales > Viscaceae > Viscum > Viscum album. The sequence goes on along the minus strand of OY728155.1, from coordinate 1,341,179,222 downwards.
CCCCACAGTGACACGCTTGGCCGAAAAAAACCACACTGCAATAGACCATCAAGCTGAATACGTAGCTCTCGTAACTCAGAAGGGGCCATCCTATAAGGAGACATAGAGATAGGAGACACTCCTAGCTGTAACTCAATCCCAAAGTCGATCTCTCGTCGAGGGGGAAAGGATACAACCTCTCCTGGAAAGACGTCAGGGTACTCCTCTACGACCCTAGGAAACGCCAACTTCTCAACCTCTGAAGAACATAACATCATCCTAGACATCATGGATGAAAAGGAAGGAATTATTCTATGACTCGTTCGAGGATCTCTCTCACCAACAAACACCACTTCCTCTCCATCTTCATCAAAGAAAACGACCTTCTTCCAGTAGCAATCCATAATAGCCTGCACCGAATACAACCAATCCATGCCGAGTATGACATCATATGGTAGTATTCATAAACATAGGAAATCTCCCCAAGAGCGGTGTTTCCCCAACACTAGCTCACAGTCTCTACATACTTCAAACAAGTCAGCTCGACCTCCAACTGGCGTAGTCAACGCCAAGGGCACTGGAAGCCTCTCTACCTCAAGTCCCAAAGTGTGGAAAAAGGTAGGGGATCTAAAGGAGTGTGTCGCTCCTGAATCAAACAAGGCATACACCAAGGTAGAAAACAAGCAAAGTGTACCTCGGACGACGTCTGGCTCGCCTGGAGCTGGAAACGCTAGAGCAGGAAGCTGACCACGACCACCTCCACGACCTCTCTGACCCTGATGAAGACCACCACCACGGTCGTGCCCTGCTCTCTGAGGACGGGGAGCGTCATGGGGATGTCATCTTCCTGCTCCATCTACCCTCTGGTGATCTAAAGCTGGTGAAACCTGCTGCTGCTGCCTCGGCTAGAACTGCTTCAACAGAGGAACCTAGAGTGGAGCGCCTGGTGCACGATGACTGCTCTGAAAAGTCGGGCACTCCTGCTGCTGATGACCACGACCACCACAAGAAAAACAAGCGCCTGATCCCTTGCCATAGGCCTGAGAGTTGCTGCCTCCGTAGAAACGAGATGGGAAGAGCTGGGACCTACCCCCAGGTGAACGAAAACTCTTCTGTCCTGAAAACTGGGAACCCCGGACCACAGCTATCCTTCACGAGGAATCATGATGATTCCCCTCTCGTGACGATCCGGTCTAAGCCAAATTCCTCTCAACAACCTATACCCTCTCCAGCACCTCAAGATATGTCTTCAGCATAAATGGGGTGACCTGGTGCTGGATCTCTGGATGAAAAGCCTCCTTGAAATGCCTCGCCCTGGCCTCATCATATGGTAACAGGTCTGAAGCATATCGTAGAAGGTTCCTGAAATGGATTCCAAACTCTCGAACACTGGAGCTCCCCTGCCGAAGGGTGAGAAGCTCCTGGAGACTGGACACCTTCGCAGTCGATGAAAGAAACTCGACTCTAAACCTGTCTCGAAACTCCTCCCATGAGATCGTTGAATCCTCACGATCACCGAGGAACAAGAACCACCACTGCCTCGCTGCTCCACGCAGCATCGTCACAACCAAGGACACCCAGTGTTCCTTCCGAGCACGAATCGAACTGAAGCCTATCTCGATCTCCTCCAACCAGTCTTTTGTGACTACATCTGAAACGGAGCCCTCGTACTTCTATAGACTCTAGCGTTGAAACTCTCAGAGTGTCTTCCTCCAAGTGTCATCATCGTCAACCTCTACCCGGCGGCGATCTGCTGGAACAGCATGCTGGGCACCTTCTGCGCAAACCTGCCGAGGATGTCAACCTGGAGCCATACCTGTAAAATAACAACCGTTAGAGCTCCTAATCCTGGAATATAGAAGACTCAACATTAATTAATTAATTATTTTGTTTTATTAATTTTAGGTTACCTATCCCACGGTCTACCCATTCAAACACAGGCGCAAAGAATAATGATGCATGATCCTTTCCAAGGTCTCTACCCTGCAACCAGTATCACTTTGTTTAGTAGCCATCGTAAATTTAAAGGTCCGTGCAACAGATCATAGGGGGCCCTGAATGCCTATGTCTCTGCCAGTCTTCAGTGTTTTTCCCACTTGCTAAACATGAATGACATTGTTGCCCTACCATCCCATGCATCCTCACCTGTGCCTAACTCCAAACTCCATCCTATCCCTCAACCAGAGCTCTGATACCTCTCTGTCACGACCCCCTCCCCACAAAGTGTACCCCTCATGGGCCGGCAATGTAAAAAGGTAGATAATGACCCCCGAGTCCCGCCTCCAGTAGGCCCTGGGTTGGGGACTAGCACCGAGGGTATAATAACATACAAATGGGAGGCAATACCCTCTAAGAGAACACATGCAGAAGAGAGAGATAGAATAGACTCCAATCAACTCCAACTTAGAACTAAGATATAAAAGGAAACCAAGTACATATATGAAATTTCATGCAAAAGTACTACAACTGAAAGGGGAAACTAAAAGTACCCAAAAGAAAGTAAAACGACAGCAACCACAAGCCCGAACAGCTCCTCCTCCAACCGCAAGCTAGTAGTAACCAGCTTGATCTCCAACCTGCTCCAAGTGACCTGAAAAATAGTTTATATATACATAGGGTGAGTATAACAGTATACTCAGTAGGATCCTCCCCAAGTCTCTTGTGCAAAAGTAAAGAAATCATGCTAAAGCCCAGTGAACAACAAGTGAAACTAACTCATCACCTAAGCAGGTATACTATGTTTCCAACCTCACCATGGCTACTCTCGCCAAGTAACACATACAAGAATATAGCATATAGTAAAGAATATCAAGGGTACCCCACTACTACTTCCCCACTGGTTTGCCGCTTTTCCCCAACGACATACGTCCTATGCATCTCTCTCCAAAGGCTTGCCCGCAGACACCTGGGCGAAGCACCACACCGTCCCCACAACCAAAAGTAACCAGGTAGTCTCCGGGAGCCACCACAGCTCACATAATGTGCATCATATATCGGGTATAATACCTCAAGCCATTACAGCCCATACTCCGAGTAAGGATCCTCAATCCATCATAGCCTATACACATTACACCTATAGTAGTCCGTAGGATACTATATCCAGAATATATGTGTGTGAATAAACACAAGACATTACAGCCCTCTACACACATATATGGGGTAACTAACCGCTGTGCCTTATGGCACAAGTATCTACCAAGAGAAGAGAGCGGAGCCAAAGGGGGTAGTCAGCCATTCAACCTCCCATCAGAATGTTGGGGAAAACACCCCCCCATGGCTCAGAATCCCCGGGGTGTCAGTTGCCCTTACCGAATGGGAGGAGTAGCGTATAGAAACAAAAAAAGTACATAATATATAAGTAACTCACATACACACTATGGGAATTACCTAGTCTTATATACAACTGCAGCTAACGTCTCTCAGACTCCAGGCTGCTACTTCTAAGACTAGGTATCCTATAAGCACACAAACATTTGAAGTGATTTATTAGATTACTCCGTTCTCATTTTATTAGTTCCACTGTACATTAATTAATTCTTTAAACATTAATTATGAATGAACAATTCCACATTAAATTGAATTGGCGTCACATTCAAAAACAACTGCTCCTTTTTAAGATTCACATCACCTTTAAATTCCAGCATCTCCATCCCCGTGGATTTTCACCATTTAATCAAACATTCATTACAGAATTACTTTTCCACATTCCCAGGCATTCTAGAAAAACATCCTATGCTTATAAACACAAAGGAGGCTCAATACGGTGAATAGATATACTACCCGTCGAGTCTTTGCCGCCTATAGAAAGAGCATATACCCATTCTCCCTCGAGAGGATAAACACGGAAAGCACATGGCATACCCCGCGCGTCTTCGCCTCCTTCGGAAGAAGGGTAGAAAGACCAGCTGCCTTGAGCAGTGGGGAAAAGCAAAGCAGATTAACATTCAAGAAAACCGCAAGCAACCAGCAACCACATCCATCCCATTCCATCACCCCTGGTGTCCTCCCCGACACCCACATGCATAAAATGATGCATCTCGCCACTCTAGGCGTCATCTGCTGCCATAACCACAAGGCCTCCATGCCTCCACATATCACAACAACCATCCAGGCTCACATCACAGCACAAGCAGAAGGAAAACAAACATCTCATCATGGGCTCTTGACCCTTTAACAAACAAGAGGGTAACTCAGAACCCTTTTAGAAATTCCCACATAATCTGTTCTCTAATCCATATTGAATTGACAAATTTGTTATTCGTAGGTTCCAATCATGGATACCTAATCAGAAAGCTATCACAATTAAATAACCATGCTTACTTCCCTAATTTGATTATCCTCAAGTTAGAACAACTATAACAACAGCAATAACCAGATTAATTTACATGACTCTTTATCTTTAGCCAATTAATTAACAATTAATTCCGGCATTATGTTCGTTATCAATTCTATCATGAACGAACAAATAATCAAAGAAAACATAGATATCACTATATATAGGAAAACATGAAGCAAACCGTTATCACGGTATAAAGAAACAACATGCGATCAACCAATTCTCTTAATCCAGTTCAAGTATTTAATTAGGTCAATTTCATTGTGATCCAAAGGAATAAATCATGCTAATTCTATGATTGCACATATACAATTAGAGAATCCATGAATCCACTACCTCAAACAGTTCCTCACGTTCTTTATCCACACAACAGGTCACGATCCTACCCTCACGACAACTACATCCACCGGAGGATGCAGCAGTATGATAGTACCAACCAACCCCAAGAAAACCCATTAGAATCATGGAAATTACATGGTATAATTATGGAAAAGAGGATAAGAGAAGATGAACCCCAAAAGATCGATGATACAACATACCTTATATCGAAGATTGATCGACACGGCTCAGTTGCATCCAAAACAGAACAGAACCAATCCTAGGGGTAAAGATTGATTGTGTAACTCCTACGGAAAGGATTGAAAGGTTCTAGAGTCTATTAGCTGAGAACAAAGGGAAAGAACAAGGGAGAATGACATCTCATCCCTTTTTAAGATTTAATGCGGCGACGATTTAAGATCCGGTTAATTCTCCATTAAAAACGGATCGCATTAACCCACACGGTTTGACCAAGTAAACCATTCCAAGCCTTAGGAATAATTAATATAGGATTTATGGCATTTGAAACGGCCTTAAGAGCCCTTAAAAATAAGTCTTTAAATGTATTTTACGTCAAAGGAAATGTCAAAAGGGGAAAACCTGTAGGATTCTGGAAACACTGTTCACCCACTGTTACTGTACTTGAAACCGATCTGTGAAACCGATTTGTCACACCGATCGGTGAAACTGATCTGTCAGACCGATCTGTGACACCGATCTGTCACACCGATCTGTGACACTGATCTGTCACACCGATCTGTGAAACCGATCTGTCAGACTGATCTGTGAAACCGATCTGTCACACCGATATGTGAAACTGATCTGTCAAACCAATCTGTGAAACCGATCTCTCAGACCGATCTGTGAAACCGATCTGTCACACAGATCTGTGAAACTGATCTGTTACACCGATCTGTGAAACCGATCTGTCACACCGATCTGTGAAACCGATCTGTCAGACCGATTTATGAAACTGATCTGTCAGACCGATCTGTGAAATTGATCTGTCAGACCGATTTGTGAAACTGATCTGTCTCACCTATCTGTGAAACCGATCTGTCGCACCGATCTGTGAAACTGATCTGTCACACCGATCTGTGAAACCGATCTGTCAGACTGATCTGTGAAACCGATCTGTCAGACCGATCTGTGAAACCGATCTGTCACACCGATCTGTGAAACTGATCTGTGAGACCAATCTGTCATACCGATCGGTGAGACCGATCTGTTACTGTTCATAAAACTAGAAACAATGTTCACAGAACTGAAAAAATTGGAAAAGTGTTGGGGATAAGTCCCCTTGACCTCCCTGAACACCTCCAAAACCAAAATTTCACAATGTAATGGACCGAAGAGGTCTGGGCCATTACATCCACATTGTGTGGTTCTTGTTTTGTGGGACTCTCCTTTCAATATACAAAATTTCATTAGAAGGTACCATGAGCCAATTCTTCCATTTGAAGGGTCATATGGTCCTCACAAACAAGACCAATGAATCTGTGAACAAACTGGACTAGCCTTGATGATTGATTTATTGGGCTCAATACAGAAGTCCAAAAACATTTACTCTCCACCATAATTCGGGGGCCACTGCATGTCATCTTGGATAAAAATTTCAAGGCCCGAATACAAGTACAAGGGGCCCAAATGAAGCTTTGAAGTCCAGCCCACCATTCTGGAAGAGAATTAAAATCAGTATTTATGCATGACATATCTCATGATTTAATCATAAAATCGAGCTGAGATTTTTCAGTGTGAAATAGGAGATATAGGCGGCCGACTTTGTTGAATAACTCATTCGGATTTGAAGGAATCTTCATTTTCAAAAACCCTTTCACATTCTAGACTTCAAAAATACTGGATTGAAATGGACAGTTTTACTTTGATTAATCAACCAGCTATAATGTTTGATCCATAAGTCCAAATGACTCCATATTTTGAGAGTTGTCGGACAAATTTATTATCTACAACTTTTAAGAAGGATATTGCTCGATATTCGGCTGTCATGATGTCCATATCTGCGAGCCAAGTGGAGGGGTATTTCTGGAATGTAAACAGTCCACTCCTTGGGCTATAAATACTGTCCCCTTCTCTCCTTGAGAGGGGTTGGCATTTCAGAAGAGAGGATAACTTATTGGCACGACCAAAGCCTACCCAAAGGCTTGGGAGGACATTCCATACTCCTGGTTTCACTTGAGAGACCTTTCCTCCTCTCTTTGTTTTCACTTACTTTCATGTTCTCCATTTTTGTAATTTTGTAAGTCCTTTCTTTTGTAATTCTATTTTAATGCAGGTTTCTTCTTCAATATCTCTTATTATCATCCAACTTCTGTAATTTAATATTTATGTTCATAAAATAGTTTAAATTCAGTTGAATCCCCATCCCTTATTTTTCTTCCTCATTCAATAGAAAATCCGTTTTTAGTTTTCTTCATCGTTTGTGTGTGTGTTCGGCGCACTACTCTTATCTTGTCCCTTTCTTTTTCTTATCTTTATAATTCATCACCATAATCATTATAACCAGATTAGTAATAATTTTAATGGATAGGTAAATCTTCAATTGGGGTGAGTTATAATTTAGGTATGTAATGTTATTGAGATATTTTTCTCAACGAATGTTCATTAAATTAATATTTTGTATGTTGAACTTTATATGTCATGGATTAATGACATGTTTTGTTTTATATGTGGATTACATGTATTATTGGAACCACAAATACACTACCATAAAAAATTAATGGCAATGATTTGAAACCTAATTTAATTTAATGCTTGGATTAAAACTTAAACACTTAGGAATTCTAATCGATGTCAACTTGTGAAGTGGGTGTTAATTTAAATGCAATATAAAGAAAAGCTCAAGGATATAAAAAGCTTAACTCCATAATAATGAACTCACCCCAATATTTATCAATTTGTTAAATAAATTATATTCAATAAATCATTTCAATTAAGCTCTCCAAACAAACCCCCCTAATAAAAATACAATCAACTAAAAACAAACAACTATTTCAAAGTATCATCGCCGACGATTCGACCAGAGTGCTGCTATACACATTAGCAGAGCACCAGAACATTGACTAGTCGATAGGCGACAATAGGCCATGCGTTTCAAATGGTGCTGATGCTGGGGATGGTTATTTACGTAGTCATTAGTTTCTGTTTATTGTATAAAAAACCAAAAAAAAAACAAAATTTTAAAAAAAATTGAAAAAAAATCACAAAGAAAAACTTTTCTTCTCATAAAAATCATAAACTGAAAAAAAAATACAAGGAAAACCCCGTGTTCCTATTTCTTCCAAAATCTCTCTGAATGCCCCGTATCCTTCCAATCAATCCCTTGGATTTGTTTTACCCTGAAATTGAGCGAACACTTCTCCAACTTAGGAGGAACATAAGAGATACTCAAATAATTTAAGAACCAGTCCTCATCCAACCAGTTCAAATTGAAATGACCAATCCTAGGGAACAAACCCTAAAAGAACTCGCTGCCCCTGATATGAATTGCTAACCTCTTGGTATTAAATATCCAAACATAGAACCTGACTTCGAACTCAAATCTGGTTTGATTTATCTTCTCCCTCATTTTCACAGGCTAGCCGGTGAGGATCCACATCTTCACCTTAAAGAGTTCCAAGTAGTATGCTCTACCATGAAGCATCAAGGGGATTCTGAAGAACAAATCAAACTCCGAGCATTCCCTTTTTCCCTAGCTGAAACTGCAAATTCATGGCTCTACTACCTACCTCTTGGTTCCATAACCACATGGAATGACATGAAGCGGCTTTTTATATAAAGTTTTTTTTCTTGCTTCTCGTACTGCTTCTATCCGAATGGAAATAAGTGGTATTCGTCAATTCCCAAGTGAATCACTCCATGAGTACTGGGAGAGGATCAAAAATCTTGTTGCAACCTGCCAACATCATCAAATCCCTAACCAAATCTTGATCCAATACTTATATGAGGGGTTATTGCCTATGGAGAGAACTCTCATTGATGCCACAAGTGGTGGTGATCTTGTTGATAAAACTCCTGCACCTGCAAGAGATCTCATAAGTAACATGGCTGCAAATACACAACAATTCCATACTCGAGCACATGCTCAAGTCAAACAAGCCCAAGATAATCAATCAATTGAGGTGAACAAAATGACAGAGTGGATGAGTGAACTTACAGGTCTTGTGCGACAGCTAACTGTGGCCACCAAATACCCAACCTTGTCTTCTCCGCAATCAATGTTTCCTGGACCAATCAAAAACTGTGGAATCTGCAACTCTTCATCTCATCCAACTGACACATGTCCACAACATCAAGAGGATCAATCCGATTCATCTGGACCAATGGAGCTCAACGCAGCATTTTCTCAGCGGAACACCAATCCTCAACTATCAGGTCAGTTTGTTAGAAACATCAACCAACCTCACTCTAAGCCCTTCTCTAAATTTAACCAAGGATTGAGGTATGGTAATCCCATCTCTCATACCCCTCAATTCCCTGCTCAAAACCCAAACCAATTCCAATATGGTCAAGGTGGTGGTAACGTCCATCAACGTTATCCTATTGTTCCTCAACCTCAAAGGAACAATCCTCCTCCTGGATTCCATTATCATAGTGAGCCTTCCCAATTCGAAAACCAATACAATCGATTTCCCAAGAACCAAAATCAAGGAAATCCCAATCTGGGACAAGCCTCTTCTTCCATGTAACCATGGGAAAGTGCAGTGGAAGATCTTGCCTCCTTCACCTGTTCTAGCATTAAAAACATTGAAACTCAAATAGGTCAACTTGCATCCCACATGATCCAGAAACAACAATCAAATTATTCCCAACTCCCTACTCAACCATTACCCAACCCCAATGGTAATTTAAGTGCAATTGCACTTAGATTGGGAAAGCACATTGCTATGCCTCAAGATATGTCCTCTAGACCTCCTTTTAATGTCGACCTAGAAAATGAAAAGAAAAAGAAAATTTAAAAGGAATCTGAATCCATTCCCTCACCTCCTTCCATTCCACTTAGGAATCCAATGCCTTTTCCTCAAGCCATTTCTAATCCAAGGAATTCTTTTGAACCTGGTCCTGAAATGATCGACATGTTTAGACGTGTTGAAGTCAACATTCCCCTCTAAGATGCCATAAAACAAATTCCTATGTATGCCAAGTTTCATAAGGAATTGTGCACCCACAAGAGGCAACTTAGGACCATTGAAAATGTTTCCACCCAGCTGTCTATTCCCATAAAGTGCAAAGATCTAGGGACCTTTACAGTCCCATGCCAAATTGGAAGTTCCAACTTTGATGATGCACTCATAGACCTAGAAGCCTCAATTAATAACATTCCAAAATCCATATTCTCCAACCTTGGTCTAGGTCCCTTTCACCCAATGAGTGTTGTCATTCAGTTAGCTAATCGAAGCACAGCCAGTCCTGAGGGAATAATTGAGGATGTCCTTGTCTGAGTAAATGATCTTATCTTCCCTGCTGATTTCTATGTCCTTGACATGGAAGGTGAGACGAAATCTTCTCGATATCCACTAATTCTAGGAAGACCATTCCTCATGACTACGAGAACCAAGATTGATGTCCATTCAGGAATCCTATCCATGGAATTCGGTGACCAACTGGTCAAGTTCAACATTTTCCAAACCATGCAATACCCATCTGAGTATCACTCCGCATTCTCAATCCATGCTTCTGAGGACACTTCTAAGAGTCGATCGAACCCCAATCCTCCATTTTATTAATGTTCTAATGATAAAGGATCTTGTGAAATCTGCACCATGATTAAAAAAGTCATAAATGGTGAAGTTGATGTGGACCTCTCATTCATAGACTCCATCAATCTAGAGGAACTTGAAAACTCTCTTGAATCCCATATCAACTCTGATATCTACTGCTCCACCTGGGACATTATTAAGGAGAATGAATCTGAAGCAACTGAACTCCCTTCATCCATTCCTAAGATGTCTACCCCACAAATAAAATATGAGACTGATCTGAAACCTCTTCCTAAAATCCTGAAATATGCATTCCTTTTCCATGATCACTCTTATCATGTAATTATCTCTTATTCACTTACCGAAACTGAGGAGTCCAAACTTGTTCAAGTGTTTTAGGAAAACAAAAAGGCCTTAGGGTGGACCCTATATGACATACCATGAATAAACCATTCCCTTTTTATGCATCACATCCATCTTGAAGAGTCATCCAAACCAATTAGACAACTACAAAGAATACTCAATCCACTCATCCTTGAGGTAGTTAGGGAAGAGATCACCAGGCTTATTCAAGATGGTATTATCTACCCAATTTCGGATAGTGAAAGGGTTAGTCCAATTCATGTTATACCTAAGAAGGGTGGGATAACTGTTGTCACAAATTAATATGGAGAGGTAGTCACAAATCGAGTGAAGAACAAATGTCGTGTGTGCATCGACTATAGGAAAATGAAAGTTGAAACCTGAAAAGATCACTACCCTCTTCCATTCCTTGATCAAATGCTAGAAGGATTGGCTGGAAAGTCACACTATTGCTTTCTTGATGGATACACCGGCTATTTTCAAATCCCAATATCGCCTCAGGACCAAGAAAAGACTACTTTCTCATGCCCCTTTGGAACATATGAATATAGAAGAATGCCTTTTGGACTTTTCAATGCTCCTACAAATCCAGAGTTGTTTGATGAGTATCATTTCAGAATTCATTGAACACTACATGGAAGTCTTCAGGGATGACTTCACCATTTATGGTGAGTAATTTGATTCTTGTTTGCATCCACTCTCTCTAGTCCTTCATAAGTGTGTCAAGTGTAACATTGTGTTAAAGTTTGAAAAATTTCACTTAATCGTTGAAAAAGGGATTGTTCTTGGGCACATAGTTTCAAATGATGGTATTGAAGTCGATCCTGCCAAAATTGAAGTGATCCAATCACATCCTACACCCACTTCTGTCCGAGACATCTGTTCATTCCTCAGTCATGTCGGTTTCTATCGGAGATTCATCCATAAATTCAGTAGGATTTACCTCCCCCTCACTTGGTTGCTCCAAAATGATGTCACATTCCATTTTGATGAGGTTTGCAAGAGAGACTTTATTGAAATCAAAACTGCTCTTACATCTGCCCCGATAATACAACCCCCAGATTGGTCCTTACCCTTTGAGTTAATGTGTGATGCTTCTGACAGAGCTGTTGGGGCTGTTCTTTGTCAAAGAAGAGAAAATATTCCTCATGTCATCTATTATGCCTCAAAAACATTGAATGAAACTCAATCTCACTACACTGTGACTGAAAAGGAACTTCTAGCAGTGGTTTTTGCCTTAGATAAATTTTGGTCCTATCTCTTAGGTGCCAAAATCATCATCTTCACATATCATTCTACTATTATGTTCTTACTCATGAAAAGTGCATCCAAACTGAGGATAATAAGATGGATCCTAATGCTCCAGGAGTTTGACCTTGAAATCAATGATAGACCTAGAAAATAAAACCCTGCGGCTAATCCCTTGAGTAAAATTTCTAATTCTTCTCATTCAAAAATCATCGTTCTAAAATTCCCTACTGAGCACCTTTCATCTATCACACCAAAAATACCATGGTATGCCCCAATTGTAAATTACTTGGTTTCTGGTGTTTTTCATGAAAATCTTTCAAAAGAACAAAAAATGAAGTTGAAAAGTGATTCAAAATACTATTTTTGGAATGAAAATAAACTTTGGAAAACTGGGGCAGACATGGAAATTAGGAGATGTGTTGATGAAAATGGGCATTCTTCCATCTTAGAATTCTGTCACTCACTTCTCGGAGGTGGTCACTTTTGTCCACAAAGGAACTCCCGAAAGGTCCTAGACTCTGGATTCTTCTGGCCTTCACTCTTCAAGGACTCACATGAGTTATGTCAATCATTTCCCACTTACCAAAAGTTTGGCAGAATTTAAATGTGAAATGAAATTCCCCAAAAGCCTTTAATTTTCGGTGAGATCTTCGATGTTTGGGGTATAGATTTCATGTGACCATTTCCCTCTTCCAATGGATTCTTATACATTCTTATTGTAGTCGATTATGTTTCATGGTGGGTTGAGGCCAAACCCACTAGGACGGATGATGCTCATACTGTTAGTGAGTTCCTAAAGACCCACATCTTCCAAAGATTTGGCACACCACGTGCCTTGATCAGTGACTTAGGAACCCATTTTTGAAATATAACCATGGAAGCTCTTCTGAAAAAGAATGGGTTTGTACATAAAACTTCAACTTAATATCACCCTCAAAGAAATAGCAAGGCTGAACTCTCTAATAGAGAAGTGAAAAGGGTACTTGAGAGAATTGTAAAACCCACTAGAAAATATTGTCCTGAGAGACTTGGTGAAGCCCTTTGTGCTTATCGAACTTCCTATAAAACACCCATTGGGAAGTCTCCTATTAGGACAGTTTTTGGTAAAGTATGTCACTTACCAGTTGAAATCCAACCTAAGTCTTTTTGGGATGTGAAAACCTGTAATTTTGACTGTGAAAAATCTGTTGAAGAAAGATTGTTGCAATTGGCTGAACTGGAGGATCTTCGACTTGAATCCTATGAGAATTCCAATCTATACAAAGAGAAGGCTAAGGTACTCCATGACAGACACATGCTAAGAAAGGTATTTCATAAAGGCGAAAAGGTAATGCTCTTCAATTCTCGATTCCGAATTCACCCAAGTAAGCTTAAATATCGTTGGGAAGGTCCTTTTGTTATTACTAGCATTTACCCATTTGGTGCAGTGCAAGTCCAACACCCCTCTTCCAAAATGACATTCACGGTTAATGGACATCTGTTAAAGAATCACCATCAGAGGATACACAATCCTTGATCAACATCGACTTCCACTGGCTCCCCAACTTCTCTAGCTGACCTACCACTAGATGGAGAAGGCGACCCGCCAAATCCAAACCAGGGAGCACCTATTTTCCTTTAACTCTCTCTATCTCTTCCTCTCTCTACCTCTTTCTTCTTCTTCCTCTATCTTTAAATTTTTTACCATTTTTTAATAAAAACCTTTATTTTTCACTTTCTCTTTTTTGTGGGTGTATCTTTTCAAAAAAAAAACTACAAAACAAAAAAAAACAAAAAAAACCCTCACTTAAAAAATACAAAAAAATTATAAGTCATGCTTACTCACCATCGAGTTTTGAAATTTTGTACAACCATTTTGTTGAGTTAACAGACATGTTTTCATCTCAAATTTTTTTTTCATTATGACTTTGGATAATGAATTTTGTGTCAAAATTTGCAAATTTCTAATGCTCAATTTTTGATTTGGAAAATTCTTTTATCAAACCGTGAGAAAAAACAATTTCTTTCATGAAAAGGCCACCTATGTCCATCTTTTCAAAATATGTGTTTTCACCCTCATTTGTGAGTATTTAGTTTTTGTACCTTCGAGCTGAATTTCCTAACTTAGTGTTTATTAATATGATAGAGTCATTTTCTGAACCACATGGAAATTACAATAGCCAAATAGCCTCCCATTTCTCTTACATTAATCCTCTTTTTGAAAGCCCCTTCGAGCCTATGAAAACCTCTTCTCTGATAGCCAGATTACCAGCCCAATACCTTATCCCACCCAATATCAACATGGATTTTCATTGCATAAGTTTTTGAAATTTAAGTGTGAGGGGGGGAATGGATTTCATTTTTGGGTATCATTTCCTTAATTTCTAGTGTGTTATCATATGCTTGAAGGAAATCATCCATTTTATTGTGGGGGAGGTTTTCATTTAGTGGGATTTGGGAATGTATTGTACAAATGATATTGAAAAGTGTTCAATAAAAAAAAATCAAAATAAAAAAAAATAAAAAAAATGAAAAAATGGGTTCTGTCTTGGGTAGGTTAAACATAACTCTTCCTCAACCTTTGATCATGTTATAACTATTACAATTAGTGTCGTGAGGAGATCAAACATGGGTTGGGATATTAGTGTGAGATCTGTTTCAAGGTCAACTTTCGAAAAAACAAACCAAAAATGGAAGAGAAAAAAAAGAACACTTGCATTATATTCTTATTGGGAGAAGTTTTTTGATTTGTAAATATTCCATCTTTTTATTACCTTTATATTTTCTTCATCTATTGTGTCTGTATTCACACAATCATTCCCTTGTAAATATTTGTTTTCATTTCCTTCCATGTTTCATTTCAAAAAAATGTGCATTGCTTTTTCTATGTTGGTATTTTAACCCTCTTCTTCTCTCTCTTGGACATTATATTCCTACCATCCCATTGCCATAGAAAAACCCCTAAAAAATACTTCTTGATTATTTTTCACTTTGTATAGGGATTGGAAGCTGAGAGCTCTTTTCAAACTCTACGATTTTCACTTTTGGTTGGTGAAAGAGTGAACCTCCACAAATGAATTTTATCATCTTGAGAGGTGTGAGTTTTGAGTGTCCACATTTTCCATTTCTAAATTTAAGCATGAAAAAATGAATTAGTTTTGGAACATTTTTCTGTAACAACTTGTGGTGGAATTCAAAATGGATGAGTGAAATAGTCTAAACCTCCCCTGATTGGGGAAAACAAAATTTTAATATCTGTTGGTGAGTGAAAATGATTTTGTCATGTTTTTATTTTTTTTTTGCAAATGAGGACATGCACAAATCTATGTGTGGGGGAGTTCATGTTATTAATATTTTCATGACTTATTAATTCCACCTTTTCTGATTTTATATGAAATGTGCATAATTTGTGTGAAATATTATTGTTTTATTATTAAGTATAATTTTGGGAATTTTTAGAAGTATCCTGATTGAGTCAGTTTAATGTTTTAAAAATAACTATCACTATAATGATCCAAATTGTGTGGTTTTTCTGTTTTAGGATTATAATTTCAATATAAAACATTTCAATAGAAGGTACCATGAGCCAATTCTTCCATTTGAAGGGTCATATGTTCCTCATAAACAAGACCAAAGAATCTGTGAACAAACTGGACCAGCCATGAAGATTGATTTACTGGGCTCAATACAGAGGTCCAAAAACATTAACTTTTCACCATAATTCTGGGGACACTACATTTCACCATGGATAAAAATATCAAGGCCCACATCCAAGTACAGGTGGCCCAAATGAAGCTTTTATGTCCCACCCACCATTCTGGACGAGAATTAAAATCAGTATAGTATGCATGACATATCTCAAGATGTAAGCATCAAATCGATTTGAGATTTTTCAGTGTGAAAGAGAAGATATAGGGGGAAGACATTGTTGAAGAAACCATTCGTATTTGATGGAATCTTCTTATTAAAAAACCCATTCACATTCTGGACTTCAAAAAGACTGGATTGAAATGAAATGTTTTACTTTGTTTAATCAACCGACCATAACTTTTGATCATTGCGTCCAAATGACTCCAAATTGTGAGAGTAGTCACCGAATTTATTATCTAAAACTTTGAAGAAAGATATTTCTCGATATTCAGCTGTCATGATGTCCATATATGCGAGCCAAGTGGAGGGGTATTGATGGAATGTAAACAGTCCACTCCTTGGGCTATAAATACTCTCCACTTCTCTCCTTGAGAGGGGTTGGAATTTCAGAAGAGAGGATAACATATTGGCACGACCCAAGCCTTTCCAAAGGCATGGGAGGACCTTCCATACTCAATTATTCACTTTAGAGACATTTCCTCCTCTCTTTGTTTTCACATACTTTCATGTTCTTCGTTTCTGTAATTTTGTAAGTCCTTTCTTTTGTAATTCCGTTTTAATGCAAGTTTCTTCTTCAATATCTCTTATTATCATCCATCTTCTGTATTTTTAATATTTATGTTCTTAAAATATTATAAATTCAGTTGAATCCCCTTCCCTTCTTTTGCTTCCTCATTCAATCGAAAAACCGTTTTTAATTTTCTTCATCGTTTGTGTGTGTGTTCGGGGCACTAATATTATCTTGTCACTTTATTTTTCTTCTCTTTATAATTCATCACCATAATCATTATAACCAGATTAGTAATAATTTTAATGGGTGGGTAAATCTTTAATTGGGGTGAGTTATAATTTATATATGTAAAGTGATTGAGATCTTTTTATCGACGAATGTTCTTTAATTAAATATTGTGTATGTTGAACTTTATATGTCATGGATTAATGACATGTTTTGTTTAATATGTGGATTCCATGGATTATTGGAACCACAAATACACTACCATAAACAAGTAATGGTAATTATTAGAAACCTAAGTTAAGTTAAGGCTTGGATTAAAGCATAAACACTTATGAATTCTAATCGATGCAACTTGTGAAGTGGGTGTTAATTAAAATGCAATATAAAGCAAAGCCCAAGGATATCACAAGCTTAACTCCCTAATAATGAACTCACCCAAATATTTATCAATTTGTTAAATCAATTATAGTCAATCAATCATTCCAATTAAGCTCTGCAAACAAACCCCCCTAATCAAAATACAATAAACTAAAAACAAACGACTATTTCAAAGTATCATCGCTGAGTATTCGACCCGAGTGCTGCTATACACATTAGAAGAGCAACGGAACTTTGACCTGTCGATTGGCGACAATCGGCCGTGCGTTTCAAACACTAACATGGACCTCATCATCGACCACTACTCCACACCATTAGAACTTATAATTACAAAAGCCTTTCCCCACAATGGGATGCATGTGAAATAATTATGTCAGCCTAAGGTATAATGAGTGAGTCTCACACGTTTGTGATACATGATTTAAAACTACCTAGTACCAGCATCCTCCACACATGAAATTTAACTGTAGTCTTACCATGTATAATGAACACCAGATACACCATATAGGATCATGATGGGATGCTTCCCTATCACCCAACAGAGAACAAGCCTCTCGTTCAAGACATCCTTGGTATAATCCCCGCACTTATTATACCCTATGCATTTGATTCTCCATATATAACTAACAGGGAATGAGATTCAACTCAAATTGAATGAGTTCCCATCACATGGAATGAAATCCTCCATGGGTATCTTATATGTGTAACCACACATTATCTTTTGTTGGCTCCACATTAATGGCATGACAATCAGGTATACTGATCCATCTTATTTCTCACGTCGATCTGGACTCACATTGGCTAATTAACTAGTTGCGAACAAGACACCCGCGAACCATTTATGGGAACCCCCCAGGAGTAATCCCCAGGCTCCACCTTCATTGGGAATCTTATTGAGTGTATTCCCTGATAATGAACCATCCTTCACCAATGCGATCATTCCATGTGTAATCCTCAACATCCAATCATGTCCCCCCAAATGGGAATATTTTATGCGTAAACCCAACCATAAGAGAATCATCCTCAGATGTAATCCTCAATTCCCCTTTCCAAACTATGTGGGATTTGATTCCCAACTGGTTGTGATACATATGAATCCATCCTATGGTCCAAATACTACATTTTATCTATTCCATCCATTCAATCCACTCCCAATTATCCATCCACATCCACCATGACTTTCCACGAGCTTCCAAATCCCAAAATAATCATGCCACCCAGTTGGGTCTTTGTTACACATAATCCCCACCCCACGTCATTGCTTCTCCTAGATGCACATGGGAATCCTCCATGCATAATTAGTATAAAATCCAACCATGTTAAATACCATTTGTGAAGGGAAGCTTACATGTGTAATCCCCGCACATCCCTCATCTAAACTCTTTCCATGATGGGAGAATCCTTACTGAATGACATTAAACAAAATGGATCTATATTATTATTATACCTCGAATTCCAGCAAAAAAGTAAATGTATTTTGATCCCATTATTCTATGAAAGGTACGTATGAGATCTCTATAAGGATCAATCATACCCAATAGTATACTTTGGTTCCCCCTCCTAGGGGTGCACCTCCTTGATCCACCTTCAATGGTGATTTGATTAACCTTCACAGTGTGACATCATCCCTATATGTAACACACCTACCAGATCCACCTCCATAGAGATTTCCGATCCATCTATTGATAAACCCTCTCTGGAGATCCTTCATAGGGACACGCCTCCTTAATCCACCTCCATAGAGAATTCTGATCATTCTCATCTCATATCTACAGGCTGTTATACATTTTTACTTTTTTAATAATGGTTTATCATGATATACATGTGATATCTTAAGTGGAATCCATGAAAGATATTTTCCTATAGAATCAGATACCTCAAGCTAATAATGGGATTCTTATGGTGAAATCCATATAAGATATTTTTTTGCATCAGATACCTCGTGATCGACATATAGTGCCTTCGGTGTTGTTCCCCATATACATTCTTGACATGCCCTCATATGAGGAAGAATACAAGTGACCAATGTTTGTAGCATCCAAACATGACATTGAAACAAAATGTGACTTCTCTCCTTACTAATGGTTGTTACTCGGTCAACACCCCTTGGATTTTTCCAAGAGAATCATCGTAATTAACTGACATATATAAATATAAGACACCGGGAATGAGTTCCTTGAAAATGACTTAACTCTATGAGGGTGACATGTACATGGAAATGATTTCCCTCAAGAAACCCAGGGATTGAGGAACAGACATCAGATCATCCCATTTTGATCAAGAAGAATACACCATTGAAGAAAGTGATTAAATCCATATACCATTGAATGCGAGAATCCAGGAAACAAAAAGTAATGCCAACATGCATTTAGACACACGAGGTGGCCACAACCTAGATAAATCATAAGAAACATCCCTCTTACATATGTTCCCACATTAATTTAATTATCAATATCTCGTCCATGTATTCTTAATATTTCATTGTATTTAATCATGACTAATTAATGTTCAATATTTATTATATCATGTATCAATAACAAATAAAATATGTATCAAGTTATTTCATGTCTTAATAAATAAAAACACAATAAACTATCATCCTTTTTCCAAAATGTACCTATAAATATCCCATATCCCGTCTTATTATACCCTTTCAATCATGTTAATAATTATATTGAACAATTACTAATTCATTTATAATCATTTTCAGTTATTTTTCATTTCTACAAAACATTAATATTTTTAATTTATCTATATTACACTTTTATATGATTCACATTAATTACCCAATACTACCTCAACAGAACTATACAGGTTAACTTAACATGGGAAAAAGAGGGTTTGAATCACATGCCTCAAACCGGATATCAAATTTTTATCATCATAATAAGGATGAATTAACTATTCTCAAACTCTTATGTTCTCACAAAGATCCTCTATAGAACACATAAAACACAAACCTCACATAAATCATACACTATATGAATAAATAAATATCTACTTGAGAGTCCTTAAAAGAAAAAAAATAGATAATTGAAGAATGAATAAGATAAGTAATACATTCTAATCATGAGGACATACCCCATGAGAATAGGGTCTCATTGACCAATTAATTGTGTGAAAAACCAACGTGTAAGAGAATATTTTCAACATCATGTCTTAAAAAAGATCAGATCAAATGAGGCAAATGATACACATAAATTTTAACTTAAATCTAATATGGACTGAACCATGATGTGGCATCCTAAACCATTTCTTGGGTTGGGTATGTCTTTTGTGATCTAAAAACCAAAATGTGTTAAAACCTTAGTTAAAAAAATTATATTTGTTAATTTTCATTCTAATTTTAGATATTGTGTTAACCCATTGCATAAACTAAGACCCAATACGTGTTTTCCTCAAATTTGGTTCAATACATGAGATAAAATTTGGAACTCATTTACTCAGACCACATTATTTTTCACAGCTTTGATAATAAACCATGACAAGGATTATCACTATTCTATAAAGAGGCATCACTAAATTATATCTCCAATCCATAACATATGTATAATGTTTTATACAAACCACATTATGGTTTGAAGGGAAAAACAAAATTCAGTAACTTTGGAGTCCAATGGTTCTTATAACCATCTTCCCAAAATATGGACCTCTCAATAATTTTGTGATTAATAACAATGGAAAAGACAATAAAACCAAAATTTAATGATAAAGAAACCAAATTTTTGATTACCTCAAAATAAAATATTTATCTTATCTTCCATAATCCAAATCAAAACTCACTCATCCATTATTAAATTCCTCTAAACTCATAATGTAGTGGACCATAATTTTTTTTAATTCTAAATTAGATACATATCAAATATTTATTGACATATGAATTAAAAAAAGATATAATTAAATACAAAAAATTAAACCAAATGTGATATAACTCTCAGACTAAACATCAAAAATAATATTGAAATCCCTCACATCACAAAATAATGTATAATATTTTAGGCCCTTAAATAACATACATCTTATAAAATTTTTATCCTAAAAATAAAAGTCTTCTAGATGAAAATGAAAATCATTACTTTTAATATCAAAAAACCATACCTTAAATATATAATAGACATCCTCTCCATGTAAACTGCTCTTTAATCTCATGTACATAGATTTCTGCACAAGAAACATCCTAAAACCCCAAATATATGTCATATTATTGTGAAAAAAAGCTCTAAAAATGGATAATCATAATATAACAAATAAGTAATCATCATCAATTTTCAACCATACTGAAAATAATCTTCCATGTCTATACACCTAAAAATCCTCAATATAAGTGTCAGACCAAAACACCAACAAGTAAAACCATATATACAATATTTATATTCAATTCCTAACATAACCCATAACTACTCTTACATTATTTCATTATAACATGCCAAGATGAAAACATGTGAATAATATATTTTCAAATTACCTATATTCTTAACTAATAATTGTATTAACAGTTAAAAATTTGTTCATTGATTTTTGAAAAATAAATTCAATAATGAAAAAAAGTTTGTTATTGAAAACTATTTTTACTCATTCAAAATAAAATTATTAATCATTTAAAACCAATATTTATTTTGAAATAAGATAGAACAAATATTAAATTATTTAATAAATATAATCTATAGAAAACCAAACTCTTTTATGCTATAGAGAATAGTAATTTCACACAATAGAAATTAATTTATATTATCAAAACCCACATGATCCAAAATATTACTAGTCTTAGAAGACTAGAAATATATATATATAATTCATTATAATATAATTTTAATATAAATAATAGACACCTATATCATTTTTATATCTATATCATTATACATTGGCCACATAGAGTATTCTTCATGTGTTTCTAGGGAAATGGGGAAAATACTAAGGGTGAGCCCTGACACTCCAGAAGGGATATTATAAAATATAAGCTAACATATAATAAAAAAATAATAAATAATATATTTGGATTAATTAAGATCATGATTTAGTATAATTTAATGAAAAATCATATCATATCCATAGATGAAATGAAATTGGAAATTATTAATCACATGGATAAAATAATTGGTCTCATAATTATGGAATACAAATTATTGAACATCATATCCTTACAAAATGAGTCTTATAGAAAAACATAAAAAATAAAGGGTAAATACACTCCCATTTCTCTATTGTAGTTTTTATGAGGAGTCATGTTGATTCATCAAATCACTACATAAATTTTGGCTCCACACATCAGTTTATAATTCCAATGCACACATCATATGAAAATAAGGTCTAAATAATACATTTTATGAAGATCTGAAAATTGCATATTATATAGATATGGATAACTAATCAATAATTATCCAATATAAATAATGCGTTTATGAGTTTTCAATATTTCAATAGTTAAATATATGGATGTTTAAGTGAATATCATTCAATGTGAAAAAATATGTTTAGGTTAATCCAACCATATAGAATAAATGGGAATGAATTCATGTCAATATTTTTCCCCAATCAATCAAATGACATAAATTTCTAGGTAAATATACTTCAATTAGAGTAATAAATTATTGGATTTTTTAATGTAATAGTATAACATTAAGTGTATCTCTAAACAAAATTCCAATTATGACTAGTCTTAACAACCAATAATATGGTATCCAATCAAATTATTGGTGGAATTAACGTTAAATATATCTCTTCACTTGTATTAATACACAAATATCAACGGTATCAAGAAAATGATATAAATGATTTGAAAAATAATATATATAAAAAATTAATATATAATTACATATATGTAATACAATTTCAAATAATACACATAAATAACTAGACCCAAATAATACATCACGAAGAGATATAATAATGTGTATTGAGTACTTTTATATCACCGTCATAATGAAAATTCATCAAGCGTCTACCACATCTACTATACAAATAAATATTATGAGATCATAATCATCTGATATCTTCTTATTTTCAATGATTCAAAATAATACAATGCATGGAGTATATATACGGTTGAGTAATGATTCATATTATTGTCATCCTAAGTAATGATTAAACCATATGAAAATATAGTTAACACATACATAAGTATTAAATAAATTTTAAAAAATCATTTTCACTACTCATCATCATGGATCATAATGATTTTAATGATCCATCCTGATCAAGTTATATCAAGTCACGTTCTACAAAGTCACTAAATAATAATTTATATATAATAACATGTATATAGTATAAATGTATCTACAATATTATAATATAATGGGACTGCGTGAACAATTTATTTATAATATATACTTGATACCTAGGCTAGAAGATGAACTCTATTATGATACATACCCTGGAATTTTGGATAGGAGTAATAATAACAATGTTCTATGTCCCAATATGCTACAATTGTTAGGGTTAGTGTTCTAGAAGAAATTCTATTGTACATGTGATTACCTACATATACATTTTTTTCAATAATAAATTGAATATCATATATTGATTACTCTGTATATTACATTAAGCTTACAATTTTCTAAAATATCTGTTACACAAATATTTCCATAATAGTTTATACTAGGTTGAGAACCTTAAATTGAAATTTAAATATACCTATATATTATTATATTGTAAAATAGAATTCTATGATGATACACATATTCTAATGATTAATTTGTGCGAATTCTCATGAGTGGGTGATACTTCATGTCATTAATTTCACACATGGTAATTTCCAAGATAAGATATTATAAAGAAAAAAACTAATAATTATACATGATTCATGCCATTAGATATTACAATTCAATAGTGTGTGCAATTATCATTATAATTTAATATTATTAGGAATTTATATCACGATTCACATACATAGATGTGATAATGAAAACCATGATGTCATATTTTGACTAAGTGGTGGGGTATATGGGGTATATAATGAGTTATATGTTACTATTGAATAAGTTTATAAGGGAGTTACCCCATTCATTTTTGTGGAAGATGAAATCTAGACCCAAGAATTGGATCGAAACTGTGAAACAAAATTCTATAGGCTTGTTGTACTGATGGATTTGTTTCAGGTATCCAATGAATGACATATCTAGCATAAATGTTGATTACATTATTAAGAGACCTTCATGATATCATATTATGGACAATAAAATATATTACATAGTGAGAGATCAAATTTTTTTGTTATAATTTTGGAATTTTTTTTCATCCCCCAGGGTTTGTTATGTAATGGTAGGCATGGATATTTGAATTTAGGTCGACTTTCCTAATGACACTATGGAAATATCCTATAGTGTTACACACTTAGTGTTTGTTATAGATTAAGATAAATATGAATAATATTTAATAGTTATATTAACTATTAGTCACAGTGAGAAGAAATATTTATTCAAGATTTATGTATAACATATATTTATTAATAATATAATAAATTCTATTTAAAAAAATGAAAATAATTTTTTAGTTTCAAGATTATTAATATTAATATTTTTTCCCAAGAAAATGAATATAATATTTATTTATCTTTGAATGATTATTATTTATTATAAATGGTTCATTAAATATCAATGAATTTGGATATACCATGATGAGTCTCTTGATGATAATGTTGGTGGGTTAAAATCATTAAATTATTGTTAATTTATTTATTTAATAAAGCAACATATAATGATGTGATGGGTACACATTACATGTAATGATAATAATAATATCATTATTATTATTATGGTAATCATTTAGAATATAATTTTAGATAAATACCATATGTTCAATTACTTATTTTATAACCCCTACTCTATATGTTTTGTTCACATATCACTTTATAGGGTTATAACAAATTATGCATAATGAATCCCATCCTCATAGATTTATCTCCCATTAAGAATGATCAATATGTTTATCCTAATCTAGTGGAAACAACACAACCCATCCTCTTACCCCTCAATATTGAGAGATAATTATAATCCTTCACTAATTAATGATTATATTGAAATTAAATCAAATGAACAATGATGATTGATGTCTTCATTCTTTCTCCTTATGTTCAAATGATGACAATTTGAGATCAAAGGAGCACATGTGGATTACCACTAGAGGGATTTTATGCTTGGTTTATCATTTCATAATGATTGTTTAAGCCAAATATTCATTGATAAATCAAAATATTCTATGAAGAAAAAATACCCAAGACTTATGTAATTCATCAATTTCTATTAACGATAATGTTACATTAAATATTGTCTAACTTGTTTCAGATATTTTTTGTCAATATGCACAGAGATAATTCATTGGTCATGATATTTATCATTGGGTACATTAGAGATTATTCTTTTAATCTGAAACAAATGAGTGGGATATATGACTAACAAGGGATTTGGATACATGCAGATTATAAAAGTGGAATCAAAGTATTCATGAAAAATTTATAATTATTTCATTTAAATTTATTTATTTTTCAATTTATTATTAGATTATTTTAATAATTAATTCATTATTTATCTGAAATTAGATATTATATGTTTCTTTAATTATATATGATCTTTAAAAAGATATAAACTAATGGAAAAGGATCATATATGCTATTAGGTAGTCCAAACTATTTTTCTCAGATTACATGGTTTCATAGGGTGTAATGGAATCGTACATACCTTGAACCATGTTTCATTGAATATGACTCAAAACATGGGTTTACAAAAAAAATTATTTATTACTATGCATTTTGATAGGTTAGTGCATTATAAGTGTTTTCATATTACATGATGAGTATCTTGCATTCACATAGTGAATTCAATGTTGATTCATAGAGGAATTCATAGAAACCACACGAAAAAAGACATGTTGTTTATTAATACATGAATAATGGGATAGATAATTGATCCAAACATATTTCACGTAACATTTATCAATTTTACACAATATGAACATCATTAATACTTATGGATGAATGTCATGTCGAGTCCCTAGGCATATAACACATAATCTATTACATAGAGTGCAAATAGTTGTACATACCATGTAAACTGTACCTATCTTCATAGAGAAAATTCCCTCCTTGATGTGACCATATTGAATAATTATATAGATGAAAAAATTAATTATGTAATTAAATTGATCTAAAAGATGTGTATTCAGCGTACAGAATTTGTAATCAATTGTTATTAATTTTAAATTCCTAGTTAATTATGGTGTAAATTAATCAGTAGACCCCATGTACCATTTTCCATTACATTGTGTTTAATACAATCATTAAATTTTTAAAATTTTCATATATTAAATTCAAAATATTTCTTAAAGATATCAAATATAATCATCTTGACACACTATAGTATAATTAATGTGTGAAACATTATATTCCTTACATGTTGTATTAAATATATTGTAAAAGACCATTAATGGTTTTTTATAGTTATGAAGGGTACAAATTACATGAATCCAACTATATGATTCCAAAATAAATAGTTTTATTTATTTAATATTATTTATGAGTGATATTTCTATGAATTGTCGTATGATCGAATAATGATAAATGAATTAATTAATCAATTAATAAATTATTTAATTCATAAAAATATCTTTATAAAAGAAATAATCAAAATTAAAATTAGTTTACTAATTGTTTTTCATTTTTTATTACTGGTCATGATCTTTTAAAAAAAAGAATCTATATCTTTTTTTAATTTACTGTATGATATTTTTTAAAATAATGGCTTACAGGTCATCCCTCCTCCTATCATATATAATGGTCTTGTGAGCCTATAATTTTTTATGTAAATAATTTTTTCATCCAATTGGGTCCCCTAAAATTCCTGCCAGTTAAAAAATATAAAATGTAAAGGATATCACATACATGTAGAATAGGTATAGAACCCGTGTTACGGTAAAATTAATCAAAGAAGATATAGAGATAGATTTATTAATGTTGCAACATAGCATCCAATATCATCTCATGAAATTTATTTTACTTTGGTTCACATGAGGATTTACTATCTGGTCAAGAAATATACTATTAGTAAATATCATGATTAATTCATTTAATTATTTTACAACTATATGTTGTGTGGTATATTTCATGGAAGATTTATAGTAATCACATAATTAAATTAATTTACTAGAATGAAAGATGGAATATAAATAAATATATTTTGTGTAATTTTTTTATGAACACACTGTTAATTAATTAAATAAAATCCAATGACTTCTAAGAATATAATACAAGATAATGTTCTCATAATAAATAAATACATCAATTTAATATAAATAAAAAATAATTTTTCAAATAAATTTTTAATGATATAACTATATAAGTAAGGGTTGTTAGGGAACTTGTTAGCACACTTACATTTATCAGATAGTTATTACGAAGGTTTTGGTTAAAATTAACCAAGATTACATCATGAGAAGAAGGCCTATTTGATTGATTTATATTTTAGTCATGTTTTGAGAAACATCGAGTCATGATTTATAGATTTTGGAGCCCACCGTATGGATCATGTTGTTGCATGATTGTATATGAAAATATTTTCTACCTAAATTTTTAATACTAATTGACTAACACCATTCTTGGTCTATGAAATGGGAACTAAGGATCATTTCCACTATAATTTCCACATGGTATGAAATTTTGAGATCTACTAATTGGGTTGTTGAGACATGAAAAAAATAATTGGTGACTTAATGAATAAAATTAAATTATTATAACTACATATCATTTTAATAAAATATCATAATAAAAATATGATGTTATTTTATTATATAAAATGTAATTTAAAATGAAAAAACTATCCCTGTAATCAAATATGGATAAAAAATATCTTATAACTCGTAGTAACTCTTAGGAATGATTTTAATGCTTATAGGTTGTGTGGATCAACAAATAGAATTCTTATGTGCAATAGTCTATATTCACTGAAATGACAACTGATGTGGCAAGTGAGGAGTATTTATTTTCCTATAAAAACCACAATGATGATTCTCTATATGTAAAATGTTTCATTTTTCATCTATGTTTAATGAACTAATGATATATTAATAGATAATGGATTCTTTTAGAATTATCATTCATCTTTGTGGTATATATATAGAGAGAGAGAGACATGAAGAATTTGAGATTTTTAAGAATATATTGATGAGAAATATTTGAAAGGATTAACTATTTACTTCTCACATAGTCAATATAATTGGATAAATTGATCCAATAACTATTCTAGAGATTACAGAATATAATGATTTACTACCCTATCTCATTATTCCATCACTCCCCCATCACTTTTCTAGTTTTGTTATAAAAAGTATCTTGTACAACATTGAGAAGTATCTCCTATATTTCCCTACCATTCTTCATGAAATCGATAACAACATGAAGTTTGAGAATCCTTCATTTAATTTGGTGAATTATAGGAATGGTAAAAAAAATGTCCCAAACACTGATTCTAAGCCCAGGGATTCATCGAAATTCCCATTCAAGAAAAATAAGATCAAGTTGAATGAAAGGGTCCATAACACCATTAATTTTGAATTTGATTTAATGTTACACATGAATAATAATTACACAATGAAAATGAATCAAGGGAGTAAAATCCCGTCCCAAACCTCAATGTGTGAACTAGTGTACTATATGACCTCATTCGTGCCTCCCCATATCCAAGAGGCTGACAAATAGCTGCAAGAGTCAAATTTCATCAGTGGGAAGACTATACAACCATTACAATGGGATAATACGACAATAATTAAACATTTTAACAATAATATAATGATCATATTATCATATGAAATCTATGCAATAGAGGCATAAAATTAATATTGGTGATAAATGAACTCCTAAAGTAAATATCCAAACAAGTGTAATTTTTTTAAAAGCTTGGGGCTGAAGCCTAATTTTATTATTAAAGAAAAGACATATTTTTATCTGGGTAGAGGGAGACCTATTACATAGCCTGAAGGCCCAAGACCATGTGTTCTGAATAAAAGGCATGACGTTCCATTTTTGGCCCAAATTTCCCATCGGTGAGTAGTACAACTATAGCAACTGGACTGCTATAGTGCCTCCGCTACTATAGTTTCTGCTAGAGGGCCATTAGTACTACAGTGTCACTACTTCTACAGTTCTGCTAATACTAAAGAACTCTTATAGTACCCTACTATATTAATGATATAGTACCCCAATAAAATTATTCCCTTCCCAATTTCCATCCTATGTCTTTTAGATTCCATGAAACAGTATTTACCACTTGGGTATAGGACCGTTGGCTCCAAACCATTGAAATAAAAAAACAAATAAAGCAAAAATTTAGGGTCCCCTAGAGTCCATACCTTTTTATTACATGATCCATGTTCCACTACTCTGCCATCAGCCGTGGTACCCTTTTCCTTACTCATATACCTATAAATGAAGACTCATACACATCATATAGTGACCCATGCCTTTTACAAATACTATTAATTTTTTTTATAAAAAAAATATATTTATTAAAACCCAATGATCTTGAGGCATAGTGTCTTTTGAGAACTACATTAATAATACATCAAAGTTATTCTGAAAAAACATTCTTTACATTATTATCCATAATGATATCTTAAATAATTTTGATCTCCTAAAAATGAATATGATAACTTGGATAATACAAGGATAAAGGGGAGACATAAAAAACCTAGTATGTTAATTCACATGAAATGGAAACAAAACAAGTGATTCATAGGTATACCATTGTATCTTAAAAGACAAGGCCCATGAGTAATTTAATGGTGGAATAAAAAAATAACATGGTATTATAAGATCATGGAATCATATGAAATTTGGAAGAAACATATCACATGACATAAAAATGATCCAAGGATAACATCATTAAAATATCACATGGTAAATATATTTCAATAATAGATCATGTTTACTCCATAATCCAATATCTGACTACTAAAGAGACTAAAACCTTACGCAATGAATTTATGAAATATTTGGTAATTCATATCAAAAGAAATTTTGAAATAGGCGTTCTAAAAAAAGGAAAATCGATTATAAGGAATAAATATAATAATTACCCATTTACTTATAAGGGACACATAATTTTGTCTCATATCATAATGATAAAAATAAATATTGACTCCATTTTAAATACAAACATAAGTCATGTATTACCCCATCAAATTAAGGGATATTAAGATAGGTATAAAAACGAGGGAAATATGTACATAATTTAGAATAAATCCAAAACATCAAGGGTTTTATTCATTTATGAAAAAGTCTTTTAAAAAATAGGTCGAATCATTCCTGTAAAAATACCATTTTCACATTGAAAATTGATTCATAAAAATATAAAAATTTCCAGAATATTATTGGAAAATTTTACTTTAAAAATAACGATTGAATTTTTTAATTTATTGTTATAATATTTTAGGGGTCATTATGGATGGTAATTATATCCATGTGGTATAAATTAAAATAAACATTCCATTCACACTATTATAAAAAAGTTAAAACTATTCCTCATTCAATAGTTAAAAAGTAAATTCCCTTAAAACTATTTTTTAAAACTAATACCTGGGTAAAAATTTCGTTCATAAATCATTTTGGGAATTTTAAATATATTCATGAAAATATTTTTAGAAAACATGGATATGAAAGGATATGGATTTTCAACTGAAGAGAGAAATGAGGTCATCTTTTCTTAATAACATTTTCTCAATCATTTTATGTACCAAAGAGAGGAAAAATGAACTATTACATGAAAATTGCATGATAAAAAATTGGAGAATAAAATGATTATATTTTATTATAATGTTATCAACTAATTTCCTTCAATTGATATCTAAACATAAAAATTCCTAATTAAAATGAGGTTGAAATTGAAACCCTTAATTCCATGGTATCTTTTGAAACCTAAAGATCATGAATAATGTAGATAAATTGTAACATAAATAATCATGAATTAACATGGATTCATGAAATATTATTTAAATTTAAAATGAATACACCATTTAAATTAAATTAAGTGTGTAAAAAATGTGTGTCTCAAAAAAGGAAGTTTTGTGATGAAACCATTACACTGAGTCTAGTATTTGTCATGTATTAATTTTACCTTCTCTACAATAATAATATATCAATGATTTATTATGGAATATATTTTCTCAGTTCAATATCTTATAAAAAAATTAATTAATTTAATTTATTTTGATTACTTATTTATATAATTAATCAGTTATTTCCACTTCAGCTGTTTTTAAAAAACGGCATCAGCGTGTTAACCATTGTCAAAGGGGACATTATTCTATAAAATATTGAATAATAATAATGAAAAATTTATTATTTTTATATATAAATTATAATTTTATGAATTATCATGAATTATGTTTATGAAAAATTACTTACGTTATAATAATGGAGATAGTATATCGTATGTTTGAATATATAACATTTCCATTTTTAAATGATCATTAGGGAAATAATGAAGTGTAATTTTATCTTTTTTGAAAAATCATAATATCAAAAATATCATATTACATATTTAAATACACTTAAAAATGAAATCCATTTAAAACAGTGATAAAAAATAAATCACATCGCTTTGCGAGGCAGTATTCCACTGTACACACGAACAATGTTGTCATTTTTTCCAAGATGGTGATGAAAGAAGGTATATGATATATTAATATTACATAATTATTAATATTTATATAATATCATAAATAATCATTAAATATATCATCATGAAGATCAATGATAGGGTATAATGGAAAATAAATTACATTTGTTCGTGATGAGGCTGCATATCGTACACACGAACGATGATTTTATTTTCCATTTAATGAATAGTGGATAAATGACTATTATGGAATCAACATACTAAAATGTCCATAAATAAAAGATACTAATTTTCTTTTATTTCATTTTCATGTCATAATTTATGGTGGAAAAAATAATAAAATGAAGTGGCTCAACGAAGATGATTACCTTTTCTTAGAAGAACCTCATTTCGATCGCTTATTAAGGAGACAATAAATTAATATTTGGGAAGAATACATTCAAAAGAATATGTATAATGATATTTGGGAAATTTCATTTATGGTTTTATTTAATAAAATTTTTTATTGGTATAAATAAGTGAGTGGAGTGGTGACATTTTATACTTGAGGAGGAGTGGAGTTTTTGTAAATAACCAATTCTATTTAATAATAGGAAGTCAACCACAAGGAATATCCATAAAAAATTGATAAATAATAGAGTGAGTGGCTTATATGTATTATCGACACCTTAATTATTTAAAAATGATCATGTTTCAAACATGTACTCTTATTTACCACTCTTGTTACCCAATTTTACCATTTATTTACCATGGTAACTAATTTTTTTTACTGTTTTAATATTGCTTATGAAAAAATAATTAAGTTTCCCTTATTGTGTAATATAAATTTTTTTTCTTATAAATATAGAATCAATTTTATGAAATTTAATACATATATGATTCAAGGTTTAATTGAAAATAAACTCTTCAAGTGCGAATAAATAAATTTTCTTAAAAATTCATTTTTATTGAAAATATGATTTTATATTAACTATATGAATATAAATTATCATATTATGAAGTTAAATAAAAAAATATAAAGATATAATCCGTAGATTTGAATTAAATAATTCATATTTTAGAGATATTTTATGTAATTAAATGGATTTAAATTTTTTATTTTAAAATAGATTTATGAAAATTATGTTTTTAAGCATAAAATCAACTTATGGTAAAATCTTGTATAATTATGATTTAAATTTAATTAATTTGATTAAATATAAATAAATATTTCATATTTTATATTAAAATAAAATAAAATTTATAATTATACTTTTCTATTATATAATTTATTAATTTAAATGACAATTTTACAAATCAGTATTTTCCACTCATAACTAAAAAATCAATATTTACAAAAAAATACATAAATTTCACCATAATTTTATTTTAATATGAGAGTTTAAAATTTATTTTATTTTTAAATAAAACTACATCTACCCCATACAAAAATTAATTATAATACTTTATCATATAAATTTATAAAAATAATTTAATTTTTTTTTAAAATTTTGTGCATATTTTCCATGTATTTATAAATAAATAAATATTTATTAATAGATATACATATTTCATAAATTATAAAATTCTATTAATACAATCAAATTTAATCGTAGTATAAAACATTCATGTTTAAATAAAAATATATTTATAATATTTCATGTTTTATTAATTCTCATTGTTGCATGTCTTATACATTATCAAGCATAGTGTTCCTTTAAAATATCGAGGTACTACATTCTAACCCCTCCTTGAATAAATTATTTCAACTCAATATGAAATCTTTCCCATTAATAAAGTGATTTATATTTTATGATATCTATTATGGAAACCCCTCATCGTAAAAAAGGATTAAAAAAACATCTGAAAATATGGAAAGTGAAATAAAAAGGTCATAAGGAATTACTCAAGACATGGTTAAAATGTTTAATACCATTGTTGGAATGTAAACAAATTTACATATAATAAAACAATAAATAATTATGGAGAGTGATAGAGGTCATTTATCAAAATAACGATAACTATTAGGACAATTTTTACAACTAAAAAAACATACATCTTTGAATAATTTAAAGACCACTGATTCATCATATATGAAGTTAATTGAGTAAAATTTTGTTTCAATTATACTTATTATATAGTAGAGGTATCAATTTAATATCAACATAGTGAATAACAAAAAAATATACTTACTTGATATATTATTATTTAATAAACAAAAATATATCTTTTGATGAGCTTGTATTAATTTTTACTTCACATATTACTCAAATAAGTGAATGTCTAATATAAATTTTTTAATGCATGGAGATCTAAAATTTACCTGTAATGATTCATAACATCCATAAAAGAGAAACACATTATTCCTCCTCTATTAATCAAAAAAACATTATACCAAAGTAAGATAATACCCAAAATTAATACCTACATATTAATCTCTAAAATTCAACAATAAAACTAACGCTTTAATATGGATCATTACTAAAATAAATAACATCATATCCAAAATAACTTCAATAAACTCACAATTAAAAAAAAATTTAAAGTCAAATTTTATCTCAAAGAAATAATATTATATATACAAAAATATAGCAGTTTGTTTTCCTAAACAGTCATTTATGTTAAACGTATATGTTTAATATAAATATATTATAATGACAAAAGACTTTCGAAAATTACATTAATCAACCAAAAATACTAAATATTTAGTAATTTTTAATAATCTAATATGTTTCCCATAATTAAAATACATTTATCAACAAATTCATTTCATTAAAAACAATTTCATACTAACTAGTAGATTATATTTCCTAGTGGATGGCGGTGCACCCATATATCTATTCGGTTGTAGGTTCAAGGCATGTGGCTTCGACATATATAATGAGTTTTCGGTTAGCATACTAAATTTAATTTTTATAAATATATATTAATATAATTTCTGTAACATTCCAAAAAATATATTGAACATTCTCAAAATAAAATTATTCACCAAATCAGCTTCACTCACTAATGTATTATATACAGCCTACTATTTCCACAAAATCACAAAATATTAACTGATTAAAATTACCTCATAATCAAGAACTTATGAATTATTTTATTTCACTTAATCATATGTTTAAAATAAAAAATAAACGTACTATTAAATATATTTTCCAGTTCATTTTTAAAATTCAACATATTCATTAAAATCATTAAATAAATACTAATATTAAATAAACAATATAAGATTCAAAATTATTATAACCAACACATCATTGATAAAAATTATTCAACTACATGATTATCAAGTTCCAACATCTAAAAACTTCAATGATTACACTTTAATGATTTTCATAACATTAGACCTTAGAAATTAATCATTGTAATAGGGAACTAACTTGGATAATAACAAATTCACCATATTTACAACATTGAAATATAAGTATTTCTAAAGGATGATCATTATTTCCATGTGTCTGGTTAACTAGAGTCTGCTTTTCAATTTGAAATTAGATTCATTGTGCCATCATTTTTGATAAATATAGAATATTCACATTCCTTTAGGGAATATTCCATGGATGCTCCTCCCATATTTTTTGACATGTAGTAAATTGGTTATTCTTTTCATTATCATCTTTAAGAAATGAACATTCATGAGATGCCATCTTTCTCTACATTTATGAGCTTGGAAATATTACTATGTTTCAGTTGTTAATTATATTTCGGTATAGTTGAATTGATGTGACCACAATTTTTCTAACTTATATTCCCATTATATTAGGCATCTCATTTAGGAAATTGTTACATTTCCCATCATATTGTTCATTGCAATGATTTCCCATATTTTACATCATTGTATTAAAATAATAATAGAAAATGATGAGAACTCATTAACATACATATGGGGAGACTTATAAACCATGAAAAAATAGGATATAAATTTTTAGTATATGAGGAATTTTAAGACTATAGGTTTTGATATTGGTTATCCATGGAAATGTTTCAAATATGGTTATCAAGTCCTCCATAATGGTTCATAAAATTTGTGTATATTTCCAAAGGATATCCAATGGGCATGTCAAACTTGGTGAGTTGAAAGGATCGTTTTCATGAACTAGTTAAAATCATGCCAATCCCAATATTCCCTTTTCAAAAATATTATCCCAAGGTTATAATATTATAGAGCCACATCAACTTTTAGTATCCATATAGGGATGTAATTTCTTGGAATCAACTCCCTTTAAACAATACCAAAATTCCAAAATGTTTTTTATACATTCCCTTATCCTTAAACATATCCATTAGGATATCAATAAATTATTCTATTCTTAATTCCCAAAAATAACCAGACCATTCCATTACTCCAACTATAGTGACCCAATCCTTTTATAAATATTATTACAATATTTTTAAAATAAAAATGTATTAATTAAATCTCAAATTTCAATAGGCCTAGTGTATCTGGAAGGGCCTGTTAACAATACATCAAAGTGGGGATAAAATAAAAAGTCATTATTTTATCCTACATAATAAGATCATAAATCATTATGAAATCATAAAACAAAAAGGTATAACTTATGTAATACATAAGAAAAAAGGGGTGATCTTAAAACTCTGGTAAGGTAATACACGTGATAATGTAATATAACATGTGAGTCAAATGTATAACATGATATCATGAAAAAGAAGGATCAAGAGTATTCATATGAGAGAATAAATTAAAATAAGTGGTATCATAAGATCATAGAATCATAGTAAATGAGACAACAACATAACATAAATTTGACTCACAACTAACTTCCTAGAATATATCACCTGATGGATGAAGTCCCATAATGGACTAGGTTAACTCCATAATCCAGTACATGGCATCTCATGAGACTAAAAATTTTACCAGTACATTGGAGCGCTTTCTAGGCACACACATCCTTCGAGGTTCTTGATTATGTGTTCCACAAAATGGAAATCAGCCATATGTAATATTCATATTAATTACCCATGGAAATAAATGGGTTTCATAATGTTGTCTCATATCATAATCAAATGAGATTTCATAATAAAGTCATTTGATTGATGCACATAAGGTTGGTCTTAACCAATCAACACAATGGAGAATAAGCTAGTGTTAATATGAATATCATATGTTATAAATAGATATATTATGCTAAACAACCATGAAAGGTGATGCTGGAAAATAAATAACATCTGTTTGTGAGCCTGTATTTCTTCGTACACACAAAGGATTGTTTTGTTTTCCATTTGATAGAACTGATTTTGGATAAATATTATTCCATAAATGTTATAAAATCATAGTATATAGAAGATACTAGTTAAATTATAATATAATTATTAATATATAATTTAATTTGTAGTATGAAGATTAAAAATAAGGAACTCGAGGTAGATGATTTCATTCACTTAGTTGAACCTCCTTTAGATATATTATTAAGGCCCTTTTGGTTGGATTTTTTAGAATACAAGGATATTTAAAATGGTTATAAGGTTGTTTTAGAGATATATTTTTTGTAGTGTTTGGTTGATCCAATTTTATTTAAAGATGAGATGAAGTGAGGGGAGGGATTTTTATTTTTAATTGGCAAAGAGACGAATTATTGTAAATACAATAAAATAAACAATGGAAACTCAATGTCAAAACATGTTCCTCTAAAATTGTTAATTAATGGGGTGTGTGGATGATACTAATGAGAAAAACTAGAACCCTTCTAAAATTTACATTTTCTAAACATGTTATCCTCTTTCTTATATTAGGTTATTCAGTTTTACCATATTAATTTTTTTACAGTATATATATTTACTATTTTTCATATTTTTTATGAATAATAATTAATATAACCATATTATAAAATATAAAATATTCCACTTATAATTAAATATTTTAATTTTTCAAATTCAATTCATATGAGTGGAAAATATTATATAAAATAATACATGTAAGCATGAAGAAAAGTTTTTTTTGAAAATAGGGTTTTCAAGAAAAATATAATATTATATTAACTGTATAAATTGAAATAATAATTATATGAAATTTAATTCAAAAAAATATATTTTTTCAATAAATATATCTTTATTAGGTGTTATTTTTTAGAATTAAAATGGAGAAATATTATTCAATAAAAAACAACGATAAAAATGATTTTTAATCCTAAAAACAAACTTCTGGTAAAATCCACTATAAAGTTGAATAAAATTTCATTAATTAGATTAAATATTAACAATTAATACTAATGTAACTTTGAAATAAAATAGTAAGGATAATTTTAATTATAATTTTTTTAAACTAAGAAAAAAATTATTGTTTTATAAAAATCAATATTTTTATTTATTCCCCTAAAAATATATATTTTTAGAAAAATATAAAAATATAACCTAGTGTTAATATAAATATGAATATTTAGAAAATAAATTTCATTTTATACAATATAATTCCTAAAAAAATTATAAAATTATCCTAGATAAAGAAATAATTTTTTAAAAAATTAATTTTGTTTATAAAAAACGGATTTCTTACTTACTAAGAATTCATAAATTTAATTATATTGATTAAAACCATTATATCCATATCATAAATAAGGTAATACCTCTCATACCTATAAAATTATTATCTAGTCTATAATTTCCTTACATAGATAATAATATTTTAATAATATATCATAGTTTATTTAATCTCATTGTTGTGTGTTGTATAAGCTATCGAACATGGTGTTATTTTAACATAATGGGGTCTTAAAAATAAAGATCATCATTTAGTTTTCCACTAATAAAATTTAGTATTACACTTATAATAAATCTTTAACAATTTTTTGCATGCATAAAAATTGTATTACATGAAAATTAATAAATTTTTATAAATAAAACTAATTATACCACATATATTGAGCTAGCATGCATTATCAAAGATACTATAGACCCCTAGTCATAACTTCCTTGGAACCATGACAGTAGGATAATCATAGTATTTCAAGACTGATAAAGATAAAGGAACTATGATTTTAACCCACCTCATAGTGTTATCAAGGATTCAGGTCAGATTATACACCAAGACCATTATATCATGGATCCATCATTGACCAAGCCTTAGATTTTCATACCCCATCATTTTCTCTGGTTAGGCCCCCAAGCTATCATGCCTCTAACATAATATCTCATATTATCCACCCATTCCTACATTCCCTGAACCTATTCTCTATTCCATCACCATAATTATCAATATACATGCCCAATACCCCTCTAAGGGTAAATATCACATGATGGTCCACCTATCAAACGATCAAATTACAACCCCTGAGAAATTGTAAAACACATAAAATTATAGAGAATAAAATGGAATCATTACATATCAACATGGGAATATAGTCGAAACACATATAACATATTATCATAATCGAACATGGAAATAAGATACTCTATGAATACTCGTGGAATCAAATATCATAAATTCTATAGACACACCAAAAATTGACCATAATCAATCACAGTTAACAAGTTATTCCAAGAGAAGAATTATATAAAATAAACATATGTAAATAATATCCCCAAAATCTTAGGTATCTTCCTAACTCAATTCCATTTACATAAAATCACGGTTTATCTTTTAATTATCACTAGAACAACATCCATGTGATTATTGGAACAAATCACTCAGAAATG
Organism: Viscum album; assembly: GCA_963277665.1. NCBI lineage: Eukaryota > Viridiplantae > Streptophyta > Magnoliopsida > Santalales > Viscaceae > Viscum > Viscum album. The sequence continues at coordinate 1,341,140,066 of OY728155.1, read as the reverse complement.
AATTCTAGAACTTATTATTTTATTTTATTTAAAAAATAAATAAAACTCTCCTTTTGATACATATATATCTCTACGATATAATATCCATATTTTAAATTTAATCCATATAATGTGTTAACTATATTCCATTTAGGAAAAATATAATTCTATATATGAGAATTATTTTTTATCTAAATAATAACTCAAGATAGAAATGAATAATTATTCTTTTTTACTTTCCCCATTTCTCAGTTTTTATTATTGTAAATTATTTACTATAATTATTATAGTGTCTTAAAAAGGTTAATTCCACAAACTAAAATGATCTTATGGAAAACCATCCTAGGTTATACCATTCGAAAAATTGACACCTAGAATAGAATATATATATGGTTCTTCGATATATAGAATTAATGAAAGGACTCGATGAAGGCATCATAGATAGATGAAGAATAAGATATTGGAATCTAAGACAAAAGGGAATATCTAAACACCAAAAGTCGTAAAAGATTGAGAATTATTAAAATAGACATATTCATTATTATTATATATTGTTAGAACCCCAAAATTAAATTCACGATATAATTTCCCTTCAAAACACGTAAAGAATGCCGAGTGTTTAAACTCTTACTTAATAGGATTTTCAACCATTAAATATCAAGGAATTAATTTTATTTATTTTAGGCATTCAAAAACCTCAAAAAGAATTTTAATGCATGATCTGTGGAAGAATAAATGAAAGATGAGGTTTAAAAATAAATATTCCCAAAAAGGGGTATATGTTAGGATAATTTTTTTACCCATTCAATGTTCTTAGGTATCACATAAGGGTAATGAGGTACCAATACATATCATTTGAATCAATTGTACCACCATTATAAATCACATTCAGTCCTTATGTGATATCCAAGTTACCTCTTTGTAGCCGTTGAAAAATCATGGTTACCTTTACATTGTGCTAGGGATCTACCCCAACATGATACAAATCACCTTTACATGTACATAATAACTCATGGGTTACCCATGTGATACTATAGAGGCACCTTAATGTGGAACATGGAATTAGTTTCATACACATACACTATGCTTGGGTACCCTTATGGAGGCCAAGATTTACCCTTCCATAAAATATTGAAAAGTCATATTACCCTTATATAGGTCTCATGCTCCAAAATAATGCTTTAATAATCCAATTCCCCTTAAACTGAACAAAATTACCCTTAGGTAACTCATAAGAATAGAGAGGTACCCGGATAGAACTCCGAAAAAGATACCTATATAATGGTAGAGTCCTTTTTACATTTATGTAGGCTGTAAGAAATATGTAAGGTAAAAAAAATAAGATTTTCATTTTCATTTTACACAAATAAACCAAAAAATAAAATTATATGTGGGTTCTTATAATATAAAAAAATATGTTGTTAAAATTCTCCCCTCTGATGGATTCTCATCGCTACGAAGTATCTTTGGTTTATTTCACAAAAAAACCATGCCACAAAGCTCAAAAATTTTACTCCCACACACACATATCATACTATATTTATACATGCTTCTAAGTATCTAGGAATTATTTACTCTTTTCCCTAAAATTACATTATAACTCTAATATATAGTATTCATTATATGGGGATCATAAGATGCATCTGGATCCAACTAAATTCCCTTGTAGTCTATAACATGAAAATGATTTGGTATGTACCTTGAAATAATGGAAATGTGGAACAAATCATGAATTCCATGATAAAATTGAGGATGGTACAAATGGTATGCCACTATCCCAACCAGTTAGGTGATTTTAAAGTGTCTATCAAACTGTGGTTCTAGATTACCTTGATTTCACAAATTATAATGCACTAATCGATGTAAAACACACAAGAAATACGAATCTCCCTTATTAAACACCAAAGTGTATCTCCTCAAGTTAGAATGTGATCACTAATTAATCTTCATGGTCACCAACCACATCATATTCTTCTATACAATTTATAAGGTCCCCTATACTATAATAGGCCCAACAATCACTACCTCACACACCTCATCTTAACACTGTGCTGACAAGAATATATATCCATATACATGTATATATATATATATATATCTTAAAATGGTTTCATCTATATAGAATCCTATATAATATTGTTTTATGAAATCTATTCCAAGGATCTATGCATATCCCACACCCCTACAACATCAAGAACATAATCTCCATGTTCATTATTCAGTATATGAAGCTTCCACATCAATTAACCATATGATTGAGAGTGGTACACTATATTAAAACTCAACAGCGTCAATATAGATTTTTGTAAGCCCCACCAAAAGTGAATCTCATAATTTTCACCCATAGTGGATTTAATGATCAAGGGAAAACCATGCTAGCATACCATCTTACTAATATAAAGTTTTCCTAGATTTTCTACCTAGTGTGTATCTCATATTAGTATGATGTGTGAAACCTTTATCAGTGGATCTAAAATCACTCATGTGGAGTAATGTCTCTTTGAGGTTTTGTGTAACCCCATCACAAAGTGAATGATGATGATCTCCCACTTCCCAAATGGAATTATAAGTGTTTTGAGAAAACCATTATGATGTGGGTGCCCATTCTTTACCCTCTAATAGGTACGGAATCATGAAACAAAACCAATAATGCCACTCCTCATCCTAGGCCCCCAAAACTATCATCTCAATTCATAGTACATATCTTTGGAATGAGTATGTGCTTCTCATCAAGATGTTTGGAATTCACTCCTCAACTCCCATATTGTAGAATAAGGGACTGCTACTATCCCATGAATAAGAAGCACATCATCATCAACTTCCAATTTCCACCTGGGTATCATGTAACCTCAGGCTAGTTATTTCCACATCAAAAAAACACATGATCATTCCTATGTACAACCTATTCCAATTCTACTAGAGAACATGTGACCATCGATGTAGAATATGTCATTAAACACTGGTCTTATAAATAATACACCCTAGAAATTGATAATAAGATCATAAGGAGCCAATTATCCTCTGAAGACCACTCACAAAGATCCTACTCAACCAAAATATTACACATATGATCATCTGCAATGAAATTCACCTTTTTATTAACCATTCCTTCTTGAGGTCAAACTGCAGATGATACATTTCCCCACACCTCTACCATAGGCTTATGAATTCTTTTTGAAGATATAAAAGAGTCTATTACAGTCGGTATAGACTAAAAATATCTCACAACCTAAAACATGACTAACAAGTACAAGTCATGAGTAGGGTACTTCTACTCAGTGGGTTATAATTATTGTCACTTGGAAGCCACCACCTTCTCGTTCCGCATCATTACCACAACCAAAACAAAGAATTATTTATCACAGTATAATGTATATACTATTCCATGGATTTTTCAAGGAAACTAATACCTCTACATTATGTAGGTCTCTACATATACTCATCTCATGGAGAACCTTCACCAATTACTTCATCACCTGAATCCATAAAATAAACTTCAATATCTTATTATAAATCAATTGTGTGTAAATCATACTGAGGACTATCTAAATATGACAATCAAAATTATCTAGTTTCATTGAGTATATTTGTACGATGTTAACGAACACCACGAAAAATATTTACTTTTAATTGTGGAAATCATTATTAATGGGATATGTGAACATGGATGACAAATTCGTTAATTGAAACAGAATCTCCAAAGTACCCATATGAACCGTACCTAATTTGATACACAATCAACTGGATTTTCCCCTCTATAAATTTTAGTTAGTGGTAGCTTGATCAAAGATTAATCTTGGTAAACCATTGGGATCCACGTAACTTATTTAAAAGGTCTTTTTTCCTGGAAACTGATACCTATCCTTTACCATCACATGTTTTATTTTCAGATAATAAATATTGATTTGAAGAATACCATCTACTTTCTTTGAAAACAGTACTTGTTTAACCCATAGTGATGTTCTCATAATAATAAATCTAATCTTTTCCAAGTATTCATGATTCCCCTTTATATCATTCTACTTGACTAGTTCCATACGATTAAGAGGTATTAATATGGGCTGTGAACCTGAAACAAGTTCTATCTCAATGTAAACACCTCTATCAAGATGAACTCCAATGAAGTGGTCTAAAAATATTTCCTAATGGACATCCTTCAATAAAATAATACTTGTCTGGGTTTCCACCTAATGCATAGAAATGGTACATGAGAATGCTCATACATTTCATGTGGTAAAGCATAAATATCATCCCAAGAGATGAATTCAAGCCTTTATTCACAAGTATTATCATAAGACTGCATTTATGCACCATCTTATATGACAAGAAGGAAAAACATCCTGGAAACCAAATTCACTACTATAAAAACTATTCAATCTATGGGATCAAAAAAATGTTCTCCTAATAGTCTACCCATAACCCAAAGTATACCCCTACTAAAAGTAACCATGGCATCTTCCATATGCATTAGTCACATTCATATATATATATGTGTGTGTGTGTTTATATAGAAACAAAAAATTAATGAATTCTTGTTCAATTAGCTAAATTTAATTGATATATATTGTAAAATGGAAAATCTATCCCAAGAAGATATCAATAATCATGTAACTACCTTTAATTACTAATATTAAGCACAAAAACTTTTATATGAATTGAATGTGAGTCTATGTTTCTAATAATGATATATGAATGCACCTAAATCCAAAATAATTGTAACAGAAATCCCATATATGGAAACATGGAGGTTTTTACACATAAGTTGACACCAAACATTGATGATACTCCCCCCAAGACCCACACAACTGTACCATTTATATCATTTCCCAAGGTGGTAGAAAATAAAAATTAGAAAATAATCGACATAAGGTTATAATATTTAGTCTTTTAAGGCATAATATTCAACGGTTGTTATATTCTTACCCTACAAAAACAGAACACACATATCAGGGACTCCAAAACTCAATCTCAAGAAATGATCTAATACCATTTTGTAACGCTTCAAACCAAACCACCAAATTAAAAGTACAGTTCCACATGTACTCACACACACATACCCTAATGAAAATATTCAGACTATTAGAGAGGGTATAATTCTATTAGTGGGGAGAATATACCTTCACTATCAAGTTATAGAACAATAATAATAAAATATAATAAAAATAATATAATTATTAGATTTTCATGAATAAACTAAATAACAGAGGTATAGATGTCATAAATGTGATAAAAATGATCCCAATGTGGAAATAGAAACCATAAAAATAAAAGTATCAGGTAAATGTAAAATAAATAGAAGGGTCCTCTCGAGTCCATCGATGTTTGATTCTAGCTCAATGCTCCTCTGCTCAGCCATCATCCATGGGCCCCTTCTCATTACTCAGATCCCTATACAAGATGTCTATATGGGAATAAATATTCCCATGTTGGGTGTTATTAATAAAACATAATAGGTCACCAAAAATTCATCCATAACATTTTTCTCTTGAATTACATGTTAATTCCCTGAATATAATAAATTCATAACAATAATAACAATCATAGCACATGTACTAATTGTTTGAGAACTAACCATGTCCCAATAGATAACCGATAGTACCTGATTAATCTCTATAATGGAAGGATAATAATAGGATGGTGTGATTAAGCATGAATAATATACATGTATTTTTACACATCTACCCCTTATCTCAAGGTATCAAATCTTCTCTTGCCTTCAAGTCATCATATCTATGATCCGTCATGGTTTAGGACTCCAGTCTGTCTTATCTCATTTATTCATCAAGTCATGACCCCAAATTATAATTTCTCTATTAGAGTAACCCATGTAATTACCCTAGGAAAACATGTCCCTATACCATGATTAGGTTTATTATCAATGTCATTATATTCTTCCTTCACTCCCCTGACAAGAGATAAATATCACATGTCAGTCTAAAAATACCCACTATTAAAAATAACCTCGAAGACATAGTAACACAAATATTAGGGTATAGAATGCAGGTAATGTATAACATATCATCATGAAATTTTTTAAAAACTCATAACAACCTTTGGTCATAATAAAATAACCTAAAACAAAAATCCATTAACATTTATGGAAACAAATATCACAACTAATATCATGGTATACACATACACCCACATGTGATCACAATTTGTAATGGAAAAAAATGTATTTCAATAAAATGATTATACCAAGGAATCATTGGTAAATTAAATCCCCATAAATATACTGAACATCCAACCTTATGGTTATTGTCTTTAATATTAATGATCATCAAGGAATCAACAATGAAACAATGTAGATTAGTTCATCGTCTCAAACCGCTCTTTAAGTATTCCTAAAACTGATTCTTTTTTTTCCTATTCAAAAGAAATAAAACATGAAATTTAATATATGATTCTATCTTATGGATAATTTTCATATTATTTATTTAAGAAAAATATTATGCCAACAATTTTTCCATAGAAAAAAATATAATTTCACTTACAATAATAATTCTCTCTAACAATAATAATATTAGATAATCATGAATATTTATTATTATTATTTTCTATTATTAAAGAGAGTTATTATTTTAAGAAAATAATTTTAATTTTTAAAAAATTCATTTGAAGGTTAAATCAAAAATCTAAATTGATTTTTTGAAAAACATACTCATGTTTTATCGTTTGAAAACATGGAACCCAAAATAATTTGTAGATAAGGTTATTCCATTCCTAGAAAAAGTGAATTGGCTTGAATAAGTCTTCGTAGATCTTGGAAATGGAAGTAACATTATTCATGTATGCATGTTAACATAAAAAAATGAATACAACAAAGGATTCAGTTTTAAAAATAATTATACTCATTCTGGTTTCAAAGAATTTGAATCCCAAAAATGAATTCACCGTGTTTTTTTTTCCTAAATAAAAATCATGATGTCTAAGTGTTTAAAATATTCCATAATAAGAGTTCCAACCTTAAACTATGTAACTGAAATAATTTTATGATTTTATGTATTCAAAACCATCAAAAAAATAGTCACATGCACTATCTAGGGAAGATGATATGAAAAGGGATGTTCAAAATAATTTTCCTAAAAAAGGGGTTGTGTAATCATAATATGATCTTACCATGACATAAATAATAGGTGTCAAGTTAATGTACCTTTTTTCCATTACATTTCCTTTAAAATCAATGGAATTCCCTTATATAGCTTGTTCTTCCCTTACGCAAGGGGCATGTTACCCTTACATTGCCTTTTGAAAGGCATGATTACCATTATGTAAATCCTGATAAGTACCCTTACATGAGTCTAATCACATTTATAAATGATTAATAACTTACATGTTACTCTTATAAAAGTATAGAGGTACATTTATATAACACATGGTATTATTATATTAGCTTTACACAATACCATGGTACATTTTTATAGGTTAAACATTACCTTTACGCACTGTATAGAAAATCCTTTTCACCATTATGTTGGTCTCCTAAAAATATAAGGAACATAATAAACCCCCACTTCCTTTGGAAGTAGCTAATGTTACCTTATATAATACTTATAAATATGTATTTACCATTTCAAAACTTCTAAAAATGTCCCTTCATATGGGGAGATGGGTTTTTATAATTATGTCGGCCATATGCCATTCAAATTTGTAAAAAAGGTTTATTATCCCCAAAAAATTAACATCTAATGGTAAAATTTATTGTGGTTTTATAAAATTAAAAAATAGAGAATATTAGAAAGGGGATTCTTTAGTTGTGTTCATTTTCAGGGGAAATCAATTTTTTTATAAAAATTGGATAATACAGATTATAAATAGTGCCCACATTTATATACAATTTAGGGAACCAATTAGATTTAGAAGAGTCTAATGAGGTGGTGTTGATCAATAAACTACCAATTAAAATGGACTAATTGATATAATATTTAGATATTATAACCTCCAATTTTTGTATAAAATGGTCTTTATTTTATTGATTTTTTATACCTCCTGTTATCTAAAAACATTATTTCTATGTTTAGTCTTTATTCAAATTGATTTATTATTATATTTTGGAATAAATGTATATTATTTTACCATTAAATAATTTTTTTTAGTAATAAATATTTTTTTCATGATGATTGTGTGTTGAATTATATGGACATGTTAGATAAATCTATAAGAAATTAGGTTCATGTGACTTATATCCTAATAAATTGTGACATCACCACTATGGCCATTGAGATGAAACACAATTTAATAAATTATACCTAGATTGATATTTTTAATCTTATGAACTAAATTAAATATGTTTTTATCATGCTTGTTTATAATAAAAATTTATAGAGTGTCGTTTAGTGAAAAATATGAAAAAGAAATAGCTCTTATTTTATTGGTTTATATTGATCTCTGGAGAATTCCAAATTGATGAAAGAGGTGGGTATGTGTACATTAATTCAATCATCGATGATTTTAGTAGATATTTATATTCCTCCATTTTGTGGTATAAGATATATTACATTATAAAATTCACGGAATACAAGAATTAATTTGATAACCAACATAGTAATTAGACTATGAAAATTATCTCAGACATTGGAGGAGAAAATATAAACAAAAAAATCAATAAATATTGAAGTATGATTGAGATTATATCTATACTCACTCAACATTAAACATGATAGTGCAATGGTGTAAGGTAAATGAAGAACCTCACGCTACTTAACCTAGTGAGATCAATGATTAGTTATGTAATAATTCTATTATCCTCTTGGGGGTATGAACTACCAAAAATATCATACACCCAAATATTTTTTTCCAATAAAAGTGGATGATGGTATTTTCTATGATATTTGGTGTGAATGGGAATATGTTTTTTATACCTTATGTTATTGGGGTAGTAAAGTGATAGTGAAGGAATATTCTGGTAACAAATGTACACTTCTCGGAACATAGTTTGTCTTTATAGGGTACCCCATGAAATCAAAAGGAAATTAACTATGTGACCCCTTTTGAATAAAAGATTATTGTTTCATGAAATTACATGTTCCTTGAGAGGTCGAACATCTCTAAAATAGATAGTGGGAGGATGATATAATTTTTTCAATTCGTGGTTCAAAATACACAATAGTTACCATTATATTATTTTTGAAAAATCTCTATTTAAGAGGATGTTCAAGAGACAAAAAAACCATAGTGGGGAATAAAAGTGGTTATAGACCTTGAATGATATTCTATTCTAGTCACTATTGGTGATAACACATTATTATAAAATAATAATGTGCCTATGGACTAAAAAATAAATTAGATGACATAAAAGTCACCATGTGCAAAGAAGAAATGGATTTTAAAATGGATTTTTTATAAAAAAAAATCCATCAATGTACATTCTATATCGTTTTGTTGATCTAAATATTGTTTGTTTTAAGTGTGTTCTCAAGAAAAAACATGACATGGATATACAAGTCAATACCTACAAGGATAAACTACTTTAATGGGTTTAAAAAACATCATGGCATAAACTATGACAAAATATTTTTTCCAGTTTCTATACAGAAGTAGATAAAAATTCCAATCTCAATAGTAAAAATCCATGAAAATGATATTTTGGGTATGAATTTAAAAATAAATTTCCTTAACATTAACCAGTTTGATGATTTTTATATGACAAAACTACAAGGGTTCATGAATCCAATAGATACCAAGAAGGAATACATGTTGGATTGATACATGTGTGGATTGAATTATGAATTCAATTCATGGATTATTTAGTCTGATGAAGCTATAACACAAATTTGCTTCATAAAAATGATTGTGAGACTTTTCTACAAGAAGTTTATTTCTGGCAAGTTCATTTACCCAATTCTATATGTGTATGACATATTACCTGTAAGAAATGAGATACCAATATTTCAGTTTGTTAAGAATTTATTGAAAATATGTTTCTTTATGAAGGAAATGGGTTATGAATCATAATATATTTTGATTAAAATCTATCTGGATAGATTAAAGAATCCTCAAACACTAGGACAAGGTATATACATTGACATGATACTAAAGGGATTTGTTCTATTGCCATAAAAGAGAGGGTTATTTCTTATTTCACATGGAATCTATTTATCTATGTAAATGTGATAACCTACACATGATGAAATTTATAGAATAAAAATAATTCCATATTATTTAGAATTTGGGTTCTTCTTGTATACCATGTTATGTGCTATAAAAAATGATGCTTATGCCCATATTGAAGTTGGAAATTATTAGGTAGATCTATGAGACCAATATTGGATGGAAATTAATACTATCATGATGTACTTATGGAATATGAATTATATGTTCTTTTTTTAGAGATGATATAATGAACTAGTCATACGGGGATATGTATATGATAATTTCAAGTTAAATAAAGATAATTTGAAATCATAGTGATGGAACATCTTCTATCCCAATGATGGTGTTGTGTGTTAGAAGAACTCCATGAAATCCATGATAAAATATTATTCCATTGAGTCTGAGTATATTGGATCTTCTAAGGAATATAAATAATTAATTTGGATATGAAACATCAACTAAGACCTTTCTGTGGTGCCTTAAAATAAATACCCTATCATACAACATTGTTATTACAATATAGTAAGGGATATTACCTTGGAACCAAGCATACATCAACAGAAAAATAAAAAATTATGAATGTATCATCTCATGGATGATATTTATTATATACGTGAAGTTAGATTATGCAACATTTTCATAGATGGAAATATGGTGGACTCACTAAATAAAGGTCTTTCATAGAAGAAACATGAACATATTGGGAGATCTAGTAGAGTCTAAATCATTTGAAATTGGATTTAGTCCAATAGGGTTTCAATTTCATAAGGTTCTAAAGAAGAAAATGATTTTTTGATGTGATTACTTATATATTAATTGTTTCGAAAAAAAAATTATTTATAAGCTATTGATTACTCTCGTTCATTAATTTAATGTGATACGGTTCTAGAATATTTTTTCCCAGATAGTTTCATAACAGTTTCCCAATATGATGAGAACCATAAGTTCTATGATGATATTATTATGTATTGTTATATGGTTAGATGAAATTTTATGATAGGGAAAATCATATTTTGATGATAAATTATGATTAATAATAAGCATATGATACTTTTTTACATGATGTTATCAATTTGAAATATCCAGGATAATATATTATGAGAAAAAACTCACCAGAATCAATTTTTAATGTTTTGTATTAACGGATATTACAATAGTGATCCTATTTAAATTATTCATAGAATTTAATATTACTGTTATTGTGGACCATGATTTTTGTACATATATGTGCAGATTAAAACTGTGATGCTTTATATCCACTGGGAAGCATGGTACATTGGGTACATCATGATTGACATGTTATTAATGAACAATTTTACTAAGGATTTAATCCTTCCATATTTATATTTACTAAAATCCAAACCATTTGGTTTGCAAAAATCTTCGTAACTAAATTCCATGGTCAAGATTTAGTAACAGGTATATTCCAAATTCTCACAGAATGGAATATAATGAATATATGTTCAGGAAATGGGTATGCAAACTGTTGGATGAGATATTGAGACAAACAAATTATATTACACCTTGTGGATTCAAATTTGGTTGATGTCATTATGGAATTTACTTCTCTCTCATGAGGTTCTTTTTTATGGTGATATTACACTTTTGACTGACTCACATAATGTAACAATGAAAGAATCTTAGGGGTCACAAAAAATGTATTTCCTTTAGTATTAGTCATATAATATAAATATTTATTTATTAGAATAATTAATATTCTCAATAAGAAATAATATTTATTCAGGATTTTTCAGTCACATATATTTAATCACATGGTAATAAATAATATATATTATTAAATAAATATTTATTTCTTTTTAAAAGTTTTGAAAAAAATAATTATTCACAAGTCAATGAGTATAAAATTTATTTATTCATAGAATAATAATATTTATTATTGATGGTTTGTTAAATACATAAGAAGTTCGAGACTTCAGAATGGGTCTAATGATTGGAGATATATGTGGGTTAAATATCATTAAATAATAATTAATATATATAGTTATTAAAATGATATTAAATGATGTGACATATTTTTCATTCTATAAAATAATAATACATTATTTATTTTAATGAGGAATATTTAGAGTAAAATATTTGATAAGGGTCTTTTGTGTAGTTCCCCATTCTATAATCATTGATCTATATATTATATTGATATATCATCTTATAGGATTAACAGATTATGAAAAATGATTACTCTCATTAGATATTTTTCTCTAATGATGAATGCTAAAAAAAATTCCTTCAAGATCAAGAGAAATCCACCACCCCTTCATATCCAATATCATGAATTACGGGAAGGTACCATCATTAACCAATGAATGATTATGTTGTTATCAACACAAATGTCACCAGATGATCAATATCTCATGATAGAACTTATATTTTCGATAGTGAAACTACAAGATCAAAAACCATGGGTAGATTATAGATAGAGAGATTTTCCTCATGGATATTCATAGCCGAATGAGTATGTATACCAAAAAGTGTAAATTGATCATCATCTTATATGAAGAATGAATTCCCTTGAATGAGGTAATTATTTAATTTTAATTAATTTTTAATGATACACATACTAGGTTTCAAAATCTTATAATAATATTATTAGAATTAATGTATTCTTCATGAAATTTTTCATCATATAAACTATGTAATATTAATTGAATCTAATAAATGACACAATGGATATAGGCATTGTAGGATCTTTCGCTATATTTAAAAAATAAAGTATTACAACCCCAAGAGAGGAGAACTTGTATAATTATCTGGCTATATGAGTCATAATGAAACACATATCATTTAATTTTTGAACAAATATACCAAACATTTAGATGGTAGTCACATAATAAATAACATTTAAAATAATAATGTCATCACATATCCATTCACATGTTTCTAACCTGATGATTCATACTATACACACAACTCTACTATAACAGAGTAACACCTCCTTAACCATATCACATTATATGAAAACCTTAATAATCACTAATCAATAAATATAATTTATTAGTGATACTTATACTCGATATCCTAATTTCCTAAACCTTGTGTTGGGGTGGGAAACTTTTGTGATATTTTCCCTTAGTGCCCACCTTGATCCCAAAAATATGGATAAAAAGTGTGTCAAAACTCATTTGATTCATCATATGTATCAATATCATGAAACATAAATATTTCCTAACACATTTTTACATGTGATAAATAATGAAAATAGTAATAATTTATTAGTAGTGTTTACATGGAATTATGTGTGAGAAGTAAAAAGTTTATCATCATCATACCCTATCCCTAGACAATAGGTGAGTGTAATAGAAACCACAATAGTACATTATAAGAATCAATATTCAATATTTATTAGACCATAAAAAGTCAAGATGATAGAAAGATAAAAAATTCCATCTTCCAAATAGATATTCTGTCAAATAATCACATGGTATCACTTACATAATTTATAGCTATAGGGAATTTTCCTCTATGAAATTTTATATGATTTTATCATCAATAATCAATAAAAATTACTAATTAGTTATTGGATTATTTAGATATTAAAATAATAATAATATGAATATTCTCATAATTATAAATACAACGATGTATTATCACAGTTTTTTCTATGTTAGTCCATTGATTCATAACAAGTTCATTATTCTTTAATTTTTCAAGGTTTGTAACACAATAATTCTTCTCTAACATGTCAAATTTTACAATTTTTTTTAATAAAATATTATTATAATTAATCTTTTCTTACAACATACCCTAAAGATTAATCCTAGTAAAACTATTTTAAAATTTCATGACTTGTATAGTAACTGATTTTACTTTTGTAATTAATTCATCTCCTACGTACACATTATCATTTTTATAAATTTCATGGCGTCTCCCATTTTGTATTAATTAATTATTGAATATATTATCTTTAAGCTAATACCATTGTTATAATTACATATATACAGTAGAATACACCACATAAATATATATTATAATGTTTTTAGAATATCAATTAAATTTGAAATTATCATGAATTTATTCATAATTCCATTGATGATGTATAGTTGTTATAAATTACTAATAACATAAATTTTTTTTATACCCACATCATTAATCTATATATTTTAACCATTACTTTTAATTCCAATAAAAATGATATAGATGAAATAACTAAAGTCTTTATCTATCTTTCAGTATCTATTATAAACATCATTTATTCAATCCAAAATAATATAAAATATATAATCCCTATTTATTAATTAAAAAATTATCTATTATTTTTCATTTTTTTACCTTACATAATTATGTCAATGGTTAAAAATTTGTAATAAATATAAAAATATTAATTTATATCAAAATATCCATTTATAATATTAATGGATTTCCTATTCATTTTTCATGAATATATAATTCTATAAATATTAAAAAAAATTAACATAATTACTCGAAAATAATTTTATGTAATCCCAAACTATCATAACTAATCATTTATATGAAAAAACCTCCATCTAACCTATTATCTCAAATATTCTAATTTGTATCATAACGAAAAATCATTCAAAATTTGTAACACCGAAAATATCATCATAGGGAAAATTTTTAAATACTATCATAAATTATCTTTTAAATTTAAACTCATTACATATTTTAGGATTGATTAATTCACCAAATTACTTCATTATAATATAATCAATTTATTACTATTTTAATAACATCAATTTCATAATTATAAAACATAAATAACCTAAACATCACCAAAAATTTCAAAAATGGTTACATTAAGGTGATAATTTCAACATGAGTTAAAACAATTTAGTGGTAAGAATAACTTTCCCACATGCCCTTATGCACCTCAGGTTATTCCGATGCTCAAATCATTGACCCAACTATATTGACCCCGTGTCACCTCAAAACCATTTAACCAAATAACCAAATAGTACAGACACATTCATTACTCATCCTCAATGTATTTCATGTCTCGCCCATTTAATTGTAAAATAAATTGATCATATATCTCTTTTTCACACAACCTATGTCCACATGAAATGGTATATTAATTTGGACATTCCATTATCATTTCATCACAGATCAAATGCCAGTCATCGCTCCTCATATTTTACCATTTTTTCTAGAGATACCATTATCATCACTCTCCAATGCTATGTGGGACATAAAACCATGATAGATATGTTGTTAAATGGAAACCAATATAATTATAATTATCTTCATAGACCATGGTTCATAAATATGGTTTACCTATTCAAAAAATCATCTGTAATATAATCAAAATTTATGAGAGAATAAAAAATTTTCAAAACCATAAATATACATTTTACCTCCAAATCTGAATCTAATAAAGGTTATTTTGATGTTTTAAACATCATATGTTCCTAGAATTTTGATTTATATATGGTACTCCTTGTGATTTTTCCATATGAAGAATTTATTTCAATTTATTTCAAAACCTGTTCTAAAACATCTCAATAAATTTTGATGATGTTAAGGTATTGGATTTTAAAAATTACAAAATATTTTGAATAATCAGAGAAATTATAATTTTATAACAAAAAGATAAATCCTAATTTAAAAATTAGGTTTATCAAATTGAAGATAATTTTTTGTGTATTACATTTATCCCTATAATATTTGGAAATACATGCAAATTTTTTTGTTTATCACACTGATAGAACTATAAAAGAAAAGGGATTAACATTTTTTAATTATTATTTGGGAATTTACACACTTGATTTTTATAATTTAATTATAATTATTAGTATATTAAACTTATTTTTAGGTTCATATAAAACTCATTCATAAGATATTACCTTATATTATTCTATTATATTTATAACACCCTTGTTTTTAGTTGATAGGTTAATGTGTGTCCTGAAATATATTAAGTGGTTTTGATCATTATGATGGTTAATACTTGTGTCAAATTTTCTTTGGAAGTATTTTGATGCTTTATATTTTCTTTTTGAGGATCCTGGTTTAAAATGGAGAACACTAAACCTTTGTAGAATATTTTTTTTCTATAGAGTGACTTGTTGTAAATGTTTCTAAGGGGAAATGTTCGTTGAAATAGAGTGGTGATTAGGAAAGGTCCCCAAGATCCATACATTGGGATATATCAACATATCCATGGTAGAGGAAATAGTAATTTAAAGTGGACAAGAATGAGGATACATTCGACAATGCATCCTAATTTGGGTTGGTGTTTTAATGAGTACCATAGGTAAGGCCAGGCTTTGTTAGAAGATGTTGTGGAAGACACATGGGTTTTGAAATGGATAAAACTATAAACTCCCTTATCAAATCTAATTTTTTATATAGGATAAATCCATGTAATCCTTATATAGTTGTTTTTAATTTGTCTTAATTAACTATTTTCCAAATTTACTCAATTCATCTTTCCTCAATGGGATTCCCTTGATTTCTAGATGAGTTTCTTTGATATTTTACGATCCTAGGTTTCATATAGGTTTTACCTTATTTGGATATATAATCATGGATGTTTAACACATTTTTTCATTAATTCATACTCTTAATATCTGCATCCATACAATACATTATTTGAATCTTTAATGATGTATTTCCTATCCCCAAACCAGAATCTGAAAATTGTCATGGTTGATGTCAAAAATTGGTCATTTGGTAAATAAAACACTTATATTGACTCCAAATTGAATATAATTCAATAATTGTTTTCATTTCTTGTTTTAAATGGTTGTCGTATATTTTTTGTCGGAAATATATTTCTATTTGGTGTTCAAATGTGGTTCAAGTGACTATTATATTGATGAAAATTGATGATTACATCCAAACAGTTAAGGAAAATAGTTCTTTTCATTGATACATGTTATGTTGGTTCATGTAATTATTTTTTGGGAATACATATGTTTTATATTTGATGATATGATGTGTGTGTGTATGTTTTTGTATACTATTTTATATCTATATTTTACATTTTATCACAAGTGGTGTTTAATTGTATCCATTGAGACCTATGTTTTATTCATGTTCACATGATGTGTGTGTATGTGTCCATGTAAGTGGTATGATTGACGGTTTATTTGTTGTTTATTTTTTTGGATAGGGATATTTCATGTAATGACATGATGTTTTATATATCATACTCTATATATTAAAACATGTTTTTTTTCTTATGTATTCTATTTTTAAGCATGTATGTTGATCGGAATGTACCATACCCCATGAATGGGATGTCTCAGAAATTTTATTGGCATGTATAAGGAATATTATTTCTTGGGGAAAGGCTCAGAATTTTTTTTGGACTATCCCATCGAGGGGGATGTCTTATGATGTTGGTTGAAATTCCATCTCACATGGATCCAAAGTAGACAAAGTCAGTCTCTATGGACCTAGAATGTATGTTGTACTTATGTGCCATACATATTTCTTATCTATGCTTCTTTTACATTCACAACATATAATAGTGTATCTTATTAAATTTTTAAGGGCCCATTTTTGATTATTTCATGTTTTCTTAGTCATACCCAATGTGGTAATCTTACTGTGCAGATATATTTCATTACAAGGGATTTAGTGAATTAAAATTGGATTGTGGTGTACTGATGATTGTGTTTAGTAATATTGTATGAGATTCATTGGATAGACCTCAAACATTGATTCATGTTACTATTATTCCTTATTTACTTTTATCTTATACATTATCCATCACTTTTGGGGATTGTTTTCTATATTTTTGGTTATGTGTCTAGCATTACATATTTCTATCACATTGGTAGGTACATTTTGTTGATTGTAATACTTTTATGACTTATTTATATATAATTATTTAATTCATTGTTCTCACCTACATGTAATTCTCTGATGATCACATGATACCAAAGGCATATTGTCTCCATGATGTCCCACTTATCCCTCACTGCTAGTTGGTGAACCTCTTGTGAATGAGGAGTTTCAAATGATGTCATGCCAAATTCATTCTTAAACCCAATGATCCAGGTTAGGGTTTTATAAAATGGAATCAATGTAATCTTAGTACACTAACTTGTTTTCATTCCATCCACTAATTTGGGATAGAAAGACATGATATTGGATATTTTGGACATCAGAGTGGAATTGTGTCATTTCTTGACCAACACTTTACATTTGACCTCTGATCTTCTAGGAAAATGAGACATGATCTTTTGGTTGAATGATATTAAATTTGATTTAATTCTTGTTGGGTGATTCAAATGTTATTGGTAAACTAATTTTTTTTTTTTTGAATTCATAAGAATTTATATACACATGGGATAAGATTTCATATATTTATTTCAGATATTATATAGAGACCAAATAATTAAAATCCCTATAAAAATATTGTATATGTTCTTTTATTTCATAAATTTTCACTTTTTTATTTTAACTATATTATTCTATGATTGAGTGTATATGTGGATGTAAATAACATGCTAGTACCAAGGTTATATCTCAGGATATTAAATGTCATTTAGGGTGTTATACCCTACTTTGTGTCCAGACTCTTAGATTGAATCTTGCATCCATATTTATGTGTTGTTGTGATTATTAATCTGTATTCTTAGCACATATTTTAGATTTATCAAAATTTAGTCTATCATCAAGATAAATTATGAATCATTGGAATCTTATTCCACTGATTAGAAATGATAGTAAGAATCATTCCATGAGATAGGTTGTCCCAACATCACCACTTGTTATATAGGAAAATGTGGTTTAGTATGACTCTTTTGTTTACCTAGTAGCTCAGGTTATAGAATTGATCCAACTACGACTCTTGTAGATTACACATTCTTATGGAGGAGGAGCCCATAGAATTGGTCCATCTATGGTTTTATATATTTATTACTACCAACTCTAGCATCCCCTATCCTTCTTGAGAACAAAAGGTTCACATTATGAAAAGGAATAGATATATGTCTTGGAGATGATATTTGATCTTGTAGGGACCGAAGAAGACCAAAAGGTAATTCTTATGACCGTTATTATTTGTGGATTTACTGGATGGTGGTGGGATGTTATGAATTAGGATTCAATGTATATTAATGGATGATATGGGTGATGTTCAGGGACGTATTAAGAAAGGTTTAATTCTATGAAGTGTTGAATTTTTACCTTTTCTAGGTGTTTATAGATATTTCGAATCAGATGATGTCAGTGTCCACTTATGAATCATGATTCAATGAAATCATTTTATTATCTACAATTCTATATGAGAATTTGGTGAATAATCTTATAATTTTCTAGACCATACTTTATCCAGAGCTGAAATTCGAGGTTAGGTCATTTGTCCGGACAAACTCCATTACTGTTCATTGTAAAAATATAATGATTGAGAAAGGAATATAGGAAGAGAGATTTGTTGGTATTCTTATAGAATGTACTATACATAAAGATGTTTATCTAGAAAAATCCAGTATTAATATTTATGAATAATAAAATTGAAGTTATATGTTCGAATCCAGTGTCGCGGTAAAATGTTATTTTAGAAAAGAGTTTCTTCAACACCCTCTAATAGAGATTACTCTAAAAGGGTCTATATATATAGGTGGAATAGACATTATATCATGGTTTTCCAAATTTCACTCAAGAATTGTCAAAAATAGAAGTAGACCACACATATGAATTATTTCCATATCAATCCTTCATGGATGCAGGAAAACGATCAGGCCATGATGCATTTGGAGGACAATAGTAGCGGGAGTAAACCAAACATAGTTCGGTGGACTAGTTGACTCGTGAGCGTTAGGGGTTCCATGGGGTGAGTTATAGAAGGGTATATGGGGTATATAAAACTCATGGTGATGGTTTAGGGGAGAATTTAATAGTTTCATGTATGACATTAACTTCTTCTACACTCTATGTTTCTTTATATTACACTGGAAAATCTCATTCATTTATATTTTCTCAAGTGGTTATTGAATAATAAATGATGATTTATTCCTCTTTTGAGTTCCAATCAGTTAATGAACCTATATGAAAGAAATTGGACCATCTTCATATCTTTCAAGAAAGTCCGATTGTGATTTTGTACTTCAATCATGCAAGGTGGTTTGGGATTCTTGAGATATCATGTTTTAAAGTGATCGAAGGAATTGGCTAGCTAACCAGCTACCATTTACAAATTGATTATCATCAGAGATGAGTGGATTTTTAAACACCTAAAGGGGTTATGTTCAGGTCTAATGGTGAGGGTAATTACGAAGAAGGAAGATTGAGACTAGATACTCATAAAAAATAATATTTTCCAATATAGATGGATTGTTTGATCCTTGTAGAGGATTAGTCATTGAAACCCAATTGTTTTACTATTATTGTAAACCATTTCTAATATTTCAATCCAGTAGATTTCCCAAGGTTTCCTCCAAATAGGGGAGTTTATTTTGAGATAAATCTAATACCTTGTGCGCAATCGAAACGTAATACACTATATCACTTGGAATATTCTATGTTAGAAGAGTTGCAAATTTAACCTATAAATATTGAATAAAAATGCATCTTCAGATCAAAAAGTTCCACTTGGGTTGATCTAGATTTAATTTCTAAGAATTTAGAAAATATTCATCATCTTCATGTAGGATAAAAGATGTCAAAATAGATATCTATGAAAAAACATTCTCATTTATGAGGAATAAATACTTATTTGATCAATTAATGGCACCAAATGGTTTTTAAAGGGCGGTCAATATTCTTACTATAATCATCTTTCCGTTAGAGAGAATGATATACCATGGAAGGTATTTTTAATTAATCACATGTTGTATATATATCTCATTTTTCCATTTGGAATAATGAATGTCTGGTAATTATTCATGTATCTCATGAAAAATCTCATTCACACATACATGGAATCCTTCACTATTAATGATTTCATGATATATTCCAAGATAACGGAATTTCAGGCCAAACACCTTGAGGTAATATTGATTATAAAAAGGGAACATTCTATTTAGATAGAGTAATAAAAGTGTACCTTTATAATCCAAGAGGGGAATTTACATCGAAACATGGTTTCTCAATATAGAATGTCTATTTATTTTGAAATGTTAAAAGAAGGTATGTCATTGTATTTCCTTCAGAATGTCTTTTAGATTTTGAGTTACCTTAGTTTTGCTGGGTACTGAATGATGTTAATTATTAATTTTTCATAGGAATTCCCATGACCACACTTAACAAGAATGGAGTCACATTTGAATGGATAGAGTAGTGTGAATATGACTTCTTAGTTCTAAAGAGTAGATCGATGTCAGCTCCAATTCGGATTCATTTTGAGATTCTAGATTGGTATTTAGTTTATTTTGATGCATCTAGTGTTTCTCTATGAGGTATCATAATATATAATGATAATGTAGTTTCTTGTGGGTATCGTAAGCTATGAACCCATGAGTAGACCTACCCAAATAATGATGTAGAGTTGGTATCCATGATTTATGAATTGATATGTTGGAGATAATTCCATATTAATGAGGTATTTTTTAATACAGACCCCAAGATTCTATGGTATATTTTCTCTTAGTTAGACCTAAATATTTTTTAGAGGCACTAGGAAGAATAATTGTATATGTTTAACATTGAGATGTTTTATACTCTTGGTAATCGACATATCTCTATAGATACTCTTAGTACTATGATTCATGAAGTTGTATAGAGAATGTTTGATGAAGGGGGAAAGAAAATGGAATCGTTAAAATACTCTCAAGTGTGAATAAATGAGGATCAAGTGGTAGTGGATTTTTCACAAATGGTGATGACTTACTCGTTGTTCATCGAGTAAAAGCTAATCCCTAATCTGATCAAGATTTTATCATGATGCACGAGAGGTTTGTGGTAAATGGTTCCATTCTAGGATGGATCATAGATATATTTGGTAAAAATATTCTTTATGGTAGAGTGATAGTTAATCATTCTTTGTGAGAAGATATTATGAAAGCATGCCATGACTTTTTATGTGTATTGTTCATAGGATCAACAGAAAATGTATCATGATATCAAAAAAATTAAAGTGGCCTAGTATAAAAAAGAGATAATGTATGCTATGTATCTTGTTTTATAAATTTTCCAAGGATTAATTATGATCAATAGAGATATAGAGGGTTACAATATAAACATACTTCGCATGTGTGGTAGTGGGATGGGGTAAAGATAGACTTAATGAAAGGAATAATGAAGAACACAAGAGGCCCATATACTGTGTGGGTTGTAGTTGTTTGATTGACCACAATGGATCATTTTTTTCTGGTCTGGGAGACTATATTTGTTAACAAGTCACGGTGGATTTGTATTTCAGAAATTTTTTAGTTTCAAATAATTAATTAGAGTGAGGTATTAAACAGAGATGCTTAATTCACATCACATTTTTGGTAGTCCTTGTAGAAGGTGATCGGGAATTAGTTGAAGCTAAATATGGATTATCATCCTTAGACTTGTAGACAATCAGAGATAATGAAATAGACCATAAATGATATACACATTATGTGTACTTGATTAAAGATGAGATTTAGATGATCACTTGGACTTGATAAATTTCACCCATAACAAAATATTTTATTCCTTGGTTATGATGGCTCTTTTTTAGGCTCTGTGAGGATTAAAATGTCTTTCACATCTATGCTAGAATGTCGTAGGTTAATATGAATTTATTGAAACTATTATGTTGTGGGAGCATATGAAAATTAATATTTTCTTTTGAACCTGTTAATTATTTCTTAGATAATGTAATGATCATATGTTTACCATATGAGAAAACACATGGAGTTCATTGTGGGTGATAGGTTTCTCTTATGGTTGTCCCCACGGTTGGGGAATAAGCATTTGAGGATGAAAGGGAAGTTGGAACCATTGTATATTAACATATTTGGTATCACAAGACACATTAATATGATTTCATATATTTTGGAACATCATTCATGGAATAGAGACTTGGATAATGTGTTTAATGTTTCTATGATTCAGATGTACATTCCTAATCCCATGCATGTGGTTGAAAGAGAGAATGTTGAGTTGGAACCAGGTGCAGATTTTTGGGAGGATCCCATTAATATTATAGATCGAAGATAGAAGGTTCTCTGCTGGACGACTAATCCACATGTTTGGGTATCAAGTAATAATGTGGGGATCTAATTAGAAATGTGAGAGTGAGAGATAGAAATTCAGGAATAGTGTATTGAGATTTTTGAATAGAAAACTGGAGATAATTTTTTAAGGATGATAAGTTTATAGTGAGGATAATTTTAAAAACCTAATTTTACTTCAATATGTTAATGATTATCCCTGGAGACTTTTATATTGTTTTGGGTCCTTGGGATGGTAAATACATAGGTATTGTTTGAAGTGTCTAAAACCATGGCAGTTGGTTTTGGATGCTTTTGGTTCAAAAAAACAAACACCATGCCTTGGTAAATGGTTATTTGGTTATGAAATTATTTGTATTTAGCCAATAAAAGGTGAAATGGTCATTTCTATTTTGAGGTTATTAATAAAGGGGTCTATAGGACACAAAAGGGGTGACATCACCCAAATTGGGGTGATGAATAATGTCTTAGTATGAGGTTAAGGGTCATATGGATTGGTGTTTTAGGATGGTGTGTTTAAGAACATCATGATTGAGGCCAAGGCATGGTGGTAGTCTAATTGGATTTGAAATAGCCAAAACAATCTCCTCCATTCTATGATTTCATCTATTTAAAATGGTAAACATATGTGATATTTTTGGGTTTATTTAATGAAAATGTAATTGATTCTTTCACTATTTAAGTTATTCAAACTTCCAACTAGGGATTTCCATGATTTCAAAATGCTCCATGGAACATATTTTCATCATTGTTATGACTTATCTAGGTGATAAAATCTTTTAGGTTTGATACCTATACTTTTTTTGAGAAAAGACAGATATCATTAATGACGAAGGTCAGCAGACATACATTTGAAATGCCATGAAGGGAAATTGTCCAGCCAGAGATGGTTTGCATCAGAGGGGCCTGAAACTGCTAGCTGATGGGCCACATTGTTTCCATCCCTTTTGGTAATGGAGAAGGTGCAGAATTAAAAGCATTGTCTAAGCGAGGGAATTCTCTTGATGATGAGGGCAAAAGATTGTAGTCCACCGTCGTTGTGGTTAATGGCATCGATAACGGTGAGGCAGTAAGACTCAATGCTGATACCAACCCATCCACATTCCAAAGCTAGCATCATACCTCCCAGGTTTTCATTGGCCTCGGGAATTGCAGGTTCCCTGAAGGCATGATGTGATTCATATTTTGCAGCAATGATTTTCCCCAAAATATTACGGGCCAGGAGACCGAGAGAGACAAGACCATCCTTGGGGAGAGATGCTTCAACATTGATCTTAAGAAGCCCTTCTGGTGGGGGGTTCCAATGAGAGGAATAGGAGGGGGAACATCTGACATATGATGTTCATTGTGGTGCTTCCAGCCCTCAATCCATGAAGTGTCCCGTTCAATCCAGAAATCGAGAGGTCTGACCTCCCCGCTATCCTGATGTGCTGGTGCTCCTCTCTCTTATCGGTTAGTGCGGGTTCCATTTTTCTCGAGTTCTTTTATATCAAATTTCCTATTCAACAAAAACGATTGGAATATATATTGATCTATGATTAATTTTGGTATAGTTGTAAATCTACCACTGGTCTTGAAAGCTTTGTGAATCTCATTCAAGAACTATTTTGATGCCATTTTAGAACTGGTACTAAGAATTCCTGGGGGGAAATCTTGTTCCATTTAGTGTGAAAATGAAATTTGTGTGATAATGATCTTATTGAAATATTATATTGACATTGATACACATGATGTAGGTGGCCATTATTATCCCATTTTTATATTCATTCTTGGCATGATTTGTTTGTGATACCAATTTTTGATGCTAGATTATATTAGTTGTTCATGTGTAACAAGTCAGACCTATGTTTGACGTTTGATCACATGAGGCCATGAGAATTATGTTTCATAGTTGATCGAATTATGTGTTTGTGTACCCTCATGAGAAATATTATTTATTTTTTATCACATGTGGATTTTTTTGGAATTGAATACCGATTTGGTTGATGTGATGATTGATATTTCATCTGGTAACTATTTCAACCTTTATTGTTCGTCTATCTTCTATTGTTTAGCATGAAGGTGGAAGTATATGGACTATCCCCTGAATGAGATGATTCAGACATCTGGTTGACATTTAAATAGACAATTCCATTATGTTAAAGATGTCAGACATGTTGTTGGACTATCCCATCAAGGTGGATGTGTTATGTGGTTGGTTTAAATTCCTTCTAACATAGATCTAAAATAAGTAGATATGTCCTTTAAGGACCTAACACGTATTTTGTGATTTTTTGATATACATGTTTTCAATATTTAATTGGTGAATTTTGTGGAATGAAACAACATATATTATGAACTTGTGTTAAGGAACATTTGGTTGTGTCTTATTTGGTTTTATAATCACATCCTACTCGAGAATTTTAGTGTCTATATAGATTTCAGGACCATGGATCTAGTGAAGGCTAAGGGACCATTGGTGGGATGATGAGTGAATTGGGTATAAAACCCTTACATATATTTCCATTACTATTTTTTCATAAATAGTTATATTTCATAAATTGATCCACCATTATTGGGGATGCTTTTTTGATTTATGTTCTATGAGTGGAATGCCACATTGTCATTACATTGCTGTGTAGTTTATGTGTATTTTGTTACTATGAAATTTTATATATTCTTAATGGTTTAATATATTATTATTTCTTCCATTTTATACTCTGATAATCACCAGATACCAAGGGAATATACTCTCCCAGATTTCCCTCTTAGTACACACCAATAGTCGACATACTATTAATTATACATCCATTTAAAATCATTCTTAATTACTAATATTTTATACATTGATCCACAACATGTGGTGATATTTTTTTCATTTATGATGTGTGATTGGAATGCCACATTTTATTTACATTGGTGGGTAATTTATGTTTATGCTAGAGCCATGAAATTTTATATATTCATGGCTATTGAATATATTTTTATTTATGCATTTTTTACTCTGATTATCACTCGATCCCAAGGGAATAGTCTATCCCAAATGTCCCTCTCAGTACTCACCAATAGTCGACAACCTCTTACATATGTGGAGGCACACATGAGGTCATATTCCCCTAAAGCTATAACTCGGTGATTTAATTTGGGGTATTAAAATATTAATTGTCATTTAAAATAATAATAATTTATTCCATGATTGATTATTATATAATAAAACATAAATAGATCCAAATGAAGAGAATTTTTTTAAAATCGGAGCATAAAAATCCAAGAACCAGTATGAAGCCATGGAATTCCATCTTTATTTAGTGGAATTCATATCCCTTATGTCATCAATATTTTTAGAGGATTAATTCCAACCCCCACTATAACTAAATTAATATAATGAGTGAATCTTAAGAGACCATACAAGTTCAATAATATTTTTTACAAATATTGATTTTAAAACCTCTTCTCATGACACAATAAATTCATAACATTGGAAATAATTAAAAATATATTCTCCAAAAATAAATATCTCCTTCCAGAATCAATGAAATGTTATTTTTTAATAAAGTATTTTATTCAAGAAGAAATTACTATTTACGTATTTTCATGAAAAAATTATTTTTCTATTTTGAAACATCTTATGATGAATAAATAAGGAACTCAAAACACATAATTTAATTAAAAGTGGGTTTTAATACCTATTGAGGAACTAAAAGGTATGATACTTTTATGATTATATGAAAATCTATTCTCATAAGAAAAATTTACAAATCATAACATTTTCAATGAAATGGAAATTACACCTACCAATGAATTTATAAAGGAGTAATATGGATGGATTTTATAATGGTTTTAATAATAAATAAACATAAAATACAATAATATTCAATGTTAAGAGACCAAATAAATGATAGAAAGTTTCCCTCTATAAAATAATAGTATGTTACACAAATATTTGATATATATTAGGAATATAATATTTCTTGAAGGATAAACATTGATGTCACCATGCTTTGATATTGAAGTTTATCATATTCCAAATCATAATTTATTTTTAATATGGATTCTATTATTAAAGATCTAGATATATAATATAAGTCATTACATTGGGATTTTATATCTATTAAAAATAATACATCCCTAATATGAAAAATAGGTTAAAATATAGGTATTTAAATAATTATGTTTAGGCGGTATGTAAATATTTTTTCATTTTATCGACATATGAAGATATCTTTATATGAGGGAATAATAATTTCTAATTCATATTAAATTAATTATTTATAAGAATTATGAAAATATTTAATATGTAAAATTGAAAATAAATTAAAAGTGTTACAAAATATAAATGATGAAAAGAGATTAAGAATGGTTACTTTTGTATAATAATGATCATGGAAAAGGGTATAATGGGAGGGAATTATAAATCTATAATTGATAATTTTTTAATGGATTATAATACTATAGAATTATATTAATTTAAAAAATATAATTTCTTTTTTAAATAGTTCTAATGTGGAATATTGTTGGTTTTTTGTGCCATTTTTTCTGGGTTATGTATTTGGTTTCTCAGATATTTTTTTCTAATGCTTTATTTATATCTAGGATAAATATTAGTTCACCTACACACTATGGAAGACAAGATCTAGTATATTAGTGCCAAAAGTTTCTACATTCTAGAAGTATTTATGAAGAAGTATATAATAGATTGAGAATAAATGTTAAAGAGATATAAACATTATATACATAATACTTCATAATTTTATTCTATTATTGATTACATGTAATTATGATTCACTCTAAAATAATAATATTTTATTTCATTGGGAAAATTGGTTACATAAATAACAAGATCATAAAATATATATGTCACTTATCAAATAGTTAATCACATTTAACACCCTTCATAAAGAAATCATAACTAATTTTATTTCCTATATTAAGGAAAATGAAAAAAAAAGAAAGGGTTTCCTCCTATTATTAGTTAGGATATATAAGGAATATTTCAATCCGTATCACATATAATATTATCAAGAGAATAATTTTATGAGAACATTATCTAAAAATTTTAATTTTACACCCAATATTCATATAATCATGTGTCATACCATAATCTTGGAAGTTCATAAGGCATGAATCATAAAATAATCAAATAGAATGAGCCATGGAAGAATAACATTTTTGTAATATATTTTCATAAAAAATTGGAATAAATTGTTTCATAATCACAATATTTGAAATAATATGTCAATAATACTCACCAATACATTTATATAATGGTAGTTTGGAGATAACTACTAGTGCATCAGTATCAGACAAGGGATAACCTCCAAAAAACCCTCTTTTGGGCTTGGTATAACCTTCGTTGTACCCTCTTTTAGACTTAGGATAACCTCTCAAATACCCTATTTTGTATAGGTATAACCTAAAATGTACCCTTTTAACTCATAAACCATTAACATTTACCCGATTAATTAGAGGAATATAATAGGGAAACCTATCACATAATCATAATATATTAATTTATATTACACATGATCATGAAGACATTAATCATGAAATTATATCTTTACCAATGGAAAATAAAACATGTTTCATAAATACTTCATAATCATAATCGTAAAACATCTAGAAAAATAATAATTACTGTAACATTTAATCAGTTCCACATTAAATCATATTTTACGATAAAGGATGTTATTATATAATAAAATACATTTAAAATATCACAAGAACAATTCATGAGGGGATAAACTTTCATTTAGAAATAATGTATTTAAAAATTAATAATTTAAAAAAAAAGTTAAAATATTACATTAAAAATATCTATTGATAATTATAAAATGTATATTCTAAGTGAATTAATGTAAGGATAGTGTAAAAATCTTTTCATGAAGTGTACGTTAAAATAAAAATTCCAATGACATTTTATGTTAGAAGTAAAATGAACATAATTTAGAAAAAAAAAAAATATAATTTTAAAATATAATTATATAATGAAATAAATTTATAAAATTACATTAATAAATATTTTTATAATAATAAAAAATTCTTGAAATTTTTTTATTGAACATATGAATTTGGAAAAATTATATTTTTGATTGAATAATGTAATGAATTCAGTTTTCCTTAAAAACATTATTTTGATATCAAGAGTGCACTAAAAAAAGAAAATTAAATTAAACAATTAGTATCATAAAATAACTAGTATATAAGAATGGATATAATATTCTTCAGATAGAGATCATACAATATCGTCGTCTTAAAATTAATCATAAGGAAACCCTTTTAAAAAGTGAAATTTTATGATAAAACCCTTACCATATTTCTATATTGATTCACAATATCACAAGTATAATTTATAATAAATTTAAATATATTATAAATATAAAATAGAATGAAATTATTACCTATAACACGATACATGGTTTACTTTTAACATATTTTTACCATCTTATAAGAAATCATCCATTATCATTATGAGTTTTGGTATTAATTGCTTCATTTTTCATTTATGTTTTAGTTCGAATGTTACTTTATTTCCACATTGAATATAGTTGCATCATATTTATAATGTTTATAATGATCTAATTATAATATATAGTAATTATAGACATATTTATAACCATTCATATAAATCAGTAATGGAAAATCAATTAAAACACTATTTGGAGATGGTATTTTGTACATACAGATGAGTGATATTTCTGTATTTTGATAAGAGAAAATAAAGAAAGGTAAATATAATTATAAATTATTGAATAATTATTTTATAATTATTATAATATATATAAAATAATTCTATAATAGTTATAAACAATTAAAAATGGTGATGGAATGTGAATCATGTATCTACGTTGAGGGGTAGTGCACATATACCCACAAGCGACACATTCATTTCTAATTTAGTGGAAAATACATGGGATATGGTTGTGACATAGAAATTATAACATCATTTTATATTTATGATATGTGATTCACCATTTTTTTATTGATACAATATTTTTATTGGACGTCTATGATGAAATAAAATTGAAAAACCCTGGTTATGATCTATAAATATTTTTCAAGATACATCCTTTCAATTACACATTAAGACCTAAAATACCGGTATTGGGGGATTAAAAATTCCATTAATGGATAGAAAGAATCAGGTGTGGTTTTTAATTAGTTATTTTATAATATAAAATGCTCAAATTTTTTAAATAAGGGAGAATAAGAGTTATTATTTTTTAAAGTGAGGGGAGGCACACACATTGAATTTATTAAAATATTTCACTAATTTATGGTCACTTGCAAATAAATTTGAATCTATAAGGTCATAAATTTGATTTTAGGATAATATTATTTTTTATTAAATTAAATAAATAATAATTAGACATGTTATTGTGACATCAATACCATTATCTCTTCGTTTAATCCCAAATATAAACCCGTTTTAATGATAACCATTGATTTTTTTATTATTACTATTTAGTATGACGAAAAATTATGTTTCCCATATTAAATTATATTAATTATAATTATTACAGAAAATTAATCAATTTTATAAAATTTAAAATAAAATTTTCTAGATTATAATTTTAAATAACCACACAAAACAAAAAGAAAATCAATTTATAAAAACACATTTTTATGCATTAAACTAACTTTACTTCCATTAGATGAATGGTAAAAACCGAAATATTAATTTTAAATTGAAATATTGAATATTTAACATATATTTCCTTAAAACCAATAAAAATAGTTATTAATTTAATTTATGATAATAAAAACACATTTCATGCATAGAAATAGTTTTTAGAAATCCGTGTCTTTTATCCCAAAAATGAACTTGTAAACTATTCAATGAAAATGATAATTCATATATAATTAGTTATATTTTTTTATAATTAATGATTGATTATGTTACTTTATTATAAAATTCAAATAATAATTAGTATTTTAAAATAAAATGAAATGGGTGTTTTCTAATAAATGGTGTTTACACTATTCAAATTGAATTAATGATTTTTTAAAAAATAAATAAAATTAACACTATGATAATATTAGCATCAATATTATAAAAATATTATTCATTTCCTTAGATAATATTTTAAAAAAACAGAATAAATTATAATTGTTGTGTGAAAAAATCAATAAAAATAATTTTTGATGACAACATATTTTTGAAGCATAAAATGACGACCATGAAAATTGAGTACATATTCATTATACAGTGATCAATAAATTTTCATTAATTTAAAAATTTATACATTTCAAAATGTAGTTATTAATATTCAAAAATTCCAGTATAAAAGATATATAAATAGTATTAGTATCTCACTATTTATTCGACATTGATTTAAATATAAATAATGATATCAAATACCTCATATTTATTTCAATTAAATACATATAAAATCATGGGATGTTAATTATAATCCCTTTAAAATTAATTTTTCTTCATAAATTATGTTGCTATGATACAAAAATATTATGATATCTTTCTATCACTACATCCTCATGCTCTAAATAATTTTTCTCAAATTTTTTGATTCATATATTTATGTTTTACTAGGTGGGAAGTATTGATCCATTAAAAATTATCTCTTAGATCTAGGATTTTTATTTTATTTTTTTCTAATAAATGATCATGATCCAGTGGTACAAAAACTATGTTGTATGCATGTGAATGATCAGTTATTTACTTTCTCAAAATATATATGTGGAACACATAGTGAACTTGAGAGAGGGTCAGTGGAAACACCAAATGATAAATTACGGACCCTACCCGATCAATAATCTTGAAGGTAATAAAATACATAAGGAATGAAATTCCTTTATTTCTGAATCTCATATACATCTTCCATTGGGATATTTTATGGAATATATTCTCAACAACATTTAATTACAAATCAAAGAATTTTTTTTCATAACTCATCCAATAAATTGGATTATCCTTGATGTGTTACAGAATGGTTCTAACCTTCTTGTCCATTTCCCTATATTTCTCACATATGAATATATTTACATATCTAACTTCATCCCAACATGTTATTGATCTTCAATATTTTCCATACAAGGATTCCTAAGGATCCATCTATATATTTTATTAATAATTATTATTATAATAAAACATGACTATAGGGTTGTACAGATCCCAAATACAATTTAAATATAGAGAATAAGATATCAATATATCCTAAAGGGTGTGGCTGGTACTACAAGACTAAGAATCTATTGAAAGATGAAGTGTAGTATTCAAAAAAACTCTATATCTAGAGAATACTTAATGCTTCACCATACCATTGTGGAAAGCATCAAATATTTCTAGATATTATATAATGTGGTAATCAGATTCATCTTAGAACTTCCAAAATGAATAACATGGAAAGATGATAAATAGATAAATCTTCTTTGGTTGTAATAAAATCTATTACCTTTGTATCCTTATCATCTATAAAACTAATAACGTCATGTAATTTATATTTTTTGTGGAGTCTGATGATAAAATACATGGTGATGTTTTCAAATTTCTATTATAGTACTGTCAATGGTTGTAACCTCCCCATATACTTTTTTCTCATAGCCTTAACTTGTTAACATGCTATGAATTGGGATATATTCTTCATAATATCTCTATTCATGTTATCCCACTGGAAATACCCTTATAGTATGTATACATCTCTGTACATTAAGTACAAACATTTATTTTTGAGATATGAGATTATTTATATAGCTCTTTATTTTTTGGGTACTAATGAGACACACATTAGTATATTAAAAATGATTATTCCATAAAATTCAAGGTCAAACTCTATATCATTACACTCCTTGTTTTGTAGATCTAAAACCTCATTTTCAACCACATTAGTTGTTATATGGACTGATGGTTGATCATTGACTTGAGTAATAAAATATTTCACCATTTTTCCTTTTATGATTTCATGGACTATCATTTGTAAATATATAATTATTGGATATATTTTATTCTATTCCTAGATAATATTTCACGATCCATTCAACTCAAATAATCAACCAACTTTTTCTATTTCCACAGGTAGTAATGTATCTATAATTCATAATCATTAATCAAATCCAAAAATCTTCTCTTGTTCATATTCATCTATTTCAAGGTGAATATATACATTAAACTTCTATGATCATTATTTATGTCACACCTTTATAAAAAAAGATAATTCCATCATATCATTCATTCAATGATTACCAAAACATACTCTAAATAATGAGTCAGGTAATATTACACATGGACCATAAATTATAATGATGAATAATATAAAACAATATAAATATATACAATATAAAATTATATCAATTTCATTGATGCATCAATATAAATCACAAAACATTATCCATTATAGTTTAGTTTGACCACATGACAACTAACTAACACACTGATTTGTTCCTCAAAACTTTCTTCACAATCATCAGTCAAAAGTAATTGACTCTAATTTCGGTTAACTTGGTATAGGTATTTGATTGTTGTGAAAAATTATTCCAGACTTTTTGGAGATATCATAGAAATAAAAGAAAACTATGGAACTAAATCATAGAGTTTTATTTGAGAAAATTTTCAAACACTTTTTTTAATGAATCCACTATTATAACCTCTCTTGAGAATATATAACCTGAAAATTAATCTTTATATTATAAAAATTAACATGTGGTAATTTTTTTAAAAAATAACTCCTTCCATAGGTTTTTTAGAACTTTACGAAAGTGAATATTAGGCTCTACGTTTATCTTAAAAAATATAGGAAGATAATTTATAAATACATCTACACACTGATACAAGAAATATCTAAAGACTATATTCATTAAAAACATGAAGGCAGTGAGAAAATTTGTAAGACCAGATTGAATCACTAAAAAATAAAAAAATCCGTACCTCAATTAAAATTATTTCTTGGGGATTAAATCACATTTTTCGTAAAATTATAGAATCCATATTTAATATCAATGATAGAAAACTATTGATATCTACATAATTGATTAAATAAATTGTCTTTATACGTTAGAGGATACATATTTTTTATTATGATCTTATTTTTTCATTATAATTAATTATATTTTGTATTGATCCATCTTTCATCTTAACAAAAATAATTTTTACACCCCTTGGTGGCACACTTGTACAAATAAACCCCATATCACAATTATCATGGTGTGTCATATTAATTTACTAAAATATATTGGGACCATTCTATACATAATGTTTTAAATATGTGTAACACTACGTATTAATTCTATTGAAATGACGACTTCACATTTTAGATTAAAACATTAACACTATTCCAAGAATGCATAAAAAACTCCCATAAAATAGTAATATATTTGATGAAATGTATCTCCCCAACTATCTAAGATAAATACCCCCTTTTAATAGGAATTAAGATCAATTTAAAAGATGTAATTTCCATTGAAATTCATATTTATCCTTACATTGATAGAAAATCATATATTAGTTCATAATATAAAACACGAATTCCCCTTCACATCAATAAATATAGGATTTATGAAATTCAATCCAATACATTGCAAAATTAACATCATATTTATCTAGATGAGGAATAAAAAAATTAAAAAGAAAATTACCTTAAAAATTAATTGGATAATAATAATATAATTGAGATGAATCATATATCATTAGTATTTTTATTGACAATTCAACATCTAACTATTGAGGATATAAATTAACATTCATAAAGACATAAATTGATATAATATAATTTTATTTATCTAAGATAAAATAAGTCTCTTTAATATTTGATCATATCTATAATCACCACAAATTCATTATTACCTCAATAATCTCTAACTAACCCTAAAATGGTTAAACTGATCATTAATGATAATTAACTGAAGTAACTAATTAAATATTCATGATAATAATTTATAGGATGTCTAAATATTGAAAACTACTTTTCAAAATATAATACATTATGTTTATCCACGGTCACCAATAGTAATTATCTATCAAAAGCTTTCATAATATTTTATAAATAAAATGTAAATTTACCAAATTATATACTCTATGAGTGTTTATATTGGTTTTTAGTATTAGTCCCATCCATAATGCACTACTGATGATCGCTTTAATACCCAATCTATTCAATTTAGAGTTATTACCCCAATGTGAATCAAATCCACATCTACATCCATGGGATAATATCCATATGGGGATGTATTGGATTTGTAACCCAAACATCATTATTTATAACTACTTATTGTGTTCTCCTACACATATTCATATCCATTGTTTCCTTATAAAATTTTTCTCCTCCTTTTTAAAAAAAATTAATAAACCGTTCTTTGATACCAACTGGAGTGACTTAAACATTACATACATAAATATTAATCTATTTTAGACAGATATTAATCACATATAATTACTATCCAAGGTATAATTCTAATGATTATTATCTTTTCTACTTAATATTTAAGAAATTTTTATACAGAATATATACATAATATCCCACATAGTTATTCATAACTAGGACTCTTCTTAAACATATCCTAATTAAATCCATTCTTTATAACTTGATGAAAATAAAATATAATAAAGTGTGTGAATAGATTCTCAAATAGGGTAAATATGAGAGATGTTAATGAATGATCGTATGGGAGAATATCGTCAGTATAATGATATGAGAATATGATTATAACATTGGAAATTAAAATAAACCATTTTATATAATCATGTGTTATGGAATAAATCATGGAAACTTATAAGAAATAAATCCCAAATAAATCAAAGTACATGTGCCATGAGATCATATCATAGTTATAATATATTTTCATCAAAGAGTGTAATTATTTATTAAATCATCATAATTATAGAAATGTTATGTAAATGATAACCATCAAGATATTTATATGATTTTAGTCTTAGGTAAACAACCCATTAACTAGCTATGGGATTAGAATGACCTCATTTTCACCATTAGCTGGGCTTGGGATAACAACTTAGGTACCACATTTTTGGAATGGGATAACCTCCCCAATAACATATTTTGGGCTTTGGATAACCACCTATGTACCCTTTTTAGGCTTCAAAACCCTCCCATTTACCTTATGAGCTCATAAAAAAATTTCATTTACCCAATGCATTTGACGCATATAGTAGACCCACCTATCACATATTCATAATTAATTCATATGTTTTACAAAATTTGATAAAATATTTACCCATGTAAAATAAATTATTTTTCATCATTATTTCATCATTATATTAATAAATATTACAGTTAAAGAATAAATATATTAACATTTGATCATATCCTCAGTAATGTACATAAAACATTAAAGGAAGTTTTTATAGTTGAAAATACATTTAGAAAATCAATGGAACATTTTTGTGGAAAATTTCATTTTCCTTTTAAAATAAATTATATTAAATCTAAAAATTTAAAAATTATTAATGAAAAAAAATCATGAATAGTACATTGGATAGTTGTAATGTAATATTTGATGAAAATAGAAGTAATTATCATGGGAAAATTCATTGATTTGATGTACATTGAAACAATAATTCCTTTCATAATATTAGTAAATAGTAAATAGTACCTCATTCAGATAGTGATATGAAGTCAAAAATAAAAAAAACTATAGAATGATTTACATGGGTAAATATAAATTTAATAATTATTTTCCTAATATTAAATTATAATTAATAAAAAAATTAAATAAAATACTTCCAATGAAGAAAAATATTCTCAATCAAAGAGAAAAATAAAGTAGTTTTTCAGAAAAAAATCATTCAATATCTTGAGTACATAAAGAGTGGAAAATAAAAGAAAAAAAATTAATATATTTAAATTAAAATAGGATAATAAAATTCATATGATTATTGAGAGATATCATATAATTTCATCAATGAAAATTTATAAATAAGCAATCCATAATAGAAAATCCAATTTTAACATAAAACCATTTCCTTAAGATCATCACAATTATTAATCATTATAACCACATATATAAGAAATTTATATTTATTATACATCATTAAAACTAACAAAATTAATTTATATAATATTATTCATGGTTTACTTACAAAATCTTCCAAATTATTCTCTAAAAATCATTCATTATCATCATCATTATGTGTAACACCCAGATATTTTTTGAACTATATTATTATATTTAATTATTAATTTTGATATTATCGAATATTAAAAATAGATTCTTTTATGTTTTTCATGGGATATACACCAGAGTATTTGATCTTTCACTAAAAAACACATAGACTAGCTAGTGATACACGCGACATTGAGTTAGTTAGCGGTACACGTAAGATCGATTTTTAGTCTTTTAAGGGCCAAAATATTTTAAAACACATTTTTACACTTTTATAGAATTTATTTTGTAAAATAAACATCATTTTTGAATTCATAACCCTAAAATTTTCTTAGGGTGAATTTTTGGGATTTTTCAGAGAAACATCACATTCTGATAAATAGTGAAAACTTCTAAATTTTAGTTAAAAAGGACATTTTGGTTTAAATAATTATTAATTATAAATTATATTTTAGAATTGTTTTAGAGTAAAATTATGTCAATTATAAATATATTTATAAAATTAAGATCATTATAATTAATTTTAATTTGAATTGAATATAAAAAACTTCACACGGTTTTGAATGTTTTTCTACATTAAAACCATGTTATTTCGGCACTTCTATATGATTAGATTTAATATTAATTTTCCATTTTTTGGATTTAAATATTAAAAATCTATCTTACACTATTGTAATCAGTATAATATGTTTTCCTAATAATATCAAGTTAATTTTTTACCAAAATGATTAGTGAATATGATTAAAACTAATTATGATTATTAAGGTATGATTAAACCTAATAAGGGAACAATACATAATCCAAATGACCAAAATGGCCTTGAAAATTGTCCAAAATCCATTAGATGACAATATTTAGACCATATCACCACATGGTGCTAAATGTATGGGATATTTAGATATTATTAAATATATATTCTCTATATAATAGGTTATGAAATAAAAAAAGGAAAAACGTGAACTTTCCATACCATTTAAATTTGTAAAACTTTTAGATATGAAAAAAACATAATATTTTCGGTTATACATATCTTTTTTAAATAAATAATTGATTTTAGTATCACAATAATTTATCAATAGTTTTTATATATGGGTTAGATTCTTAAATTTCATAAGAAAACCAATGTAGTGATTATTTATTTAATAATTAACTAAAATAAATGATATTATAAATATTAAAAGCGAAGTTAATTGATTGAATTATTGTATTTATTTATTTTTTATGATTAATATATCTTGTTACACGAATTGAAACATAATATATATTTCATAAAATTTCATATTTTTATATTAAAATTAACATTATATAAATAATGTCAAAATTTACATTATTCTAATTTTACAATAAATGAAATTTTATTAAATGATTTAAAATTAATAAAAATACATTATTATTCAAAGTTATTTTTAAGTGTTAATAAATATAAAATATTGTCTATTAATTAACTAATTAATAATTTATAATTACCATATTGTCACGTATATTTTAAAAATGTTGTTAACATGGTCCTGGTTTAAGTAGTGTTTTAGTGCGTCATGTGAGCTTATTTTAAAATTAATTTCCAAAATGTATGGGAATTTTATTTTATAAGTTATATATAATATTCATAATTCAGTGGATATATATTATCTAATAAATCTCAAATTTACATTACTCTTGATGTTCAAATGAAATAGATTAGAAAATTATATACCATAACAAAAACAAAAATGATAAAATTGGGGAATCGTGGATGTTTTGGAACCAAATTATTAAAATTATCATATTTTGAATGGTGGATGTTTGAATTGACCATTATTTCGTTCAAATAAATGATAATTCCATTTTTGAGGAACTTTAGGTAGTTTATATCACCCATTAATGAATATATTTTGGTATATAGAAGACTGTCACTCCCCTCCACTATAAAAAGGCAAGCATTCTACCACTTCGGCACACATCTCAAACCCCTTAGCTCACCCTAAATATACCCTAAATGGAGACCCATGACTATCCCCTTGAAATTGATGAATCACATTGGTATTAAATTATCTCTAAAAGTCATTTGGATTCAAAGCAAAAGGATTTATCCGATTTGGAGAAATCTTGTGTGAGTACGAAGAGAATCAAGAAACAAGGTTAAGGGATTTAATATCACTTTTAATTTCAGTGAGATTCATGTTATGTTCACCACAATTTTCTTTTATATGGTGTATGAAATTATATATATTTTATTCTATGTATCTTATACTTATAATTATGGGTATTCACATGTCCATTTTATAATCCTTATTTCATGGAATTTAAGTTTCAAAAGTAACAAAATAGGTAAAAATGTTTTATCTCAATTTTTATGCTTTCAGATTCATGGTTTTTTATGCACTAAAACACTTTTTCATGTATATATAATTCTATTTTACATGTTATATCATTAATATTAATCTTTTCATGATATCTTATGCTTTATGTAATTTCCATTTCTTACATGGAGGGTATGATCCAAAGTTACCATGTTATAAGAGTTTATTGAAGCAATCTCATTTCTTTTAAAGATTGTTTATGATTAAACATCATTTGATGAAATCTTATGATCCATATCTCTAGAGAACTCATTATTTTCATTATCTTATGTTTTTTAAGACATCCTCATGTGTTTGTACCCTTTCCCCACCCTTTGGTACATAAGATAATGGTTTTAAGTAAACTTTAATTGTCTCTGTCTTTAGTCGAAAATCTATTTTATTCAAATACAATGTCTTAGAAAATATCTTCAAATATGTTTTTTAAAAGACCCTTTTAGAGAATTTTAATGAAAAATGATTTTAAATTTCTTATTTTTTTCAAATCATCATTTATATGTTTTTAATTTTAATTTCAAATAGAAATGTTTCAAAAGGTTTTACATTATAAAAAAACGTTTTTCTCAAAGAAGAAATGATATTTTCCTCTTGAAAATCTTTTTGAAAGATATTTCAAAATTATTTTCAACTTAAGATGACATCCACTAATGATAATAATTCCCTTCAATTAAATGACCTATTAGTTCCATTCACATCTTGTTAATAAATGGGTTATGCTTAATGTCACGATCTTTATGAAGTCATTTTCCCTTTGATGTGTTACATGTTTCTGAAACCTACATTTTTAAACATGTTATGCTGTGATGAAATTATTATAAAACCTATCCATTTTTCACAAATTTTCATGGGTCGAAATTTAAATGTACCCATTTCATTTCAGGTGTTATGATTTGATGTTCATAAAGCCATTGTCTTTTTATGGGTCATGATATGATGACTGTATAATTATCTTGTAGAACATGTATTAATTATTTTATTATGAGAGATTTGTGAAATATATATCCCTACAATTCATTGGTTAGGGATAGATTACTCATGAATATAAATTTTATGCATGAACATGACTGCATGTTCAAAATGATATTCATGGACCCAGTTTTATGTTTATATGATTATGCGTAAACCAGATTACCTGTTCACAATGTTATGCATAGAACTTATCTCATGTCCATAAATTTATGTGTGAAACTCATTGCATGTTCATAATTTTATGAGTGAAAATAATTATATGTTCCTAATGTTATGAATGGACCTGGTTTCATCTATATAAGTTTATGTGTAAACCTGATTACAAGGTTACAATATTATGAGTAAACCTGCTTACATGTTCACAATGTTATGCATGGACATGGTTTCATGTCTATATTTTTTTACATGAACCTGAATACATGTTCACAAAGCTACGAGTGGTCCTTTTTAAATATTCATACTGTTATGAATAGACCTGGTGTCATGTCCATATGTTAATGCATGAACCAGATTACATGTTCAAATGTTATGTGTGAACCTGATATCAGGTTCAAAATGTTATACATGGACCTAGTTTCAAGTTTATTAGGTAATGTGTGAACCTAATTACATGTCGAAAATTTTATTCATGGACATCGTTTGACACCCATAAGGTTATTCAGGATCTTGATTACAAGTTCACAGTGGTATGCATAGACCTTGTTTAATTCATATGAGTGGTTAACGGGGCCTGATTTGACATCCTTAAATTAATGTGTGGACCTGTTTCTATTTATACGTGTTCAACACATTATAAATTAGTGTTAATTCTATATATTAAACATCATTTAATGTGTTATTATTCCCTATGTTCTTTATTTACTTATGATTCATGTCTTATGAACTGTCATTTTTTATAATAGTCTATAATATGTAGGGCATGATCTTAAAATGTTATTATCTAGTTCCATAACCTTTTTTATATTATTCTTAGGAATTTCCTTTATTTTCACTTACTGAGAATCTATTCACACCCCTTTCTTAGGTTTCCTTTCCCAATGTTTTGAGAAAATATTTTAGGTAAAAGTAAAAACGGTGGAGATATTTATGAGAGATGTTGAAGATCTTTCACCATGATAGAAGATTTTGTTTCGCTGTTTCAAAATACACTAAACTATTACAGCCCCCTGGGAATTTATTTTTGTAATTAACTCAATATTTATCTGAAATTATGTAATATCCATGTATGTCAATCCTAGATTACTATATTGTGGGTGTAACCTTCTTCATTTTCCTTGTATGTTTAAGTTATTTGGTTACAATCCCTAATAAGTTAAATTTGTTTCTTAATATCTAGAATATTATTAATGATATAAATATCATAAATTATTATTATATACAAACTTATATCCACTAATAAAAATGAGTGATAACAAATGAATTACATCACTATTGGAGATGGTAGTGTGTATGTACACATGAGTGATGTTTCCATTTTTTTATGGATGAAATTAATGAAATGTATATAACAGATCATATTTTATGACTTATATTTATATAAAAAATATCATATATAAAAATTAAATACTTCATAATAAAAAATTATGACATATGGTGATGGAAAATTAATCATATCACTATATGGAGTCCGTAGTCCTCATGTACTCACAAGTGATACTTTCATCTCTCATTTTAAAGAGGGGAGATTATAAATAGTGTTGAAATTAACCTAAAAACAACTATTTATATTTATTATATATTATTAATCCTTTTATAGTGGATGAAATATTTTTATAATAAGTATAAGATGTAATAAAATCAAAATAATTTGTTGAAAATTCATACCTCTTCTTTGAGTGAACGCCTTTGAATTAGGCCTTCAGCATCCGAATATTTGTATTAAGGGAAAAAGGAATATCTAGTATTATAAGAATGAAAATAAGAATTATTTAAGTAGTTATATACTGATATTGAATGATAAAATATCAAAAATAATAGAGGATTAGTGGTGGCCTTATTTAAAAGAGAGCTGGGGCATGCATGGGATTTCAA
This sequence comes from Viscum album, assembly GCA_963277665.1. Taxonomy (NCBI): domain Eukaryota; kingdom Viridiplantae; phylum Streptophyta; class Magnoliopsida; order Santalales; family Viscaceae; genus Viscum; species Viscum album. Next base: position 1,341,097,537 of record OY728155.1, on the reverse strand, counting down.
AAATAATTTCAATAATATAAGGCCAATGTCATATGAAATTGCCTCCAATTGTCCAATAATTAAAATATAAAGTAATATAAAGATGAAAAATATTCCAATGATATTAATTTTACATGTTTTTTTAATTAAAAACCATACATCAAGTTTAACCCCTCTTGTAAACCGATATTAATAATAACCGTGGTAATAAAATTTAGAAATTTTTACTATTCATTAAGACAAAAAATTAAGCTGGTTAAATTTAGATATATTAATATTTATTATTATAGATATGAAATCAATTTTAGAATATACAATTTCTATAAATGATACAATTTCTATTGAAATAATTATACACAATGCAACACGAACGAGTAAAAACATATTTTAGGCATAAACAAAGTTTAGTTCTATTAAATTCATTTTAAAAAACAGATTATTTATTTAATAATATTTAATTGATTATATTTTATATATATTAAATTTAAATAATTATTCAATAGATATTATTTTAATTTATTAATATAAATATGTTTTTTCTACATAAAAATCATTTTTTGAAAATAGTGTTTCTAATCCGAAAACTAAACCTCTTCCAAATTCAAGTGAAATATTGATCCACATGTAATTTATTATATTAATATTTATTAAATTTTAATTATGTTACGAGATTAAAAAAATTAAAAACAAAATAATACTTTTTGAATTAAAATAATTGATAGTTTTTAAAAAAATATCATTTTCACTAGTCACTTACAAATAATTGTTTTTAGAAAATTCCAAAAACATTACACTAAGATACTTTTTAAAGGATTAATTAAGAAGTTATTTAAATTATATTAGATTCAATTTCTAAAAAATATTGTAATTAATAATAAATTATTCATGTACAATGTAATAAAATCCATTTTTGAAAAAAAAAATTTTATTTAGAATTAAATGACATTCCAAATAATTGAGTACTTATATATTCTTATATTAATCAGTAAATATTAATTATTTACAAAAATTATTTTTTTAATTGTTTGTTAATTACTATTAACACATAAAAATTTAACATCTATGTTATAAAATGATACATTGTTGTTATTTATTTAGACTTGGGGTTTTATGTAAATAAAGTTGTTTAATACAATAGGTCTATTTCAAACAAAATACCTATAAAATACATGGAGTTCAATAGATGTTATATGGGAAGCATAGATATGGGAATGAAATTGATTCGGGTGATGAGGGATCGGTATGTTTAAATAGATCATACATATAAGTTGTGTTAGAGCTTCAAATGCCTCATCAGATTAATCTAGATGGGAATGAATGATTAGTGTAGAATTCAAGGATGATATGTAAACATTCCTAGGAGTAAACAATCTATTAAAATGTGGTTTTGGAAGAAATAAATGATAGGATAATAGATATAAGGAGTACAGAAGATTAGTTTTCTTCATAACGATTTTTTTAGGTTGTAGATCTCACATAGTGACCTTATAAATGTAGGGAATTGACCATTATGTTTGGAAGGTTATGAAATTGGTGAAACCAATTTGTAGCTATATAAAAAATTCTATAAGAATAGAGTATTGGATCATGTAAATTATTATATTCTTAAGTGTACCAATGAATTAGTGTTTCTTTTTTTCCCATGGAAGTGCTTCCCCATTGAGTAATCATGAAAGGATACTTTTACTTGTTCTATTTGAAAAATAGTTTTTTTAGATCTAGATACGATTCAAAGAGAGAGATTCCATTTTAACATAGCTATTTTTTTATTGATTTCAATTTTTTTAGTATAATTTAATTTCAATAAAATAATTTATTAAGTTATTACAATATGTTTAAGAAGAAATAGAATTGAAGAAAAAACATTCTTATTGAATAAAGTATTTAATCTTGTTGATATAAGTATAATTCAGATAATTATTAGACTTATTTTTTTGTAGTCATATATCATTGAAGGTGATCACGATGCATGTAAATTTGAAGAAATATATAAGCATAGAAAATTCCAGAAGATATATTCAATGAAATAGAAATCAAGATGAAATAGGATTACATCACAATATATTCTCTACACCATGGAGATGCTATATTTTGATGTGGGATGGGAAAAAGTATACATTACATCATGACATAGAGTGGGTTACCATTCCACATGGGGGAATATATTATTGTTCTCAAAGTAATAGTTGATTATGAAACAAATTTATAATCCATTAGAACATTCTATGCCATAGTGTATTATCATGTCAAAATATAGGGCCCCTAGAAATTTTAGAACCTTCTTGCTAAAAAATATGATTAATTCTATAGTTGATAAAGTAAAAAGGTACTTTTATCCTGAGTGATGTTCCAGACCCTAAATTCTAGTTGAATTATTTTTGGTGTCACTCGACAATAGGTGACTCCTTCATAGAATCATAAATACTATAGTGAAAACACCTGTGATAGTTGAGAAGAAAACAATAAAAAATAAATGATTAAAAAATATATTTCCATAATTCTATAATACTAATCATCATGATGTAGAATATATTGGAAGGACATAGAAGTTTATTTCTTATCATATTATCTGTATTTTTAATATCCATTATGATGTGTATTCACCCATCTTTTTTAGTTGTTTTTCTAACACATCATATCCTTAATTTATAATTTGATGATGAATATCAACTAAGAGATGATTTAAGGTCAATGAAAGAAGTGGTAAAATGATGTTGATTATTTAAATATAAATTTTAATTCAAATTCAATAATTGATAATTATTTTATATATTTTGTACATATTTTTAAAATAATGGTATTTTTAGAAGTGAGAAACCTAAGAAAAATAAAGGTAATAAAATAAGTATTTCTGAGAAGAGAGGATAGGGTTTTTAATCCTGGTCATATTTCATCAAAGGATATAAAATATTACCTAATTATTCAAAGTATTGTAGTTATAGATCATTCAAAATCTGGTTGATGTATCAAGATCAATAATCTAAAACTCATCATCAAATTTTAAAGATCTTTAAGGAGTATAGATTTATATTTTTAAGATCTATATACTAATGGAGGAATATTATTACTTCAATTCATGTAATAGACACCTATGAGAAGAATAATATCATTATTTCTAGGATATTATTTACTATAGAGAGTTGTATTATATAGTGGATTCTGTATGTGGTGGAACATAGTGGATTCTTGGAGATAATATATTTATTAGAGACAGTTGAGAATAAATGATTGAGGGAATTTCCAACATGGAGAAGTATTAGTCTTGGAATTTAAACCTTATGAAATCTATTATTCTCATGGTTCACTGTATTTCTACATATAGTGATGGTATGTGAATATTTTTTAGTGGATCTTGACCTTTAACTTTTTCTATAGGTTTTATTTAGAATAAAATTTTATAAAAATATTGCAACGCTTATTCACCACACCTATACGTGGAACAAAAACATATTATTGGACTATTTAATGATTTTTAATTGGAAATATGATTCAAAATATCTAATAGAAATTTATATGGAGATATATAATCCTATATCTATGAAAAAATAATGATTTATATCCAATGATGGTGAACATGATATTATTTTGAAGAATATGATTCTACCCAACATCCATCACTTGGTCATGGAGGGATAGATTCTTATTTAGTAGGATTTCAACCCATTCATGAAAAATATGATATGAGAAATGTTGAAAAAAATAGGTTTTGAGATGGATGGAAAGGGGTAAAATGATATTATTATGTCTATATCATAAAAGGTTCACACATAGGTATTGGGTCTTTCAACTTGAAAAGTGATATGTGACATATTATAGCGATTTTTTATGGAAACATCAATGTGAAGGAATCCATGATTTATGTATGGATGTGTATATAAGAAGATATTAAAATTAATAATGATGAGAATATAGATGAATATTAAAGTAGGTCGAATGAGAAAGTTAAAAATATTCATGTATTTGGAAAAAATATATATGAAACCAATTTTGTCAAAAAAATGTGCAGAATTTTCTGGATATATTTTAGCCAACATTTTTAACATTTAATAATAGGAAAAAATTTATTTGGATGAGTTTTTAAAGAATCTCATTAATGATGAAATGATAAAATATCACTTTTTTAAGAAAATGTTAAATATGAGATACCCTTTAAATTCATGAAAAAAGGAAATGTCAAAGTCAATAAAGATTAAAAATTATAAAGTACAGAGTATGATATATATTTCATTGAGATTATTGATCTAAATTTAATGATATTCATAATTTTAAGATTTAATTGAAATGTTAAGAAATTGTATAGTTGATTTTATTACATTTATCTTTGTCATATTGATATTTTTTCCCCAAATATGAAGGTTGGGAAATATGAATCAGATGTGGAAGAATAAATGCCATAAAATAATAGAATTGATATCAAGATGAAGAAAAACATCATATATAATTAGAAAATTTGTATGTGCAATATTTAGGAAGATTTAGTATCAAGAAATTATTTAGATAATGATGTTTAATTCTTTTATACATTGAATAAGAAAATCATAATCATCATATGGTGATGATGATGGAGAAAATATAATTGAACTTGACTGGGATTTGAAATAAAAAATATAATTTTGAATGGGATCGATACAAAACCTCATTAAAGAAAAGAAAAATATTTATAAATAAAAGAAAAACGTTTCTAAGGAAATGGTTCGGTATATCATGGATAATGTGAAATATATTGATGAGATTAAGAAACACATTCTGAAGAGTTCTAGTCAAGAAAAAAACGATTTTTCATATCGAATAAAATATGGATTCAATATTAGAGGAGTTTTTTAAAACACAATATGTATATATTCTATTAAAAAATATGTTAAACAAGGAATGTGAATAAATTACAAAATTATTTGATGTTTATGATGAATATTATCATGACTGTTTGATAAATGGTTCAAAAATGATAAAAAAAATATATAATAAATTAAATTATCAATATTAATCTTCTTTAATTAAAATTTTAGTTCTCAAAACAATCTTTATTAGGATAGAAAACAAAATTTTAGGTAAACACTCTTCCATATTAATGTATGATGTTAAATCAAGAATATAATTTCCCATTTGGAAAATGAGAAATATATTTCAGTTTAGAAACATCAATATGAATCCAGACATATATGGAGTCAATCGATAATATCTTATTTTAGAGTTATTTTCGAATTTTAATTAATGTAAAGACATAAAACGTTTTTTCATGGTTCAACATGTCATATCTTGGATGGATAAAAGAACCAAGGGTGATATTTGGTGAGAAAATGGATAAAATATCTAGGACTGCAAGCAATGACTTAGTTTATAGAAAATATTTTAACTCAAAACCGATTTGAATACAAAGAGGAGGTATGTGATAGTTGTGGACAAGAGGGTCACTGGGATTATATTTTCATTACTAAATTAAAATGAATAATTCCCAATTCTTCTTGACAGAATAATTATAAAAAATATAGAGTATGTTAAATAAAATTAATTCTATGATGAATATGGTATAAAGAAAAATGAGAGGTAAAATAAAACTATCCTGAAATGTTACTTGGTAATATGGATATATCAGTTGGATAAGGCCAAGAAGATGGAAATCCTTGACGATAGAGAAAAGAAAAAAGTATAATATGATGATGTGAGGTATATGAGAAGTTATCTGAAGTGGAGAAAAATACACTACATGTGACAGTAGTTTTAGAGAAGAAATAGTGTAAAATCATATTGATGTTATCAATAGAAAAACATCTGATATGGGATGAAAATAGTGTCATATATTGAGAGGAAACTCTCAGCTATAGTGTTATATCTAATAAACAATTATATCTCTCCCAATTCTTTATTTTTCAAATATATTTGTTTTAACACACTATAATGAATTGATATTTTGGATCCTTTAAAATACCATCTTTTTTTATAACTTATCTCACACATTACACCCATCATAATAAACCCCTACATATAAATACGATATTTTTAATAATTCGATAATATGTACTAAGATGTTGAAGTATTAATAATGATTATCATTTGAAATTAAATAATTAATATTAGTTAAATATTAATAAAATAATTTTTATTTATATTTAATATATTTTCTTTTAAAAATATAAATTTAAAATTTTCATAATATAAACTAGTAAAAATAAAATTATTTTTAGAATTACTCACAACAATATTAGTTTTTTATTTATTGAGAATTTTTAAAAAATATATAATCATTAGGTGAAGAGTGAAATTATATAATTTTTAATACTGTCACATTTATATAAATGTATATTTTTCTTAAAAAAATTAAATAAGAAATATGTTTTTATAATTTAAAACTAAATCATTTAAAAATACTATTTTAATATATAAAACACATGAATATTATAAAAGCATGCCATATTTTATGAAAAGTATTTTTCATTTATATCATTAATTATATATTTCATGAGAATATTAGGTTTTGGTTTTATTTTATTTTCCAATAAATATCATTTAAAGAAATAAAATATTTTATATATCATTATAATCAATAACATTGATAATTTTCTCAGGTACATAATCATTATGATTAAATATATAGTTTTCTTAAAAATGGGTTGTCTACTTCTTCCATACGCTAATGTTAAGGATAATTTCCAAACATATAGAAAAGGAATTTTATAATATATTTTTATATTTTATATAATAATTTTCATATTATTTAATATGGATAATTTAATTTTTTTATATAAAATTTAGATTTTTATGATTAATGGCAACTAACGAGAAAATAATAAAATAATTATTTTAAAATTATGGTTTTATTAATATCAAGGAAGTTATGTGAAATAAAATAAATGAAATTAATTTAAATAATATAATATAATTTTATTTATATACACATTAATAAATATAAAAAACTAATTTATTTGTTAATCAATATTCATTACTATTAAGAATCCAAAATTGTCAAAATGAGAGTATCCAAAATAACAGGTTTACTACACATTAACTATCTTAAATTAAAAAGAAATTTTATATTTTTTAAAAATTTAATTTAAAAAATTGAGGATAAATTTAGTTCCATCACACCAAAAATTGGTTGTTTTTAAAATTAATAATTTATTATAAAATCACATCGTTACAAACTTGTTACCTACTTTAAAAGTGAAAGTGTAAAATGTAAAGCCATAATAGTAAAAACCTAGTAAACAATATAAAAAATATGTGTAAGTAAATATTTATGCATGATAGATACAAGTAAACCACAAAAATAATTATTTCATATATTGGGATCTATTGAACTTGGAATAGTTTCCTGTACTTATTATAATATAAAGGTTGTTTCCAAAATGTTCCCTTTTACTCTATTATAAAAGGGGGTCAATCAAAGGCTTTCTAGAAGTGTCCTCCCTATAAAAATAACCCCCGAAACTCTTTAATTTTAATCTACATACAATCATATCCAACAATAATATTTCACTACATAGTCTTTCCTATAAAACCTCTCCATTTTCAATTGATAATTAGAGGGTAAAAATTAAAGTAACAAACCTAAGTGCCATATCCTCAAGTATTTCTTCTTAACAATACCCTTAAAAATATCATATTTTCATTTTAATGTTTTGGACTATGTATCTTTATTATATATTTATATTTGGTAACATTTAGGGTATAACTCTTTTTTATTCATTTTAATAGACATTGAAAAAGAAATGAACACCGATTGTGTGTGCGCAAACTACTGCCTCCCGAAGGAGTCATTTTTTCTATTTTCTTCTAGATTTTATTTCATTATAAAAAATTCAAAAATCAATTTTACTATTAAAAAATAAGTATTTTTTATCGATTTTATGTCAAAATAAACCCCTCGTTAACTATACCCACCAATTGAGTTAAAGGGAGTGGCAGTTTGAGCGGATTAAACCACCTATATAAATAATTGTATAAAATATATTATAAGAAAATTAATGGAACTTGAAAAATAAAATTAATTTAAAATTATAGTATGTTAATAATTTGAAAAGGATTATATAAATTTTATAATAATTATTAATCTTATTATTAAAGTATAATTTTTTTCATTTTCTAAAATCACCAAAATAAGCTGACCCTATTTCCATTTCTACATATTATGGATAAAGTAAATATTGAATGAAATAAGAAAATTATAAATAAATAGAAGACATATAATTATGTATATTTAATGATATATTAATGATGAATCTTTTTGAATTATAGTTAATTACATATCAATAAAAAACAGGGGAAAGGGTTAAATGTTATTAACACCTGATGGTTGAAAGAAGCTATAACTAACCAATATAGCCATAGTTAATAATTATAACTAATAGATATTAAAGGAAAAAATATTATAATAAGGTTATTAAATAGGTAAATAAGGTATATATATATTTCATACATGAAATTAGAGTGACACAAACAAATAGAGGAAACATGGTAAGGATGCTTTTTCTCAATATCCCATCATCGAGAAATGATTTAATATTATAAACCAATTTCTAATTTATATAGTGTATGTGATAAATATAAATTTATTTTGAATTAATTTATTATTTAACTCATGGTATTTATAGAATGATATAATTTTCAATCCTCCAGTGACCACTGACTAAAAAAATTACTAGAGATGTTTTTGGATTTAAAGATAGAATCTTTTCCCTGGGTCATTATTACTCTCATTTGAGTATAATAATTAACAATTGATTTGTTAAAATAAATGAAAAAACTATATTTTATTTAACATATACTTTTCTATAGAAATCAGGTGTTACACCAAATTCTTCTTCATTTATTAATTTATTATATCATTAAAATGAATATTTATTATCAATAATTCCCACTTTATTTAGTGTATTTTTTTCATAAATAAATAACTTTTTTACTTCCCAAAAAATTTCTAATTTCAGTATTAGAAGACCAATTTATTTTTATATCCATGTATGATTTTATTCTGATTAATTTTTTTAATGTAAAGGTTTCATTACCCTTTTAAAAATGTGGGTTTTCAATAACATTATTTCAAAATGATCAAAATATTTTTCCATCATTTCATTTTAAAAAATGTTTCATCACCATTTCCATATTTTAGTTTTATAACTTTTATATATTTTCAATGTTCAATTATTAATTATTATTTTCAAAAGGAAATTTTTCCAATGAATTTTCAGACCCCCTTTCTAAAAACACTATATCGTTCTCAAGTCTCCTTATTAAAGATTATTTTAAGAGTAATTATTTTCTAAGTCTTTTCACTTTTCCATTTTGAAATCATTAAATTGTTTCAAGGAACCGTTATTTTGAAATATATATAATAATGTTTTCAAACTTCTTCTCTACCCCTTGATCCTTAAATTATAACATATATATGTTACTTGATAACTCACAATATTTTCAATGAGTTACAAATTTAATTATCAGAATTTTTTTCTAAGGAATTCCATTTTTAATGATGTTATATTTTTTAACTTTAGGGAAAATAGTTGTTAGACAACTTTTATTTCTATTAATAGTTTTATTTATTTTCTTTCATAAAAATGATACTTTTAAAAATGATACAAACAACTATGAATTTTACAATGACGAATACAAAATCTATTCAATAATATCATTTTATTGTTTTTTTATATCTTAAAAAATGTCTTCATTCAATAGAGTTATGAAAAATATTTAACCGTATGCTACATTTTATTATGTGATTGTTTTCGGTGTTAAATTTTTTTGGTATCTATAGAATATAATCCATGACGTTTTTTGGATGTTTTATTAAACCCATATTATTTAAATGGGCTCCTTATATAAATTTAATTATTTCCATTTTAATGTTTTATTATAAGAAGTTTATTTCCAGGATTTCATTATATATTGTTATTAAAATTTAATGAATCCCAGATTATTTATTTTTGAAATTATATATTGTTATCAGTTTTTTGAAGTTGAACAAAAGAATATGGATTCTTAGATGGTGTAACCTTTATCTCCCTCCAATACACATGGTAAAGGATTATATCCCGTTAGATAAAATTTTTATTAGAGTTGTTTAGTAAGTAGCTTGATTCATATTTGGTGAGTGTTTTGACATTTATCTCCACTCCTAACAATAAAATTAAATGATTGGAATGTTTCTAGTTTCACACTAATAATAAATCCTATGTTTATTATTATGAATCACTATTTACAAAAATTAATGGCATGTGTTATGTACATCATGTATTTTTTCACATTCCATGTAAAAAATTATTATTTTTAGCTTTTATATCTATATTTAATGTTTATGGTTAACAATTATTGATTTATGTTAATTAAAATCATACATTTTTTTAATTATTCATTATTTTCAACTTTTTTATAATCGAAAAATTATAATATTTTTCATGTTTTCCCATTCAATGAATCTGATCCCATCCCTTTCTTATATTTTCATTGACAAGGTTATGTATATGATTAGATTATGTGATATATATAAGAAATGGTCTATTGGATCACGATTATGGGCAAATTGAAGAATGTTTTGTAAAATAATATTTTTATTATTCTATTTTCTACAAAACTAAAACCTAATTTATCTTTTGGTTATGAAAATATTTTTAAGAATAAATAATTATATTGATGTATAATTTTAGTCATGTTTATCTTGTGTTACTTCAGTTGGTATCAGTATAGGTTTTTGTTAATTGGGATATTAGTTGAGACATGAATCATTTGGGAATATTTTTTTTAGTAAAACAAGGTTTTAATGTTAGATATATTTAGTAAAAACCATAAAGATGAGTCTATGTATAATAATATATAGTAAAATATTGGTAATGTCTTTAGTATATGGTTTTGATATAAATTCATATCAGTATTCATGATACAAGTTGATGTGGTGTGGTAAAAGATGCAGCTAGGGGTAATAACCCCTAAAAAAGTTGGTTGACATTTATCTAAGAATTCACTCTTGTTCATGGTGTGTAGGTCCTTATGGATAACTCGGTTTGACACTACTATGGTATATGATTTTATTAATCATATGCCCTTTAAAAACAACTATGAAGGATTCATTTATTAGATTCATTGACATATTTTCTTTAGAATCATTAGATAACCAACCATAAAGAAACCTATATCTATCTATGATTGATATAAATTTAAATAATAGAAATATAAGATAATATATAAATGTAAAAGAACATTGTTTTTATGGTTAAATTCTATTTATGATTATAATAATTTCCATTTATTTCAATGGGTTTTTCACTTGTGTCAAATCATTTAGTTTTAGTAATTCATAGAACTGGAAATAACCATGGGTGTGAGGGACGATGTGAATATTACCAAAATGAGAAAACCATTACAATTTGAGTAGGACAGATTATCATTATTATTATTTTGAACTAGATATCATGAAATGTGGTTAACAATGTGAACATAGTATGTGTCCAAAACACAACAAATAAGAGAATTATGGAGTCATGTGAAATTTAAATTGATGAAGATAATTAAGGAAAATGTTAAATTTATTATATTTAAAAAATATAGGATGAATTCTAAAGGGAATTGTTTTAAGGGTACTGGGATATGATTTACTTGTGTAAGAGGGGGTCATCGAGAATCAAACTACAAGAGTAAATAATAGGTTGGTTATCTCAATTTGATTGAAAAATGTGTGTTCAAAAGAACAGTTAATGGTAAATTATTATATTCATATAAAAAATGTAAATTAACATAGTGCATTTTATAAATCAATGGATGATAAGAAGATGATTTGTTAGCAACCAACACAACCATGGAAAATATGTGGAGATTTTTTATTGACTTCTAATGAGGTGGATTGTTTTAATATATTCATCCACCTTGAAATTGAGAATATGGGATGTTTATTTTAGCTATATTATAATTGAATAATTTTTATTAATTTCAATAAAATTATTTTTAAAAATAATAATATAAATTGTATTATTAGGTTTATATTTAATATATATGTTTCTAAAAATATAAATATTAGAATGGTTCCTTTAGGTTAATTTTATGTAATGGATTAAATATTTCAATATAGTATGTATATTCAAAAATCATGTCCAAATTACCCATAAAAAACTCAAAATTAAAAGTGGATAGGGGTAGAAAAATAAAATATTATCAACCTTAGAGGGTTATTAACATCCCTGCAATATAAGATGGAACCAACGAATCTTCTAAATAATAATCATCATTAATGCACTACTTCTATGTATAGGCCTCGGTGTTTCTAGATAAATTGAAATCACCAGGAAAATAGTGTATGTAGAATAAAATTCCTGTCCATTCCATCCTATGTTAGAGGACATAGTGGACGGTTGAAAAAAGATTCTACCTAGTGAAATTGGGGCTAGGAGTTGTTTTAGAATTAGGATTAATTCCCTAGATCACAAAAGTCCCTGATTCATGTGATTTATATAGTGTGGGACTTGGATGAACCTATTTGAACACATGAGGTTCCACTTGGAGTGGTTGTTTGGAGGCATCTATCTCATTCAATCATTTAGCCAAGATGATTTAATGTAGTAGACAATGGAAGGGACTATACAATAGGCAGTTCAAGAGATGTGTGTTAATTTTTTAATGCTATAAAAGTAAGAAAAATATAATATAGAGAGGTTGAATGCCATTGTAATGCATAATACCACACCATAAATAGACAAGATGTGTCTGAATGGGGATATCAATGAGACAAATAAGTCAAAGGTCCAATCCTCATCGAAATCATCGTTTGACCTCAAATTTACATTGGATTCAATATGTTAAGTATCAATGAGGGATGATAGATAATTCTCATTTATGTAGCTTTTATAAACCTTGGGAATTGAATTTCATTCCTTAAAACAACTTATGATAATCTACCCCTTTAGGTCCAAAATATTAATTCATTGGAAACTAATATAGGATAGAACACAAAACCCAAAGATGATTTTAACTCAAATGGATAGGAAAAAACAAAAAATTGGTTATATAATTAATACAGATAAAGAGATGTTTATGATACATATTTAAAAAAAATCTTGAGTGATCTTAGAAATAAATATTTTTAACATTATTATTAAGTAATAATTAAAATTTTAAGTATGAAATTTATTTAAGGGGGAGAATGTAATGAACTAAGATTTTGGAACCATTAAAATATAAACTATGTTCTATAACATGTGTAACAAACTACACACAACATAAAAAACAGAAGCATATATTGAATAAATTATAAAAAAAATTATAATAAACAGTAAGATGGTAAACCATTAATAGTTCATACCATTATAAGATAAATATTTAAAATGATTTAATTTTAAAAAACCCATTTTATTTAGAATTTATATTCATTTAAAATATGAATTTAGAAATTTTGTAATTTTTTTGTAATATTAAAATTCATCTTTCAATTCCTCAAAGATAAATTATCTTAGGAGTTATTTTTGTCATTTTTAAAAAATAATCGATTCTTTAGTGAATAATAAAAAATTATCGATTTTGCTCTTAATATCACTTTTATTTGAATTATTTGTTTTTGAGAACATTTAGATATTAAAAAATTTATTTATAATGTAAAATAAATCACATAAAATTAATATTTTAAATTAATAAAACCCATGTATATCAGTATATGAAATCAAGTTATATTTTATGAAAAATATTTTTCATCTATTTCATTAAATAAAGTTAAACATGAGAAAATTTGGTTTTGGATTTATTTATGTAACTTACCTGAACCAAGAGCTATTAATATCATCCCCCAAGAAGGGTAACTACATGACCTTAAGAGAGCCTCCCCGTATACAAGAGGTAGCCAACTAATATCGAAGATCTAATAGGAAACATGGGGAGACTATACCCTAATTTCTATAGTAAGCCAGATAATAATTTAACTAACGTAAAAATATTTCTACAATCAATAACATGCGTAAATAACCAATTCCCAATACCAGGTACAACCATATACATCTAGAAATATGTCATTCTATGTTGTAGTTCCATGTGAAAAAAACCCAAAAGAAAGGAAACTAATGGATCCCCAAATATAGTCTGGACTACAAGTCTAGAACCTTTCCCATACATGTCCCATGTCCAACTCAAATCCCTATGAATAGGGCACTTTCCCTTATCCAGACCTACATGAATGAAATCATTATGGGTACCCAATGGTGACCAAAGTAGAGTGTTCATATAAATCATTAGGAAACCCCCAATGGTGTCTAAAAATTATCCATCAAGAGTAGATAGAGCATGTATGTGGTAAATAATGGCATATAAAGATGAATAGTTCAATAGGTTATTCATGATTATGTTGCTTTAATTGTCCTACCATTGAATCTAGGTTCACTACTGAAACATTTCGTGGATTAATCTACCCTTTTCATTTTTTCAATGGATTATTCATGTTCAACATTCTCAGGAATATGGGAATAAAATTCAATTACTATCTCATTAGCCATCAAATTATATCATCCTCATAATACTCATCTTGAAGCCTCATTCTAGGTGGAATGAAACCATTAGAGGAATAGAACTTTGTCCCCTTCCCTAACCTGTTCATTTTAGGGTGGTGCTAGAACCTCAGTCCTACTCAACCCGTGGTCATAGAACCTCAAGTCAATACCCCACTCAACTAATCCATGTGAAAATTCTTGTTTATCATTCAACATAATTAACCATATCACAACAAGAATAACCAATATCATTTTCAATATCCCAACAATATAAATAAATCGGAAATTAAAATTTTTCCTCAATCCATTAACACATTCATCATTTATTTTCCTTAACCATTTATTTCCATTTCACATTTCCCATGACTAACTCAGTACGCATATTCCAGTGTAAACATAATTTCTTATCATATTACCATTATTACATTTTTTACTCATTTAAAATCCAACTAAAAAAATTTATATCCTTTAATCACATTAGAACCTATTATCTGTTACACTTTTCACACATTACATTAACCAATTAAAAAGTTGTTAATGCTCTATATCAACAGGAATCTATTTCCCACCCAATGTTTCTGTTAGCCATTCTAGAGGTTCGGTGCAGCCCATGGGTGGCCCTAAAATAGGTCACATCATCCTCCATGAATAGCATGGGGATCAGGAGGGTCTCATTCGGTAGTTTAGACACCCAATACATGAAATCATGTCAAAGGCACCAAGAACTCATCAAAAAAGGGGAACAATAAAAACCCTAAGTGACAAATCAACACGAAAACAAAGGGATATAACTTTTAGACCACCTACCATAAATCCATTGGAAGACACACCCTTAATCATGACCTTAGATCTTGATTCAACCCTCCCATGATGCCTCAATATAAATATCACTATAAGTAGTGGTTTGAGTGCTTCGTATGGAGATATAAGAAGAATGGGAAGACTAAACAAAAATAAGAAGAAAGTGGGAGATTAGCCTTACTCTGATCTTTAATCCTCAATTAACAACACTCCAAACAGCCTAATATTGAATTATTATCACATATTAGGAGATATTGGAAGATTGGATCATCACAAGGGATGAAGGAGTAATAAGGGGGAGAAATCTTGAGTTAGAATATATAATCCCTTAATGACATTTTTTGTAATATTTTAAACGTTTCAAGGATGCACTGTTTACCCACAAAATTTTCCAAACTATTCAAAAACCAAGTGAAGGCTACTGCACACACACCCTTCTCTCTCATGGTTTTCAAAACTATGCACAATCCATGTATATTTCTACTTCATGCATGGTCTCCCCTCACACATTTTTCCAAACAGTGTGCAAACCGTGCAGATTATCCAAATGCCCCATTTCCCCTTTCCATTTCCAGAACCCCCGTAACACCCCAGGTTCCTCTCAAGGACATAGTAAAACGAATAATTAACTAAAAACACTGACATAAATTAAAACATAAAAAATAAAATGGATTAAAAATATGTCCTGGATCTTAAAAACCTCCCCACCATATAACGTCTCACCCTCGATCCGCTCTTCTCAAGCTTCATCAGGTTTCCAAAACAAAGAGGTCGGGAAATTGGGCCTGAAAATCTGATTCCCACTCCCACATTTCATCTGGAATGTTTCCATGCTGCAATAGAATATGAACCAAGGGTACATCCTTAACGATCAAAACATTCTCACTATAATCTAAAATAAAAACCGGGAGCTCCTCATAGGATGCATCTGCCCCAAGCCCGGCATCCTCAACATTTATCACATGATAATGATCAATATGATACTATCAGAGTTTTGAAACATGGAAAAAATCTTGAATCCCACTACACCACTGTGAAAGATCCAATAGGTATATCCCAGGTCTGACTCTCTCTACAATCTCAAATGGCCCCACAAATCTAGGCACCAACTTACCATGATTTCAAATTCGACGGTGACCCAACCATGGAGACACCTGAAGAAACACACTATCACCCACCATGAAAACAAGTGGTTTATGATGTTGATCTGCATAATATTTCTTCCTACTCTGTGCCATCATGATATGCTTCTTAATCAAACAATCCTTATCCAATGTCTATTGTACAAGACACACATCCAATAACTGAGACTCTCTGGCCTCTATCCAACACAACAGTTATCTAAAAGGCCTCTGATAAGTTCCTCAAAATGTCCAATCTAAATTATAGCATAAAATCTATTATTGTAAGAAAACTCAATAACATACTATTATTTATCCCAAAATCCACTGAAATCCATAACACATAGTCTCAACATGTATTCTAATACACGAATCGTACGCTCTGACTACCAATCAGTTCGTGGGTGGTAAGACATACTAAAAAACATCTATATACCAAGTTCCTTCTATATACCCTTTCATATTCCTGAGGTGATACGTGGATCGCAATTTGAAACTATAGTTCGCATAACCCCATGAAACCTTACTATTCCTCTAACAAATAATTCCTCAGACTGGTCGACTGTGTATGTCTCTTGAATTTGAATGAAATGGGCCACTTTGGCCTACCGATCTACCACTACCCAAATTTCCACATTCTGATGAGGTGTTCTCGAAATACCCTCCACAAAGTCCATCATGATTTTATGCCACTTCCAAACTAGAATAGGTAATGACTACAACAACCCACCTAGACTTTAGTACTCATCCTTCACCTACTGATAGGTAAGGCATCACACCACAAAACCTTAAAATTCAATCTTTATTCTCGGCCACCAAAACTACCAACGAAGATCATGGTACATATATGTCAATCCTAGTTGCACTACCAACTTTGACACGTGGAAATCATTCATTTACTCCCATTATACATATACCATAACCATGACATGACCTTGAACATAAGAAAATCTATTGGCACTGATATTCCAACTAGAAGGTAAATCCTCCATTTTTAGACGCTACTTCATAGACAAACTCCCTGGATCCACTGACAGACTCTCTTTAACATGGCTTAGAAGTGCAGATTCAATTTCTATAGATGAAAGGGTCATCTACATCTTCCGATCCTATACCTCTAAATGAATCATCACACACAAGACCCTCATTAACCACTCTAAATTGGATTCTTGAACTACCTGATTCTGAGTCTTCCGGCACAGAGCCTCGACGACATTATTCCCTTTCTATGGAGTGTAAATCAACTCCAAATCAAAATTTTATAGGTACTTGAACCACCATCATTGTCAAAGATTCTAATACTGATGAGAGAATATGTAGATGATAGTTTTACGATAGGTGAACACCATATAGGGTTCTCCCAATATGAAATGCCTCCAACCCTTTAAGTCATAGACCATAGTAGTAAAATCAAGGTCATGATTAGGAAAATTATTTTCATGCGGCCTCAACTATCTCAACCCATAATCTGCAACCCAATAATCCTACATCAACACTACCCCAATTCCAACACCGGAGACATCATAAAAAAATGTGTACCTCTTACCTTGTTCAGGTAAGATCAAAATTGGTGCATAAGTCAACTGCTTTTTAAACTTCTGATAAGAATTATCACAAGCCTCTGACCAACCAAATTTAACCTTGTTCATAGTTAGTCCTATGAGATGCACTGTCAAATGAGAGAAATCACTAATAAATTATATGTTATAACTGGACAAACCCATTAAACATTGATTATCAGATATGTTCTTGGGATGTAACTAATACACCATAGCGTGCACCTTTTCTGGATCCATCATCACACCTGAATCAGAATTGATGTGTCTATGAAATTGAACCTCATCAATCCAATAAAATTTTGATAGATAGCGTAAATCCTATGCTCTCATAGTGTACTCAAGACAATGTCAATATATATTTTATGATCATCAGGAGTTTCGGAGTTCACCACGATTTCATCAATGAAGGAAACTACAGACTGATCTAAGTATGGGTGGAACATCTGGATCATTACGTCCATGAACACCACTAGTGCATTGGTCAAACCAAACAGAATCACTAGAAAATCATAAAACCAATACCTAGTTCTAAAATACATCAAATCTATGTCAGAAGGTATCACTCTCAAATGATGGTATCCTAGTCTAAAATATATCTTATAAATCACCGATCCACCTTTGAGCTGAATGAATAGGTCATCGATTCTAGGAAGAGGGTATCAGTTCATAACTGTCATCTGGTTCAACATCCTATAATTGACAGATAGCTTCAGTGATCTTTTAGCCTTCTTAGAAAAAACACGAGAGATATCCTTGGTGATGTAATAGGATGTATAAACCCCATATACTCCAAATACACTAACTGAACCTTCATCTACAAGAGATCTTCTGGACCCATACAATATGGTGGAATGGAAACTGGCTCTACTCTTGGTAACAATTTTATCATAAACTCAACATCTCTCTCAAGTGGTAACTCTCAGATGTCCTCAGGAAACACATTCTGAAACTGGTCTATAAACCAAGGGAAGATAGGTTATTCTTTCTCCCCATAATCTAACATAACCCATGCCACATGGGCTTTCAGTTCTAACAACTAGTGGTATAGCGGCCCTACACAACCTTCTCGAGCATCCCACTCACCAAGAAGGACATAAGTTCTCCCATCGAGAGATGAAAATTTTACACAACGTCAGTAATAGTCGATATAATCTTGATATAATTCCAACCAATCCATACCCATGATTAGGTGAAAACATGGAATTTCATTGACAAAAAGTTCCCATAGAAGCTGATATCCACCAACCTCTAGAGCACATCCCTTACACTTCCTAATTTCCTCAACTCATACCCCTTGTGTATTATCAAGCGACATTACCCCACATGTATTCTTCACAGTTAAGCCCAAAAAAATTACCAAATGAGAAGGAATAAAAGAATGTGTAGCACTGATATCAAATAATGCACTAGAAAGCATTGATGCTACAAGAATTGTACCTTGAATAGTAGATGGTCCTGCCTCACAAACCTCTGGTATAACATAAACTACATAAAGGTGCCCCTCCCCTTTACCCTGGGAACTAGCCTGAGTTCCCTCCATTGAACAGCTCTATTTGTAAGGATGATCTCACCCTATAGTTCCCTGTCCAATTACTCTGCTAGTACAACCAGTGGAGCTTCAACTGCCTGCTTGATATGGGGTTTCCAACCCCCTTCCTACACTCGTAATATTCCTCTAAACCCCATCATTACCTTCCTATCACGGGCTCATGCAGAACCTCTACATGTGGCCTAAACTACCATATGCTTGGCACTTGACTGGTGAATGAGGACACTGGTCACACTTGTGTCCCTACATTCCACACTAATAACAGAAGACCTATTATCAACCCTGAGAAGATGATCCCACTTCTGATTTCTCTATGAACTTCTACCTTACTGAATGGTAATGAAGTGTCACTTCCTATGATCATATGCCACACCACTTTCCTGCCCAGCGAGCGCTAAAAGTTCACTATATGATGCTCCCTTCAGGTTCCCCTCCGTGATATGTTCTTGATCCACCACTTCTGAAAACCTTTTCAGATGAACGATATTCACCTGAGATTGGACTACATGTCTCAGCCCATCTGGGAAGCGTTTTTCCATAGATGCCTCATCTCCCATCAATGTCAAAACGAACCATCTAAAATCGGTAAGACGACTAGAATAGTACATCAACAATATTTTCCCCGAAGACAACCTCATTAAACGTACAACCCTCTCCGAACTCAAGGTTTCTAGTTAGAAATGATCAAGATACATCTCTTGATAATCCTTCCACATTATTCCTTTAGCCTTCTTTGGTTGGACAATGATGTCCCACCAATGATTTTCCTGTCCTCTAAGCATATACGCCACCAACATGACTTGATTCTATAGAGGAGTCTCTATATGGTCAACAATATTTAGGGTGGAATCAATCCAAAACTCCACTACCTCTATCCCACCCTATCCGGTAAAGGTGTGAGGGTGTTGTAGATAAAACTCTCTGGTCAGTTCAAACA
Source organism: Viscum album (assembly GCA_963277665.1). NCBI lineage: Eukaryota > Viridiplantae > Streptophyta > Magnoliopsida > Santalales > Viscaceae > Viscum > Viscum album. The sequence goes on along the minus strand of OY728155.1, from coordinate 1,341,077,144 downwards.
TACACGGTGCAACCTACCCTTAGTCTTTTTCCACCATCTCCATAAAATGATGGATGTTCTTACAGAACGCCTCTTCCCAATTTTCCAGTATCACCACTTCCTCATGCTCCACTACTGGAGGACCATTATCAACAACGTCCTCATCTCTCCCAACTAACACATGCCTTCGAGGTGGCATTTATCTACAATTCCAAATATGAGCTCTTGAACGCAACCATAACGATTTTCTGAGAAGGAAATATATATAGGTATTCTCATAACCTGAGACAACCAATCCAGTTCATATACATTACCCAAATAAGACCACACATAATTGGATCACTACCCTTGGACATCACTACTAAGGCCATGACTAACATGGTATTTAATTGACATGGTCACGAGCCTTATCTTTTACCAAATTCAAAACCGTTTCCCTATTCAAATTTTATATTACCACATGTAAATCCACTTTTTCTTCTTTTTTAAGAAATATTTTTCAAATAATACATACCCTTTTTACATTCCTTTTTACCCATTCAGACCATTCCATTTGGCATAATTTCATTAATTTTATAAAAACATATCCATCCCAACCATTATATCATGCACATCCATCCCATGTGTTCCAACCATGATGCCTGACAGTTACCTTCATAGGTGACTAGAATGATGCATGAATGCACAGCCTCATACCCTTCCATCCATGAGAGAAATTTCACAAAACTATCAAATCACACAACTAGTGTATCTCCCAATCATGAACTATCATCCAATATAACAAAACACAACATGAACAACAATCCCCTCATAGGGTGACATGGTTTTCCCTGATACATGGGTTTTCTAGTCCCATGAACATTCTCATTACCAAGTCCTGAAACATTCCTAACCTCTTATCTACCATCTATAAATAATAAATAGAGAAAAGAACTCCCTTGATACCAATTTTTAACATCCCTGCCCCAAGAGCCAGTAATATGGTGCCTCGAGCTCGGTTGCTACACAACCTCAAGTGCACCTCCCCAAAATCTAGAGGATTCCTAATAGAATCAAGGGTCTCATTGGTCGTATGGGGTGACTATACCTTCATTATCAGAGTAATCCACAACAGATAATAATTTAAATAATAGAAAAAATGGGAAACAATCAATATCATTCATAAATAACCAATTCCCAAATCTAGGTATAACCATACACAATTGTAAACATTTCCTTCTATTCTATAGTTCCAAGTGAAACCCCCCCCCCCCAAAAAAAGAAAATAGAAGGATAACCAAATATGGTCTAGACTCTAAGTCAGTAACCCCACCCATACATGTCTCATGTCCAACATAACTCCCTAGCATAGTTCGCTTTTCCCTTGTCCGGGCATGCAAGCATTAAATTTTCTCAAGTACCCAATGGAGGCCCAAGATGGGTGTGAGTATTACCCATTAGGAAACCTCCATTGATATCTACAAAATATCTAGTATGATAAAAAAGTACACGCAAGTGATAAATAATGGAAAGTAATGATAAACAGTTCACTAGCATATTCTAAACTATGTTCCTTCAACTATCCGACTGTTGAATCCTGGTTCACTACATAGATATTTTATGGTTTTATATACCCTTTTCTGTGTTCAATAGATTAGGAATGTTCAAAATTCTCAGGAATATGGGATTAAATGTCAAGTCCTATATCACTAGGCATCACATTATATCATCCTCATAATCCTCACCTCAAAATCTCAGTCCAGGTGGAATGAAACTGATATGAGAATAGAACTATACTCCCTTCCCTAACCCATGAATTCAATTGGGGATCTAGAGCCTCATTCCAACATAACCCATGGTCATAGAACTTCATGTTGATAACTCCCTCAAAAAAGCCATGTTCACTTGCTTATTTATCATTCACCATAATTATCCATATCACAACTATCATAGCCAATATCATTTCAAACAACACAAAATATCAATAAATGAGAAATTTACATTTTCCCATAATCTGTTAACTCATTCATCATTTATATTACTTAACCCATTAGTCCCATTTTTTATTTCCCATGCATATCTCACCAAGAATATTCAAGTGTAAACACAATTCCTTATCATATTCCCATTATTCCATTTTTAACACATTTAAACGCCATCCAAACAAATAATTGTCCATTAATCACATCAGTCCCAACTATCCATAACCCTTATCAGCTATTACATGAAACAACTAACATATTCCTTAAGTATCTATATCAACATGAATATATTTCACACCCTATGTTTCCGTTATACATTCGAGAGGTTTGGCACACCCAATGGGTGGCCCTAAAATTGGTTGTATCATTTCCATGCATCCCACTGGGATCATTTGGGTTTAATTATGTTTTTAAAACACCAAATACATCACATCATGTCAAAGAAACCAAGTAATCATCAAAAGAGGGAAAGAATAAAAATGATACCTACCCAAATCTACACAAAATCCATGGGATATAACTTATAGACCACCTTCCTTAAATCCATTGGTGAACACACCCTTAATGAAGTACATGGTTCTCTATTCAATTAAACCTCGAAGCCTCAACCTAAATCTCACTGAAAAATAGGGGTTTTTGTGCTTCATATAGATATATAAGAAATATGGGTAGAACAAACCAAAAAAGAGAAGAAAGAGGGAGATTAGCCTTACTCGGATCTTCAATTTGCAATTAACGGCACTCTAAATGGCCTACGATTGAAGGATAATTACATCTTGTAATATATTGGAATCATGGCTCATCACTAAGTTTGAAGGAGGAAAAAGGGGGGAGAAATCCCATGCTGGATCTTAAAATATCGTAATGGAATTTCCGTAATTTTTTTAATGATTCCAATATGCACGGTTTACCCATTCAGTTTTCTAAACCTTGCACAAACCGTGTAGAGGCTACTACCCACACACTCTTCACTCTCAGGATTTTCCATACCTTGCACGAGTCATGCGGATTGTTACTTCCTAAATGGTCTCCCCTGAAAAGGTTTTCCAAATATTGCACAAACATTATGGATTACCAAGAAAGCCCCTTTTCCCCTTTTTTCATGTCTCGAAACCTAGGAACACCAACAAGACTTCTCATAGACTTGGTAAAACACTAAATTAACCACAAACAGAGACTTAAACTGAAACATAAACAAGAACATACCATAAAGAGAAATCCATGATATTACAATTTGAAATTAAAATAACAATAATTTAATGAAATGTAATATTACTAACATCTTTATAATTAAAACCATTTAAAATATTGTTTTATAACTAATAATTATTCTTAAAAATATTGTTTTCTTAAAAATGTGTTTTTATGCATTATATGCGCTAATGTAAAGAATAATTTCTCAAAAAATAAAAAATTAATTTTATAAAATTAATCTTATATTTTAGATAATAATGTTAATATTATTTAATATGAAAAATTTTAGTAATGGGTATAAAATTTACAATCTTAGGATCAATGATAATTACAAAGATAGTGGTGAAATAATTATGTTAATACTATAGTTTTATTAATATTAAGGGAGTTATATCTAATAAATTAAATTGATATAATTTAAATAATTATTAAAATATAATTTACAGTAAAATAAATATGAATAATAACACTCATTAAAGTTTTATTCAATACTACCAAATTTTAGCAATCTATAATGAAAAAGTACAATATTTCTAAAAAAATGTTTTTTTACACATTATCTATTTTAATTTGAAGTAAAATTTTATATGTATAGAAATTTAATTACCTAAAATTGATTCTGTTTTTAGTTATAGATCATCTAAATTTGTTTATTTGAGTTATAATTTTTTTTAATAAATTATAAATTCAATTAGTTAAGAACTAGTTATCTTGCTTAAAAGTAAACGAGTAAAATGTAAAAAATATAATGGTAAAACACTATAAATTATTTTAAACAGTATTTTAAACTATATTTTGAGAATTTATCGACCCTAATATATCCCAAAAACAATTTTTTTAAAAAATTATATCCATTTAACATTGAATAGTTTCATTCCATTATTAAAAAAATTGTGTTTACAAAAGCGCCCTTTTCATCTCTTACAAAATGGGATCACTTACACTCTTTCAAACACACATATCATGATAGAATTACAACCTTTAGAATCATCCTTTTTAATCCCCATAAATAAATATAAAACAAAAACAATACCCTGATCATTCCCAGTTATCTTTTTTCCTTCTATTAATATATATTATGGAAATAAAAAATCAAGTATCTAGCTTAAGAATGACCTCATTGTTATGTTTTTTCTTCATAATATAATCTAGAAAAATATCTTATCACAAAAAAAATATTATTGATTCTATATCATTAGTATACTAATATATTTTCATATCAATGGTATGAAACTTATTTATTAACATCTATCCACATAGAAAAACAATGGAATATCAATCTTATTTGGGCGTGAAGTACCACCTTCATAAGGAATACTTTTTTCATTCTTATTCATGTTTTTTCAGTATTTATCAAATAATAATAATATATAATTACCCAAAATATATAAAAATTAATTTGGTTATTCTTCCATTATAATTTTATTATATCAAAATAAATACCTCCATAACTTCACTTGCGAAACATGTTAATGCGATGTCATGACTGGGTCAGTTGAACCACCTCAATGAATGATCCAATAAAAATATAGTATATAAAACTATAGAAATTGGTACACTAATATTATTAAATTATAATAAAAATCATGATTTTTATATTATTATGGATCTTTTACATTAATTATTTAAATTATTATTAAATAATTATGTTTTGTTCATTAAAATCTCCAGAATAAGCGAACACTAATTCAATTTTCACGCAGTATAACTAAAAAACTAATGGAATTATATAAAATCTCTATAAATAAATATTATAAATATATTAAAAAATAATTAATAATATATTAAGTATGAAATTTTTTTAGTGGATGGTTATTGAAAACAACCATTAAAACATGTGAAAATGGTTAATGTTATAAACACATAATAATTAAAATAAGATATAACTAACCAATATAGATATAGTAAATAATTATAATGGAGTGGTATTAAATGTAAAATATATAAATAAGGATATGAAATATTGTACTAAGGGATCCATGTATTTATTATAGTATGTAAGAGTGTCATCAACTAACCATTGAGAGATGGTAAGAATTTTTCATCTCAAATTCTTTTTATTTATTTATGTTTTAATGTTATGCATCGATTTATTATTTTTATGGTGTATATATATACTAAGAATGTGTTTATTTTTTAAAAACAATATAATTAATGGGATTTATATAACTATATAATTTTCATTATGCTAATTACTTTTTACTTAAAAATTACTCAAGTCATAATGGGTATTAAAGACTCCCAACTTTTACGTGGGACATAATCCCTATTATTTGACTATAATATTTAAAGATTATAAAATTATAATATAATAATGATATTATGTTATATTTACATATTCCTTTCATGGGAAATAATATTTCACACTAATATATTTTTTCCTTATTTTATTATTTACATTAACTCAATATTTAGTAAGAATAATTCCCATTTATTTTAACTGTTTTTTCATCCGTAACTATTTTTTTCCTTCCCAAAATGTTCAAATTTTTCATGTGGAAATTCAATATGTTTTTTCTCCAAAGATACTACTATTAACGTTATATAATTTTAATCTAATGGTATCATGATCCTTTTAATGATGTGGGTTTTCAACTGTTTCATTTCAAATTGTTGAAAAGGATTTTCCATTATATGAAGCTAAAAATGTTTTATCATCCACTTCCCATTTTTTTGTTTGATTAATATATTTTTCATGGTTCCTATATAATGGTTTCTTTTCATAATGAAAATTTTCCAATGTATTTCCTCTTCTAAATTTTGGAACCTCTATGTCATTTTCACGTCTCTATTGTAACAAAAATATCTAGGAGCTGAAAGTACCTCTCCCAAAAAAAATTATATAAAAATAAAGAGATATAATGTGTTATATGGGTCTTAAAAATTATAGAGTCAATAAATACCCACATATCTGCTTCCTCCACTGATAAACGTAATTTCGGGACTCTAAAGACCAAATTGTGCTCATCTCTATTATCACCGTCTTGGACAGGGCATCTGCTTGCTGGTTTTCTTCCTTATCAGCATGTAAAATGGTCATGTTGATGTGACTGTACTAATTGAATCACTAAATACAATTTGGAATTACCCTCATTGGATCATATCTTGTATTTATTTTCATTTCCCTCACTACAATTTCAATTCTCTTTTTTGAGACCTTTGAAAATTCTTCCCTTTCACTTGATTATAGAAATATGAAACCTAGAAAGTACTTGGTGTCTCAAAATAATTTCATTTGATTAGATAATTTATTATATGAATTATGTGTTCCAATAAATTACCTCTTAAATTATTTTATATTTTTACATATAGGGAAAATCTTTTTTAACCAAATTATATTTACAATAATAATATTATTTTTTTATTTAAAAAATGTGAATATTTTTTAAAGAGGCACATAACTAATAATTTAACAATAATGAATACAATATTTTTTCAACATGTTTTAATTATTTTTCATTAATTATCATTAGAAAAAAATATCTTTCAGAAATATAATAATGCTTCAGTTTTCAACCTGATATTTGTTATTTTATTATGTGATTACATTGGCTATTTATATTTTTGGTATCAATTGATTTAACTTGTGATGTTATTTGGATGTTTCATGAAACCATTATTATTATAATTGAGTCCAAATAAAAATAGAATGATTTCTATTTGGATGTTCTATGAATACCATATTGTTTTCATTTTATTTTATATTATTATATGGAAATATTAGGAAATTCATTTTATTTTTATTAGATATTTTATATTGAGATCATTAATTTCAAGTGGGACACAAATTTATTGATTAAGAGAGAGGTTGGAAATATATATCTCTCCAACTCATTAGGGAAAGTCATATATCTAATTAGTTTGAAATTTTTGCTGAAAATTTAACAACCATCTAGGTTCAAAAAGGATTGGTATGATGAAGGTTAGCTCTAATCACAATTTTATGAGTGAATGGGATACTGGGTAGCCAAGTTCACCAAAAAAACAAATCCAATGATTATTATTATTCTATTTTATTTCGAAATATCAAATGAACATTTCATACAATTCATTTTTTTCACATTCTATTGTAAATGTATTATAATTTTTTATTTCTGTCATCTATGTTTATTTTTTACACATATTTTTATATATTAGTTTATATAAATTAAAATTCGTTATACATGATTTTATATATGATTTTGATCTAATGATTATGGATATATTTATGTTATCCCTTTCTAAGTGTTTGAGGAAAACTATTTCATAAGCTTCCATTTCCCATGTTATGAAGATGGTGATGTCATGTCCTATAAATACGAAATGGTATAGATGAGAATGATTATAGAGAAATGTTCACTTGTGTTTTACGACTATTTTTTACAAGAAGTCATAAAATTTTTGTACTATTAATGTCATATTTAGATTTTTTATCTTCACTCACTTTGAATTAATAGATATTTTTAAGGTTTTCATCTCTGGAAATTAATTAATATGGTTCTTACATGGAGTTATATTCCTAGTAGAAGAGGAATTAGTGCATCTTTTGAAGGGGAGAAATTTTTTAGATTAAAATGTAATATGGTAATTAAATAAAATCTAGATATCTCCATGAAATATGGAATTGAGGTGTGATAATCACAATTACAATCCATATTTTAAATTTATTTAATAAATTTATCAATGGGTAATTTTTTTAGTTTAAGGATTAGAAAATATGTGAGGATATATGTTGCAGAAGAATTTTTTTGATGTATTAATTTACGTTTATGTAGGATTATTCCATTATATATAAACCATCTTAAGTGGCCCAAATGTTGAGATTTCAAGAATATTAATGCACAACTGGTTGTTATGGAAAACATATATAGTAATGATTAATTATATCCGTTTCTAAATTGGGATTTCTTATATATATTTAGAGTGAATTGATCAAATGAACTTTACTAAGGAAACTTACCATGAAAAAATTCATTTTAATAGTTTTCATGAGTTTTGGATTCCCAACATGACCATTCATTCTCCCTCCATCTCTCCATTATTTCCTAACATATCATGATAGTCTATTATCTATAAACTCCCCCTATATAATAGTAGTTATGGCCTCCACCCACATCTATATCTCCCATTTATAATTATGTTTCCCCTACACTATCACAAAACATCTCCTTCTGTTTCTACATATCTCACTGATTCATATGGTACCAAGTCTTTATAATGATGTCTTAATGTTTCTAATATCATATGTTGAAATCCTGGTGGACTAATCCCCTCACTAATTTCCATTATTTTCCTGTTTTTTTAATCGTTGATTGTTGATGAACATTATTGAATGCTTTTTCAATTACTTCTATGGTTTGTCTTATATGTCTTTTCTTGGTTTACTTGAGTCGATATATTTTTATATTTAATTCTCCAATAATAATGATGTCTCCCTAACCATTTTCATATGTAAGAGACTATTTTATGGATTTTTATTTTTCTTATTTCTCTAGCCCTATGAATTTCATATATATCGGGTCCCGTCGATTGTAGCCATATTGGTTTTTATACCTTCTTTAGTCATCCAATTCCCCATACCATCCATTCTGTTCTTACATGGTAACTCGATTATCCATTTCATGAGCTTTTGTAATAGGTTGAGAGTTGGATTGAACCCATTTTCTCCTCATATCTACATTTCCATTGATGTCCTTAATCCCTAGGTGGAGAATGTATGTGTTGAGGCTGAAGGGGAGTTTATGTGTTCTCATGGGGTGTTCTTTGAATATTTCTGTGATAATTGTTTGTCTTACATGTAATGACCCAAACATTTAGCTATGTAATTTATTTCTTATTGTAGTAATTTCATAATCACAAAAAATCACATTAGGAAACACAATTATACATTAAGCTTCAATGAACTATTATGTGACCTTTAAACATAAATTTTCTACTTATGTGATTTAAATTTCAAAAATCTGACATACACGGTTGCGGTTAGTAAGAATATTTGTGTCCAATAAAATAATCATAATTTTTGTGAACAGTAACATACAATTATGAATAGTAACATACACTTATGAATATTAATATGGACCTAAATAATATAAAATAATTCATGTAAATACGAACAATACCAATTATAGATTAAATACAATTTATCTATTTTATAAGTGATAATATGATATAATTACATTACAGTTTTTTTATTTTTTTAAGTCATAAATATTTAATGATTGATTTAATAATTTAAGACAAAATTTATTTTCATAAAATATATTCATAAAATTTTATTTAGATATCTTATAATTATTTAATAATTTAATGAGACATTAATTAATTGATCAATGTGTTAGAAAAGCAGTTTCTAATTTTAAAATTTTTCTTTTTCAATTATATATGATTTTAATTAAAATTTGTATTAAAAATATTTAGACGATTATTTTCATAAAATGGATTTTATTTTTAAATTCTAGACATTTAAAAATGGTTACAGTGATTTTTTTGGGTTTTTCTAAAATACTTGAAATTTTGGGGAATAGTGATATTTAATAATTTAAAAAATATAATAAATGAATGAATTTTTGTACCATGTGGGATTCATGGATGATGTAAATGGAAATTGGATTGAATGAAAATTCACATATTAATATTTTTAGTTATAAGAAGCCACATTATTTTTATGTCTTATGGAGAAATAATAAATTACTGATTACAATATTTTGAAAACCCCTCTCCCCTCCACTATAAATACCACTCCTCACAACCTCATTTCCTCCCACCTCTCAAGCCTTGTGCCTACTCCAAAGTCTTCTCAAATATCATCCCTAGATCCATACCCACTTCTATCAGACCTTGTACCCATATAAACACCAAATCCTCTCCCACAAAGAGGATCTCAAAGAAAATATATTCAATGGGTAATTTCTCTCTCATTCCATTCAAATTTTATTTCATTTCATCAGTAATCACAAAAATATCTTATCCAAATGGCATGATAACTCTATTATTATTTTTTTAATTTTATTATATAATGTTAATGTTTGATTATTCATTATACTCCTCCCACAATATCTTTGTTTATAAAAAAGAAAAGGTTGCATGTAAGTGTTAATTTACCTACATCATGGGTGATGCACTTCCAGTTTCCATCAACTCCTTCAAGGATGTCAATAAAACCGTAATTTTTTTATACGAATATTGTAATATGTATATTTTGATCCATTTTATGTTATGTTAATGACTTTTATACATAATACTAAATGATAAACTAAAACATGTTCATAGTGATCTAAAAAGAGACCAATTTAACCAAAAACCTTCACTATTAATTTTTTAATAATGATTCATCCACATGGAATATAACAAAATTCATTATAATATCATTGAAAATTATGTAATATAAATAATAAAATTTTGTGTAAATTTTGGATGTTTATCCTTGTTCTAAAGAAAATTCCATTCATTTGTACAAGTTAATTGTTTACTCATGAACAAAGAATTGAAAATCTATAACTTGTCCAAAGGACCATAAAATAATATAATAACACCATAATGAATCATATTCATGTATAAAGGGTTATTTAATTGTTAATTAATTAATCTAATTTTATTATACAGGACAATAAAGTGAATAAATCATTCAGATACAAGGTATGAGGAATTCTCAAACCCAACTTTCTTTCTTCGGGTTCTCCCTCTTTCATTCCTATTTTAGTATGGGTTTTAGTTAGAAATAATTTAGTAATCATTTTATTACCATTTATGGTATATAAATGTTTTCCACTGGATTTTATGATAATCATAATTTTTTCAAAAAGAACTCTTATTTCAAAAATAAACCCTTTATTTCTCACTCATGTTTAATTGTCCTTGTATCATGTATGTTCCTCCCAATTTCATTTGGAAGCCCAAGGATTATAAATGTAAGGATTATGAATTGAAACCCATTCTATACCATGGGTTGTTTTATTTTCCATATTGATGTATGTTCTATATGGAATTCATGATAATTTAAATGTTATGATGTGACGAGTGCACCCGAAATTATATAGCTCAATGAAAATGTTATGATGTGATTGGTGTGCACAAAATTTTATGGAGCTCCAATTAAATGTGTAACATGAATAACCTAATGAATAATTATAAACATGAATGAACATGGTTCTATATTTTTTCACATCTATGTGAGGTAGTTTCACACTAAGAAATGATGATAAATTTTTATTCATTTCCACATTCAAAGTATTTTCGTAATGTTTCCCCTCATGATTAGGATAATATGCCTATTTTATGATGATAATGATTATTCATATCTCATGTTATGTTGTTTCATGTTCTTATCTGTCCTCATACTATGATTTTCGGTCACCCTTTTTTTATGTATATACTCATGTGAATAAATTTATTATGGAGAGTTCAATGGCTAATAATAATCTAGAGAAGAAGGTATTAAATAAATTTTTATGTTTAAGTTGTAAAATTTATGAATGGTCTTAATTATCCCAAGGCACTAAACCATTGTATCCTAATGGTGTAATATTTTTATGTTTTAAATCAATAAATTTTTTTAAATGCAATGATAGAAAATAAAGGTCTTTATAATTTTTATTAGTGGAACGATTTAGTTAATTTCGGAAATAGGATTAGAGAACTATAGTGAAAACCCTGGTATGAGACTAAGTGTATCACTATAGAAAAATTGAAATTTCCCATCAGTTTTATGAGATCTTTGGGTGGTTTAAACCACTGCAAAATGCTTCTGCAGCAGTTTTTGAAAACCACTATTAAATTATGTGAAGGGAAACTATATGCAGTAGTTAGCGGTGGTTATATTGTTTCTTGTGGTGGTTTCTCCGGGAAGTTGATTACTTTTTGTTTGCGGCTATTAAAATTGCTGCTAAAAAAAGTCATGCCTTTCCAGGACAAAACCCTCATGAGAAACAATATGACCACCAAAAATATGCGAGGAAGATGGGCCACTATAGTGGTGGTTAAAACTGCCACTTAATTTAAGACAGTAGTGGTGGTTAAAACTACCACAAATAGAAACATGATAAATATTTTTTCAGTAGTTAAATCCACCGCTAAATGTACCTCTTACAGTTTGTGGTGGTTAAAACTGTCACTGAAGATCAGATTTAGAAAAAAAGAACTAGTTTTTGGAGACCCTATACCAGTACCCTAAATAAAATACTATTACAAGAATAAGAAAACAGAAACCGAATACAAACTACATTCAATATGAAAAGTGATACTTAACTAAGCACAACCAAATTCATCATTCAGTGAGTAAAGGTATGAAAATAAACCTATCAAATGTTATAATACTAGTATCCAATAAAATATAGTGGTGAATTTATGTATTTAATATTGACTATTGCATACTCATATGTACTAGTTGATCCTTTATTGGATGTTCACATGTTGTGTGCAACTTATATGGTCCCCATTTGGGTTTTCTAGGTGAAATGGGACAATATGATTTTTATTCCAAATGTTGGTACTCCCATATATATTTTGGAATTTTTCATGAATGTAATATCCCATTTTATATGATTATTTGATAGAAACCAAGGCATCCCTTAGGGTTTTGGACCACTTTTAGTTGGAATTTCTAAAGTGGGAAATTTACTAGATTAACATGTCACCATCTAAGTGACTCCTTTGAGATTATATATGGGTCTCCCATGTTTTAATGAATTGAATGAGTTAAATGTAACTAATAATGTGAAATAGAAAATTAATTATGGGTTTACTTTATTAAAATAAATCAACTAGTTTTAAATAGAATGACCCCAAGTAATTATAATGTCATGCTCTTGATTTATGCTTTATAAAATGCTTCATAAGAACTGTAATATTTCAAATGAGAATTTAAAATTGATAAATACATGAATAAGTGGTTATTCCTGAAATATTATGACACAAATTATTATGCCTTTATTCCATATATGGTGTATATAGAAGATATGGATTTGACGTAATTCCATTGCAATTTATATTTAATATATTCCCTTATAAAGGATGTGGTATGAGGATATGAGACTGTTGAGCAAGGATATATCACAATTCGTTACCTCAGGTGTTGAGCATGGTGTATCACAAAAATGTTACTATATAAGTATTGTTATTTACTCACCACATTCCATGACTAGAATTTTGACATGATGGCGCACTCAACATCCCATATTTTGTTTCATGGCATCTCTCACTCTATTGGGATATAGGGCATGTACCCAATTACATGAACACATTGGCTCTTTAGACTAGTTAAGGATGTCTGAGTTATGCCACATCCTATTCGTCAGTATTTTTATAAGTATATGGCTTCATACATCTTCACATACCATTAAAATATATTTTGATGAAATATATATAAACAATATTTATTACTAATATATATATATATATTAACTATTTCTATTTCTATACCATCTATGTGGTCATAAATTTAAACCCTCCTATAGTCCATTAGGAACATGATTTGGTGGATATTTATTTATTCCTTAGTTACTCAATAGATGTTGGGTGTAGTATGTTGGTGTTAGACCCTTTATCATGCAAATAGTGATGTGGTAATATTTTCTTGGGATTAATTTAAGTTGGTGTTCCTTGTTAATTATTTTTAATGAATAATAACTTAGGAATTATGTAAAATCATCCCTCTCTTGGGTTATTCCATGTAGAATTATTATAGTTGACACTAAAGAGAGATAAAAGGTAAAATCATATCTCCCATGGATAAGGGATCATAAATTTTTAAGAGTGATAGATCAGTTTTAATTATCATATTTGTTCCACACATGTGTTCTCTTTGGAAAAGGAGTCTTTAGTGTGGTTTCCTTAGAAGGAATGGAATCAGGATCTTAATATATTGTAGCTCCCTTTATGCATCCTAGTTATATTGATGTGTGGAATATAATAGAAGTGATCAGGAACATTCTTCAATGGTATGAGTGTCTCATGAAGGGGGTGATATATTCTATCAAGGAATATAGATGCTTATAATAAATTATTTGTGATATGGTAGTTGATGTTATGAACGGTAAGTAACTGATCATGTAGTATATTTAACATTTTTCTAGGTCATGGGGTTCTATATAATCTATTGGGAGTTTCCCATCAACAAGTCATGCCTACTTAGAAAATGGAAACTATCATTCACACTACCTGATAGTTCTAAGAGTCTACTTTGTAAATGGTGGGAAACCCCAATTAATACATTGTTGAAAAATTTCCACTAATCTCGTATCAGTATATATGAATTCTAGCTATTTTTTTGAAATTTTGGATACTAGTATTATGCCACACTAATGGGTGATTTATCATAAACAAGTTTGCGAGACACACATTCTCATACATAGGGCTTGATACAAGAGCATAACTAAGAAGTACTTCATAGAAATAGAAATGTAGTGGTAAATTCATTGGGCTGGAAATTGAAAGATAAATTATTATAATGAGAAATTGAATTTAGGAAAAAATAAATCATAAAAAATAAATCATCACAATAAATAGTTGATATATATGGTGCATACCACACTAGAGAAATCAAGACATAAAAATAAACATCAGAAATCAATAAAACACATAAAACGAAACATTAGAATTCGAGAAAATGTTATGTCTTGAAAATGTTTGGAGGCAAAAATGTGCAACACATGATACATATACAATCTAACTGCCATTATTTTTTCACATATCAACAATAATACTAATCACTATCCGATGATGAACAGATATCGTCACCCTCTCCATCTCTATCACATCCTCTATATCCACTACCTTCTTCTACCATTATGAACATTATATTGTAAATTAAATGTTTTTACATATTTATATTTAAACATAAAATCATTAAAAGTTTTCCAACTAAATGATTTTGAGTTTTTTTGATTTACCTGCTCACTACCAGTCAATGCAATACCACCAGGGGGATATCTGCTCATCTGTTGACGTATATCAGTCAACGCTTTCTGAAAAGCATCAATCTAAGCCCCCTGGTCTTCAAAAATGTTTCATAGTGAAACAACCTCTCTTTGAGAATCTTTGGGTATGGACTAACTACAACCAAGAGTATATTCAGCAGAAATCTCTAATGACCTTCCAAAGTCCTCAAATGGTATGGGTCCCAAAACCATCCCACACACTCTACTAGGATGCCCCTTCCCATGGACTTTAGGAACCAGGCCATCCTGTGAGACTGAGTAGGACTGCCCGAGATTGGCATCCCATATTTCATTAATTTTTACCTATAAATCAAATATCAATATATATTTACCTATTTAAAACTTATAATAAGTTATTATAATTAAAAATGTTTCATATCACAACTTATTTTGCAGTCTCATTAACAAAACATCCATCAGATTTTTTGTGGACATCCAACCACACTTTAGTTCGAGATGCTTAATGCCCTAAAATTTTTGAATTCATAAAATGTTGATAAATAAAAATTTTAATATATTAGACAGATAATATTTTTTATAAATATTAAAACTAATGAAATGATTACCAGAGTCGATCAACATTTAGAAATGATTTTTCACCCCGTAGTGTGAGGGATGACTCGCTTAGCCCAGATTGATGCATTCTTTCTTGAGAGATCCTGAAATAAATAAAATAAAATTTAATAGTAATTTATACAACTTGAAATCTTATTTAAATAAATATATAAATGTAAAATGAGGTTAATATAATATTATATATTTATATACCTTTTGCTTCTCATCACTATGTCTGTCAACAAAAATATTCCACTATTCTTTTGGTACCCCATCTGGTAGCTTCTCATAAATTTTTTGGACAGTTAACATATATCATTGACATCACCCCACAATATCCATTTGAATTCTTTCCCTTTCTTACCAAGATTTTTCGACTTCCACTTTCATGCTATCACATCAGCAACAGTAAAGTAGAAAAACATCTATATACTGAATTTTTTCTGATCATACTAATAACATGATATTCAATTACACCATAATTTATTAAAATTATCTTTATATGGGAATAAAAAACATCATTTCCCCAAATTGGATGCATATGTCTCTATTCATCCTAAGAAATTGGAATGGGAATGGACTCCGTTGCCAGGTGGCCTAAAATTTGGCAAAGTAATCTCACGGTGTAAACCGTAGGGACCCCATATGAATCAAATGAGACAACTATATTTTCCCCATTCATATTATCCACATCTGCGATTTTTATATTTTTCTACTAAGTTGCATTTATTTCATCTATAATGAACAAACAATTAGTATAAAAAATTGAAATCAATTTTTTTATTTTAAAATTCGTACCTATAACAGTGACCCTCTAGTATACCTATGATGAACTAGAAGTAGCGCGTTGCTGCCCCACTACTAAGGCTAATGAAGGGGGATTCGATGACTCAGCTTTTAAATGGATTCTCAAAGAGGGTTTGAGAGGTCGTGTAGGGGAAGATGGTGTAGGGGGTTGGCATCTAGTTGCTCGGATGGTATCAGGAGGGAGAAAGATAGATCATCATCAATCACAGTAGTGGATAAAACAGTGTATTGATTCCCCCTTCGCATTCTTGTCATTCAATCAAATAAAATTTTATTTATAACTGTTTCGGTGCGGATGTGCGTCAGGTTACGTTGTTCCGCCAGGACGCGTTCGCGCGTGCACCCGTCAACCCGAGGGGATAGGCGCGCGGCTTGTGGTCCTGCAGTCCCGCTTCCCAAAGGCGGGCGGCATCCGTCCCTTATTCAGGGGCGTCTGCTCCTTGATCGAAACCGGGATGATGGGATGTCGGCTCCTCCTTCCTTGGACGTCTCCTCGGAACTCGTCGCCTAATCCGGGTCTCCCTCATAGATTTAAGACATGCTCGTGAATCTCGTTCCCGACGCCATATCTTTATGAACACCGGTTAATTACGCTGCTTCCGCCCGGACTCTCCAAGGAGTCTGGTCGGGGCAGCAACCTGCGGTGAGGAGGTCGGGTGGCTCTGGGTGCTGGGGGCGTGTCGTAACACTGCGGCTCTGCACGTCTGTCTTCCGTCCCTAATAGGGCTTCTCGAAGGCATGATGGCCTGAGGCATCCCGCACTGGGTGCGGGGAACTGTGTCCCCTGAGGTTTTCCTCAGCTTCCCATGTTTAACACGGGGTACGCCGCGAGTTTAACGTCCAGCGGGGACGACATCAGACTGATCAACACGAAGAGTGAATCAGATGATAGAACCCCTTGCGGGGAACCTTCGACGCTGGGGCCAGCGCATGGGAGGCTTCCCAAGTGATGTGGAGTGGAGAGAAGTGGCATGACCCCACCGGGATGTGGCAGCCCGGTTAAGGATCAGGATGGATGATGGAGTGAAGAGCTTGGACCCCGTAGGGGCTTCCTACGTACCGCGCGTTAGCACGGATCAAAGTCAACGTAGTTCGGGTATACAATTTAACGTCATGCTGGACGTCGACAAGCCGACTCACGAAGGGGTCGAGGCCGCCGGGCGGAGGATTGAACCGAACCACCTCACACAGAGGGGGATGGAACGGCCGGGTGGATCACAGTTTCACGTCATGCTGGACGATAAAAGGAGAAATGGAGAAAGGGGCTGTGGGGAGGCACAGTAGAGATACACACGGGCAGTCTCCCACAGGGGTGGATTCATAGGTGAATCGACGCAAGCGTGAACCCTGGAGGGGTCCACTGATGGACGAACCGACGTGAATACGACCGGGACGACCAGGTGGTGGGCTTGAACCTCAGGGAGGTTTCCTACGTACCCTGTTTAGAAGACAGGGATCAAAGTCCACGTAGTTCATTCTGTCAGGACTTACGCACTTGAGGCAGCCCGGATGCGGAAAAACTCAGTTGGAAGGGACTTGGACCGAAAGTAGGAGACACCTCGATCGCAGTCACACCCTCTACTGGCTTCGGCAGTGGGGGAGCGCAATGGAGATACACATGTGTAGCCCCCCACAAGAAACTAGGGGTTTGTAATACCCTACCCCCGTAGGGAAAATCCGCTTCCATTAAATCGTCCCTAAAGAGGGGCAATCCCGACATCCCTGTAGAGACGAGCGGGTGGGGGCCACATCCAAACCGGGGGGGACCCTGCGTGCGAGGCACGGGATCGGGTGATGCGGACGGTTTAACATCTTGCCAGACGAAGTACAGTTTAACGTCGTGTGTTGAGGACGAAGCGGACGGTTTAACGTCTTGCCGGATGAAGTACAGTTTAACATCGTGTGCTGAGGACGAAGCGGACGGTTTAACGTCTTGCCGGACGAAGTACAGTTTAACGTCGTGTGTTGAGGACGAAGGTGCTTGGCAGTTTAACGTCTTGCAGCACAGACGATAGGGGCTAGGCAGTTTAGCGTCGTGCAGCTTGGACGTAGTACAGTTTAACGTCATGTTGGACGGATGCAGTTTAGCGTCATGCGGGACGAATGTGCAGTTTAACGTCATGCTGGACGTATGTGCAGTTTAACGTCATGCTGGACGTTGGTTGCCGCCGATGGGTCCGTGTCACTTCGCGCAAGCCTGGAGGGCCGCACGGAAAGACAACGCACGGTGCGGGCACCCAGGATGAAGATCATCGGGCGCCACGCAGGCGGGTACCCTCAGGGGGTCAAGGGGGGCGACCCTGGCGGATTGCGCGCAAAAGAGGAGCTTTGCGCGCAAAACAGTAGGTCGGCGCGCAAAATGGCGGGCTGGCGCGCAATCGGGCCAGCCCTTTGCGCGCGGATGATTGAGATTGCGCGCACCGGGCTTGGGGTAGCACGCGGGGGCAACGGCTCATTCTCTAACGAATGGCCACTTTGAAAATGGGGGGTGCGCGCAATCGGGCTGGATTGCGCGCACCCGGGGGCAATTGCACGCAAGAGGCTTCTTTTGCGCGCAAATGCCTACGGGTTAATGATTATTCAAAGGAAAGGGGCCAAGGGGATTGCACGCGAAGGCGAACCCCAAGGCTCTATTGCGCGAAAGAAAGGAGGTTACCTGAAGACCGACATTGCGCGCAGAAGGGGTTGGATTGCGCGAACGAGCGACGCTTCGGATTCTGGCAACCTCCAAAATGTCGGGGGTCGCCTTATATTTATAGGCAACCCCGGGCGCGGAATCCGGTTTCGGGCACGGAATTCCCTTCGCGGGCGCGGAATCAGGACCCGGCGCGCAAGGGAGCCGCGCAGGCCACGGGCGCGAAAAATAACGCGCCGGCCCAGCGCATTGCGCGCATCCCTGGAGGATTGCGCGCCGCGACTCATCTTTGCGCGCGGGCCTCTGAAATTTCTCGCAAGTCCTCCGGGCCCTCCGGAACGTGCCTCTGACTCCAAATATCACTTCGCTTTCCGCATCCGGAGCTTCGTTTGGGAACAACGGACTTTTCCGGCGTCTACAAAAGCCCCCCCTCGGAATCGGATCGGCGAGAGGTCGCAATGATCGGGTTCCGAGGGAGACGCCGGAATGCCGAAGTCCTTGGCTGCGCGGGACTTAGGCGCGCAAAAAGGGGCGCCGGGCGCGCAATTCGCAGCCGCGGTCGCGCAATCGAGCGTTCCGCACGGCGCGGAATCCCGGCCTCGTATATAAATAGGGGTCCAGGGTTCCGCGTTCCGTACACAGGCCTTCCGCGCGATAAGCTTCAACACTCTCGTGCGCGAAATTGCCTTTTCCGATCGCGAAATTCGCCCGATCGGCGCACAAAACCATCAGGAATTCGCCTGTCTTTGCGCGAAAACCCGGAACTTTGCGCGACATTCTTCCCAATTGCGCGCCGTCCACTTGGATTGCGCGCCAACCTTCAAACTTCTCTACCAGCCTCGTCTGATCCCGCACGCTTCATCCCTTAACCCGCACGACTCCCAAAACTTCTGAGATGGCCGCGCATCAAGGAAATGAGGGGGATGCCGCCATTCGCAGAGCAGAGATGGTGGCGAACGAGGAGGTTTACGGAGCCAAGGAGATTGTTTCCAACAATCAGTCCCTGTTCGACTTGCTGACGCCGGCCCAGAAGACATATCCACTGTCGGACAACCTGCCGCTCTGGAACTTCGGCATCCTAGATGAGGTTCCGGTGCCAGGGTTCGAGGTTGATGTGCCACGAACCTGGGTGACTCGGGAGGACGAGCTTCCCCGCTATAACATCACCAACAATGGGCATCCTGCCAGGGAGACCAGGCACTTGGACGTCTATGTCCTGAACCTGAGGACGCGAACCATTGACGGGGGTGAGCCTACTGCGGAGAATTCTCCAGCCCTCTACTCGAGCACATATCGCCAGAGTGTCACTGACGACACCAAGGGCTGGCTGAAGGACTGGGACTTGCGGTCTGGGGGAAATTTCACCAGCGAGTGGGCCTGGGCGTTCTGGGTACGCCACACTTGCGATCACTTCGCAGAGGAGCTGCGGTACATCGGCCTATTTGAGGCGGTGTGGACGTCGCAGTTCCACTTCTACCAGCAGTCCGAGCTCGGGCCGGAGCTGTTCACCCGCTGGTCTCCGGATACCAACACCTTCCACCTTCACCATGGGGAGGTCGGTATCGGTCTCTGGGACATCCACTGCATCGGAGGTATCCCGCTGGAGGGTTACCAGTACGATGAGTTCCTGCCACCGAAGAACACCTGGGAAGACAGGTCACGGACTCCCATTCTGACATGGCATCTACTTGACCTGGCTACGCAGCGGCTTGGGATCAAGGACTTCCAGAAGGACATAGCCTACAAGGAGTGGTTCGGCCAGTTCTTGGAGCATGACCCAGCGGTCAAGATGCCAGGCAGGGGGAAGCGGTGCCCGACCGCGGCTCAGAGGAGCCGGAACGGGTCGTACTGGCGGGTCCTGGAGACGGGCGACTACCGCTCATGGGGGTACCGCGTCATCGAGGCCCGGGACCCAAATGTCTGGTACGCGGCGTTCCTGGCCGCCTTTCTGAGTGGGTGGCTCCTGCCAGTGCGGGACGCGAGAATGGGCGTTCGCCCGGCGACACTGGCGGTGGCGGGAGCTATGGCCGCCAACAAAAGATACTACCTCGGGGTCCCAGTGCTGGCGAGGCTGTATGCCATCCTGGGACGCATCTCACGAGGGGGGTCGCCATGAAGGATCTGTGGGCCCTTTCAGTTCTTCCACGGCTGGGTGGCTGCTCACCTCGGTGGGTACACGTTTCAGAACGCCATCATTCTTCCGGGCAACGGCCTGCGACCCTCCCTGCTGAACATCGCGGGGGTCGCTCCGATGACCCTAAGTGAGGAGGGCGTGAGGATTCGGATTGGCAATCATGCCAATTTCAACTTCAGTCCGTTCCCCACTCCCGTCGGCCAGATGATCGACAATGGGCAGGGTCCGCTGGAGCAGCATGAATACTTCCTGAACATGCGGGGCGGAGTGCTCGTGGCTCGGATCGACGGGAGGGTGATCTGCGAGCCTTACGTGCCAACCCGGTTCGCCAGGCAGTTCGGGTGCCTTCAGCGGATGCCGAAGAGGGTATTCACTGCTGTCCGGGAGGAGACGAACCCTTGCGTCCTTCGCCAGATGTGGCTGATGTTTGCCGCTTTCGACTCTGGCGACGTCATCACTCTCCCTCCTACCGGGGTTGACGCAGGCTTCGAAACCGAGTACGCCGAACACTGGGCCATCGCGTACCCCGAGGGGCTTCTACCGAAGCCAGTTCGGCGGCTCGAGGTTACCCGTGCGGAGACCGGGCGTCAAGGAAGGAGGCGAGGCGCCGCCAGACAGGGGAGAACGGAGGCGCGCCAAGCAGCGGAGCCGGCGCGGGCAGGGACTTCGGCGGCGGGCACATCGCGAGCTGCCGCTACGACCTCGGCACCCAGAGAGGGGGCACGCGCGGTGGTCGAAGAGCGGCCTGGGAAGCAGGTGAGATGTCTGCTCGAACCCTCCCACGATGCAGTCTTCCCGGCGCTGTGGTCGGCCTGGATGACCCTGCGGCAGTCACTGGGGACCGACGCCATCTGGCGAAAGATTCTCAGAGAAGGAATCCATCTGCTAGAGGTCGGGCGCCTCCATATTGCCGACAGGGTGGACTTCAACCGGCAGTATGCGTATCTGACGGCCATGGACGATTACGCGCGCCAACGTGGTCAGCGTGCGGAGCCATCCCTTCTGGTGAAGGTGATGCTCGGTCTAGAGCCCGCTCCAGAACAGATGCCGCCGGAAGAAGACGACAGTAGCAACGACTCCGAGGAAGAGGAGGAGATGGGGGAGGATGAAGGCTCCGAGGGAAGATCCCATCAGGGGAGTCCGCGGGAGAGCGGCGAGGTGGCCGGCTCTGACAATGTTGATGTCACTGAGCTCCTCGAGGTCCGCTTCTATCCCTACTCAACCTGCTTCATCCATTCCCTTATGCAGCTTCTAACCCATTTCTCCACCTTTCTCAGGAGCGCACAGATGTTGGTCAGGCGTCCTCAGCGGGAGTAGGAGGGGCGCCAGCAGGACAAGGCGGGGGCCAGGCACCCATTATCGAATTGGCAAGCGCGGAAGGGCCCCCTGCTGCAACTGTTCCTGCGGTGGCCGGGATAGCGGAAGATGACGCTTTGACCTCCCGTAAGTCTCCTTGCTTCTCCTTGCTTTACTGCTGGTGCTCGCCATTGACGATCCGTGACTAACCATGGCATGCCCCGCGCAGTGATCTCAACACTGGAGGCTCGTCGGGTTGCCGAACCCGGGCCATCTACGAGTGGACCGGTGGCAGACATGCCGCCTGCTCCGGAACAGACTTCCCACACCGAGCCGGCCCCACCAACTGCTGATCAGGGGGCTGCGGGCGCCGGCGGTGCTGACATCGGAGAGAGGTCGGGGGCTGACGAGGGTGTTAGCGCCGCTGGGGAGAGAGAAGAAGGTCGCCCAGATGTTGGGGAACCTATCCCTCATGAGGACCTCCCAGGGGCGGACCCTGCAGCAGACCTGCTGGCTGCCTTCCCTGCCTACCGGCCTGCCGACCCCGAGGAGATGGACGACTCGAACGCGGAGGCGGTCGAGGAGAGCCGGATAACGCGCCGCAGGGGGTGGAAGTGCATCCAGCGCTTCCTCAAGCGAGACCCATCGGAGTGGCTGGGGCGCATGGGATCACTTCAAACCTGGCTGCGCTTCCTGTGTGCCGGGGGAGCTGATGCTCAACGCCTCCATCTGACGGTCCGTGATTTCATGGCCGAAAAGATGCGCGAGAGCTGCCGGTGTGCCGACGTCACACAAAGTCGGGACATGTCGGAGAGCACGCGGGCGCTCCTCGCAGCGGAGCAGGAAGTCCGGCGTCTCGAAGGGCAGGCGGCAGAGAAGGAGGCCTTCGTCGCAACGTGTACCGAGCTTGTGGAGCAACTAGCAGCCCAGCTGGTTGACGCCCAGGTACAGCTTACGGAGGCGGGCCAACAGATGGTCACAATTCAGGTCGAGCGGGAGCGTGCACAGGCCAGAATCGACGAACTGCGTGCTGCGACCGCCGACGAAGAGAGGGCACGCAGAGAGCGAGAAGCAGCTCTGGAGGCCACCAGCCAAAGGGTAGCGGCATTAGAAAGACTCATTCAGCACGCTAATCCTTAAGGGCTTTGTTTTTCCGTTCCCAAAACATTTGCTTCCGCTACTTTGATCCATTTGTATGAATCAATATATTTATCTGCATCATTTGGCTTAACATGCTCAACCACAATTCGTTGTCTTGCGGGAGTGTTAACCAAGCATCAGGCATCCATAGCTGGGCCTGGATTGCTGGAGAAAAGAGGGAGGTCATTCCTAGGAAAGGAGACCTCAAGCCTAATCAATGTATCATCCCCCCAACTTGCTCCAACACACGAGCGGGACAATGCTAGGGGCGTTGAGATTTTATCTGAACATAGGGAAATGAGAAAGGGTGAATCGCGTGTCCCGAATCCAGACATCCACAACGGTCGGCCTTCTAGGAAATGCCCAAGATGGTAGGCGGACTGTGGATCGACCATAACAACTGCAATAGACGGACTGAAGGTCATCATTCATATTGCAGGAGGCGGACCACATGTCATCATGAATACCGCTTTGGGGGTTCCTTCAGACACAAGGGTGGAAATCCAGATCAACAGGGCATGCGAAGTGTGGGGCGAAGTGACGATTTGTTCGGACAGAATCCAACGCTCTCAAAATTGCGCCACCGTGGGGAAAGCGTATTAGGCGGATGCACTAATCTAGTCGTGAGTCACCCCAATTCTCAGACAGCACCTCTTTGACGAGGAAACCGTCGCATCCCACCATTGCAGTGGGGCATCCCGAGCTGAATCGGGGAGAATATCACAACTGCACCACTCTACCAGAAGCCAGGCCAGACGGCCGGCGACGAGGAGGGGCGGGACTTAACGATCCCTGAGGCTGGACCCGAGTTGAGATGCCCGGGCGTTCCTACGTACTCCATCAGGCTGGAGATCAAGCCACACGTAGTTCTGAGAGTGCAGTTTAACGTCATGCAGGACGTAGAATCCCGTTTAGGGGAGATCTTAGTTTAGGGTCGTAGAGCTCGGACCATAGGGGTAGATCTTAGTTTAAGGTCTTAGAGCTCGGACCATAAGGAGAGATCTTAGTTTAAGGTCTTAGAGCTCGGACCATAAGGAGAGATCTTAGTTTAAGGTCTTAGAGCTCGGATCATAAGGGGAGATCTTAGTTTAAGGTCTTAGAGCTCGGACCATAAGGACCTCAAATTACGCCACATCGTGGTCCTATCCCCGGGATATGCGAAGATGCACTGAGGGATAGTGTCAAGAGTGTCGAGGTTTCGCCTGGTCAGAATGGGAGGTGGAAAATGTGAATCATGCGGCCATTCACTCAAGGACTGGGGGCACCGGAGTAACGATATGGGAGTACTGCCGACCGTGGCGGAAAAGCAGCATCAATATCGCACTAACCGTTGGTGGAATGAGGCAGAAAACGAGCATCGACCGCTCAATCGCAGGATTCATATCGATTTGCTACCCGAGGCCATTGGGGGTACCGGCCCGAGTCGGTGGGAGAGCACTGAGGCATTGTGTCCGAACCGTTCACGGGGGCTCCACCCAGGGCGTAGACGATGGGTCCGAATGAAAGGGAGCATGAAGCCTGAAAAGTGGAGGAAACCTGACCAAGCGGATCCTGACCCTCCTGGCAATAAACCAGAGTACTCTTGACACCGGTGGACCACTGCAAGGGGTCGGGGAACACGCCTTGAGGGTGACCTGAAGGCGGCGGATTCCCCAGAGAAGGGGGAATCTCTAAGAGGTGGGGGGCTGGACCCGAAGTTTCAAACATCCGGGCATTCCTACGTATCCCATAAGGATGGGAATCAAGCCACACGTAGTTCTTGAAGCGCGGCGCAACACAATCGGGCACCAGCGCGGGGAAGAGTGCGGGTCTGACCCTCGCACACAGAAGGAGCGTCATTTGATATTTCTTGTTTGTCCTTAATGATGAATGGTTTTTCTTTGTGCGGCGACATGCCTGTGATTGAGAAATCTCTGGCGTCACCACAATAATCAAGCCACGGAAGGCATTGATGAATGACGTGGTTATTAACCAGCGCCCAACATGAGTGTCCCCTGAGGAGAACATCACGATGCAGTGTCGTTTCTCGTCGGGCGGCCAAGACGATCACAGTTTACGGTCGTGTGGTAGGACCAGACAACACAGTTTAAGGTCGTGTGGTTCGGACCATGGAGGAACCCGCTTATTGTGGTACAGCGGACACGGCGGAGGTGGGAACATACCCAGCCCTGCGGTCACGCACGATTCCAGGAGAAGATTCTTGGGATAGGGGTCTGCGTATGTCCATCACCCGAGGGGCAGAGATGCTAGCCTCCAGATATACTGGGCCCAGAACGCGATTGTTCGGGCGACTCCTTCCTCCTTATGGGGACGAGGGTCCAGCTACGCATGGCCCTTAGGGAGGATATCCGCATATATCCTTGGTGCTCAGATCATGGGAGCCTCGAACGACATCATTACCCTGGTTGGTCTACCTAACGTGTAGAGGTGTACTGAAGGTCAGTATGAAGAGAGTGTCGAGATTCCACTACAACACACAAAGGAGGAGTGTGATGAGGACTGCGCAACCAATGTTCAGAGCCTGAAAGATCCGACATGGCGATCAAGGACGTTGCTGACCATATTCGCAACACAACATCCGATCGCGTCAGCCTAAGACGGGGCAAGCAAACGAGCATCGACCGCTCAATCGCAGGATTCATATCGATTTGCGGCCCAAGACCCGCCGGTAAATCGACCCGGAGCGGTAGGAGAGCACTGAGGCATCGTACCCAAACCGCTAACGAGGATCCCTTTGAGTGAAGGCTCGAACAAGAGGAAGCGCGAGGCCTGACAAGCAACACAAGATTTGTCGGGATTGAATCTGACACTACGAGTCATAGACCGAAGTACCCAAAACATGTTAACAGATCACCGGGAAGGGTCGGAGGACTCACCCTGAGAGCAACCAAAAGAGGGCAGATCCCCGTGATCAACCAAGAGACGGGGCTGGACCTGAAACACAAGCGTCCAGGCGGTCCTACGTATCCCATAAGGATGGGAATCAAGCCATACGTAGTTCTTGAAGTGCAGTTTAACGTCATGCAGGACGATGAGAAGAAGGGGGGAGCCGAAGGCATCCCCAAACGTGGGGGGCGTACAGCGTGGCGAGCAAACCGACGTGAATGAGGGCATAGCCCCGCGTTCACACCATACGCCGCACACCCGGAGGCAACTGGGCCAAGGGCCCGAGATGGGATGGAAATTCCCAAAGGATGGGTCTGGGCCTGAAACATGAATGTCCAGACGGTCCTACGTATCCCATAAGGATGGGAATCAAGCCGCACGTAGTTCTGGAGGGGCAGTTTAACGTCATGCAGGACGATACGCTGGGCAGTTTAACGTCGTGTAGCTTGGACGTGATGCAGTTTAGCGTCATGCAGGACGAGGCACTTGGCAGTTTAACGTCTTGCAGCGCGGACGAATGCTGAATAGTTTAACGTCTTGTAGCCTGGACGAATGCAGTTTAACGTCGTGCAGGACGTATGCTGAACAGTTTAACGTCTTGTAGCTTGGACGAATGATGCTTGGCAGTTTAACGTCTTGTCGCGCGGACGTATGCAGTTTTACGTCGTGAAGGACGTAGTGTACTCAGGCAAAGTACTGCTTGAGAAACCTAGCGTTGGTGGGAGGAGTGACACGCTCACCATCCATAGTCGCTAGGGAGTACGCGCCATTGGGATAGACCTTGTGGACAACAAAAGGTCCCTCCCACTTGGGCTCCAACTTGGGCGGCTTCCTGCCGGGGATCATCGGTGCTCTTAGGGCTAGCACTAGATCACCCTGCAGGAAGGAGAGGAGGCGAACCTTCTTATTGAAAGCTCGAGCCATTCTGCTTTGATGCCTCTCCAAGTTGTGCAAAGCGTGAAGTCTATTCTCATCCAGTGCTTCCAACTCGACTAGACGGGCTTCAGCAACTCTGTCTGGCGCTTGCTGGTCGTAGACCGCAGTGCGTAAGGACGGTAACTGGATCTCGATGGGCAGGAAGGCCTCAGCTCTATACACCAGGGAATAAGGGGTCATCTGGGTGGAATTGCGAGTCGTCGTCCGATAAGCCCAGAGGGCGTTGGGGAGATTGTCCGGCCAACTCTTCTTGTTCTGACCAACCATCTTTTGCAGAATGTTAGAGAGGGTTTTGTTAAACGCCTTGATCGGTCCATTCGCCTGCGCATGATAGCGAGATGTATGGTTCGAGCGAATGTTATACTTGGCGTACAACTTCTTCAACTCGGCTTCTCGGAAATTGGTTCCGTTATCCGTGAGGATAGCGTGAGGCACTCCAAATCGATAGATGATGTTGGAGGTCACGAAGTCAGCGATCGAACAGGATTTGACCTCTCTGAGCGGAATCGCCTCTGCCCATTTGGAGAAGAAGTCTGTGACGGTCAGAATGAACCGACACTGGCGAGCTATCGCCGGTGGGTAAGGTCCCACAACGTCCAGACCCCAGACTACAAAGGGCCAGGAATACCTAGTGGTATGGAGAGGCTCCGGCGGCCGATGCACAAAGTTCGCATGAACCTGGAACGCATGGCACCTCCTGGCATACTCGATGCAGTCATGGATCATGGAGGGCCAGAAGTATCCCAACCTCCGAATCTGGTGGGACAGCTTCGGCCCAGTCTGGTGTGCACCACATGAACCAGCATGAACCTATTGCATGACTCGTGGGATCTCAACTCCCTGAAGGAAACGGAGGAGAACACCATCAAATCCGCGTTTGTAGAGGATCTGCTCCAGGATGGGGCTGCTCTGGAGGACAAACTGCGATGCGCGGCGTAGAACTCGTTCGCGCTCGGCCCGATCCGATTGAAGGATTCCATGTTGGAGGTACTCAACCAAAGGCATCCTCCAATCAGGGGCTGATCCGACTGTCATATCTGGGGTACTCGGGGCTCCGGGCGTAGGGGCAACCGTGGTGAGATTACTTACCAACGAGCCGCGATCTTCTTCTGGGATAACGGGAGCGATGAGCCTGCTGTGCATCACGCGGACGGTCAGGTTATCCTGTTCAGGCTCTGCAAGTGACGCAGCAAGGCTGGCCAAGGCATCTGCTCGACCGTTCTGCGACCGGGGAATATGGACAATTTCTGGCCGAGAAGGGAACCGGGCCATCAGAAGGAGGGTTCACTCCAACAATGGCACATGTTCCGGCTTCCTGACAACATAGTCGCCATTGATCAACTTAACGACAAGCTCGGAGTCCCTTTTCACGCACAGACGGGGCACGTCGATCTCGAGAGCTAACTCGAGGCCGGTGATGAGGGCATGGTATTCCGCCTCATTGTTGGTACAGCCCTCTGACAACAGGAAAGAGTATGGTAGTACGGCTTGCTCCGGGGTAATGAAGACGATACCCAAGCCCACTCTGTTGAGCTTAGGATTATCGAGTCTTCTACCGGTGGGGCTCCGGGAGGCACCGTCAAAGTGCATCTGCCAGCATGGATCGGCTCGATCAACCGAGAGAATGGTCTCATCAGGAAAGCCTAGATCCAGCGGCTGATCCGCGGAGGTCGGGTGAGCTGCCAGAAAGTCTGCCAATGCTTGCCCTTTGATGGCCTTCTGAGACACATACCTGATGTCGAACTGCTGGAGAATCACAGCCCACCGTTCTAGACGACCAGTCAACATAGGCCGGCTCAGGATATATTTCAACGGGTCTACCAGAGAAACCAACTGTACCTCATGGTGCTGCAAGTAGTGCCGCAATTTCTGTACGGCAAATACGAGCGCCAGGCAACTCTTCTCGATGGGGGAATACCTAACTTCCACATCGAGGAGCATGCGACTGAGGTAATAGATGCTATTCTTCGTTCCCTCGTTGTTCTTCTGGGCGAGAAGGGCACCCAGGGACCGTTCCAGGGCGGTCACATAGAGGACCAGCGGCTTCCCGGATACAGGAGGCATCAGAATCGGAGGTTGAAGCAGGTACTGCTTGATTTCCTCGAAAGCGGTCTGACACTCTTTATCCCATACATAGGTGGCACCTTTCTTCATGAGCCGAGAAAAGGGCTTACACTTGCCGGCCAGATTCGCGATGAATCGGCGTATATAGGCTAAGTGGCCTTGGAACCCTTGCAGTTCCCGGATGGTACCTGGGGGAGGCATCTGGCTAATCACCCTGATTTTCTCTGGGTCGATCTCAATACCCCGGTATCTTACCACAAATCCAAGGAACTTTCCGGAGGCGACCCCAAAGGCACACTTCAACGGGTTCATCTTCAGGTAGCGAGACCGGAGGAGGCCGAACACTTTCTCAAGATCTTTGAGATGGTCTTGACGCTGGCGCGATTTGACAACCAAGTCGTCGACGTAGCATTCCACCAGTGTGCCGAGGATTGGCTTGAATATGCGGTGCATCGCCCGTTGATAGGTGGCACCTGCATTCTTCAGGCCGAAGGGCATGACCCGGTAGCAAAAGGTACCTTGGGGGGCCCTGAAGGCAGTGAACTCCTCATCCTCAGGGGCCATCCGAATTTGGTTGTATCCGGAGTATCCATCCATGAAGGAGAGGGCTTGGAACCCCGCCGTGGAGTCAATCAACAGCTGTGTCACTGGAAGGGTAAAATCATCCTTCGGACAGTGGCGGTTGAGATTGCGGAAGTCGATGCAGACTCTGATCTGCCCGTTCTTCTTCCGGACCGGCACAATGTTGGCCAGCCATTTGGGGTACTGAACATCCCTCACGAAGTTGGCTTTGATAAGCTTGTCAACTTCGGCCTCAACCATGGCACCGTGGGATGGGTGCATCTTCTTGGGAGGCTGCTTGAACCCGCGATGGTTCGCCGGGAGACCAAGGCGGTGGACGGCTACCTGAGGATCTAGCCCCGACATCTTGTCATAGCCCCAAGCGAACACATCACGGTGCTGCCTGAGAAAGTCCACGTACTGCTGCCGCTCCTCAGAGGGCATGGCGGCACTGACCAATGTGGGTCTTGGATCGGACTCGATTCCAAGGTTCACCTGTATTAACTCATCGACCGTGGAGGGGACGCCCTCCTCAAAGGCTGGGGGTGCGTCTTCCATATCATCTCCACTCGGGGAGGGATCGTCCACGGGAGAGACTGCGTTGGAAACTGCATTGGGGCTACCAGATCCTGCTGGGCCACTGGTGCTGGCGCGGGCGGTCGCGGTCATCTCATCCGGAGACTCGCGGGCCGTCGAGACCATGACGACGTCCAACCGGTGAATCGGGAGGACATAAGCGTCATCCAGACTTGCCCAGGGATCACTTGCAACAGCGACAGGCTCAACCTCACCTGCCAGGATCTGCTTATCCTTGCTCTTGTAATAGTCCGCGTCCAGATAGCGGGCTTCACACGAGGCAAAAGGAGAGGCATCTCCTTGAAGCACGCCTACTCGACCATTAAGGGAGTATTTGAGGCATTGGTGGTATGACGAGGGAACCGCCGCGTGAAGGTGGAGCCATGGCCTGCCCATCAATGCGTTATACGCAGTGTCCTGAGAGACTACCATGAATTCGGTGTTGGAAACCAAGTCACTGAACTGGGTCTTCAAACGTATCTTGCCGACCGGGGTTTTCTCGGTGCGGTCGTACACCTGGATCCTGAGGTCGGAGGGAATCAAGTCATCCTCAGACAACCCCAATCTCCGGAGCGTCCGAGTTGGAATTAGGTTAATCCCGGACCCCGTGTCGACAAGACAGCGCCGGACTTCAAGGCCATTGAACTGGCCAGTGACATACAACGGACGAATGTGTCCCTGTATAGGAGGGTCTTCATCCTTACCAGAGAACGAGATAACTGCCTGACATTCGGCGTCCTCGATCGTTTCGGCGTGAAAGGCCTCTACAGCCGCAACCTCTGTCTCAAACTGGAGGGGGCTTTTCAGGGCTTCAGCGAGTGCCTCGCGCATCTCAGATGACATGCGCAGAGCCTCAAGGATGGAGAGCCTTGCTGGGATGTCAGCCAAGTGCTTCAGGACATCATACTTTTTGGCCAAGCGCAAGCCCCTGGTTGCAGGAGGTTGCTCTGCGGTTGGCGGCATGACGGTCCTTGCCGGTTGGATCGGCGGCCGACTGGTACTTGGCGCATCTCGCTGTTCACTGGCTGCAGTCCGGGAAATGGTCACCGTACTGGGGTCAGGAGGCTGGGATGGACTCGTGGCAGGGCGGAGCTGGCCGCGACGCGGCTGAGGCGGTTCTGCCTGGTCCCACACCACAAACAGCGGCGGAGGCAAATCCGTCATCCCCGAATGGGGGGGCGGCGCACGTTGTGCTCGGTTTTGAGCCTGCTGCCTAGTCTCAGTGGCGTGCACGGCCTGGCTGGAGGTGCCAACGGCTGTGCCCCGGCGACTCCTGCTGCTGCGGTTCTTCCGACGGTGGCGACGACCGGGGACACTAGGGAGGTCCACCTGGTGTTCTTCAACGTCGGGAACCGAAAAGGGATTTACCAGCTCGACTATGTTAACCGAAGCGTACCCAACACCGTCATCGGACGAATCATCCATCACCGGGAGGATCCGAGGAGGGACCCCCATTTCCGGGGGCATGAAATCGCCGAGAGTGCGGGATAGTGGCGGAACCGGCGGGGCGCGCTCTTCCTTCTTGCGCTGCCGCCGTTTGCTCCTCTTGGAAGAGGCAGGCTGGGACGACGATGCCGAAGCAGCACCCGCAGATTCTGGGGGCTCAGGCTGATTCAAGCGCGCACGGATGTTTCCATGGGCGTGAATGGTCGTGTTGCGGGCCATCCAGTTATTATACTTCTGGGATCCGCAGTTGGAGAAAAGCTGCCATTCGTCCTCGTTGCCACTATCGTCATCTGATCCCACGAACACGCCCGCCACTTGTGCTGGAGCTGGGCCCAACCTGATTACATTGTTGTTAATCTGGTCTTGGAGCCAATCCTTAAACACATAGCACCGCTGGATGGTGTGCCCCAGGGCCCGATGGTAGGGGCAGTAGCGGGGGTTATTCGTAAGATGTGCCTCCTCTGGCCTCCAACACTCAGGCAGTCGCACAATCCTCTGCTCCAGGGCGCTCCGGAAATAACCGGGGACCTGATCCTCGTGGAATGAGTAAGTCAGGTGTCGCGGGCCCCTGGGAGCGTGGTCTTGACGAGGGGATGGAGGGGCCGGCCGAGGAGGTGGACCCTGATTATCTCGCCTGGGTTGCGGCGGTACATTACGCGGAGGGGCCGGCCGGTTCTGAGGCTGCCGCTGCTGGGCCGGGAACTGAGCCCATGGAGGCGGGTTCCTGTGAGGCTGTGGAGCTGGCCTCGCCGGCAGCAGCTCCAACGGCCTTGGGGCCTCTATCTGGGCGACAGCAGCGGGCTCAGCCCTGCTGACTCTCCTTGCAGGAATCATTGGAGGCAGCGGGTGTGCCTGGCTGGCCTGTTGCAGGACTTCCTCAAGACGTTGAGCTTTGTCTGAGAAGTCCCTGAACCCTCCGGGGTAATTTTGAGTGATCAGGGAAGGGACCAGCTCGGTCTTGACGTTCCCGATGCACATTGTCAGCAACTGCTCCTGAGTCAATGGCATGTCAAGGGAATATGTGAGACCCTTCCATCGGGCGACGAAGTCCGCGACTCGCTCATCAGGCCTCTGCTTGCACTTGAAGAGGTCTGCGATACTTGTCTTCCGGGTCGTGGAACTGAACTGGTAGAGGAACTGTCTACGGAGGTCCTCCCAGCTTGTTACCGACCCGACGGGGAGCTGGCTGTACCAGACAAATGCTGGCCCTTCCAGTGTCTGAACAAAGCTGCGAAGCTTAGCGGCCTCTTGCTGCGCCGGAGTCCCCAACATAGGCCCGCACCTCGAGTTGAAGTGGGCTAAATGCTGTGGCGGATCTCCAGTCCCGTTGAAGGGAGCGAAAGTGGGATTCCCGAATCCCGGAGGCACCGGCATGTCATCCACCCATGCTGGGTAGGGCTTGCCGTCCGGTGGGATCGCCACCTTCCGAGTCTCCAAGGCCTCCAAGCGGGCGATGAGTGCCGCCATCGGATCGTCCGGACATGGGTTCCAGTCCTGGCGAGGATCTCTAACCACGAGCGCATTGCATGGCCCTTCAATCGGGTCGTCGACCGGGTCGTCGAACTCGGCAGCTCGTGGGATGGCGGGCGGAGCGGCCCTTGGGGCAGCGGGAGGAATCCGAGCGGGGTCTCTCAGGTAGTCACGCCGCTCGGGAGGGTGTGGCGAAACATACCGCGCCCTCTTGCCGTAGGCAATGGACTCTCTCCTGTCGGCGAACACGGCGTAATCACAGTTGCCCGGGAGGGTCTCGTCGAGGAACGGTTGTTCCGGTCCCTGCTGTCCTGGCCTAGGATCACCGTAGTCAGGCCGCCGTTCTGCAGCGCGCTCGGCGAGGAGCTGGTCAACCAGCTTCTTCTGTTCGGCGAGCTGCTGACGTAGCGTAGCCTTCTTGGGATCATCCTCTGCCCTCTGCATGGAGGCAGATGGGTCGGCGGGCTTTATAGCCTCGCTGTGCTCTTTTCCTTTGCTGACGTTTCGGCTCAACGTCAGTGCTTCAGTGGGTGCGGGGAGCCCCAGGAGGTTCCTCTGATGACGAGTGACTCTCACCGATGGCTCTGATGATGGCTTGTCTTCGGGGGGGAAGCCCCCGTCGAGAAGTTCCAAGTCGTTCCCCCCTCCCGACAGGTCATCCATATTGACCGTTTCTGTCCCTGGGGATGTACCCTCAGGGCCACCCAGCGAATCGGGCTGTCGGCGAATCACACTGAAGCGTAGGGCAGCGTACTGCCCCCATCCATGGATATACACGTGGGGAGTGGCTTCCTCGATAACTTTGCGGAGTACTTGAAAACACTCAACGCATCGTTGTTGGAGGGCCTCGTGGTGCTCAAATGACCCGGGGTGCCGAGCCGCGGGGAGCATGGCCAGGTCAATTTGACGGCACTGCTCACCAATATCCTCCAGGTGCACTTGACTCCCGGGGTATGGCATTTGTAGGCGGTGAAGACAGGAGCGAGTCTCCCGGAGAGTTCGGCGGAAGCATTCGAACTCATCCGGGGTGAGCGATTCGGGTGCATCAAAGCCCGGTCCTGCGACTGGCCAAAACTTCTCAGGGAAGTGGCCCTCTGCAAGGACGGTCCAGAAGCTCCACGACTCAAACTCGGGACCCAGATCTCCTTGGTCCTCTTCAATGGCTGGGAACGGACGGGGAACCGGCAGTGGTGCCGAGGCGGGCCGCCGGGCTGACGGGCTGGCCGGCGGTGAATACGGCGAACAGGACGATTGGCCTCCATATCCCGGGCCGCCCTCTGAGGGTGGCGGTGCCCTGGCTACCACATCACGATAGGACGGGCCGGCGAGCGAACATCCTGCCGTAGCATCGGTGCTCGCCGAGGGTGCACCAGATCGTGGTTCGACCGTCGGTCCCCAGAAAAAGTCTCCGGCTTCTCCGACCGAGACGGAAGGCACTTCCGGAGGGGCCGGTACCAACCGCAAGCTTGATCCTTGGGGGTCTACCAGGCCCTCGTTACTCCGGATATACCTTCGGAGAGAAGCGGGGATCACATCGATCTCACTCTCGGGGAGCACGAGGCTGACGTGCCGCATTCCTACCCCTGCCCTTGACTGGCGGGATTGGGGAAAGGGCTCTGTCGCCGAATCGTACTCCGCCTCTGAATCAGAGAAGCGAACTGGTCGGATATCTGTCCGGAATTCTGTAACATTCTTCCCTCGGCGTCGAAGCCTTGCCTTCCTGCCCCTGGGTGGTTCTTCGGGGCAGGGCTGATCTCTGTCCTGGCGTCCTCCGGTCGCACTGGTGCTGGGGCCAAGAGGACTGGAAACCAAGGTGCGAGGGGCACCGGGACAGATATCAAAGGGGACGCGGGGAGAGATGATTCCGGGCAGGCCTCCGGGCTGGGATCGGAAGGTGGGATGACCCATGCCTCCTGGATCGGCCACACGGAGTAGATCCCGCTGGTGAATAGCGCTACCGCGAGGTGGTCCGCGGTGGCTACTGCCTGCACCAGCAACCGGGAGAGTCGACCCAAACTGCCTTTGGGGCGGTCGAGGCCTCGATCCAGGTCGGGCATAGAAGTTCCCCTGCTCAGGATGCGCAGGGGCCTGGCGACTGGAGCCAACAGTGGCTTGGGCCAATGCGGCCGCTGTTGCTAGGGCCCCAAGGTGGGAATCCTCTTCCGCTCGTGCCCGACGTTGGCGTCGGGACAGACGAGTCGGGATGAGCGGCACGGGCAGGTGGAGTGCCCGCTCTTCGACTTGAGAGGCCTGGCAGCGGTGTCGCCGTGGCCTGGAGGGAGTCCTTACCGTGGATCCCTGGAGCAAATCCCGGATAGGGTGATCCCGGGCATCTTCCACCTCATCCGCATAGGGAAGGGAACTGTCAGAGCGCTCCGGGGATAAGCTCCCGAAGCGGTTGGACGTTGAGGTAGGCAGCGGTGCCTCCCTGCGCGGCCCTCGGGGGCGGCGGTGGTGGCGAGGTGCAGCCTCCTCAAGGTCTAGGCGAGCCATGTCCCTAGTGGGGATGACTCCCTCTTCCTCATATCTCCGCACCAGGGTGTTGATCACCCTTCTCTGGATGACCTCCGAGGGGGAGAGAGGGCGTGGTTGTCCCGCAATTGCGGCTGCTGGGACGGCCGTGGAACGGGCGGGACCGCGCGGAGTAGCCTTGTCGGTGTTTCCCCTACCTCTGCGCCAGTGGGCGGGCGGTGATCGGGCACTGGATCGGGCGACCTGATTTCTGAAAGCAGGGAGAAGGACCCATTAACACTGACAGGAAAAAGGACTCGACAACCAACCATTAGCGCCACGACGCCTTCTGTGGGGGGAACCCAGGCCCTCGACGTTGCGAGACGGAGTGCCCGATGTCCCTTCCCCAGCCCCTGGCGGGTAAGACTGAATGCCTGGCCGGGCAACATGCCGGTCTTCCAACACCTCTGAAAGCCATCGGTCCTAGTATCGAGGAGAAGAGATTCACGTCGGGTTCACCATTTTTCTGTTTCGGTGCGGATGTGCGTCAGGTTACGCTGTTCCGCCAGGACGCGTTCGCGCGTGCACCCGTCAACCCGAGGGGATGGGCGCGCGGCTTGTGGTCCCGCAGTCCCGCTTCACAAAGGCGGGCGGCATCCGTCCCTTATTCAGGGGCGTCTGCTCCTTGATCGAAACCGGGATGATGGGATGTCGGCTCCTCCTTCCTTGGACGTCTCCTCGGAACTCGTCGCCTAATCCGGGTCTCCCTCATAGATTTAAGACATGATCGTGAATCTCGTTCCCGGCGCCATATCTTCATGGACACCGGTTAATTACGCTGCTTCCGCCCGGACGCTCCAAGGAGTCTGGTCGGGGCAGCAACCTGCGGTGAGGAGGCCGGGTGGCTCTGGGTGCTGGGGGCGTGTCGTAACACTGCGGCTCTGCACGTCTGTCTTCCGTCCCTAATAGGGCTTCTCGAAGGCATGATGGCCTGAGGCATCCCGCACTGGGTGCGGGGAACTGTGTCCCCTGAGGTTTTCCTCAGCTTCCCATGTTTAACACGGGGTACGCCGCGAGTTTAACGTCCAGCGGGGACGGCATCGGACTGATCAACACGAAGAGTGGATCAGATGACAGAACCCCTTGCGGGGAACCTCCGACGCTGGGGCCAGCGCATGGGCGGCTTCCCAAGTGATGTGGAGTGGAGAGAAGTGGCATGACCCCACCGGGATGTGGCGGCCCGGGTAAGGATCAGGACGGATGATGGAGTGAAGAGCTTGGACCCCGTAGGGGCTTCCTACGTACCGCGAGTTATCACGGATCAAAGTCAACGTAGTTCGGGTATACAGTTTAACGTCATGCTGGACGTCGGCAAGCCGACTCACGAAGGGGTCGAGGCCGCCGGGCGGAGGATTGAACCGAACCACCTCGCACAGAGGGGGATGGAATGGCCGGGTGGATCACAGTTTCACGTCATGCTGGACGATAAAAGGAGAAATGGAGAAAGGGGCTGTGGGGAGGCACAGTGGAGATACACACGGGCAGTCTCCCACAGGGGCAGATTCATAGGTGAATCGACGCAAGCGTGAACCCTGGAGGGGTCCACTGATGGACGAACCGACGTGAATACGACCGGGACGACCGGGTGGTGGGCTTGAACCTCAGGGAGGTTTCCTACGTACCCTGTTTAGAAGACAAGAACCAAAGTCCACGTAGTTCATTCTGTCAGGACTTACGCACTTGAGGCAGCCCGAATGCGGCAAAACTCAGTTGGAAGGGACTTGGACCGAAAGTAGGAGACACCTCGATCCCAGTCACACCCTCTACTGGCTTCGGCAGTGGGGGAGCGCAATGGAGATACACATGTGCAGCCCCCCACAAGAAACTAGGGGTTTGTAATACCCTACCCCCGTAGGGAAAAGCCGCTCCCATTAAATCATCCCTAAAGAGGGGCAATCCCGACATCCCTGCAGAGACGAGCGGGTGGGGGCCACATCCAAACCGGGGGGGACCCTGCGTGCGAGGCACGGGATCGGGTGATGCGGACGGTTTAACGTCTTTCCAGACGAAGTACAGTTTAACGTCGTGTGTTGAGGACGAAGCGGACGGTTTAACGTCTTGCCGGACGAAGTACAGTTTAACGTCGTGTGCTGAGGACGAAGCGGACGGTTTAACGTCTTGCCGGACGATGTACAGTTTAACGTTGTGTGTTGAGGACGAAGGTGCTTGGCAGTTTAACGTCTTGCAGCACGGACGATAGGGGCTAGGCAGTTTAGCGTCGTGCAGCTTGGACGTAGTACAGTTTAACGTCATGTTGGACGGATGCAGTTTAGCGTCATGCGGGACGAATGTGCAGTTTAACGTCATGCTGGACGTATGTGCAGTTTAACGTCATGCTGGACGTTGGTTGCCGCCGATGGGTCCGTGTCACTTCGCGCAAGCCTGGAGGGCCGCACGGAAAGACAACGCACGGTGCGGGTACCCAGGATGAAGATCATCGGGCGCCACGCAGGCGGGTACCCTCAGGGGGTCAAGGGGGGCGACCCTAGCGGATTGCGCGCAAAAGAGGAGCTTTGCGCGCAAAACAGTAGGTCGGTGCGCAAAATGGCGGGCTGGCGCGCAATCGGGCCAGCCCTTTGCGCGCGGATGATTGAGATTGCGCGCACCGGGCTTGGGGTAGCACGCGGGGGCAACGACTCATTCTCTAACGAATGGCCACTTTGAAAATGGGGGGTGCGCGCAATCGGGCTGGATTGCGCGCACCCAGGGGCAATTGCGCGCAAGAGGCTTCTTTTGCGCGCAAAGGCCTTCGGGTTAATGATTATTCAAAGGAAAGGGGCCAAGGGGATTGCGCGCGAAGGCGAACCCCAAGGCTCTATTGCGCGAAAGAAAGGAGGTTACCTGAAGACCGACATTGCGCGCGGAAGGGGTTGGATTGCGCGAACGAGCGACGCTTCGGATTCTGGCAACCTCCAAAACGTCGGGGGTCGCCTTATATTTATAGGCAACCCCGGGCGCGGAATCCGGTTTCGGGCGCGGAATTCCCTTCGTGGGCGCGGAATCAGGACCCGGCGCGCAAGGGAGCCGCGCAGGCCACGGGCGCGAAAAATAACGCGCCGGCCCAGCGCATTGCGCGCATCCCGGGAGGATTGCGCGCCGTGACTCAACTTTGCGCGCGGGCCTCTGAAATTTCGCGCAAGTCCTCCGGGCCCTCCGGAACGTGCCTCTGACTCCAAATATCACTTCGCTTTCCGCATCCGGAGCTTCGTTTGGGAACAACGGACTTTTCCGGCGTCTACAAAAACATAGAATTAAAATAAAAAATTAATAAATAAAAAATTATAATTGATTCCACGTACTAACAAAAAAATATACAAAACAATGATAATGAATGACTACACAAATGAAATAAGTGGTTGCTGAATGAATAAATAACTATACGTACAATCATTTTTCACTTCATTAATGTCGGTTTCCTACTCTATTACTTCATCCACTTAATTCATCTTTGCTAGACTAATATTTTCAATATTAATTCTGCTTCATATTGTTGATGATATTCAATTTTAGAGGTCAAATATTCCACTTCATCACTCATATCATACAAATATCTTTGTATTGTGTGAGAAACTACCCTCCACCCTTCATCTACAACTCCATTCACATAATATACCATTTTCGGTTGCAATGATATGATATTTGGATCATGTAGTTCATAATAACCAACATCTATCTGGAGAGAGAAGTTCAAAGAAGTAAATTTCCTGGAATATCATTTAACACCACTGCTAATATCGACTTAATTTCATTTGAATAAAAAAAACTAAAAATGCATGTGGTACTTTAATTCAATAATATCTGTCATCTTTCCATATCATCCCACTTTAGCAAAGGTAAATATTCCACTATTTTGTGTTTTTCGACCCCTTTCTTGATCGACTGCATGAAATCTAAAGCCTTTCGCATAGTAAGCATCGAACATTCTAACTTGTTTTAGAGGACCTATATCAAGAAACTTCAAAACTTATGAAATACTTGCTCGAGTATCAGTATTCATGATAAAAAAAGATATATACATAATTATATTTACAAAATATATGAGTCGAACAAATATTTGTATTAATTAAAATATTTTTGAACTTACACGTCATGCAAACCATTCTACAATATCTTTATTAGAAACTTTTGTTATATCTTTCTCATTTCATGTTCGTAATATCATTTGTCTCTTTGTATGTATCATCAACTCTTCAATAAATCGATCAAAAATTTATCTATTCAGCAACTCATATCTATGAGCCTGTAATAATTCCAATTCTGTCAGTGTCACATTTGAGTTCCTCCCAACTAATCATCCAACAGTAAAAAATATTTTTTTATTTTCGATGTATTTGAGATTGAGTCGATGTATTGTAAACACATACAACTCTATTAAATTATGTCTCAATATCATCCTAGTATATAGAAGAAAAGGTAAGACCCTCCTCATCTAAATTGACTTCACCAATAGAGCCTTATAGTTGAGCTTTATTTCTCACGTATGATTTAAAAGGTCCAATATATATGTGAAATAAAATAAACATAATTATGAATTTAATTAAGGGCCAAATGTAGAGACCCGGAGCCTGACGTACATGTACATTACATTACTTTTTCGGAATACTTAGTACATTACAAAAACACACACACAAGGACCGTAATAGTTTAGTGTCTTTAGAAACTCGGAATATAATCATCTAATCGTGGTGAAAGATCTTCAACATCTTCCATAAAGATCTTCCTTTTTTTACCTAAAACATTTTTTTATATCCTGGGGAAAAGAAAACATAAAAGGGTGAGCTCAAATGCTCAGTAAGGGTAAAAAAAGAAATATCAATCACATCATATTCATAAGAACATAACATTTTGGAAATCATAACCCGCAAAGGAGAGCATAATTTCATAACATGGGATAAATCATGGCCGTGAAATGTAATCACAATAATCATAACTTAAAACATGAAACTTTGTGGAATTCACACATAATCATAGAGAATCATTTCTTGTTAGTCAAGACTCATTTCCAAGACTATCTTAGTGGACAAAGTATCTTTCTGAATCGAGTAACCCTCGTTTCAGTCCTGTTTCACTGAACCGGTATAACCTACCATTCCAGCCATGTCTATCTCATGAGATATAAAATCTTTACCCAATGCATTGGAGGGAGATATAGGTCCCACCCATCTCATAATGATACCATTCATATGTGTGCCACAAAATCATAAACCATACATCATAGTATAACCCATGTAATAAAAATGGGATTCTTAAACATAATGCCATCATAATTCATAAACAATGGATATCCTTTCATCATAAGAAAATGAAAACCATTTAAATCATAGAGACATTTTACTTGAAACATACATATCAAATAATGTAATCTTAGATGGAAAATAGTTTTGAGAAAAACACTTGAAATGAATTCTTGAGGAAAATATCCTTTCTTCTTTAAAATAATTTTCATTTCACAAAATGTCATGAATTTTTAAAATATAAGGGTTTTGTTGAAAATAATAATGCGATATTGTAGAGGAATATTCTTGAAAATGAGGTGTTATGAAATTGTAAAAATCCTTTCAAGCCGTATAAGTTAAAAATAACATTCT
Source organism: Viscum album (assembly GCA_963277665.1). Classification (NCBI taxonomy): domain Eukaryota; kingdom Viridiplantae; phylum Streptophyta; class Magnoliopsida; order Santalales; family Viscaceae; genus Viscum; species Viscum album. The sequence continues at coordinate 1,341,035,493 of OY728155.1, read as the reverse complement.
CCTCGTACTTTAGTCGGAAAAGTCAAAAAGTACATTATATGGTAACCAAAGGAAAGATTCCATTCATTCAATGTGGTAAAAAGTCAATAAAGGGTAAAAATGACTTTAAACATTCATGGAAAAATGGTAAACATTTTATAAAAATATTTTTAGAAAACATGGTAATCGATGATAAACGTAACCCCAGTAAATACTTACGTATAAGCAATCTCGGATAAAAATGAGATTGAAAATTTATCCCTTACCTTAGGTCCGATTTGCTTCGTAAGTGTCCGAACCTCCTATATAATGATTTAAATCATGTTATTGACTTATTCCAGAATCATATTAATTGTTATTATATCATATATGGTCCACTTATGACTTTATATTACCCGTTTTTTTTTGTAAATTCGTGTTAATGTAGCGTTTTGGGTAAAATCGTCTCATTTTTCGTTCGTGTTTTTAACTTGTAATTATTAATATGATTACTTGGATTATGATTACTTATATACAGAATGTAAAACATGATTTATATATATTTTCATAATATATATATATATATATAATATCGATAAATGGAATGAAATACACCGTTCATGGAGACGGTAGTCCGTACGTACGCATGAACGCTGTTTTCGTTTCCTTATTGAATTGAATGGAATTAAGTAGATGACAAACATATAAATATAAATGAATCCCGTATCATTATTATGTCATATATTTCATTAGTACTTATTATATATACATTATAATCATTCATTAATGGTTAATCATTGAGAATGAATCTCATCACGCCGTGGAGACGGTAGTCCGTACGTACGCACGAGCGATGATATCGTTCCCATGGTCGTGGAATTGTGTTGAAGTGTATGTATACTATTTCAGTATCAATATCACTTTATAATAATCATATATAGTTACTCATTACACCATTATACCCATCCTATTAAGGTGGCGGTGGAAAATTGATTACACCATGCCGTGGAGACGGTATTCCGTACGTACGCACGCGCGGTGATTTCATTTTTCCATAGGATGGATAGAAGGTGAATTAGGGTTATTTCATATTTATAATAACATATCAGTATGTAATTAATACTTATGTTATTACTTTATCATGAAACAAATAAAGAAGAAGAAGTTGAAGAAGAAATAAATTGAAAAGATCGGTAATGGATATTACCTCTTCTATGAAACGCCTTTTTGAATCCTCCACTTAGGGAACTAAGATTGGTCTTTGAATAAGACCAGGACCTCTAGGATTATCCTAGGGAAGTGGAGAAGGGATTTTGGCAGGGGTTGGCCGAGCTTGAGTGTTCAAATTGGTGTGAGGAGGAGGGGGAGGAGGTGCCTTTTTATAAGGGAGGAGAATGACATCATAGGAAAATCACAAAATATTATTTTATATTATGGTCAAATTCGGTTTATAATGGTTCCAAATGGTATTATTTCGAAGATAAAGTGGGGAGGGGTCGAAATACTCTCATCCAATAGGATTTATAAAAGTGTAGGTTATTATTTTAACCTTATCAATTAGATTTAACTCTAAGTTAAATAATTTAACTTTTACCGTGTCTTTTTGTTTTCTTACACTATATGGTTAATAAACTTACTATATGAATCCAAAAGAACCCCAAGTTGTTTATTATTAATATATATATCCTTATCAAAGTCATTTGGACGAAACTTAGATTTTTATGAATTAAATAACAATTAATAATATAATATTTGTTTTAAAAACTAATTTATGTCAATTTTGACACAATTTGGTACATGATTTTTATGAAATTTCTAACAGAATGATAAGTTCGAACCAAGTTACTTCAATCAACAATAACACGTCATATTAACATATAAAATTATTGTATGTCATAAAAAGTCGTAAATTACATTTATTTGGGGATTTATAACATCAATTATGTTAATATTTTCTTAAAAAGGTAATTACGGCATCATCGTTGTGTCATAAATAAATTAAATTATATAATGTATAAAAATTAAAAATAAAATACCATTATGTAGGAAAAATTATTATCTTTCTAATTAATATTTATAGTCGAAATTATATTATCTATAACCCTATATTAAAAATGGTTTAGCAAATAAACTTTGATTTTAACTCTTTTAACTCTTCTTTGAATTAAATAATAATAAATGTCCTAATCTATTTCAAGTGGGCCGAAATGATAATATTTTACACTTAAGGTTGTTTTTGGCCGAGATACACTTATCCAATATGATTATGACATGTTTTAGGGTAATATTAATATCATTTTTACCCTTAATTACCCTATTTACTTTTAACCGTGGTAAATAAAAGTAAAAAGATACTATTCACCAAAAATTATTTTCATCTCATTGAACAACATTTTACTTACTGACATCAACCGTGTCTCTCGGATTTTTGAAATTCCATTCACAGAAGCGGTAAAATTAAGATTAATGAAAAAACAAAATATTTTTAACTACCACTTAGTAGTTTCACTATTAATCAAAAATTGAAGTTTTTCAGAAAAATGCCAAAATTTCACCCTAAGATATAATTGATATTCGGAATTCAAAAATGATTTCTATTTTACAAAATTCCAAACATATAAGTTGCATTAATTAATTTTATAATTAATTTCCGCTGTCACAACAAATAGCATGTTTTTAAGAGATAATAACTATCAAAAGATTAACACTTGTTTATGTCTAGTGTAAATGTGAAATTACATCCAATGAACAACATTGTATTGAATTGTAAAAATATATTCTAAATATACTTTGAAACCACTCAAATTAATAATTTATCACTATTAATTATTTTTATTAAAAAAGTTGTTTTTAATTATAATTTAGTAATTTTCACTATTCATCAGAATATGAAAGTTATCTGAAAATCACCAAAGTTTCACCCTAAGCTAATTTCGATATTAAGAATCCAAAAATTAATTCCATTTTGAAAAATAAAATTACAAAATTTCAAAAAGTGGTTATTACTATTCATAACGGCTAGTTTTAATAATATTTTAATAACATATTGTTGTTTAGTGAAACTCGTTATTGTGTACTACACACGCTATCGAGAAAGGTCGTGATTGCGTGTAATGCAAGGAAAATCAAGGATGCGTGTTGTGCAAGCTTCTTTTTGGTGTAGCGTACAACACAAGACATTAGTGAAATTAAAAAGAATATTTTTCATAAAATCTTGGGCTATTACATTCTACCCCCCTTAAAATGAATTTCGCCCTCGAAATTTGTCAGGGTTATAAATGTTTTACTATTCTAAAGTTTCTTTAATAGAAACCCACATCGTAAAAAGGAATACCAAAACCAATCTTTAAAAATGAAAGTATGAAACGTAACGGTTACCCAAATAAACTAATCACTGGGTTTCCACATAGGTGAAAATATGGATATGGATGAAAAATCCAACAATCATGTTCTGATGGAGAGTGGTAGAGAACATGGCTATGGAAAAGCCAACAATAAAATATCCATAAATTTGTGATTATCTAAGGTACCATCCAATTAATCAGATATAAGACCACAAGGACAACATTTTTGGTTTTCAAAATCGTTTCCCTAAAGTTGAAGAATTTGAATTAGAATAAATGCTAACTTTATTTTGGTACAATCTCACTGTTGTTCGTGCCTTGAACAGTTTCCACTTCATCTCTTAAATAAATGAAGTTGAATTTGTTATTCGTGAAGTGTTAGCAGATCATGTGATAGAATGACAGGTCATTCCATCTGTCTCAAACAAAAGGTTAGCAAAAGTTATTAAATATACATAAGTCATTCTATAGTGAGATTAATCATATATGGTTCCTAAAATGAACTTATAATTTATATATCATACTGATTAATATAATAAAACCAGTTTCTAGTAAACAGGGACTTCCTGTAGGCCAGTGGTAGGTGATAAAGGCCAGTCTCACTTCGGTTGTGGGTTCGATTCCCACAGCCTTGTCCGACGCGATGGGCTGTCGCCCGTCCTACAGGTTGTCCTTTTTCTAAAACTATATTACTATAACATCCCATCAATAATATCAAAAAAAGTTTTATCCTTAAACAATACTACCTTATGTCCAACATAATCCATTCCAATCTTTAGGCTTATCAATAATACTGCAGTCCACTCATAATATAGTGAAAATGATTACCAAAGATTTAACACCATCGTCGATCCCCATATATCATAAGATATGTTTTGTTGGTCACATTCCAAACATTCAAAGTCCTTAATCATGTATTCTCTTGAATACCTTAGTGAAAACATGAATGCAGTTAAAAGTTAACACCTTCCACATACCAAAATCCTCAAAATTTTATATACTCAAACCATGATATCACTTAGTCCTTTTATCAATCATGAGCTCATGAATACTGTTAAAAATTTCATTTTCTCGTTTTTCCTTCATTATGCGCATATCAACTTATTTCCAAAAATATCTCAATCACTTTTAATACCACATTAGACCAATACATAAATATTCCAATACACCATAAAAGTACCTCAACAACATTATTCCTGAATACCAGTACATAAACACTTCAGTCCATCCACTTCAATGATTGTCCTGGAAGAAGTCCTTCCTTGATTTAGAAGTAACTTTTTAGGTCAGGGCATTGATTTGGGTAATGCCCATGTTCTCCACAAATAAGACATTGAACTCCATAACAGTCTGTCACTCTATGACTCTTTTCTCCACACAGATAACATCGGTCCCTCCAATTGAGGTATTCCTCAAGGTTCTTCTTCCCTTCTTTAGAAATCTCAATCTTCCATTATTTATACTCCTCAACATGCGAACATACATAATAGTTTATCTTCCTCTTCTTTGATGAATTAGGCATACCACTAAATTTCACATTTTTAATCATATATCGCGATGACTGATTTGGCATAATCACAAGATCTTTCTCTCTAGGAATTATACAATTTTTTTTGCTCATAGTCACCAATTTGTCCATTGGATTCAATGTTAACCGAATTCCTTCCGGTTCCCTCCATTAACTAAAACACAAAAAGAATATTGTGAGAGGAAAAAATCATGCTAGAGAAAACAACATAGTAATGGGGAAGTACCCTAAATATCTAACATCTTAGGTTAAATTCTATGATCGTTAGCGTAATTCTCGGACTATAACCTATTCGTATACTTAACCTTAGGGATATCCCTAGACATATCGTAGAAATATCTCTAGGGATATCATTAAAGTTCTCGTATCCTAGTTTCCAAAGGTTGACTAAACCATTCCTATGATACCAACTGTAGAGACACGGAGCCTGACGTACATGTACATTACATTACATTTGCGGAATACTTAGTACATTACAAATACACACACACAAGGACCGTAATAGTTTAGTGTCTTTGGAAACTCGGAATATAATCTTCTAATCGTGGTGAAAGATCTTCAACATCTCCCATAAAGATCTTCCTTTTTTTTACCTAAAACCTTTCTTTATATCCTGGGGAAAAGAAAACATAAAAGGGTGAGCTCAAATGCTCAGTAAGGGTAAAAAAAGAAATATCAATCACATCATATTCATAAGAACATAACATTTTGGAAATCATAACCTGCAAAGGAGAGCATAATTTCATAACATGGGATAAATCATGGCAGTGAAATGTAATCACAATAATCATAACTTAAAACATGAAACTTTGTGGCATTCACACATAATCATAGAGAATCATTTCTTGTTAGTCAAAACTCATTGCCATGACTATCTTAGTGGACGAAGTCCCTTTCTGAATCGAGTAACCCTCGTTTCAGTCCTGTTTCACTGAACCGGTATAACCTACCATTCCAGCCATGTCTATCTCATGAGATATAAAATCTTTACCCAATGCCTTGGAGGGAGATATAGGTCCCACCCATCTCATAATTATACCATTCTTATGTGTGCCACAAAATCATAAACCATACATCATAGCATAACCCATGTAATAAAAATGGGATTCTTAAACATAATGCCATCATAATCCATAAACAATGGATATCCTTTCATCATAAGAAAATGAAAACTATTTAAATCATAGAGACATTTTACTTGAAACATAGATATCAAATAATGTCATCTTAGATGGAAAATAGTTTTGAGAAAAACACTTGAAATGAATTCTTGAGGAAAATATCCTTTCTTCTTTAAAATCATTTTCTTCTCACAAAATGTCATGAATTTTTAAAATATAAGGGTTTTTTTGAAAATAATAATGCAATATTGTAGAGTAATCTTCTTGAAAATTAGGTGTTATGAAATCGTAAAAATCCTTTCAAGCCGTATAAGTTAAAAATAACATTCTCCTCGTACTTTTGTCGGAAAAGTCAAAAAGTACCTTATATGGTAACCAAAGGTAAGATTCCATTCATACAATGTGGTAAAAAGTCAATAAAGGGTAAAAATGACTTTAAACATTCATGGAAAAATGGTAAACATTTTATAAAAATATTTTTAGAAAACATGGTCATGGATGATAAACGTAACCCCAGTAAATACTTACGTATAAGCAATCTCGGATAAAAATGAGATTGAAAATTTATCCCTTACCTTTGGTCCGATTTGCTTCGTAAGTGTCCGAACCTCCTGTATAATGATTTAAATTTTGTTATTGACTTATTCCAGAATCATATTAATTGTTATTATATCATATATGGTCCACTTATGACTTTATATTACCCATTTTTTTGTAAATTCGTGTTAATGTAGCGTTTTGGGTAAAATCGTCTCATTTTTCGTTCGTGTTTTTAACTTGTAATTATTAATATGATTACTTGGATCATGATTACTTATATCCAGAATGTAAAACATGATTTATATATATATTCAGAATATATATATATATATATATATATCGATAAATGGAATGAAATACACCGTTCGTGGAGACGGTAGTCCGTACGTACGCATGAACGCTGTTTTCGTTTCCTTATTGAATTGAATGGAATTAAGTAGATGACATACATATAAATATAAATGAATCCAGTGTCATTATTATGTCATATATTTCATTAGTACTTATTATATATACTTTATAATCATTCATGAATGGTTAATCATTGAGAATGAATCTCATCACGTCGTGGAGACGGTAGTCCGTACGTACGCACGAGCGATGATATCATTCCCATGGTCGTGGAATTGTGTTGAAGTGTATGTATACTATTTAAGTATCAATATCACTTTATAATAATAATATATAGTTACTCATTACTCCATTATACCCATCCTATTAAGGTGGCGGCGGAAAATAGATTACACCACGACGTGGAGACGGTATTCCGTACGTACGCACGCGCGGTGATTTCATTTTTTCGTAGGATGCATAGAAGGTGAATTAGGGTTGTTTAATATTTATAATAACATATCAGTATGTAATTAATACTGATGTTATTACTTTATCATGAAACAACAAAATAAGAATAAGTTGAAGAAGAAAGAAATTGAAAAGATCGGTAATGGATATTACCTCTTCTTTGAAACGCCTCTTTGAATCCTCAACTTAGGGAACTAAGATTAGTCTTTGAAGAATACCAGGACCTCTAGGATTATCCTAGGGAAGTGGAGAAGGGATTTTGGTAGGGTTTGGCCGAGATTGAGTGCTCAAATCGGTGTGAGGATGAGGGGGATGAGGTGCCCTTTTATAAGGGAGGAGAAGGGCATCATAGGAAAATCTCAAAATATTATTTTATATTAAGGTCAAATTCGGTTTATAATGGTTCTAAATGGTATTATTTCGAAGATAAAGTGGGGAGGGGTCGAAATCCTCTCATACAATAGGATTTAGACAAGTTTTAGTTATTATTTTAACCTTATCAATTAGATTTAACTCTAAGGTAAATAATTTAACTTTTACCGCGTCTTTTTGTTTTCTTAAACTATATGGTTAATAAACATACTATATGAAGCCAAACGAACCCCAAGTTGTTTATTATTAATATATCTATCCTTATAAAAGTCCTTTGGACGAACCTTAGATTTTTAGGAATTAAATAACAATTAATAATATAATATTTGTTTTAAAAACTAATTTATGTCAATTTTGACACTATTTGGTACATGATTTTTATGAAATTTCAAACAGAATGATAAGTTCGAAAAAAGTTACTTAAATCAACCATAACATGTCATATTAACCTATAAAATTAGTGTATGTCATAAAAAGTCTAAAATTACATTTATTTGGGAATTTATAACATCAATTATGTTAATATTTTCTTAAAAAGGTAATTACTGCATCATCGTTGTGTCATAAATAAATTAAATTATTTAAAGTATAAAAATTACAAATAAAATACCATTATGTAGAAAATATTTTTATATTTATAATTTATACTTATAGTAGAAATTATATAATGTATAACCCTATATTAAAAAATTTTTAGTAAATAAACATTGATTTTAACTCTTTTAACTCTTCTTTGAATTAAATAATAATAAATGTCCTAATCATACCCAAGTGGGACTAAATGATAATATTTTACACTTAAGGTTGTTTTTGGCCGAGTTAAACTTGTCCAATAGGATTAGGACATGTGTTAGGGTAATATTAATAACATTTTTACCCTTAATTACCCTATTTACTTTTAACCGTGGTAAATAAAAGTAAAAAGTTACTATTCACCAAAAATTATTTTCATCTCATTGAACCACATTTTACATACTGACATCAACCGTGTCTCTCGGATTTTTGAAATTCCATTCACAGAAGCAGTAAAATTAAGATTTATGAAAAAAATAATTTTTTTAACTACCACTTAGTTGTTTCACTATTCATCAAAAATTGAAGTTTTTCAGAAAAATGCCAAAATTTCACCCTAAGATATAATTGATATTCCGAATTCAAAAATGATTTCTATTTTACAAAATTCCCAACATATAAGTTTCATTAATTAATTTTATAATTAATTTCCGCTGTCACAACATATAGCGTGTTTTTAAGAGATAATAACTATCAAAAGATTAACACTTGTTTATGTCTACTGTAAATATGAAATTACATCCAATGACCAAAATTGTATTGAATTGTAAAAATATATTCTAAATATACTTTAAAACCACTCAAATTAAAAATTTATCACTATTAATTATTTTAATTAAAAAAGTTGTTTTTAATTATAATTTAGTAATTTTCACTATTCATCAGAATATGAAAGTTATCCGAAAATCACCAATGTTTCACCCTAAGCTAATTTCGATATTACGAATACAAAAATGAATTTCATTTTGAAAAATAAAATTACAAAATTTCAAAAAGTGGTTATTACTATTCATAATGGCTAGTTTTAATAATATTTTAATAGCATATTGTTGTTTAGTGAAACTCGTTATTGCGTACTACACACGCTATCGAGAAAGGTCGCGATTGCGTGTAATGCAAGGAAAGTCAAGGATGCATGTTGTGCAAGCTCCTTTTGGTGTAGCGTACAACACAAGACATTAGTGAAATTAAAAAGAATATTTTTCATAAAATCTTGGGTTGTTACATTCTACCCCCATTAAAATGAATTTCTCCCTCGAAATTCGTCGGGGTTATAAATGGTTTACTATTCTAAAGTTTCTTTAATAGAAACCCACATCGTAAAAAGGAATACCAAAACCAATCTTTAAAAATGAAAGTATGAAACGTAACGGTTACCCAAATAAACTAATCACTGGGTTTCCACATAGGTGAAAATATGGATGTGGACGAAAAATCTAACAATCATGTTCTGATGGAGAGTGGTAGAGAACATGGCTATGGAAAATCCAACAATAAAAAATCCATAAATTTGTGATGATCTAAGGTACCATCCGATTAATCATATATAAGACCACTAGGACAACATTTTTGGTTTTCAATATCGTTTCCCTAGAGTTGAAGAATTTGAATTAGAATAAATACTAACTTTATTTTGGTACAGTCTCACTGTTGTTCGTGCCTTGAACAATTTCCACTTCTTCTCTTAAATAAATAAAGTTGAATTTGTTATTCAGGAAGTGTTAGCAGATCATGTGATAGAATGACGGGTCATTCCATCTGTCCCAAACAAAAGGTTAGAAAAAGTTATTAAATATACATAAGTCATTCTATAGTGAGATTTATCATATATGGTTCCTAAAATGAACTTATACTTCATATATCATACTGATTAATATAATAAACCTAGTTTCTACTAAACATGGACTTCTTGTAGGCCAGTGGTAGGTGATAAAGGCCAGTCTCACTTTGGTTGTGGGTTCGATTCCCACAGCCTTGTCCGACGCGATGGGCTGTCGCCCGTCCTGCAGGTTGTCCTTTTTCTAAAACTATATTACTATAACATCCCATAAATAATATCAAAAAAAGTTTTATCCTTAAACAATACTAACTTATGTCCAACATAATCCATTCCAATCTTTAGGCTTATACATAATACTACAGTCCACTCTCATAATATAGTGAAAATGATTACCAAAGATTTAACACCATCGTCGATCCCCATATATCATAAGATATGTTTTGTTGGTCACATTCCAAACATTCAATGTCCTTAATCATGTATTCTCTTGAATACCTTAGTGAAAACATGAATGCAGTTAAAAGTTAACACCTTCCACATACCAAAATCCTCAAAATTTTATATACTCAAACCATGATATCACTTAGTCCTTATATCAATCATGAGCTCATGAATACTGTTAAACATTTCGTTTTCTCATTTTTCCTTCATATGCGCATATCAACTTATTTCCAAAAATATCTCAATCACTTTGAATACCACATTAGACCAATACATAAATACTCCAATACACCATAAAAGTACCTCAACAACATTATTCTTGAATACCAGTACATAAACACTTCAGTCCATCCACTTCAATGATTGTCCAGGAAGATGTCCTTCCTTGACTTAGAAGTAAATTTTTTGGTCAGGGAATTGATTTGGGTAATGCCCATGTTCTCCACAAATAAGACATTGAACTCCATAACAGTCTGTCACTCTATGACTCTTTTCTCCACACAGATAACATCGGTCCCTCCATTTGAGGTATTCCTCAATGTTCTTCTTCCCTTCTTTAGAAATGTCAATCTTCCTTTATTTATACTCCTCAACATGCGAACATTCATAATAGTTTATCTTCCTATTCTTTGATGAATTAGGCATACCACTAAATTTCACCTTGTTAATCATATATCGCGATGACTGATTTGGAATAATCACAAGATCTTTCTCTATAGGAATTACACAATTTTTTTTGCTCATAGTCACCAATTTGTCTATTGGATTCAATGTTAACCGAATTCCTTCCGGTTCCCTCCATTAACTAAAACACAAAAAGAATCTTATGAGAGGCAAAAATAATGCTAGAGAAAACAACATAGTAAAGGGGAAGTACCCTCAATATCTAACATCTTAGGTTAAATTCTAATATCGTTAGCCTAATTCTCGGACTATAACCTATACGTATACTTAACCTTAGGGACATCCCTAGACATACCGTAGAAATATCTCTAGGGATATCACTAAAGTTCTTGCATCCTAGTTTCCAAAGGTTGACTAAACCTTTCCTCTGATACCAACTGTAGAGACCCGGAGCCTGACGTACATGTACATTACATTACTTTTGCGGAATACTTAGTACATTACAAAAACACACACACAAGGACCGTAATAGTTTAGTGTCTTTAGAAACTCGGAATATAATCTTCTAATCGTGGTGAAAGATCTTCAAAATATCCCATAAAGATCTTCCTTTTTTTACCTAAAACCTGTCTTTATATCCTGGGGAAAAAACATAAAAGGGTGAGCTCAAATGCTCAGTAAGGGTAAAAAAAGAAATATCAATCACATCATATTCATAAGAACATAACATTTTGTAAATCATAACCTGCAAAGGAGGGAATAATTTCATAACATGGGATAAATCATGGCAGTGAAATTTAATCACAATAATCATAACTTAAAACATAAAACTTTGTGGAATTCATACATAATCATAGAGAATCATTTCTTGTTAGTCAAGACTCATTGCCAAGACTATCTTAGTGGACAAAGTCCCTTTCTGAATTGAGTAACCCTCGTTTCAGTCCTGTTTCACTGAACCGGTATAACCTACCATTCTAGCCATGTCTATATCATGAGATATAAAATCTTTACCCAATGCATTGGAGGGAGATATAGGTCCCACCAATCTCATAATGATACCATTCTTATGTGTGCCACAAAATCATAAACCATACATCATAGCATAACCCATGTAATAAAAATGGGATTCTTAAACATAATTCCATCATAATCCATAAACAATGGATATCATTTCATCATAATAAAATGAAAACCATTTAAATCATAGAGACATTTTACTTGAAACATACATATCAAATAATGTCATCTTAGATGGAAAATAGTTTTGAGAAAAACACTTGAAATGAATTTTTGAGGAAAATATCCTTTCTTCTTTAAAATCATTTTCTTTTCACAAAATGTCATGAATTTTTAAAATATAAGGGTTTTTTTGAAAATAATAATGCAATATTGTAGAGGAATCTTCTTGAAAATGATGTGTTATGAAATCGTAAAAATCCTTTCAAGCCGTATAAGTTAAAAATAACATTCTCCTTGTACTTTGCTCGGAAAAGTCAAAAAGTACCTTATATGGTAACCAAAGGAAAGATTCCATTCATACAATGTGGTAAAAAGTAAATAAAGTGTAAAAATGACTTTAAACATTCATGAAAAAATTGTAAACATTTTATAAAAATATTTTTAGAAAACATGGTCATGGATGATAAACGTAACCCCAGTAAATACTTACGTATAAGCAATCTCAGATAAAAATGAGAATGAAAATTTATCCCTTACCTTAGGTCCGATTTTCTTCGTAAATGTCCGAACCTCCTGTATAATGATTTAAATCATGTTATTGACTTATTCCATAATCATATTAATTTTTATTATATCATATATGGTCCACTTATGACTTTATATTACCCGTTTTTTTGATAATTCGTGTTAAAGTAGCGTTTTGGGTAAAATCGTCTCATTTTTTGTTCGTGTTTTTTACTTTTAATTATTAATATGATTACTTGGAACATGATTACTTATATCCAAAATGTAAAAAATGATTTATATATATATTCAGAATATATATATATATATAATATCGATAAATGGAATGAAATACACCGTTCATGGAGACGGTAGTCCGTACGTATGCATGAACGTTGTTTTCGTTTCCTTATTGAATTGAATGGAATTAATTAGATGACATACATATAAATATAAATGAATCCAGTATCATTATTATGTCATATATTTTATTAGTACTTATTATATATACTTTATAATCATTCATGAATGGTTAATCATTGAGAATGAATCTCATCACGTCGTGGAGACGGTAGTCCGTACGTACGCACGAGGGATGATATCGTTCCCATAGTCGTGGAATTTTGTTGAAGTGTATTTATACTATTTCAGTATCAATATCACTTTATAATAATCATATATAGTGACTCATTACACCGTTATACCCATCCTATTAAGGTGGCGGCGGAAAATAGATTACACCACGGCGTGGAGACGGTATTCCGTACGTACGCACGCGCGGTGATTTCATTTTTCCGTAGGATGGATAGAAGGTGAATTAGGGTTGTTTCATATTTATAATAACATATCAGTATGTAATTAATACTGATGTTATTACTTTATCATGAAACAAATAAAGAAGAAGAAGTTGAAGAAGAAAGAAATTGAAAAGATCGGTAATGGATATTACCTCTTCTTTGAAACGCCTCGTTGAATCCTCCACTTAGGGAACTAAGATTGTTCTTTGAAGAATACCAGGACCTCTAGGATTATCCTAGAGAAGTGGAGAAGGTATTTTGGCAGGGGTTGGCCAAGCTTGAGTTCTCAAATTGGTGTGAGGAGGAGGGGGAGGAGGTTCCCTTTTATAAGGGAGGAGAAGGGCATCATAGGAAAATCTCAAAATATTATTTTATATTAAGGTCAAATTCGGTTTATAATGGTTCCAAATGGTATTATTTCGAAGATAAAGTGGGGAGGGGTCGAAATCCTCTCATCCAATAGGATTTAGACAAGTTTAGGTTATTATTTTAACCTTATCAATTAGATTTAACTCTAAGTTAAATAATTTAACTTTTACCGTGTCTTTTTGTTTTCTTACACTATATGGTTAATAAACATACTATATGAAGCCAAACGAACCCCAAGTTGTTTATTATTAATATATCTATCCTTATAAAAGTCATTTGGACGAACCTTAGATTTTTAGGAATTAAATAACAATTAATAATATAATATTTGTTTTAAAAACTAATTTATGTCAATTTTGACACTATTTGGTACATGATTTTATGAAATTTCTAACAGAATGATAAGTTCGAACCAAGTTACTTAAATAAACAATAACATGTCATATTAACCTATTAAATTAGTGTAAGTCATAAAAAGTCTCAAATTACATTTATTTGGGCATTTATAACATCAATTATGTTAATATTTTCTTAAAAAGGTAATTACTGCATAATCGTTGTGTCATAAATAAATTAAACTATTTAAAGTATAAAAATTACAAATAAAATACCATTATGTAGGAAATATTTTTATATTTATAATGAATATTTATAGTCGAAATTATATTATGTATAACCCTATATTAAAAATGGTTTAGTAAATAAACATTGATTTTAACTCTTTTAACTCTTCTTTGAATTAAATAATAATAAATGTCCTAATCTAATCGAAGTGGGCCTAAATGATAATATTTTAAACTTAAGGTTGTTTTTTCCCGAGATACACTTGTCCAATAGGATTAGGACATGTGTTAGGGTAATATTAATATCATTTTTACCCTTAATTACCCTATTTACTTTTAACCGTGGTAAATAAAAGTAAGAAGTTACTATTCACCAAAAATTATTTTCATATCATTGAACCACATTTTAGTTAATGACACCAACCATGTCTCTCGGATTTTTGAAATTCAATTCACAGAAGCGGTAAAATTAAGATTTATGAAAAAAATAATTTTTTTAACTACCACTTAGTAGTTTCACTATTCATCAAAAATTGAAGTTTTTCAGAAAAATTCCAAAATTTCACCCTAAGATATAATTGATATTCCTAATTCAAAAATGATTTCTATTTTACAAAATTCCCAACATATAAGTTTCATTAATTAATTTTATAATTAATTTCCGCTGTCACAACAAATAGTGTGTTTTTAAGAGATAATAACTATCAAAACACTAACACTTGTTTATGTCTAGTGTAAATGTGAAATTACATCCAATGACCAACATTGTATTGAATTGTAAAAATATATTCTAAATATAATTTAAAACCACTCAAATTAATAATTTATCACTATTAATTATTTTGATTAAAAAAGTTGTCTTCAATTATAATTTAGTAATTTTCACTATTCATCAGAATATGAAAGTTATCCGAAAATCACCAAAGTTTCACCCTAAGCTAATTTTGATATTACGAATCCAAAAATGAATTCCATTTTGAAAAATAAAATTACAAAATTTCAAAAAGTGGTTATTAATATTCATAACGGCTAGTTTTAATAATATTTTAATAGCATATTGTTGTTTAGTGAAACTCGTTATTGCGTACTACACACGCTATCGAGAAAGGTCGCGATTGCGTGTAATGAAAGGAAAGTCAAGGATGCATGTTGTGCAAGCTCCTTTTGGTGTAGCGTACAACACAAGACATTAGTGAAATTAAAAAGAATATTTTTCATAAAATCTTGGGCTGTTACATTCTACCCCCCTTAAAATGAATTTCGCCCTCAAAATTCGTCGGGGTTATAAATGGTTTACTATTATAAAGTTTCTTTAATATAAACCCACATCCTAAAAAGTAATACCAAAACCAATCTTTAAAAATGAAAGTATGAAATGTAACGGTTACCCAAATAAACTAATCACTAGGTTTCCACATAGGTGAAAATATGGATATGGAAGAAAAACCTTACAATCATGTTCTGATGGAGAGTGGTAGAGAAATGGCTATGAAAAAGCCAACAATAAAAAATCCATAAATTTGTGATGATCTAAGGTACCATCCGATTAATCAGATATAAGACCACTAGGACAACATTTTTGGTTTTCAATATCGTTTCCCTAAAGATTAAGAATTTGAATTAGAATAAATACTAACTTTATTTTGGTACAATCTCACTGTTGTTCGTGCCTTGAACAATTTCCACTTCATCTCTTAAATAAATGAATTTGAATTTGTTATTCGTAATGTGTTAGCAGATCATGTGATTGAATGACGGGTCATTCCATTTGTCTCAAAAAAAAGGTTAGCAAAAGTTATTAAATATACATAAGTCATTCTATAGTGAGATTAATCATATATGGTTCCTAAAATGAATTTATACTTCATATATGATACTGATTAATATAATAAAACTAGTTTCTACTAAACAAGGACTTCCTGTAGGCCGATGGTAGGTGATAAAGTCCAGTCTCACTTCAGTTGTGGGTTTGATTCCCACAGCCTTGTCCGACGCGATGGGTTGTCGCCCGTCCTGCAGGTTTTCCTTTTTCTAAAACTATATTACTATAACATCCCATTAATAATATCCAAAAAAGTTTTATCCTTAAACAATAATAACTTATGTCCAACATAATCCATTCCAATCTTTAGGCTTATCCATAATACTGCAGTCCACTCTCATAATATAGTGAAAGTGATTACCAAAGATTTAACACCATCGTTGATCCCCATATATCATAAGATATGTTTTTTGGGTCACATTCCAAACATTCAATGTCCTTAATCATGTATTCTCTTGAATACCTTAGTGAAAACATGAATGCAGTTAAAAGTTTACACCTTCCACATACCAAAATCCTCAAAATTTTATATACTCAAACCATGATATCACTTAGTCCTTATATCAATCATGAGATCATGAATACTGTTAAACATTTCGTTTTCTCGTTTTCCCTTCATTATGCGCATATCAACTTATTTACAAAAATATCTCAATCACTTTTAATACCACATTATACCAATACATAAATATTCCTATACACCATAAAAGTACCTCAACAACATTATTCCTGAATACCAGTACATAAACACTTCAGTCCATCCACTTCAATGATTGTCTTGGAAGAAGTCCTTCCTTGATTTAGAAGTAACTTTTTAGGTCAGGGCATTGATTTGGGTAATGCCCATGTTCTCCACAAATAAGATATTGAACTCCATAACAGTCTTTCACTCTATGACTCTTTTCTCCACACAGATAACATCGGTCCCTCCATTTGAGGTATTCCTCAAGGTTCTTCTTCCCTTCTTTAGAAATCTCAATCTTCCTTTATTTATACTCCTCAACATGCGAACATGCATAATAGTTTATCTTCCTCTTCATTGATGAATTAGGCATACCACTAAATTTCACCTTGTTAATCATATATCGCGATGACTGATTTGGCATAATCACAAGATCTTTCTCTCTAGGAATTACACAATTTGTTTTGCTCATAGTCACCAATTTGTCCATTGGATTCAATGTTAATCGAATTCCTTCCAGTTCCCTCCATTAACTAAAACACAAAAAGAATCTTGTGAGAGGCAAAAATCATGCTAGAGAAAACAACATAGTAAAGGGGAAGTACCCCCAATATCTAACATCTTTGGTTAAATTCTAAGATCGTTAGCGTAATTCTAGGAATATAACCTATACGTATACTTAACCTTAGGGACATCCCTAGACATACCGTAGAAATATCTCTAGGGATCTCACTAAAGTTCTCGCATCCTAGTTTCCAAAGGTTGACTAAACCTTTCCTCTGATACCAACTGTAGAGACCCGGAGCCTGACGTACATGAACATTGCATTACTTTTTCGGAATACTTAGTACATTACAAAAACACACACACAATGATCGTAATAGTTTAGTGTATTTGGAAACACGGAATATAATCTTCTAATAGTGGTGAAATATCTTCAACATCTCTCATAAAGATATTCGTTTTTTTACCTAAAACATTTATTTATATCCTGGGGAAAATAAAACATAAAAGGGTGAGCTCAAATGCTCAGTAAGGGTAAAAAAAAGAAATATCAATCACATCATATTCATAAGAACATAACATTTTGGAAATCATAACCTGCAAAGGAGAGCATAATTTCATAACATGGGATAAATCATGGTAGTGAAATGTAATCACAATAATCATAACATAAAACATGAAAATTTGTGGCATTCACACATAATCATAGAGAATCATTTCTTGTTAGTCAAGACTCATTGCCAAGACTATCTTAGTGGACAAAGTCCCTTTCTGAATCGAGTAACCCTCGTTTCAGTCCTGTTTCACCGAACCGGTATAACCTACCATTCCGGCCATGTCTATCTCATGAGATATAAAATCTTACCCAATGCATTGGAGGGAGATATAGGTCCCACCCATCTCATAATGATACCATTCTTATGTGTGCCAGAAAATCATAAACCATACATCATAGCATAACCCATGTAATAAAAATGGGATTCTTAAACATAATGCCATCATAATCCATAAACAATGGATATCCTTTCATCATAAGAAAATGAAAACCATTTAAATCATAGATACATTTTACTTGAAACATACATATCAAATAATGTCATCTTAGATGGAAAAAATTTTGAGAAAAACACTTGAAATGAATTCTTGAGGAAAATATCCTTTCTTCTTTAAAATCATTTTCTTTTCACAAAATGTCATGAATTTTTAAAATATAAGTGGTTTGTTTAAAATAATAATGCAATATTGTAGAGGAATCTTCTTGAAAATGTGGTGTTATGAAATCGTAAAAATCCTTTCAAGCCGTATAAGTTAAAAATAACATTCTCCTTGTACTTTTGTCGGAAAAGTCAAAAAGTACCTTATATGGTAACCAAAGGAATGATTCCATTCATACAATGTGGTAAAAAGTCAATAAAGGGTAAAAATGTCTTTAAACATTCATGGAAAAATGGTAAAAATTTTATAAAAATATTTTTAGAAAACATGGTCATGGATGATAAACGTAACCCCAGAAAATACTTACGTATAAGAAATCTCGGATAAAAATGAGATGGAAAATTTATCCCTTACCTTAGGTCCGATTTGCTCGTAAGTGTCCAAACCTCCTGTATAATGATTTAAATCATGTTATTGACTTATTCCTGAATCATATTAATTGTTATTATATCATATATGGTCCACTTATGTCTTTATATTACCCATTTTTTTGTAAATTCGTGTTAAAGTAGCGTTTTGGGTAAAATCGTCTCATTTTTCGTTCGTGTTTTTAACTTGTAATTATTAATATGATTACTTTGATCATGATTACTTATATCCAGAATGTAAAACATGATTTATATATATATATTCATAATATATATATATATATATATATAATATCGATAAATGGAATGAAATACACCGTTCATGGAGACAGTAGTTCGTACGTACGCATGAACGCTGTTTTGATTTCCTTATTGAATTGAATGGAATTAAGTAGATGGCATACGTATAAATATAAATGAATAAAGTATCATTATTATGTCATATATTTCATTAGTACTTATTATATATACTTTATAATCATTCATGAATGGTTAATCATTGAGAATGAATCTCATCACGTCGTGGAGACGGTAGTCCGTACATACGCACGAGCGATGATATCATTACCATGGTCGTGGAATTGTGTTGAAGTGTATGTATACTATTTCAGTATCAATATAACATTATAATAATCATATATAGTTACTCATTACACCATTATACCCATCCTATTAAGGTGGCGGCGGAAAATAGATTACACCACGGCGTGGAGACGGTATTCCGTACGTACGCACGCGCGGTGATTTCATTTTTCCGTAGGATGGATAGAAGGTGAATTAGGGTTGTTTCATATTTATAATAACATATAAGTATGTAATTAATACTGATGTTATTACTTTATCATGAAACAACTAAAGAAGAAGAAGTGGAAGAAGAAAGAAATTGAAAAGATCGGTAATGGATATTACCTCTTCTTTGAAACGCCTCTTTGAATCCTCCACTTAGGGAACTAAGATTGGTCTTTGAAGAAAACCAGGACCTCTAGGATTATCCTAGGGAAGTGGAGAAGGGATTTTTTCAGGGGTTGGCCGAGCTTGAGTGCTCAAATTGGTGTGAGGAGGAGGGGGAGGAGGTGCCCTTTTATAAGGGAGGAGAAGGGCATCATAGGAAAATCTCAAAATATTATTTTATATTAAGGTCAAATTCGGTTTATAATGGTTCCAAATGGTATTATTTAGAAGATAAAGTGGGGAGGGGTCGAAATCCTCTCATCCAATAGGATTTATACAAGTTTAGGTTATAATTTTAACCTTATCAATTAGATTTAACTCTAAGTTAAATAATTTAACTTTTACCTTGTCTTTTTGTTTTCTTACACTATACAGTTAATAAACATACTATATGAAGCCAAACGAACCCCAAGTTGTTTATTATTAATATATCTATCCTTATCAAAGTCATTTGGATGAACCTTAGATTTTTAGGAATTAAATAACAATTAATAATATAATATTTGTTTTAAAAACTAATTTATGTCAATTTTGACACTATTTGGTACATGATTTTTATGAAATTTCTAACAGAATGATAAGATCAAAACAAGTTACTTCTATCAACAATAACATGTCATATTAACCTCTAAAATTAGTGTAAGTCATAAAAAGTCTCAAATTACATTTATTTGGGCATTTATAACATCAATTATGTTAATATTTTCTTAAAAAGGTAATTATTGCATCATCGTTGTGTCATAAATAAATTAAATTATTTAAAGTATAAAAATTACAAATAAAATACCATTATGTAGGAAATATTTTTATCTAATTAATATTTATAGTCGAAATTATATTATGTATACCCTTATATTAAAAATGGTTTAGTAAATAAACTTTGATTTTAACTCTTTTAAATCTTCTTTGAATTAAATAATAATAAATGTCTTAATCTAATCCAAGTGGGCCTAAATGATAATATTTTACAGTTAATGTTTTTTTTGGCCGAGATACACTTGTCCAATAGGATTAGGACATGTGTTAGGGTAATATTAATATCATTTTTACCCTTAATTACCCTATTTACTTTTAACCGTGGTAAATAAAAGTAAAAAGTTACTATTCACCAAAAATTATTTTCATCTCATTGAACCACATTTTACTTACTGACATCAACCGTGTCTCTCGAATTTTTGAAATTCCATTCATAGAAGCGGTAAAATTATGATTTATGAAAAATATAATTTTTTTAACTACCACTAAGTAGTTTCACTATTAATCAAAAATTGAAGTTTTTCAGAAAAATGCCAAAATTTCACCCTAAGATATAATTGATATTCTGAATTCAAAAATGATTTCTATTTTACAAAATTCCCAACATATAAGTTGCATTAATTAATTTTATAATTAATTTCCGTTGTCACAACAAATAGCGTGTTTTTAAGAGATAATAACTATCAAAAGATTAACACTTGTTTATGTCTAGTGTAAATGTGAAATTACATCCAATGACCAACATTGTATTGAATTGTAAAAATATATTCTAAATATATATTTTAAAACCACTCAAATTAATAATTTATCACTATTAATTATTTTGATTAAAAAAGTTGTTTTTAATTATAATTTAGTAATTTTCACTATTCATTAGAATATGAAAGTTATCCGAAAATCACTAAAGTTTCACCCTAAGCTAATTTTGATATTTCGAATCCAAAAATGAATTCCATTTTGAAAAATAAAATTAAAAAATTTCAAAAAGTGGTTATTACTATTCATAACGGCTAGTTTTAATAATATTTTAATAGCATATTGTTGTTTAGTGAAACTCGTTATTGCGTACTACACACGCTATCGAGAAAGGTCGTGATTGCGTGTAATGCAAGGCAAATCAAGGATGTGTGTTGTGCATGCTCCTTTTGGTGTAGTGTACAACACAAGACATTAGTGAAATTAAAAAGAATATTTTTCATAAAATCTTGGGCTGTTACATTCTACCCTTTTTAAAATGAATTTCGCCCTCGAAATTCGTCGGGGTTATAAATGGTTTACTATTCTAATGATTCTTTAACAGAAACCCACATCGTAAAAAGGAATACCAAAACCAATATTTAAAAATGAAAGTATGAAACATAACGGTTACCCAAATAAACTAATCACTGGGTTTCCACATAGGTGAAAATATGGATATGGAAGAAAAATCTAACAATCATGTTCTGATGGAGAGTGGTAGAGAACATGGCTATGGAAAATCCAACAATAAAAAATCCATAAATTTGTGATGATCTAAGGTACAATCTGATTAATCAGATATAAGACCACTAGGACAACATTTTTGGTTTTCAATATCGTTTCCCTAAAGTTGAAGAATTTGAATTAGAATAAATACTAACTTTATTTTGGTACAATCTCACTATTTTTCGTGCCTTCAACAATTTCCACATAATCTCTTAAATAAATGAAGTTGAATTTGTTATTCGTGAAGTGTTAGCAGATCATGTGATAGAATGACGGGTCATTCCATTTGTCTCAAACAAAAGGTTAGCAAAAGTTATTAAATATAAATAAGTCATTCTATAGTGAGATTAATCATATATGGTTCCTAAAATGAACTTATACTTCATATATTATACTGATTAATATAATAAAACTAGTTTCTACAAAACAGGGACTTCCTGTAGGCCATTGGTAGGTGATAAAGGCCAGTCTCACTTCGGTTGTGGATTCGATTCCCACAGCCTTGTCCGAGGCGATGGGCTGTCGTCCGTCCTGCAGGTTGTCCTTTTTCTAAAACTATATTACTATAACATCCCATCAATAATATCAAAAAAAGTTTTATCCTTAAACAATACTAACTTATGTCCAACATAATCCATTTCAATCTTTATGCTTATCCATAATACTGCAGTCCGCTCTCATAATATAGTGAAAATGATTACCAAAGATTTAACACCATCGTCGATCCCCATATATCATAAGATATGTTTTGTTGGTCACATTCCAAACATTCAAAGTCCTTAATCATGTATTATCTTGAATAACTTAGTGAAAACATGAATGCAGTTAAAATTTAACACCTTCCACATACCAAAATCCTCAAAATTTTATATACTCAAACCATGATATCACTTAGTCCTTATATCAATCATGAGCTCATGAATACTGTTAAACATTTCGTTTTCTCGTTTTTCCTTCATTATGCGCATATCAACTTATTTCCAAAAATATCTCAATCACTTTGAATACCACATTAGACCAATACATAAATATTTCAATACACCATAAAAGTACATCAACAACATTATTCCTGAATACCAGTACATAAACACTTCAGTCCATCCACTTCAATGATTGTCCTGGAAGAATGCCTTCCTTGAATTAGAAGTAACTTTTTAGGTCAGGGCATTGATTTGGGTAATGCCCATGTTCTCCACAAATAAGACATTGAACTCCATAACAGTCTGTCACTCTATGACTCTTTTCTCCACACAGATAACATCGGTCCCTCCATTTGAGGTATTCCTCAAGGTTCTTCTTCCCTTCTTTAGAAATCTCAATCTTCCTTTATTTATACTCCTCAACATGCGAACATTCATAATAGTTTATCTTCCTCTTCTTTGATGAATTAGGCATACCACTAAATTTCACCTTGTTAATCATATATCGCGATGACTGATTTGGCATAATCACAAGAACTTTCTCTCTAGGAATTACACAATTTTTTTTGCTCATAGACACCAATTTGTCTATTGGATTCAATGTTAACCGAATTCCTTCTGGTTCCCTCCATTAACTAAAACACAAAAAGAATCTTGTGAGAGGCAAAAATCATGCTAGAGAAAACAACATAGTAAAGGGGAATTACCCTCAATATCTAACATCTTAGGTTAAATTCTAAGAACGTTAGCGTAATTCTCGGACTATAACCTATACGTATACTTAACCTTATAGACATCCTAGACATACCGTAGAAATATCTCTAGGGATCTCACTAAAGTTCTCGCATCCTAGTTTCCAAAGGTTGACTAAACTTTTCCTCTGATACCAACTGTAGAGACCCGGAGCCTGACGTACATGTACATTACATTACTTTTGCGGAATACTTAGTAAATTACAAAAACACACACACAAGGACCAAAATAGTTTAGTGTCTTTGGAAACTCGGAATATAATATTCTAATCGTGGTGAAAGATCTTCAACATCTCCCATAAAGATCTTCCTTTTTTTACCTAAAACCTTTCTTTATATCCGGGGGGAAAAGAAAACATAAAAGGGTGAGCTCAAATGCTCAGTAAGGGTAAAAAAATGAAATATCAATCACATCATATTCATAAGAACATAACATTTTGGAAATCTTAACCTGCAAAGGAGAGCATAATTTCATAACCTGGGATAAATCATGGCAGTGAAATGTAATCACAATAATCATAACATAAAACATGAAACTTTGTTGCATTCACACATAATCATAGAGAATCATTTCTTGTTAGTCAAGACTCATTTCCAAGACTATCTTAGTGGACAAAGTCCCTTTCTGAATCGAGTAACCCTCGTTTCAGTCCTGTTTCACTGAACCGGTATAACCTACCATTCCAGCCATGTCTATCTCATGAGATATAAAATCTTACCCAATGCATTGGAGGGAGATATAGGTCCCACCGATCTCATAATGATACCATTCTTATGTGTGCCACAAAATCATAAACCATACATCATAGCATAACCCATGTAATAAAAATGAGATTCTTAAACATAATGCCATCATAATCCATAAACAATGGATATCCTTTCATCATAAGAAAATGAAAACCATTTAAATCATTGAGACATTTTACTTGAAACATACATATCAAATAATGTCATCTTAGATGGAAAATAGTTTTGAGAAAAACACTTGAAATGAATTCTTGAGGAAAATATCCTTTCTTCTTTAAAATCATTTTCTTTTCACAAAATGTCATGAATTTTTAAAATATAAGGGTTTTGTTGAAAATAATAATGCAATATTGTAGAGGAATCTTCTTGAAAATGAGGTGTTATGAAATCTTAAAAATCCTTTCAAGCCGTATAATTTAAAAATAACATTCTCCTCGTACTTTTGTCGGAAAAGTCAAAAAGTACCTTATATGGTAACCAAAGGAAAGATTCCATTCATACAATGTGGTAAAAAGTCAATAAAGGGTAAAAATGACTTTAAACATTCATGGAAAAATGGTAAACATTTTATAAAAATATTTTTAGAAAACATGGTCATGGATGATAAACGTAACCCCAGTAAATACTTACATATAAGCAATGTCGGATAAAAATGAGATTGAAAATTTATCCCTTACCTTAGGTCCGATTTGCTTCGTAAGTGTCCGAACCTCCTGTTTAATGATTTAAATCATGTTATTGACTTATTCCAGAATCATATTAATTGTTATTATATCATATATTGTCCACTTATGACTTTATATTACCCGTTTTTTTGTAAATTCGTGTTAAAGTAGCGTTTTGGGTAAAATCGTCTCATTTTTCGTTCGTGTTTTTAACTTGTAATTATTAATATGATTACTTGGATCATGATTACTTATATCCAGAATGTAAAACATGATTTATATATATATTCAGAATATATATATATATATATATATAATATCGATAAATGGAATGAAATACACCGTTCATGGAGACGGTAGTCCGTACGTACGCATGAACGCTGTTTTCGTTTCCTTATTGAATTGAATGGAATTAAGTAGATGACATACATATAAATATAAATGAATCCAGTATCATTATTATGTCATATATTTCATTAGTAATTATTATATATACTTTATAATCATTCATGAATGGTTAATCATTGAGAATGAATCTCATCACGTCGTGGAGACGGTAGTCCGTACGTACGCACGAGCGATGATATCGTTCCCATAGTCGTGGAATTGTGGTTAAGTGTATGTATACTATTTCAGTATCAATATAACTTTATAATAATCATATATAGTTACTCATTACACCATTATACGCATCCTATTAAGGTGGCAGCGGAAAATAGATTACACCACGGCGCGGAGACGGTATTCCGTACGTACGCACGTGCGGTGATTTCATTTTTCCGTAGGATGGATAGAAGGTGAATAAGGGTTGTTTTGTCACGACCCGTCCTCGGGCCCGTGCCGTGACTACCCCAAGCCCGCCTTCCATAGGCCAGGGGCTGGCGACTAGCACCAAAGGCGTAAAATCTCGATAACTGGGAAGGCATTGCCTTTGTAAAGAAAACAAGCACCGCAGAGTACAAGCGGAAGTAAAACACTAAGTACAAAAAGAAAAGCTGAAAAGTAAAAAGGGGCCGGAAATACAAGCCCAACTGTAAAGTACAACTCGAAAGGGAAAACATCGACTGAAAAGTAAAGCTGCTACGCTGAGATGTCCACTGGAAATCCCACCTGAAGGGTGGGTACAGATAGCTCCTCTGCTCCACGGGTCCCGCCATCCGCTCCGAGTATGTCTCGCCCAGTGGTCCACCTCCGGGTACCGCCTCGTCGTATAGTCCACCTCCAGGTACCGTCCAGTCCTCGAACCTTTGGCTTCTGTCAGCACTGTCCGTCGTCTGCAACCAACACAACGAGGTGCGGGCATAGCCCGTGCAGGGGTGAGTATAACGATACTCAGTAGGGACCCCGAGACCCTCAAGGTCTCACTAAAACCAACAAGGTTAACCACAAGAAGATCACAACAGATAAACTCTACTTAGGTATATGCCCATACATATACCTAAGTTATCAAGTAACCCATCTCAGTCATGAGGAAACACAAAGATTGTGAAAACGACGGATAACCACTACCCGGGTATATGCCCATACATATACCAATGTTAGCAGGTGACCCATTTCAATCATGAGGTAAACACAAGGTCAAAAGTCTCAGCTCAAACCAGGATTTTCATTATCGAAACCGTAACTGCTGAAGAGCTCCGTCTCTGGAGTGTGCAGTGGTCCTGTCACGACTCCGAGGTACTGCTCACTAACCTAAGACTGCTGAGGTACTCCTCCTGTCGAGTACTGCGGGTTTGCGGCCATCTACCTGGCGCTCCGTCCGCTGAGGGTCTGTCGCCAAATACCGGGCGCTCGCCCAAATAGCCTACTGAGGTACTCCTCCTGTCGAGTACCGCAGGTTTGCTGCCAACTAACAGGCGCTCTGTCCGCCGTGGGTCTGCTACCAACTACTGGGCGCTCCGTCCACTGGGCTAGTCGACTCACTCCAAGTCGAGTCGGTCAAGCAGTCGTCAGGTCTCAGCCGGCTACACGGTCTCCGTACTCTGCACGCTCGTCTCCGGGAGGGTCCGCTCCACGAGCTACTGGTCGATACTCCAAGTATCACAAAGTCCCGCAAAGAAGTATCTCAAAAGTCCGTTTCGTCACAGGGGTCTCAACGCAACAGACGGCGCGTCAATCGGACGCCCGGTCTGTGAGTTATTAGCCTTTTCGTCCCAGGGGCCCGGTTGGTTTCGAGAGCGAAACCAATCCCGGCCGTAACTCAACTGTACCCCGAACTCCCATAGGGTATACTCAAAGGGACCGTTACTAAACGTAAACACCAACGCCGCTGACGGTTCGTCAAACGGACGTCCTGTCTGAAAGATATCAGTTTTTCCGTTCCAGGGGCCCGGTTGGATTTCGGGTACAATCCAACCCGGCCATACTCCGACTGTATCCAAAACTCGGGCGGAGTATGTCAAAAGTTCTGTCTCATCAAGAGGAAGTCAACGAAACAGACGGCGCGTCAATCGGACGCCCGGTCTGTGAGTTATTGGCTTTTTCGTCTCTGGGGCCCGGTTGATTTTTAAGGCAAAACCAACCCGACCGTACTCCACCTGCGTCCAAACCTCGGGCGGAGTATGCCAAAAGATCCGTCTCATTAAGAGGAACGCAACGCGACTGACGGCGCGTCAATCGGACGTTCGTGGCTCAAGATATGAGCGTTTCCGCTCCGAAGGCCCGGTTGGTTCCGTGAACGAACCAACCCGGCCGAACTCAAAGTAATCCGAAACCTTGAGTGTGATATACTGAAACGACCCTCTCGATCCAAGGATCGCGTTGCCGCAGACGGTTCGTCATTCGGAGGTCCGAGGCTCAAGTTATGGGCCAAAAACCGATTCTGGTTCGAAACGGGGGGGTTCGGGTCCAGGCCGACCCGGCCCGACCCCCCCCCCCCCCTTGGGCGGCGCGGTGGCGGCGCGGCGGCCGGCGGCGGCGGTGACGACGGCGCGGCGGCGGCGGCGCGGCGGCGGCGGCGCGGCGGCGGCGGCGCGGGGGCGGCGGCGGCGGGCTGCGGTGGCGGCGGCGGCGGCTGGCGCCAGCGGGGAGGCCGCACGCACGCGGGGCTAAGCCCCGCGTTTCTTTTGAGGGGCGGCGCGGCACAAGGGCCGCGCCCCATTTTTTTTAAAGAAGCCCCCCCACGTGGGGGGCCTGCTGGTGCGGAACCGAGGGGGCCGGTTGCCCCCTCCTTCAAAGAAACGCCCCCCCCCCCCCACCTCTTAAAGAGTGGGGGTTTTATTGAGGTGGCCGGGGAATTAAATTCCCCGGTTTTAAAGGTATCCGGCCGGCCAGCTGGCCGGCCGGTTTTCTCTAACGGGACCGGAAATTCCGGTCCCCCTTCGGCTTCCGACGTCGGCGGTCCGGCCGCCGGTCTTTTCTTCCGCCGCGGCCCGGAACCGGCCGCGGTCTCCTCGTCTCGCCGCGGCCCGGAACCGGCCGCGGCGTTCGTCGTCCGGCGCGGTGCGACGGCACCGCGCCCCTTTCGCCGTACCATGATTTCTTCCAACGCGGCGCGACGGCGTCGCGTTCTTGAAGATTCTCCTCGGCGTAGCGCGACGGCGTTGCGTAAATTATAAGCACGATCATCCGCGTGGTGCGACGGCACCACGCCACTTGCTTCCACCCGCATGAATAAAACAAGAACGATGGAGGGGGGTTCGGCCGTGTTCGTGCGGTCCGGCCCCCCTCACGTTACAATAAAACGCAACTTAAAATAAATCAAGTCACACGTTAGTCTTGATATAATCACGATCAAGAATAATAATAAGGAAACCAAAAGAAAACGACAACCCCTACCTCGGGTTTAAGATTCGAAGAATCGTCTACGTCCCGCGGAAGACGGCGTCGCGGAGGTCGGGCGTCGCGGTCGTCGTTCGTCAAATCCGTTGACGAAGTGTTATGCCCGAAGAGACACGACGTTGGCAGATCTTCGTTTGCCGACGAAGAAGGTCCGAGGAGAAAGAAGGGGTTCGAAGATACCAGGTCGCCGAGTCGATGATCCTTGACGAAGTGTTGTCGTTCTTCGTTGAGGATGAAGACGTTCTACGCCGGAGAAGATGAAGTTCTTCAAGAGACATAGAGCTCTCTCCTCCAATCCTCAACACAACCAAACTAACCCCCAAAAATAAAATAAGCTAATCTTATTTTATTAAGTCCTTCTATGAGTTTCAAAAATTCAAAAACTTAAATCCATTAATTGGATTAGTGTGTTGGCATGATTAAAGTGAGGAGAGGGAAAGTCACCCAATGAATGGGAAGTTGAAAGGTTAAGATGAGTTACACATCTTAAGTGGGGGGGTTTAGAGGAGTTAGGGAAGGTGAGGGGTTGGGCTCGTGTGGGCCCCACCCCACCTTTATTCTCTCAAGGGTAGTTAACAACAAGGAGGTCCCACCCAACTTCCACACATAGGTTTAAACAAGTAAAAATAAAATTGTTCATCACAATTTTATTTAACTCAAACTAAAAACTCCAAAACGTAACTTTCAACCCGCAACAAACGCAACTCCCGAAAAGGTCTCATTAAGCGAATATCGGCGCTGCGAGTTAATCGGTGCCCTCGGATTTCAATTCCGAGCACCGGATCAAAAGTTAGGAATTCCCGCTCGTTCGTTCACTGAACGTACCCGAGCCAAACTTCGGAAATTAATTCCGGGCACTCCGGGCCTCGGAATCAGGTGCCGTCTGAAACCGCGCTCTTGTAAAATTCTAAAGAAAATTAAGAAAAAATTCCCCTTGAATTTTACGGGTCTTTACATTACTCCCACCTCAGGGCTTTACGTCCCCGTAAAGCTTCAACTCACACTTAAGGGAAACAAGGTAGTACTGAGCACGCAACTGAGCTTTACGCTCCCATATGCTCACCTGAAGATCTCGTGCTACCCGAGAAGCACCCCAGAGGAAGCAACCGTTCACGTAGAACCTGCTCCTGTCGAACCTTGATCTCTACTAGAACCTCTGTGCTTGTCGCCCTGTCATCGACGTCCAACTCCCCGGGGTCGATGACGTGTGAAGAAACATACACGTATCTCCACAGCTGAGACACGTGGTGGACATTATGCACCCGGTGCGACTGAGGTGGTAGGGTCAAGCGGTAAACCTCCTCGCCTACCTGGCTGAAGATAAAAAGGGTCCATCGAACTTCAGAGATAACATGCCACCTCGGCCACATCTCCGAAACCTCATCGGGGTGAGACCGTATAAGAACGTGGTCGTCACCCTCGAACTCAAGAGGTTTCCCTTTTTAGGTTAGAACTGAAACTCAAAACTCCTGTTGCCACAAGGGTAGGGTTGACCAACTCAAAAGTGATCGGTCACACCCTCTTATGCCTGAGTTTAACATGTGCTGCCCATGGTTTCCTTTTCGCCGACCAAGGAAAACCCATTCCGACGTTTGCCTAAAACAGTCAACCGGGGTATGATTTGTGAATCATACCCAGATCAACGTCGTAAGGCCTCTACGCTGCCACCAAGAGATTCCAACCGAAACTCTCGCCTCGAGGTCAAATCACACCGTCGGCGTATGTGTGATTATCGAGTCTCCTCCCAAAGGTATCTCCAGACGTGAGGGTCAAGTCTACGGCTTACCCGGAACCTCTAGGTCTGGGACATGATTCGTGGAAGGGTAGAATGATTGGTTCCTATGTCTATAGATATGGCAGCTCGTAGTAGACATAATTCGTACCCCGAATCATTCTTAGAGCTCCTGGGTCACACTCCTTGACCGCAATGCAGCTATTCTCCTCCCCAGCCCTCCTGCTCCCTGAGCCTGATGGGGACTACTAAGTCGGGTGGTCGTAACATGTCGAAATGTACACCACCACATGCTGCTCTCCAAGCTCCGCTTCCACGTCTGCTACCCTGCAGATTCATCTGTCCTTAGCACTTCCTCCTCCTGAATCATTTTACACGCCCGAGTCTCTGAGACTGGCGCTAGTTTCCTGCCTTTCACTGCTAACGTTCACAACCACAAGGTTCTCTCTAGCATCCTAGCATAGGTAGGAATGCATAGAGGAAAATTAATGGTTCGGATGTCCTTTAGACACACTTCGCTCAGAAGTTCGAGTCTAAAGAACTGATCACAACATAACCAACGAGTACCAAGATTGATTGGTAAGCTACGTTGAGTGCTCTGCTTCCGACATGTCGTACTGTCGAAGCTGTATTAGCTCCAGAAAACTCACAACCACCTCCTCAAGCCAGTCCTCAGCCGCCTATGAGTCAGGCTCACCTCGAAACTTGAGGGATATCTGGTGCTAAAACATACGTAAGGCACTAAGCCTGTGAGTCTCTGCTACCGGTATCGCCGGTAGTGTCTACTGACCAACAGGTAGTGACATAGATGGCGCACTACCCGTAGGTACTTTCCCAGGTATCGGTTCGCGTACCGAAGCCTCATTACTATAAGGACCAACCTCATGGTCTCTCACTGGAAACACCAGGAGCTAAGATCATCATCCGCTCTACTAGTATCCAAGCTAGGCGTAGAACTCTAGCAACCGCCTCCATCCAGTCCACTGCTGCCTGGGAAATCTGCCTCGCCTCGTATCCTCAGAGGCCTCTACTAGTGGAACTCGTGCATCGCGCTCTGCTAGCGTGCACCGTCAGCTAGTGGCATCTGCTGCCTAACGGGTGGTGGTGCTGCTGGTACACCACCCGAAGGTGCCAACACTGAAAAAGGGCCCTGCACCGGAGTCTCGCTGCTCGGTGGGCCATCATCGAGAACTCTCTCGGAACTCCAGCTAACTATCTGCATGGTGACATCCTAAAAGAAACAACGTAACACGATAAAACGATTATACCTGGTGAGCTGACCTGGTTTGAGCTGTTTTAAGGGGAAAAAACCTTTGAAAACACACACGCAATCAGTGTTTTCGTGCACAAAGTCGGAAATCAGTTGTCAGGGTCCTGGTGTATGGATACGTCGGCCGCCCGCACCAACACTGGACTCCCTGATCTGAAAACCACACTCGGTACCCTTAACACTATCGCTTCACAGAAAGAAAGATCAGAGTTATAAGTTCTGCGGTAGAACCGAACTCCTTTGATACCAATTTGTCACGACCCGTCCTCGGGCCCGTGCCGTGACTACCCCAAGCCCGCCTTCCATAGGCCAGGGGCTGGCGACTAGCACCAAAGGCGTAAAATCTCGATAACTGGGAAGGCATTGCCTTTGTAAAGAAAACAAGCACCGCAGAGTACAAGCGGAAGTAAAACACTAAGTACAAAAAGAAAAGCTGAAAAGTAAAAAGGGGCCGGAAATACAAGCCCAACTGTAAAGTACAACTCGAAAGGGAAAACATCGACTGAAAAGTAAAGCTGCTACGCTGAGATGTCCACTGGAAATCCCACCTGAAGGGTGGGTACAGATAGCTCCTCTGCTCCACGGGTCCCGCCATCCGCTCCGAGTATGTCTCGCCCAGTGGTCCACCTCCGGGTACCGCCTCGTCGTATAGTCCACCTCCAGGTACCGTCCAGTCCTCGATCCTTTGGCTTCTGTCAGCACTGTCTGTCGTCTGCAACCAACACAACGAGGTGCGGGCATAGCCCGTGCAGGGGTGAGTATAATGATACTCAGTAGGGACCCCGAGACCCTCAAGGTCTCACTAAAACCAACAAGGTTAACCACAAGAAGATCACAACAGATAAACTCTACTTAGGTATATGCCCATACATATACCTAAGTTATCATGTAACCCATCTCAGTCATGAGGAAACACAAAGATTGTGAAAACGACGGATAACCACTACCCGGGTATATGCCCATACATATACCAATGTTAGCAGGTGACCCATTTCAATCATGAGGTAAACACAAGGTCAAAAGTCTCAGCTCAAACCAGGATTTTCATTATCGAAACCGTAACTGCTGAAGAGCTCCGTCTCTGGAGTGTGCAGTGGTCCTGTCACGACTCCGAGGTACTGCTCACTAACCTAAGACTGCTGAGGTACTCCTCCTGTCGAGTACTGCGGGTTTGCGGCCATCTACCTGGCGCTCCGTCCGCTGAGGGTCTGTCGCCAAATACCGGGCGCTCGCCCAAATAGCCTACTGAGGTACTCCTCCTGTCGAGTACCGCGGGTTTGCTGCCAACTAACAGGCGCTCCGTCCGCCGTGGGTCTGCTACCAACTACTGGGCGCTCCGTCCACTGAGCTAGTCGACTCACTCCAAGTCGAGTCGGTCAAGCAGTCGTCAGGTCTCAGCCGGCTACACGGTCTCCGTACTCTGCATGCTCGTCTCCGGGAGGGTCCGCTCCACGAGCTACTGGTCGATACTCCAAGTATCACAAAGTCCCGCAAAGAAGTATCTCAAAAGTCCGTTTCGTCACAGGGGTCTCAACGCAACAGACGACGCGTCAATCGGACGCCCGGTCTGTGAGTTATTAGCCTTTTCGTCCCAGGGGCCCGGTTGGTTTCGAGAGCGAAACCAATCCCGGCCATAACTCAACTGTACCCCGAACTCCCATAGGGTATACTCAAAGGGACCGTTACTAAACGTAAACACCAACGCCGCTGACGGTTCGTCAAACGGACGTCCTGTCTGAAAGATATCAGCTTTTCCGTTCCAGGGGCCCGGTTGGATTTCGGGTACAATCCAACCCGGCCATACTCCGACTGTATCCAAAACTCGGGCGGAGTATGTCAAAAGTTCTGTCTCATCAAGAGGAAGTCAACAAAACAGACGGCGCGTCAATCGGACGCCCGGTCTGTGAGTTATTGGCTTTTTCGTCTCCGGGGCCCGGTTGATTTTTAAGGCAAAACCAACCCGACCGTACTCCACCTGCGTCCAAACCTCGGGCGGAGTATGCCAAAAGATCCGTCTCATTAAGAGGAACGCAACGCGACTGACGGCGCGTCAATCGGACGTTCGTGGCTCAAGATATGAGCGTTTCCGCTCCGAAGGCCCGGTTGGTTCCGTGAACGAACCAACCCGGCCGAACTCAAAGTAATCCGAAACCTTGAGTGTGATATACTGAAACGACCGTCTCGATCCAAGGATCGCGTTGCCGCAGACGGTTCGTCATTCGGAGGTCCGAGGCTCAAGTTATGGGCCAAAAACCGATTCTGGTTCGAAACGGGGGGGTCCGGGTCCGGGCCGACCCGGCCCGACCCCCCCCCCCCCCCCCCCTGGGCGGCGCGGTGGCGGCGCTGCGGCCGGCGGCGGTGGGGACGGCGGCGCGGCGGCGGCGGCGCGGTGGCGGCGGCGGCGGGCCGCGGTGGCGGCGGCGGCGGGCCGCGGTGGCTGCGGCGGCGGGCCGCGGCGGCGGCGGCGGCGGGCCGCGGTGGCGGCGGCCGTCGCCAGCGGGGAGGCCGCACGCACGCGGGGCTAAGCCCCGCGTTTCTTTTGAGGGGCGGCGCGGCACAAGGGCCGCGCCCCATTTTTTTAAAGAAGCCCCCCCACGTGGGGGGCCTGCTGGTGCGGAACCGAGGGGGCCGGTTGCCCCCTCCTTCAAAGAAACGCCCCCCCCCCCCCCTCTTAAAGAGTGGGGGTTTTATTGAGGTGGCCGGGGAATTAAATTCCCCGGTTTTAAAGGTATCCGGCCGGCCAGCTGGCCGGCCGGTTTTCTCTAACGGGACCGGAAATTCCGGTCCCCCTTCGGCTTCCGACGCCGGCGGTCCGGCCGCCGGTCTTTTCTTCCGCCGCGGCCCGGAACCGGCCGCGGTCTCCTCGTCTCGCCGCGGCCCGGAACCGGCCGCGGCGTTCGTCGTCCGGCGCGGTGCGACGACACCGCGCCCCTTTCGTCGTACCATGATTTCTTCCAACGCGGCGCGACGGCGTCGCGTTCTTGAAGATTCTCCTCGGCGTAGCGCGACGGCGTTGCGTAAATTATAAGCACGATCATCCGCGTGGTGCGACGGCACCACGCCACTTGCTTCCACCCGCATGAATAAAACAAGAACGATGGAGGGGGGTTCGGCCGTGTTCGTGCGGTCCGGCCCCCCTCACGTTACAATAAAACGCAACTTAAAATAAATCAAGTCACACGTTAGTCTTGATAGAATCACGATCAAGAATAATAATAAGGAAACCAAAAGAAAACGACAACCCCTACCTCGGGTTTAAGATTCGAAGAATCGTCTACGTCCCGCGGAAGACGGCGTCGCAGAGGTCGGGCGTCGCGGTCGTCGTTCGTCAAATCCGTTGACGAAGTGTTATGCCCGAAGAGACACGACGTTGGCGGATCTTCGTTTGCCGACGAAGAAGGTCCGAGGAGAAAGAAGGGGTTCGTAGATACCAGGTCGCTGAGTCGATGATCCTTGACGAAGTGTTGTCGTTCTTCGTTGAGGATGAAGACGTTCTACGCCGGAGAAGATGAAGTTCTTCAAGAGACATAGAGCTCTCTCCTCCAATCCTCAACACAACCAAACTAACCCCCAAAAATAAAATAAGCTAATCTTATTTTATTAAGTCCTTCTATGAGTTTCAAAAATTCAAAAACTTAAATCCATTAATTGGATTAGTGTGTTGGCATGATTAAAGTGAGGAGAGGGAAAGTCACCCAATGAATGGGAAGTTGAAAGGTTAAGATGAGTTACACATCTTAAGTGGGGGGGTTTAGAGGAGTTAGGGAAGGTGAGGGGTTGGGCTCGTGTGGGCCCCACCCCACCTTTATTCTCTCAAGGGTAGTTAACAACAAGGAGGTCCCACCCAACTTCCACACATAGGTTTAAACAAGTAAAAATAAAATTGTTCATCACAATTTTATTTAACTCAAACTAAAAACTCCAAAACGTAACTTTCAACCCGCAACAAACGCAACTCCCGAAAAGGTCTCATTAAGCGAATATTGGCGCTGCGAGTTTATCGGTGCCCTCAGATTTCAATTCCGAGCACCGGATCAAAAGTTAGGAATTCCCGCTCGTTCGTTCACTAAACGTACCCGAGCCAAACATCGGAAATTAATTCCGGGCACTCCGGGCCTCGGAATCAGGTGCCGTCTGAAACCGCGCTCTTGTAAAATTCTAAAGAAAATTAAGAAAAAATTTCCCTTGATTTTTACGGGTCTTTACATGTTTAATATTTATAATAACATATCAGTATGTTATTAATACTGATGTTATTACTTTATCATGAAACAACTAAAGAAGAAGAAGTTGAAGAAGAAAGAAATTGAAAAGATCAGTAATGGATATTACCTCTTCTTTGAAACGCCTCTTTGAATCCTCCACTTAGGGAACTAAGATTGGTCTTTGAAGAAGACCAGGACCTCTAGGATTATCCTAGGGAAGTGGAGAAGGGATTTTGGCAGGGGTTGGCCGAGCTTGAGTGCTCAAATTGGTGTGAGGAGGAGGGGGAGGAGGTGCCCTTTTAAAAGGGAGGATAAGGGCATCATAGGGAAATCTCAAAATATTATTTTATATTAAGGTCAAATTCGGATTATAATGGTTCCAAATGGTATTATTTCCAAGATAAAGTGGGGAGGGGTCTAAATCCTCTCATACAATAGGATTTATACTTGTTTAGGTTATTATTCTAACCTTATCAATTAGATTTAACTCTAAGTTAAATTATTTAACTTTTACCGTGTCTTTTTGTTTTCTTACACTATATGGTTAATAAACTTACTATATAAAGCCAAACGAACCCCAAGTTGTTTATTATTAATATATCTATCCTTATCAAAGTCATTTGGACGAACCTTAGATTTTTAGGAATTAAATAACAATTATTAATATAATATTTGTTTTAGAAACTAATTTATGTCAATTTTGACACTATTTGGTACATGATTTTTATGAAATTTCTAACAGAATGATAAGTTCGAACCAAGTTACTTCAATCAACAATAACATGTGATATTAACCTATAAAATTAGTGTAAGTCATAAAAAGTATAAAATTACATTTATTTGGGCATTTATAACATCAATTATGTTAATATTTTCATAAAAAGGTAATTACTGCATCATCGTTGTGTCATAAATAAATTAAATTATTTAAAGTATAAAAATTACAAATAAAATACCATTATGTAGGAAATATTTTTATCTTTCTAATGAATATTTATAGTCTAAATTATATTATGTATAACCCTATATTAAAAATGGTTTAGTAAATAAACTTTGATTTTAACTCTTTTAACTCTTCATTGAATTAAATAATAATAAATGTCCTAATCTAATCCAAGTGGGCCTAAATGATAATATTTTACACTTAAGGTTGTTTTTGGCCGAGATACACTTGTTCAATAGGATTAGGACATGTTTTAGGGTAATATTAATATCATTTCTACCCTCAATTACCCTATTTACTTTTAACTATGGTAAATAAAAGTAAAAAGTTACTATTCACCAAAAATTATTTTCATCTCATTGAACCACATTTTATATAATGACATCAACCGTGTCTCTCGGATTTTTGAAATTCCATTCACAGAAGCGGTAAAATTAAGATTTATGAAAAAAATAATTTTTTTAACTACCACTTAGTAGTTTCACTATTCATCAAAAATTGAAGTTTTTCAGAAAAATGCCAAAATTTCACCCTAAGATATAATTGATATTCCGAATTCAAAAATGATTTCTATTTTAAAAAATTCCCAACATATAAGTTGCATTAATTAATTTTATAATTAATTTTCGTTGTCACAACAAATAGCGTGTTTTTAAGAGATAATAACTATCAAAAGATTAACACTTGTTTATGTCTGGTGTAAATGTGAAATTACATCCAATGACCAATATTGTATTGAATTGTAAAAATATATTCTAAATATACTTTAAAACCACTCAAATTAATAATTTATCACTATTAATTATTTTGATTAAAAAAGATATTTTTAATTATAATTTAGTAATTTTCACTATTCATCATAATATGAAAGTTATCCGAAAATCACCAAAGTTTCACCCTAAGCTAATTTCGATATTACAAATCCAAAAATGAATTCCATTTTGAAAAATAAAATTACAAAATTTCAAAAAGTGGTTATTACTATTCCAAACGGCTAGTTTTAATAATATTTTAATAGCATATTTTTGTTTAGTGAAACTCGTTATTGCGTACTACACACACTATCGAGAAAGGTCGCGATTTCGTGTAATTCAAGGAAAATCAAGGATGTGTGTTGTGCAAGCTCCTTTTGGTGTAGCGTACAACACAAGACATTAGTGAAATTAAAAATAATATTTCTCATAAAATCTTGGGCTGTTACACAAAAATAGTTTACTTAACTGAAAAACATATAAATAATGTACCTCTCAATTGGATACATCCATTGATAATGAACGCGACCTCCTAATTTAGCTTCATCAACCAAATTCACAGTTAAATGTATCATGAAAGTAAAAAACGACGGAGGAAATATCATCTCCATTACACAAAGGGTCAATAAAAACCTTTCTTGGAGGCTATCAAGATGAAATGGTTGAATAGATTTCTCACAAAATTGTCTCAAAGATGTGCATAATTGGAGTACAATATTAGTGAATTTTCCAGGTAATAATTTACGCAATGCCAATGGTAGTAACTGTTGTAACAAAATATGTGAATCATGACTTTTCAATCAATGTACCTTACAATCCATCAAGTCAACACACATTGAGATATTACTTGAATACCAATCAGAAACCATCAAATTCTTTTAAAAGTGATGTAATGTATATTTATCCCTATTATTCATTTAAAAATTTTATGAGGCATACTTTCAATCCTCAACTGGCAATAGATCAAATTTTATGTTCATTACTTGTAGGTCTTTGTGAGCATTGAGATGATCCATCGACATTCCATTCTCATTAAGTAAAGTAAAAATCAAAATTTCATAGAAAGTTTTCTAAATATGCATCACATCATGATTATGCAACAATGAATTAAATTCCAAATAAGGATGTTTGAAAAATATATTTTTTCTTCCATTGTTGCATTCTGATTTCATTTGAAGATGCACTTCGAACCCGTTTCCCGCTATCATTAAAATGATGAACCTTCCCAAATTCTATTTAAACTTTTTCAAGTTGAGTTAATATTTCCAAAACAGTTAATATCTTTGGAGGTGGTCTACGATCAATGAAACTGCTAAATTTTTATTTGTTTAGCCGAAATCATTGAGATGCATTGAGAAATCATCGTTGGAACAAGAAGAACCATTTTTCTAATATGATTTTGATGTTTGGGCTGAAAATCAAAGTAAAAAATAGGACAAGACAAATCCATGTAAAATTTCCAACTAGATAAATTCCTAAGCCCATGGATATCACAAATTTTCCACATTAAAGAAACATGAATTTTGAACATTGTTTTAAAAGAAGCATCAAATGTCTAAATATAGTTTCTTGATAACTCCTATAATTATTCAATCAAATGCAACAAGTATAGATCAATATAATTTCCAAGAATTTTTTTCTTGGAATAATCATTAAAATGATATTATATGTCTATTTCATACACATCCATGGAGGCATATTGTAAGGTATCAAAACAACTTGCCAAATGCTATAACTGGTACTCAAAGTCCCAAATGGGTTAAATCCATCGACAACCAATCCTAATCGAACAATCCCAGGATCAGTTGAGAAATATGTATGTAATGAATAAAATTTCTTCCATGATTTTGAATCTCGTGGATGTATCATTAACCCATCGTTGTTATTATCTAATGAATGTCTCTTCATGTGTCGGTAGTTTTCGATGACATGAATAATCTTTGCAATTGAGGATTTAATAGAAAGTAGTGCAAAACCTTTGAAGGTGTGTTTTCGTCCTTCTTCTTTATGAAATTATTGTTATTCAGACTTTCAACATCACCTATTGGCTTCCATCTAGAATAATAATTTTTTTGTAATTCTGTATAATTGAATCCTCTCGCCAATATAGCATTCAATAATTGGGACACGCATGTATTTTTGTATAATTCAGACTATCCTTGTTAATTTTATTTCATATCATAAAATGAAATGGGGATTTTTGCTTCAAGAAATGCATCACGCAAAACTTCCAATGTCATGGACATTCCTAATTTGTAATTCTACATAAACATTTGATATGGTACAACTTCAGCAGAAAATAATGCTTTGAATATTTCAAACATCCACTATATAACACTAGATTTCCATCATCAACTAAATCATGAAATGTATTTTCCTCAGTGAAGTTATCTCTCACATTTCTCTCCAAAAAATCCAGAGAAGAATCCAATGATATGTTACAATCTTGATCTGGTTGTGTTATAGTCTCAAAAACATCACTTGTCACATTGCAATTTGTAGCACCCTCATCTAGTTGTTCTGTTATGATTTGATGTTGATAGTGGTGTCTTTCAGTGCTGAATGCATCATTTATGTGGTTTTTTCCTTTCATTTTCCATTATCAATGAATTTTGGAGCTCATTCTGTGAATTGACATCAGTGCTCAACCTTTTTGTAACGTTAGATTCTCAATGTCAAATCCAACACAAATATTGATCAGGGAATTGTTTCAGAATGAAATGTTTATAAACATCTTCTCTCTTCAACCAGATTCTAAATTTTCATTTAGGACAAGAAAATCTTATTCTCCATTCAATGGATTTATTAAAAATTAAAAAATTGAAAAAACCCGTTCAATCCCTTAACATAATGAGCTGTGTTCCTTGGTAATGTGATCCAAATTTTGTCCATGTATATCACAATGTGCCTACACAATATTAAAAATAATTAAAACACTTATTTACTACAGAATAGGGAAAGAGATTTATATATACTAGTTGATAAAATATATAAATATTTTACATAAGGATTTCATATATAAATACATATGGTAAATCACCCACTAGAAAACCAAATCATGAAAATTAAAAGGATCCATAAAAAAGATGAGAACAAGGATCCTGTCCTTGTAGTTTTTTGAATGTCATGCTCCACCAAAACAGATGGACAGAATAATGATCCTATAACTTTTATATCACTAAGGCAATGGCTTGATAAATCATATAACAATTGAATACAAGTTTGTAATATGAAATGGAAACAAACTCTTACCTTAATGTGGAACTTTATTTATATAGACAGGTAGGTATACAATGTATATTTTACCCATTGGAGGGTAGGTATAAGTGGAGTAACAAGGATATGAAAAATCTATTTCTTCTTCGAAATATAGAGGTTGGGTTGTCTTCTTTGTTTCCCTAGGTCCTAGTGTGGACCGTCTTAGTGTGGTAGTGAAGACAATAAAGAGAAATTTTGGGTGATGAAATTGTTGTTATTGTTATAATAAAAGATAACGATATACCCCACCCATTGCATCCGTCCTTGTGATTCTAGTGGATCATATTGTTTTAGGTGATTTTGGATCATTCCAAGGGTTATATTATCAATTTGGGTGGTGAGAGTTATATATCAAGTGTCTTTTTCTATTTTTTTCCATAGTGGGTGTGAGTTAAGCAGTGAGTTTTCTCATACTAATAGATAAAAATTATGTTTATTTTGCAAGAAATAATAAAAAGAGAAATGAATTACTGTTCACTAGTTAAAACCCATCTTACATAAACAACTCTATGCCCGGGTCTATCACATGATGGTCTTGAGCATATTTTATTCACTCAAAGAAAAACTACACCTTCTTGAGCTTTGTCTTCACCAAATTTGGTCTAAGAATAATTAACACTCTAACCTTGTCCCAAAACTATAGAGATATGAAAGAACACTCATACGATTCTTAAAATGGAGTTTTACCAATGGTAAATCAATAGTTATTATCACAGTAAAACTCAACGAAAGGGAAATGATTCACCCAAGAACCTATAAAAAAATAATAAAAATCTTCAATACATCTATTAGAATTTCGATCATTCTCTCTACCTCACCTTCCATCCGAGGGTGAAAATTATTTATTAGAACAAATAAAAAAAAACACGCAACAAAATCTTCTTCAATTGGAATATAAATTAAGATCGTGATCATAGATGACCATTATTGAAACCACAAGTATCTGCACCACAATGGGAACCTGTAAATGGAAGAACATACCACAATAATCAAGATTGAAAATAAAGAAGTAAGATTCAACTAACTTTAAAGATCCATAATGAGGTGTTTGAGGATAATTTTTTATTTTTTATGGAGTTATAATATTAATCTAGTTGATTGTGATTAAAATAGAGCATAATAAAATAATTATATTGATAGAATTATCCTTTATATGTAGTTTTATATTGTTTTTGATTTCTTTATGTGGAGTTAAATTAATCAACTTTCTAATCAAGAATATGATATCATGTATCCTAGAAGAAGTAGTGCACAAAAACATCAATATTGACACCACATAAAAATTGGTATTAAATAATTAAAAAAATTTAGCTCTCTATACTAATCGAATAGAGAAATACAATTGTATAAACCAATTTTTTCCTTGATGTATTGTGTGTAGAATGAATCAAAGAGAGTTTCACATGGGTGACCATTGATAAAAAAAACAATTATAAAGGAAGTGTTCCTTGGAATGTTGTGGCCACAACTTAAATATTTATATCTAATAGAAAAATTATTTTATAGGGAATTTTTTTATCTATAAACATGATCATGTGGGTTAAATTTAGATCAAACCTATTTATTATGAAACAACTAAATAAAACCTTAGGTTTTTATGTGAATTAAGGTCCACATTTTTTTTTGAAATTCAATGTCAATGACAAAAATTACATGATTAATCATGATCTGGAACACACAAGAATAATATTTGACGGTTGGAGAGGGATAAATATATAATTAATGAAAAAATAAATATCAAAACAACCTTGATTCCCCACCCCACCTTCAAAACAATCACATAGGGTTCCATTACACTCTTGTCAAAACTGACTAGTCCAAACTACTTTTCACAAGCTATTTTATGGTCATCAACAACTGTATTATTCATACATGATTATTTTCACATCCCAAGATTTAGAATATTATATGATTTTTAAGTTCTCATTTTTATATCATTTTATAATGAAATTTCATGTTCATGAGGGATGTTGTTGTGTTTATAATATCTATTTATTTTCATAAATATCTAAAATGTGTATGATTATATAATTTTTCATTTTCATATATCCTATGATATAGGATTGTTTTAAGTGTAATAATTACCATTATAATTCCACTTAAATTTATTTTTAACTGAATAGATATTGTGTTTTATCATTTCCTAGTATAATACATGTATCATTTGTAGTGGTGGAATAAATACTCCCTCTATTCTATGCAGCAGAATACTTGTATGTACCAGGTCATCTCCATTGGGATGGGATAAAATTACATTTGTAATTTATTAAGAGTTAAAACAATTATTATAGAGAAGAAACCATACCTGGAAGGAGAGCGAGGGCTTTAGTGGGTTGGTGGCGACATGTGATAATGCACGCGGATGGGTTGTAGGGCGCACTTATGGGCAACGAGGTCACCGGTGGCCGATCTAGGGTTTGGGTCAGGGGTGGAAAATGACATCGCGGTGGTTGGGATGGAGAATGTGGGTCGGGGTCGGGTGGGGGGGGAAGCATCACCATTGTAAAAAAGCACTATATTTAGTGTCTGTTTTTAATAAACTGCTCCTAAACACATTTAAATTAATGTATAGTGGCAGTTTACAAAACTGCCTCTAAAGGTGATTTATGTTGTAGTGTGTGTAAGAACACGTGATTTTTTTCTAAACATAGGGTTCCCATAAGAAATTATTTTAGTGTTAATTGAAAAAATTAATATATTATTTATTCATGACATTTTGAGTTAATTTGTTTCTATCCTTTTCTATTTTAGAATATGTTGGTAACTTGGAGAAACCATGACAACAACCCACATGATGGAAAATTTAGTGACTTCCCAAACGAGATCCCCAATGATTTGGGATATAAAGTTTAAAACATCAAGGAAAAACATATCCATCTTTCTCAGGTTATGAATAACAACCTAAATAATGTGGAATTTCCCCCTTCACCGAAGAGGGAGTAGTTGGCTATTGAGTGTTTTATATGTCAACGAACAACGACATTTTGTGGATCTTCTGATACAATATCTGCAGAAGTGTTGGTAAACGCAATGGAGAAGATGTTTCGTGTGCTTCACTATTCTGCGAAGGAGAAGGTGAGTCTATTCATTTATCATCTCGATGGAGAGGCCGACCAATGGTGGTCTTTGATTAATAACACCATGCTAAGATAAAAAATTAAAGATATGGAGGGGAAGAATTTAAGATAATTTTCCTTATCATATATTTCCCATGAACTCTTTATACGTAGGTGGAGATAGAATTAATAGAAATAAAGTAAAAGGATGGATATTCATTCATGGCCTTGGAAGAGAATTCACAAGGCATTTAAGGTATTCTTTGGGATTTGTTATCAACAATTAATGAAAAAATTTAGATTCTTTAGTGGATTAAAACCACAACATTG
The DNA here is from genome assembly GCA_963277665.1 of Viscum album. NCBI lineage: Eukaryota > Viridiplantae > Streptophyta > Magnoliopsida > Santalales > Viscaceae > Viscum > Viscum album. The sequence goes on along the minus strand of OY728155.1, from coordinate 1,340,990,824 downwards.
GAAGAATATTGAAATTCGAGAATTTGGGAGTTATGAAGAAGTAGTTTAATTTTCTCTCAAAGTAGAGATGGAGTTTGGAGAATGGTCTCAAGTCTTTGTTGATAAGAAATTATTGATGGAGTTTCTTTCAAGAGGGTATAATGAGAATGGTGTAATGAAAACTCAACTAGCCGCATGTCAGAAATATGGGAAGAAGAATCATTGGAAATGACTCAAAGGGATTAAGAAATTAATTAAGTGTGTGAGATAAGGCCACCAAAATCAACGTTTTGAAATGACATGAGAAGGAAAGATAATGTAGTGGAGGAAGGGAGAGAACCCCTTGGTTCAATGCTACAACTGTAGGGAGAAAGGGTACTATGCAAGCCAGTTCACCAATCCTTGATCCCTTGAGGGTAATCCGCCTCATCTGCCACCAACGCTAAAGGAGCATGGGATGGTTTATTCCATATATACTACAGATTTTGAGCAATAAAATAAAGTAATACAAAGTAAACTTCTTATTCATTAAACAATGTAAAATTTCATATTTCATTCTGGTTCTATGCATTCCATTATATGTTACATGTTTTCTATAACTATTTTATCGAAGACCTGAATCCTTGAAGTAGAGATATCTATAAAAATACTAAGCAGTGCAATCATTGAAACCCACGTGTTGGAATATTCTCTTATTGGCATATGTTGAATGATTCTTCCAGAAAATATAATGATACATCCCATGGTGGTATTCGTTACCATAATGGGAATGGATTGGCTCTCATTATATTGAGCACATATCAACTATTGGGGAAAGGAAATATATTTTCATATTTTGAACCATCCCTTGATCCTCTACAAATTCAAATATGATCATCAATATCCATTGAAAAATACTTCAATAGTGTTGGTATTAATTACCTGTGATGGGGAATACCTCAATCAAATTATTGTGTCATAGGAATGTTTCAACCAAGAAGAAATTCCCATTGTGAAGGAATATGCTGATATATTTACTAAAGAGTAACCTTGAATTCCCCCAAATTGTGTGGAAGAGTTCTTCATAGAACTCATACATGGAGTTATTTCTATTTAAAGGTGTACATATAGGAAGGGTCCTATTTAATTGGAGTGGATAAATAAGTAGCTGCAAGAGCATTGGGAAAAAGGGTTCATATGACCTAGTGAATCACCTTGGAGTGCACTAGTGCTATTTGTGATGAATAAGGATAGAATTATGCTTTTGTGTATCGATTATGTGGAATTGACCAAGATCACCATAAAGAACAAGTATCCTCTTCCGAGGATTGATGAATTGTTTGATAAGTTATGAGGAGCTCAGTACTTCGCAAAGGTGGATCTTCGTTCTGGATATCATCAGCAAAAGTTAAAGAAGGGAGATATTCAAAAGACTACCATCCACACACGTTATGGTAATTAGGTGTTTCGTGTGATGAACTTAGGACTTACTAATTCCCCTACCATATTCATGGATTTGATTAATAGAGTCTTTAAAAATTAACTCAAAAAATTTGTGGTATTGTTTATTGATGATATTATCATATACTCCAAGTGAAATGAGGAACATGAATAATATCTATGACTTGTGTTAGAGACTTTGATAATGATGAATTTGTATGACTAGTTTAGTAAGTTTTCCTTTTGGATTAAGAAAATTATTTTATTGGGAAACATGTTCACAAGTGAAGTAATTTTTGTAGACCCTTAATAAAGGTGATTGAAAAATCACCTAGACCCTCATGTGTCATAGAAATTTATAGTATTCTTGGATTAGCTGGTCACTACAGATGTATTGTGAGATATTTATCATGATTGTAAATCCCTCAAACTATGTTAACAATGAAAGGGGTAAAGTATTTCTGGACTGAATAATGTGAGGAAAGCTTCAAGGAGCTAATGAAATAGCTGATCACAACACTTGTACTTACATTACCAAAAAGTGGATAATTTTTTTGATATATTGTGATGGTTCCAATAACGGATTGGGTTGTTTACTAATGAATAATGATAATTTGATAGAATAAACCTCACAATAGTTGATGATCCATGTGAACAACAACCCGAAACATGATCCAGAACTTGCTGCTGTGATTTTCAACATGAAAATCTCGCAGCACTTCTTCTATGGTGAGAAGTGTAATATATATACTGATCACAAGATTCTAAATTATATATTCAAACAAAAGAATCTCAACATGCATAAAATAATATGGTTTGAGCTATACAAAGACTATGATTTCTCTATTCACTATCATCCTAATAAGGTGTACAAGGTAGCAGATGCTATAACCAGAAAAGAACCTAATACTCTATCTATGATGCATATTGAGAAAGACCAAATAAACATGTATATGAAAAGGAAGGATTTGAATATCATAATGATATGGAATAAATCCTAACTTTCACAAAATATGTTTCTACTATCTATCCAAGAAAAGATTAAGGAGGCACAAAGGGATTATAGGGAGTTACAAAATAAGGTGAATGCAGTAAAGAAATGGAATTTACACAAGTTCCATATCGATGATGATGATGTGATTATTTTTGGAACACAGCTTTATGTTCCTTCATCACCCGGGATAAATAAGGATTTATTGGACAATACCCATAGCTCATCATTATCTATCCATACTAGGAGTACCAAGATGTATCATGATCATCGAGAACACATTTGGTGGGACAATATGAAGAAGGGGATTTCTGAGTATATCTCAAGGTGCATGTTATGTTATCATGTTAAAAAAGAGTAACAGAATTCCAAATGGATTCTTCAACCCTTTCCTATACCCATATGGAAATGGGAGAATGTCTCTATTGACTTTGTCATGGATCTCATGAAGACAAGTAAAGGAAATAATGTGATATGGGTTGTGGGGGACCAACTCACTTAGAATACCAACATTATCACTATTCATGAAGATCTATCTCTTGAAAAACATGCAATGATATATGTGAATTAAGTGGTGATACTAAATGGGTATCAACAATAAATTTTCGATAATCAAGATCCCAGGTTCACATCAATATTTCAGAGGAGTTATCAACATTCTTTGATGACTGAATTGAATTTCAGCATGAACTATCACCCACAAATAGATGGACAATCAGAAAGGACTATTTAGATGCAACAACATATTCTCATGTCCAACTCACTAGAATTCAAAGTAAGATGAGATAAACATCCCCATTGGTTGAGTTCTCATACAATAATAGCTTCCACTCAAGTATTCATATGGCTCCCTATGAAGCTTTGTATGAAATGCAATTTAAAACTCCAACATTTTGTGATAATGTTTGAGAAAGAAAGCTACTTGGACCTACTATTATACAATAGATTACAGAGAAGGTTAATTTCATCCATCAACTTTTCAAAACTGATCGAAGTTGGAAAAAGGGATTTTCTGACAACAGTCGAAGGGACTTGGATTTCAACATTTTAGATGAATTATTCCTTAGAATATAACCATGGAAGAAAGTAATGTGGTTTTTAACAAAAGGTAATTTAACCCCAATGTATATTGACCCATTTTATATCCTTGAACTCATTGAAGTTGTGTCCCATTAGCTTTCACATCAACTAAATATGGATCATGTCCATTATAATGACCCATACTTTACATACATTGTTAATACTTCAATATTGAAGCACACTTATTACAACATATGACAAAACCACAAAGGACCGTATAGGTATAGTGTCTTTAGAAACTGGGAAACATAAACAACTGGTTCATAAATCTTCTACAGTGTCTCCCATTGATTTCATCATATCTAGGGTCCCTTTTAGCATATTCTACTTAATATCCATCTTCCTGACCTGGGGAAAAGAAAACATAAAAGGGTGAGCTCAAATGCTCAGCAAGGGAAAATAAAGGAAATAAAAATCATATCATATCTTTTTGGAAATCAAAACCTGCAAAAGAGATCATAATATCTTAACATGGAATAAATCATGGAAGTGAAAATGAGATCCCCATAATCATAACATAAAACTTGAAACTTTGTGGCATGCACACATAATCATGGAAAATCATTTCTTGTTAGTCATGACTCATCGCCAAGACTATCTTAGTGGACAAAGTCCCTTTCTGAACCGAGTTCACTCCTCGTTTCAGTCCTGTATCACTGAACCGAAATAACCTTCCGTTCCAGCCATGTCTATCTCATGAGATATAAAATCTTTACCCAATGCATTGGAGGGAGATATAGGTCCCACCCATCTTATAATGAATCCTTTCTTATGTGTGCCACATAATCATAAACCATACATCATAGCGTAACCCATGTAATAAAAATGGGATTCTTAAACAACATGACATCATAAAACAATTCATATAAGATAAAGGAATTCATAAAAATGTTTCCATCACAACATAATCAAATCTATGTAATAATAGGGATAAAAACAGAACCCTTTTATTATCTTAGATGGAAAATAATTTTGATAAAATACTTGAACTCTATTCTTGAGGAAAATATCCTTTCTACTTCAAAAACACTTTTCCTTTCTTAACATGTCATAAAATTTAAACTAAAAGAAGTTGATTAAAAATAAACTTGAATACTTTTAAAGGAAGCTTCTTGGAAATAATGTTTTAGAAATCCATTCATGCCATATTTGTTTAAAAAACATTCTTCTCGTACTTTTGTCGGAAAAGTCAAAAATTACCTCGTATGAAAAACGACAAAAGATTCCTTTCATATCTTTTTCTAAAAACTCACCGAAGGGTAAATTTGGATTTAAAAAATTTTAGGTGGATGTAAATAACATTACATATTGAGGAAACATGGATGTGGATGATAAAATATACCCCAGTAAATTTCAAAGTACAAACAATCTCGGATAAGAATAAGATTGTGATATTTCCCTTACCTTAGATCCGATTTGCTTTGTACGTGTCCGAATCTCCTGTATAATGGTTTAAATAGTGTTATTGACTTATTCCATAATCATACATATTGATATGATATCATATATGGTCATATTCTTAGCTTCTTGTTAGAAATATTTCATTGTTACTTGTTACTCGGGTCTTTATTGCCTTTTGTTCTTATGCGTGTTTTGCCGAATAAATTCTTATTCTTATTTTAAGGTTATAGATACCTTATATCCATAATGGTATTAGTGTAACATATATCGTATTTATTCATTCAATTCATTTATATAATTACTATGTAATGATGATCATGTAGAACGAGTCACATCACATCGTGGAGACGGTATTCCGTACGTACGCACGAGTGATGATATCGTTCCTATGATCGTGGAACTATATTGGAGTATATATATATATTATTTCAGTATCAATATTACTTTATAATAATCATAAATAGTTACTCATTACACCATTATACCCATCCTTGTAAAGTGATGGTGGAAAAATAGATTACACCACGGCATGTAGACGGTATTCCGTACGTACGCACGCGTGGTGATTACATTTTTCCATAGGTTGGATAGAAGGTGAATTAGGGTTGTTTCATATTTATAATAACATATCAGTATGTAAGTAATACTGATGTTATTACTTTATCACGAAACAACTAAAGAAGAAGAAGTTGAAGAAGAAAGAAATTGAAAAGATCGGTAATGGATATTACCTCTTCTTTGGAACGCCTCTTTGAATCCTCCACTTAGGGAACTAAGATTGGTCTTTGAAGAAGACCAGGACCTCTAGGATTATTCTAGGGAAGTGGAGAGGAGAACATGGCAGGGGTTGGCCGAGCTTGAGTGCTCAATTTGGTGTGAGGAGGAGGGGGAGGAGGTGCCCTTTTATAAGGGAGGAGAGGGGCACCTTATGAATATCTCAAAATATTATTTTATATTAAAGTCAAAATCGGTTTATAATGGTTCCAAAGGGTCTTATTTCGAAGCTAAAGTGGGGAAGGGTCGAAATCCTATCAACCAATAAGATTTAGACAAGTTTAGGGTATCATTTTAACCTTATCAATTAGATTTAACTCTAAGTTAAATAATTTAACTTTTACCATGTCTTTTTGTTTTCTTTCACTATATGGTTAATACACTTACTATAACATGCCAAACGAACCCCAAATTGTTTATTATTAATATATATATCCTTATCTAAGTCATTTGGCCGAACCTTAGATTTTTAGGAATAAAATAACAATTAATAATATAATATTTGATTTAAAAACTATTTTGTGTCAATTTTGACACTATTTGATATATGATTTTTGTGAAAGTCATAACAGAATTATATGTTCGAACCAAGTTGATTAAATCAACATTAATATATCATAGTAACCTAGAAAATTAGTGGAATTCATAAAAAGTCTCAAATTATATTTATTTTGGTGTTTATAACATCAATTATTTCAATATTTCATTAATAAGATAATTACTACATCATCATTGTGTCATAAATAAATTAAATTATTTGATGTCTAAAAATTACAAATAAAATACCATCATGTGGGAAATCTTTTTAGATTTCTAATGAATATTTACAATCGAATTTATCTTATGTATAACCCCATATTAAAAATGATTTACTTATTAAACTTTGATTTTAACTATTTTAACCCTTCTTTAAATAAATTAATAATAAATGTCCTAATCTAATCCAAGTGGGCCTAAATGGTCATATTTTATTCCTAAGTTTGTTTTTGGTCGAATTACACTTATCCAATAGAATTGGGACATGTGTTAGGGTAATAGTAATATCATATTTACCCTTAGTTACCCTATTTACTATTAACCGCGGTAAAAAAAGTAAAAAGTTACTATTCACCAAAAAATTATTTTCATCTCATTGAACCACATTTTAGTCCTTGATATTAACCGTGACTCTCGGATTTTCGAAATTCCATTCACAGAAGCGGTAAAATTAAGTTTTATTCAAAATTCAGTTTTTTAACCTACCACTTAGTGGTTTCACTATTCATCAAAAATTGAAAGTTTTCAGAAAAATACCAAAATTTCACCCTAGGCTAATTTCGGTATTCCGAATCCAAAAATGAAGTCCATTTTGAAAAATAAAATTTATAAAATTTCAAAAAGTGGTTATTACTATTCATAACGGCTAGTTTTAATAGCATATTGTTGTTTAGTGAAACTCGGTATTGCGTACGACGAAAACTATCGAGAAAGGTCGTGATTGCGTGTAAAGCAAGCCAAGCAAGTGTTGTGTAGAAAAAGATTCCATTGATGATTTATATAACATAAAAGTCTCAGGTGTTACATTCTACCCCCCTTAAAAAGAATTTCGCCCTCGAAATTCGTCACTTTGTAACAAAAGGATGAGGATACTTCTCCCTCATCATATCCTCAAGCTCCCATGTAGCTTCTTCAAGTTGGTGGTTCCTCCATAAAACTTTCACCAAGCGAGTGGTCTTGTTTCGTAGGACTTTTTCGCTACGATCCAGAATCTCTATCGGCTGTTCTTCATAAGAAAGATCTTGCTCCAGCGGTACAACTTCTGAGCTGAGTACATGTGAAGGATCTGGTATGTACTTTCTCAGGAGAGATACATGGAACACATCGTGAACTTGAGAGAGATTCGGTGGAAGCGCCAATCGGTAAGCTACCTTCCCAACACGATCCAGTATTTCGAAAGGACCGATATATCTAGGGCTCAACTTCCCCTTCTTTCCAAATCTCATAACCCTCTTCCAGGGAGATATTCGTAAGAACACTTTATCACCCACTTCAAACTCTAGATCTTTTCTTCGGTTGTCGGCATAACTTTTCTGTCGACTCTGAGCTGCTCTTATGTGTTGTTGAATAGATCTGACCTTTTCTTCCATTTCATCAACGAGATCAGGTCCTAACAGCTTTCTTTCCCCAACTTCATCCCAGCAAGTTGGAGTCCTGCATTTCTTTCCATAGAGAGCTTCATAAGGTTCCATCTGAATACTGGAGTGAAAGCTATTATTATAAGAAAATTCCACCAAAGGTAGGTGTTGATCCCAACCTCCTTTGAAATCCATAGAGCAAGCTCTCAACATATCTTCTAGGGTTTGAATTGTTCTCTCAGACTGACCGTCTGTCTGGGGATGATAAGCAGTGCTGAAACTCAACTCTGTATCCAGAGTATGCTGAAGACTTCGCCAGAACTTCGAGGTAAATCTCGGATCCTGATCAGATATAATAGAAAGTGGTACTCCATGCAATCTCACCACTTCCTTTACATATATCCTGGAAAGCTGATCTAGAGAGAAACCCTCTCTAATAGCAATGAAGTGTGCAGACTTTGTAAGACGATCAACTATGACCCAGATAGCATTATTGCCTTTGGATGTTTTAGGAAGTCATGTGACAAAGTCCATAGTGATGTTTTCCCATTTCCATTCGGGTATGGGTAATGGTTGTAACATCCCCTTAGACTTCTGTCTCTCAGCTTTAACTTGTTGACAAACCAAGCATCGAGAGACATATTCAGCAACATCTCTTTTCATGCCATCCCACCATAAGTACTCTTTCAGGTCCCTATACATCTTCGTGCTTCCAGGATGAATAGAGAATGATGAACTATGAGCCTCATCCAGCAGCTCATTCTTTAATTCGGGGATGGGAGGAACGCAAACCCGATTCCTGAACTTTATTATCCCATCACAATCAAGGTTGAATTCAGGAACATTTCTCACCTTCTTCTGTAACTCGACATCTTCTTTCTGTGCCTCTTTAATCTTCACATGTATAGATGGTTGAACATTCATTTGAGAAAGATAAGATTTTTTCCCCTTTCATTATAATTCCAAGATCCATCCTTTGTAAATCCATAAATATTGGATCTTTTGTGATCCTCATCATGGATAAACTAGCATGGTCTTGTCGACTTAATGCATCTGCCACCTTGTTTGCTTTCCCAGGGTGGTAATGGATTGAGCAGTCATAATCCTTAATCAGCTCCAACCATCTTCTTTGACGCATATTCAGCTCCTTTTGTGTGAAAATATACTTTAAACTTTTATGATCAGTATAAATATCACACCTTTCACCATAAAGGTAATGCCTCCAAATCTTTAATGCAAATATTACCGTAGCCAACTCCAAATCATGTGTTGGGTAATTTTGCTCATGGATTTTCAACTGTCGTGAGGCATAAGCTATCACCATATCATTTTGCATAAGAACACACCCCAATCCCTTCTTGGATGCATCACTGTAGATTACAAACCTTTCTCCACTACAAGGCAGTGTGAGAACAGGTGCACTGGATAACCTTCTTTTCAACTCCTTGAAATTCTCTTCACATTCCTCTGTCCAGACAAACTTAACTCTTTTCCGGGTCAACTTGGTGAGTGGATTAGATAATCGTGAAAAATCTTTTACAAAACGTCGATAATATCCAGCCAAACCAAGAAAACTTCGGATCTCAGTTACTGTTGTTGGTCTCGACCATCTTTTGATAACCTCTGTTTTTGCTGGATCCACAGATATCCCCTCTTTTGAGATTATATGACCCAAAAATGCAACTTTTTGAAGCCAAAATTCACACTTGGTAAATTTGGCATAAAGCTTCTCCTTTCTCAGGGTCTTCAATATAATTCTCAAGTGATCTTCATGCTCTTCCTTGCACTTTGAATAGACAAGAATATCGTCTATAAAGACTACCACAAATTGATCAAGATAGTCTCTAAAGACTCTATTCATTAGATCCATGAAGATAGCAGGGGCATTAGTAAGACCAAATGGCATCACTATAAATTCATAGTGTCCATACCTTGTACGGAAAGCCGTCTTTGGTATATCCTCCCTTTTGACCCTTAATTGATGATACCCTGAACGAAGATCAATCTTGGAAAAGTATTGAGCTCCGCGTAGTTGGTCAAATAAGTCATCAATGCGTGGGAGAGGATATTTGTTCTTGATAGTGATCTTGTTAAGTTCTCGATAATCAATGCAGAGTCTCATTGATCCATCTTTCTTCTTAACAAATAGAACAGGTTCTCCCCAAGGTGACGCACTAGGGCGTATGAATCCCTTATCAAGATTCTCTTGGAGTTGCTTCTTCAATTCCTGTAACTCAATTGGGGCCATTCTATAAGGTGTCTTTGAAATAGGCAAAGCACCCGGTACGAGTTCTATTGAAAACTCAACTTCACGATTTGGTGGAAGACCCGGAAATTCCTCCGGAAAGACATCATCAAACTCCCGTACAATGGGAATATTCTTAATCGTGAGTTTCTCACCAACCATTTGAGATAAATAACCTTCATTTAGTGGAATCAATACCCATAAAATGGAAGAAATTTCCACTAGAAGGTTATGTTCATCCTTGCATTGATAGACGATCATAGATTGATCTGGAATATGAAATGTGACTTCCCTTATTTGGCAATTGATATGAGCTCCATATAATGAAAGCCAATCCATGCCAAGAATCACATCAAATTCCACTATAGGAAGGATCACAAGATTTGCAGGAAGCACTTTCCCACAAACTTCGATCGGAGAAGAATTATAAACTTTTGATGCAATTGATGTGCCATTAGGTGTTGTCACAGATAACTCAACATCTAATTTTTGAGGTAATACGATGATACCCTTAGAAAATTCTTCAGAAATAAAAGAGTGGGTGGATCCAGAATCAAATAAAACATTTGCTACTTTAGAGTGGATGGTAAGTGTACCTTTCACCACATCGTTATCGTACTCCACATCGCTGATAGAAATTGCATGTGACTTTCCTTTGTCTTTAGCCTTAAGAGTTTGTTGATGTCGACCATCATCATCAACCCTTGGATTTGGGCATTGATTGGCATAATGCCCCATCTCCTTTCACTTGAAACATTGAAGTGTAGTAGGTTCATTCTGTGTATCCCTTCCTTTGTTTGCATCATTAGACATCTTCTTCCCATTATCACGGCATTCAAATGCCCGATGACCTTCCTTTCCACATTTAAAACATTTACTTGTCCCTTTAAGACAACTCCCTCCATGTTTCTTTCCACACTTTGAGCATAAGGAAAAGTTCATCTTTTTTTCAGTGTGCTCTTTAGATTTTTCTTTGAATTCCATCTTCCTCTTCTTATCAAACCCATGTGACTGATGGGTTACTCCAATCTCCATTTCGACTTTGAGAGCACATCGAACGATTTCCTCATAGCTAATGAAGTCCCTTATGGCTAACGCCCTTCGAAGACTTGGTTTTAAGCCACTAAAGAATCGATCGATCTTACTCTCAGGTTGGATAATAATACCAGAAGCGTACCTTGCAAGTCTTGTAAAATTTGCTTCATATGTACTAACAGATTCATCATCCCTTTGCTTCAGTTCAAGGAACTCTTTCTCCGTCTTTGTTCAGAGAATACGAGGGAAGTACTTATTAAAAAATAAGTTCTTGAACTCGTCCCATTCCATAGACTCAATTTCACCCCTTTGCCTCGTATTCTTGATAAGATTCCACCATTGATCAGCATCTCCTTCCAAACGATACACTGCTAGGATGACTTTATCATGTTCAGAACATTGAAGAACTGAAAATATCTTTTCAGTAGTACTAATCCATTGTTCAGCAACTAATGGATCAGTAGACCCACTTAAAGAAGGTGGACGCTGCCTCATAAAGGATTCAACAGAATGTTGCTCCTTCCTTTGCTCGTTTGGAAGTCCTGCATGATTCATAGCTTGAGAAAGTTGTGTGAGCATGGCTACAAGATATTGCATTCCAGCTCCCATATCGTTTGGTTGCTCAGGGGGACAATCATTGCATTGCCCATCGCATTCCGCATTAACACGGTTCCTTCGGGTTCCATCCATTGACTAAAACCAAGAAGAATAGTGTGAGGAACACTAATTATAATAGGAAAACCACATAATTCAAGAATAAAATTTTCATGCTTATGGTCTTATCCTAGGTTATTCAAGGCCATTTCTAAAACACTAAGATTGTGTTCTATGCTTAGACTTATCCTTAGGGTTCTTACTAAGGCTTTCACATCCTAGTTTCCAAAGGTTGACTATAACTTTCCTCTGATACCAACTATAATGACCCATACTTTACATACATTGTTAATACTTCAATATTGAAGCACACTTATTACAACATATGACAAACCCACAAAGGACCGTATAGGTATAGTGTCTTTAGAAACTGGGAAACATAAACAACTGGTTCATAAATCTTCTACAGTGTCTCCCATTGATTTCATCATATCTAGGGTCCCTTTTAGCATATTCTACTTAATATCCATCTTCCTGACCTGGGGAAAAGAAAACATAAAAGGGTGAGCTCAAATGCTCAGCAAGGGAAAATAAAGGAAATAAAAATCATATCATATCTTTTTGAAAATCAAAACCTGCAAAAGAGATCATAATATCTTAACATGGAATAAATCATGGATGTGAAAATGAGATCCCCATAATCATAACATAAAACTTGAAACTTTGTGTCATGCACACATAATCATGGAAAATCATTTCTTGTTAGTCATGACTCATCACCAAGACTATCTTAGTGTACAATGTCCCTTTCTGAACCGAGTTCACTCCTCGTTTCAGTCCTGTATCACTAAACCGAAATAACCTTCCGTTCCAGCCATGTCTATCTCATGAGATATAAAATCTTTACCCAATGAATTGGAGGGAGATATAGGTCCCACCCATCTTATAATGAATCCTTTCTTATGTGTGCCACATAATCATAAACCATACATCATAGCGTAACCCATGTAATAAAAATGGGATTCTTAAACAACATGACATCATAAAACAATTCATATAAGATAAATGAATTCATAAAAATGTTTCCATCACAACATAATAAAATACATGTAATAATAGGGATAAAAACAGAACCCTTTTATTATCTTAGATGGAAAATAATTTTGATAAAATACTTGAACTCTATTCTTGAGGAAAATATCTTTTCAACTTCAAAAACACTTTTCCTTTCTTAACATGTCATAAAATTTAAACTAAAAGAAGTTGATTAAAAATAAACATGAATACTTTTAAAGGAAGCTTCTTGGAAATAATGTTTTAGAAATCCATTCATGACATATAAGTTAAAAAAACATTCTTCTCGTACTTTTGTCGGAAAAGTCAAAAATTACCTCGTATGAAAAACGACAAAAGATTCATTTCATATCTTTTACTAAAAACTCACCGAAGGGTAAAATTGGATTTAAACAATTGTAGGTGGATGTAAATAACATTACATATTGAGGAAACATGGATGTGGATGATAAAATATACCCCAGTAAATTTCAAAGTACAAACAATCTCGGATAAGAATGAGATTGTGATATTTCCCTTACCTTAGATCTGATTTGCTTTGTACGTGTCCGAAGCTCCTGTATAATGGTTTAAATAGTGTTATTGACTTATTACAGAATCATACATATTGATATGATATAATATATGGTCATATTCTTAGCTTCTTGTTAGAAATATTTCATTGTTACTTGTTACTCGGGTCTTTATTGCCTTTTGTTCTTATGCGTGTTTTGCCGAATAAATTCTTATTCTTCTTTTAAGGTTATAGATACCTTATATCCAGAATGGTATTAGTGTAACATATATCATATTTATTCATTCAATTCATTTATATAATTACTATGTAATGATGATCATGTAGAACGAGTCACATCACATCGTTGAGACGGTATTCCGTACATACGCACGAGTGGTGATATCATTCCTATGATCGTGGAACTATATTGGAGTATATATATATATATATTATTTCAGTATCAATATTACTTTATAATAATCATAAATAGTTACTCATTACACCATTATACCCATCCTTGTAAAGTGATGGTGGAAAAATAGATTACACCACGGCGTGGAGACGGTATTCCGTACGTACGCACGCGTGGTGATTACATTTTTCCGTAGGTTGGATAGAAGGTGAAATAGGGTTGTTTCATATTTATAATAACATATCAGTATGTAAGTAATACTTATGTTATTACTTTATCACGAAACAACTAAATAAGAAGAAGTTGAAGAAGAAAGAAATTGAAAAGATCGGTAATGGATATTACCTCTTCTTTGGAACACCTCTTTGAATCCTCCACTTAGGGAACTAAGATTGGTCTTTGAAGAAGACCATGACCTCTAGGATTATTCTAGGGAAGTGGAGAGGAGAAAATGGCAGGGGTTGGCTGAGCTTGAGTGCTCAATTTGGTGTGAGGAGGAGGGGGAGGAGGTGCCCTTTTATAAGGGAGGAGAGGGGCACCTTAGGAATATCTCAAAATATTATTTTATATTAAAGTCAAAATCGGTTTATAATGGTTCCAAAGGGTCTTATTTAGAAGCTAAAGTGGGGAAGGGTCGAAATCCTATCAACAAATAAGATTTAGACAAGTTTAGGGTATTATTTTAACCTTATCAATTAGATTTAACTCTAAGTTAAATAATTTAACTTTTACCATGTCTTTTTGTTTTCTTTCACTATATAGTTAATACACTTACTATAACATGCCAAACGAACCCCAAATTGTTTATTATGAATATATATATCCTTATCTAAGTCATTTGGCCGAACCTTAGATTTTTAGGAATAAAATAACAATTAATAATATAATATTTGATTTAAAAACTATTTTGTGTCAATTTTGACACTATTTGATATATGATTTTTGTGAAAGTCATAACAGAATTATATGTTCGAACCAAGTTGATTAAATCAACATTAATATATCATAGTAACCGAGAAAATTAGTGTAATTCATAAAAAGTCTCAAATTATATTTATTTTGGTGTTTATAACATCAATTATGTCAATATTTCATTAATAAGATAATTACTCCATCATCATTGTGTCATAAATAAATTAAATTATTTGATGTCTAAAAATTACAAATAAAATACCATCATGTAGGAAATCTTTTTAGCTTTGTAATGAATATTTACAATCGAATTTATCTTACGTATAACCCCATATTAAAAATGATTTACTTATTAAACATTGATTTTAACTATTTTAACCCTTCTTTAAATAAATTAATAATAAATGTCCTAATCTAATCCAAGTGGGCCTAAATGGTCATATTTTATTCCTAAGTTTGTTTTTGGTCGAATTACACTTATCCAATAGAATTAGGACATGTGTTAGGGTAATAGTAATATCATATTTACCCTTAGTTACCCTATTTACTATTAACCGCGGTAAAAAAAGTAAAAAGTTACTATTCACCAAAAAATTATTTTCATCTCATTGAACCACATTTTAGTCCTTGATATTAACCGTGTCTCTCGGATTTTCGAAATTCCATTCACAGAAGCGGTAAAATTAAGTTTTATTCAAAATTCAGTTTTTTAACCTACCACTTAGTGGTTTCACTATTCATAAAAAATTGAAAGTTTTCAGAAAAATACCAAAATTTCACCCTAGGCTAATTTCGGTATTCCGAATCCAAAAATGAAGTCCATTTTGAAAAATAAAATTTATAAAATTTCAAAAAGTGGTTATTACTATTCATAACGGCTAGTTTTAATAGCATATTGTTGTTTAGTGAAACTCGGTATTGCGTACGACGAAAGCTATCGAGGAAGGTCGCGATTGCGTGTAAAGCAAGCCAAGCAAGTGTTGTGTAGAAAAAGATTCCTTTGATGATTTATATAAAATAAAAGTCTCGGGTGTTACATCCATGATGTGTTTCATGTATCACTCTAGAGGAAGTACAGATCGGATCCATCAAATGTTTTGAACTCAGAGGTGGTATAAATGGATGATTATCTCCCTTATGAGGAGTATCCAGTAATGATTCTAGACCTGAGAGATAAGGTTCGATGCAATAAGACAACCCACCTTTTCAAAGTATTCTGAAGGAACTATGTGTAAGAAGAAACATCTTTGAATCCATAATATGCGATGAAGGAGAATTAACCTCACCTTTTTATGTAAAAATGTTGAGGGTGAATTTTCCAACGGTGGGAAGAATAGAACAACCCATGATTTTATAAATACAATTTCTCCCTTCATAAAGTAATTTCATAATAACATAAAATTCCATTAGGAATCATAATGCAACATTATTCTTAAATGAACTACTATGTGACCTTTAAATATAAATTTTCTACTTCTGTGATTTGAATTTTGAAAATCTAACATACACGATTATGATCAATAAGATATTTGGAGTCCGATATGAGAAAGTTAATTTTTAGTGAAAACTAACATAGCCTTATGAATGGTAAGATACCCTTATGAATATTAATAGGGCTATTATGAGTAGTAAACCGGCCAACTGAATAGTAACATTGTTGATTATATAATAAATAAAATTTAACCATCATATAAGTGACAATATGATATAATTATATTATAGTGTTTGTATGTTTTGAATTAATCAATATTTAATTATTAATTTATGAATTTAAAAGAAGAATATTTTCCATAAAATGTATTAATAAACTAGTATTTAGATGTCTTGTGATTGTATAAAATTTTTGTGAGAAATTAATTATTTTTTTGAAGTGTTAGAAAATAAATATTTATGATTTTAATTATAACATAAATTAATAATATTTAAAAAAATTCTTTTTATAAAAAGGAGTTAAATTTTTAATTTTACTTTTCTAAAATTGGTTAGGGAGATTTTTTTGTTTTTTTGAAAATACATGAATTATTGGTGAATGGTGAAATATAATAATTTACAAAATATCTAAATAAATGAATTTCTGTATCATTCTGGAGTCATGGATGAGTTAAATGGTTATTTGTTCAAAATAACATGAACATAATACTAATTTAAGTCCAAATAATAATTGATATTTCTTAAATTGTGGAGAAAAAATAAATTGATGAATATAATATTGAGAAAACCCCTCTCCCCTCCACTATAAATACCACCCCTCACAACCTCATTTCCTCAAATCTCGCATGCCTTGTACCTACTACAAATTCATAAAAACTATCTTCCCATGCTCATCCATAATATCCAACAACCCATTGTCTCATAAAAACAGCAAAAACTCTGCCCTAAAAAGGATCTCAAAGAAGATATAATCAAGAGTTAATTTCTCTACCTTTTCATTAAAATTCTTTACAAATTTCATATGTTTTCTTCTTTTATCATCAACATCCCTTATAAAAATTTCTTGATATCTCCAGTATTATTAATATAATTTTATTCTATAATTTAAATGTAAAATTTTTCATTATAATCTTGTCACTCTCACTTTGTTTATAAGAATGAAACAGTTTCCTTTAATGTGTTAATTTATAAACATCATGGGCGATGCACTTCTATTTTTCTAAAAAACCTTCATGTATGTCAATAAAAAAATTAAATGGTTGAAAATATATTGTAATATGTATATTAACACCAATTTTATGGTCTGTAATCCTCTTTTATACATAATACTAAATGATAGGCCAAAATATATTCGTAGTGATCCCAAAACTGCCCAAATTAAACTAAAACAATCATAATTAAATTTTAACTAATGATTCATCCACATGGTATATAAAACAAATTCATTATAATATCATTTATACTTATATAATATCATTAATAACATGTAATAGATACTTTGGTTGTTTATCCATGTTCCAAAAAACATCCATTCATGTGTACTAGTGAACCGTTCATGAAAACCCTGAAAAAGAACACTACTAAACAATGAATTTAAACTATATAACTTTTCCAGAGGCCCATAAAAAACATTATATGATAATAAAGAATCATATTAATGTATTAATGGTTCTTTAATTATTAATTAACGAAACTAATTGTATTATGTAGGCCATTAAAGTGAAGAAAGCATTCAGATACAACGTAAGGGGAATTCTCAAACCCAACATTATTTCTTCGGGATTTCCCATCATTCAATACATTTTTAGTATCTATTTTCCTTAAAAAATATTTATTAATCATTATATTATCATTTTTTGGATTCACAAGTTTTCAACTCAAGTTTCTGACAAACATAATGTTTTCCAAAACAACTCTTCTTTCAAAAACACAACCTTTACTTCTCACTCAATGTTAATGGTCCTTATATCAAGTATGTTTCTCCCTATTTCATATAGAAATAGAATGTTTATAGAATATATTATTCATGTCTTGAATCCCATTCCGTTAGATGGTTTGTTCTATTTTTAATATTGACATATGTTCAATTTGGCATCCATGATAATTTAAATGTAATGATGTGACAAGTGCGCTCGGAATTATATAGTGCAACGAAAATTTTATGATGTGATAAGTGAACCCAGAATTAAAAATCACTCCGATGAAAATTTTAATGTGAATAACATTATGTCCACACTGAAATATGTGTGAACATGATTATATCTATGTTCATGACAATGTGAAGTAGTTGACAACTAAGACATGTTGTTTCATTTCTATGCCCTATCTCATTCCATGTATTTTCTTAATGTTTCCAATAATGATTATGATAACATGCATATGTTAGGATGATAATGATTATTATCATCACATGTTATTTTGTATCATGTTCTTATCTATCTCCATAATGGGATTTTAGCTCAACCATTTACAATTTATATCTTCAGGTGACTACATGTACTAAAGAGAATTCTAGATCCAAAAAAAGCTATAAAAGAAATAATTAAATAAATGATTATGTTTATGTTTTAAAAGATATGTATGGTCCATGTTTTACAAATACACTAAACCATTATAACCCCATGGTGTAATATTTTTTTAATATATCATTAAAATGATGTAAACCTAATATAAAAAATAGGTGTTGATACACTACATGTGGTTGTCACTACAGGTACTTGTCCTGAAGAGGCCCTTCGAAGAAATATATTATATTTAATTCACATATGGACAACAATAGTTTGGTTGGATTCAATGGGAATATTGCTCCTAGAAAACCATCCTCAAGGCCTCTACCATAATCAGATGACTCCGAATCATGAATAAAATATATTATTGGCCATGATCCTTCTAGGAAAATACCCATGAATGCCTCTTCCACACCTCTTTTTCATTATAATTAAGTCAGAGAGGACCTATGTTTGGGCTAAACTTAAGTACATGATAGGTACCTCCCTTAAAAGAAGATAATGTTCTAGTTGGGAGGATCCTTCCACTAAGCGTGAAATCAATGCACAGAACCCATATTCTTATGTTGATGTGGTTAGAGTAATGGTAAACTCTTAGTATGTTTTGGAAACCATTATTTGGGTTTCTATTAAGAAGAAAAATTATATAGAAATAAGTTTTAATAATAGTTTTTCAATTATAGGATATGGTTTGGTGGGATATAAAAATGAATAAGAGTTCCCTACACCTTTAATAAATTATGCTCATGTTACAAAATAAATTTCACATAGAACATCACATAGTGAAATAGAGATATAATATACTAAATTTTTCTGAGAAGAAATAAAGAATATGAAAAATGGAGAATTAGATTTTTGGGGTATAATTATTCAACACGAGTATGAAAAATCATTTTAATAATGGAACTAAATTCATAAAAAACTAATATTCAGAAGAAAATAAAATAAAAGTCTTATATCATTAAAAGGTAAAGTATATAGATTGTGAAGAATGATAAGGCCACAATCAGTATATAAGGCACTAAAAATATAAATCCTAATATTAAAGTGTTCAATATAGATTACACTTGCCTCCCTTGGTATAGAAAATGATATATGTGGGTGAAAAAAATATATTTGTATGTGAAAGTAGTTAAAGAAAAAAGGGAATGAGGGAAAACATTATTTTCACACCAAATTCCAATAGACTCTATTGGTGTTTGTCTTAGTGAAAATTATGATATATATATTTCTCCTCTATTAAATAGAAATGGAAGATGAGTCTACCTATCTGGTGAAAAATGGTGAATCCATGAGAATATATGAATGAGATATACAATTCCCCTTGAATGAGGAATTATAAAAATAGATCAAAACCCAAGACCACATCCTTCTTGTTGACTTTCAATCGATGAGGTTTAACATAGATTAGTTTATATTTAGCTATGGAAATTTTTTTATTTCATTAAATCTATTTAAGAATAAGAAATGAAGAATTATGAAATTTCCATGGAATGGTTTTAAGATAGGGTGATTATTAATACCACATTTAAATTATAATGGAATGACCAGGTCATGTCACATAAGGCCAAACCATCTATAGATATTTCTAGTGATCACACTTAACCTTAAAAGTGAATATTAAAAAAAATACAATTTTCATGATTTTTGAAAGAATAATGTGATTTTATCCCTCTCTTTATAATATTAAATTTGAGGACAAGATATTTCTTGTAAGAGGTTTCCTCATATTGTCACTTTTTCTTTAATGTAAAAAATGGGTAATGAATTTATCATTGATTTTACATATTGAAATAAGATTGATAATAAATTTTCTAAAAAATGTAGGAGTTGATTTTTTTCACTTTGGGATATTTATTTATTTTCGGTAAAGAATTTATCATGGATTTCCATATATTGAATAAAAAATTGAGTGATGAACATGTTTTCATGTTGAATGAAGAATCGATGCATGTGAGTATAAGTATAATTGATATGATTCTTGAACTGATTTCTAATGATTATAATCCATTGAAGGAGTTCATGATTTAAGTAATTTTAAAAGATTCTATAATAAAAAACAACTTCACTAGTTGAAACCATGGTATATAGATTATGAGAAAATATGATCACTCCAAAACATATTGTCTATTATTTGGAGATTCAGAACTTGGATGTGGGATAAAAACTGTCCTTCGAGACCTCACACCAAATAGTTAGTGACTATGACATAGGGGAGTCTCGATTAGAGGAATCTATGATGTAGTGGATGATCAATTGAGATTATATGCAGAAAGATCACAGTATTCTATATTGGATGATTGGAGAAAATGTCTATTTCCCTAAAATTTTATGACATCTACATCAAAAACATTGATCATTATAGAAGTGGATGAAGTAACGAGGATCAACATCACAGAGTTATGGTCCATATTACAAATATGAGTCAAATGTGTTTTACTTTCAGTATAGAATCTATAACCTACACTTCATATCCTAGAGACTATATTAAAATGGAATTTGTTTATTTATAAGAAACTACTGAAAATATATTTCTACACTATAATGATATTTCTCATGACTTAGTTCCATTACTCACATGATAGAATAGATAAAAACACTATTGAGGTATATTTATAGGAATATTTTGGGTAGTTTTAACAACCATGCCTATGTGGATTCATAAAAGTTTTTTGGTGGTTTTTCTAAATTGGGATTACATAAATTTCAAATTGGATGGTGCTGATTAATTGATATATTTTCCATGGGATATCAACTATTCCATTGAATGAATATAATGAAAAAAATTTGATATTAAAATTATATTATTATTGGAATTTGAAATATTATTTTTATATTTCTACTAAGTGATTATTCGGAGAAGTGAGAGACCTAAAAAATACAAGTCATATATAACGAAATTAAAAAAATAAAGGAATGATTATAAAGCAGGGCAAACATTTATAAATTAAGGATATTTATTTCAAATATATTTATAAAATTTATGATATAGATCATTCAAATTATAGTTATTTATTGGAGTCCAAAATATTTAACCTCGTAATCAACTGTATATGATCATTATAGAGTACATGTTTGGAGTTTGGTGATACATATACTCATGGAGGAATACGACTTTCACTTGTATTTCAAGAGAAACCATGGAGAAGTAGAATATCTTTCATTACTGGATAATATCTATTATATAGAGTCTTTATTCTATTGGATTCAAGATTTGATGAAATGAACTGGGTTCTATATTGATTTTTTTGGAAGATAATGTTCAATTAATAATGGTGGGAATAATTAATATGGGAGCAAGTAGTCTTTGAAGTTTAACTAGATAAATTAATGTGTGGTAACCAATAATTATTTTTCTATACACAGTGAGGGTTTAAGAATATTTTTTAGATTATCATTAACTTTAACAGTTTCTAATGTTATGATTAATAATTATAAATAAAAAACATTCACCACTAATTCATCCCCACTTAATAGTATGAAAATAGATACCTAGAAACATTAATTTTTAATTAAATAAATACGTGTTTTCTATTATGAGGTAACAATAAGTTTAAAACATTTAATTATAATGTGTTTTTTTCCAAATAATTTTTTCACGTTCCCATTTTTCTAGTTCGTTATGTTTCATGAAAGATGTTTTATGATGAAATTGAGGGATTCAAAAAATATATTTGGATGAAGATTAAATTTTTAGAAGTTTCTCTATGATTGGGGTGGATCCCAAAAGGATCATGACTAGTATGATATATATTGGTATTAAAATAATATAATACGATTTGGATTCATTGAGAAATAGTAAAAAATTCTATTGTGTTGTTTTAGAGGGAGTTTGATGGTTTGATGTTACTAGAAATTACATAAGTCAATTTTTTATCAACTATATTTTTGGTGGAATGGATGAATTAAAATAGACAGGAAAATTAAAAATTATACATCCTTGGTTTAAAAGAATCGGGAATCATAGGTCTAGAATGTGTTACACCATAGACCTAGTTCATATTGTATAAATTTTATACAGAATAAATAAATTCAGATGGATCTCAAAGAAAATTTGTTTTGAGGTAAAATCATACTGGAATTCAAAATTATTCAAGGTTTTATGGAATGGTATTTCAATGAAAAAATTCTTAGGTAGTTTGGTCTATGTGGGGCTAGGATGATTGATTGCATAGGAAAGAAAAATATGTTAATTAAATTGGAATTAAAAAACGAATATGCTCCTTAGATAATTTATAGGATTTATTTTTTAAAATAATTTAGAATAATCTTAAAAATATTAATTTATAGTATTAATAAGTGTGAATGATTATTATGTTAATTTTTTTTTGTATTTTTGTGTGATAACTATTTTTATTTATTTATTTGTTTTTTGGAACATTGTTTTCTGAATATTCAATTATAGAACTTGGTTGATGTTTATTATAACTTCAAAAGGGATGTCCAAATAAAGGTTATTTATAATAGAAGATGATTCTAAATACTAGAGGAATGGAAGATTTTGTATGTTCCAGATAATACAGAGAAGTTTTAAGGGATGTGTATATATCTACATGAAAATCATTTTAGGGATAATGGATACACATGATTAAATTGTTAATGTGTAAATGTAGCCTTAGAGTTGCAATGGTTGTGTCCAATTAATATTAAGAGTTATGGTAGATTAATATTGATTTAAATGAGAATATAGATTCTTGAATGGTATTTTCAACAATGTTGAAATGAAAATATGAAAGTGGGAACTGGTTTAGGGGGAAACAAATAATTCCAATCCTAACTATTCACTAATGTTGTCATTTCATGTTGTGGCTCTTTCTTTATCACCATGAATATATGTTGGGTCAATAGAAAATTTTGAATGATGGTGAAACCAGTGGTTCCTATTGGATTTTTTATCGAACCACTATATGTAAAGGATGATGGAACTTTCTAATGTATATAATCAAAAGTTGATGGTATGAATAAGTGTGGGGATTGTTTCCATTATATAACATCGCCAAAAATTATTTTAGAACGATCATTATTCTGGAAGAAGTTTTTTCAATTTTCATGTTGGATATAGGGTGGGATATAGGAAATTAAATCCCTTGTAACTTTTATTTTTATCATTATTTATGGAAATAAGTGTGTTCTCTCGTGGAATAAAAATAATTATGAACTACATAATTATCTCATGTTTCACAGGTCTAATATATTTATTAGTGTTTTTTTCATTCACATTTATATTCTTTATCAGGGGTTATTTTCAAAAAAAAATTTATGGTACTAGAACTAAAGGAGAACATCGTAGTACTAGTGATAGTGTATGAGGTATTACTTGTTTCATACACTAAGGACACTATGGTGTTGTGTGGATTTGGTCCTTTTGGTGGCCTTGTTATATGATTGAGGCATGGAAGAAAATTATAGTCACATGAGGTTGGATCATTCTAAATTAATGGTTCCTTTCCTAGCTTCTTATTTCATATGGGTGGAGTGGTTCAATATCTATTAAAATTATACCAAAATTTTATAAATTAGAAAATAAAATATAGAATAAAAAACCCTTATTTTAGAGTATTACTAAATTATGAAAGGTTACAAAAAAAGGAATTCAGTAATATACCATTAAAATTTAACTGAGAGGATTATAATAACATGGAATTATAAGCATAAAATTATTTATTGTAAATGTTTGAAATATATTATAATAAAATAATTTCAACTAAAAGGGAAAGGGGGTATTAAGAAGCCATATGTTAAAAAATTAATTCCTAATGATTGAGAAAGAACACATTAAATACTTAATATCTTATAGGGAAGACTCTTGAGAGAAAAAAATTAACGGAAAACTGATAATTTATTTTTCAATGAGGAGAAATGAGGGGATGGTTAGATATTTATAACTAATGAGGGAAAATTATTTAAAAAAATATGTACTTAGAGTTTGGATATCATAGTTGTGGAAAATTAAATACCATTAACCTGCAAATTATTTTAGATCATGATATATTATATTTTTAAAAAATTTATTATATTTATTAAGTATATAACCAAAAACCATTTAGTTATATTATTTTATCCATGAAAATATCTTAATATATAAATAGTTTTTTTTAATCAGAAAATACGTTTTTTTTGAATTTTTTTACGATTTTTGGAAATTGACAAATAAAAGGTAATATTTGTTACAAACAGGCCTAAATCATAATGTTTATGATGGAGAGACACATAAACTCATCCACACTTCCTAGAACACAATATTCTACATGGGGAAGATCATTATAAATTAAACAAGTCCAAAATAAACAATGATGCATATTTATGAAGGATCCAAGAGTCTTTCTTGATGTCATCTTGACTGAATTTATATTTTGGTATAACATATAATACCCCAATAATTTATTATTTAGTTCTCTATAATTAATTTTTATTTCATAGATATCCAACTTTACACACAACTCCATATTTAAAAAAAGTGTGTTATACTATTGAAATATTATTATTTAATGTGATAATTACAACCTAGCCATTGAATTATAGAATATAAATAGGTTTAAACACATTATAAAATATATAAAATGTTTCAAATACAAATTTAATAATTAATTCTGAATAAAATACCCCCTCAATTTTTAGTAAATTAATTATATTCCTAAAAAATAATTTTTCTTCAATAATGGGTTTCATTACTTTGTTGTTAGTGAATATTATAATTAATTTATAGAAAATTTGGAATTTTTATGTTATAAAATGAATAAAATTAACATTTAAAAATTATTTTAGGATGAAATTTTCATATTTTTCAGAAAATATTTATTTTATGGAGAATTTTGAAAAATAATGATTTTTATTGAGAACTGTATTTTTGTTTCAAGAATTTAAAAATATTTATTTTGTTTAAGATTTGGTTAAATGTTAAAGTAGTGGTATATTATTATTTTTAATCTGTATATGTTCATTGGAATAAATTTTGTAGTTGAATTTTTAATAAATAAATTTGTTTACATAAAAAAGAATTTATTTGAAAATAAGTTTTTCAATATATGTTGTGTTGTAATATTTAAATAATATCTACCATAAATAGAAATTTAATTTTAAAAAATGGATTCTATATTTGGATTTATGAAATCCAAGTTTTGTTAAATATGTGTCTTTTATTGTTCCTCAATATGAATAGCTACCAAAGTAAATTTTTATTACCACAGTAAAGGTAATATGATTTAGTTAAAGTTAAAACTAATATAAAAAGGTTTAAAATTCCTTCAAATACATACATTATATTCCCTATTTGATATTATTATATCCACAATCATCTAAAAATAAATAATATGACCTTTTTTTCCATTTTGCTCTGATTTTTATAGTATTTAAGTAAAATTTAATGTAAACAAAAGAAACATTCATGATTTAAATATATATAAATTTTTTTTAGTGATAACATCAACTTATATTTGATTATAATTTTTTATTTGAAATTTGAATTAATTTTAAATATTATTGATATTTAATATTAATTTTTGTAATGAAGAAATTACCTTAAATTCTTGAACAATGCCTATATAATGCTTGTTCAAGGTGTAGGATAATCATGCATATGATTTTAAAAACAATAATTTTTTTCAGTTAGTTATAGCTTCCCATGAATTTTATATATAAATTTAACATATTATAGAGGTTGTAATGGTTTCTAATCAAATTACATCTTTGTAATGTTGTCTTAAAAGTCAAATAAAATGAATTGATAAAATATACATTGAAAGGGTATATGGTTGAAAATATCAATCATGGTCCATTTATTAGTCACTGTTTCATTTATGATAACAATCATAACCCCTAAAGAGTAGAAAACTATCACATTGCATTAATTGTTAAAAGGGATAATGGTTGTTAAAACTAAGTGATAAGTGGAAAAAAACATAACAAAAAAATTGTTGCATTTTATTAGATGAGACTATTATGACTGACACTCATCTTACAACCAAATTATACCAATTTGGATCCATTTTTATTGAAAATTAATTTATATTAATTTAATATGTACTATAATTCCCAGAGAGTCCATATCCTCACTTATAAAAGGAAACATCCTCTTATTCATTAATCACAATGTTTTATTATTTTAGATAATCCACTACCAACCCTAATATCATAATAAATTTCGTCAATGCATCCAATATCCAATTCCCTTTCAAAAATAGCATCCTTTTAATTCATAATATATAGGGTGAATATGGTTTTTTGACAAATATTTATAACTCTTGACCATGAATTTTATATTTTATTTCATTTTATGACTCCTTAAAATATATGTTATTCATTATAAAATAATTAATTAATTAGCTTATATATATTTATTAAGATGATGGAACAACCATAATCAAATTTCTTTCCCTCCACTAAATTGTGATAACATGTCTCATGTATGCATGTGGACTACAACCTCTATGAAGTGATACGATTAATTTTTCATTTTTATTTTACATGGATGGTAATAAGTATATATTTAATTAATATAAATGATATATTAATGATATGAGTAAGGGTAATTTTTATTTAAATTTATCTTATTAAATCCATCAAGAAATGGAAACATTTCTCATATGTATATTCGGACTACCCTATCTACAAAGTAATGTAATAAATATTTCATCACTGCTCTATATGATTAGTAATAAATGTATATACATTGGAAAATTTAATAAAAATTACATGATTAAAATTATTTAGATAATGGTACCATGATCAATGTATAAGGATCGGGGCTTCCGATCTAAAATGTGCCTGGAAATGAAATAGCTACAAAATAGAACAATGATTTAAACCAAATAATATTAATAAACAGGTGATAAGATATTATAATTAGGTAATATATGGTACACAATATATCATTATGGTTCACGATTTTACCTCTAATAATTTAATATTTATTTTACAGGAGGATTGAATGAGCATGATGAAAGATTATACATGAAGGGATTTAATTGAGATTCTTTTTGATTTAATTAACATAAATGAAATTATATTATTCTTATCTGAAAAATTAATTTCATTTTATAATGCAATATTTATTTAGAGACAATTTCTCTTTTACTTCCATTTTCCACAATTTAAATACTAAAAATATTGAATAATGTTTTTATGGAAAACCATCTATGATTTTCTATTCATTCGGGATTCATCTTCCCCATTGTCTATGTTTTAATTAAAATTATTTAATGATTGTTTTTTATTATTATACAATGAATTTAAAAGAAATTTTTATACATTTTTTAATTTTTTTTAAAAAATTAAATGGAATATTCCTGTAATTTATTGAATCTGGTACTTTTATCTTTTTACCCAAATTATGGACTAAATATTTGTTTTAATATATATATCATGAATGGAATTGTAGCCACAATGTCTACTCAATGTTTTGAATCTTCTATAAAAAGAATCTAGCTTTATTTTAATTTGTAATTTTTTTCATTTATATTTTGATAATTTTTAGATTTTAAATAAGTGACTTCAAAATTCAAAGCAAGTTTTGCTTATGAAATACTAAAATTTATCTTATAAAGGAACATTCATCTAATATTATGTAATTTGATGTTACTTATGCATAACATGGGATATGATCCAATGATTCCATCTTAATTATTTCTATAGATTTTTAATTATTATTATTATGTGATATTTATGAAACCCATTTATTTCTGATGGGTTATACTATGATGAAATTATAAAGCATTTATGTGAAAAATTTATTTTCCAGGAGTTATTATTTAATGAAATGGTGATTTTATTATGATCTTGTATCACTCATGTTTTTGACTTTCATTATGTGTTGGGTGATACAAGAATTAAATATCCCTTTAGTATATTGGGTAATGAATTAAATCTTGTCCGACAATTGTGGTAAAAAAGGTGATTTACTTGATATAATATGAGAAAGAAACTTGGATAAATAATATAAAAAATTGGGTACAACTGTGAAAGCATCACCAGATGCAAAGAAGAAAATTACATTAAATTGCAAGCCCGAAGACTTAACCCCACAACCTGCAACTCACCCCCAAACCCTTACCACCCCACCACCAATGGTGGGGCTAAACATGGATATGTAATATACTACGGGAAACATGTGGTTATTCCTAATCTATTATGATATGGGAAGAATATGTTTATTATTGATCGACTATGAATTCATTTTCTCAGTTGTTAAGAATTAAATATGAAATTTTTTCTTTACCTATGATTGTGACACAATTTTAAGACATGATTTTTATTTTAACATATCGTTTATAAAAGGTTTTTGATTTTTCTAACTCTTATGATTCATTTCTTTTGAAATGATAATGTTTTCTGCCATGACTTATGATTTTGATCAAAGCTATATTGGGTATGAAATTTTTATTTAATGATCATGAAATCATTTGATCATTCATATGTTATACCTACTCATGATCATCATTTCGTACCCCAGTTTTTACCTTTTCTGAGAATCTTAGCACACCATTTATTATGTTTAGCTTTTCTGGGTTATGAAGAATGGTATTATGTAGGTTATGTCATGAAGGGTACATAGTGAGCCAAAATTGATGATATATGTTTAGGAATGTACCTAAATAATATGTTTATGTACCTTGTATCCAACTATTTAAAAAATTTATAGTTCTGGTTTGTATTGTAATGTTATATATTTATTAATCACTTAAAATGATGTAATATTAATGTAAAAATTTATTGTGTCTCAATAGTTGGTATTAGAGTTGGGTATAGTTAATCAATTGAGATTATGAATTGTTAATAATGGAAAAACATAGTGGATAAATATAATTATAATATTATATCATAACATTTTCATAGGATAGAGATTTTGTGATTTATCAATATGGCTATTATTTCTTATGTTATTATTTTTAGTTTTGGTCAATGGATTAAAATAGATGAAATCATGGTAATAAATAATGTGATAAAAAATGAAATGATTTTCCACTTGAGTAACCAAATGTTATGAGAATTATAATATAAAATCATGTTTATATGCTCACAAATCATTCTTAATACATGATTCATGATGAGATTTAAAAAAATCAATTAAGGGAATAATGTTATATTTACACTTTCATGATGAAACATCAACATTATTTTTGTGGGACATGAATTTGAATAGTAGCTGAGTAATGGATCAGTAAAATTGAGAAAATATTTTATGTTCTTCAGAGATCAAAAAATGAAAAAATTTTAATATCCATTTATCAATTTGATTGTTAATGAGATCAATGGTGGGATATTATTAAGAATAAGTGGAAAGATAATGAAATTAACTCCATGGAATGGGAAGAGTTTAAGAGAAAATTTTCCATAAATAATTCCCTTGTATTCTACACTGAAAAATTTAAAATTAATTACTTGAGCTCTAGAATAAGTATGATGAATCCATTGGCACCAATGAGGACATTTTTACAAGACTTTCATGGTATTGTTCTAGTTAAATATTCCTCCCTAACAGATTTTTTTTTCATTAGTGGCTTAAATCCAAGTCTCCAAAAGAAGTTAAATATAAGAGAAATTAAATGCTATAAATAAAGGAATCAAAATGAAATCATAGTAGAAATATAAATTAGAGATTACCACTATTCTTATAGTTTTATGAAGAAAAATAGGATCAAGACTCATGAAAAATTGAATAAATAAAATGTTGTAATGAAATTCGCACAAAAAAATTGGTAGAAATATGTAAAGAAACATCAAGGGACTGTCTTGAATCAAACTCGGGGGGGTATTTAAATGTGGAAAGGTGGGTCATAAATCTCATTACTATCAAAAGAAGATGAATAGGATAGTTGATACAATGGAGGAAAGAATTATTCCAACTAAGATATCACCCACTCTACAATGCATCCAATGCAATGAGTATGAGAATTATGCCAACACATGGAAACATTAGATTGTTATTTATGAAGATTAGAAGCAACACCATATATTTTCCAATGAAAGAGGAAATATCATTTGATGATAACTTACTATGTGGGTTATGATAATAACATGATGAATGGTACAATTATCATCCATTTGATGACAATGGATGTATTATTTTATTCTTAATATACCAACTAATCTTTATATAAGGAATTATCTATGTGTATTGAATCATCGCCTCAATGATTAGATAATGAGTTACCCGTGAAATATTAAAATGTTACAATGATTGAATATCATGTTTTGGATACATTTCGATAGTATTTTAGGAGAATTTTTTTCCTATAAATCATGTTCTTATTCTCATAGTTTAATTTAATTTTATTCTAGGCATGTATAAAATTCATTATATGGAGATCCTATAAATCTACTATATATATTAAAACTTAATTTCCTATAGGTTATGTGTTACCTCCACACATTTCCACAACTCCAAATTACACCTCTCAATCAGTTTTTTCTCCATCTGAACATATTCAGTGCACCTCCCTCCCTCAAGAAATTATTTAGTAGATCTAAGTGTTTCATTTTTATTGGTATCCATATTCCACAAAATTACATCTATGAAGCCACCTCTGCCTCCGCCCCCAAACATGCCCGACCTCTGCCCCCGATCCTGGAATTCTATCCTCCTTCTGCTATGGCCTATGGTTCTTGAAAGTTTTCTCTCTACATCTCCACCTCTTCTCCCAAACTGTGCTTCCCACTGGCTACACTGACTATGAAAGTTCCACCACCTACAGCTCTGGATCCTAAGCCTATATTTCATATACATTCGGTTTAGACAATGATGGCTCATATATGTCCATTATCCATGGATCCAGCCCCCACGACTCCACCTCCACCTGCTTGGCCTCCGCCACCTCTTACTCTTGCACATCCACCAGCCCAGCTTCTACTTTAACTTCCCCTACCTCCTCCATGATTCCAAAAAAAAACTAGGCTTTATTATACTTCGAAAAATATTCGACTTTCATCTATTAAACTATATCATAGTAGAGTGTTCATTTCATCTCCTAGGTTTTTTCTTATACCTTGAGTTCTCCCTCCTTCCCTACTATCCCCCATATCCTTTGAGCATACCCACTAGCCTATCTGAATCTTCTTATATAGTAATTTTGATTTAGTTTTTATAGATACATTCCTGTATTTCAATTTTTTGAGAATTTTTAGGATCTTAACTTGGACTTTTTCATGCATTGTTTTTACTGCAAAGTATTTATGATTATTTCCTTATGTAATTTTTTATTGTTATAATGATCTACATTTTTCTTTGCAGCCACAGCTTGTGCAGATTATTAATGGTAAAAAATACGGTAAATTCATGTTCCATGAAAGAGATATCATGTATAAAATTTTTTACCTATGAGTCTCATGAAATTTGTTAGTGATATGCAGAGATTAGTTCAAGAAGGGGAAGTTGCATAGAGAATGAAAAATTCTTACTTATATTAACTGATTATATCCCCCCCACTTCACGAATCCCTATGCATTCAGGTTTAATGAGTTTCTTTAATATTTTATTCCAAAATAAATATTCTTACAGATTCTATAAAACATATATGCTTATAGGTTGTTTAAACATACTTGTTTCTATACTGTTTACATGTAAGTCACTCACTATTACTCATATGTAGATATTTCTGGATTTTTTTTTGAATTGACTCACAATTGTTCACACAAAATGTTCTTGGAGATTTCATTTCATTACCAGATCCATGTGTGGCTGCTTCATTTCCAAAATATCTTAGTTTTTTGAGGCATTATACAGTCATGGTCCTTGATTTTCCCTCTCGCAACACATTAATTCCTCCTCAATCAATATAATCTATTTAAAAACATCTATATTTATTTTCTCTATACTATTTTTAGTATTTCTCTTTTTTTATAAATTTTCTTATGTAATTAGAATACATCTATTTTTTCTATTCACCAACATCAGCATCTATTTTAAATTTTTAAACACTATTTATTCGCATATTTTTCTACATATCCAGATGTATGAAATAGTTATGTTCCCCTAATATCTAGGAAATAATCTCCCCATATATTTTTAGTGTTTCCTTTCATTGAAATGTAGAGAAAGATTCAAGAAGAAGAAACTGCATAAATCCAGATAAAATCATTCATTTCTTGACCAATTATACCCCCTCCTAAACAATCTGTATGCATTATGGTATAATGATTTTGTGTACTATTTTATTCCACAATAAATATTCTTATTGATAACATAAAACAAGTATTCAGATAGGTTGTTCAAACATAACTGTCTCCATATTTTTTAAATGTAAGTTACCCCCTCTTACTTATACATAGGTATTTCTGGATTATTTATTGAATTGTTTCAATGTTCTTTATACTCAGCATTCTGACAGATTTCATTTCATTCCCAGATCTGTGTGTGATAGCTTCATCACCAATATAGCTATGTCTGTGGAAGTATTCTACAGTCTTAATCCTTGATTTCCCTCTAGTAACCCATTAATTCCTCTGTATTCTATATGATCTATTTTAAAACATCTAAATTTAGTTTCTCTTCAATAATTTTAGTATTTCTATTTGTTTAATATATTTTCTTATTCCATTAGAATATATCTATTTTTCTAATTCACCAATTACCAAATCTATTTCAATTTTTCAAAAAATATATATTCACCTACCTTTCAACAAATCCATATCTTTGCATGATGTTTTTTCTCCATATATTTTGAAAATAATTTCCTCTTCGAATTTTAGTATTTCTATTCACTGAAAAGTATTAATCATAAACTGTATGAATTCTGATATAATGAGTTTCTGTACAATTTTATTCGACAATACATATTCTTATTAATTCCATAAAGATACATGCTTATATGTTGTTCAAACATAATTATTTCCAGGTTTTTTACATATTAGTCACTCCCCATTACTCATAGATAGATATTTATGGTTTTTTTTTTGAATTTTTTCACAATTGATCACACGTAGTGTTCTTATAGATTTCATCTCTTTCTTAGATCCATTTGTGACATCTTCATGATCGACCATCTACACTGGTGAATACATCATCAACTCCATTTGTGACTTCTACCTTGTAATGTTACATGTTTTGAACAGGATAATGAAGTGAATGAAATAATTTTTTCCCATGTACCAGGCTTGTCGGTTTTAAATCCGAGAATCAATTCTTTGTATTTATGATAGTTGACACTGCGATGTGACTTTTAAATAAATTTTATCAAATTAATAAAGTTAAAATTAAAATGGAAATAAATTAAATTAACAGCAAAAGCCTTATTAAAACTTTGTAACATTTTGTGAAATATTTTCTGAGTTTGACAATGAGTCAGTGTGTGATTCCGAGACCCGCTGATTATCTAAATTGATGGAATAAAAATATGAAATTTATTTTATTCCAACGTATGTGTATTTTTTAAAAAGAAAGTGAAATTACTCTCAAAAGATGCATCATGCGAGATATATGAGACCACTGTTTGGTTTTTAATATCAGGTTTACCCTAGGAAGGCTATAACATTAATGAGTGTTGGGTGTTTAACATCCTCACAAATGATAATAGCCTCGTTATTTTTAATTAATTTATTATTACGATTTTGAAAAAATAAATAATAATTTTTTCACAAATGGTGGATCAAATAGAAAATCTGATACCACCGATAGTTTGGGGATGTGGGGATTACCCATGGAAAAGTATAACTTTTACAAGCATCAGCCGTTTTTTTAGATCGCACCTGAATATAATTTAATTAGGTTATAAATATTGTGTGGGATAGTGGGAAATATTAAAAAAAAAATTATTATTAATATAATTATTTACGATGAAGGGAAAAAATAAAAGTGCAATTCCGTAATTAATAAGTTGTGTCGCACTATAAATAATAATAGAGCAATGTAATAAAAGATATATTGTTAATTGTTCCAATTAATTAGAAATGAGTAATCAATATTTATTTAATAACCATTCTCCTTTTATAATGGTTATTTTTTTAAAATTTTAATGGTTTCATTGATGGGTTGAATTAAATAATTATTATTTTAAATATTGTTGATATTATTATTAGTTTGGGAAAATAACATTTATGTATATATATATATAACTTGTATATATATATATGCTGATTAAATATATATGTTGTTATATATACATTTTCGGGTGTATATATTTGAATATAAAGATGTGTGTATATATATATAACACGTATGCACACATATATATAGGTGAATATTTATTTGTTTTTGGGTTAGATAAAATATTTATAATTACCCACAAAAATGAATGTAATTTCGCAATATAAATCAATATTCATACCATTATGTTTTTAGTCCAAATTTATAAAGCGACCCAGGGCGCGTGCCTTCACACCCTATTGCGGGTCCGAGACAACTATCAAAATTAATTAAATGATTGTTAAGGATTTATGTAAAATATTACGTCGTGCCCTAGAATAATGATAGGTTTAAAAAATATTTCACATGATTAATAGAATTTTAAATAAATTAAAAGATATGGAAATGGAATGAAAATAAATAAATAAATTAAAAGCGGGATTGGAAAGAATAGAAAAATAATTAAAAATGGATCTAACCATTTTTATTCTCCTTTTCCAACCCTTTTATTTTTTATTTTTATTTTATTTTATTTTAGATTTTCCCTTTTTCATTTTTCCTTATGTTATTTATTTATTTCTTTTTTTTCCACTCCACTTCTCCTCCACCCCTCTTGTGTGTGGCGCACTCCCTCTCCCTAGGTGGTGCACCACACTCTCCTCTCTTCGGAAGATCATCACGCATCCATTTATCATTTGTTTTTTATCATCACGTGTACTATAATCCATATGTAAATACTAACCTACAAAATTTGGAATTGTAGGGTTTCATTGAGTATTTGTCATGCAGTTCATCACATAAGTATTTTACCATATTTTGGTGTATTTCTAAAGTCAATTTTTTTTTCTTCCATTTTATGTCAAATCAGATCCTACCATGTATCATAGGATTATATATGAATATAAGGAAGGGATTCTACTCTCCTTCCATATATTTTATTTCTATTTATAAGTATGCACGGTGTTTCATTTGTTAGCGCTTACCGACGTTGTGTAAAGTTACCAAATCCTATCAATTTAAATATTATGATTAAATGTTTCTATTATTTTTATTATAAACATTATTTTTTAAATTATTTCAACATTTTCGGACACACCTTTGGGTATGTGGATATGGTTTGTATAAATTCTGTTATCCTATGTATTTAATTCATTTAACTACATGTGTTGCACAACCTATTTTTGTTTTGTTTAATTTTAATAATTATTTTAGAATAATTATAAATCATGAATTGGTAAATCAATGGTATTTGTTTGCCCTGAATTATTTATTTATTTAAATTTTCATGCCCTAGAGTTTAATTTATTTAACTGTATGTGTTGCGCAACCTATTTTTGATGAGTTTAATTTTTAAAAAATAATTTAGATTAATTATAAATTTTGAATTGTTTGATCCTTGGTAGTTGTTGGTGTTGAATTGTCTATTTATTAAAAATTTCATTTATCTACTTCTTTGGATGTGCTATCATTCTTTGTTAAGATTACTATGCTAGAATATTTAATTTATAACTTGTGATGCACTAGTGTATATGTTCAGTTTTCAGGCTGAAATTTCATATGCTTATTATGTCCTATCTAATACTATGAAAACATTAATTAAATTCATGTTGGGGAAAGAAGGTGAGTCTCATATTAAGGGTCATCCTTAGACCCTCTATTCCTAACTGGTTACAACTACTCGTCATGGGGTGGTGTCTTTGGCTTTGCAAGACCGAGACTTCCTTGGACATTCCCTTTCTTATGAGTTACATTGGTCGTAAAAGGTCCCATCAGGGACGGATACATTGGAAATTTTTCTAAGCCAGCCTCAGATGATGCTCGACCCCTTTTTGCAAGATCGGGATAGACTCACGGTGAAGCCATGCCTCGAGTGATATATGGTGTTCTGAAAGATTTCCTTGGATGGGCCCCGTGGTATTTGATAAATTAAAGGATGTTCTGTAGAAATAACTTCAGGATGGTCTCGGACTCCAACTCTCATCTTGAACCCTAATAATGATGCACTAAAGTTTATATTAATTCTTCTTTTAGTCTTTTGAGATTGGTGATATTTTTATGGTATATTGATACACACCTGTTTAACACATGGCTTAGACCCTAAGTTAAATCATAATCTTGGAGTATGCAACTTCCTTGATTTACATTTCTTTTGCAAGATTAAACATATTTGCATATGTGCACTCTACTTATTATAGGTAATTCGTTCAGACTCTAAGCTTAGGCCAAAGCTAGTGATCTGGAATGGGTGTTGTTGGGAATCCATGCCATGTTAAATAATTTATTTCACCTAGTTTAT
Source organism: Viscum album (assembly GCA_963277665.1). Classification (NCBI taxonomy): domain Eukaryota; kingdom Viridiplantae; phylum Streptophyta; class Magnoliopsida; order Santalales; family Viscaceae; genus Viscum; species Viscum album. The sequence continues at coordinate 1,340,954,010 of OY728155.1, read as the reverse complement.
TATATATATATATTATATAATGGCACACTGTGTTTCATTACTTCATGAAATGGAACGGATTTTTAACCGTGTGTTCTAGACTGTTGGGATTTTATCTCACACCATTCTCGGGCATCGTTGACACACGAGTAGATTATATGTTTTGAGGCATTGAGAAAGGGAAGTGTGCTTCTTCTGATGCTTGATTGTTTCTTGTTTCTTAAGATGAAGATTGGGGTAGAGGATCGATCAATTCTCCTGATTAAGTTGTTGCACTTTGTTTATTTTCTTTTTAGTTGAAAGTGTTCATGGGTTTCTCTTTTTCTTGTTTTCAATTTAGAAAGACATCATGTCATGACACTATTTTGTGAGCTTCCACAACTGAATCTTATTTAGTTGGATTATTCATATTTCTTTTATTGTAGTTTATACATTTATATGCATCTTCTATTTATTATTTAATTCTTGTTACATTCTCTATGATACTACCTATTACATATGATAGCATAGTCTCCCCCACAGACACGAAAAAGGCCCTCACTGATAGTTGGTAGCCTTTGTCACTCGAGGAGATGCGCTTCAGGTCATATAACCCACTAGTCTGGCCACCATTTTAGATATGATCCGAGTCGGGATGTTACAAAGTGGTATCAAAGGTGTTATTTTTTGTTGCCCTAGTATTTTGGGATGGTAGGCATGAGATAATGACTGTGTCAGTGCTTGGTTAATAGTCATTCATGGGATTGATCACCCCGCCTCCAGGAAATGACCATGTGGCTATGGCTGGGAATTGTTGTTCATGATCTTCGATATTACCTTTGATATGATTTCACCTCAAGTGACTGGTGAAATTTTTGTTGCTTATGAATTTATGGAATTTTTGATATTTTACCCTTGGTTTGATTAGGAAAGGATGAGGCATTTAATGCATCATAATAGGAACATAGGAATTCAAATTCCATGTATAATTCCATGCCATGTAGTTTCATTTTTGGTTTCGTATTGATTTAATTTGTGTGCCTAGAATGGATACCATGTCATATAATTATTTGACAAGCCTAATTAGATACCATGTTTCAGTGATATATTTATCCTGATATCATGTTACCATGATTCCTATTTAATACCACGTTTTCCTTGTATCATGCTTTTGTGCTTATTATCAATTCATTGTGATTAAAATTTCATGCTTATGTTATTTTAGCATGTTCCTCTATGTTAACTTCATGTAGTGACATGCTATCTTATATTATATGTATTTTTTTATTTTTCCAAAAAAATATTATTGGTTTCTTTTTAATTAGAGACAAATGCCAAAAACTGTAAAATTCATAGTCACTTAATAGGTTGATAGGCACCCATATATCTAGACTGATTTGTTTTTGAGAAATTTATAATTTCAAATGAATTGGTTAATTTCCTAAAGGCATAACTAGGACAAAGTACAATTTATGGTGTATGTTTCTTATGATATTACCCATTATAAGGGTTGTGACACTTAATAATTAAATAACTGTTTTTGGGCTGCATCCAAATGAACCAAATTCGGCTTAGTGGGACCTTTATAGGTCACCTTATCTGCCAGAAATTTAATTATGTCATAGATTTCCCAATTAAGGATGATATTTACCATATTGTAAAATGTATTAAAATGTACTTTTATAAATCCTTCCTATTTTTCCCTTGAGGTGTTGGTTAAGTTCATGTATTGTTTGTTTTCTTTTGAAAAATGGTAATTAATGTTTTGATTAAATCTTTTGATGATTAAATATTAAATGTGATTAAATATAATGGGATTGGATATGGAACCTGTAGTGATGTCCTCTGTTTAAGACTCTTGCATAAGGGTAGATTGAGTTTCTCCATAAAATTCATTGGAGAAGAACCATTCACACATCGTTTTCCCAAGTCAGACCCCATTACAAGAAATGACACCATTTTTTGGGTAGGTGGCCATGTTTTCCATTAATTTCATTTTTGTCCTGTGCATCGAGTAGTTTTCATTCCCATCAGTTTAGGCATTCCTTAGGAATGACCAGTTGCTTCTTAGGACAATTGACCCTCTCTTCTCTACAATGATGGATGATTCAGTACATCATCCTCTGAGTTAAAATTATTCTTTCTTCTATATCACCTTGGGGTAGTATGTGTTCACGTATGTGGTGCCATTGAGTTCATAGTGTTGTGATGAATGGGTTGAGTTCAGTGTAATCGTCATATCATGCGGTGTTAAATATGTTTTAGGTCATCTTTGTAGTACAGTTATTTCTGTGTTAAATGAATCAAGTCCATCCTAATGCTTGGGATGAATTCTAGAGACTCTGCTATTTTGACACACCAGTCATCTTTATTGGGCTTTCATTCCAATTGTTTAAATTTTTTCCTTCGATTAATCATGTATTCCTCCTAGTTTACAATTCTTTATGTGATGAGAATGTCCCCTATCTTTATTTAGTCCTTGATATACTAATAGAGAATCTATCTTACATCATGTAAAATCTTTAAAAGTTGTTGGTCTTGTTTAGGGTGGTTTTCATAGTGTATCATACTGACACATCATTCTTATCAGGGCTTGATTTTCCTTGAGTGTCCATTGTATTTCCAAGAAGGAATTCATGAATAGCTCTTGTTGATGAGACTTTTCATCTAACTTGACTGCCAGGCCGATGCTGCTCTATGCATAGTTAATGTTTTGATAGGGGCATTTATCCCTTTAACCAACACCTCACTCATATGAATGGAATATGGACTACCTTGTGTTAGTTCCTCTCACTCCCATTGTGAAAATCTGAGGTTACCCCAAACATTATTTTTGGGATTGGTGATGCTTAAATGAAGAATCATCACCAGAATTCAGGTATGATATTTAGTGGACTATTTTGTGGTGAATGTGACATACCTTCGAAGAATGCATCAAAATTCTATTCTTAAAAAGATGGTCGTCTAAGTGAAGAATCTTCTTAAATGGTTTGTCGGAGTGCCTTGACTCATTCACTATCTGGTTCGATGAAGTAGCCAGTGAAAGTCTTTTTTCTGGCACATCGTTAGGTGAGATGAGTGCAGTTACGGTCGACTAGGGATCATCATGAAAAACTAGCTTGAGTTGTGATTTTAGGTCATCGGGAGTTGACAATTTTATAAATTTCACAAATCACGTGAGAAAATTCGCTAGAATGACTAAGAGCATGAATTGTAGGAAATTATGATGTTGGATGGTGTCCTGACTCAAAATTTTCCCTTTGTAAAATTAAAATATAAGGTGGGATGTAACTTTGGCCAGACATTAATGAAACGACGACATGGTTGTGTATCTAGTTAAATGTGTTTGGATAGGTACTCTCTCATTGTTTCAGTAAGAAACTAAGTATTGAATTGAATCTTGATAGCTTAGGTGCCTCTTGCCTAACCAATGATTGATTGTGCGTTAAGCGTTTTGAGACGCATCACAACCTTTTGTATGAGACATCATGACCTTGTAGATTGGGTGACAGTTACGTTGTTTCTGAAGGCTTCTTGGGAATGAGATGTTCTAAAGTGGGAAGGTTGTAACGTTTCGTGTTTTAAACAAGATTAAAAAATTCAAGAAATAAAATATTTCAGTTAACTGGGCAGGTCAGTTTTAAAACTGAGTGTCAAAATTTTTTAATTCTGATAGTTGACTCTAAAATGTGTCATTTAAATAAATTTTCTTAAATTAATTAAATTAATATTAAAATGGAAATATATTAAATGAATAGTAAAGACCATATTAAAAGTTTGGAATACTCTGTGAAATATTTTCAGAGCTTGATAATGTTTTAGCACTAGATTCTGTGACCTATAGACTCCTAGCATTGATGGAATAAAAATATTAATTTTTTTATTCATATGGTTGTGTGTTTTTTTGAAAAATAAAATAACTCTCAAATTCTTCTTCGTATGAGAAATCTGAGACCACTGTTAGGTCCAGAACGCCAGGTTTACCCTAGGCAGGGTATAAACATGATGCGTGTCGGGTGTTTTGACACCCTCTCAATTGATAATACTCTATATATTTTTAATTAAATTTCTATTCTGAATTTTAAAAATTAAATAATTATTTTCGCACAAACGGTTTATTGAATTAGAAATTTGAGACCACCAATAGTTTTGGGATGTGGGGTTTACCATAGGGAGGGCATAACTTTTATGAGCATTATACATTTTATCATATTGCACCTGAAGATAATCTAATTGGGTAATAAATATTTTGTTCTATAGTTGGAAATAGTAATAATAATTTTTTTAAATTTTATTATTTGTGTGGAAGAGAAAAAATAAAACTGATGTTCCAAAATTAATAAATTTTGCCGCGGTGTAAATAATAATTGAGCAATGTGATAAAAGTTATATTATTAATTGTTTCAATTAAATAAAAATGAGCAATCTATATTTTTCTATTTACCATTATCCTTTTTTTATTAGTTGTGTTTTTTATGTTATTGATGGTTTCATTGATGTGTTCAATTAAATAATAATTATTTTTAATTATTGATGATATTATTTTTAGTTTGAGAAAAAAACATTTACGTATATATATATATATATAAAGTATATATATATATATATGTTGATTAAATATATATGTAGTTATATATAAATGTGTAGGTGTATATATATGTATTTTCAGATTTGTATATATATAACACACACACACACATGGGTGAATATTTATTTATTTTTGGGTTACATAAAATTTTATTAATTACACACATAAGTTAATGTAACGTCTCAACTTAAATCAATTTGGGTACCATTATTTTCTTAATCAAAATCTTTAAAAAGACCCGAGGCACGTGTCTGCACACCCTATTGTGGGTCCCAGATAGCTATTAAAATTAATTAAATTATTTTTTAGGCTTTGTTTAAAATATTAAATTGTGTCCCAATGTAGCGTTCACTTAAAAAATAATTAAAAATAACTAATGGAATTTTAATGAAATTATAAAAGATGATAAATAAATGAAAATAAATAATAAAATTAAAAGTGGGAATTGAAAGAATATAAAAAATATTAAAAATGTGTCTAACCAGTTTAATTATTTTTATTTTTATTCTCCTTTTCCTCCCCTTTTATTTTTTTTATTTTCATTCATTTTCCTTTTTCCCTTATTTTTTTATCTGTCTTTCCTTTAACTTTTCTTTCTTTATTTTTTCCCTCTCCCAATCACCTACTCCTCTCTTGTGCATGTCACACTCCATCTCTCTAGGTGGTGCACCTCCCTCTCCCCTCTTAGAAATATCGCCTTGACTCTATTCATCATCTTTTTTCTTCACCGTCAAGGGAACTATAATCCATAAGGCAAAAATAACCATGCACATTTGGAATCATAGGGATTCGTTGTCTATCCTTCGTGAAGTTCATCATGGAAGGATTTTATCCTATTTTGTGTTTTTTCTAAAATAATCTTTTTTTCTTCCATTTTAGTTGAAATAAAATCCTATTACGTATCATAGGATCATCTACAACTATAAGGTAGGTCTTATACTCTCCTTCTCTCCATTTCATTGCGATTTATAAAAACGCATGATTATGTCATTCATCAGTGCCTACCGATGTTGTGTAAATTCACCAAATATTTTCTATTTAATTATTTGGCTTAATGATTTCATCCCTATTTATTATAAATTAATTTATTTAAATTTTTGGTAGATAGTAAGACACCCTTTTCAGTGTGCCAACATGGTCGGTATAAATTCTCTTAACCTTGGTATTTAATTCATTTAACTGCATGTCTTGCGTAACATATTTTTTTCATGTTTAATTTAAGTAATTATTTTTGAATAATTATAATCCTTTAATTGCTATATCATTGGTAGTTTTTTGTGCTGAATTATTTATTTACATAAATGTGCAAGCCCAGGAATTTAATTTAATTAAATGCCTGTGTTGGACAACCTATTTTTGTTTTGTTTAATATAAATAAAAAAATTTAGATTAATTATGACCATTTAATGGTTGGATACTTGGTAGTTGTTTGTGTTGAATTATCTAATAATTAAAAATTACATTTATCTTCTTATATTGATGTGGTATCTTACCTTGTTAATATTGTTATAGTGCGATATTTAATTTATACCTTGTGATGTATGGATGTATCTGTTTAGTTTTCATATTGTAATTTCATATACTTATTATATCATATCTTCTACAATGATTTTTTTTAAATTCAGGGTGGGGAAAAAAGGTTAGTCACGTATTAAGATACAAACATAGACCCTCAATTCATGACTGGTTACCACTACTAATTTGAGACCGTTTCTTTGGATTTTACAGACCGAGACTTCCTCAGGAATTCCATCACATTTGTGTGATACCGGTTCTAAAAGGGCCCATCGGGGACATATATGTTTCCAATGTGGCTAAGCCAGCTTCAAATGATGCTTAACCAATTTTTACGAGATCAGGACGGACTCAGGGTAATGCCATGCATCGAGCGATACATGGCCTTTCAAAAGATTGACATGGATGGGCTTTGTGGTATTGGATAATTTGATGGATGTTCTGTAGCGATACATTCACGACAAGAACAGACTCCAAATATAATCTTGAATCTTAATAATGATGCACTAAATGTTTATATTAATTCCACTTTGAGTCTCTTGAGATTGGTGATATTTTTCTAGTATGTTAAAGCACAACTTGTTTACACATGGCTTAGACCACAAGTTAAATAACATGTTTAGGGTATGCTTCTTAATTGTTTTATCTTGATTTTACATGATTATATATATCTATATATGTGGACTCTTTTTATTAGAGGTACGTCCTTCAGACTCCCAGCTTAGGCCGAGCAGGTGATCTGGGATGGGTGTTGTTGGGATTATGGGCCAAGTTAATTATTTTATTTCACATAGTTAATTATCTATATTTAATATATAATGAGACACTGCATTTTGTTACTACACGAAATACAATGGTTTAGAAACCATGGGTTCCATCCTACTAGAATTCTATCTCACAGACTGCTCAGGCCTCATTGAAACCCGAGTAGATTATATGCTTGTAGTTATTGAGAAAGGGAATCATGCTTCTTCCGATGATTTATTGTTTCTTTATACATAGGATGGAGACTAGGGAAGATGACTGAGCCTTTCCCATGATACAGTTTTCTCACATGGTGTCTTTTCAATTTAGTTGACAGTGTGTTTGTGTTTCTATTTTTCTGGTTTTTTGTTTAGAATGACATAATGACATGACACTATTTTGTGAGCTTCTGTACTTGATTCTTATTTAGTGAGATTATTTTTATTCCACATACTGTAGTTTATAAATTTTTTTGACTCAACTATTTATTATTTAATTTTTTTACTTTCACTATGATATTACCTATTACCAATAGGGGAATAGTCTCCCCCACTAACATGAAAAAGTACCTCGCTGATAGTCTTTAGCCTCTGGCATTCGGTGAGATGCGCTTGAGGTCATGTAACCCATACGTCCAACCACCATCTTAGAGGTGAGATGGGTCAGGACATTACACATCTACTACCATCACTGAATCCTTCTTTAGATATCTTAAAAATCAAGATCACCGAAACAGGTATGTTTTCCTAAAATATGGGAATTAACCTCCCTTCTGTCCATAATATTTTAATTGTAGTTAAAAACGATACAAATATAGTTTTTTTCCTAAAATCATGAAGTTATCCTTCATTCTTTCAATCATATGAATGACTGTTATTTGTTTTCACAATTTACTCTACTATATATTGTTTTTAATTTCGTTAGAATGCTTCTTCAAATAGCCTACAAATCCAGATATCTATAATATGCATGTTTAATTAACATTGAGGAATTAACCTCCCTACCATCAATTAATTTTTATTTGCATTTACATACTATATGAATGAAGGATATTTGTTGTAAAATTGTGGATTTAACCTCCATTTCAACCAATAAATGAATGCATGTGATTTTTATCGCTACTGACTCCACAATATATTGATTTTCCGCACATATAACCTATGAAACAAATGATTACAATGATTTCATATGATTATGTTTCCACTGTTGACTCCACTATATATTGAAAAGGTATTTTTTTCATATGATTATGTTGTGATTCAGTTATATTTGTCCCTATTATGGGATAATCATCTCTATGGAAAATACAATGGATCTATATAAAAATGTAAAGGTGTATATTAGTTGGTCATGTCTTAGAGTTTTTAGAAATATAATGATTTTTCACATCCCTACATAGCGATGAACAAAAATATTGATGAATGTTCATGGGATAATGGAATGAATTCCTTCAATTTACATGCATAGAGGAGAAACTTAACAGATTCATATCATTTATGTATCAATGAGGTTTCATACATGTATTTGTTTTACCAACTCATTCATCAATAATATAGGATGTATGTATGTTTATATTCGTTTTAAATCAAGGGGTAAATGGTACAGTGATAATCATATTCTTCATTAGTTGAGCTTTATGGTTTTGATTTTCACCATAGATTTGTTGATCTGAACATGAGATCGAGATATTAAATCTATACAACAACTTGAATTCAACTAAATTTAGCATCTTGTGGGTTTTGTCCAGTATTTAAAGAGAATAATCAAGAAAATTATATTTTAATAAATAAATGATTCTTAATTTATATTTATTATTATAAAATATTAATAAATTCGTTTTATCTGGTTTTTTTTCATATACATTAGTTTCGCTTCAATAGGTGGGTTTTATTTGTTTATTTTGAAAATAAAATAAAATTTGAATATGTAAAATTAGTATTTGACTGAGTGTGAGTTGTGTAAAGAGTTTGAGCTTAAGATCAAGATGGATAACTGTAATGCATCAATATACTCATCAAAAATACACTTACTTTTGTTAAATGTATGTATTCAGGTATCCTTTTTCAGATTAAAAGTCAATATACATTTTTTTTATATGTACCTTTAGCAACATATTTCCAATATATATAGTGTACTGAATTATAATTTTTAGGTAATCAACTAATTGGTATCCTTATCAATTGTGTAACATTTATTTTTAATAATTAAAATTTCATTTCTAAGATGAATGTTGATTATTTTTATTTATATATTATAGGTGACTCATCATGAACATGAAGAGATAAAGGGAAATTTTTTAATAGAGTTGTATATCATGAATTTGAAAAAAAAAATATAGGATGAAGAATGATTTGGGGATATAATCAGACATTAGACTTGGGATTTCCCTTGAACTAGACCAACCCTTGCATGTGGGAGTATCCCAATCTAGTCTATGAGGTATAGAGGTTTCTTCAAGAAGCACATTAGTGGGTTTTATCTGACAATGTGAGATGGTTTTCCTATTCGGTTACTGATTCTATCCTCTATATGGGGTTGGAAGTGGCTGTGTATCATCTAATGTGAGGTAAATTCTCTGAATTCCTTCATTTTATCATAATTGAAGGATTGGGTGAGTCTAAATATTTTTGGTTTGTTGGAAGGAACCAAATTTCCACTGATTTGAATTTTTTATAATATATGTTTCTTTTGTTTTAGTCATCATTATGGGGTTAGAATAATATACTACACATGGTATATTTGTTTTCATTTCTATTATCTTTCATATTCACTTATCATTAATATATTTTTCGTTCCCCCATTTTCCTAACTAAATGTAATACAAATAGAGGTAATAACTATCTATGTTTTTAAAAAAAAAATTTAAATCCAAATTGAGGCAATCACTATCTATGTTTTAGAATAAAATATTTCAATTCAACACTAATATTCAAAAACCATCACTCGATATATGATTGAAATTATGATTTATTATTTTATAATTTTTTTTAGTGAGTCATGTATTAATCTGTTTGTAACTTTTCATTCTGTTCAGATGATGATTTCAATTTTAGTAATGGTGGATCTTCTAGGAATTTTGTGGATGCCAACTAAATTCTACTATGAAATTGGATTCTTCCCCTCGAAAAACATAAGATGGGGAATGTTTTCTATGGATCCAATTATCTTAGATATCTTGGTCTCCATTAACATTTCAAGATGGTTCTACTTACCATTTCAATGAATAAATTTGAGATATCAATTCGGTACACATACATTTAGATGAAACTAAAACATATATAATTTCCTATAGGTTGTTGAAACATAACTGATTCCAGATTTTTTATATGTAGCTATTTCCCTATTAATCATACATAGATATTTCATGAATTATTATTAATGTGTCTCTAAATTTCTAATAGTTTGTGTTTTAATAGATATTATATTTATAATTATGGATTTCTTATTAATGTGTTTCCCTATCAGTCATACAAAATATGTTTTCTTATTTTATATAAATTTATGGATAATGTCATTTCAATTCATGGGAAAGTACTAGTCTCCAATAAATGTAAAGTCATATTTCATATTACTAATGAATTTATGATTGTTCATCCCAATGATGATGAATACAAAGTTATGATGGAAATTAATTCTATCTTCTAGTTCTTAATTCCTATTCATGAGTGGTATTTACCATATATGTTTTTGGAGAATCTCAACATTGTGATTATGCCTAATGTAATTGATTTTCTGATCTCTTTCTAAAATAATTTTCCTCACATCCTAAAAATTATGAAGCTAATTTTTAAATAGAACTCACATATTGTGCCATAATTATTCAAAAAATACTTATTAAATATTCCTAATTGAGTTGTTTTAATTGAATAACAAACATCTGATAAATCCTGATTACAAATTCATAAAAATTATTACATCACAATGGGTTTCCCCTCTTCATTTTGGTTATGAATAAGGCTGACTCAACTCATATTTTCATTAATTATTGGTAACATAATAAAAACAGTGTAAAGAACATGTACCCCTACCCTATATCGATTATTTTTTGATCAACTTCAAGAAGATCAATAATTTTCCATGATTGACCGTTTTTTAGATATTATCAATTGAGGATTCATAATGAGGATATTCAAGATAATTCCTTCCATAATAGGTATATGAATTATGAATTTATTGTAATATCATTCTGACTTACTAATTAACCATATATCTTCATAGATTTATTTAATATAGTCTTTATATATTTCCTTAAAGAGTTTGTGGTAGTAATTATAGATGATATTATTATATATTCCATGAGTAAAGAATAGTATGAAGATAATCTGATAATTATAATGAATAACCTATAGAAGGATAATATATATGAAAAATTCAACAAATGTGAATTTTGGAATGAAAAATATTCATTCAGTGTTCATATAATATAACAATAGCCTATTTTGGGTGAACCATCAATTATTGATATTTTTGAGAAATTGTCCCAAACAACAAAATTTAATGATATATAATATTTAAATGGTCATTTGGATATTAATGATTGTTTTTGAGATATTTCTCAATAATATCTAATCCACTCATCAATTTGACTTGGAAGTGGGTTATGTTCTTATGTATAGATGATTGTAAATAGAATTTAAAGGAATTCAAGGGAGGATGTTCAGTGCATTAGTGATCACACTTATATATTGGGGAGAGGTAATTATCATATATAAAGATTTATAAAACAAGGTATGTAAATGTTTCCTCATAAATAATGAAATAATGATATCATATGCATCACATAAATTGAGAATATTTGAGAATAATTAACTAACATACGATTTAGATATGTATGTTATAATTTTGGCATTGAATATATGGAGGAATTTTATTTATGGTGAAAGGTATAGAATATATAAATATTATAATAGATTTAAGTATATATTCATAATGAAAGTGTTTAGTACATTATAGATAATATGTTTGAAATACATTAAATAATTTGATTCCTCAGTACATTACCACCAAACGAAGGAAAACAAGGATACTGATGCTTTGGGTCAGAAGGACCATGATAGTTTGACAATGAAGTTGATTTAAGGAGAACCACTATTTATATATTTATATAAGACACAACAGTAAATCTAAATGAAAGGGGATGGATCCTATATTTCTCATATAGTTGTTCAACTATCCATATATGTCATTATTATAGAGTAGTGAGGGAAGATGTGTGTCTATATAAGAATGTATGGAGTTTTAATGAGGTAAGAAATGATATTTATACACTGAAAATGTACAGAAATTTTGTATTTTACCCATCAAAACTAGAATTAATGTAGGAACTATTAGATGAAAATCATAGTTCATTGGTCTCTAGTAAACCTTCCAGTAAAAATATGTATAAAATTAAGAATAAATATTTCTATTTAGAATATATCAAAAGAGATATTAATGATAATGTGTATCAATTAATAGTATGTCACCATGTTAGAGTTTAGAGACAAAATTATAAGAGATTATATAACCATAACCCATATCTTTATGGATATGGGAAAACATTACCTTGGATTTTTCCATCGGACACCCCAAAACATCTAAATGGAACGATGTTATTTTGGTTGTAGTCGATCACCATACGAAGTTAAAATAAATCATTTTCATAAAATTTTATTTATATATTCATCATATTTACATATAATAAATTGTTCAACTGGATGTATTGAATAGAGTACCATATTATATAATATTCAATTAGGATCAATGGTTTACCTCAATGTTCTAGAAAAGACTTTTCCAAATAATGGATTCATAATTTTTTTACAATATTACATCTTTATGTATATATTACGTTTGAGAGAAATATTCAATCTATGGAAGATATATTTAGATATTTTACACTAGATTTTAAAAGTTATTGGGATCAACACATTCCTTTTTTCATTTTTTCTTAAAACAACATATTTTATTTGATCATTTATATGTCTTATTATTAAGACCATTATAATAAGAAGTAATGAACTCCAACATACTGTTATGATGTTAGAAAAAAAAATCAATAGGGACCTGATGTATCTTATTAGGTGGATGAACATGTTATAACTATTCATCCATATATAAGGGAATATCATAGTCAAAAAATATGTTAAAAATATTCTGTGATATCTAATGATTAAATTTTTTGAAAAATGTACTCCTAAGAATATATCCTTATAATAATTTTATGATATTTGTAAGGAAACGAATGTTGAGCCCTAGATATGTCAGTCCCTTTGAATTTTTTGATTATATTAGGATGGTATTTTATCATTTGGAACTTTCAAGAACCCTTATCAAGTTAAAGATGTGTTCCATGTATCTATCTTGAGGAAGTACATACTTAATCTATCACATGTACTGAACTCGGAGGTATTTCAAACGAAGAAAAATCTCCCTTATAATGAATAAGAAAAAGAAATATAAAATCAAAAGTATAAATATATACAAAAAAATACCACTCACCTGGTATATGTTTGGTGGTGAAATAATAAATTAGTGGAAACTCTATAGTAACCCATCGTTATTATGAAAAATATATTTCTTCAATTATTGAATCTGAGTGATGATTTTTTCGAGGAAAGGGTAATTTTGAGGAGGGGGTAGAATGTAACATTCCAATATTTTATTATATAGTAATATATAATTTAAAATGATTTCATTGATAGTGTCCTTTACATGAAACTATAAGTATATAATAATCATGATAAACTATTGATATTTTATTACTTAATAATATATTTATTTCATTTTTTTTATTTTTTAGGTATAAGTAGGATTTAACACATTATGATATATATATATATATAAAGTTCATTATAAAAACAATGTATTTATTAATTCTTAATAGATAAAAACATAATGTTTTGTAGACATTTTGTTTTTCAAATGTGGGATATTTAGTGAATATTAGAATTAATTTATGATTCTTATATAAATTGTATTTTATAAAAAGGATTAAAATTTTGAAAATATCATTTCCAAATTGTCATTTTGTGAATTATTTGTATTTTTCTGAAAAGAGTGATTATCTAGTGAATTGTAAAAAATATTGATTTTTATTGAAAAGTATATTTTTATTGAATTTATCTAAAAATATCTATTTTTCAAAATAGATTCACTGTATTTTTGCTATATTATATTATAAATAAAAAAATCAACATTACTAGATTCAATATTATTCTTGAATTTGGTGTACAAAATATTATACATAAAAAGAAAATTTCCAAAAAGTGGTTATTCCTTTAATTTTATAATTTTTATCATAAACTATTTTATATCAATTATAGAAATTATATATTTTCAATAGGAAAAAATTGTTTTAATCAGGAGTTGAAAATTTGTTAAATAATTCCAATTTATTTTTATTCGACATGATTAACAACCATTGTAACTGTTTTTACACTATTAATATAAAATAAGTTAATTTAGATTACTAAGAATGTAATAGGGAAACAATTTCCTTATAACACATCATTTTATTTAATTTTCTTATTATATTTCATCCATAATAATCCAAAATTCTATGTTATTACAATTTCCATTTAAATTTGACTTTGACAAAAATATTATTTCAGTAAAAGGTAATGTAAAAAATGTAACTTTCTTACATGTAATATTTATAATATTTTAAAAAAAATGTAAAAATTATTCTAAATTATAAATTTTTATTTAAAAAATTATTTTTATTATTTAAATTTAATATTAATTTTAATATGAAACAATTATATTCAATTATTATGGAACACCAACACAATGCTTGTGTAAGGAATATGAAATGGGTGTAAATGATTTTAAAAACAATAAATGTAATTTTTTTGAGTAATTTATAGTTTTAAATTTAATTTATATAATAATATAATATATTAAATATGTTTATAAGTTTTATATTATAATTAATTTTCTATCATGCTTTTTTCAAAATCAAATTTAATGAATTGTTCAAAAATATTAATTAATTATATTTTATAATAAAATTATTCTTTATTAAATGGTTGACCATTAATTAAAAAATAACATATTCATAAAATTTAATGGTATATGGTTTAAAATACCAATTATTTTCCATTTATTATTCAGTTTTCCATTTATGGTAATATTCTTAACCCATAAAGAGTAAAAACATTAATAATGATGTAATTGTAAAAAGGGTTAACAATTCATTAAACTATGAGATATGGTTATAAACATAATAAATAGAAATAATTTCTTGTATTAGAGTTTTTTCATAGATATTCATATTATTTTATTATTGTGTTATTTTTTGTCCATTTTCTATAAAAATGAATTTACATTAATTTAATACTTTATGTAATTTGAAGTGTACCCCTACCCTCACATATAAAATGGAACTTCATTTCCTTCTTAATTAAAATGTTTTATTCTTATAGATATTCACATAGTTAACAAAATATAATTATATATTCCTTAATCAATTCATATATTTTTTTCTTTCCAAAATATTATTCTTTAAACCCTATGGAGTGGGCTAAAGAAATATTCTCAATAAAGCAGTATAAATCATAACTCAGCCATTTATATTTTATTTTTTAATATACCTACTATAAATATAAATAATCCTTTATAAATAATGATTTTAGTATTTTCAATAAACCTAGTTTTTATTATGATTATATATCATTCATTTTCCACCTTCATCCAATCCATTGTAGAAAGATAATGTTGCTTGTTCGTACATATGGACTACCACCACCATGAAGAGTTTTGATTAATTTTTCATTTCCATTTTTCATGGATCATAATAACGGTATATAAAAATAATATATATGATATAATAATTATTATGAATACTTAATTTATTATTTACCTTCCTTTCATTCCATCCATTTAAATATGGAAAAATCACTTGTCCGTACATACATTCTACATTCTCCATGAAATTATATAATTCATTTTTATCACCAGTATATATATAGTTAAAAAATAATATTAAATTAATACATATGATAATAATGATATTATTATCACTATTTATATGATGTAATGATTATCAATGTATAAATTCCTATACCATTGAACCCAAATATGTAGGAGAAATGATGAATTTATCAACCAGAACATTGATTTTAAAAAACAAATTTAATAAAAGGGTGATAAGATTTAATAATTAAAACATATATGGTGTGATATCATTGAAAAAGGTATTAAAATTCAGGTTTAATAAATATATATTAATTATTCATGATTTTTTAACACATATGTTGAAAAATAAGACTTGAGGTATGGGATTTATGTCTCAATCCCAATTTTATAATATTGTGTCACACTTAGGAATGGGTTTCATTATATTATGGGAGGTCTTATAATTATAAATCCCTCCAATTCATATTTTAATTCTCATATATCATTATATAAATATGGGACATTTTTTGATGTTCTCGACCCACTATGAGAAACGGGTTACGATACTGATCAACTGTAGAAAAAGGTGATGATGAATCATTTATAATGATATAGGAAATATGTGTTGATACCTCATCCACTATTAATTGATTGTCCTAGTATTTTAACTTGACATATGAGATGGTTTACATACCTCTTAGTTTCAATAATTTTATCACACAATTCTAGTCTGAACAAGTGGTTAATGATTTATTTATGATTTTTTGTCGATATTATGATTCATTTATATTAAAATAGTAATGTTTTATAACAAATTTATCTATTTTTATCACTGATGGATTGGGAATGAAATATGACTATAATGATCATGAATAGATACCCTTTTGTTTATCACATTAGTTCTTAGAATAATGTATTGATATATCACTTCTTTACCCTTACTAATCATTTGATCTTACCCACTCATATTTTTTCTTTCCCCATGTTATGAAAAAAGTTTTTATGTTCGTTATTATGATAGAGGAAGAAAATGAGAATACATTAATGTGTTATGTTAAATAATATACCTAAATAAGAAGTTCATTTTTCGAGTCACTACTGAGACTAATCTTTTACTATTCTGTTGTAGAACACAAATATATATATTATTTTTTTATCTGAAATGATGTAATATTTCTTTATATATTTTTTTAATTATAAAAGATTTTATGTAGGTCAAATAAACTCATCTAAAACCAATGTTAAAGGATTATCCATGTTCATTAAGATGATGTTTAAAGGAGTTAGTGTAAAATCTAGTAGGTCACCAACGATGTTTTTTATAATAACTGAACAATTTAAATAAATGTTCATAAAATGAGTGGAATGTAAATGAAAAATAAAAAAAATATTATGTTGGGAAATCATAAACTATCCAAGATTAAAAAATTATATTATAACCTGATTCATCTCCACAGTATTGTAGAAGTTATATCAATTCTCCATGAACCTCAGGATTACCCACATGACCATCATAACACTGAAATCATGACACAAGGCCACCATGACTCGGGTTAGTCTACATGGACTACATATGCCACAAGCCATATTAGGTAAACAAACAAGGCTATCAAACCAAACTTCCAATATCATGTTAGACTTCATGGTTATTATTACATTCCATTGTTAATTCAAATCCACACAATAATCAATACGCAACCTATCTCACGTGGTCCCCCTCAAAGTGATTAATCAAGACTTGGAGGACACTCATTTAACCTTTTTACAAAATATCACATGTCTACGATCAATAAACCCACATATATATATACACTAACAATAGAAATGATAGTCTTGACCTATACACAAAGAAAAATATGTTATATCAATAGATGTCTGATTTGTTATATATACACACACAAGAATGCCTTATCAAGATAGGTATATTAGGTCACACACACAAAGAAACACACACACACATTCCCAAGAATGTAATATCAAGAATGGTATCATGGGTCACATAGACACAAGCATATCATATCAGGATAGGTATCACTGGTAATGAATGCTCATTCACAAGCATGTCCTTCGAAGAGTGGTCTCACAACCACCCCCCCACATATAATAATTTTATATCATATAATTTCATTAAATTGTTATATCATGGTAGATAACATACTACATTAATCCTATCAAATCATAACATCCGGGATCATTACCCAAATCATGATCACAGACCAAAAATTTCCTAAAACAACCCAAAAAAACATGAGGATTGTAGAGTAAAAAACAAATAGGAAAAACATGTCAATAGATAAGATTACATTAGACTTTCCCAATAAGATATAATATAGCAAATGGATCAAGATGAATAAAATAAATGTAATGAAAACAATAGATTTCTAAGTACCCTATCCTCAAAATTAGATAAGAAATCACATTATATAAAGTTTGAATTCCAAGATAACAAAATGAATGTCTAGATATGTGGTCTTTTATGGGGATAAGGGAGAAGATATTTCAGGAAAATGATTCATAGAGGACACATGATCTCTTACCTTGAAATCCATAAGAACCACCTCTCTATATATAATAAAATTGGCCTTTATAGGGGATGAATAAACTAATAACTATGAATAAAATCCATTAGATTCACAAGACCAAAGTATAATAGAAATATAATGGGGTTTTCGAGATATTTTTTGTTGAAATGTGAATATTTCGAATAATTAATTCCATAAATATAATTTTTTTGTAACATTTCCCAAAACCATATGTTAACCAAGAGAGGCTCACTAACTCTTCATGGAACCTACATGGTTTGAGTACATGGCTGGGTAAACTGTATTCCAAACATGATTATTCTTCCATTATATATTATAAGGATAAATAGGGAATTTCATATTGTTATATCTAAATATTATACAATCATGTTCCACCAACTTATCCTATACAATAATCCACATGGTTTACTAGGTAATTCTTCATGATTTCCCATAATCCTTCTCAAAATATCCCCCCATTAAAGGTTTCAAAACCCATCCAACACCAACCAGAATATACTTGATACATTATCCAATCAAATATAACCCAAAAAAATTTTAAGTTAATGGTAAAATAATGTATAAAAAATATAATTTACAAGGAAATTTAAATATTACCATATATGTACATATCATCCATAGGATGTGTATATAGTTTTCGTACATAAACAACAAGGTCCATTGATCCCACACATCCTGTTCACATTTCAGAGTTACCTTCCATAGAATCTCATGTAACCAAATTCTCATGTGATAGGTTCTACCGAATATCATATCAATTTACTCATTTTAGCCTACAAAAATTACAATATTTTCCTAATACAATGTATCTTCCTTTATGTTTATATTATCAATTGCATGAAAATAATCTAACTCATACCATCCAATCAAGGACATAGAGAACACATCATCCAGACCTCAATGTAATTAAGGAATATACCTTCATAAATAAACATTTTTTATTTTTTCTATTATATCCAATGGCCACACAAACTAAAAAATCAATTTCCCCTACCTCTTACATCACCATTTCCCCAATCAAGGTGATTCCCTCTAGTAAATTGAATCACCCATGAAAAACACTAAAGGTTTATATCATTTGTCTATATAAATTGGTTCCTGCTCTGATCGATATCCAATTTCATCTAGATTAAACAATTCTATTAAAACATATCTTGAAATAAATGTATCTTACTAATAACTATCTCAGTATATTTTCTACTGATGTCCCATCCTCCGAGTCGCACTTATGAACCTAATCCATGGAACCAAATTTCCTTAATTTCACAACTGATAATATATAAAAAACACTTCCATATGATCTCTTACACAATTATTCACATGAATAAATTAAAGAACCATAATATCTCACATAATCAAGATATTATAATGAACCAAGCCTAAAATTATAGTTATGTGTCAGTTGTTCATTATTGATCAATTTTAAATGATACCTTTTCATGTGATCTGAAATCTATCAATACAAATCATTCACCTATATGGACACAAAATAGAACTACCTCTAACTACATTTTTAGTTCAACTACCTTACACTCTTAATATGTACTATGAAACTATATCAATACTAAGTAAATTCATATAAAAATTCCATTATCATCTAAATGATGACACTCAAAAGACATGCTAATAGTTATTTGACATGATTACATAATTGAACCCAACATCGAAACTCAAGGACCCCATATACTAACATAAAAAAACTCTTTCACTATTAAGTAACATAAATATTCATGTATATATTTTTTACCAAAACAAATTGAAGGCTTTTCATATACCACAACTGAGAATTCGACAAAATTTCTAATCTACTATATAGCTATTACAACCCACATTGGTACCCCAAATAAAACTTCACCACTGCACTTCCCCAACCATGACAGGTAAAAGTTCACTCCATTGGAAAATTAACCACCCTTCACTTATTATAGAGTTTTCACCTCATGCATCAGTCATACCCTAACATTGGGGTCTTGTACGTTAATCCTCACCAACTTAAACTCTAGTGGTATTTCACTGAATTGTAAAAATGATTCTCCCACCATCAACCTCCAAACTCGCAAATGGGATCCACCTTCAACACTATATCATTTAATATATAATTTATATTAATATAAAAAATAACCTTATCATTACAAAACAAATGTATAACACCATCTTCCTTTACAAACTTTTCTTCGCACAACATGATGTTGATCACCTCCCATTTCAAATATGGCCACCATAGGTTTGATGAATCAATATATAAAATCCAACAATACTTATAAATCATAACCTAGGTTATTAATAATGTGTCTTATAATGAAAAACTATTATTAATTTTATCAAATCTTTTTCCATAATCACTATCAAAATAAACAAGACATTGTGATGGATCAACAAACTTATTAATAATTTCAACTGAACACCACAACATTCATCAAAAACTGATCCACACATCCCAAGTATTCACAACACTAAACCATAGTTCAATAATAGATAACCCATTATGACTCGTTATCATCCAATCTTACCTATACTAATAAATTCTCCATAACCCACCGTTATCCATGGACACTCTTCCACACGAGGTCCCAAGTTAATAATTCTGATGCTACACCACAACTTATGTGCTTCTATATCGCCAAACTAATTGGATTTGGATTGAAAAGAAACATAAAAAGTGTTTCATTCCTCCTATAAACCTAGTACATGTTCAATGGTAACCTCATGTAACCTCACTAATTTCTTATATCCAAACACATCATGAATAAATATGGAGATTCTAAACACATTCACTACCATGGTTGTTCAATTAGGAAATACCCCTTAGATACATGTCCAACTACACATAACATTATATAAGAACATCTCAATAGAATTACATGCCAAATAAAACCACATACCATAAGTCTGTTATCCTAAAAACCTACCAGAAACAAAAGGTTCCTATACCATTTTTACAATAATGTAAAAATGCATTCAAGTATACATATCTATGAACAATATATCAAATAATTGTCAAGACCGAAATTCATTTTCAGGCCTCTACTTCATAAAGGAATATCAATGATCCTATATCCATCTAAGGACTATATTTGGTTTCCCTAACAAAATTACATGATAACCATTATTCCCTACCCCATATTAACATTTTTAAGAAACTACCCTAGGACCCATTCATGATATATACAATTTGATTATTTTGTTAACCACTACATATAGTATAAATTTCTATTTCCTAGTGAAACTCCATATAAATGAATATTTGAACTGATTAAAAGGCACTGAGTCACCCATTAGGGTCATAATTTTAAACCAAACACAACATGATGATGCCAAATTCTCAGTCTAATGATGATCAAGCATCCATAAATATGGTCTTTTTAAAATAATCATAAAATATCATACACCTAGTTTCAATATCTCCCTTATCATTTACTAATCATGTCAATGAGAACAACCCACTCACACTAACCTTATAAGGAATTATAATCTTTTTTACCACATTGGTGAATACATAACCAATGGATTCCAAGTGCACCCATCATAAAAAAAACCACTAGAAAAAATATCACACCTAGATACTCATTTTTATGGTTAAGGGTTACACCATACATATTTCCATATAACACGTGGATATATACAAAAAAACAAAACATTTCTTGCTCATGCACTGAAGGGGGTTTAAATTTATTCATGGTCCAAATATCAACCTACATCCCATAACACTTCCATATTATCATTATAGTGAGTCACGAAACCATCACATGAAAGCATAAACATCCACTAAATCTATTTAATTGTCCACTTAAAGTGAAATCTTCGATCCAGACATGCCAAATCCTACTAAATACTTCTATTAAAGGAATATCTTTAACAAACCATACATTCATAACATCACTAATTAAAAAATTTACAAAAATAATATTAATGATCCTTATCTTGGATTTACAAAAATGCAAAAAGAAAAAAATAAAGATGATTTCAATAGGTCCTTTCATTATCAAAATAAAAATATAGTTTAGAAATTCCAAATATGTCTACCAAAGTATAGGATCATTGATACAAACCAATAATGTTATATGAAAAATCCAATTCAAAAAACATTTTCAACCAAATAATATGGGGAAAACTTTTAAAACCATTAGAACCATAAAAATAAAATCCCCCTTTTCTAAAACAGCATGAGATAAAAAAATTATGATTTAAAATATTTTCCTAAAAACTAAATCTTCCTTGATTTTATGGCCTAACTGTCATAAAATACCTTTTTGAAATCCAAATTTCATTCAATAAAACAATTTAAACCATTTATAAAATACTTGACTTCCAAAAAAATTCCATTTCATAGACACACATCTTTCACAATTCCATTACGAAATCGTTATCCCTTCAAAAATAATTAAAAATAATTTATACCATGTGAATTTTCATTTTTAATTTTTTTAAAAAAAATTAAACAAGATTGTCATGATAAACATAGATCACATAAAATAATCCTACTTTCTACAAAGGGGTAAATAACATATTTTCAACACCTAAATGTTAGTTTTGATAAAATATATATTAGTTTATAGTATAATTAGTTTATGTAAAATAATGATGGCATGTAAATAACATATGATTCTATGTTCCAATTGATGATGCACAAACTTCCCCACTACTTTCCAATTGGACATGAAAACATCCCATAAATCATAACAAAAATATAATGTGTATCACTCAATGGAAAATAAATAAATGGTAAAATATAACCAAAATAACTATCCCACCAATGGAAAGATAACATTTTTACTATTCATGGGTTATCTAATCCTATGAATATGTTCCTTATTATGTACTAATAACATCATATATCATGTCTTCCTTTCCCAAATAGGATTCCAAAATAACAAAAAGGATATGATACTATTTTATAACACCCTCACTCAAATCACCCCATCTAAGTATGTGGGTTTCATGAACTAATTCATGAATCTCCATATTCAAGAGGTATCTCAGATGTTTGAAGGGATTAGGTTGAACATGGAGAGACTACACACCTATAAAAAATTATGAATCATAGTATAAATTAGAAAAAAATTTAGAGTAACAAAAAATAAAATGTAGAAACACTGAAAATAATAACAACATCATGTGCGATGAACATATGCCATAAAACACTAAGTAAATTCTTCCTAATCTCCACATGTTTTAGATATATAAAAAACTTAAAACTAAAATGTAATTAAGGATTGATATATATAAAGTAAACTAGTGTCAATCCAGATATTTCCTTGACCATCCATCCCCTCTGAAATAACATCTGTATGCAGGGCCATTGTCCTTATCAGAAATTCATGCCAATGGAGTCTACACATGCACTGGGATTTTCATGCACAGTTTGAGTATAAAGATAAGTAATAAAAAATCAATACAACCTTACCATAAGTGAAAAATTTATATAATGTTTGTGTAAGGGAATGAAATTAATTTAACAAGTACAAATCACATTCCAAGTTATTATATGCTTACCAGACTACCACAAACCCTTACCCCAGATTCCTCAAATCCATGTCAATGGTGAAGTTATGAATGGTTTACATAAATTTTACCACAATAAAAAAACCCACTTCTGTCTCAGAACATTCGATGGGCCAGCATGCCTCAGATCCAACCACATGCCTTTCATACCCCACTAAAAAAACATAGGTTAGTCCAAGAGGCCAACAAGCCACACAACCAGTCTTTGTTCAAGAATCAAAGTCATCATTACTTGAACTTTTCCATCCCACACCACACTATAATCATTATGTGTCACATATCACATGTGACCCATCTAAGGGGTTAAATAATCCATGATGGATCCACCATTCTCTTTGATAACCTAGAGATAAATTATATTGGAGACACACATATATACATACACATGCCATAATAAGGAATTTTGTGAAAAATAAATATAAAAAAACATGTCATATAAAAAATATATCACGGGTTACTCAAACATGTAATATAATTTCCTATAAATAGATTCCTCTATGATCATATAAAGGTACAAACAGCCATATCATATCAAGAAGGGTCTCATGGGACACACACATACACACACTGTATGACATATCGAGAGAGGAATCATGGGTCACACACACAAAAAAAATGTATTTTAAATAGGGGTATCCTGATACATAATAAAACACAAAAATTTCATATAATACATTTTTATATAATTATCAAAAGAATGTATGGATATTTATACCTTAAGAATATTGAAGATCAGAATCATGCTTCTATACCTAAGTTGATCTAACAGAGAAATTATATCATGAACTATCCCAAAAAGATGATGGGGATTCAATAGTTAAGATTAAATAATAGAAACATGTTAATATACTGTATTAGATTAGACTTATCCAATGGGATCCAATGTAATGAGAATAATTATATGAATCTGAGGAATATAAACACAAACACAACTTTCTGTCATCCTGTTCCTTAATAATATTGATGAAATCTTATTAGATCTTGTCAGAATTCAAAGATCATACCATGACTGTAAGGATTTAGGGTATTAACTATATAGAATATAAAATATCCAGCAAGAACAATAATAAAAATTGAAAAACGATTACTTATCAAGAAATCCCTAGGACCGATATCTCTAAATTTAAAATATTCCTCTTAAAATGTAATTAATTCTACATAAACAACTACTGGTGTCTCTAAGATTAAGGACCCATGTCATAAGTTGTTTTAAAATGGATCTTGTGGAGCTTTCGGTTAAATTAAGAAATTTTTTTAATTAATTTCAAGCACCCAAATTTTCAAACAACATGCCAACCATGCAAGGCAGAATTATTATTCATGGAACCTATAGATTTTGGTCACATAGTTTAGTAAATAGTGTGCTTACCATGATTTTCTTTTAGTTCTGAGTTAAATATTTATATGGGTAATATTTCATGGTTAGATCTAATCATGCACTATGTTTGGGCTACCAATATCTACTCACAAATTTGATTGAAAATTAATTGGATAAAACCGCACAATTTTCCTATATAATGAGGAAACCATGTTACTCGTTAAAGGATCCAAAAATCCTCCAAACCCACCCATAATCGACTCAAGACATTATCCAAAAAATTATAACTCAAAACATTTTAATGAGATGTTGAAATAAGGCATAACACAACTGGAAAGTATGAGGCTGTTACAATAGCGCCTAAAAAAGATATTATTTATACGTTTTACAACATTAATATGATTTAAAATAATCCCTAAATCATCAATTATTTTTTTACAATAATAATATTATTACATAATTACTAAATATTTTGTTATTTAATTAATATTTAATTAATATTAGCAAAAATTTACCTAAACCTAATAATAAAGTCCCAATCCTATATATAAATCCAATATTATGAAAATAATTTTATATCTATTTTAAATCTAACCTCATAAATGTAAAAATTAATTTTAAAAAATATTCTTTATGGAGTGAACTTTTTTTCCACAATTGTGTATATTTCTAATAATATCAATCAAACTTATCATCATCATATGATATAAATTTGTATTTAAATACGAAATAGAAATTTTCAATAATATTTTTAATTTATTATAATTTTTGTAAATAATGGATGTTAAATAATAAATTGTTATAATTTTATTTTATCCCATGAAATACTGATATTAAAATTTTTTATTTAATAAAATTATAATTGGTTTTATCCAAATGGTTTTTTATTGGACCATATTATATTTCATTTAATCCAAAATTTTATTTACAATATAACTTTTAAAAATAGAAATATCTAGTTTGAAAAAAAAATCTGATAAAAGTAAGAAATAGTACATAGATGAAAACATATATGTTCTAGAGTATAATATTTTTCATATCTCTTTATGAATTTAATTTTATCATTTGGGAATTAAATAATATAATAAATAATTTTTCCTAAGAGATTATTTTAATCATGAAATCATTTCACTTTATTTATAAGTAATAACAGAAGTATTATATGCATAATATATTTTATTATTCAATAAAAAATTTATTTATGTTATAGAAATTTAAAATTTTAATAGTTGGTTAATTTTAATGTGCTAATTTAAAATTTATATTCAATTTTTTAAAAGTATTTACTTTTTCCTGAATATTAGTTATTAAAAATAAAATATAATTACTAATAATTTCATATTAGGTGCGTAAACAATATTTACATCAAAATAGAAAATTATTAATTTATTTTTTATTATTATAATGTTTTATAATCCATTTATCAGTTGAGTTGAAATTTTACTATAATAAATAATTATTTTATTATAATATAAATCATACTGATAATATACAATTTATTTCATCAGAGCGGTGAAATGATATCAAGGGAGTCAATTTTTTTTTAAGAAACCATTTATGGTTTCTAAAAATTAGAAAAATTGGGTGGTAGTCAAATTCAAAACCAGAGGCCTAAAAACCCCCAAAACTAGGAACAAACATGAGGTCTATCTAAAAAGGAACCTTAACCATAAATGAGATTCATTTAATGGAATGACCATAACTGATTTCAATTCCATATAGGGTCCAAATAAATACTTGGGACGCACCATAGTGTCTTAGATGACATCACCACCACACACATTATATAATGAATAACAAGAATGAATTATCTATTTACATACTGAAGAATACTATAAGTAATGGAATATTTATGATAGGAAAACAGTAAGATTGATATA
Source organism: Viscum album (assembly GCA_963277665.1). Taxonomy (NCBI): domain Eukaryota; kingdom Viridiplantae; phylum Streptophyta; class Magnoliopsida; order Santalales; family Viscaceae; genus Viscum; species Viscum album. The sequence continues at coordinate 1,340,927,085 of OY728155.1, read as the reverse complement.
AGTGATTTAATTTGGTAGAATAATGTGTATTGATAATGGATAATATGATCATTTAAGGGTAATGTGAGAATTTGAAAAGTAACATGATTGTTGGAATAACAATTCGGTCATGATATGATTTTTAACAATCATGTTTTTATTAAAATACATAATAATATCTAGTAATTGTATAATTATAAAATATAAATATTTTAAAATAATAAATGGATCAATGTATTTTTTTATTTTTAGATAATTGCTCTATTTACATTGGAATATAGGGAACCCTTAAAAAACTGAGAGTCCCAAAACATATGACTCGAAGGCCCATAGATTCAAATGGCATACATATTTGATCTCACAACACTAAAGGAGACCCTCTATAACACCTCATCGATATATGTTTCTACCTCATCACCTAACAATGTGGTCATTATGTTATTTCCATATAGAGATAGGTGATATGCCTAAACCAAATGTTGTGTCTACCTTATACCTCAACTATCCTATATCTGATTATCTCTAGATAGTGATCGGTATTGATATGATCTATTATTCTAAGGCTACCCTAATATATTTAAACATCAATAAATTGATCTTTTAGAGGAAGAGTGTCCTGGGGGCCAAATAGAAGGACTGATATCCCAATGCATGTAAATTGTACCATTGCTAATGTACCCCACTAAAATTTCTTTTTCATTACCTACACTGATATATTGTTGTATTACTTTTATAGTACCTTGGGAAATTCACTTCCACCCTATTTTGATCTCGAGTTTCATACATGATTATAGGCAAACATCACCACTTGTTTAATATCTCAATTACTGTATTAATCATTAAATGAGAATTTCAAAACATATACTTTCATTAGAAAAAAAATTATTAAAATAAGAGTTTAATTGTTTTAGAAATAAATACATGATATTAAAATGTTCATATATTGTTTATTTAACAATTAAATTTCTGATGTGTGGAATATTATTTTCACAAAAAAAGGACTCCAGTAAATCAAAATTATCCAATGCTGATATGTTTATAAAATTTGTAGACTATTAATATTTTATGAAAATATTAAAATAATTTATTTATATAAGATATTAATTATTAATTTATTTTGAAACAAATAATCTAATAAATTTAATAATTTCTTCCTTGAACTAAAAAATATTTTTTTACTGATTTATCTTAAAATACTAAAATCACTTTTGATAATATTTAAAATATTTACCTTTATTAATAATATATTTAATAGTTTAGAAAACAATTTTTTAAATCCAATGTATTCCATCAAGAAAATAATATAAACAATACTAGTAATGTAATATTGTTTAAATTTAAAATATCTTTATCCAAATACATGTGCATACCAATTGTTTTCAACTTTCTATAACGATAATTTATAGAGCATAAGTAAAAAATATTATCAAACAATTATTCTCCATGTGAAATAAATACCTACCAATATTCATATTTATCATTCGTATAAAAAAATTGAATGTGATAATTATTATATATTATCCATCAAGTGTCCTTTTAAGAATCACTTCGGGTCTTAAGGCACTCTTTTTGAATCGTTGAGAAGAAATTTAGCAAGGTAGGGCTTCGTACTTCTCTCATTTAAATTACGATTTGAGATTTTTTTTTATATAATACTAATAAAGAAAAATATTATATGATATAATGATTATATATAAATACTATCAAAATATATTTTATATATTATCACAAATATATTACATATTCATTCAAAATATACCAATTTCATAATATTTTGTTACATTGATGCAGGGGTTCTTAAAACCCCTCTTCATTTAATTTTTATACTAATTTTTAAATTCCATTACATTTCCTTTTTTAATTTTTATATACTTAATTATTATAAAACAATTGTATTAATATAAATGATATATTACAATTCAGTCTCATTATACCATCTTCTATACATTTTTATAAATTTAAAATATTTTGATAATTATAAATTCCATTATCTAAATCTCTATGTATGACATCTATATGTGGTATTTTTGCTCCAATATTACATAGAGGGGAAAATGTTTTAAGTAATGATGTTGGAAATATATTTGGATGAACCTATATTTGGTTCATTGTGAATGAAAATATATTTTTCCATATGAACCTTCAATATCAATGAATATTAACCTAAGAGGATCACCTTAAGGAAATATTATATTTGTAATGCATATCAAACATATATGTCACAAGCTACTATTTTTGAGATGAGATTTATTAATATTTGGTTTGGCCTTATTCTATTAAAAACAATTTTATCTGATGAAATTTTTTTATTCATATCCATATATAATGAAAGTAGAATACCCTATTACACCATTATCTTTCATTTAATTAGTATTCTTTCCCTTGAATTATGATTATCATATTATTTTATAATTTAATTAATATACATTCACATAGATATCCATATTATTCCATTAACTTGGGAGACCATGATAATATCTATATCCATTATTTCTCTATGGAAAATTGGTTATTATATATTCATGATTGTGTATGAGGTTCCTTATGGAATATTATTTATTAAATTATTTCTATGTTATTTTAATATGTTGGATACATTATGATTTTTATATGATAATGAGGGATACAATTATATAGACTCCTAATGAATAGTTAGTTCTATTTAGAAAAACAAGAATATGGTAATGGGATTATCCGTACCATTATGATGTATTAGCAGAAGGCCTTAATAGAATGGTTATGATGTTTGAAATTATGAATTCCATCATTATGAAGTCTATTATTTTTATATAATTAATTTTTTATTTCAATTTTATATGTAATCCCTAGATATTTTATGCTCAAATAATCATAGTTAGGGATCTATTTGATTATCTATTCCCACCAGATTATTTATTCCATGTTAGCTTCTTTTATACATTAACCCTTTCTAAGCATATGATCTTGTGGTTTATTTTATTTCTTATTTTATTAGGAATCCATGATAAATAATACATGTTATTTAAGTATAATTACTTAGTAATAATAATGTTTCATATTTTTATGATGTACTTTATGTTTCACATGTAATATATGGATTATATATTCATATAATATTCTCAAAATACTAAATTGTAGGATAATATTTATTGTTATATTATTTATTATATTACAATTATAATAAATTAGCACCAAATATGTGCAACTATTGTTAGGTTTGAAATAAATGGAATCATATAAACATTAAAAAATGTGTTTCACTCCTCAGCCTTTATGAGAAATACCTTAGGCCTTTTTCATTGTGAGAAAATTATTTTCTTATATTTATTTAAATATAACCTTATGGGATAATGAAAATAAACCCATATTCATATGGGTATAACTATATGGATATAGTGAAGGTCAGAAAAAACATTGGTTTATTTTTTTTCTAATACTAACCACTACATATGTGTCAATGAATTATCTTTCAATGAAATGAATTACCCCATGGGAATCATTTTTTTTATTTTTTATTTACATCATGAAGTGTGAAAAAACCACCCTTATCAATATTTTTCTCTTGAGTTAACTTCCAAAAATTGTCACACATAATCTTTATTACACTACCTGCCTCCCTATATCTCTTACTCGCAACCTCCCCTCCCCATTTCTCATCTCAGTCCTTATCCACCTCTATATTATTCATCTTTCCCTCACATCAACATTGCACTGAAACTATCATTTTCATTTCATCATCATTTCACTCCTTACCTTATACATTCATCACCACTCCCACTTGTTTATTATCACCTCATCATAACCCTCACTCATGTATATCATTTATTTTCATCACTCTCCCTCTATCCCAAATCTATTGACCATTTCCCCTAATCTGATCACAACCCTCATTTCTATCACTGTCTTATATCTCCAAGGTGTGTAGTAAAGTAGAAAACTAACCCATGAGTAGCAAGACCTACTGATAATGAAATGTGATGGCTAGATATTTCTTTCAAATACCCCCTATAATTTTTATTTCTAAAACATCATGAATTGTTTCTGGTATAAAGTGAGGATGAGTAATGGATGGTGTTCTGTTATCATAGGTTAATGATTTTTTGTGTGTTTTTTATTCTTGTATGAGGATAACTAACATCATTATATGATTTTTAATAATTTATTCACTATTTTACCTTTTCATAAATATTATTTCATGGTAATTTTTATTAATTTATTATTAATGTCTTATAAATATATCTATTTTGGAAAAAATTAGAACATAGATTTATTAAAATTTATTTATAGATTAAAAAATGAGATTCCCATTGGAATTTATAACCCCTATAAATAATTGGGATTATAAAAATTGGATTTATTAAAAAAGGGACAAAAATATGAATACCACTAGCAAAAGGCCCACAGTGGTTTGGCTAGAATAGACCACGTCTACCCATTTTTCATACCGTGTTTCATAGAATGTTTAATAGATGTACAGGAATCACGATTCTGATGAAAATATTTATAAAGTAAAATATTATTATAAAACCTTATGAAATCATCTCTTTCATTATAGGAATGATATAATAGTTAATATGAATTATTAATAAAATAACAAGTAATGTATATTATGATTTAATATTTTTAATTTTATAAATGAGGTAACTTTTATATTCTACTATTTAGAAATTATCCAAAATGAATTAAATAGAAACCATTCATAACTCATATCCATTATAGGGAGGGAACTTCCTATAAAATAAATTAATATCTTGCTATTGATGAGAAAATTATCACTATATTAAGAAAGTCAACTCAATTTCTGAAAATTAACCTTATATGTAAATAAAAACGTATTTTTCCACAACAAGGTGTAATAATAATTAATACTTTTATGATGAAAAAGTTTCAATATTATAATGAAATTAATAGTACATTAATGGTAGATAAAATGATTAGGTTTGTAGAGAAAATATTCATATCATTAGGATTTAATGAAAATTTTATGGTTATCATGGTTGTATATCATATAATAGAAGATGATGATCAACAGGTTTCATTAATTAGAGAAACTAATGAGGAATAGATTTAATTTATGGAATATAATTCTATTAAGGTGGTATTAATTAATAATTAATTTCCTAAAAAAGAATTGGTTTATATAGAAAGTAAAATTTTAAAATTGTATCCAATCAAAAAAAGAAATTATTGTTGAGAATGAGGATAACTTTACATGATTGATTTGTAATGCTACTGATTAAGTAATTCAAAAAAATATTGATCCCTTATTTTATGGAATAAATCCATGAGTTTGAAAAGAATTAGACACTTAATCATTTTTTATATATGAAGAGATAAGGAATCATACCACTAATACTAATAATAGGTTTTATATATCATATATTTTTAATGTAAATCCCAAGATAAAGACATTGGATGAGAACAATATATAATGATATTTTTTTATGAGAATATGGAATTATATAATGACCATCATTTAAAAATTATGGAATGAAATATCATAAGGAATACTTAAAGAACTTGGGATATTATTTGAGGTTTTTGGATAAAGGCCAAGATGATCAGAAGTTCAAATGAAAGGGGTAATATCTAAATTTCAATTATTTAACAAGGAGATGGGGAACTATTATAATCACTGAACCTAGAGAAAATATAATCTACACTAATATAATATTATAGAATAGGGTGGGATTATTAAATTACAATGGTGGAGGTTAGAGTCTCAAATTTTATTATAGTAGTTACTTGTGTCATAAACTCAAAGTTAGATATTTAACTATTTTATTCTAATTTTATATATTCATTTATATCTTTTACATTTTATAATATTATTAAATAATCCTATAATATATTAATTAACGAATTTCTAGTTAAAGCACATAGTTGAAAAATTATTGAAATAAAAATATATTAGGTTGTTTTTTAGAAGAATGCATTGAGGTTTTCAAGTTAAAAATTTAGATTTCATAGTAGTTTTTGGATTTTATATAATTCGTGGGATGTATTGAATATGAAATTATAATAATTGTTTTCATGAGTAGGATATTATAAATAATTAATAAGGGACAACATCACTAGTTTTAAATTAAGAAATTCTACTGTTATTTTGTTCCTTGAACCACATATAATGGCTCACATTAATGAAATATTTTGAGAAAATGACAATTAAATAAAATCTAAAAAAGGGATAGATTTCATAAAAATGAAATATGGGTTTATTATGAAATATTACATTTAGGTATTTCAAGGTAAATTACATACATGTAAACTAGACCATGATGTTTAATTCTCCATTGAAATCATTATTATTGAAAAACCTATAATTAAAACAACTTATAGAATAAACATCCTGGAATTAAAATTTTAAATATAAGTTTTGTGTAATTATCTATTCATACACCATAGTTTCAAAAAAGAGGGAGAAACTATTCATATTTTAATTTACAAAATTATGGGTCTATGAGGTTATTTTTTGATTATTTTAAATTCATTTAAATTAATGTCAATAAATGTAAAGACCTATACATTCAATATATATATATATAATTATTTGATATTATTACGAGACCACTAAATTAACATCATGTTATTCCGAGGCCCGTAGTGCCCGAAATGATCCATTGAAAAAGTGTTAAGCTAAAAATATCATGCGTGAGTAGGTTTCCTGAAAAAGTGGAATAACACTTAAATGGGTGACCAGACCAGAAATATAAGGTAACTGATGCATTGAGGATGGTGGGTTTTCCCTCGGAGTAAAATAAGTTTTTTCGGCGTAGGCCTCAAGTGTGACAACCCAAAAATGGAATAACTGTAAATAAAACAATTAAATAAAATTATTTTATTTTTCAAATGATTATAAATCATGAATGGTGTCTCGAATTAAAAATCGAAGTCCACCGCTAAAATTGTGACAGAATGCTATGCTTAGGCAGATTCTAACATTGGCTGGTGAGGGAAAACAATGAATGTTAGTTTTTTGGTTGCATATAAAATAATTAAGTAGCAATTATTTTATTGTTAAATCTTATAACTCTTAAATGGTAACTCGGAAAAAAAATATGAGATTATTGTTGAGCTCATGAGTGTGTGTTTCCCTTAATAAGATCATAACCTCAACTGCTGTGGGTTGAGTGAGACTGTTAAAATTTTTTGTACTTTTTTAAGTTATGATCTGTAAACGTTCAGAAGGAAATTTTTATCCTTTGAACCAGTGATCAGAATTAAAATCCAGGGGAACCGTTGATCTCGCAGCACTGATATTTTCTTAAGGGAGGCTTTACATCGACTGCAGTGGGTCAAGTAAAAATGTTATTTTTTACAACATTTAAAAATTAATAAAATAAAAAAATTATTATTTTCTTTTATTCAACCACCTCTTGAGTAGCGGTGGCCGAGATCATAGAGGTAGTCAGACATTAATATCATTTATTAAATTCACGGTTACATTTTGGTTTCATAAGAACCTCTTATGAATTTAATGGGGCACATTTATTTTATCAATTAATGAACCTCATTGATTACTCAGTGTGTTACTCATCATTTCCCTCTCTATTTAAATAGGGATCGTGGTAGATTTTTTGGCTCGACTTCATCAAATGTGTAACCTCTAGGGAAGTGATGCAACAACTTACACGAATAGAGATGGAACCTTGAGCGACAATGAACTAGGATCAATGAACACCGATGGCTTCATCGAATGCAGAATCTTCTTCCACCACGGCAACGTCTCCAAAGAATCTTGAGGTAGTGGTTTTCATTTAATTCACAAATTTCTCACATTTCTTATCCTCGTTCTTGAATTTGTGGGTCATCGTTGTGGTGTATTTGAACGGGTTTTATCATTATTTTAATGTGATGAATAAATTACCCCGAATTTTTATAATGCTAACACAGATGTTCTGGGCCAATTGAACATGGACCAGACCCTCCGTCAATTTATTTTCATTGCGTTCATTAGAGGTGGGATCTTTAAATTTGGTGAATCATTGAAACCCAGAGGCACAAAATGATGACAGGATCCCAAGAGAATCGTATGTGCATCTAGAAGGAATAACGGACCACCATATCTCACTCGGTGGCCTGTGGAAGAAGAGCATGCATGACATCGGTGAAACGGAATCGGTGACATGCACCGGTGGATGAGGACAAGGACCGAAAACCGCCGACCATATTGGAAGAGCAGCGCCATGGTGGTCGAACAGGCGGCCGACAACGGCCGACCATGGAGGTGGAGGAGGCACGCTTTCACACACCACACTGAAGGGACCAACATATTGAAGCTGCGGCGATGCAAGGGACCCGCTCCCGACAGTCCTGTGGGAGATGAGGTGGCGCCACATGGCGCTTCCAATAAAGGAGTCAAATGGGTCCATTGAGTCGTTCGAGGGCACTAGAACGCGTGACCCCGCGTGGGTCATGCCGGCTGGTGAGCCGAGCCCGTTGTGGCCTAGCGGGCCGAGACTGCAATGGCCCAGCCCAAAAAAGTCGGGCTGGGTCGGACCCGAACTGGGTCGGGTCAACTGGAACCCTGTCGGGTCGGTCAGGGTTGGACTGGACCCAGACCCCTCTCAGGTCCACATATGCTTAAAAGGCCATATCATGAGAATCAGACGTCTATTAGATACACCTTCTATAGAGTTGGGATCCTTGGAGAAAGAAATTCCTTTTGAGGTACTACATGTCAATTTCGGAAAATCTGAGACTTTTTCTGGCTGGGATCGTACTCAAATCCAACTGGGCCATTTCCACAAAAACGCCTATAGATTACAGACTGAGTGTCAAATTAACGCACCATCTATAGCATTGGAACCCTTATGACATGGCCAATAAGTGGGTTATATCTTTGTGAAAACTTGTTGTTGTTGAGGTATGGGTGTTAACCAGAGGAGAAAAACTATGGTGTTTCATGTAGTGAGAGTTAGGATAGAAACTCCCTTGATGAATCAAGGTGCCAGTATTCCTTACTCCTCCTCTCTAGTAGAGACGGAACTACCCAAGTAATGAGTGAGGGTTCTTTTCCATCTAATTGGTCTTTCTATCTTTAGAGTTGGTTCTCCCATATTGGACGAGGGTGCTGGTCCTCCATACATAACTCACAAAGAGTAAGGTACTCCCATACCTAGTAGGGTTCAGGTCCTCTATGTAATGAGTAGGTACTCCCCTGTCAACCCAGGGTGGGGGTCCTCTTTATGTAGTTTTACAATAGAGTCGGTACTCCCTTTCCGTTCTAGGGGATGTGTCCTCTATCCTGGGTTCGGTAGTCCCTTGAAGTACTAGGGCACGTGTCCCCCACAACGAACAAACTACATGAGTTGTATTCCTCTACCAGTTAGGGTGAGGGTCCTCACATATAGAATCGTTACTCCCCTAACGTGTTGGGATATGGGTTCTCTAGCTTGGGGTTGGTACACCCCTAAAATACTAGGGAGCAGGTCCCCCACAGAAAGGAAACTACCAGAGTTGTACTCCCCTGCCATGCAGGGTGTGGGTCCCAACATATGTAGTTGTACTCCCCTGTCTCTGAGTAGCGACGAGGAGCAGGTCCTTATGGGGAGTTCGAGCTCCCTAGACTATAGGAAAGAATGTCGAGGAGTGGGCCTCTTCACTTGGTTTCCACTGGTCATGACTTGGCCGCAAGACTGTGACTGCGAGACCAATAGTGCAGGGTATTAGAGGATTTTCTAGCAGAAAGTTGCCAATGGCGCACGTCCATTCCAACATTCCATTAGGAATTATTGATTTGTACATGATGTAGTACATGTCTCAGTCGGGTGCCATCGCGGATGCCCAGTTCATGGAGCATGAACTCATGATCCTTGAGTTACGCTTTGTGAATTATTTAGAAATCATGTCAATGGCTTGAGGTCGGGGCCTAGTTCTTCATTATAGATGAGATGATTATATCTGGTTTTAGCTGTGTCTTTTTCATTGTTCTTTTTGATTGAGATGTTTCATTGTGGATTTCCATTTTGGAATTTTGAGAGACATTTGGGGTTCTCAGGATCTCTACTGCATATTGTTATACTCAACCCTGCTTGGGTTTTTCCTATATATATTTGCGTCTTGTGTAGACGATGCGTAGTTTGGCTCAGATTTGAGAGAGCATGGACTATGAGGTACTCAGAGGAGACTGTCTGCATGGAGAGTTGTGGAGACGAGTTGTACCTACCCTTCAGAAAGGATCCTTGGTGGATGATCGTAGGGGATATTTATGTTTATAGTTGTAGTTTTATCATTCAGTTTGGATTTGTATTCTGAACACTTACATTCCATACAAATTTGATCTAATATAGTTTTTCTAAATGGTTTCATCTTTTTTCATTCTGGGGTGTGTGTTTTTATAGGTTTAAAAGTAATTCCTTCCCGTTTTGGGGATACAAATTTCTAGTTCTAGTCTCCAACCCCTGGCCTTTGGAAGGTGGGATTAGGGTAGTCATGGAACAAGCCCTTTGGGATGGGTCATGACAAAGTGGTATTGAAGGAGTCAGTTTTACCAAAAAACTAGGACTCTGATCATTCCAATAGAGAAATTGTGTTAAGCATTTTGAGTTTGGTTTTCAGTTCTGGATGTCCAGTGTTGGTGCAGCGGCCGAGGTATCCATACACCCGGGCCCTGAATTCAGATTTCCGACTCAGTGCATGAAATAACCGATAGCGTGTGTTTTGAAAATATTTTTCCTTTGATATATTTTCAGTAAGCTCACTAGGTATAAATTAATCACCATGGTTCATCTTGATTCTCTTTCAAGATTCCTCCATATAGACAACAAACCGTGCTTCCAATGTGTTACCATGAGGATGGTCTACAGTGTAATGATAATTCACTATAAGGATTATTTCCCAAGATAGGTACCTTCAGGTGGTGTACCAACGATACCACTACCCACTGGTCAAAAAATACTACCAGCGATACCTGAAGAGGTTTCTTATAAGATTAGTTCTTTACACAAGTTTCGGTGACAGATACCGCTTAGGAAACGAGGCGAGCGCAAATCACAGGCAGCTAAGGACTGGTGTAAGATCCTCTGATTTGAACCTGGTTAAAATTACGAATGTTTCTGAAATTATTTTTCATTTTATCAATGGGTCATTGTTTTTAAATATAGCTCTGGAATTTAATTCCTTGTGTTGGAACACCTAAAGATGTCATTTTTTCGATCTTTGATATAATTTTTGAGGTAACGGGGATGTCGCACGGGCGGCGCACGGTTGGTCTAACTGTACGGCCAAACTGTGCATAATTGATGGTTTAAGGTAGTATCTCCCCCATAATTGGTGCATGGATAGGAGAGACCATGCAATGAGGTAATGCGAGAGGGGTGGATAAGGCAGTAGCTAATGAACAGTTTGTGCACGGTTTGTCTAACAATGATTGAAAACTGTGCGGGCACTTATGCGAGATCTTAAAAAAGCCGATATCACATGTTTAAGCCTCTATATGGAATTATTTTCCTCCCAAAGGGCAATAACTCGGGATTACTATCCCTTGAAGGTTGGAAAACCTCTCCCAAGTGTTTTGGAGGTGATCTAAAGGCTTCTCTTGGCGAATCGAAGTTGAATTCTTGAGGTCGGTATATGTACTTATTTTTTCTTGTACGGTTTCTTAGATCTACATTGATCTACATCACCTATTCTATCAGTTTCATAGATCTATGCCTGTTATGAATAAATATAAGTGTGTGGATGACATGTATGATTATTTTTGGTCTTGATCTATCTAGGAGAAGTAATCTAAGACAGGTTCTTGAAGAATCAACCGGTTTCTCTTGAGTGTTCTTCGTTTGGTGTGGATTTCTCCAAAACCCTGAGGTAGGGTCTCAAATATTTAACACTTTATATAAGAATTTGATCAAATTTTGATAAATTGATCATGTGAGTTTCCTTGATTATGATATGTCAATTCATGGAAGTTTTGATGTTATTAAATAATGCCACCCACATGAGACAAATGAGGACTATAACATGTGTTGATTTTAATCAAAGGTTCCTAATTTAGATAATGTGATATGATTAAACAATTGAATGATTTGAATGGGAGGAATGAGTAATATGTTAATTAATGGTAGAATTAATTATCAGGTCATGAGTTGGAAAGAAATTCTGGATTTTATTGATTACTGGGAATATCGAATATTTGACATGTTCGGAAGATAATTAGAAACAAGTAATAATTAATAGAGGGATTAATTATTTCATGTTAAATGGTAAATTTTTTTCTAATTGATGATTGGTAAAAGAGATAAGGATTTATTAAATAATGATTTAATTAAATAATTTTCATGCATTAAATTAATATTGTGAGTTGATTGTTTGTTACGATTATTGGCCAGGAGTACCTTTTGTTGCGTATTAGTTTCTCATGCCATAAGTTGTCTTGGATGGAGTTTTCTAGAGATAATATATATTGTGTGAGATGGTCACTAAATATCCTAGCATTTCTCATCATGTTTTGAGATTATTATGGTGTTCTTTTAGATTGTTAATGTCCTTGAAGAACCATTGTTTGAATGGATGGGTTCAGAATTGTTAATGAATTTTGATAATTAATTTTTGAGTTAATTATTCAGTTGGATTTCTAAGAATAATTAATTGTTAATTAATTATTAATTAATGAGATATTGAATGGGAAATTAAGTGTTGAAACATCTCAAAAGTGATTTGTGTTGTTAATTAATAGTGGAATAAATTAACGGATTGGTTTTGTGGTGTTAAACATGGTATTCTACACCAATGATAAAAAAATATGTATGATTGGTGAATGGGTTTTGAGACAAGGACTGAGGCTCCAAATACTCACAGGGTGTTAGAAATTATGTTTTACCCCAATGATAGATGTTTATTTATGATTGATAGATGTGTTTTGAGACAGAGAATGATGCTTGAAATACTCACGAGGTGCAACACATGGCGTTCTACACCCAACATGCAATAAAATATTCTTTTATGGGACATGGACTGATGCTCCAAATACCCATGGGTTGTGAGACAAATATTGACACTACAAATACTCACGAGGGTGATAGAAAAGATGTTCTACATCCATTAATTAACATTGGTCTATGGGTCCAATTTTTCGTGCATGAAATGAGTTAACGGTTTATGAAGATTGTTGTGACATAATGATTTGATAATTGATTATGAGAAATGGCTTAGACGTATTAATGAATTTTTTGAACCACTATTAGTGGAAGGACCCGGGAGAAAATCACTATTTTAATGTACGGTCTTAGACATAATATATGAAAGATTATATTAAATAACTTATGACGCATTATCCACGCCAAATCAGAAGCTTGGATTTGGTCTTTAATTTGATTATTAAGATGGTCTTTAGAGACATCTATGTCAAGTGACTTATACGGGGGATGTCGGGCATAATCCGAATCTCATGAGTTCTATAAAAAGATTTGAGTAATTGATAAATGAAAAATTATTATGTAATGATTGTTGAGTATGCGTGAATAATGAATAATACAGGTTCAGACACCAGCTGCGGGCTGAAGCAGGTACTTGAGTATATTGTTACTTTTTATTGCTTAATTTATTTTATGCATGACTTCACATGTTTTAAATTATATATTAAATGTCTGGATTTTTTGTAGGAACTCGTGGTCCCGACCTACTAAGATTTATATCTCACACCATACTCAGGCCTCCATTGCATTGGGTTCCCTAGTAGTCTCAATTTGGTTGCAGGACTATGCTGTTTGCATTTACATGGGAGTTAGGAGCATAGGACAGAGCAGAGGCTCGGGATTCTCGAGGAGATTTCCCTTGGATCGTTGATTCATTAATTATTTATTTATTCACTAGAATGTAAAGAAATTTGTTTTGTTCATTGTTTTCTACTTTTTTATATTTAGCATGCCATGCATGCATCTGCTAGATAATTTGGCATTGGCCATTTGTTTTGTACAAGATTTATAAAATCGCTTTTCCACTGCTTCATCATTTGTTATACTTTTTCTGAAATTTATTATCATTGTCTATTTTTAAACACTAAAAAGAGGGTATAGTATCCCCACTGACTATCGTTAGACCCACGCTGCTAGTCGGCAGCCTCTGGCGTAAGTAGAGATGTGCTTGAGGTCATGTGGCGACTGGTTCGGCCACTGGTTCAGGGTTGTGCCGGGTCAGGATGTTACAAAGTGGTATCAAAGGTTTAGGTTTCTTTATTTTCCATTGTCTTAATGTTTTGATGCTGGTAGATAGAAGACTATGAATGTGTTGGCCATTGGGTTAAAAGTCGTGCTTGGGACTAATCACCACATGTACGATAAATGACCAAGTGGTCAGGGATGGAAATTGATGTTTGTACAATTAGAGGTTATAGTTGATATGATTTCACCTTGACTGACTGGTGTATTTTCCGATGTTTATTGACTTTGAGAATTTTTATAAGAATAATTTTATTGTCCTGATATGGAAAGGAAGTTTCATACATGCCTCATCTTAAGAACTTAGAGATTCATATGTCATGCATATAACATGCAATGTAGTTCCATTAGTAGGATGCCTAGTAATGTGGATAGTGTTCCTTGGGTGTAATGAAATGATGTATCTAATTTAGAATGCCTCTCTAGATATCATGTTATGGTGATAGATTTAACATGCTTGAGTGATTATATTTCGTACTGCCTTGGGGATTAGCTTTTTGTTGTTGTTGTGACATGAATCCATGTTATAGAATGTTGTTGTGTTACTACTTATGCTAACATATTAGAGAATTTATTATATGTGAAAGGGGTTCTAAAGATAAAATTTTAAATAATTGATGATTGTGTTAAATTGGAGCCAAAATTAAGTGATAAGGTGTTTTGGCACCTTATCGATTGGTAAGTGGTCACCCATATAATTTGGACTATTAGGTTGATCATGTTAATGTCTAAATTGAAATTGTTATCGATTAATGAGAGCCAATTATCAATCCATGGTGTGTATAGGCGCTTCATGAATTGGGAAATGAAGACTCATATTATATGTGATGATTTTATGCCTTGTGAAATTCTTATAAATGTGTAAGATGATTAATTTTGATCTAAAATCAAATTGCTAGCTTCAAAAATGCAACTCGACCTGTGTTGGTTAGTTGGGGAGTTTTTTATGGGATAACCCATTTGGGTGATTAAAATTCTAATACCTGTGCATTTTTTATTGTGTTTTGTTATAGTGAACCAAGGTTGGTTTAAATGGGATCCTTGTGGGTCACCTTATCTTCGTAAAAGAAATTAATTTTTATAAGTTTGCAGAAAATGACAGTAATTCAACTAACGTAAATGTTTTAAAAATGGATTTTTTTGAATCTTGCTTGTTTTTCCTTGGGGAATTTTGAAAATGGTACTTTGATGTTTTGATTAACTCTTTTGATGATTAAAGATTAAATGTGATTAAATTTAAGAGGCATGGAAATGGAACCTATTGTGGTTTCTACTATTTAATACCCTCATGTAAAGGGTAGTTCAGACTTCTCTAGAGTTTCCTTGGAATGGAAGCATGGGTAATTTCCATAGGAATTATTCTCCTTAGCAATGGCCTTATGTTCTTATTTTGAGCCTAGTGAATTTTTTGAAGTGACCCGATTTAGGGTTGACACTTTTTCTTCATAAGAGGCTAACCTGCGGTCAGTAGCACCCTCATAACATAAATGCCTTGCTAGTGCTATGGATTTTCTCACTCTTTTGGAGTTTTTGGGTGTCTTTTTCCCAGGTAGGACATCTTTTTTCCTATTACACCCTTTTTCGAATGGTAGGTGATGTCATTCTTGACCTTTTTCTGGGCTAGATCAATGAGTATTTCACTTTTTCAGCTGGTTAGACGTACCTCAGGCATGGATAGCTGCTTTGTTGGTCATTTGACCCTTTCTTCTCAATAATGGATGACTGTTTATGGCGTCGTCCATAAAAAATGGTCATATGAGTAAAAATGACTCCGTAATAAGCCTTTTTATACTTTTGAGTACGGTCTCGGGTCAACTCCATGTAGAGTGACTTGATCGTTAAAGAATCATTTTCATTTAAATACATGGAATGGTTTTCGAAAGACCTAGGGGTTGGGACATGCCGATCTTGTTGTTAATCAATCGCACTAGTGAGTGGCGGATCTTTTCATGCGACATCAGGGAAAATCCTAAGGTGGATATTATTGCATCATCTTAGATAAACATGTTGGTAGGTGATGCTGAGATTTTAGAATAGAGTTATACAGTAATGGTTTGAATGATCTTCTTAATGACCTAGGTTTTCTCTTAGTGGGTTCCATTGGACACGATGAGCAAGTCCCCTATCTTGACCTTGTCATGGAGAAAATAATATAGTGTCAGTCTTGTGCCATGCTACAGTTTAAATGTTGTTGGGCATGATGAGTAGTTGTTTACTGGGTAGTACGCATGATGCATTCATTTGTTGGTCTACTTACTTATTCATGTATGTGCACAGTTGTATATAAAATATCCTTGTGATGTCGTTACTTGGAAAATTTACTAGATGTTGGGTAAGGACTTCATTATATTGGAGGACGGTTTTGGTATAGTTTTAAAAGAATGTCGTTAGATAAAAGGCGAAAGTGGAATTTGCATCCGCGACGTCTTTGAATGAAGCATGAGAAACCTGTTCCATTGTTTGATCGAGGTTCAAACTTTTACGTTTACAAGGTACATCTAATTACCTAAGATATAAAATTTGTTTCGATGTTTGTGCTTTAGAGTAATCATTGGATCTTGTTAAAAAGGCTTATCTAGTAGGTTTGAGAAGGGATAATGGTGTGTTTGGAATTGGGAATGTAACACATTACATATAAAGAGATTAAATGACCTTGGTAGGTCGGCTATTTTAGTAGTGGTTCTGGATGGCTTCTTGGGAACGAGAAGTTTTTAAGGTGCGTATAATGTAAGATCTCGTGTTTTGAAGTGGTTTAAAATTACGAATGTTTTTGAAATTATTTTTCTGTCTATCAACGGGTCGTTCCTTTTGAACCGAGCTCCAGAATTTTATATAGAGTGTTGGAAACTGAATGATGTTGCTTTTTTCAAATGTCGATTGATTTTTTGAGGTAATGGGGATGTCGCACAGGCGGTGGACATTTTGTCTAACCAGGCTTCCAAACCATGCATAGTTAAAGTTTTTAGGGAGTAGCTCTTGCACTATTGGCGCATGGTTTGGAGTGACCATGAGATGAGACCATGTGAGAGGGGTGGATGAGGCTGTAGCTAATGCACGGTTAGTGAAAAATTTGTCTAACTGTGCAAGAAAACCGTGTGGGAAATTTTGTGAGATCCTAAAAAAGTGGATCTCACACATTTAAGCCTATAGATGTATCTTTTTTCCTCTTAAGTGGCCATAACTCGGGATTAATCTCCCTTGAAGGATTTAAAACCTCTCCCAAGCATTTTGGATGCTATTTGAAGGATTCTCTTGGAGAATCAAAGATGAATTCTTGTGGTAGGTAGATGTTCTTCTTTGTTCTTGTTCGGTTTCATAGATCTACTTAGATATACATCTTATATTATCTTTCTTTCATATATCTACACCCGTAATGAGTAAATCTAAGTGTGTGGATGAAAAGTATGATGTTTTTCGGTCATGGTTTTTCTAGGAGAAGTTATCTAAGGTGGGTTCTTGAAGAATCAACTCGTTTCTCTTGAGTGTTCTTCGTTCGTTGAGGTTTTCGTCAAAACCCCGAGGAAGGGTCCCAAATCATTAACCCTTTATATGAGAATTTTATATCCTTTTGAAAAATTGAGAATGTGAGTTTCCTTGATTATGATATTTCAATTCATGGTACTTTTGATGTTATTAAATAATGGCACCTACTTGAGATAAATGAGGACTAGAACATGTGTTTATTTTAAGCATCGGTTACTAATTTAGTTAAATTGATATGATTATACTATTGAATGATTGGAATAGGAGGAATTGGTAATAGGATTATTGATGGTAGAATTAATTATCAGGTCATGAGTTGGAATGAAATTTTGTCTTTTAATGATTATTGGGAATATCGAATATTTGACATGTTCGGAGGATAATTTTAAACATGTAATAATTAATGGAGGGAAAAATTATTACATATTAAATGGTAAATGTTTAAATAATTAATGATTTGTAAAAGAGATAAGGTTTGATTTATTAATTGTTGAATTAATTATTTTTCATGCTTTAAATTAATATTTTGAGTTGATTGTTTGTTACAATTTTTGGCTAGGAGTACCTTTTGATCAGTATTAGTTTTTCATGCCTTAATTATCTTGGATGGAGTTGTTTAGATATATGATATGTTTTGTGCGATGGTCACTAAAAATTTGGGCTTTTCTCAGCAAGTTCTGAGATGATTATAGTGTGCTTGTAGATTGTTAAAGTCCATGACGAACCATTGATTTAATGGACTGGTTCATACTTGTTAAAGAATGTAGATAATTAAGTGTGGAGTTAATTATTTAGTTTCTTTGTTATGAATAATTAATTGTTAATTAATTATAAATTAATGATATATTGAATGGTTAATTATGTGTTGAATTATCTGAATATTTATTGGTGTCATAAATTAATTGTTGAATTAATTAGCAGATTGATTTTGTGGTGTTATACATGGTATTCCACACCAATGATGAATATATATGTATGGTTGAAGAATGGGTTGTGAGACAAGGACTGAGGCTCCAAATACTCATAGGGTTATAGGCATGATGTTTGAAACCAATGATAGATGTATATGTATGATTGATATATGGGTTGAGAGAGAGGGATTGATGCTCAAAATACTCACGGGGTGATATACATGGCTTTCTACACCCATCTTGCAAGAAAATATTCATTTATGGGCCAGGGAATGATGCTCAAAATACCCATGGTTTGTTAAAAAAGGACTGAAGCTTCAAATTCTCACAAGGGTGATATACATGATTTTCCACATCCATTAATTAACATTGGACTATGGGTCCAATTGTTCGTGCATGAAATGGGTTATGGATAATGAAGGCTTTTGTGACATTATGATTTGCGAATTGATTATGAGAAACAGTTTAGAATTATTAAGGAATTGGGTGAACCACTATTAGTGGATGGACCCAGGAGCGAATCACTATTTTAGTGGATGGGATCAGACATAATATATGAATGATTAAATTGAATAACTTATGACGCATTATCCAATCCAAAGCACAAGCATGGATTCAGTATTTAATTTGATTATTTAGATTGTCTTCAGAGACATCTGTGGTGATTGACTTATACAGGGGATGTCGAGTGTTGGCCGAATATCAAAACATTCATAATAAGATTTCAGTAATTGATAAATGAAAAATTATTTTGTAATGATGGTTGAGTATGCATGAGAAATGAAAAGTGCAGGTTCGGACACCAGCTGAGGGGTGAAGCAGGTACTTGAGTATATAGATACATTGTACTGCTTAAATTACATTATGCATGCCTTCATGTGTTTTAAATTAATTATTAAATGTATGGTTTTGGGGTAGACACCAGTGGTCCTGGCATACTGAGATTTATACCTGACACCCTACTCAAGCCTCCATTGCACTGGGTACCTGAGTAGACTCTATTTGGTTGCTCTACTATGTTGTTTTCATTTACTTGGGAGTTAGGAGCAGAGGACCGAGCTGAGGCTCGGGATGCTCTAGGAGATCGCCCTTAGGGCATTGAGTCATTTTTTATTTATTTCTGCGTTGGAATGTAAAGCATGTTGTTTTTTTTCATTATTTTATACTTTTTGTATCTTTAGCATTTCATGTATGCATATGAAGTATAATTTGTCATTGTCCATTTGTTTTGTCCTAGATTTATAAAATATGTTTTCTACTGCTTTATCATTTATTATACCATTTCCGATATTTATTTCCTTTTTCAATTTTTTATCAGTAAAAAGAGGGTATAGTCTCCTAACTTACTATTCATAGACCCTCGTTGCTAGTAAACAACCTCTAGTATAAGGGTAGACGCGCTTGAGGTCATTTAGCAACCGGTCCTGGCACTAGTTCCGGGGTGAGCTGGGTCAGGACATTACAACTGGTTTGAGGTGGTGACGGAGATTACATCTAGACAAGGCACTATTAAATTATATCGTGGTCCTGGCAGTGAGCATTCAATATGGCTCAGTGGGGCGATGGAAGGGGTTAGAATACCCCTATCGTATGATGAGGTGACTTTTTCCCTTGAAAGAGCTTGAGAACATTCCTTAGATAAGGGGGTATCTTTCTATTAAAGGCTAAGGGGTATGTGTTCCCATGAGCTTTTATAGCTTTGGTCGGATGACATGTTAGTAGATGAGTATTCATTGAGTTGTACCAACCATTCTAGGTACCTAATGAATACGATACGACATGTATTTCATGGGTCGTACCTATGAGCAATATGTGTTTAGGGACATTTGAGTTAGCCATATTCTCATATAAATTCCGATATAGGTTATGGTTCAAGAGAAAACCATTATGGTTGAATATTATTTAGCTGAGCAGATACAGCCTGTGTATGTCATCATTGAGAAAAGAGGAAACCAACATCAGTTCTAGAGACTTATACGTGTACAAATGTTTTTGGAAGAGGAAGTGATAAGGGTAGGTTAATCTTCCGTGCAGTAGTTGTGGAAGAGGGTCTAGGAGATTAGCAGGAAGTGTAATACATTTTGACATGTTATAACCACCACCCCTATGTAGTTCCCACCAGGATCAGTGAGTTGGAGGATATGGGAAGGGAGTAGCTGCATGCGGTCAAGGAGTGAGACCCAAGGGTTCTAGGAATGATTTGAGGTATGATATGTGTCTACTACTTGCAACCGTATTAATATACATTGGTACTAATCATTCCTTCTTTCTTGAATCTAGTTAATGACCTAGAATTTCCGGTTAAACCGTTAACATGACCCTTATGTATAGAGATACCTTTGGGAGGAGACTCGATAATCACACTTATGCTGACGATTTGATCTGACCCCTATGGCGAGTGTTTTGGTTGGAACCTCTTGGTGGAATCATCGAGGACATAAAATGTTAGTTTGGGTATTGGATGGTCATCCACAATTCATGCTCAAATTCATTGTTTATGGAAAAAGGTTGTGGTATATCTATAGGGTTGTAATGGAGTTTTCCTTCGTTAGAAAAAGAGGAAAACCAGCTTGAACAGGTTCAACTCATTCATAGTAAGGTGTAGATGATGGCTATTGAGTCGGCCAACTTACCCTCGTGGCAGCAGGATTTTTGAATTTTCAGTTCCCAACAGTAGTGGGAGAGTGTAGGAACATATTTTCAAAATATTTATCCTAAATTACCTCCCCGTAGGGAGAGGGACTTCTGCATTGGTTTGTACCCAATGACGACACCAATATCTACAATTTCATATTGTGTGGCTCCCATATAGATCTGAGAGATGAGTGTCTAGAAGGGGGGTGTGGTGGTAGATTCACTAAGTAGGAGGTCTAGTTTATAGCTGATGAGTAAGGAAACAGAGAAACTAGCCATGTTTCAGAAAACTTTTGTGGATAGTGATGGTGTATCTTACCTCCAGTCTATAATTTTAACTCCCCCACACCTTCAGCGAGTTTGGGAGGCACATCTTGTGGATGTAGATGGCGAGGCCCAAAGTGCTCAAATATCCTCAGGATAAGCTTTTGAAGGATTTTCTGAAGGTTTTGAGTAAATCATCATCCTCAAAGATTTCACCATGGTACCGCTGACACTATGATAGAAGGTGTTGAGGGGTTCCACACATCCCCTTTGGCGGTATATGTTGGTGTGTAGAATATGTACCAAGACCTCCGGCTTTAGTACTGGTGGCCAGAGATGAAGACAGGACATAGCTAGCCTAAGTCTTATGCCGACAGGAGATAGATACCCTTAGAGTTAAAGGAGGTATACTATCACTTCTTGAGGGTCTGACCCCAATGAGGATAGCAGAGATTCGGTCCAGGATACAACCTATCTATGAAGTTCATCGAACCATTCCAGATTCTAAGCAGAGTTGGAAATATTGAGTACTGACTAGAATTTCCCACAAAGATGCACTGGGTGAATAATGTTTTCCATGTTTCACTGGTGATGAGATTCACACATGATCCATCACATGTTATTGACTAGGGATAATTAGAATTTGTTGATGAGGAAACTTTTACAATGTTCTTAGTGGAGATAGAGGATCAACAGGAGCGAGTCCTTCATGGATGTCCAATCCCTTAGGTGTGAGTTTGGTGGAAACATGGGAACCTTAAGTAGATAATATTGGAGTAGAAGTCTAAGATTCAGGCTCAGTAACCTCAGTTGTTTGATTTTCTGTTATTTTGGATTTTGAGGACGAAAATAACTATGGTGAGGAGAACATAAATACCAAGAATTTCGGTATTTTTAAATATTTGGGATTATTATGAGGTCGCTTAATCTAACGTCATGTGATTCTGAGGCCCTGAGTGCCCAAAATGATATTTCGAAAAAGTGTTATGCATAAAATAGCACGCATGAGATGTTTTTCTAAAAAAATGGAATAACTATTAAACAGGAGCTCAGACCAGAAATATGAGGCCAACGTTTTTTTTAGGATGGGGGTTTCCCTTAAGGGAGACTAATGTTTAGTCGGAACAAGCCTTTAGTGAAAAAACCAGAAAATGGAACAACCGTAAATAAAAAAATTAAATTAAATTATATTATTTTTCAACTGATTATATCTCATGAATGATGAATCAGATTAAAATTTTGAGACCACCGCTGAACTCGTGAGGGTATTCTTTCCTTAGGAGGATCCTATCTTTGGCCGACTTAGGATAATTATTAATGTTCGTTTTTCCCTAAATAAAATAATTAAGAATCAATTATTTTATTGTTAAATTATATTACTCCTAAAAGGTAACTCGAACTGGAAATATGAAAGTATCATTGAGCTCGCAAGGGAATTTTTCCCTTGAGAATATCCTAACCTCGACCATCGCGGGTCAAGGGTGACTATAAATACATTTTGATCTTTTTGTAAGGTACGTTCCTGAAATTTGCATGCATCAATTTCTATATTTTGAACTGGTGCTTGGAATCAAAATCAGAGGGCTCTGTTAAACTCGAAGCTCAGGAATTAATTTTACGGATGCTTCATTTCAACCACAGTAGGAAGGGTGAAAATGTTAGTTTTTGAATCATTTTGGATTTAATAAAATAAATAATTAGTTATTTTATATTATCCCACCACCACTTGAGCGTCAGTTGTGGAGACTATAGAGGTACTTAGACATTTTATATGGTATATTAAATGTTATGTTACACATTATATTCATAACCACCCATCATGAAATTAAAATGGCCCATTAATTATGTAAATCAATGAACCTCATTAATTCTTTGGTGCGTTAATCATCCTTTCCGCTCTCTATTTAGACGTGGATCGGGGTAGTATTTTTGGTACAAATTCATAAAATGAAGAACATCTGGCAAAGTGACACAACACCTTCAACCTACAGAGATGGAATCTATGGCATTAATGAGAAAGGATCAACGAATGCTGATGGTATCATCAAAAACAGAAGATTCTTCCCCCACCGCTATGTGTCCATAGAATCTCGAGGAAGGGGTAGTCATTCAATTCAAAAAAAATCCCACGTTTCTTCTCTTGGTTTTTGAATTTCAGGTGGTCGTTGCAAGTGATTTGAGAAGGGTTTATCGTCATTTTAATGAGATGTATAAATTACCCCCACTTGTTATAATGCTAACAAAGAGGGCACGGGCCTAGGGAACAATGCTCATACCATCTTTTACTTGTTTTTCATTACAGTCTTTGGTGGTGGGTTTTTCTAATTTGATGGAAAATTGAACCCAAGAGGTGTGCAGTGACGGAATAATCCCGAAAGGACCGTAGGCATGTCCAAGGGGAAGAACAATCACTGAAGCTCACAAGGTGGCCTGTAGAAAATGTTCCAATGCGGCGAAGCCAATGGCCAGTGCTGGAGGACGAGGGTGGTGGTCGGAAAATGTTAGCCTCAGTGGAATAGCTGCACTGTGGCGTTCGGACAGGCTGCCACCAACAGCCAGCCATGGAAGAGGAGGTATCATGTCGTCATGTGCCGCACTGAAGGGAGCCACAGCTCGATGCCACAGTGATGCAATGGAACTCCTACTTATAGGTCCCATGGGTGGCGGGGTGGAGCCACCTAATGCCGTCAAAAAATGAGTTGAACGACTCATTTGAGCTATTTGGGAGTAGAAGACCATGCGAACCCACATGTTTCATGGTAGCCAGTGGGCTGAGCCCACCATGGCCCAGCCCAGCCCGAGTCAGGATGGCCATGTCTGGGTCAGGTCGGGTCGGGCTGTGTTTGACCAGACACGGACCCCTCTCGGGCCCAGATACATTTAAAAGGCCATATCATGTGAACCAATCATCTGTTTGATGAATCTTCAATGGGGATGGGATCGTTGGAGTGAGATGTTACTTTTGAGATATTCCATGTAACATTCAAGGGATGATGGGTTCTGGTCGGGATGGATCATACTCGAATCCAATCATGCCCTCTACACCAAAATGCCAATAGCTTACAGACCGAGTGTCTGATTGATGCATCGTCTGTTGCGTTGGAACCCTTCTGACCTGAAGGATCATTGGGTTACTCCCTTGTAAAACATAATGGTGGTTGAGGTATGGATAATAAATGGAGGAGTAGAACCAGGGTGTTTCTTGTAGTGAGAGTTAGGATAGCTACTTCTTTGATGACTAAAGGTGTGGGTATTCCTTACTCCTCTGCTCTGGTAAGGACGAGACTCCCTACTTCATGAGTGCGGGATTGTTTCCCTATAATTGGGTTTTTTATCATTGGGGTTGGTACTACCCTATTGAACTTGTGTGAAGGTCCTCCATACATAACTCACATTGAGTCAGGTACTCTCTTACCGGGTAGGGTGTAGGTACTCTATGTTAGGAGTAGGTACTCCCCTATCATCCTATTGTTGGATGTTCAATATAAAAATTATACACAAGAAGGGGTGAATTGTGTCTTTCAGATTTTTTCATTAACTCTTCAATTGAACAAGTTTTGTCCTCTATGATTTATCAGATTTGATCATGCAGCAGAAATAAATAAAAGCAGGGATGCAAAGATGTATAGTGGTTCGGGGAACAGAATGCCCCTAGTCCACTCCACCAACGCTCAAATCCTCGAGCTTGATGATTTTCACTATCTGGTACTCGTTTCAACAGACCGGTCCACAACTGAATACAGGCAGTTTACACCTTTACAATCCAAGGAAAAACAAATCCTTCTGGTTCAAACACAAACCTACAAATCTTAGAACGAGAATATGGTTACTCAAAAATAAAAAGAATTTCAGAAATAATCTTTTCAAGATGATCTCTACAATTACAACTGAATTCAATTGACATCAGATGGATCTTAGTCTCTATAAATATTCATTTTCTAGTCAATGTAGTTCTGAGTCGATCCAGTTTGTAATAGATATAATGATATAGTTCACAACTTCAACAGTAGTAGATCCACAGTAAATATTCGATGCAGAACAAGTGAATCTTCTATCGAGTTCCTTATTCTTAATTGAACAGAGCTTTGATGCTCCTTTTTGAATCAGTAGATCAACATTATTATTTTTGCAGTCTCTATTTCCACCTTTTTAAATTTCTTATATTGGTCTCCATTCTCCCGTATATATATATAGTTTTTTTCAGAGAGAACATATATAATAAAGCTGAGCATATCTCCTGCACATTTAGATCCATAAAAGTCACATTCTGATTCACGATATTTAATAATTTGAACTTACAGAGTAGTCGTCACTTCCCTGAAGACTCGGCATAAAAATATCCTTTCAATTCAATCTTTAATACAATAATAAAACAGCTTTCAATCGGTCAAAGTCGTACTATAAAAACAAATTTAAATCCATCTTGAAACTCGCCCAATAATTAGTTTGATGACCATTGCATAAAAATATCATCTTTGAAATCATTCTGATGGCAAACATAAGGTTGTTGACATGGCCTCCAAATATAGGGTTGAGGAAATAGTCTTCAAATGTAAGGTTCATAATGTAAGGTTGATCATAAACATATGGTTGATCATCCTTTCTTTTTCTTCAAAACTCAAATGTACGGTAAAAGATCCATACATTAACTTAATACATACTATTCTAAGAACTTATGTTTTTTTTCACAAATGTAATGTTGATAAATCATACTTTTGAGAAAAACACGTAATTTTTAGTTCCTACGTACGGTTCTCCTTTCATACTTTGCTGATAACCAAAATGTAAGGTTCCTTCCTAATGTAAGGTTCTTCTTCCATACATTTCTGAAAACATATGGTTGTTTTACCATACTTTTGTCTTATCTCAAAAAGTATACACACTTTTCATCCTTACGCTACATTTATCCACATAGGGTATGAATAGTGATTCCATGATGCACTTAATGAAGATTCCGAATAAGTAAGGAATGAACAATGATTCCACGATGCGCTTAAAGCAGATTCTGAATAAGTAATAAATTTTCATTACTTCAAGAGTAAAATAAATTAATAAATTCTTGTAAAATACTAAATACAATCATTAGAAAATAACTAAGGGTATTTTTGAGCATAAAAATTATCATAAAGAGATGGAGTATTATTTTTAATAATCTCCCCCTTTAAATAACATTATTATATATTGTTGAAAAAAATACTTTGCTCAACAATCTCCCCCTTTTTGATGATCACAAATCCGATAAGATAATAAAATATACTAAATTAAATTAAATCTCAAAATTAGTTACATAAAATTTTAGAATTTTGGGAGAATATTTTTTTTTTTAAATTTAACAAAATAAATAAAAAATTCAATAAAACAAAATCCTCCCCCTAAAAAATAATTTTTCTTTCCAAATTTCTCCCTCTGAATAAACACAGGTTTCTAAAATAAAATGTTGTGTTTATCCAAATTTCTCCCCCTTCTGTGAAATAAAAAAGAATGATAAATTATGGAGTTGAACACATTTAATGTTGAACTGACTGTAGGTAAATGCTATTATTGAGAGTTTATCAATAATTAAATCCGAAGTACATGAATATAAAAAAGAAAGATAGTTAAAAAAATAGAAAGGATGAAATAGATTTTCTCTAAAAATGAAAAATAAATACAAGTGTGATAAAAACACGAATCAATGTTTGGGCATGATAGGCAATAGGTTCTATCTCCTCTGGATTGCAAACTTGATTTCTGTGAACTGTTCCCTGAGTCACATCATCATACCATCTCCAGGTTTGATAATGAGCTCTCTGTTCTCTTGAGTCATATGAATATCCATGATTAAATTGTCTTTGATAAACTCATGCATCCTTTCTTCTTTTTCGATAAACACTAACATCTTCTCTGACATCTAATTTAATATATTTCCGATCGGTGGCTCCCTAGATATCAATTGACCCAATAAATTTTTTTGATTGTCCAGAAACACTGATAATGGAGAACTGTTACATTGAAGATCATGCAACCGGTCATTTATGTTGCTCATCGCGGCCGTGATGGCTTGAAATCTTCGGATTAAATTAGGTGAAGTACATGATCCACCAACAACACTATTTTCAACTGATGCAAATTGGTTCTCTATAAATAACTTCAGATCTGATAAATATGTCTTCATAACCATTTCAGATTTCAAATTTGCAACTACATTCAGCATATCCTCTTTAAACATTTCAACATCTTGCCTTCAGACTGTACTCTCTTTTAGTTTTAGAAATGTCAATTGTTCAAAGGTTAAGACATTTCTCAGAGAGTCATTCTCAGATTCTAACTGATACACCTTTCTTTACAGTTCATCAACTTCTTTCTTCATTAAATAAGAGCACCCTATGCTTGATTCTCATTATTAGGCTCTAGATGATGCAGAAGTACCAAAGGTAATGATTCAGCTCAGATTTCTCTTTTTATTTGTCCTGTGTAGGTTGGTCCATAGATTTATCCTTAGAGTTTGTAGACTCCTCCACAGAAAAATCATCTTGAATCACTTCTGTGTGAGCTTCAGAAGCATTCTCACCACAAACCTCAGCATCTTGACCTTCCACTGGATTTTCGAGATCAACATTTTCAGGAGTTTCCTAAGGTCTGGCCACTTCCTCACAAGGAATTGCCTCTTTATCTTGGTTCTGTTAAAGTGTAACTACAACATCAGCTACAATATATTCTTGATTCTCCCTTTGGGTTTCTTCTTGGGATTTTGATCCCTCTACTAGTGATGTTGTTTCGCTAACAGCGCCCATGGTCTTATCAGTAACAACTTCTCTTACAAAAGAATAATAAATTAAAGCTTATGTTGTTGCCAATGCAGGGGATGTAATTTCCTCATTAACAACTATAGTTCATCGAGATTGAATTACCTCTTGACATCCTTCTTCTTTAGCATCTTCCACTTCAAATCGGATCCTTCTTGCAAAATTGCTGACTCTTGATTCAGCCTGTCCCTCCTTGGACTTAGCAGGTTGAGCCTGAGCACTCTCTGTGTCTTCCTCAGCTCCTACTGGAAAGAGTTTTCCTTTAATGGTTCTCCAGAAGTATCCAATATTCTTCAAAAGTTCCAACATTAAACATATTACTGTGATGACAGTGTACTCGGGCATCCACTAATATCAACATGTCTTTCATAAGCACCAGTTTAGAAATAAAACGACTGAAAGTATAAAAGTTCATCCGAGCGTCACTTTGGAAACAGTAATTGAGGTACCTGACCATGTACCTTGGGAAGTTTAACTTGATATCACTTAACAAAATATGCATTAAGTACATATCAGGGTAAAAAATCATTCCCATTTCTGCCATTCTGGGAGGAATTCCTATCTGAACAAATTTAACCAGGGTCTTCTGATCTGGTTCTAAATCTTTCACCATCATTTTCTTATTAGTATATGTTCCAAACAGAAAAGACATAATATCCTCAGATTTATGCAAAAAATCTCCTATATTCTTCAAATAAAAATGAAAAACTCCCTCATGAGGGCAGTTGAGAGTCTGACCAATTTTGATCGACGAGAATGAGAAATCCCTATCATCTATTTTAGCCATCATACTATCCTCAGTATCCCCCAGAATAAATTTTATAGATTTGAAGAAGTATATATGTTCTACCTCATACATAAATTACGTATTTTAACTATTGAATGCATGTTCATGGTTCTTAAATGAGAGCGGTTGTTTCAACAGTAGATTTGTCTAAAATAACCAGTTGAGATCGATTACCTTGCCCTGTAAGATTTTTCTTCCTTTTGAGCATTGTCTCTTGACATTATTTGGCTCAGATTCACTCTCTATTTTAGTCCTTACCATCTCTAAGAGAATCTCTGAAGGTTTTAAGGTTAGGGTGTCAGAGGTTCGAAGATTAGGGTTCACGAGTAGAGGCCGGTGTTAGGCATTCGAAAGGGTTTCGATAGAAGTAAAACAGTTCAGAAGTCAAAAGGGTTTCTGAAAACCTTGATTCCAGTGTTTTTAATACCCATTACAAATATTTAAAAATAATATAAAATAAATTACGTGGATAAAATAAACTTATTTTGTTTAAAAAAAATAGAAAAATTATTTTTAAGAAGAAAAAACATTGTGAAATAAAATTTTATTTAAAATCAAATAAACCTAGCTCCCACTTAATAAAATCAAACCTTGCCATGGAAAGTGGTTTAGTAAAAATATTTTGTAATTGAATTTCTGTATTTATAAATTCTAAAAATATATCCTTTATAATAACATGATCTCTTAAAAAGTGATTCCTTATATCAATGTGCTTTGTTCTAGAATGACTAATAGGATTTTTTGAAATATAAAGTGCACTTGTATTATCACATAAAATAAGTGTATTATTAAAATTCAATCCAAATTCCATAAGAGTGTTTTTCATCCACAACACTTGTGCACGACAACTGCCAGGAGAAACATATTCTTCCTCAACTGTTGACAAAAAAAATAAATGTTGTTTCTTACTAGACCATGACACTAACGACATTCCTAACAAGTGACATGTTCCTAATGAGATTTTTCTATCTAACCTACAACATCCAAACTCAGCATCTGAATATGAAATAAAATTAAAATAAGATGTTTTAGGATAATGGATAGATTGAAAAACACTTCCTTTTAAATATCTAAAAATTATTTTAACATCAATTAGAAGAGATTATTTAGGATTTGATTGAAATCTAGCACAAAGACATACTGAATATATTAAATTTGGCATGCTAGAAGAATGATATAATAAACTACCAATCATACCTCTATATAACTTGTTGTCAACTGATTTTCCAGTTTTGTCCAAATCATGTTTTATATTAGTACACATAAGAGTTGTAAATGTCCTGCTGTTTTCAAGTCCAAATTTCTTAAGTAAATCAGTAATGTATTTTCTTTGATTCAATACATTTCCAAAATCTTTTTGATAAATTTGATGTCCTAAGATGAAATTTAGTTCACCCATCATACTCATTACAAATTATTTTTGCATTAAATTTGAAATCTCATTACAAAGGGTTTTATTAGTTGATCCAAAAATTACATCATCAACATAAATTTGAACCAGTAAAACAATTTTTTTTCAGTTTTCTTAAAGAGAGTTGGGACTGCCATTCCAACAGTAAAATCATTTTTCAAAAGATAAGAACATAATATTTCATACCAAGCTCTAGGTGCTTGTTTAAGGCCATAAAGAGCTTTAGTATGTTTGAAATCAGAATTTGGTTTTTGAGAATTTTCAAAATCAGGAGGTTGCTCAACATAAACTTCCTCCATTAAAAACCATTTAAAAAGGTAGATTTACCATCCATCTGAAATAATTTAAAATTCATATAAGATGTATAGGCTAAGAGGATTATAATGGATTTTAACCTAGCAATAGGTGCTAATGTTTCATCATAATCTATTCCGTCTTCTTGATTGTATCCTTTAGCTACTAATCTTTCTTTATTTATAGTTATTGTGCCTTTGTCATCCTCTTTATTTCTAAAGACCCATTTGGTTCCTATTATTGGATAATTCTTAGGTCCTTCAACAAATTCCCAAACTTCATTTATTTTAAATTGGTTTAATTCCTCTTGCATTGTTATTACCCATATTTCATCATCTAAAGCTTCTTCTATAGTCTTGGGTTCTTGTTGATATAGGAAGGAAGATAATTTCAGTAGGTTTCATAAGTTTCTTCTAGTTCGAATTCTTGTATCTAAGTCACATATCACAGTTTTTAAAGGGTGATTCCTTATGGTTCTAGACTGTCTAGGAAAAACATTTATAGGTTCTTCAGTATCATGTTCCTCTGAAATAGACTGAATTTCTTTTATGTCATTTTCAAAAAAATTCTTTATGTTCTCAAGTCTCATGTTATTATTAGAGTCACGTTCATCCATTTGATCTGTCCTTTTCTCAAAAGGATCAGATTAATAAAATCTCATATGAACTGATTCTTCAACAATCCTTGACTTCTTATTATAGACTCTATAAGCTTTGGAGGTAGCAGAATATCCTAAGAAAATACCTTCATCAGATTTTGGATCGAACTTACCAATATTATCTTTGGTGTTCAAGATGAAAACCTTGCATCCAATAACATTAAAGTAATTTACTTTAGGTTTTCTGTTATTCCATAGTTCATAGGGTGTCTATTTCAAAATAGGTCTAATTAAAACTCTATTAATTATATAGAAAGTTATATTCACAGCTTCTGCCCAAAAATATATAGGTAGGCTATATTCATTTAACATAGTTCTAGACATTTATTGAATTGTTCTATTTCTCCTTTCTACAATCTAATTCTGTTGAGGTGTTCTTGGTGCAGAAAAGGTATTTTTAATACCCATGTTTGAGAAAAAGGAATTAAATTCCTGATTCTAAAATTCTTCACCATGATCACTTCACAATGAGATTATAATAAAACCTTTTTCATTTTGAACAAATTTGCAGAAACTTTCAAATAAAGTAAAATCTTCATTTTTAAATTTCAGAAAGAAAATCCATGTAAATCTGGAATAGTCATCAACTAAAACATATACATATAATTTACCATCTATGCTTTCTAATCTTGAGGGTCTAAACAAATCCATATGAATAAGTTCTAGATGTTTAGATGTAGCATATTTATTAACAGATTTGAAGGATGATTCGTGTTGCTTTCCATGTTGACATGCATCACAAAATCGGTCACTTTCAAATTTGAGACTAGGTAAATCAGAAACTAAATGTTTCTTAGATATATTATATAAAACATATCTATTGAAATGTCCAAGTCTTCTATTCCAGATCCATGATTCACTTAATTTAGTAGTCAAGAAGTTTACTTGTTGTTTACCCAAGGAATTTAAATTCAATGTATACACATTTTTAGTTCTTGGTTCCTTAAATTTAAACAGTTTGTCATTAGAAATAGTACATAAATTGTTATTAAAGTCAACAGTATATCCATCATCACAATTTTGAGAGATACTTATCAGATTGTGTTTTAATCCTTGTACATAAAGTACTTTGTTGATTAAGACTGTTTTTGGATCTCTAATAGTTCCAATGCCAACGATTTTACCTTTGTAATTGTCACCAAATGTGACAATTCCTCCTTTATTTTGAGTGAGTGAAGAAAAATTCAATGAGTTTCCACTCATATTTCTTGATCATCCACTGTCCATGTACCATATATCTTTTCTTCTCTGGTGGCTTGCTACCTGCAAAGACATTAAAAAAATTTCTTTGGTACCCATATTTTGTTGGGTCCAGGTGTGTTAGCTAGCAATGATCTTGGTATCTATATTTTCTTTGTTCTTTTAAAATCAGCTGAATCATATAATTATTTTGAAACATAGGCTTTCTTAATACAAAAAATTTGAGGGTGTCTTAAGAAACAGTTTTTAGCTATATGTCATTTTGTCCCACAAAAGTTACAATAAACCTTTTTAGAGCTAGGAACAAAATAATTTTTTATATAGCTTAGGATTTTCTCCTTTACTGCCAATTCCAAATATATCCTTTTTAACGACATTTTTTCCAAGAATTTCATTTAATTAATTTTATCGTTTTATAAAAACCAATGCAGCATGTTTGTAAGATTATACCTAAGCCTGTAGTGTTTTTATTCTTGATTCAAAATTAATATAGTTAGTGTTAATAGAATTGTATTTATCAGTTAATTATATATGTTGTTTCAGAATTTTATCTCTTTCATCTGAAACATCTTTATGTTTGTTCTTTAGTGACTTATGTTTCTTAAACTACGAGTTATATTTTTCTTCAAGCATATTGCAGTAGGCTGCATGTTTTTGATTTGTGTATATTGATTCAGAATTTGATTCACTATTTGAGTCAGAGGAGTAATATGAGTGTACCTCATCGGTTTCTACCATAAAACACATGTTTGATTTTAGATTGACTTCTTGTTTCTCTGAAATTGATTCAGGAGAGCTACTTGAGTCTTTAGATACACTCCAATTGGTTTTCATGGATTTCTTGTCTTTCTGCTCATAGTCATTTCTTTTGAAGAATTTCTTCTTCTTTCCTTCCTTCAATTATGGGAAATCTGGTCCGATATGCCCCATCTTCTTCCATTCATAGAATATTAGTTCTTTATCATTTTTATTAAATGATTTTTGAAGCCTCTCTTCTTGCTGTAGAACTTTTTAAATTTCCTGGCTAGCTGAGCCAGTTCTTCATCTGAGATTGATGAGTCAGATCTCTATGATTTAGCTTTGACTTCCCTGTTATTCATCTTTCTATTTTATTGTTGTGATGTTACTCTCAAGGAAGTATCATCCTTTTATATGTAGGCATTATGCTCATTTTCCTCTTCTAGCATTTCAGCTTCATACATCATCAGTGTACCAATCAGCTCTCTCATGGTTAGATTTTTGACATGTGTTGATTGGATGATTGCATCAGAGATACCATTCCATCGAGTAGGAAGTACCCTCAGAACATTTAATGCTTTATTAGCCTGCTTAATATGTTCTCTTAGAGCTGTTATATTATTGACAATTTCTGTCAATCTCACATTCATTTGGGTAATGCTTTCGACATCAAACATTCTGAAAGTATCAAATTTCTGTTTTGCAGTTCCATAACTCATTTGTATCACATTGTATGTTCCTTCTAATGCCACAACTATTGTTTTCCACATCTCATATGGTGTTGGGCACTGAGATACTCTATTAAATCATCTGGTCCTAGACCGTAGATTATTGCATTCATAGCCTTTGAATTCATATCATAATCTACCTCTGTAGTATCACTCCATGTCTCAGGATTCTCAGGAATTTCATAGGAGTCAGAATCTTTGAATAGACATTATATTCGAGGTTTTTCAGATATATTACCATTCGTGATTTCCACCAGCCATAGTTGTCTCCATTGAAATATGGTGCTCTGACCATTGACATCCCTTCTCTTGTATCAATCATGATGCTCTGTCATAAACTTTAAATGCTTCTACTATGCTAAGGCTCTATCAGAAGCCCCTCCTTTGATACCAATTGTTTGATCTTGAATATACAGATTATACACAAGAGGGAGGGGGGGTTAATTGTGTCTTTCAGATTTTTTCATTTACTCTTAAATTGAACAAGTTCTATCCTCTATGCTTTATCAGATTTGATCATGAAATGGAAATAAATAAAATTAGGGACACAATGATTTATAGTGGTTTGGGGAATAGAAGGCCCCTAGTCCACTCCACAAACGCTCAACTCCTCGAGCATGATGATTTTCACTATCTTTTCCTTGTTTCAACAGACCGGTCCAAAACTGAATACATGAAGATAACACCTTTACAATCCAAGGAAAAACAAATCCTCCTGGTTCAAACACGAACCTACACAGCTTAGAACGAGAAGATGGTTACTCAAGAATAAAAATAATTTCAGAAAGAATATTTTCCAAATGATCTCTACAATTACAACAGAATGCATTTGACAGCAGATGGTTCATCATCTCTAGAAATATTTATTTTCAAGTCGAAGCAGTTCTGATTCGATCCGGTTGTAATAGATATAAAGATATAGTTCACAACATCTGCAGTATTAGATCCACAGTAGATATTCGATACAGAACAAGTGAATCTTCTATCGAGTTCCTTCTTCTTAATTGAACATAGCTTTGACGCTCCTTTTTGAATTAGTAGATTAACGTGATTATTTTTGCAGTCTCTATTTTCAACCTTTTTTAAATTTTTTAGATTGATCACCACTCTCCCATATATATATGGTGTTTTTTTAGAGAGATCATATATAATAAAGCCGATCATATCTCTTGCACATTTAGATCCATAAAGTCACCTTCTGATTCATGATATTCAAATATTTGAACTTACAGAGTGGTCATAACTTCTCTGAAGACTCGAAATAAAAATCTGCTTGTAATTCGTTCTTTAATCCAATAATAAAATGGCTTTGAATCAACCAAAGTCATACTTTAAAAACAGCTTTAAATCCCGCTTGAAATCCGCTCAATAATCAGCTTGCTGACCGTTGCATAAAAATATCTTCTTTCAAAACATTTTGACACCCAACGTAAGGTTGACGACGTGGCCTCCAAACATAGGGTTGATGAGATAGTCTTCAAACGTAAGGTTCATAACACAAGGTTGATCATTAACATAGGGTTTATCATCCATAATTTTTCTTCAAAACTCAAACGTACGGTAAAATATCCATACTTTTACTTAATCCATACTTTTCCAAGAACGTATGGTTTTTCACAAAAGTAATGTTGATAAATAGTACTTTTGAGAAACAAACATAATTTTTAGTACCTACGTACAGTTCTCCTTTCATACATTGCTGATAAACATAATGTAAGGTTCCTTCCAAACGTAAGTTTCTTCTTCCATACTTTGCTGAAAACGTATGGTTGTTTAATCATACTTTTCTCTTATCTCAAAAAATATACAAGCTTTTCATCCTTATGCTATTTTTATCCACGTAGGGTATGAACAGTTAAAGTAGATTCCAAATAAGTAACAAATTCTCGTTATTTCAAGAGTAAAATAAATTAATAAATTCCAAAAAAATACTAATTAAAATCATTAGAAAATAACTACGGGTATTTTTGAGCTTCAAAATTATCATAAAGAGACAGAGTATTACTTCCAATAATCTCCCCCTTTAAATAACATTATTATATATTGTTGAAAAAATTACTTTTCTCAACACCTATGGTGTGGGTCCTTCTTATGCAGTGCTATGGAATAGTTGGTACTCCCCTACAATTCTAGGGGGTGGGTCATCTATCCTAGGGCCGGTACTCCCCAAACATATTAGGGAGAGGGTTCCCCATAGTGAACAATCTACCAGAGTTGTACTCCCTTTAAGGGTAGGGTGTGGGTCCACACATATAGAGTCGGTAATCCCCTATCATGCCAGGGGGCAGGTTCTCAAGGCTTGGGTCAGTACTCCCCTGACATAATGGGGCACATGTACCCCACATCAAACAAACTACCACAATTGTAATCCCATATCGGGTAGTGTGGAGGTCCTCACATATGGAGTAATACTCCCATGTTTATGAGTAGTGGTGTGGATCTGGTCCTTTAGGGGAGTAGGAGCTTGCTCGACTATAGGATACAGTGTCGATGAGGGGGCCTCTTCACTTGGATTCCCTTGGTCTTGCTTCAAGCACTAGACTGTGAATTCCAGACCTCTAGTGTCTGGAATTAGGGTGTCACGAACCGAATCTGGTCGCCGCCAAAACTGGCACCAAACCCAGCCCGTGACATGACCTAAAGGGCGTTCTCTATCCCCACGGGCTGACACAAGTGCCCGGGTATCATTAATTTAGGTTTGGGAACGATTTTCCCGAGTATGAAATCCTAAAACATTAAAATCAATCCATAATATAAATATGAAATTTTTGAGCCAAACAAGACTTAAGTAAAAACCAGAACTGAGTACATTGATTTAAAGATAATAAAAGTGGTCCAAATAAAAATAATTATAGCATCAAGACATCCCCAAGGACTCCACACGACTAGGGGTCATCACCCCCAAGCTATCTCCACAACTCCGCACCAAGGATGGGAACTAAAACACTGAACCTCCATCACCCTTAGCCTTTCCTTTACCTGAATCAAACATAACAAAGTCTACTTACACCCAAGTGGTGTAAGTAGGGTGTGAGACTAATCCCAATAGGATACATCCCAATTATTCCAAGGAGTTAGAAATACAATGTGAAAAATCAAGTAGTTTTCAAACACATGGAAAAGTAGTGTTAAAATTTCAATAAATGAAACCTCCAATTGAAAATAGATTTCAATCCAAAATTTTCATCATATTACCACATTAAAATAGAAATGTTAGATACTGTAATTTACTTCCAAACAAAACCTATGACATGGGTAAATAATACAAATCCAATAAGCAACAACATTGGGAACACCCCTAGGCACTAGGTTGTCTTGGGCCCTATGTACCTCATACCTCGGTGTAAAGTAACCATAGAAAAATTCATTCTCGTGCACGAGCCACTAGTAGGGAACATACCCATAACCTAGTGGTCCCCAATAATCATCCACATAGTTTATTTAGAGTTGTCGTTATCCAAATGATGAGTGAAACAGGGACAAAACCCATCTGGTCCACTAGCCGTAATTGTACAAATCCGCCCCACCTATGTACCTGAGGTTCCCCTTTTGTGCTCAATCAATTTCATCATGCAACATAAATAAATTTTAATATAAAATACCATTACTGGTCCAACACAACCAATACAGTATCTATCGCATTTTATACCACTTAAAACACACAACAAAACACTTCGATTTTTCATAAAACAATTCCACAAAATCTCGTACTATTTCGGACAAAAAACACCTTATAAACCACACTTGTGTACAATGTGCACATTTTTTAGTTTCCAAAACAGAAAGGGTAGCCTACTAGATTTCAGTGGAAACACAAAATCATTTTTAGGGCCACCCCATATGGTTCATGAAACGGAATCATTGCATAATCTCGATTTTTACACAACACATCTCTTAGAATTTCATGTGGTTCACAAAAACCATTAAAGCCAGATTTTGCAGCAACAAACACTAGGGATAATAATTAAAAACATTATTTTTATCCATATTATAGTTAAATAAAATCAAATAATTACTTATATGTTATCCCCAATTAATCTAATAAAACATTTCTATGAAGAAACCCCTAATTTCACATGAGATTGGCATTTAGGATTCATTCTAAACAAAAACACCACTAAAACTATTTTTTTCAGAAATAATAAAAAGAAATAAGAATGAAAATACCATAAAAACAGTATCCAATTCACAAAGATTTCATATATAATGGAATCACCTACCAAAAGCAAGGAAACCCTTGAATCCGTTGTGCGAAAACTCAAACGCACCACCGCCGTACATCAAGGAAGGTAAACCAGACCTAAAACCAGAATTTCATACCATGAAACACAATATAAAACCCTAATTTTTAAACCCTACTTTATAGAAATTAGGAACCTCAATGATAAGGGAAGAAACCCTAAGTACATTGGATGTAACCCTAAACAAATTGAAAGAAGAAAGTAGGAGAACAACTTACTTAAAATATATTGTAAAAATCGCCCCCAAAAATTCTAGTAGCTTATTTTAAAAACACTCACACCATCAAGGGAGGTTCGAACAAGGATAATGAGATCATTTAAGAATTTTAATGGGGAAAAGAGTCAAAATTGAGAGTGTTATGAAGGAATGAACTTACCTCTTCAAATCTGTACGATTTGAAGAATCCTATGACGTTCGGCACCAAATGGTGATTATCCAGAGCTCTAAAGAGGGGGAAGAGAGAATGGTCCCGCTGTTTGGTTCCGTGGGCTTGGGCTCCACTTGGAATCACCAGAAAATCCCAAAAAAATTAATAAGTTAAACATAATCGAAATGTATTTTTAAAACAGGAATTGGGCTTTGGGGCAGGCCCAAACCCTTAGATAAAAACCCAAATAAACCATGGTTATGGATTTCTAAAATCTCCAAATTTCCTTGCTGGTGTTAATAGGTTAGAGGAGGTAAATTAGGAATTTGAATGGATGAAAAATGTTGAAAAATGAAAATTTTATAAAAGATACAATATTTATTTTTTTAATCTGAAATTGGGCTAACGGTTTGGACCAATTCATGAATACTCATATATTCCTCCCTAAAACCTAGAGAAACCCCCAAAACAAAGCAAGGATGTAAATTAAATGAAAAATAATTTTAAAATATGTCTTGTATGTAAAAATTCACCCCACCATAAAGCATTTCTCCCCCGGAATGCCACAAAAGACCAGATGCAAAAGCAAAGCCCAAACGATAGACCAAGACTAACTTCCTTGCCACGTTTTCACCCACTTCAAAAAGGACGAACTTCTCCAGTTGATCAAACAAAGGAAGATAATACTCTCACCAACAAAAAATAACCCCACTTACTTAAAATTATAAAACACATTCAAAACACATCCCAAAATAAAACACCTCAAGCACTACAAGACGACGCTCAAGCAATCCACTTGAAATGAACAACGAACTCAAATAACGCTACCACAACATTATGTAAACAAAACCATTGGGTGTTATCCAACACCAAAATTATCCAAGTAACAAATTTTTTGATTGATAGACTTGAACGATACTACCTGTTACCTAGAATACAGCAAGGAGAAAACTGAGTCACTAGAACAGGGTGACCCAATCCGGACATCCCACCACCAGGGACTACTCAATTTCTAAGATAGAATAAGGATAACAATTATGGAAGGAACGAACAATCTCCCCATCATAATAACAAACACAACTTTCCTTAAGACAAAATCAAGACACTAACAGGGTGCCTCGAATAGACTTCCCAACATTAGGGGTAGATTAATATCAAAATTCTTCCAATGAAACATACATGAGTCCCATTGTGGGTATACCCCAAACAAAACCCAACCATCTTAACTAAATATTATGGGATAACAAAAAAACAACAATATAATTTTAAGGAGCTGTCATGGAAGAATGGCTTGTTCACACGGTTTTGGAAATCGTGAGTTAACTGTGCGGATCATTTTGTCCAAAGAGGAAACTTCACACAGTTTCCTTGGCCAAGGATCATGGACGTGCGGAGACCATGCAGTAGCTACTGTATCTTATCACACGGTCCCTGGGGTTGGCACATGGTTACTGCTAACCATGCACAAACTATTCATTTCAACCTGCCTAACCCAAATTTTAATCTTTTCTCCAAAAACACAAGGGACCCCAAAGGGGAAAAAATCTACTCAGGGTATGACATGGGAACAAAGTACTCACACCTCTCTCCACCAAATGTGAGAAATTGGAATAAGAAGACGACACCAGATGTTTAAACTATTCCTATATTTCATATTGAGGATATGACATTGACCAAAAGTTTGAATGACTCTAGGATTTCCCCTAACTACGTGCCGGCTTCTCTCCGGGGCCTATGGCTGGAGCTCAATGGATTGAAGCATCTTCGGCCTCAAAGTTAGGATTTGGAAGCCCCTAAACTAAACATCTTCTTCCATTTCCAAAATCAATTATACTGCAATCTCAGATGGTCTCATTAAGACATGACATGCTTCAAACTCACTTTTCCCCAACCCATCATTTTACCCAAATAAGAACTTAGAGGATGCACACACATTGCCCCATTTTTCTTTGGATTCTAAACAACTGAATGAAAGTAAATATAGAAACACATTCATATAGAATATAGGATTTAGAATTTCCAATAGGGATAAACACATCGAAAAAAAATTGTGACTCTCATAAGATTGCCCAATCTTCACCCTTATAGTCAAATGAACACATGACATCGCAAGGCATCACCGAACATTACCATTGTGGATAAAAGAAAACACAAAGAGAGGGACCTTGTACTGAGTCCCAAATAGCACATGATTCCAACAAGTTTCCATAATAGACACTCTTGGCCAGATTATGCACACTGGTGGCCTTACATGAACTCTTGCTTCAATGAGACTGACGAAAGACCCAGGGGCCCTTTAAGACATCATTCTACACTGACAACCCTGAACTTCATTGACCTTAGACAACATAGGAAACATAAGAAACTATGGTCTATTTAATCCTCCCACAAACACTCTCACACTAT
Source organism: Viscum album (assembly GCA_963277665.1). Lineage (NCBI taxonomy): Eukaryota > Viridiplantae > Streptophyta > Magnoliopsida > Santalales > Viscaceae > Viscum > Viscum album. The sequence continues at coordinate 1,340,886,063 of OY728155.1, read as the reverse complement.
AGGGGGATCCACATAATTGAAAAAGAAGAGGGGTAAACACAATCTCCAAACCTCAAGAATAAAGTCATTATGTTGATAAACTGGAGGATCATCCAATGGTGAATCACCATAGGACAAACATGAATCATACATTAACACTTTATGGGGGCATACCCTAGCCTACAAGAAAACCCAAGGACCCAACCAATCTGGTTATTTGGTCACAACAGACCACAAACCTGAACTGAACACATGAGGGAAGCCACCACATTGGCCTCCAAAACTTTTCCTCAAAAGAAACCACTAACCCACACATCATTCCAACTTATCAATGAAACAACAACCCAAAACATTTTTCAAACAAGAGGGGTTATTCAACTAAAAACATCCCACAATAATAATCCCGAAAACACATAATCCATACCTCCTAACCATACATTATCAAAACATAACACTTTCATTCAAAAACATTATTAAAAAAAACAGTGTTGCTGGGTTGCGCATTTACCAATAGTATCTCATGAGCCTCACACATGCATGTTTAGATGCCACACTGGGAACCCACCTCATATCCATCCATATTCCCAAATAAACCTATGCATTTGGTTACCATTGAGAGCGCCAATTACCAAAAATCATACCTTTCCTCTTTTTAAAATCAAAACTTTTAACAACACTTTCCCGTTCTCAAAAACAATAACCATAATATCAAAACACAATTTTTCATCTCACAAACCAATTTAAAAAAGAATGCATAATTAAATAAAAGAACATATTCATGCCTTTCACAATCGTTTCAAAACATTTCAACCCATTTCAAAACACTTCTAATTTCATGAAAAACACCATTTCATAAATCTCCATTTAATTATGAACTCAACTCTTCTCATTTCAAGACAAGGTTCTAAACGATCATAATTTTATTTCGTTCTGTAGACACCAAACCCAAAATCCATCTTCAACCCCCACATAAACATTCTAGAACACTTAATTTAATCCCAAAACACTTTTCCACGGTTTAAAAAAAATTCCTCTAGAAAAATATTTTCAAAACCCCAACTAACATAGTCCATACATTCAAAAGAGGTGTAAACACATAATTTACCCTTTTGAAATAATTCTGAAATTCTATTTATAGGAAATAATGAAAATAATACCATTTTCACTTTACTAGAAAATAACTTCACAAAAATTCACACTCCTTAAAGTGAAGTCATTTTTTTCTTACAAAAACCAAGTTTCCAAGATTCCAAAACAAAGAGAGACAAGAAAATGTGAGAGGAAACTAGTTTCGGTGGGTGACTAGGACATATGGTTGGAATCCATATTCCAATCACTTCTCCATCACAGAGAGTATTCTAGGGAAATATCCACGGCTCCACATGGCTTTCCAGGCCCTGTGAGCTCACTGAGATTATTCGCCCAACTCTCTTTTCATTTCCCATAGTCATCATTAAACCATGAAAACCAAAGGACTCAGATAAATCCATACATCCCATGGTGATTTGAATCCCATCATGAGGTGTGCTAGCTAGGCACACTATCCATGACTGAAATTTCAAGTCCCAAAAATCCTAGCTCCAGACTATGCAGACTCTTCCCCAAATAACATGACCCAAGGAGCGAACCTCCTCTGATACCATTTTTTCACAAACCAAATCCGGTCGCCTCCAAAACTGGCACCAAACCCAGCCTGTGACATGACCCGAAGGGCATTCCCTATCCCCACGGGCTGGCACAAGTGCCCGGGTATCATTAATTTAGGTTTGGGAATGATTCACCTGAGTTTGAAATCATAAAACATTAAAAACAATCCATAATATAAATCTGAAATTTTTGAGCCAAACAAGACTTAAGTAAAAACCAGAACTGAGTACATTGGTTTAAAGATAATTTAAGTGGTCCAAATAAAAATAATTATAGCATCAAGACATCCCCAATGACTCCACACGACTAGGGGTCATCACCCCCATGCTATCTCCAAAACTCCGCACCAAGGATGGGAACTGAAACACTGAACCGCCATCACACTTAGCCTTTCCTTTACCTGAATCCAACATAACCAAGTCTACTTACACCCAAGAGGTGTAATTAGGGTGTGAGACTAAGCCCAATAGGATACCACCCAATTAATCCAATGAGTAAGAAATACAATGTGAAAATTCAAGTAGTTTTCAAATGCATGGAAAAGTAATGTTAAAATTTCAATAAATGAAACCTCCAATTGAAAGTAGATTTCAATAAAAAATATTCATAATATTAACACATTAAAGTAGAAAATTTAGATACTTTAATTTACTTCCAAACACACCCTAAGACATGGGTAACTACTACAAATCCAATGAGAAATAGCTTTGGGAACACCCCTAGGCACTAGGTTGTCTTGGGCCCTATGTACCTCGTACCTCGGTGTAATGTAACCATAGAAAAATTCATTCTCATGCACGAGCCACTAGTAGGGAACAGACCCATAACCTAGTGGTATCTAATAATCATCCACATAGTTTAGTTAGTGTTGTTTTTATCCAAATTCTGAGTGAAACAGGGACAAAAACCATCGGGTCCACTAGCTGTACTAGTACCAATCCGCCCCACCTAGGTACCCGAGCTTCCCCTTTTTTGATCTATCAATTTCAGCATGAATCATAAATAAATTTTCATATAAAACACAATTACTGGTCAAAAACAACCAATACAGTATCTATCACATTTTATACCACTTAAAACACGCAAAAAAAAACACTTAGATTTTTCATAAAACAATTCCTCAAAATCCCATAGTGTTTCGGACACAAAACTCCTTTTAAACCTCACTTGTATACTATGTGAAGATTTTTATGTTTCCAAAACAGAAAGGGTAGCCTAATAAATTTCAGTGAAAACACAAAATCTTTTTTAGGGCATCCCCATATGGTTCAAGAAACAACATCATTGCAAAATCTCCATTTTTACACAACACAACTCTTAGAATTTCATGTGGTTCACAAACACCATTAAAACCAGATTTTGCAGCAACAAACACAAGGGATAATAATAAAAAACATTATATTTATCCCTATTATAGTTAAATAAAATCAACTAATTACTTATAGGTTATCCCCAATTAAACTAATAAATCATTTCTATGAAGAAACCCCCAATTTCACATGAAATTGGCATTTAGGTTTCATTCTAAATTAAAACACCACTAAAACTTTTTTTTCAGCAATAATAAAATTAAATAAGCATGAAAATACCATAACAATAGTATCCAATTCACAAAGATTTCATACACAATGGAATCTACTACCAAAACAAAGGAAACCCTTGAATCCTTTGTGCAAAAACTCAAACTCACCACCGTCGCATCTCAAGGAAGGTAAACCAGACCTAAAACCAGAATATCATACCATGAAATACAATTTTAAACCCTAATTTTTAAACCCAACTTTCTTGAAATTATGAACCTCAATGTGAAGGGAAGAAACCCTATGTACGTTGAATGTAACCCTAAACAAATTGAATGAAGAAATAAGGAGAACAACTTACTTAAAATATCTTGTATAAATCGCACCCAAAAATACCAGTAGATTATTTTAAAAATACTAAAACCTTCAAGAGAGGTTAGAACAAGGATAAGGATATCATTTAGGAATTTTAATGGTGGAAAAAGAGTAAAAATTGAGAGAGTTATGAAGGAATGAACATACCTCTTCAAATCTGGACGATTTGAAGAATCTTATGAAGTTTGGCACCAAATAGAGATTAACCAGAGCTCCAAAGAGGGGGTAGAGAGAATGGTCACGCGGTTTGTTTCAGTGGGCTTGGGCTCCACTTGGAATCACTGAAAAATCCCAAAATATGAATAAGTTATAATATAATCAATATTTATTTTTAAAACAAGAATTGGGCTTTCGGGCTTTCCCAACCCCTTAGATAAAAACCCAAATAAACCCTTGTTATGGATTTCTAAAAGCTCCAAATTACCTTGGTGGTGTTAATCGGCTAGGGGAGGTCAATTAGGAAATTGAATGGATGAGAAATGTTGAAAAATAAAAATGTTATAAAAGATAAAAAAATTATATTTTTTAATCTGAAATTGAGCTAACGGTTTGGCCCAATTCATGAATAATCATCTATTCCTCCCTAAAACCTAGGAAAACCCCCAAAAAAATGCAAGGAAGTAATTAAATGAGAAATACCTTTATAATATGTCTTTTATGTATCATAGGGACTATTCTAGCAGAATGTTTCTAATGGAGCACGTCCTTTTGGATGTTCTATTAGGAATGGTTGAGTTATAACTGATGGAGTACATCTCTTAGACAAGTTCTATTAGGGATGGCCATTTCATGTAGTGTTTACTCTGGTCCTTGAGTTACAGTTTGAGCCTTATTTGGAAATATTGGAAATGGCATGAGTCCAGGGCCTTATTTTTCTTTGTGGATGACATGAGTATATATGGTTTGAGCTATGTCTTTTGATTTATGATTTCTGATTGAGATATTGTTGTGTGGTTTTACTTTTTGAAATTCTGAGATACTTTCGGGGTCTCAGGTATCCTACTAGGTATTGTCGTACTCACCCCTACCCGGGTTTCACCCATACCTCATTGTGTCTTATGTAGACGACGAGCAGCTGGGATGAGATTTGAGGGAGCTAAGACCTAGTGGTACACGATGGAGACTAGATGATATAGGGAGCTGTGGAGATGAGTTATTACTACCCTTCAGGTAGGAATCTTGGTTAATGATCGCAAGAGATTTTTTAGTTTTTCAGTTGTAGTTGTATCTTTTAGTTGGGGTAATATTCCATCCCCTTACTTTTATTACACACTTTTTCTACTGGATTTTTGATTCATGGTTGCATCTTGTTGGGTTCTTGGCAATGTGTTTGTACATGTTTAAAGGAAATTCATTCATGTTTTGGGGATATTCCTTTCTAGTGATAGTCGCTAACCCCTGTTCCATATAAGATGGGCTTGGGGTAGTCACGACATGGACCATGGGGGATGGGTCGTGACCATCAAAATTGTATTTTATATTTCATTGATGAATTTTTTGAATGACTTAAATGGGATCAATTCTTCTCAGTGATTCATATTTTTTCTAGTCGTTATTAAAAAAACTCAATAAGTATGATAGACCAATGATTAATTTTCTTATGAGTTAAAGGAATTTTGAACTCACAATAATTCATTTTCTATTAATAAATATACAATTCTTGTTTATAAAGATTATGGATACAACATTGATGAATTTTTTATGAAAATATCATAATGTTATTTATTGATTATATCATGATATAAACAATGTTTTTTAAGTGATTGAATTCTATTTATGGATTATGGTTGGGTTTCTTATAGAAATAAATCTATATAAAAATTTATTTTAGTGTAATTTTTTGATATAAGAAGTTTCTTTTCATGGAATTATTATCTATGTTGATTAAATGTCTATTTAAAATTCAAATACCGAAGTGGATGATGAATGTACAACACTAATGAATATAAATGAAATGCACAATTTCCATGAATTTTCATGTTTTTATCGATGATGTTTTAATTTTTTTCTTTATTATCTTACACATTAACCATGTTAACATCTAATGGGTTTAATTTTACATGGTAAAATTACTATTAAGAAATATTTACAGAACTAATGAAGGGGGAAAATTCTTTATTATTTAGTTTACTAAGAGGGATGGGAGGTTTTTTATATATAAAAATTCATTAAATAAAATAATTGAGTTCCTATGTATGAAAAATAACATAATTATTGCATATGTATCATGGTAATTAAATACCAATGAATAAAAATATCATGTAAAAAATAAGATTTGGTTAAATTAGTCATTTTCATAGAGATACAACTACAATATCTTTATAGTGAAATATATGAAATATATACAAATAATTTTAGATTGTAGTATATATTCAAATTTATTACGATCAATTAAGACAAATGAAAGGATAAAACTACTAAAATCATATAATTTTATAATAGACCACCACCTTGGGATGCAAAAAAGGGGATAAATGCATTGAGTTAGAAGGATTATGATGATTTATGCTTCAAAATAATTGAAAATTATCTAATATTATTGAATTTAGTAAATATTCTCATGGAATTTATTAGAGAAGGGGTAATACGATTATTTATGGATATTATTTCAAAACCATATTAACCAGATATGATAAATAAGTGTCATCATAATGAAAATCTCAACAAAATAAGATTACATAAATACTAGATGGGTGATATATATTCAGATATATGTGTACCATTAGTATATTGTTTCAAGAAGGAATTACTAGATGATTCTCATAGCTAAATTTCCACTATACTACTTAGAAGATTTAATATGATGATGGATTTATGAAAAAATATTTGGTGGGAACACATAAAATACAAAATTAATATTTATAATTCAAGATTGTATTCAAGTAAGTATAGACTGAGGGAAAACTTACAATGATGACAATTCATGTGAAGACCCAGAGACATGACCATATCATCAACATAACAAAATAAAAATATTTCAGTAAAATTAATTATCATGACCATTTAGGATAATAAATTTAGTGAATTGGAATAAAAGCATAACTAACAAAACCATTGTTTTTATAACAATTTAAATTTTTTTCTATTATATTTGAAACTATGTAATACATAATGAGTCTTCAATATCATACAAGAATTATTCACATCAGAAACACTTCTATAAATTTCATTCTTTTCTTATCTTTATAACATAGGAAAATGAGAACATATGAATTGGGTTATATTAGATTCTTAGTATGGGTAAATATATTCATTAAAAATAAAATAAAATATGTGATCATAGATTGAGAATATGGGTATAATCAAGAAACATAAATACATATATCTAGAAAAATATAGATCATAAATCATGGTATATGGATTTAATTAATACAAGGAAAAAATTAAAATATTTTGAAAACATCAATCAATAAACTTGATCCTTGATAAAAAAACATATTCATGAGAACAAACATTAAATAGTGTCTCATCTATAAAATATAAAAAACAAAGAGTACAATGAAATATTACATTCAGGAGACACACCATCAGTTCCCATGATTATAAGTAACCAAAATGTATTCATGAATACTTATCTCATGTGATCTAAACATTTAGCGAATGCATTTGTGTGTGATATACAATCCTGTCCATTATTCATCAATAAAAATTTTTTCCACCAAAAAATAATTCACTTCTGAAATCATAATGAACCCACGGAAATTTAATGAAATTAAAAAAACTTTCAAATGAAAAGCAATAATTTTTTATGGAAATAACAACCCATGGATAGAAAATATGGTCCATAAATATATAATAATTTACCCATGTAATTAAAATGGGAAACTTTAAACACATTATAAATAACCCATGGATCAAAAATCTAATTACCTTCCTTTTATATTTTATTTACGTATATAATTCATTAATAAATCCATAAATATTCCAAAACATATATACCCATAGACAGTAAATTTTTATCCAATGATGTTAAGTATAATTTTATTTGAATACCATTCAAAAATGATAATAAATAATATTTTGTTTACACAATATATTTACATAATAAATAGATAAGAAAATAATTTTACCACTTATAAAAAGAAAGAAATAAACACGAACACCTCTCAATCAAAGAAATAAAAAATATTTCCTTAAAAAATTAAGGAAATTTGGTAAAAATATTGGATTACAGTTAGTTAATTATTTGGAATGTCAAAGGCAATGTTTGATCAATAAGATAATAATGTATGAAATATCATAATTCATAAAGGGAAATTATATGGATGGAATTGTTTGATAAATTTCACAGACCAAGTATATGATATTCTAGAGAACAATGATGGAGCTGAAAAAACTATGTTTAAAAAACACCGTTAGATGTAAATAATATTCCAGATAATTTAAATGAATTTCAAAATAAATATCTTATAAAACATAATGAATATAATTTCTTTTAGAAAAAATGATCACCTAGAGAAAATTATTCTTATAAAATGATAAATGTTACCTACTAATGTGTTCATATGTAAAATTTAAAAATACAAGATTTTAAAATTTTAGTGAAAATGCCCCATATAGAAAAAGATATAAAAAATTTAAAACTTTTAAAAGAAGGTTACTTATTATAAAATGACCTTAATCAATTATTTATGTGTAGATGTTGAAACAATCAAAGAGATATAGTGAATAATAATATGGAAAATGGATTTTTTTCGTAATATTATTTTTTACAACACCATATTGGTTATAAATATATATTCAATTTTAGTGTAAATTGTATATTTTTCAACTAAATATCTACACATATGTAAGAAAATGGGTCTACATAATGTATTATGAGATGTAAGCCTCTATAAAATGGTGGAGAGGAAATTAAATTTCTTGTTTAAAGTTAACCCTTAAATTTAATAAGTTATTTTAGGGTTAAAATGTTTTTCTATGTATTGTGTAAGGTTAGCCATGAGATACATAAGGGTAGAAAACACTCATGTATGGGTACTATGTGTTGGGTAGAGTTACCAAGATACAACATAAGGTTAAAACCATATATTCTTAAGGTTACCCACCACTCTTTTAAGGGTAAAAGGTACTACATAAGAGCATCCAGTTCCTGCATGAGTGTAAAACCATAACTAAATAATGGTACCGGTGATTTTAAAATACATTATTAAGGGAAATCCCTTGTGTTTTGTAAGGATATGTGACTTTCGTATTGGTATACAATAATCACATTAGGGTAAATGTTGGATGTGTATTGGAAAATAGTGTTAACTTTATATAGTTTTTACCTTTCACGTATGGGAACTAGGGCTAAAACAAACTATATAAAGGTTAATGAGTTTACAATTAAATAGTGTCCGACACACACATATGTGTAGTGTTATTTCCTAGTTTTTTAGATTTCATTCTCCAATTCCCTATTCATTTATGTAAAATAAATTGATGATTTTAAAATCATAAAAATAATTTTAAATAAATTATTTTGACTCATTTTCCAATAAATTTTTTTATAGATATTAAAATGAATTACATTAATGAATCTGGTAATAGATAAATAAATGGATGAACTAATTTGTTGTTTCCATTACAATAATAAATTGTGTATTCTTATCCTAATAAAGATATCATAATCCTTTTTCATATTAGTTTTTGTGATTTTATCATTATAAGGTAGTATAATATTCTATATTTCAATAATGATGAAAATTCCATCAATCAAGACAAATTCAATATATTATATCTAAGTTCACTAGTACCTCCCTCCTCTATTTTGGGCACATTGTTTTAAAAAAATGAATCCCGGGTAAGATTTCCTTAAAGATATAATTATTATAATTGTATTAATACATATAAATCATCCAGGATAAAATTGGTCAAAAACATTGAATTTAAATAATTCAAAATCATTAAAAAGAACAATGAGAATTATTATTGGTGTCTTTTATTATTCTAGAAAGTGGTTTTATCAACACATGTGAATTTTTAGAAATTCATTAGGAATAACATAAAATAAAACTATATGGATTAGAGGTTTAATTTGAAAATTATTGAGAGATTAATATCCTTTCTCCTTCAGTAATTTTATTATTTTGGAAATAAAATATTTATAATAGGATCTAGGAATATTTAGGAAGATATTTGAGCTGATAACCATGTGGAAATTGTTCAATTGGTGTTTCATTAAAAATATATTACTTAGAAACCTGATAAAACTTTTCCATGTAATTATTCTCTTCTTATAATGGGTTATCCACATATTCATTTAATTTATTATAATATAGTTATAATTAGTCATTTATAATTCATTGGAATGAGTTAAAAATTTATGGAGACTGATGGTGAATGAATAGGCTTGGGAAGATCAGAAAAGGATATTGGGATTTTATTTACATAGAGTTGGATCTATTTGAGGAAGGTTTCCCCATGTATTGTACCCTTTGTTTTTATCAATTTTTATGAAGAATGATGTTAACCAACTTGTATGAGTACAACTGATTTTCAAAATATAAAAAATATGAATGTATGATTAATTTATTAGGATTGAATCTAAATTAACTATTTAAACCACACATAATGTAATTTGATAAAGTGATAGGGGCCTTAAAAGACCCTTGTACACTATCTTGTTACGGTAAATCAATATTAGATTCATAATCACATATGAGTTCCTTACACTACATAGACACCTTACGACATGTTATTATTATAATTGAGACCTATATCGTTGATATCATGTGGGATGATTATTTCCAAGTGCATTATTATATATCATGATAGGATATATTAATTTTTATAACATGTGTACCTGCTATGACCCATGATGATATTCTATTCTCAATTTATATGTACACTCTCCATGCCTTGGTATGATCCCTAATTATTATTACTTATTGAACCTATTAGATTTTTATATCATATGAATAACTGTGTATTCATGAGACCCTATTATTATACATGACTCAATGAGTATGATTATGTAGATTATAATTACCATGTTTGATTAATGATCAAATTTGTTTTAGGTTACTACTATTTTCTATAGATGGCATGATATCAAATTCTTATCTTTCATGATCTACCCTATTTCTTGTGCTGAACATAACATTAGAGGTATTTATTTGTTTATAAGGAACATGAGGACTATTATAGAATGTTTATCCATTTCTGTATAGTACCAAATATGTGTAATGATGATAATAAAGGGAGCATGATAGCCTATTGTCTCGGATGTAGCTCAATGTCTTGAGGATTTTGAGAATGCCTCATTACTCGATTATTTTTGTATTATGAGTAACATTATATTATTGACTAATTGATGTTTTTGAGGGACATGACTCATACATTGTGTCTTGTCAGCCTTTTGGGTAGTCAACCTTATTTCCTTACATGAGGCTCGATGCATGTAGATTTTGAGTACATTTGTTATATTCAGTTTTTTGGCCCAACATACACTTGAATCCTTGATGATTCTGAGCAGTATGAAACTATCCTTCCATATAGTCCATGATTTGTTTTGACTTCTAACATGACTACATTCTGACATGGAGCCGAAGTAGGTTCAATTGAAGTTTTTAGTGGTTTGGTAAGAACATAAACACTTGATATAGGGTTGTTATTACTTTTGTGTTCTTGGTTATTTTTAGATATTATAAAATAGTCCCCTATTTCATATTCAATTTATATTAGTCGTATCCTATTCCCATAATCTAAAAATTTCATCTTTGATAATGGTCCATGTTGGTGGTGTCCTACTATTTTTTACTCACATCATACACTAGAATCCACGTCACTTGGGTACTCGATTATCCCTCACCTCTTGAAGGTACAGGTTGGGATGAGGCCCAGGTTGATAATGTGGAAGTATATCATGAAATGATTCATGAGACTCAGATGAGGGGGGTTTTGAATTTTAGATCATCTTTGAAATTTTTTTAACATTAATTTTTATACATGTGATTATCCCAATGGGTGATAGATTATTGTAAATCTACTTTAATTTTGAGTCTATTCTATCCACATTCATAAATATTGTTTTTATTTTGTTGTTATATTCATTCATTGAATATATATATTTATATAGTTGTTTATTTTATTATTATGAACTTTTATTGAAGTAATTGTCTTCCCACGGTTCTATTTGAGACCCTTGATGCTAGTTGAAAACCTCTAATGTATGAGAAGGTGTGACTGAGGTTATAGAACACTATGGATCCTACCTTGTGATTTGGGTCTTAATGTTACAAAATGGTATCATAGAATATACTATTTCACCTTATTTTTTGGGATTTTTTATTTATGATACATAGAAATATGTCAGATCATGTGATGAAACTCAGATGGGTGCATCACTAACACCTTATCTGTTGGAATTATAGATTATCGAGGCATGGGATTGATGCTCATGGTTTTTATTGTTATCATTGGTTTTCACCTCGTGTGACATAAATATATTTGAGGCCTTGGATTTTATGTTTATTTTACTATTGGTTGTATTAGGAAGAGGATTAATATGTATCTTATTTAGTATATAGTTTTTACATGAAATTTATACTTCTTCTATGTGATTATATTAACTACAATGAATTCTTACATGAGATAGTTGGTCATTTGGGACTTTGATTTGGTGAACCTTGGAGATGATGAAATTGATGTACAAAATAATGGTTATGATTATGTAGTTCCTCTATGCATATATAGTAACATGCATTTGTTTTTTCATTTTTGGGAATTAATTTATACTGTAATAACCTTGTGCATGTATCCAATGGATAGGTCTAGTTATGCCTGGTGCCAACTGTGAGGACCCCGATATTATCATTATAAATTCTAGTGACATTAAAATAGAATACACTTTCTTAAATTCCAAATGAATATTTATGTTTATAGTTTTAGATAGTGATATTACAAATCTTTCAAGACGAACTCATATATATACAAAATGGACACTTCTATTTAGTATCAATTTTTTCCTTTTAAAAAACTCTAAATAAAAAAAACATTTTATTTTAATAACACATATTAATGAGTATCTTATTTACCTCCTCCTTGTGCCTAATAATCCAATGAAAAACATTTTTAAATGGGGTATGATCACATAAAATCTTACAATGGGAAATTGAACAAATGTAATGAACCATTAGTAAATGACTACTTATAAAATTATTACATTTTCAAAACAAACATTAGGATCAATATAAAAAAATTATTACCCACGAAATCACATTATCTTCCCAAATCATTTCATAAAAAATTCCATAATAAATCTTAAATGAAAAATAAAACTCAAAAGGTTTCATTAAAATCATGAAAAAACATATAATACCTTTTTCACAAATCTACACAATTTACAATAAAAAAGGAGTATATACTTTAATATTAAATACATATCATAATATTAACTTAATAAATAATTATATTCCCATAAAATTATATAGAAATCATATATAAAACACATTGGTTACATGGTGCATAATTTTTATATAACTATTACATATGCATGGATAAACCATCAGGAATATACTTGTATTAACTATCATAGTTACACTTGAAATAACCATCAACGTTAAAATTAGACTAACCATGAAGTTATTTTTCCATATAATCTTAGGTGAAACCTCTTCGGTTAACTATTTACCTATACCCAAATCATTGGAGAGCTATAGCGTGCTCACCCGAACTACGTTTTTTGAAAAAGCACACATCATTGATTTGTAACATAAACACTAATCCCTGGTTTATAAGAGAACAACCCATCATCATAATAAATTTTCATTAACTATTAAATTATAAAATAATATTAAGGGTTTCATCATAAAAATATTCTTTTAACCCATAATAAATCATTGAATATTAATATATCACTTTTATTGAAAACCCAAATTTTAAAAATAAAATTCCTAAATAAATGGAATGATTTTTTTTCATTGGAGAAAAAATTTAAGATAATAAAATAATCCAAACAATTAATAACAGTTATATCTAAAATAAAATTCATTGTCATTGTTTTAGTCAAAATATAACCTTATTTTTTCTTTCTGTGAAGAAATTCAAAATAATCTCTAAAAATATATATTTAGAAAACTATTGAAGAGAAGTAAAAATAGAAATAAAATTAACTTTATAAATAATTAATTTTCATTTAAATACATCTATAAAATATTTTTTAATATAGATATAAAAGAAAACGAGTTGAAAAAGGAAACCCTAAAAGATGAATTTTAAAAGAAATCCCTTTACCTCGAGTCCCACTCATTATGTTTATTCATTGTCATTCTGAATAATAAAACAATGTAAATTATTCAATTTTTTATTAACCATAATCATGTTTATAATTTCTCTTATTTTATCGATTACCATGTTATATATAATTATATAATCAATTATCTTTACATCGGTTGTTTTGATGATAATATGTACATAGGTCTAAAATGACATCAACGGGTTAATATTGGTCATAGAGTACATTATTTAATCATATAAATTATAATCATAATGAAATGGTTATCATTTTTATAAATAAATCATACCTTCAAATCCGTTTATGGAGTGTAGTTTTGAAAATAGAAATATGTTGTAATCATGGAGATGGAAAGTCGTATGTAAGCATGAATAACGTTTCTATTTTTAAATTATCATTATGGAAATATGAAAATTATTATTTTGTATTTATAAAACTATAATAATTTCATAAATATAATTTTACATAATTTAATATAACTATATATATCATCCATTTTATGTGGTGATGAAAAGTGAATCATATCGCTTCGTGGTGTGGGAAATCCTAAGATATACATCAACAACATTATCATTTTTTAGGGAATGTAATGTTAAGAAGGAAAATGTATTCTATATTTTTTATAATTATAAATATTACATGAATATCATCCATAAAAATTAATTAAATCGATACCTGTCATAAGATGATGGAAAATGAATTACATCATTTCACGAGGTTGTAGTTGGCCGTACACAGGAACGGCGGTTTTGTTTCCCATTTAATTGAAGATGATATGAATATAGTTTATTATAATACCATAATAATATATAATAATATTTATTTCACTTATTATATTATTTTATCATGTTTTAATAGTATTTTTTGATGTGTAAGAAGTAATAAAAAATATGTGGATCAAAGTAAACAAATTCTTTGAAAAATCCATTTTTAACACCTTAAAACCTCTTTGATGGGAATTGTGAAAAATTTAAGGCTAATAGATTGTATTGATAGAGTACATGATTCTATTTTTAATGTGTATATCCAAATGGTTCTTGAGGTGTTAAGAAATGAGAAGAAGTGGTTCCCATCTATAAGAGACAGTTTGGGTACTGACGGAATTATAAACATATTAATTTTATTGAAATTAATTTTGATATAAAATGGATAAAAATTAATAATTATAGAATATATCATTATTAAAATTATATATAATATCATGATTTTTTTAAAATCATTAGTCCAAATTTATACCCTTAACCTTTGGATTTAAATCCATGCCAACCCATTTCACACATATTGTGACAATACAATTTTTAATCATTGATGGTCAAGATAGTCACTATAAAAGTAATAATAGACCATAAAAGGACTATGTTTTCTATAATTAACAATATACCAATAAGTTTATTGATCAATGATGTTTATGAATTTTAAATCATTTAGTATAATTTTATTTTCCTAAAATATTAACAATGTCAATTTTATAACTATTCATTTAATATTACGTTAATAATATAAAAAAGAAATAGAATATGAAAAAACATTTAATATCTAAAAAATAAATGATATATGATGAAATTTATAGTTTCATATTAAATATTTTACATTATACTACTTTTAGTATTTTTAATATCATTATTTTTATTTTTTCTATTAATTGTATAATTACTGTATCAGCGTTGTGTAAGATTTAATGTAATTATTTAGTCTATAAAAACCAAAAATAAATAACCAAGATAAAAATAAATCATTTATATTAAAAATTAATATTTATTACTAAAAATATACTATTTTTATCTCCATGTTATAAAAATATATAGATATTAAAAAAGAGTGTGACATTGTTGACTCTTCTTCCCATAAAATATTATAAATTTTATAATCACATCCGAATAAAAAGTATATATAATTTCATTGAACGATTATAGAAACAATTTATTGATAATACTAAATTAAGTAATGATTTAGGGTAATTTTTTGATTCCTCTTCATTTTATAACTATTTTTTAGTATCTGATTTACCCTTATAGTTGTATCGAAAATTACTAGGTTTACTATTCATTAAAAAAATTAAATGGAAATATTAATCAAAATATTAACCAATGATTCAAATTATGGAATCCATTTTTTAAAATTCCAATAAAATAATTTTCATAATTTAATAAAAAATCAAATTTTCAACATGTGATTAAAAATAGTTCTTTAGAAAAAAACTTCTTTCAAGTATAATGTATTTTTATAAAAAACACAAGTATTAATTTCATTTTAAAAAATAATTTAATAATTTTAACTAAAATGTATGTAATTTTATATTAAAAATAATCCAAAAAAACTGACTAAACACATTAATATAAAATAATAATATTGCTACAGAATAAAATATGGATACAGAATGAAAACAATGAAAGTTAAATATTAAAAGAGTAATTTAAAATGAAAGTCCCTTACCTTAAATCTTAATAATCATTTACATTCCTTATATTTTTAAATAAAAAAATTGTGTTAATTGTTTAATTTATTTATAAAATGATTCAAGTTTATTATTTCATATATATTATCCAATACCTTATCATATACAATTACTTAATCTGCTAAGTTCCCATTGAACGTTTTGATTATGTTCTCTTCTTAGGTCAAAAATCACATTGATTGGGTGACTATGGAAATAGTGGTAATCATTAAATTTCCTATTTAATTATAAATATGACATAATTATATTTTTTATAAATAAATTTATTTTTAAATACAACCATGAATGATGGTTTATAAAAATGAACAATGTTACATTCATGAAGATGTTAGATCATACGTACACATGAGTAACATTTCTATTTTTTATTTAACCATATTGAAAGAATTTATTATTAATTTTACTTAAAATAATTATAATAATATCATAAATTTCATATTAATTCTTCAAATATAATTATATATATATATATATATTATACATGTGACATGGTGATGAAAAATTAATAACATCTCTCCAAGGAGGTGGTAGTCCACAGGTACACATTAGCAACATTATCATTTCTTAGTGAATGAAAATATAAGAGTTTTATGATATATCATTGTTCATAATGATAAATATTTTTATAGTATTTTATATTAAAAATAATTCCATATATCTATGATTTATGGTGATTAACTATGAATTATATAGGTTCGCAAATAGGTAGTATTCCATACACACAAACGATAGTTTTGTTTTGAATTATATCTAAAAGGATGTGAAAATCAGTTATGATAAAATAATAATAAAATCTATGTATATTTAGGATACTATTTTTATTATTTTAGCATTGTTTTATAACATTTTAATGATGTTTAAGTAGAAACAAAACTAAAATATGTGGTAAAAAAATACATATTCTTTTGGAAATCCCCCTTAACAACTAAAAACCACTAATATTGGAGTTATTATAAAAATATACGCTCTAGAAAATGGGTAGGGGTTATATAAAGGTATTTTTGTAAGTAATTAATGAAAAATGGATCATAAATAATTTATAAATGATAAGAATATGTTCCCTTTTATAAGATTGGGGTTGGGTGGTGTTGGAATTCTTAAAATATTAAATTAACTTTGATATAAAATATATAAAAATATAAAATAATAAAATAATATGATTATTAGTCTATATATTCACATACAATATTTTCGTTGACAATTATAGATCTCATTTTATCCTTATCTCTTGGTTTTAAACCCCCATTATCCTTTTTCAATGTTTTAGTTACAATAAGTTTTTCAAAAATTTGAGGGTCATGATAGTTAGTATTAATGTAAAAAATCAATTAAATGTAACATCATTGATTTAATTAACTATATACAATTCATTTGGATGAATGTAACATTTTTTTAAATTTTAAATCTGTTAATAAAATATTCATTTCATAAAATATAAATAATGAAAATTTTATAACTATTTATTAAAGTTGTCTTTTATATCCTCATGAAAACAAATTAAATTAGAAACAAAATAATTTAATAAATCCCAGAAATGTTATATTATTTTTTTAAATTATTTATACACTATATTTATTTTAAATTGTACTAATATTAATATTAATAATATCATTTACTCTATTTTTCTATTAATTTAATAAATATTTTGTAAATATTGTGTAAGAATTTATGGAAAATATTTATACAATAAAAATAAATAAATTAACATGATGAATAAAATGTGTTATATTTCAAATTTATTTTTATATCTAAATTTAACAATTGTTTATCCCCATGTTAAAAATATTGTATTTATAAAATATAAGTGTGTGAAATGTTTTGATTTTCTTTAAATAAAATATTATACAGGTCATAGTCTCATATAAATTGAATAAAATGGATATTTAACAAAAAAATGAATTATTGTGGATGAAATTGAATGATACAATAAAATTGATTGTTAGATTTACTTTTTTTCTCATCATTTTACTTTTAAGTTTAATGTCATGATTTATCCACTACCATTGTAAAAAAAATTACAATTCTTACTATTCTTATTAACAAATAAAATTGTAAAAAACTTAGCTAATTTGGACCCAATGATTATAACTATTGAATCCATTTTTCCAAATTTGAAAAACCTATGTTTCCGAATATAATTTAAAATTAAACTGAAAAAACGTGATGAAAAGTAGTTTTTTTTCGTAAAAAAACATATTTGAAGAATAAAATATATTTAAACTATATTCAATTATAATCTTAATTTAAATAACAATAATTTTATTATTTATAATACAATGAACTTATTATATTTTAAAGCCTGTACAAAATAAAATTTTACTAATTACATTATAAGAAAATAAAATTTTCCCACAAAATTAGTACTATCTTGCTATTTTTTGAAAGATAAACCTTTTAATGAAATTAATAAAATAATTTAATCTAATATTTAATTTATGATTTTAAAAAAATCAGTTTACCAAATAAATTTTCAAAATGATTTACCAATTAATTATAATATTTTCTCATGAAAATCATTAAAAACAATTTTTAAAATGTATTTTTTATTAATAAAATGACTTTACTAAAATTTAGTGTTTATTTTTTATTCACTAATCAATGAATTTATATTTGTTAGGTCCATTATATGTGTTTTATAATTATTTTATTCCAATTTCTGCATCCAAATTTAATATCTACGTTACAAGAGACAAATAAAAATAATATTTCCCATTATGTTTAAATGATATGTTGTGTTTTTTACATGTTAAGGAACATAATTTCATTCCTTTTAAAATAAATTGGAAGTTATAATGACTATATTTATTTCATATTTATCATTATAGAACAAAGTGGAATTATTTCATACCAAACTCGACACTTATGGCTCTCATCGTGGTTGGACTAAGAGAAACACAAATATGGAATGAATTTGGTGATGTTCCTTGGTGAATTTATGCGAGTTCCATCCTATATTGAAACCAGGTGTGAGTTTTTTAAGGAACTATTGACCCTAAACATGACTCGGTTAATTGGAATGTGAGTCTCTCATACTACCCAGGAGTAACAAGAGTGAGAATATTCCATGTGAAGAAATTGTCAAAGTTAATGACAAGGGGTAGTTTTCATTAATGAAAATTATATGATTATGTTTAATACCCTTTAAAATAATATAGCATGTCCTTAACAGTACTCCTACCAACTAGGAGTATAGTGAAGCATGGGTTTTGTTACTCATAATATAATGTTGTGTTCTTTGGTTTTTGGATACTTGTTATATCAAGGGTAGTATTCTATAATTTTTGACCAGTAAATTAATACTGTAACTCTAATTAAATGTTGAGTAAATAAATATTTAATGTTATGTGATTCTATAATGGAGTCCGTGACATGTGAGAAATCACTCTATTAGGATTAACGAGTGATGATTTTGTTCCTTGTAGGATAACCTAATGCATGATAACGTATGAAGTTTTTATATATATAATCACTAGAATCATTGGAATTATAGTGGTGAGATGACTATTTGGGATGTTCCTTATTCTATGGACAAACATGGAGGAAAAAATTGATTTTAGGTCACTGGTGGATTTACATTATGGTCACCCATATCGTTAGAAACTATAAATGTTTTCGTAATTTTCATTGGGTTTGGTGGACAAATGGTAAATTGTTACAATTTTATCTCTATGTTGGAGTTAAACCAGGTGTAGATTAAGGTAACATTTTGTAGTTAACCCATGGTTCTTACTAATTGAGATTTCTTGATTCAAAGTATTATTTTGTGTTAGGTGATGAGCTGTCTTTGGTTCGTGAGTCGCAACCTATTAATTGACTCCCATATAACTTTTTCACATTGAGAATAGATCATTAAATGTAGTAGACTACATTCAAAGATATAATTTTTTGCTGTTTCTTAGTGAATTTCTTATAAATTGGTTGATTAGACGGTCTCATCTTTTCTTTATATTTGGAAATGGACTAGTAATGTTTTAAATGGACAAATGAAAGTGTTTAGAGTCAATAAATTATATTATTGTGGCGGGGATCAAACATTTGGTCATCTGTGAAACAAACACTCTTGTGGATGGTCATGGTCTATATAATACTGACCATTGGATGAACATTGTGAAACAAATCATCATTGTATAGTATAATCAAGAGTTTGTTATCCATATTTAATGTTTGATGTCTGAATTAGATATAGAAAAAAATGGTGACCATATGTGGACTTTGGACTAAAGAGAAAAATTATTTCAAGATGAGGAGTTGTCATATAATTGGTGCATTGATGCATAGTTCAGATCTTTGTGGCTGTTGTAAGTGGTTAGTGAACCAACATAGAAGACATCTAGGAATTCATTTCATTCCTTCTTCTTATGGGGTTATCTTATGGACTTTTTAGGGTCCTATTCGGATGTTCTATTTTGGACATTTTTTGTGATTGAGATGAAATTTTCCTTCACTTAACACCTACTTGTTACTCTTGATGGATTCTTTCTCTTGAATGGGGTTTTTATTAATCTTGGATTGTTTTTAAACCCTTAGTATTTTATCTAATTTAGAGATAGGGTGGAATGTTTTACTGAGAACCAATAATGTTAATAACCTTATTTTTCACTAGAACCCTACTATTTTCTTCTTAATAGGTAGATCTTAATATTTAAGTGATGTTAAATATCCCTCATGATATTGTAGTTCCTTGTGTTGACATTGGCATTGGTTTTTTGTGGTCCTTCTGGTTGGACATGGATAATCCTTGGAAAAATACTCAAGTAACATGGATGATTTCGTTTCATGATGTAATTTGAAAAAGGTGATACTATTATATGATTCAATGAGTTCCAAAATGGATGAGGCTCAATATTAAAAATCATAGGTTACCGTTGAGTACCTTCCTAGGGTAGAAATCCCTATTATCCTGGTGCCTTGGTTATGGATTGTTAGATCTTTGATGTAAATTTAGTGAATCATAACTTTTTAGAATCATTAGGTTTTTGGGTAGAATGATTAAGGATAGTTTTAAAGAATGAGAATATATTATATGGGGATAATAATAACATCCATAGTATTAACCAATTTTTTGTTATAATTTATTGTTATTATAGTTGGAAATTTCATATTTTTCAACTAAATTTCTATAATTACATAATAAATGGGGTATATATAAGGGTAAATTAAGTTTTAGGGCTCTGTATAAGGTTATTGTGTACATTACCTTTGATAAGTAATTTTAAGCCTTAATTTTATTGAGATACATAAGGGAAAACATTTTATTTTGTTTTTTGAGTAAATTTGGCCATGAGCTACATAAGGGAACCAGACACTTGCGTAATGGTTCCAGGAAGTATATAAAGGGACTAGGAACCTAGGTAATGGTCAATCATTACCTACATTAGGGCTCTGTATAGGGGTAAAGTGTATAAGGGTAGAGTTTGAATTACCATTAATATGAAATTGTAAACCTTAATTTTATTGAGTTAGATAAGGGTAAACATTTATTTTTTTTGTTGAGTAAAGTTGTCCATGAGATACGTAAGGGAACCAGACACTCGCGTAATGGTACCAGGACATATATAAAGGTACTAGGAACCTATGTAATGGTCAATTATTACCTACATAAGGGAATCAGGTTCTCTTGTGAGGGTATCAGCCACTATATAAGGGTACCAGGAACCCACTTGAGGGTAAAGCCTTACCCGCATAAGGGTAATAGTTCATTTCCAAGACATGTTTATGGGTAATAACTTTTGTCGCATTTGGGTAATGGAAATGAATAATGGTCTTCCATACACAAAATAGTTAAAATTATTCTATATAAAGGTAACAATGTACCTTGACATATGTATCACCTATCACATAACTTTAACTGGGGAAGAAATTCACTATATAAATGTAAAATAATTTACCATTAAACTACCACATTCACTCAAGTATGGGTAGTGTTTTTACCCAGTTCTTTTTTCAATTTTTCCAACTCTCCATCCCCATTGATACATGTAATGAATTTTTATGATTTTTAATTCATAAAGATTTTCTGAATTTTATATTTCTGACACTATTTATAAGGACCCAGCTTTAAAACATTAAATAATCATGAATTAAATGAATAATTCACATAGATGATCTTTTCGTGTTTCGAGTTTTAGGTAATTAGGACATAACTATTACATCTCAAAATATTACAAAGTATACACTTCTAATATGTTTCCATTTTTTTATAAAAATAAAAATCTTAAAAAGAAACATGTCTAGTTCCCTATTTTAGATAGCATGTCATTCCTTGATCCCATCCTTGACCCTATTCATCTTTATGTCCTATGGAATACATTTCAAAAACTTGGGATGAGCATAAAAAGCCTAGTAAAGGATACACAAAGAAAGAAAACTGTTAGTTTTTCAGAACAATATGTAAATCATGAATACATTACCATAAGTAATACTTTTCACCTTTATGAATTAGAAAATACTCTTCAATGAATAAAGGATCATTACTTACCCTTTAGTTACCAAAATATTACCATAAAACCCATATAAAGAACACATAACTTATAAATGTAACTTTGGACTTAAACATACTTAAATGGAATAACCATACGGTCAACATCCACACATATCACTATATTGAATATCCATACAGCCGAATTTCATACCCAATGCATTGGAGGTTATAATGTAACCACCCGTCCTATTATTCATGACACCACCCGTCATATGGTTTATCGTGTAACCACCTATCAAATTTCTATGTACCATTACAAAATCAGAAGACATAAAACAAATATAATGGAAAGAAAACATTTCCACAGTTCAATCATAATATATCACTTAAATATGTTAACATAACAAATCAATTATCAAAACCATTTTCAATACCAAATTAAATAAAATAGTATATGGTATTTATTTTCTTTTAAAAACATTACGGATTGTTAAGGAAGCAATAGTCGAATAGAACTCGCGCCGGCGGAAAAGGTTGTTGTCACCGCGTACGTTAAAAGAAACATTCCTTTTTGTCATTTAGTAAAATTCTTCATAGAAAAAGATTCCATTTGAATGAAATGAAAAGTCAATGTTTTTTATACATATTATAAAATAATTTCTTCTATTAGAACAAAAATGCACCTCAATGAAAGGAGATTGAGATGAAGACCCTTACAAAGTCGGTACCCTTAGATTAAGGATAAATCAATTACATAATTTATGTGTGAAAAATATAAATACACCCAGTATAAGAGGATATTAAGTTTAAAACAATCAGAGGTCATCCAAAAAAAATTCATAGTATGACATAATCAAGATGTAGAGGTTTAACCCAATGAATTGAAATTGGGTTAAGAACTTCCCCTACAGAAATTCGATAGCCTAACAACATCATTTTAAAATTCAAAAAATGAGACGATAAGAGATAAAAAGTGTATCTCATCACTTGGAAATATAATTTACACCAATAACGATACAGAATAACATATCACAACATAATAATATGTAAATTAAAATACCTAACAAAAAGAGGTCTTTTAAAAAGAGGAGGGGGAAAGGTTCCCTTACCGATTTGGGTAACATTCGAAACGTACACCCCATGAAAGAAGGGTCATAAAATGAAGATGTAAATACCCATAAATGAGTGTATATTACACAAATAGTAGAATAATGGGAAGTACATGCACCACCCAAAAGGAAATATTTGGAAATGTAACATTAATCTCACGGGAATAAAAAGTGAGATAAAAAACCCTTACCTCATTATAATGAATCACATCGTATGACCAAAAGATAATAACCAACAAATGAATATCCGAACAACATGAATATAAATATAAATCATGATAATTTATATCAATTGGAAGGACACAATACACCACATTACATAAATATGTGGTGGTCAATGGAAATATCATGGAATTAAATGTGAGCTAAGAAATCCCTTACGAAAATTCGGCAGCCTAACGATGCCAGTTAAAAATTCATAAAATGAATTTATGAGATTAATATGGGGTCTCTAATCATATGAAAATACAAATTACCGTATGGTGAATATAAAATAACATCCTCCAACATAATAGAATCGAGCATAAAAGAAATGACATAAAATAGGGTACTTGAAAATAAAGAGAGAGGTCGAATCCCTTACAAAAATTCAGCTACCTAACGGCGCCACTTAAGCATTAATAAAAAGAAACAATGAGAGAAATATGGGGTCTCTAATCATATGAAAGTTAAAATTACAGAAATATGAATATAAAATAACACCCCAACATAAGAACATGTGGCTTAAAAGAAATGACATAAACTAGAGTACTTGAAAAGAAAAAGAGAGGTAGGATCCCTTACCTCGAGTAAAAATTGTCTGGTTCGTTTATTTATATTCCTGAATAATAAACATTGGTCAATTTATAATTTCTTAAGAAAATAATTTAAAGATTATTATTCAGTTAATATCACATATTATTATGTTATAATAATTAGATTATTATATTTGTTCGCATTAGATGTTTTTGTCGGTGTTCGGTAAATGAGTCCAAAATGAACTTGTTTGAAGAGAAATGTCCATGTAGTTATAAGTAAATCATCTCCAGAATAGTATTAATTATTTAAATATCATATATAACCTGTATATATTCATTATATACTATTCCAGAACATTTGGAGTTAAAAAATGAAATGAACCGTTCATGGAGATGGTAGGCTGTACGTATGCATGAACATTACTTTCATTTTTTTTCATAATAAAGGAATTAAAAATAAATGAGAGATATATATATATTATAACTTCCAGTATAATATATAATTTATATATTTCACATAATTTCATTAATTTCATTCTTTATACATTCCATGTATTGAATGAACGAGTCACATCACTTGTGGGGGGCGGTAGTCCACAATTCCTCAAATGAAATTATCGCATTTGCACAACATTCAAAGCATCTAGGTATGTTTTAAATATAAAATACAGAATAATATATAGGAAATAAATATAATATATATCATATATAACAATAGTTCCATCATAATGGCCACCATGAGTTGTGGTAGGAGAAGATTGAACAATCATCGTTTCGTGAGGCAGTAATTCACCATCCACGGAAACAGTATGTTCAATAACCATTAAACAGTGGTGTGTATAAGTGTAGCTCAAATAATTAACCTAAAAACTTCCTAGTATATTTAAGATACATTTTTTGTTAAAAATAAAGTAATAACAATAGTTTAGGGGGTTGGATGAGCAAAATAAAACAAAATAACATAATAGAAGACATTACATTTAAATCGGGTAAGTCTCCTTGGTTTGAAACAAAAGGGTTTCTGGAAGAACATTCTGCCTATGTTAAGTCTTATAGGATGAATATAGGAATGAGGAGAGATAATACGATCAGGTGATGGATGATCCAAGGTTTAGAGTGGTGTGGGTAAGGGGGTAGAGGTGGGGGACTTTTATCAGAGGGAGGATGGGAACTCTTGGAAGGTCATGAAATGTTAATTTATTATGAAATGTTTTTTGGATTTTAAAGGTAACAAAAAGATATATTTCAAGTATAAGGTAATAAGAGTGAGAAACCCACCCATAAAATAGGTTTTAGAGAAGTTTAAATCTTAGATTTTACCCTATGTTTTCATTTTATTTAAATCGGGCATTAATGAGGTAATCGCTGCATCATCATGGGGTCATAAATACATTTATTTATTTAATGTCTAAAAATTATAAAATTTTTACCATGATGTATGAAATTGTTTTAGATTTATAATTAATATTTATAGTCAAAATTATAACTTATATAACTCCATGTAAAAATTGATTTAGTAAAACAATACATTTTTGTGACACATTTATTTTTTACTTTAAAAAAATGTTATTACTGTCATTTTCTTACCCATGTGGCACCATGGGGTCCCCAAGTTGACTCATGGATTTTCATGGTCGTCCATGACTCATACAATATGGTGTAGGACATGTGTCAAGGAAATTGCATATTATTAAAACATTATTTTTACCTTAATTACACTAATTACCTCTAATCGCGATTAATAAAACTTAAAAGTTACAATTCACCAAAAATTATTTTCATCACATTGAACCACATTTTACTTACTAATGAACACAATATATGTATGATTTTTAAAATTCAATCCATATAAGCATTAACATTTCATTTAAAGAAAAAATCAGTTTTTTAAATACCACTTAGATGTTTCACAATTCATCAAAATTTGATTTTTAGAAAAAAACCCAAAATGTATCCTAAGCTATATTTGATATTCTGAATTCAAAAATGATTTACATTTCAACAAATTCATAACATATAATTTTAATTAATTAATTTTCTAATTATTTCTCATTGTCAAAACAAATAGCGTGTTTTTATGAAATAATATATATCAAAATATTGACACTTGTTTATGTCCAATTTCAAAGTGAAATTAATTTCATTGTCCATCATTGGATTAAATGGTAAAAATATATTCTAATTACACTTTAAAACAAATCAAAAAGATAATATAACCATATAAATATATTATATTAAAAGGGGTTTTTGAATTAAAATAAAACATCTTTCCATATTCATTAAAAAATGATCTTTATCAAAAAAATACCGAATACATACATAAATTAAATTTTGATGTCCTGATTCTAAAGAATGATTTTATTTTGTCAAATATAACATATAAAATTGTCGAATAGTGTTTTTAAAAAGGGCTCTACATCAAAAGGTGGTTAATCGACCTTTTAAAGAATATTATAATATTTACACTTATAATTGGATTAATTTGTATTTGAAGCCTCTATCATTTATTGGATAAAAGTAAAAATATTTAACAAAAATATGTAATGATTTTGTAGTTAGTTATGTTTATTTCCTCTATTATATCATCTCATCATTATCTACCATTAAAAATATTATTATTATATTATTAATGTGCAATGTAATATTTCAAAGAAACTCGTTATTACATATTGGGTACGCCACCGAACATAGAATTCCCTTCACAGATATTAATAAATATGGAAATTTCATATTCTTTATTTACCCGGGATGTTACATCCTTCCCCCCTTTTGGGAATTGCATCCTCAAAATTTAAAAATTGGGCTCGGAAACCTTTTTGAAAGCCCCACATTCGAAAAGGAGTAAATTTAACTATCCCATTAAAAGAGTGAAGGAAAAGTACAAAGGTCACCTAAGAAAATAGATACTAGGATTACATGAATACATGGATATGGAAGAAAAAAATGGTCATATTCTGATGGAATGTGATAGAAAACATGTTTAGGAGAAAGTTAATCACCAGAAAATCACAAACTTGTGATGGGTTAAATGATATTTGATTCCCCAATAGGAAAATTTAACAGAAAACGTTTTTGTTCTAAGTTACTTTTCATTGAGGAATTTATTTATGAGCTTAACTAAAACATAAGGAAACATACTTACATGTCATGTATACTTTCATCTCTTACTATATTTTTTACACAAACTCATATTTTCTTCAAAATATGATTATTTAGGATGACTTGTTGACATTAAGAGCGCTATAATAAACCTATATAAAATCACCTAATCCACTAAAGAAAACAATACACTTCTCATGTCTTTATACCTTAACCAAAACCAAAACCAAAATTTTAGTATAAGATCAGATAGTTGCAAAAAAATATAATCTTTTACAAAATTAAACTACTCTTAATCTCCAAAATTTGTCAAACAACCCAAAGTTCAACAAAGACCATTCAATACAAAATTTCCCTTAAAAATCTTCAAAAATAAGCCAAATTACGATTGAAACCCAAATCTCTGAACGATTTAATCACATAGTCTTCCAAGGTAATTCCTACATTTATCTCCAAATAACATTAGTTACTTTTAAAGTCTCATAATGAAAAGTAATTGACCTAATCACATATCCTCCATCATAGGTTAATAATTTCCATAGATAACCCAAAATCAACTTATTCCAGATTCAAAGGATAATATAACTAAAAATAATTAGTCAAACTATTCCAGGGACTTCACGTAGTCTAGTGGTAGGTGATAAATCCCAGACACACTTTGGTTGTGGGTTTGATTCCCGCAGCTTCATTTGACACGACGGGTTGTCACACAGTCTGTGTGTTTTCCTTTTTCCAAAACTATATAATTCTTAAAACATTATGCAAAAACAGATAAAATCTTTAAAAATAACCATAACATTATTTAACATCATGTTTATCTCATATTTTTCTATCATAACAGATAGTAACCTATAATTACCTCAAATGTATGGATCATATAAACCCTAATGGTCACCTTTATAATTATTACCTGAACTACCACATCTAGTTGGTTATCTCGTATATGATGCATTAGATAACTCACCAAGGTTAAAGTGGTTAATCATGACTCTTGATATTTTGTTGAGAAAGACCACAAGAGTTCTCTTTGCAGCTCCCAAATCATTCAGTTGTTCTTTTAGAAAACTGTCAGAGTTTTCTTCACATCACTGTTACTTTGGTGCATGCTAGATCAAGCCATTTACTAAAACCTAAAAGGTCAGTGAGATTATATCAGTAAAATCATCATATAATATCTTATAAGGGGGTTAAATACTAAGATATAATTATTCATGTCATCTTAAACTCATTCACTTTATCTAAAACTATGACTATTATTGAATTCCTAACCATTAGTGTAATGTCACTTATGCCTAAAGAATAACCTAACCTCTAAAGTTATCTACACATACATTTAATACCAACTATAAGGACACAACCTTAAAACATTACATAATCATGAATTAAATGAATAATTCATATAGAGGATCTTTTCAGGTTTAGAGTTTTAGAGAATTAGGACATAACTATTACATCTCAAAAGATGAAAAAGTAGATATTTTTAATATGATTCCATATTTTCATGAAATAAAAACTCTTAAATAGAAACATGTCTAGTTCCATGTTTTGTATATAATGTATTTCCTTTATCCCATCCTTGACCCTATTCATCTTTAAGTCCTGTGGAAAACATTTCAAAAACATTGGATGAGCATAAAAAGCCCAGTAAAGGATACATAAAGAACGAAAACTGTTAATTTTTCAAAAAAATATTTAAATGATGAATACTTTATCATAAGTAATACTTTTCACCTTTATGAATTTGAAAATACACTTAAATGAATAAAAGATCATTAATTTCCCTTTCGTAACCAAAAGGTTACCATAAAACCCATATAAAGAACAAATAACATATAACGGTAACTTGGGACATAAACATACTTAAATTGAATAACCATACGGTAAACTTCCACACATATCACTAAATGGAATAGCCATACGGCTGACTTCCATACCCAATGCAATGGATTTTATAACGTAACCACCCATCCTGGTATTCACGGAACCACCCGTCATATGGTTTATGACGTAACCACCTATCAAATGTCTAAGTACTATTACAAAATCATAAGACATGAAACAAATAAAAAGGAAATAAATCATTTCCACATTTCAATCACAATATATCACTTATATATATTGAAATAACCAATGCATTATCAAAACCATTTTCAATTATAAAATACACAAAAGTTTATATGGTATTTGTTTTCTTTTAAAAACATTATGGCTTTTTAATGAATCCAAAGGTCAAATAGTACTCGCGGCGGCGGAAAAGGTCCTTATCACCATGTACGTTAAAGGAAACATTCCTTTTTTTCATTTAGTAAAACGATTCATAGAAAAAGAATCCATTTGAATGAAATGAAATGTCAAAGGTGCTTATACAACATATAAAAGAAAGTCTTGTGTTAGAAAAAAATATGCCTCAATGAAAGAAGATTGGTACGAAGACCCTTACAAAGTTTGTATCCATAGATTAAGGATAAATCAATTACATAATTTATGTGTGAAAAATATAAATACACCCAATATAAGAGGATATTACGTGTAAAACAATCAGAGGTCATCCAAGCATATTCATTGTATGATATAATCAAGAAGTTGAGGTTTAACCCAACGAATTGAAATTGGGTTAAGAGGTTCCCTTACAAAAATTCGACAACCTAACAACATCATTTTAAAATTCAGAAAATGAGACGATGAGAGATAAAAACTATATCTCATCACTTTGACATATAATTTATAGAAATAAGTATATATAATAAAATATCACAACACTAGAATATTTAAATTGAAAGACCTAACAAAAATAAGTCTTTTAAAAAGAGTATTGTGAAAGGTTCCCTAACAGATTTTGGTAACTTTCAAAACGTATACCCCATGAATGAAGGGTCATACAATGAAGATATAAATACCCATAAACGAGATTATATAACACAAATATTAGAATAATGATTAGTACATACACCACACAAAAGTAAAATAGTGGCGAACGTAGCATGAATCTCATGGTAATAAAAAGTGAGATAAAATCCCCTTACCTCATTGTAATCAATCGAGTCATATGACCAAAAGATAATAACAACCAAATAAATTTCCGAAAAAATAAATATAAATATAATAATGATAATATATATCAATTGGAATTACACAATACACCACATTCCAAAAATAAGTGGTGACCAAAGGAAATCTCACAGAATTAAAAGTGAGATAAGAAATCCCTTAAGAAAAATTTGGCAGCCTAATAGCGCCACTTAAAAATTATTTAAATGAATTCATTAGAGTAATAGGGGGTCTGTCATCATTTTAAAATTAAAATTACATAATGGTGAATATAAAATAACATCCTCCAACATAATAACATGGAGCATAAACTAAATGACATAAAAGAGATTATTTGAAAATAAAGAGAGAGGTCAGATCCCTTACAAAAATTCGGCAGCCTAACGGTGCCAGTTAAATATTCAAAAAAACAAATGATGAGAGAAAGATGGTGTCTCTAATCATATGAATATGAAAATTAAATTAATATAAATATAAAATAACACCCCAACATAATAACATGTGGCTTTAAATAAATGAAATAAACGGCAGTACTTGAAAAGAAAGATAGAGATAAGATCCCTTACCTCGAGTCCAACTTGTCTGGTTCATTTAATTATATTCCTGAATAATAAACTTTGGTAAATTTATAATATATATAGAACATACTTTAAATTTTATTATTAAAATAATATCACATATTATTATTATATAATAATTAGATTATTATGTTAGTTCATATCAGAAGTTTTTGTCGATGTTCGTTACATGAGTCAAAAATGAACTTTTTTGAAGAGAAATGTCCATGTAGTTATATATAAATCATCTCCAGAATAGTATTAATGATTTAAAAATCATATATACCCAGTATATATTCATTTTATACTATTTCATAACATTTGGAGATAGAAAAATTAAATGCATCGTTCATGGAGACTGTAGGCCGTACGTATGCATGAACACTACTTTCTTTTCTTTATCATATTAACAGATTAAATATAAATGATATATATATATATATAATTTCCTGTATAATATATATGTTATATAGATAATATAATTTCAATAATTTAATTCTTTATACATTCTATGTATTTCATGAACATGTCACATCACTTGAGGGGGCGGTAGTCCACACTTCCTCAAATGAAATTATCACATTTGAACAACATGCAAAACATTAAGGTAAGTTTTAAATATAAAATAAAGAAGAATAGATATGACATAAATATAATATATATCATATATAAATATAGTTCAATCTTAATCGCCACCATGAGAGGTGGTAGGAGAAGATTGAACAATCATCGTTTCATGAGGCAGTAATTCTCCATCCACAGAAACCATATGTTCTTTAACCATTAGACAGAGGTGTGTGTAAGTTTATTAAGAATAAGCCAAATAACAACATCCTATTATATTAAATATATTTTTTTTTACAAAAAAAGGAATAAAAATATATTAGGTGGTTGGATAAGAAAAATAAAACAAAAGAACATAAGAGTAGACATTACCTTTAAATCGGGTAACTCCCCTTGGTTTGAACCAAAAGAGTTTCTTGAAAAGATTTATGCATAAGGTAAGCATCAAGGATGAAGATAGGGATTTGGAGAGTTAATATTATCACGGGTGGATGAGAAAAGGTCTTGAGAGGTGTGGGTACGGGGGTAGCGGTGGGGGCCTTTTATAAGAGGGAGGAGGGGCACTCATGGAAGGTCATGAAATGTAACATTATTATGAAATGTTTTTCTGATTTTAAAGGTACCAAAAAGATATATTTCTAGGATAAGGTGATAATGGTTTGAATCCACCCATACAATTAGTTTTATACAAGTGTATGTCATATATTTTACCTTAACTTTTCATTTTATTTAAATCATTTATTAATGAGGTACTCGCTGCATGATCATGGTGTCATAAATAAATTTATTTATTTAATGTAAAAAAATTATTAAAAAATTAATATGATGTAGGAAGTAATTTTACGTTTATAATGAATATTTATAGTCAAAATTATAACTTATATAACCCCATGTAAAAATTGTTTTAGTAAAACAATACATGTTTCTAACACTATTATATTTTACTTTAAATAAAAAGTTATTAATGTCATTTTCTTACCAAAGTGGCTCCATGGGGTCCCCATGTTGACCCATCGATATTCATGGTCTGACATGACTCATAAAATAAGGGTAGGACATGTTTCAAGGTAATTTCATATTATTAAAACATTATTTTTACCTTAAATTACACTAATTACCTCTAATCGCGAATAACAAAACTTAAAAGTTACTATGCACCAAAAATTATTTTCATCCCATTGAACCAAATTTTACTTACTAATGAAAACAATGAATCTCAAATTTAAAAATTAAATTAATAGAAGTGGTAAAATTTCAATTAAATGACAATTCAGTTTTTTATCTACCACATAGTGGTTTCACTATTTATAAAAATTTGATGTTTTTCATAAAAAACCCCAAAATTTATTCTAAGATATATTTGATATTCTGAATAAAAAATGATTTCCATTTCACGAAATTAATAACATAGAAGTTCCATTAATTAATATTATTATAAATTCTTGTTATCAAAACAAATAGCGTGTTTTTAAGAAATAATATTTATCAAAATATTGGCACTTGTTTATGTTAAATTTCAAAGCGAAATTAATTCCACTGTCCACCATTAGATTAAATGGTAAAAATATATTCTAATTTAAATTTAAAACCAATTAAAAAGATAATATAACCATATAAAAAAATGAGATTAAAAGGAGGATTTGAATTAAAGTACATCATATTTCACTATTCATTAAAAAATGAACTTTATCGGAAAAATACCAAAAAAATACACAAAGTAAATTTTGATGTCTCGATTCTAAAGAAGGATTTTATTTTGTCAAATATAACATATAAAATTGTCAAAAAGTTGGTTTAAAAGGGTTCTCTATCAAAACGTGGTTAATCAACCTTTTAAACAAGATTATAATATTTACGCTTAAAATTGGATTCATTCGCATTTTAAGCCACTATAATTTATTGGATTAATGTAAAAATATTTAACAAACATTTATAATCATTTTTTATTTATTTATTTTCATTTCTTCAATTATAACGGCTATGCATTATCTACCATTGAAAATAATATTATTATATTATTAGTGTGAAATGTAAGATTTCAAAGAAACTCATTGTTGCGTATTGGGAATTCCATCGATCATAGAATTCCATTCACAGATATTAATAAATATAGAAATGTCATATTCATTATTTACCCGGAATGTTACACAATTTCTACTAAATTGATTATTTATAGAGATTTCAATATTTTGCATTCAATAGTTGAGGAATATAAAAATAAATGGTTGATATAATATTTGGTTTTCATTATTGATTAAATGTACATGGGATTCCCCTCATTAATATATCCAAAACCCTTATGCATTTTTTTGGAGATCTGATCATGTATAGATAATCACTAATTCCCTTGTATAAGAATGATGATGCTTTTTTCAATCAATCCAAATTCTTTATCTCATTTCTAGGTAAACTAGAACCTCTGTCCTCTATTCTTAAAATTTTTTCTTATAAATTTGAAACATGAGTAATATTTCCTTTAATATTTCATATTTAATTTTTGTTAAACCCTCTGAAGCATCAGGGATAAAAATGGAAATAAATCCATTGAATAATATTAATAAAAATTATGTAAAATAATATTAAAAATTATTTTCATTTTCTCAAATTATTATAAAGAGTGTTTTTATTCCCACTTTTTGATTTATATTTATTAATTATGGAATAATATATTATAAAATTTCTTGTAATAAATTATTTTTTGGTAATTATTCTATAGATAGAATTATATTATTAAAAGAGTAATGTTATTTCTTTTGTAATTAAATTAAATTTAAATAGATCTATGAATATTATGCATATGGATTTATCTATTGAACCCATAGACTTGGGTTGAGTATTTTTTTCCAAATGATCCATGACTTCATCATCTTGTATTTAATTCAAAATATATGTATTTTCCCTTTATTGTGGGTTTTTAATCATTAATTTTATTATAATTCTATTATAAATAATTATTTAGAATACATTAGAATGATTTATAACATCACGGTGATTGATGTTGTACATATATACATGGGAAACCAAGAAAATTATGTTACCATTTTCTTGGATTGGATTCAGAATCTTTTGAAGTAGTTAGTCTTGTGTACTCTACAGTTTAGACTTATGAATGTTTATCGGAATGTGTTATGAGACCTTCCACTATCAGAAATGTCCAATATTTTCATAATATGTTATGAATATTTATAATTATTTACTAATTAAAATGTATTGAAAATTAAATAATTAATAGAACCATGCCTAATGTAATTGGGAATAATGCCAAGGGCCCTGACGGAGACCTGTACATTGGATTGTTACTGTCTATTGATTGATAATAAAAGATCAAATTTTATTTCATTAGACTACAAGGACATATTTAGGTGTGATTATTTTCTACATGAAAACAAGATCTATGATTCCAAGTGTGTTGATTATTTCAATGAGTATTCTTGGTAATCTTAAAATAAAATGTTTTTTAGGATAACAAGTATAGGTAGTATGACTCATGAATACATGGAATTCTCTATTTTTATTTTCACTCTTGTTTCATTGATATGATAATTTTTTTGAATATATTATTGGTATGTTCAATTTTGATAGAATTTAGATTTTCTTGTAGTCGTGATATCCATTTATGATGCTCTAGTCCATGAGTCTGATTATGTAGCTTATAAGTACCATGTTTTATTAATGATCATAAGTTATTTTGATTTGTACTATTTTTTCAGGATTGCATTCTATGTTATTCCTATATTTCATTCTCTTCCCTATTATTTGGGTTGGCATTACCATTGTTGTTATTTCATCTATATCTTGAATAGTTCGACTGTCATGATATAGTTTTCCATTGATGGGTATTATATAATATGTCTGATGTTGAGGATATTGGGAGTAAGATATCATAGTGTCCTAGCTGTAGCTTTATTCCATGGGGATTCTGAGTATGTTCTAATACTCGATGTATTATGGTTTCTAAGTAACATGATATTCTTGACGGGTTAATGATTTTCAGATACATGTCACAAACGGTTGTGTCTATTATGTATTATGTCCTTATACATACCATGATTCCTTATTGATTCTGAGTATGCATTTACTAGTCCAATTTGTAACCAAACATAGACACAACACTGTGAGAACTTTGGGTAGTATATTCCAACCATTTAGCTGGACCATGACCACTTATTACATCAATTTTCATTAAATTCCACTATAGTGTTGAATACGGTTTGACATGGGTTCTTAGAGGTTTGGTAAACACAGAAAAACTGAATATATGTTTGTTATTGTTTTTATGCATTTAGTTATTTTATGTCTTGATTTCCCAATTATGTATTATACGTTCACAATATATTAATCATATCACATGCAATTATACTACATATTATCGATTAGATTCTAGACCATGTTGGTTGTGTACTATTGAGTTTTACTCGGTGGCCATGGCACTTGCATTTGTGAGATTTCCTCACTTATTGGTGGTATAGGTTGGGATGTGGTCTAGTTTTAATGTTTATAATGATACATTTCTATGAGTATTGAGACTAAAATAATGTAATGAATGGGGTTATAAAGCCTTAATTTACTTTTATACCTTTCCCTATTTATATAAGTGATCATCCTATTGGGAAATTGATTGTTGTATATCTGTTTGACATTAATGTATGTTGTATCCATATTCATAAATATTTTTGGTATGTTTTTTGTATCTATGTACACTAATTGTATATTGTTATACATTTTGTTTTAATTTATTATTATGCACTCTGATTGAGGGTATAGTATCCCCAATGTTTTACTCATGACCCTATCTTCTAATCGGCAACCCATTCATATGTATATGTGTGCCTGAGGTCATTTAACAAACTAAAATAGACCAATTGATTCAAATCAGATGTTATAGTTCATAACTGAGAAGAATATATGGAGAATACATCACTCAAAACCAACATTTTATGTAAAACATAAATCAAGGGGAAATGAGATTTTTATGGGTTATGTAAAACACCATGAATATCTAATGAAAATAATGAGTGTATTTAGAAATAAAAAAAATTCCCCATATGATTTATATTTTTTAAACAAAATTTATTTTGATAATAATATTTCCAATATAAAACCATATAAATTGAGTATTATTTTGATCAAAATGCATTTAAATATTTTTATATTTTTATTCAAATTTATTTTAAGGAAAGTAAATGATATAGATATTAAAAACACAACAATATTTTAAATTAAATTCATTAGAAAGTAATAACAACATTTTAAAGATATTATGGTTCACATTAAAAAATAAGACTCATGAAATTAAATTTGAAATGAAGAAACCCTTACCTCAATTCATGCTTACTGAAAATGTTTTAAAAGATCCTCTATAATAATTTATTAATATTAATCACACATTTCATAGCCTTTTCATATAAATAAAAATTTATATAATATCATTATAATTATTATATTTATATTTTTTTTAATTATCAATAATATATATTGCGTGGTAGTAATCGTGGTCATTTAGAACTAGTTTTGTAGGTGGTGTGGATTTTCATTATTCACCCAAAATTTCATCCTTCCTATATCATAAAAGGAATTTGATTTTTAGTTTTATAATTATTTATAATGATATAATTTAATTCAATTTTAGTTTTGGTAATGATATTTGATGATGACATTTGTGATGACCATGTATCAATGATTCTGAGTGATCAATCATTTTTTTCTTAAATAATGTTTTAAAATTTCATATTATTATTCCAGAATAATGAAAATAATTATTTTCATTTTACTTTCATAAAATATTAGAAATTAAATTCACATATTAATCTATGACATTAATTTATAGATTTTTTTGTGTTTGTGATTAGAAAAGAATTAGAATATTCCATAATTAATGGATAATTATCAAGTTATACAGTGATAATATTATTATAGAAAAAGAATAATGATCATATTTAGTGTTTATTTCTGTGATATATCATAACATAATAATAGTTTTCAATGAATATTACCAATGTGATTTTATTAATTGTTTGATGATTTTTTCATTTCCAACTCTCTTTTAGATAGTTGAATTTATAACCATTATTTATTTATCACTTTGTTAATAAGATGAAATATTTTCATTCCATAATCCTGAAAATTTCATAAGAATAATATTTAAAAAAATCATCCATTTTACTTTATAAAATGGGCTCTCATCACCCCACTTACCCTCACACCATAACCCATACATTCATCCTAAACTATACACAACCCTCTACTCGACACTCCTAAGCACATTATAGAGGATATGGTGTTATCAAAAGACCACTCCAAAAATATTTCATCACCTTTGAAAATGAGATAATACATGATGTGGGGTATTAATTTCATACAACTCCTCTCTCATTTCTATTTCATTATGTTCATTTGTACTACCTCAACCAAGATTAATCATTCATACAATCATGTACCCAAGTATGTATATACCCTAATCACTGATTAAATATCATATACATTTCACAACCATTCGAATCTCCATGAAATTAAACCATATAAAACCATATATTTAATCATTAATTAATTATTATATTAAACAAATAAATAAAAAATTCACACTCCATTATATATACATAATGATCCCAAAATTTTGATAAACATAATGAAAAATATAATGGATCAATTTTTCATTAAATAAATATTAAAATCAATGTCTATAAACACTATCTAACTCATATTTCTAAAAATCAATATGCCCATTATATCCTAAACATCATGAATATATTAAACTAAATAGTTTTTCATACCTGATTCATGTGTTCTAAAATAGTTATCCACAAAAATATATACTTTTTTAAAAAATCATGTATTTTTATACCATTTAATATATAATTTCTATACCATTAATTAATAAATACCAAGGAACATTCATTATATTTCACACATAATCTTCATAAATATTATAATACACCTAAGTATCACAATGAAATTTCAATCTCTAATGAAAATATATAAGTATATCAATATTTTATTTATGTTAATATATATCCTAAAAACAACTATTAATATATGTAAAATAAAAGTTTCCATTATAAAATTCATATAATAATATTCTCAACCATTTAATTGTGTTACCATATTCAGTTAGGAGACGAAGTGGTTCCTAGATACATATTTTTCTCATGTGCCTTTTTATGATCTGGTTCCATCCAAATACTAAAACCCAAATGATTGAGATGAAATATAATTAAATTATTGTAAATTATCATATAAATATAAAATAATATTAAAAATATGTATTCTCTAATTAATCATTAATTGAAAACATTAAACTTTCATTTTTACAATTTAATACTTAGTTAAAACAATAATTCTGTTGTAACTCCACATGTTACATAATGTTATATTGTCACATAATTCCTAAAATAATCCCTAAAAATAATTAAGAAAAAAAATTCATAATTTTTTAAATATAATATGATTTTCCAAATAATATACCCCTGACGTGTATAGTCAGGTGTGTTGTATTTGGCCCACTCATCATGCACTATATTAAATATTGATTTAATGATAATCAAGCCTTTTTGGGATGATTTCCCCTATATAAAACTCTTCTAAAGACAAATCCACATGATAATATCCATATAAGGGGGTAATTTCTTGGAGAACCACACAATCTATACATTAAAACAACATTTGGATGATATTTTATAATTATTCTTAACCCTTATACTTGTCCCTGTAGTTTTTACTAAAGTACATTTATATTAATCAATAAAATATTAAATATTACCTCCATGAACATAAATATTTCACTATAACGTTGAATATATATTCAACCATTACATACCAAAAGTTGATAAAATATATAACTTTTTAATTATCCCATTTGATAAAATCACAATCTCCAAATTAATCTAAACCCAACTAGGATACCAACTCTAAAGAAACTAGATACTATCATCTCATCCATATAACATAAAGGAAGTT
This sequence comes from Viscum album, assembly GCA_963277665.1. Taxonomy (NCBI): domain Eukaryota; kingdom Viridiplantae; phylum Streptophyta; class Magnoliopsida; order Santalales; family Viscaceae; genus Viscum; species Viscum album. Next base: position 1,340,846,380 of record OY728155.1, on the reverse strand, counting down.
TTTCCTTACAATACATTCCCTAATATTATTTAGTTTTAATGTTTTATATAATGAGGATAAATTGTTATCTTACAAAACCCATAATATTTGAATCAATTAGATATTATTTCTATTATATTTGAAACTTATTAATACTTAATGAGTGATAAATTTCTCTATCAAATTTTACACATATGGTTCTATTTTATACATTTCAAAACATTCTATCATTATATCTGAGTGAAATTGAATAAAAATAAATGGATGATATCAAATTCTAAATAAGGGTAAACATTAGTTTTAAAAATCAAATAGCATATGTTACCATTGAATTACTATATTGGTATAATTAGGATACATAAGACACTTATACCCAACAAATCATATATCCTAAATCATGAAATTATTTTTTGATTACGATTATACATGAATAAAAATATTATTGAAACATGATTCAATAAACATCATCCATGAAATAATAACCTAATCATTGAAAAAATTAAAAAACTATAGAATATATTTTAAATAAAAAAATGATTATAATATGGAAGCATTACTTTCATGAGTCATACCATTAGTCCTATCACATTCAAGAAACTAAAAATATCTGATGAATACTTATCCTATGAGATGTAAAGTTTTATCAAATGTATTGGATGCTAATTTAGGACACCACCAATCATTCATCAATACTTGTTAGTTAGAGTTGATAATAATTCAATTATAAAATCATCAATTACACATACAAATAAATTTTTTTCATAAAAAAATCATATGATAATAATTCAATTTATTCATATAAAGAACCCCTAGAAATAAAATTGGTTCATTAAACACACCATTATGAACCCAAATATAGAATAAATAAATCATGAAATATATCATAAAAACATGTGGAAAGAAAATATGTTTCATATAAATTTCAAATAGATTTATATAAGTCATTAATTATTTGATGAATAACCAAGAAATTATAAACCTTCTGAAAATAAATGGTTACCTAATGATATCATGTAACTTTATAGGTAAATACAATTAAACAAATATACCAAAAATATGATGTTTACATTGTACCGATAAAGGATATATAGTTAATGGGTTAATTTTTCAAATCAATAAAATAATTGCATATAGGTGAACAACAATCAATTTCATTAATAAAAAATATTTTATTCACAAATCATACACATTGGGTGAAAACATAGAATTATAGACAATTTATTAAAAAGAATGGAAAAGAAAGTGATGAATAATTATATAAAAAGAGAAAAAATTTAAATAAACCATACAGAGAAATGATATATATGGGTTTCTTTGAATAATTCCCTTAATCAAGTAAATTTTATTCAATGAGAATACTACTTGGGTGAAAAAAACATTTTTATGTTTTTGAAAATCCATATATGTAATTAGAACCCGTCATGGCCATTTTAAGAATTTTAATAAGCATATTTTATAAAAAAATGTTGAAAATTAATTTATTTCTGTAAATATGAATATATATAAGTTAAAATTATTAGAAAATTTAAAAGATAGTGGAATAATATTTTCACATGAAATATTTAAAATGGAATATTTTAACAATTTAAGTAAATTTACCCAAAAAAAATGTTAACATTTTGTTAAAACATTCAAAATAATGTCATGTCTTTGAAAAATAACTTATTTCAATATTTAATCATTAATAAGTAAAATTTTAATGGAATTTAATGAATATATATATATATATACGGACAAAGGGAGGTTCCCAACTAAGGAGAAATGATGCGGTCATTTTAACTTACAAGAAACAGTTTAGGTAAAATATGGCTCATGATGAAATTAGATTTTGAGGGAACATGTATAAAAATATAAATATCAAATGAAATTGTTTATATTTTTTATAAATAATAAATATTACATATTTTTTATTATATTTTTGATACAATATTTATTTTAAAAATTATATTGGCACTAAAAAGCCTTAATATTTGAGTAAAATTTTGATCAAAACCAATTTCAGCTTTTGTATCTTCCTAAATGAAAGAAATTTAAAAAAATATAACGATATGGTTATTAAAACCCCATAAATATGGAAAACTAAATTAATTATTAATTAATAACCATATATTAAAGGTTTCATGGGGAACCTTTATAAATAAGTCATAAGAAATTAAATTTTAGAAAAAGAACCCCTTACCTTAATTGGTTCTTGGCCAAAATGTGCTCAAATCCTTTGAATAAATAATTAACTATTTTAATTACACACTTTACAAACTTTTAATATATATATATAAATTTATAAAAAAAAATTAAAATTATTATTTACATTTACATTGTTTAGTTATTATCTATATTAGATTTCAAGTCTAATTAATCCAAATCCCTTTGAAAAAGTTCATCCACAACAGTGTTGTTATTCATTATCGTCCCAATGTTCCTCATTAAAAAATCATAAAATTTTACATACTTTTTATTTTATAATTATTAATAATTTTATATTTTCATTATATGGGATTTTTGGTTATGATCCTTCATGATGATTTTGGATATTAGCATGCTTCGATGATTCCTAGTGATTGAAGTACGGTTTATTAATTAATGTGTTAAATATTAAAGTTAAAATTATGATAAATATTACTCATTATCTACCTATTTATATAATAAATGATTAGAAATAAACATTACATATTTATCCATGACATAAAATTGTATGATTTTTTTAGTACGTGGTTAAACCAACCCAATCAAGAACACAACGCAATAATTGAAAATAATTATATTATTTAGCTTCAATATCATTATACATGGAGAATACTATTATTATTTATATATTTTTAGTGTTATATTTCATAATTTGAAATAATTATATAATTAAATTAACATAAAAAAATTATTTCATTGTATTATGAAATCATTTTTATATACTAGAAATTTTTTTGGACTGTTTATTTTACCATGATTGTTAATTTGTCATATTTTTAACAAGTTTTTACATTTTTGATTAAATGACCTTAATAATTTCATATAAATAATATTTATCCATTAAATTCATTCCAATTTCCATGCATTTAAGTTAGTGGTGAAATTAAAAAAACTAGACATTCTAATGAGGTGGTAGTCCAGAAGTACTCATGGATATTGAATTTATATTCCATTAAACAAATAAAATAAGTTATGTGGTTTATCATTTAATTATTTAAACATTATATAATTATAGTAATTATATATTAAATTACATATTAGTTGAATAATTTTAGGATGGTTAAGGAAAATGAAACATTTTGTGTCATATAGTGGGAAACATGCACAACGCATGAATGCTAGATTCATATTTATTGATAGAAAAGGGAAAGGATGCTATTATTTTAAAATCACTATAATAACAAAATATTATAATAATTATACTTATATTATATTTTTAATATGGTCTAATATATTTTTTGAAGGAAAAAATGAAAATAAATAAATAGAAATGGGAAGCGAGCAGTTTTAAAATTATAACCCACTTGTTTGATTATCTTTTTTCATATGGGATTAATCCTTAAGGGATGGTATTTTGAAAATTAAAATAATTCCATAATGTTTCTAGGTGTGTTGAGTATTGTTTTGGGTTGAGTTTAGGCTGAAAATAGGGAATTCTGGGGTGAGGGTATGCGATTAGAGGAGAACCCTTATTATAAGTAAAAAGGGGTAAAATTTTTGTAAATACATATAACATTTTAATAAACCAAAGTCACTATCAAGGAAATTGGATCCACAATGGATATATAATGGAGAGTATATGTTATATGGTTGATCAAGGTCTCAAAAACACATTCCAAACATGTATGAATCATGTTTTAAATCATTTACTCTTAGATTATTACTTTTTTCATTTTATCGATTTCAACGATAACTATTTTTAACCAATATATCATTTAATTTATTCATATGAATAAAATGGACCATATTATATATTATAGAACAAATAATTCCATATTTTAAATAAATTTTATTTTTTCAACTCAATATTTTAATAAATTATTTATATAATAAAAAGTTTACAATGTATTTAAAACAAGTACTTATGAATAATACTAAATAAGTTTGATAACATTTAATACATGTTTTTATACTAGAATTATTAATTTTTAATTTATAATATAATATATTAAAATTATATTTTTTTGGAAAATATTTTCTTTTTTTCTGAATCAATATACAAATTCCATTATTTGAATAGTATTTATAAAAATAGTATATTTCACCATTTTATTAAAAATAAACATCTTATATGGATCTGAAAATTTAATATTTAGAGAATATTTCAAAGTAATATCCAAAATGAAGTTTATTATATCAAATTTTATTTCTAAAATTTAGAATTTGTCTCTTAAATTAAAATTCATTTTATAAAAATATATTTTTTTGAAAAAAGACATTTTCAATCATCAATTGTTTTAATGGTATTTCATATAGATTTATAAATATTTTAATGTTTTAATATTCGTTTTATAAATATAAATAAAAATAAAAATATTTTCTTTAATTATGAACAGTTAAATTCATTAAGTTAAAATAATATACACCCTTATATAAATGTTTCATTAAATGAAATTCATTTTAGAAATATTAATAAAATGGAGTAATGATATATAATTATTCTAATTCATTGTTATAATTTTATATACTAATTGTTATTTTATTCATGTAATTATAACATGGCATTGTTCATTTTAGTCAGGTGTTTTGTTTGAACAGTGTTGTGTGGGACACAATATATTGATGATAATATTGATTTAAAGGGTCCAAAATCTTGGGTATTTATAGTGATACCTCATATTATACTAATATGGAAGTGTTATATTATCATAATGGACTTTATTACTAGACATCAACTGGTATCTTAGTGGAATGATGAAATATATTTTTTTAGGGACCTCCTTACAAAGTCAAATGATTCCTACAAAAATGGTAAGATAAATACCTTGAGTGACTTGTATGAATTTATATTAATCATTTTTTGAGGATTCATAGTTTACCTCATTCTCTTATATTTTATTTTGACCCTCATTTCCCAAATGAATTTTGGAGGAGTCTTTAAAATGATTTAAATAATGAGATAAATTTGATGACTAAATATAATCCACAAATTTATAGACTATTTAAAAAGACTATCCAGAAATTATAGGACAAGTTGAGATCAGGCTCACATGACTTCCAAGGATCTTGGGGATGCTATATTACTATTTTATAATTCAAAAATAAAAATATATTTCACTATTATAAACAATTTTAACAGTATGAAACTTTATATAGTAAATTGTTTCATACTCCAACATGCTAGTTTGAGGTTTGAGAAAAAAGGTATGTTGGTCAATGACTAGTTGAGGATTAAAGTGAGAAATTATGGGCTATAAATACACATATCAAGAGATATGAATAAGAAAAATCAATATGGATAATATAATAAAGCAAATATACTTTCGAGAAAGTGATCACATATTTCTAATGGTTTATCCATGAAAAATACTTTAAAAATTTGGTTAGAAGGGGAAGCAAAGAAAAAGGTATATTAAGATATTTGAGTGTTTTTAGAGAATTGGAGTTTTGGTGAATCACATCTCTATATAACCCAACATCTCTAAATTATATGACATCTTCAGTCACTCACTATTATGGAAGGGCATTCCCCACCTAATGCTTGAAGTCGGAATTGATGAAATAGAGCTAGAGATTGGATTTACTATAGTGAAAAGGCTGTCTAGATTCTTTAATGTAGAATATGAGTTTTTTTAATTTTATAATATGGATAAATTAGGTAATTAAAATGTATCATAAGTTAATAGTACAAATATTGTAACATGAGGAATTAAATATGAATATTTATTGATAATTTTTAGGGATTGGTGTGTGACTCAAATTTTGAAGATGAAATTATTTAATGGAGGTGAATGTATGTCCCATGTTTTTTAATAGTAAATAATAATTTTATTACAGTAATCATAATATATTATGAGATATTTTAATTTATTTTTTTTGTACAATAAAAAATACATTATCATATTCATGACAACGGTTTTTTCTAAAAATATAAAAACAATTACAATATTTTGTGACATCATAATCATAAACTCATATGTAACATCCCATGAATTAATAATTTTTTTAATTTATTAATATTCTATATATTGGTTTCCCATGCTTTCACTAGGGCACGCACATCCACCTATGGAGGATGCATACCTGTTGCCCCACATTCCCGCTTTCCAAAGGCGAGTGACATCCGTCGATTATTCACGTATGTTTTCTCCATGATCAAAACAGGATGATGGGATGTTGGTTCTTCCATCTGTGGATTCCTCCTCATAACTTGTCACATAGTCTGCGTCTTCTCTATAGACTCATACATTTTTCGTTAAACTCTTCCATGTTGCATGACTTCAAGGATGCTAGTTAATTACAATGCTTCTATCGAGACATTCCAAGGGGTCCGGTCAGGGAAGAAACCTTTGGTCAAGGGAGTAGTCCCATTGGACATCACTGGTGTGTCTAGATGGTGGAACTCTAACACGTCTGTGTTTCTTCTCTTTATTATAGGGCTTCTCGAGGGTGTAGAAGCTCCAATCATCCCACTTTGAATATGGGTAATTATATTCCATGGGGATGTATCTGAGTTTTTCCTTAGCTTACTATATTTGAAAGAACGTATTCCGTAGGTTTAACGTCTAGCAAAGACGGATCAGACTGATCGAAACACTGACTAGAGTGGATCTGATGGGTGTGACCACTGGAGGAAACACTAATTCTAGGTATTGAATTTACATGATCTCACTGGGATTTGGTGGCCTTGTTATGAATCAAGATGGATGATGGATAGTTAAATGATGTGGATGGAGAATGAGATGGATTCAACTTGAGGGTGACAGTGATGTTGGGCTCGAGCCTCGAAGAGTCCTCCTACATATCCCCATGGCAGGGAATCAAATTCCACGTATTTCATGAAGCGATGGGACACCTAGGTGGCGACCCATATGAAGGTGACATAGAGGAAGTGGAACCTATAGGTTGGGCCATGAAATAGGTGTGCTTGCGAAGGGCAGTGAACCGATGACATGCTGGGGATTACTCGTGATTAGCAGCCTAGGATTTGGTTGGATTCCAGAGGGGAAGACTAAAAAAGGGTCCCAATATAAAGGAAGATAACAAATTAATGCTAGGATCAGGTTTACAATGGATTACTACTGACATGAAATCACAAATCCATACTGCTGGATGGGGTCACAACAGCTTACTGCTGGATAGGGTCACAACGGCTTACCAGTGGATGGGATCATAATGGCTTACCACGGGATGGGTTGAACCTCATGGAGGCTTCTTACATACCTAGTATAGGAGACAAAGATCAATGTACATGTAGTTTGGGATGGTTTGAACCGATGTGAATGGGGTTGGAACCAATATTTGTTGGGCATGAACCTCTAGGAGGCTTCCTACATACCTTTCCTTGGCAAGGAACAATGTCTACATTGTTCGAGATAGATTGTTTTGTAAACAGAAATGAATATGTTCGGGACCAATGGATGGTGGGAATGAACCTTAGGGAGGATTACTATGTACCTCTACTTGGAATGGATCAATGACTATATAGTTCGAGATGGTGTGTTTGGTGAACAGACGTGAAGAGTTTCGGGTGCATTGGTTGTTTTTCTTGAACATCAGGGAGGCTTCCTATGTACCCTACCTTGACAAGGATCAAAGTCCACATAGTTCGGGATGGTGTGAGGGGCTTACACTCTAGTCTTCCCAGGGATGATGTCATTGTATATGATTACTCTAATACCACATGAGTCTTTCTCGGTGTGAAAAAAATAGGTAGCAAAGACCTGACGATCACGTCGAGAAAGGTGAATCCATGGGGAGTGGAGCGATGCTTTCACATGGTTAGCGGACCATAAAATAAACATGGGATTACGCACAGTTATCAGCCCAAAGAGGAAACATGGGCTAAGTAATGGCTCACAACCAATGGAGATAGATATTGGGACTTACTCTAGGGTGGAGGCCAATCGACGACAAATCTTGGAAGGAAAGGGATTTTGCACCAATCAAAGGAGAGGTTTGGTGCCCATACCATCCACTCTGGTCCATGGAATTGAGGAAGAGGGGAGGAGTAGTGATGATACCTCTTGGAAGAAAAGTTAGGAGCTTACACCAAGGTGGTTTCACTATCCCCACAGACAAACACCTCTATAATAATGAGGATCTGATTCCTTGTGAGGAATGATTTCACACTCGTAGAGACCTGGGGGCGCGCAAGAATGTCCATGGTGGGGGAACCCCACCTACGACGCACAGGGTGATGTCATAGTTTAACATCATGTGCTTAGGACGATGGTGCTTGGTATTTTATCATCCTATTTCTCAGATGAGGTGGGTGAACTCCGCAAACCTTGGGACTTACATAACTTATACCTTCCGCCCCTTAGGGGATGGAATTCATCAGCATTTCCATAGTGATATGGGTGTTATGGAGTGATCCATTGGGGATTCCACATTAGCAAAGCAATGTGAATAAGAAATATCCATTTGCATGCATATGCGAATAACCACGAGGCAAAGCAACACAACTGATGCACTATTCAAGGGATGTTGAAAATGATTTTTGAAAACATGAAGAGGCACATGGAATGAGAGAGCGTGACACAGGTGTGGTGATCATAAAAGGGGCTCTAACATGGTTCCATGAGGGTAGGACGAAACATGAAGTGCACACAAGAGAATAGATTGGGTGCAAGATGGATGGTTTGTGCGCCAGATTGATGTGTTGCATACAAGAGGGCACGTATGCATGCAAGATGGAAGGGATGCGTGAAAACCAGAAGGGGATGCGTGAAAATCAGAAGGGGATGCATGCAAACCTGAAGGGGATGCATGAAGTAGAGGATTGATGTGGAAAAAACCTGCACGAAATTGGGGTATCTTCTGTGAAATTTTTTTTGGGGGAAATGAAATTAATGAAGTTCATGACCAAGAGGGCCCACCCTAAGGAGGATCCCTGGGGGACCTATCGCGCGAAATCCAATACCTGATGGTCATGGTGTTTTTTGAAAGTTCGTAGAAGAGGTATTTTTCGTGCAGTAGAGCATCACTTCGTCTTCTGTTACCAACCTTTATGGGTGGGGAGTATGATTTTTTTATAGCTGAAGTACTTAGGGGTGGCGTTCAAAGGGGCGATGCGTGGAAATGGCCGGTTGGCAGTGCATTGGGCGTGCAAAGGGGCGTCGTGCGCAAACTTGCACTTGATGCCGCATTGGGCGCGAAATTGCGCACTTCACGGAAGCCTGCCCTTGATGTCGGATTGGGTTTGCAAATGAGTTCTACCCGCAAACGGGTTCTTGACGTCGCATTGGGCGCAGAAATGGGAGTTGTGTGGAATCTCTCCCATGACTTCGTATTGTGCATGCATGATTTTGCACTCTGGGGTAGGCTTGTGTGCATCCTCTGAATCTTGCATGTAGTGGCCTCCTAGTCCTAGGAATCATCTCTTCCCCTAATGAGTTCCTTAGTTTGCTCATTATCCTTCTGATGCTGGCCTTAACCAAATTTTGGCGTCAATAAATTCCCCCTCATTTAGAATCGAAGCTGATGGGGAACCTGAAGGTCGAATTCTTAGGGCACGCCAAAAAATAGGGAATTGTTTTTCGGTGTGCGCAATACCGTATTTTTCACATGAGAAACTATTTTTCAGAGGAAGAAGGAGACTTCGTGCCTATAAATGGTTGAGGTCACCCCATAGGCCCCTAATTATGAATTTTTCTGCACGATAGTTGATTTTTTCTCATGCGTGAAAACGGTCTGGATCAACGCGTAAGTTTCCGTGGCCGACCCCGAGTTTTGTGCATTGTCCCACATTATTCTCATAGATTGTCATTATTGCATGACACCTGATATTTCATGTGCCGAATATCATCATTTCAAGCCAACCCCTTAGAATTTAAAATATGGTCTCCTAATAGACTAATACTGAGAAAAAGGATGTCGCTATTGCAAGGACTCAGATTACCACGAACACTCAGATTCTTCATGTGACGAGGGTTGTGTCTAATAACTAGATGATGTTTGGCATGCTTTTGCATTCTCAATGATTATGCTCTGAGCGACAGGAAGCCTCTATGGAACTCCGGCATTCTGGAAGAGGTGTCAATGCCCGATATCGATACAGACACATGACAGTCATGGGCGACTTATGAGGATAGTCTTTCACAATTCCGTATAACAAACAATGACCATCCAGCTAGGGAAACACAGAACACATCCATCAATGCCCTAAATCTGAAGACCAGGATGGTTGTGGGAAGCAATCTGGTTCCTGAGGAATCCCCCACTATTTCTGCATGTACTTTCAAAAGAAGTATTACTGATAAGACGAAGGGTTGGAAGGAATGTTCTTTTAGAACCGGGGGGAACTTCACCGATGAAGGGGCATATGTGTACTGGGTACGTTAGACATGCGAGGAATTGGGGATAGAGCTGCAGTCTGTTGGGCATTTTGAGGATATCTTAACATCCCAATTTCATTTCTACATACAGAAAGACTTTTTAGTTGAGCTATTCAGTCGTTGTTCCCTTGATACCAATACCTTCCACCACTACCAAGGGGAGATGGGTATTATTCTGTGGGACGTCCACTGTATCTAGGAAATCTCCTTAGAGGGGTACCTGTATGATGAGTTTCTCCAAACGTGAATTTCTGGGGGGATAGTTGATGCACCCCAATCCTGTCATGGCACCTACTGGAGCTGGCTAAGGAGGAGCTAAAAAAATTTATATTCTGAAGGAAATACGTTTTTCATGGTTGTCTATAGTTTTCCTGATGCAGGACACTTCTGTAAAGATTCTAGGCCTAGGAAAAAAATTTCGAACACATCTCATAGAGGGAAAGAAAGATCATAGTTGAGGGTTCTAGAGATAGGAGAATACCAGACATGGGGATTTCACATTAACTAAGGTCGATACCTGAATGTATGATATACCAGGTTTCATTCCATGTTCTTATGCAAGTGGTTGTTTCTAGTGAGGGACTCAAGGATCGGGGTCCACCAGGGGATGCTAGTGGTGTCTTGGATCATGGCGGTGAAGAAAAATGTCACTCCGGGGGTGCCGTTGTTGGCCAGGATGTACAACATTCTCCGACATATATCGAGGGGATGTATCAGTAGGAGGATGTGCATACCATTCCAAATTCTTCCTAGCCAGGTCATGTCCCGCTGTGGCTAGTATAACTTCCCAAATTCCATTCACCCATGGAAAAGGTATGAGGCTATCTCTCTTGAACATTTCTTGAATTTTCCCAATAACTCTCAGAGATGAGAGGATGAAGCTCAAGATCAGCCTCCACACCCACTTTTAATTCCACCCATTCTGAAAACCAATCTTTCAAATGGTATATGACGGGAGGGAGCCATTAGAGAATAGGGTGTACATATATAGTATCTGGGGTGGTGTACTAGTAGCTCAGATTGACGGTCAAATCATTTGTGAACCGTATGTGCTCACCATGATTTCTAGTTAGTTCGGGTTCAAGAAACGAATGTTGAATAATGTATATACATTGTTTCATGAAGAACTACATCCTTTTATTCTCTACCAACTATGGCTTATGTTCACAACGTCTGGATAGGGCAAAGTCATCACTCTTCCCACCACCGATGTATGTACAAGCCTTTCAATAGAGTATGTTGAGCACTAGACGAAAACATATCCTGAGGTGATTCATTGGAATAGCATCCGAAAAATATAGACAGGCATTGCAGAGCCCGAAGAGCAGGGAGGTAGACGAGGTGTCACGGGAGAGGTGCGGAAAAGAATGCGCTAGGTGGATAGCATAGCATAGGCTTACACTTCATCGTCAGGAGAAACGTATGTTGAGAACGTGCCTACCCCTTCCGAGGAAAGGTGGTCCTCCATGAAGCCTCATGGGACAGCTAGGGAACTTCTGGGAAAGAAACTCAGTTACCTCCTAAAGTAGGGTTATGATGCCATCATCCCCTCTCTATGGTCTTCCTATAGAACATTCTGATAGTCTATGTCTACTGAAGAATTGTGGCGGCGGTTCTTACACGTTGGGCATGATCTGCCCGATATAGGACGCATACATATGAGGGATAGGGTAAACTGAAATCATCAGCATGCATACCTGACTGCCATGGATATGTACGCATGCCAGTGGGGGCGGTATGAATATCCTCATCTCATTCAGAAAGTGATGCTTGGCCAATAACATGACCTAGAAAGGCTACCATCTAAGGATAAAATTATAGAGGATGAAGAAGAAGAAGAAGGTGAATAAGATGGAGGTGAAGAGGAGGAGGAGGACCAAATTGATGGTCTTAGTGGTGAGGGGCCTTTTGAAGCTCCCTTTCACCAGTGGAGATACTATGAGAGTGGTGAAATCACAGGTTCCGACACAGAATTAGTAGAGAATATTGAGGTATGATTAAAACATATATCCACTGGCCTTTATATTTTCACAATATCGATCCTTCATCCAAATTCCATCATGTTTAGGATTACATGGGTGCGGCATCCCAAGAATCCTTCCCCGCATGGGACGAAAGTGTGCCTAGGGAGGTCAGGGAGCTTTCAAGGGAGTGTTTCCCGAGGACCGAGCATAGTGGGGTGCCGATTATGGATAGAGTAGGTGATGATGAACAAGAAGACGATTCCCCTGCCATCCCCATTGTTCAAGAGGAGCTTGCGCTGGTGATTGAGTTGACTAGAGACGAATGCTCCCCAGTGGAGGTGGCCCCCGCCATGACATATGCATTGGACACTACCGCACTTGGATCCCGTAAGTCCTTATTGATTGGTTGTATTATTTTTTGGATAATCCAGCTAATCAGGATATGGATTCCTAATGTCGTGATCCCAAGGTTGGAGGCACGGTAATCCAATGAGTCAGGGACATCGGAAGGAGTCCTTCCAGTGGCTACATTGTCCTTTATGGAAGCAACAATTCTCAGTGGCCCTTCCCCCGTACTCAATGAGACGGAGATACCAATGATGGGTGGTAATGCTGCCGGTGTGGTGCTCCAGCCCGACGACTATGAAGTCACTGAAGAGGAGTTAGTTCCCGATGAAGACCCTACTATTGGACTCTTTGTCGCATTCCCGGAATACAACCCCATGGACGTCAATGAAAACAACATTTTCAACATGGATGCTGCTAAGGAGATCTATATGACACGGTGCCGGGTGTGGAAGTGATCAGATTCTTTCCCAGTAAGCCACAGGAAGAATGTCTAAGCCGGATGGGGTCACTCAACACATGGCTAGGTTTTTTATGCACTAGAGGGGTAGATTCTCATCATTCTCACATAATGATATGTGATTACGTGGAGGAAAGGATACAAAAGGATATCTGATGTTCAGATGTTTCCCAGCGCTTGGAGGATTTAGAGAATACGCAGGCCTTCGTGGAGGTGGAGAAGGAAGTCCAATGCCTTGAGAAACATGTGAAGGAATGAGAGGCATTCATTGAAAAACAATCTCAGATCAATGATCTGTTGAAGTCCCAGCTCACAGATTCTCAGGTGCATATGGTATAGGTGTATAGTCAAAATATTGTGCTCTGGACTAAAAAATCATGGGCACATGACAACGCTAATGACTTAGGCCCCACCATTTTAGTTGAATAGAATGATCTCAGGGGGACGGGAAGCAATCCTGGAGGCTACAAGTCGGATGGTGGAAGCATTGGAACAATCCATCGAAAATCTCGATCCTTAAGGGCCCTATTTTGTACAACACCCTAAAAATGTCATTCTTTTTTAATTCTAGCACTAAATTGTATTCATGAATAGACTATTTTCTTTTTTATATTTTTTTCTTTGACAATAATCATGAAATAAATAGTGATCCATTCCTAGGCTCACGTGGTTCATGCCCTAGGTGAGAAACAAGGGATGCTCATGCCATTAATATATTTTAATGTGGGAGTGACAATCATATGTTGGACTCTTGGGGTAGAAATGACCCTTCTGAGCTTCCGAAAAGAAAGGGGAGACCTTTCTGGAGAATAATGTCCTTGGAATAGTTGAACTAACACTTCCCCAATATACTCTAGTGCATGAGAGGGGTAAAACCAGAGGTGTTAGAATCGATTCAAACATAGGGGAGTGGGAAATGTGAATCACGATACCCAAAATTCAGAACACTGTAGACATAGCGTGACAATGAAGGATAACTATCGACTGTGTTTGAAACAAAATTTCCTTATTGTGTTAGCCTGAAATGTGGATATCAAATGAGGGCCGACCGCTGACTTTGTTAAAAAAACGGGGCCTGACTGAAAATGTCATCCATTAGTCTTCCGGAACATTTTCCCAGGATAGTATGTGATCCATAGGGCTAACATCCATACCATTAGGGGGATCCCTTGGATGTGAATGAAGAAGAGGGTCCAAATATTGGTCTCACAATGCTTGGACGTAGGTTGAGGGAATGTCCCTGTGAAAATTACACACTTCAACCTTTTTGTCACAATTAATCAGTGTAAGACAATAAGACCAATCAGATAGAGGGAATCAAGTCACCCTTTAAGGAAAAGGTTCTTAAGTTTGCATGCTTCCAACTTAATGGTCGTAGGATAGGCCATTCAGGGGGCATGATTTAATGGACTGAATGTAGGGTGGTGAAGTGGCCAAACGTGATGCATAGTTCCTATAGGGAAATAGTAGTTTATGGTCATAGAACTCAGACCAGGTTTTATAAATACATGAGGGACAGAATTTGCAACTATCTAAAATCCTGATGTTAATGAGAACAAGTGAGGTACTCTCAACACCACATGTTCGCAAAAGGGTTTGGGCCTAGTGGTCGATAGAGAGAGGACATGATATTAGATTCAGAGGGATGTTGATTAGCCAATAAAAACACATATGTTAATTACATATTAATGGTATTAAATTTTAATTTTTGATCTTATGGTCCCGAGTTAGTGGATATTAATTTTGAACATCCATTCTCATCATTTGTGCACATCATGCCTAATGTACACGAATTTAGGCCCAATGATTCATCTAATTTTATGGAATTTAATTATCCATATTTTAATTTGATATTTTTTGAAATGGATATACACATCAATATGAAATCTGTTTTTATTCAGGGATCAATGTAGGATTCATAATGTATGATAATGATATTTGGCGATGAAAGGATACAATTATGGAGATGGCATATTGGACACCAGCCCACTGATGTGAATTTGGGACCCATGATAAAGACCCAATAAAGACCAAATTTCATGGAATAATAGAATACATATATAGTAACATATACATATTCATGATCCAGTGCTAAATTGGCTTCTATTTCAGTTATTATGGCATCCCATATTAGTGATAAAATTTTGGGCCAGATTTTGCAGTTGAGAAAAACATCCCCCAAATTTAATCATATATCGTAGACCAAAAATTCATTTGGGATGAAAATTTACAGATAGATAGGTGACATCCAGATCTTTATTTTGGTATTGTATGTCCTACTATAATTCGGCCATCTAGATGTCCATCTAGACATGTCACTTCAGTGGATGCAAGCGGCTGTCACTTTGAGTTGAGGATAAAGAAGTCCCATCTCCCTTACTTTCCACCGCCCTAGGCCTACCATAATCAACTGGGATCCTTTGTATTATTGGGATCTAGACCCAAGCATCTTGAAATGACTATTTAATAAAGTGGTGGTGGAGGAGTTTATCATCGTGGTTTCTTGGTTTCATTGTACTATTATGATACCGCTTTGTGTTTGTAATCACATTTCTTTCACATGTAAGTTGTTCAATTCACCTATTTTTCTTAATAATAGTTTTTTCTTTACTCTTACTCTATTCTTATACATATCACGGTGATACCGTTTTCTATAGGTGTGAATTTATTCACACCATAACTTTTAAAATTTATCACACAAAAGTGGTGTGATGGTTATTTTTTTGTTTTTACTTCTTCAATTCCACCCTAGTAAGACTACTTCCCGCTTCCGTTGAAGAAATGTCATCAATGTGGGGATAACTCCTCTATGGGTTGATCCAAGGGAGTAGAAAGGGGTTGTATTTAATGGTATTTCTAACACTTTAAATGTTTATTAATTTCTTTTATTTGAGTTTCTTTTATTCAATGATTTTATCTCTTACTCTTCCATATTGAATTTAAGAACTCCACTTTTATGTGATAATATGATCTTTTACCTTGGAGTGCTCATGAAATGATCCTAAAAGTGTATAGGTGATTATCATGTGTTCCAAAATGTGTTTACCAAATATGTGATGAAGGTATTTTGAATTAATTGAATGAATCCTTCTCGAGTTAATGAAATTGAAATCATTTAAAATCTAATTCATCCAATCCACCCCGAGAGAAAACACAGGACCAACTCATTATCTTAAATTTAATTAACTTAAATCTGTTTGTGTTACTATATTCCCATCTAAAATCAACCAAAATATGGTAACTTCAAATCCAAAAATCCATCTCACAGGTTTTGTATCCTTGGTATATTCATAGGCCTCAGTAGATTCAAAAACCCAACCTAGACTACAAGGGTTGTTCTACAATTATCTTATGGGTAAATTTGAGCGTGAATCAAATTTTGGCACCATTTCTAGGGAACAAGTATGTACCTTATACGAAAACAATACTTCCTCAACTCTATTATTATATTCTTACCCCTGATCTATTATCTTGTCCCATTCTCATTTTTTTCTTTTGGCACATGTCCACCCAGAACTGCAATAATTCTAAAAGACTAGTTAGGGTGAAAAGTCATAGGATAGGGGAGTCAATTACACCAAGGTAAATCTTTCCATTAGATCCTAATCATCATAATACACTAGTGTTGAAAATTGTTCCCATTTCAATGGAAGGTCATCAAAGAAACCAACTCACAAACCTGGATGGGAAACAAAATGGAGATCAAAATGAGGCATCCACAATAATGGGGAATGTAGTCGATCAAACCATGAATGACTAACTCACACCATCATGGAACAATGACCCCTCATGAATTAGACACAATTACCTAGGATATTACAACTACATCTTTAAACCCCATGTCCTAAACCACCTTCCCACATTCTATGGAATGGAGTCTGAGATGACCTACCTTCATGTTAAGGAGTTCAATGACATTGTAGAAACCATGTGTCCCCCACATCAACTAGAATCATCAAAGTTGACTATTTTATTTTTCATTAAAGTATCGAGCTAGAAATTTGCCAAAAAATCAGAGACCATCATCCATAAACTCTTGTGACCAATTAAAAAGAGAATTCTACAAAAAACCACTTTTCCCACAAAAAGCAATTGCAAATGAAAAGAGCATCCAAAACAATTTTGAAAAAGAGGGAGAGTCATTTTACGAAACATCGGAAAGGTTCAAAGACACACTAAACATGGCACCTCACCATGGATTTTCAATCCTAGAACATGTTTGAAATTTCTATGAAGGGATGGGTCTGGGGAACATACAATTCATTGACATGAAGTGTAATTGAACTTTTAAAAACAAAGCCCCGAATGATTATTATGAGTATCTGGAAAGCCTTGCTGAACAAAACCAAACATGGGGAACTTCACCTTATTATATAATGAAAAAAATAACTATTAGAATCCATACCCTTATAGAAGAGGAAAGACTTTGGCCTAAACTCACAACACTCCCTAGGATGTTTGAAGTGATAGACTATAGGAAAGTCCATGAAATCCAAATTGTAGTCCTTGTTTTAAAAATTTGTGACAAACATGGCCATAAAATAGACAAATACCCAACCATTCCATTCATCAAGGATGCTATTTTAGGGGGACACCTAGTGGATGTAAATGATTTGAACATTCAAAAGATTCAATACCCAAAAACCTTCAACCTAAGGTATAATGACCACCTGAGATTCCTCTTGAATGATAAACAACAACATAGCCAACCACAAGGACAAAATACTTACCCCCATCAGAACTACCAAACCCAAAATAGTTCCAAACCCAAACTATCCAATAAAAAAGCCACTGGTCTATTTTCATCAATCCATCCCTCCACCAAAATATCCACCTGGGTTAAACCAATTTTCTCAAGCACTAACCAAAACTGTTTGACAAATCCTACTAGAACAACTGTTCAAAAAATAGAAAAAATGATATCATAATTCTATTCCCTTAAACAAGAACGACAAACCATTAAAACTAGACATTAAACCATTCATACACAAGACATTCCACAATAAATAGTAAGGGGAGAGTCATGTTTCACTCAAAAAACTCATGAACAACTAAAGGTTGTGAACACTTTAAGAAGAGGGAAATAAATTGAGAAACCTGGACAACTAATTCAGAACCCATTTGAATATTCAAACTCAGATGAAAATTCAAATGAACCAAATGATCAAACTAAAAAACATGATAACATTGTCAAAGAAACAAATCTTCAACAAATAACCCCGTAACCTTCACCATTTCCTCAATGCATGAGGGAAACAAACATGCTTGAATTGAGTGAAACATTGAGGGAAATCTCTTCAAAAGTCAATTTGAACATTCCCCTTCTCGATTCAATCAATATCGTACATTTCTACTAAAGTCACCGTAAGGACATGGACTCTTTTAAAAGAATTGTTTCACATAAAAACCAATTCCTTTGGGATGCCAATATGAGTACCACCATTCAAGTGACCATTCCTCCTATGTTGAAAGACCAGGGTTTCCCTTACATCAATGTTGATCTAGGAGAGAGAAAAGTTGTCATGGCCTTGTGTGACCTAGGTTCTAGTGTCAATCTCATCCACTATGCTTTCTATTAACAGTTAGGCCTAGAAGAGATCCAACCCACACCTGTCATGCTTCAACTTGCTGATAGTAGAATTACAGTTCCAAAGGGGATTTTAAAGGATGATCTGGTAAGGGTTGAAAACATAATCTACCCTACTGACATCATTGTCCTTAACAACCATCCAAACATAGTAAATAAGGAAAAACCCCAATCATCTTTGTTCGTACTTTCCTTGTAACAATAAAATCTATTATCCATGTTCTAAATGGGAACATGACCATCAATTTTAGAAAAATGGGTCTAGACTTGAACATATATAATGCAAGCTCACAAATAAGGGATGAAGAGGACATTCATGAAATAAACATGATAAGATAAAATGATAATGAATCTATAGAACAGAAAAGAATATTTGATGGATGTTTAAGTTAGGATGAGATTGATTTCAATTGAACAAATGAAGGAAGTTTATCTCCTTATCTTGAATCATTTTCAAGTATCTCTTATGATGAAGTATTAGGTCCAGAAATCAGTGAAACCTTTCAGGAAACAACTTTCATGGAGGCCAATCAAACATCCTTACCTGAATCTAATCAAACCAATCATGTAGCTGAAACTTCTACACACGGAGATACGATTATATATAAAACTCAAGGAAAAAAATCATTCTTCATCCAATGTCACAATCTTCTACTGAAATTCTGAACCAACCCGATCTTGAATTGAAAGAACATCCTTCTGTACTAAATTATGACTTCCTAGGAGAATATGGAACACATCCTATTGTAATTTCTTCTGCACCTTTTTCCGATCATGATAGGATTCTTCTAGATGCCCATAGAAAATATAAGAAAGCCATTTGATGGACCCTGTCTAATATTGGTGGGATTAACCCAGTTATCGGGACACATAAGAATATTCTGAAATCTGATAAAAATCCATGTCATCAACCTCAACGGTGACTCAATCCTAATATCATGGATGTAGTGAAAAAAATACTTTTAAAATTGTTAAAATCTGGTATCATATATCCCATAGATGAGAGTGAGTGGGTCAGACCAATCCATGTGGTTCCAAAAAAAGATAGAATCACAGTGAGAACCAATAAAGATGGAGATATTGTTCCAACAAGGGTGAGTAGTGGATGGAGAGTCAGAATCTACTATAGGACGCTAAACTCATTAACCAAGAAGGACCATTTTCCCTTACCATTCATTGACCAAGTCCTTGAGAGAGTCGTAGTTCACACATTCTACTGCTTCTTAGATGGGTACTTGTGGTATAATCCAATTGATGTATCCCTATATGATCAAGGGAAAACTACATTCACATGTCCATTTAGCACCTTTCTTTCAAACGCATTCCCTTCAGGTTTTGCAATGCCACTAGAACATTCCAGTACTACATGATGAGAATATTATCAGACATGGAAGGGGAGTTTCTAGAGGACTTCATTGATTACTTCTCAGAGATTGGGGATACATGTGATGGATTTATGAGGAATGTGGAGAGAGTCTTTTCAAGATGTAAAGAAAAAAATATGGTCTTAAATTTGAAAAAATGCTATTTCATGGTTAATGATGGACTACATCCAGGACATATGGTCTTACGTAGGGGGATTGAAGTTGATAATTCCACGGTTGACATCATTCTTCACCTTCTATCACCCAAAATTGTCAAGGATGTGAGATCTTTCTTAGGACATTCTTCTTTCTATAGAAGGTTCATTAGGAATTTATTCTCTATTTCTTGACCACATTGTTCTTTATTGATGAAAGATGTTCTATTTTTTATGGAAATAATGATATGAGTAGTCATTCCCAACAATCATGTCACCTCTTATCTCTCCACAAATCATGCAATATCCAAATTGGAAACATCCTTTTGAGCTCATTTTTTATCCAAGTGACTTCTCTGTAGGAGTAGTATTAGGACAACGGTGTGAGAAAAATCCTTGTGTCATTTCTTATAAAAGAAATTCATTAAATGATACAAAAATTCACTACACCACCGCTGAGAAAGTGTTTTTTGTTGTTGACTTTTCCCTTGATAAATATAGGTCCGATCTCGTAGCATTACCCATCATTGTCTTCAATAACCATTCATCCCTAAAATACCTTTTCCAAAAACAAGATGCCAGGGCTAGTCTGATTAGTCGGGTCTTTCTCTTACAAGAATTTGACCTCAGAATCAAGGAAAAAAGGGTGTTGAATATTGTGTATCTGATCACCACTCTATGATGGAATTCAAAGACCAATCAAATCACTTTTTTTGTGTCTGATTCATTCCTTAATGAACGGTTATACTCTGCGAGTGACTTCCCTCGGTATGTCATCATAACCAACTTCAATGATACAAGAGTCATTCCAAAAATCATAGGGACTCAAGCACGAAGGAAATTTCTTTCTAGTGTTAGGCACAATGAGTTTGATGATCCATATGTCTATATGTTTTTCCATGACCATGTTATTAAGAGGTGTGTACCAGAATCTGAAAAAGAGTCCATCCTCAAATTCTGTCATAGCGAGGCATGTGGGGGTCACTTTTCCTCTAAGAAAACATATGCTAAGATTTTTTAGTGTGGTCTCTTCTGTCCCACCCTTTCAAGGGACTCCTACACATTTTTTCAAAGCTTCCCTAGGTGTCAACAAGTAGGGTCAGTCATAAAAAGGAATCTAATTCCACTCACTCCCATCTCAGTGGTTGAAATCTTTTACTGTTGGGAATTGATTTCATGGGACCCTTCCTAAAATCTAGGGGATATCATTATATTCACTTACCTATGGATTATATATCAAAATGTGTTGATGTAATTCCCACAAATTACCATGATTATCAAAACGTTATTAAATTCCTAAATGAAAACATCTTCTCTATATTTCTAATTCCAAGGTCTATGATTAGTGAATGTGGAACTCATTTTTGAAATTATCCATTCTGATCAGTTATGGAAAAGTATTGAATTTTTAAAAAAGTTTCAACTATATACCACCCATAGAAAAATGGTCAAGCAGAGTTAGATAGTTGAGAAATCAAACAAATTATTTAGAAAAATTTTGATCCATATAGGAAATATTGGTCGAGAATACTCTTAGATTCTCTTTCGGCCAATCAAATTTCATATAAAATCATTTTAGGAATGTTTCCATGTAGGTTTGTTTTTGGTAAAGCATGCCAATTTCCAATGGAGATTGAACATAATGCTTTGTTAGAAATTATGAAAATGAGATATGACCTCTCATTGGCCGAAACAAAAGGGAAATTAGATCTCAATGAACTTTAGGAACTTTGGATGGAGGCTAATGAAAATTTAAGGATCAATAAAGCTAAATTAAAATCCTACCAATCTTAAAAAATTAAAACCAAACAAATTTTACTGGGTAAACCTATTCTTTTGTATAGTTCTAAACTTCATTTACATCTAGAGAAGTCGAGTTCTAGATGGTAAGGTCCATACATAGTGCCTAAGGTGTACCCTCATTGGGCTATAGAAGTTCAAGATCCCATTAATGGTCAAACCATTAATGTTAATGGTCATAGATTCAAACCATTCATTGAACCATTCCAAAATAAGAAGTTGATGAAAACTTGAGTTAAAAAATGTTAGATAAGGAAAAGTATTAAATAATTAAGGGTCTCCGTCGAGCTAACGATTGTAAACAAAGTGCTGAATGGGAGGAAACCAATGGTTACCAGGAATCCCATCATTTTTAATCAACATTATATTTTAAATAGGATTAATTAATCCTTTTGATATTTAAAAACAAAAAAAATATACCATTGACCTATTCTTATATTATGAGTATGGATGGGTATGAAAGTGGAGCACAATATTCATCGGTGTCACATGGTGTGATCCTTCCATAATACCTTACCCATAAATTTAAAAAGAAGACAATGAATCATCAGTTCATTTTGTTTCTATGTGTTTTTAGGTTAAAATAAAAATAAAAGTAATAAAATTGAAAGGCCACATTGTAGGTTGTGGGGAAAACCCTGTCACAACCAGTGAAGCCATGGGGACTTGAACCCGAGACCAAAGGGAGAAAGGGGCACACACTTACCACTGACCTATGACTTATAGTGCTTCATTATTCTATTATTTTCATATATAAACTTATATTTTACTTTTTTTATTATATGATTAAATATATATATCTATATATAGAGTTATTTTGTTAGTTTTTTTCGTTTCTTTCACTAGGGAATTCTCAGAGTGACCTAGAGATCAAGGGATTAAATGGGAGCACCAGAAATTTCTACTTCAACCACCATGTGACTTCATTCCATGATCCTCATTTTCAATTCTGTTTTTGAACTCCACTTCTATGCCTCTACAACCTTATAAAATATCTTTTCCTCATACACTGGGGACAATTTTAATTTATGTTTGGGGGTGAGAGGAAATAAAAAATTTGAATTTGTGAAAAAAACTACTTTTGTGTGAATAAAATTATTTTAAAAAAATACTTCATTAATAGAAAGAAAAATTTCTTTAACCATGAACATGATAAGTGACATTTTACAATTTGAAACTAAATATCAAATAATTTAGCATTCCCTGATTCTGATTTTAATCCATGTATGTTTCATGATCATAGGTTTTGGAACGTGTGGCTATCTAATGTGATATTTCATTGTTTATATTTTCATCCAAATAAAAAAAGAATCACAACACACGTCCTTTGGATAATGGTTTATTAGTTTGAGTTGATGGGGTCCCCCAAATAAATATCATATGTTTTGTGATCATTTTAGTTTTAATATGAGTTTTCAAAAAAAAAACAATAAATGTGCGGGTACAGCAACGAAATGACCTAATTCGTGGCTTTCAGCACGTGGGGATCGTGACTCCATATTATTCTCACATAGAGTTAGAGATTGAATCTCTATTTTTGGTAATTTTACTTCGTTTTTGACTGAGATAACTCGATATGATTCCTGAGTATGTAGCCTTCACTTGGTTCCCTAAGGTCATTGAGCCTGGGTGTCATCAACAAAGTCTATCTACAGGGGTTGACTCTTTTGAGTGAAATTTCAATTACCATTGAAAAATTGAAAAAAAATACACATCTTAATATTGAAATGTGATTACACCTACGCTTCCATCATTTCCCCCCTTCAATATAGATGAACACCCATGTCTAATGTGATACACAACACATTAACACTCATACTTGAATTTGGATGAAATATGCTGATGAATTTTAACAACGGAATGTTATTTGGATTGCGATCAACTTATGAAACTATGTTATATTAAAATATTTTTATTGGTTTCATGATTGTCTGTTATGTGGTTTTTTTGGTGATCATTGTTTATTAAATTGTTTTTTAATAAGGCAATTCGAATTTCATATTGTTGAGATATATTTTCCTCAGGACTACAAAATATCAATTTGGGGGTGATTAGACAATAATATCACATATGTTAATTACATTTTAATGGTATTAAATGTTCAGTTTTCATCTTATGGGCCTGAGTTAGTGGATTTTAATTTTGAACATTCATTCCCATCATTTGTGCACTTGATGCCTAATGTACACCAATTTATTCCCAATGACTCATTTGATTTTAACTAATCTAATTATACATATTTTAATTTAATATTTTGGGAAATAAATTTAGACTTAAATATGAACATTTTTTATTCAGGGATCAATAGATGTTTCATAATGGATGATGGAGATATTTGGGGATGAAAAGAAAAAATTATGGAGAAGGCAGATTGGACAGCATCCCATTAATAAGAATGTGGGTCCCCTATTAAAGACCCATTGAAGCCCAAATTTCGTGGTATGATAGAGGAAATACAGAGGAAAATATAATTTTCCAGGATCCAATGCTAATGTGTCCTCAATTGTAGGTATTTAGGCGGCCCAAGTTAGAGATAAAATTCTGGGCTAGATTCTACGACCTATAAAAACATACCACGAATTTAATCATATATCGACATCAAAAAATTCAATTGGGCTGAAATTTTACATTACACTAGGAGACACCTGGATATTTACATTTTTCTTCTATGTACCACTCTAATTATTCCATCTAGAAGGCCATCTAAGCACGTCTATTCGGTGGATGCACGTTGGTTGTCACTTCGAGTCAAGGATAAAGAAGTCCACTCTCGATTACATTCCACCACCCTAGGCCTTCCATATTCATTTAGGATCCTTTGTAATATTTTGAGATCAACTCAAGCCTCTTTAAATTATTATTTAAGGATGTGGTGGTGGATGAGTTTATCATCATGGGTGCTTGGTTTCATTGTAGTGTTATGCTGCCCTTTTTGTTTGTAAACACATTTATTGTTCAAGTATGTTGATCAAATCACCTTAGTTTCTTAACAAAATTTCACATTTTGCTCTGATTCTGTTCTTCTACATATCACGTTGATTCTGTGGACCAATGGTGTGAATTTATTCACACCATAACTTTTGAAATTTTTCACACAACGGTGGACTGATCATTTTTTTTTGTTTTTACTTCTTCAATTCCACCCTCATAAGTCTACTTCCCGCTTCTGTTGAGGTCATGTCAATAATAAAGGGATAAGTCTATTGTGGGTTGATCCAAGGGATAAGAAATGGGATGTATTGAATGTTATTTCTCACTTTATAAATGTTAACTAATTTCTTTTATTTGATTTTATTTTATTCAAATATTTTCTTTATTCCACTTCCATATTGAATTTAATCACCCCAATTTTATGTTCTTGTAAGTTCCATTACCTTGGAGGGCTTAGAAAAATGATCCTACAAGTGTATAGGTGATTAGAATGTGTTTTTTAAGGTGTTTAACTAGTATATTATGAGGTTATTTTGAATTTATTGAATGAATCCTTATAGTGTTAATGAAATTCAAATCATTAATGAAAGAATTCATCCAATACACCCTGAGCGATAACCTAACATCAACTCATTATCTTAATTTAAATTAACAGAAATATATTAGTGATGCTTTAACCAATATAAAATCAAACCACTGTTGGAAACATCATATCAATAAATACATCTCATAGGTTGTGTATCTTATGTATCTTCTTAGGTATCAGTGGATTCAACAACCCAAGCTAGACTACAAGGTCCTTTCTACCTTCATCTCACGTGTAAATTTGAGGGTGAATCAGATAGACCCGGAGACACTGTGTATGGGTGTTCCAACGTATCCCATGAGGATGGGAATCAAGCCACAATTACTTCTAAATAATGTCATGTAGTTTAACGTCTTGCATCCAAGGAGTTGAGTGGTTTTAGTTTATGGCCATAGATCTCGGACCATAGGTGGTAGAGAATGCAGGAGACACATGGTGAGGTAATTTATAAAACCCGTCGTGAATGGGAACATGGAGTCAATATCACCATGTGTTCCTTGGGGAGATTTTAGGTCGAGGGACCGAAAGCGAAAGTTATGGTGGGCCCGAGGCAAAGTGAACGGTTGTTCCAACTTATCCCATGAGGATGGGAATCAAGCCATATGTAGTTCTGATAGTGGCACAGTAAGGTACCAGTGCTAGTGATAATAAGGTCATGTGGGTCTGGCCCTTTCACAAAAAGAAGCGACATTTGATAGATCATGTTTTCCATTTAGGATGGATGTGTGTTTTTTTAAGTGATGGACCACGTATAGAAGGTACATGAATCACCAAAAGAATCAATCCATATGTGGGCGTTGACAATTGGTATGGTGTGAAACTGATACCAAACATGATTCCCCCTAGAGTGAGGACACCATGATGTAGTGCCACATTTTATCGTGCGTAAAGGATGATAATGTCAATGATTTGGGTCATGTGAGGGGTCCAACAATTCATTTTAACGTCTTGCAGTATACACGTAGTAGTTTAATGTCATGTGGTACTAGTAATCATAGATTTGAGTCATATGGATCAGACATATACTAGAAATATGTGGTTCAAATGGGAATGTGTACGGCGCGATGAAGTATACCCGACGTAAAGGAGTACGTAATCCCATATTACACCGCACATGATTCCAAGAAAGAATACTTGGGGAGAGGGGCTGGAAAAGGTTAGAGAATAAGGGTCAGGAGGTAGGAGGGACTATCTCTTTGAAGAGGACTACATGATGCGACAATTTTAAACCCAATGTTAATGAATGGATAATCCCAAACAGACCACATCACACAATCCTATAAGAGATGGGGCCAAAAAGATAAAATAGAATACATGAATTTGTGGAACTCAAGCTGGTCCCAAAGACCAGATGTCTGGGTTTTCCTATGTATCCCATGAGAATTGGAATAAATACATACGTAATTCTTAAGAGGATTACATACAAAGAGATCATAATTTAAGGTCTTAGAGATCGGGCCATAGAGAAGTAGAACTCTTCCAAGTTTCCACATACCTCAATCTGAATCCCTAATCCCACGATAGTTAAACTCGGTGTGGGAAACAAGTGCGAAAGGGGTTTTTGGAATACCTAGAATGCACACCAATGGGAAGTCGGTATAGAGCCCTAAATGACGCCTTATCGCCACTTTGCCCCCCTTATGTGCAACAGAAGATTGAGGGATAGTTCAAAGATTGTCAAAATTACACTTGGACATGATGGGGTGGAATATAATGTGAATCATGTAACTAACAATCAAGGCATGAAGCGGTTGGTGTGACGATGAAGGATAACTGTTGACCATGATCGAAACACAACATCAATATCGTGTGGCCAGAAATGGGAACAACAAATGAGAATCGATCACTGACCACATTCAAAACATGGAATATCTATCAATTTGTTTATGAAACCCTCGAGGACGTTGGCATGTAGTGGAAGGAGATCCCATAGGACTAGAATCCATAGAATTTGGGGGTCCCTTCAGATGTGAAAGATAACAGAATCCCAAATGAAGGAGAACACAATGGCTGAAAAATGGGAGAAAGAATGTCCAGGTAGAATCCGACAATCCAAGATCTAAACCAGAGTTTCCATGGGCCTATTAGTGAATCACCGAAGAGGGTCAAGGAACCCGAATTAAGGGAATTAGACTCAAAGAGATGAGTGTAGTGAAAGAGAGAGAAGGGCGCTTAGGAGAGAGAGGTGTGCGACGTGGTTGTTATAAACCCAGCCTGAATGAGTACATAATACCATACTACACCGTATGCCACTCTCATCGAAGAACGTGGGCAAGGGGCCCAAGATGACAGGGAAGTTTCTAAGACATGAAGATGGTCCCAGAAACTAGACATCCAGGTAGTCCTACATAACCCATAAGGATATGAATCAAGCCACACGATGTTCTGGAAGAGGATGACAAGCAGTTTATCGTCAAAAAGAAAAGACACAAATAAGGGAATGTTACCCCAACATGGGATGTGTATGCCACAAAATTTAACCCAACATGAAGGAGGACATAATCCAATACAACACCATACAATCCTAAGTGAGAACTTCGGCCTGGGTGCTGAAGGGGTCGATGGACTTGAGGCTGAGCACCCTGGGAAACTGTAGCAATATGACCTCTCATGCAGGCATTCCCTCATTACATCTCCTAAGCCCATGTGAGCAATTCTCAGTGTGGGAAACAAAGGGTGGGAGCAATATCTCTTGACCACATAAGGTTATTTCATCTTGAATTAAACTCTTTCTTGAGTTAGACCAAGGATTGGAGAGATGGAAGAGAAGAATGAAACAGTACATTCCATGTTTGGAAAATATGGGCATGGTGACAACAAAAAAGTATAGTTGTTGGCATGATTAAAAAAATAGCATCCACTTCATATAACATGGTACAGTACTGATGAACTCCATGTGAATGAGATCATAAGCCTACACCCCGCCATGAGTTTCTTCCCAATGGTATGTCCCGATGTTTGGGGCTGGGCCTATGGATGAAATGACCTGGCAGTCCTACATATCCCATGAGTATGGGAATCAAGAAATACATATTTATTCATGATCCATGCAGTTTAATGTCATGCGGTACGGGCATGGGAGTATAAAAGAACTAGGGAGGTAACATGGTGCAATCATCATAACCCTAACATGAGTGGGGCCAAATAAGCTTATATGATTCCTTGTGGGAACCTCCAAAAGAACTCTTCCCAAGAGGGGATAATCAAAGTGGAAACTAGGTTAGGACTCAAGATGAGGCGTCTGAGCATTCCTACGTATTCCCATGAGGATGGGAATCAAGCCATACATAGTTTTTGAGATGTGGCTTAACATCTTGCAGGGTGAAACATAGTTTAAGGTATTGTAGGACTTGACAGTTTTAGGGAATGGAGGACCCTAGCGTCGTTTAGTGTTGTGTGGGACCATAAAAAGGGGCTCAAGAAAAATATTTCATGAGGAACATGGAATTGGTGGGAGTAGTTATAGGATCACCATCCTTGGTCACCAGTGACTATGCTCTATTAGAGAAATTCTTTGAACAATGTAAGGTCCTTCCCATTTGGTCTCCAACATGGGTGGTTTCCTACTTGGTATCATTGGTGTCTTCAGGGCTAATACCAAGTCGCCTTGAAAAATGTAATGGAGGCAAACTTTTTTGTTGAATTCTCTAGCTATCTTATTCTGATTCTTTACTAGGTTGTGCAGAGCACAGAGCCTGTTCTTGTCGAGTGCTTCTAACTCTTCCAGATAGATTTCATCCACATTATCTGGTGCTTTTAATCATAGATATTTGTGCATAATGATGGAAATTGAATCTCGATGAGCACGACGTCCTCCGTCCGAAACACAAGGCAATAAGGGGTCACCTAGGTGGAATTACATGTTGTTTTCTGATAAGCCCAGAGGGTGTTGAGGAGCTCATCTGGACATATCTTCTTGTTTTGACCAACCATCTTCTATAGAATGTTATAGAGGGTTTTAATTTATGCCCTTGTCAATCAATTTCCTTCCCATGATAACGTGAGTTATGTTTAGAAAGTATGATGTACTTAGCATACAATTTCTTTGGCCTAGGTGCTCAGACGTTCATGACGTTATCGGTGAGAATTGCATGAGGGAATCCAAATTGGTAGATGATGTTGGATCTCACAAAGTTAATGATGGGATGAGCCTTGACCTCCTTGAGTGTAACTACCTCTGCCCACATGGAGAAGAAATTGGAAGCATACATGATGAATCTGCACTGGCTAGTTGTAGTCAGTGGATATGGTCCCATGAAATCAAGTCCCCATACTACAAATGGACAAGAGTACATGGTGGAGTGGAGAGGCTCTGGCATCTAATTCATGAAGTTATCATGAATTTGGCTTCTGTGGCACCTTTTGGTGAACTCGATGCAGTCATGGATCATTGAGCGCCAATAGTACCCCTATCTCTAGATTGGGTGAGATAGTTTTGGCCCGGCCTAATGAGCCCCGCAGGAACCCACATGAACCTCCTGCATGACATGTGAAATTTCAACTCCTCTAATGCAATGGAGGAGAACCCCATCAAACCCACACATGTAGAGGATCTCCTCGTGACTAGGTCCATCCTAGAGGGTAAACTGTAACACGCATCATCGAATTCTGTCATGCTCAGCCCAATATGATGGGAGATTAGATTCTAGAGATACTCAAAAAAGGGGGATTTTCAGTCGACAAAAACATCAATCACTGCACCCAGGGGACCTGGGTATCCTGATGTGGAGCCGGTGGCGGTAAGGTAACTCACCTGCAGGTCGTTATCATAATCTGGAGTGACAGGAGTAATGAATATCTGGTGAACCACAAGGATAATCAGATCATCCTGGTCGGGATCTGAAAGTGATGAAGCCAGACCAACCAAGGCATCAGGTTGACCATTCTGTGATCGAGGGTCATGAGTAACTACTAGGCGAGATGGGAAATAGTCCATTAGCTAGAGAGTGTGTTCTAAAACTGGTACAAGATCTATCTTTCTGATGACGTAGTCACCTTTGATCTACTTGATGACTAGTTCGGAGTCCGCTTTCACATGTAATTGGGGAATGTCAATCTTGAGGGCCAGCTTGACACCAATAATGATAGTATGATACTTTTCCTCATTGTTGGTGCAAACTTTTGGAAAAAGGAATGAATAAAGTAGATCATCTTTTCCCAGGGTAATGAAGATGACACCCTTGCCTACTCTATTGAGTCTGGGGCCATTGAGCCTCCTTCTTGTGGGGATTCGGGAAGCACCATTGGTGTCTATTATCCAACACTGCATGGATTGGACCACCGAGAGAATCAATTCATTGATTAAATCGAGGTCCGGGGACTGGTTCATAGGAGCTGGATTGGTGGAAAAGAAGTCTGTCAGCATTTTCCCTTTGATAACCTTTTGAATGACAAACAGGATGTCGAACTCCTGGAGGATTACCGCCCACCGAGCTAGTCAGCCTGTCAACATGGGGCGGTTCAGGATGTACTTCAGGGGATCTACCTGAGACACTAGTATTACATCATTATGCTGGATGTAATTCCACAATATATGTACTACGAATACCAGTGCAAGGAAGATATTCTCGATAGGAGAGTATTATGTCTCCGTATTGGGGATCAGGCGACAGAGGTAATAGAGGTTGCTCTCTATGCCCTCGTTGTTCTTCTGGGAAATAAGATCACTAAGATATTGTTCCAGGGTGGTCACATAAAGGAGTAGTGGATTTACAGAGATGAGTGTAATTAAGACCGAAGGATGGAGATGTTACTTCTTGATTTCCACAAAAGAATTCTGGCACTCTTTGTCCCACTCGTATATGGTGTTTTTCTTCATGATCCATGAAAATGGGTTTCAATTGCTAGCCAAATAGGTGATGAACCAATGTAATTAGGCTAAGTTTCCTTGAACATCTTGAAGATCTCAAATGTTTCTCAAAAGAGACATCCTAATGATGGCCTTAATCTTCTTCGGGTTGATCTCGATTCCCCTATATTGGACAACGAAGCTAAAAAACTTTTAAGAGGTGACCCTAAAGGCACACTTCAATGGGTTTCTCTTTAGGTGGCGAGAAATGAGGAATCCAAACACATTCTCTTGGTCTTTGAGATGGTCGTAACGCTGGAGAAATGTTACCACCAGATCATCCACGTAAAATTCCACCAACATTCCGAGGATCAGCTTAAATATGTGATGCATAGCTCACTGATATCTGTCACCTGCATTTTTTAAACCGAAGGGCATGACTCAGTATCCAAATATACCTTGTGGTTCCCTAAAGGCTATAGACTCTTCATCCTCAGGGTCCATTCAGATCTGGTTATACCCGGAGTACCCATCTACGAATGAGAGGGCTTGGAACCTAGCTGTAGAGTTGATCTACAATTCTATCAAAGGAAGGGGAAAATCATCCTTCAGACAGTGAGGGTTGAGATCCCGAAAGTCGATGCAGAATATGACCTATCCATTATTCTTCCTTACTGGTACATGTTTGGCCATCCATTTGGGGTACAGAACCTCCTGAACGAAATTGGCTCTGATGAGCTTGTCAACTTCGGCCTAAACCATGGCACTGTGGGACGGGTGGATCTTCCTAGGAGGATTCCTGAAGCCGTATTGATTTAATGGGAGACTGAAGCTGTGGATGGATACCTGAGGATCTAGTCCTGGCATCTAATCATAAATCAAGTTGAATAAAACATGGTGTTATTTAAGAAAGTCTATGTACTATTGTTGCACCTTAAGGGGAATTGAAGCACTGATCACTGTGGGTTTTAGGTCTTCCTCACTATCGAGGTTCACCTGTACAAATTCATTGAATATGGTAGAGACACACTCTTCAATGGTAAGATGGTCATCCTCTAAATCCTCTTCATCACTTGTCGAGGAGGGATCCTTAGTGGGATGAGTTGCTTTTGAGACAACATATCCCAATGGGAGGCTGATGCTAACCTGAGCGGAAATGGACACTGCATTGGGGAACTCTTGTGCTGCCTCAACCATAGTGACGAAGGCTTTCGATCTGATCCCATCTGTTTATCGGCCTAAGGGTCCACGCTTGATGTATCAAAGCAATAGTGGCACATTTTCTTGAGATGTTTAATTCCAGCCAAGAAAAACATGCAACAATGATGTATTTCCATTTCGATGCGGAAGACATCCCGATACCATAAGTGAGTAGGAGGCTTTGGGATCAATTGAGATTAATTTGTATAAGAGTATGGGATGATCGTCCAGTGTCTCATAATCTTGATAATGTTCTCCCCCTTCATTCTAGAAACAATAAAGCATTGTCCCATTTCCTGGTTCGTAGCCTCCAATAAGTGTTTTGGAAAGATGTAGGTGTCATCTAGATCTGTCTATAGATCGATCGTATTCGTGGCATGATCACCATCATTAGCCTTAATCTTCTTGTCTTTTCTATTATAGTAGTCGACATCCAGATAGTGGGATTCACAACAGGAAAAGGTTGACATATAACCTTGAATCATGACCACTCTACCATTAAGAGATTACTTACGACCTGGTGATATGATGTGGGAATCGCCACATGCAGGTGGAGCCACTTTCTACCAATCAGTGCGTTGTAGGCGGTGTCCGGGGAGACAACCATAAACTCAGTTCTGGCCATTAGACCACTTAAATAGGCTATCAAATGGGTCTTTTCGACCAATGTTTTCTTCATCCTATGATAACCATGGATTCTCATGTAAGAGGGACTCAAATCATCCTTGGACAATCCCAGTTTTCACCGTGTCCGAGTCGGGATTAGGTTGATCTCCGAGCCCAAGTTGAAAAAGGAGGAAAAACTCCATGCCATTGATCTATCCTTTGATGTACAATGGGTTTGTGTGCCTCTATATGTGAGATCCATCATCTTCTCTAGGGAACAAGATGATGGCCTGGCATCCATCGTTCCTGACTGCCTCAGCATGAAATGTCTCAATGGCGGGTACCTCCATCTCGAACTGGAAGGGGCTTCTTAAAGCCTCAGTTGGTGCCTCAAGCATATCTAACAATAGGCGAAGGGACTCAAGGATGGAGTCATTTTTAGGAATGCTCGAAATATTTTTGAGAAAATCATACATCTGTTCTATGAAAGAATTTCTTCTTATAGATGGTTGCTTTATTACAGTAGGTATGGTGGGTCTTGTAGACTTGGACGACGGCTGACTGGTACTGGGAATATCCCTATGCTCAGTAGTCAAAGCCTCCGGAGTGACTAGTGATGAGGGAAACATGAATAAGACCATACTGTAATAGGGAATGGCTAGTCACGGTGCGTTCGAGGTGGATCTTCCTGGTCAAACAACTTGAAATACAGTGAAGGTGGGCCTAATGTCACCGGGTGAGAAGGATGCGCATGATGAGCTCTATGATAGACCTACAACCTAGTTTCATTAGCATGTATAGTCTGGCTAGAAGTTTCAATCGAAGCACTCCAACAGCCCATATAGTTGCGGCTCCGTCGACGCTTACAGCAACAAGGGACACTGGGAGGTTCTTCCTGGTTCTCCTCCTCATCATAAATCATGTAGTCATTTACCAGCTCTATGGTGTTAACTGAGGCATACCCTTGACTTTCTCTTGACGAGTCTTCCACAACCGGATGGATCCTGGGATGGATCACAATATATGTGTGCATGAAATTGCCGAGAGTACGGGATGACGAGGTCATTTGGAAGAGGAATTTTTTTCCCTTGCGTCGCTAGTGTTTGATCTTCTAAGGAGAGGACTACTTAAATAATGGTGCTGAAGTAGTAGTTGCAGCTTCTAATGGCTCTAGTTGATTCTTGAAAGAATAGATAATACTATGGGAAAGGGCGACTATTTTTGAGCTATCCAGTCATCATACATCTCAGACCCGCAGCTAGAAACCATATTCCACTCATCGTCGTTGTCATAGCTGCTGTCTGGACTCACGAAGACTCATGCCACATGTGATAGAGCTGGGCCTAACCAGACTATGTTGTTATCCAACTAGTATTGAAGCCATTAATTAAACACATTGCACTGTTTTAGGTTTTTTCCAGGATATGGTGGTAGGGGTATAAATTAGGTCGATCGGGGAGTTTCACCTCTTTTGGGCTCCTTCACTCAGGCAAACGTACAATCCCCTACTCTATGGAACTTCATAAATAACCAGGAATTTAGGCCTCGCTGAATGAGTTGGTCTATTTTCTCTTATTTGGGATGGTGGCCCTCATTTCCTATCCCTGATGAGGGGATGGAGGAGACTATCGAGGGGGTGGATCTAGGTTATCGCACCTTGGTTGTGGATGTGCATTGTGTGGGGGCATCTTCCGATTCTGAGCTGGGAACTACTAGGCTAGAGGCTACACTGGAGGTGGAGGGCCTCTGCGAAGCTATAGAGGCGGGTCAACTATTAACGACTCTAGTTGCCTGGTGGCCTCTAATTAAGCCACTGTGGTAAGAATGGCCCTGGTGGCCCTTCTCAAAGGGACCACAAGAGGCAACAGACGAGCCTGCTAAGACTGTTGTAAGGCATCCTCTAGGCACTGGGCCATATCAGAGAAGTCTTAGAATCCCCCAGGGTTGGTCTAGGTGATCAGTGAGGGGACCAATTCCATTTTGACATTCCCTATGCACATCATCAGTAATTACTCCTGAGTCAGTGACTTGTCAAGGAAGTATGTGAGACCTTTTCACTGGGTGAAAATGTTGGCATTGCACTCATCAGGACTATGATTGCAGTTGAAGAGGACCACCATACTCGTCTTATTAGTGGTGGAAATTAACTGGTAGAGGAATTATATACGGAGGTCCTCTCAGCTGGAAATCGACCCAATGGGAAGCTGGTTGTACCAGACGTACGCCGATCCTCCCAATGTCTGTAAGAAACAATGGAGTTTTGAAGCTTCTTGGTGTGCTGGAGTTCCCAACATGGGGACACACCTTGAGATAAAGTGGTGTAGGTTATGTGGTGGGTCCTCTATCCCATTGAAGGGGAAAAGGTGTTATTCTTTAAACCTGGAGGTGCTGGCATATCATTCAACCATGCAAGGTAAGGATTTCCATCAGGTAGGATTGTCACCTATTGAACCTCTAATGCTTTGAGGCAGGCGATGAGTGCCGTCATAGGATCATCTGGGTGGGGATTTATGTCTTGGCAGGGATCCCTATCCACCAGTGTGTGGGCGGGCTCTTCAAAATGATAAATAGGCCCAGCACCTCACATAGCGGTTGGTGGTTCGACCTATGGAGTAGCTGGGGGAATCTGGGCTAGGTCATGAGGATTGTCATGTAGTTCAAGAGGATTTGGAGACATATACGGCGCCTTCTTTCTATAAGTCGCAGCCTCAACCTTGTCAGCATGGGTAGGACAGTTAGGGTCACCTGGGGGTAGTTTGACAAGAGGATGTTGTGCCTGCCCCTACATCCCTATCCAAGGATCACAGTAGTCTGGTCGTCGCTCCGCATCGTGTTCAACAAGGAGGTAGTTGACCATCTTCTTCTATTCGGTGAGTTTCTAACACAATCCGTCTTTTTCGTGGTTGTCATCCACCATCTTCACTGATCTAGATGGGTCTGAGGTTTTGATGGATTCGAGGAGTTCCTTTCCATTGTTGGGGTTTTGGCTGAGGACTAGTGCCTCGGTATTCATGGTAAGAACCAATATATTTATCTACTGGCTAGTAACCCTACCCAACAGATCAAACAACTATGACACTCCCTTAGAGGGTATGTCTCCATCAGAGAGCTCCCACTCATTCTCTCCCTCAAATAGGTTAGAAATGTTAACAACAACCCTTCCTAGAGGCATATCCTTTTTGTCGCCTAGAGAATCGAGATAGTTCCATATATAACTAAAATGGAGGGACGTGTACTTCCCCCATCCATAGATTTGAACATGGGGAGAAGCTTTCTTGATTATCTTGAAAATCACTTTAAATCTATGAAAACATAATTGTTGGAGGTTCTTATGGCGGCCTAGTGACTTAGGGTTCTGGGCCATAGAAAGTGCGGCCTAATCGACCAAATGATATTGTTGGACGATATCATCAAAGTGTTCGAGACTCTTGGGGTAGGTCACTCGATGATACCAAAGTTGGAAATGAGTTTCCTAGAGGGTTTGGAGAAATCAACTAACATCCTCCGGGGTGAGCGCTTCTAGTGCCCTAAAATTTGGCACTGCAACTGGCCAGAACATTCCAGGGTAATGGTCCACAACGAGGATATCCCACAAGCTCCATGGTCCAGATTCATGGTATAGCCCTTCATTTCCCCACACATCTACTAGAGGTGGGTGGGGAATCGGTAGTGGTACTGATGTAGACCACTAAGATGGAAGGCTGGTCGGTGGAGAATACAGAGAGCGAGGTGGAAAGCCACTGCATCATGGGTTATCCTCTGAATAGTGTAGTGACTAGGACACTACATCACAGAAAGAAGGGCTCACAATTTCAGTTTTCAGTGCAGGGACTATAGCAGCTGGAGATGGATTACAATACTAATAATCAACCATTGGTCCCAGAATAGTTCTTTGTAACCTCTAATAGTGGTAGAGCGTGCTTCTGATGATGATTGTGGTTATTGCACTACTGAAACTAGTAGGGTTTTCAAATTATCGCCCTCCCAGTTACTCCTGCAGAGGGAGACGAGTATCTGATGGACATCACATTATGGATGTATGAGGCTGATATGCCTTGTTCCTACCCTGAACCTTGACATAGGGGATCTAGGTGAGGGCTCCATCACTGAGTCATATTCCGCCTCAGAATAATAGAAGTAAACCTGTTTGATTTTTGTCTGAAACTTCTCAACATTCTTTTTGTGGAGGCGATGACCTTCCCTCCTAACCATGGATGGATTTTTAGGATAGGGTATATTTCTATCATGAGGAGGTGATTCGGTCATTCTGGTGATGGGGTGGTAAGGACTTCCTCCTGAGTGAGCTGTGGTGTGAGGAGCACCTGGACAGATATCAAAGGGAACACAGGGAGGGTAGCGATGCCCACTGAATGACGTGCGAAGGGAATCTCTTCAGGAAATGCTGGATCAGGGAGGACCTCCACTGGAGCTGATAAGAGCATGGGTAGGACCTCTATTATTTCTTCCCCTAGCAGCGTAAGCGGAAGGAGTGTCTTACTTCTGGTCAAGCCGAACACGGGTATGACCTCTGTCTAGGTGCTGGTGAAGCGACGTTGACCTTCAATACTCTAATTTCTGAGGTGAGCAGGATTGTCACTAGCTCTTACAAGGACATGAGGAAGACCCCCCCCCCATACATTAGATTGACCGGATGCACAAAATATCCATATCAGATGTCTATGGTAGGAGGAATGACCCCATGCGCAATGTAATCATCATGAGAGAGGATTCCATACTGAGTGCCACTGCCATGGGGAGGACCCTTGTTCGGATTGATAGTAGCACAGGGCGGACCTCCATGTAGATCTTGGAGTCAGGGAGGACCTACTTTCTCTATGGTGGCGCTACGGGGAGAACCACTGTAATGGGTGTCGCTGTTGCTAGTCGGTCCACAACTGGTGCTCCCAGCACCGACAACCAAGAGAGTCGACCCAACTTGCTCGTTGTGCTGTTGGGGCCTAGATTCGGGCTGGGTATATCTGTTCCTATGCTAAGTGTACATAGTTTACTGATGAATAACATCAACGGTGTCCTATTCCACACCATTTACTGACGTCGACACCCCATGGGAGGTGTCCTCTACGTCTTGCACCCGACGTTGGCGTCGGGTCAGCCGGGTCAGGGATGGTTGTGCTGGTATATAGATTACCTGCTCTATAGCCCATGGGACTGGGTGGTGGAACTAGCGCAACTATGTGGGGGTCCTCCTTGGGGGTCCCTAGAATGAGATCACGCTTGGGCTGGACCAGATATCCCCTACCTTGTCGGTGTATGGGAGGGAGTCATCAAGAGGTTCCTCGGAGAGGCTCCCAAAATGATTGTACGTTGGGGTGGGGGGTAGTGGCTCTCTACGGTGCCCATGGGGTGTAGTTCGATACAAGGAGCAGCCGCCTCTAAATCTGGGTGGCCCATATCCCGAGTCGGGATAATCCCCTCCTCCTCGTTTTGGAATATGAGCTCGCTTATCACCCTTCATTGTACAAATTCAGAATGGAAGATGGGGTGTGGGTGCCCAGTGGATGTCGGCATGGAATCTGTCGTAGAAGCGTTTGAGCCATGTAAGATTTTCATGTTGGTGTTGTCCCTGCCCCTGCCTCAGTGGGCAAGTGGCGATCACCTTCCTACTGTAGCAGCTTGGGTCCTGTAAATCATAAAGATTAATCCATAAGTGCTGAAAAAATAGATGTCATGTGCCCCCATGACATTTTGTCTCCCATGGCTGGTAAGAATGATCCACACTAACAACATCACATACTGGGATGTCCAACAATTTAGATACCTCATTTTCTAATGATATTCATGTTAGGACCGCTATTTTCATAGCGGGACTCGGTGCTAGATAACTGGATCTGGTGACATGAAAATCCATAGATGTCTCAGACACTACTAATCTTCATATTGACGAGAAGAACTTCATGTTAGGTTCACCGTTTCTTTTTCCGAAATTTTCACCATGGCGCATGCATCCGCCTGTGGAGGATGCACAGCTATTTCCCTACATTCCCAATTTTCAAAGGTGGGCAGAATCCATCGCTTATTTAGGGTAGTTATCCCCTTGATCGAAACTGGTTGACGAGATGTCGGTTATTCCTTATGTGGATTCCTCCTCAGAACTCATCGCCTAGTCCGAGTCTCCCTTATTTTCAAAGGTGTTGTTCATGAAACTCTTCCTATAACCATGTCTTCATGGATACCGGTTAATGACAATACTTCTTTCAGGACATTATAAGGGGTCTAGTCAGGGCTGAAAACTTAGGTCGGGGGAGTAGACGCATTGGACATCCTTGGCATGTCTGGACGCTTGAACAGTATTGTGTCTGGGTTTCTTCCCTTTATTGTATGGCTTCTCAAGGGTGCATATGATTGAGGCATCCCACGTCGAATGTGGGGAATTATATACCATTGGGATATAAAAGAGATTTTCCTCATATTCTTATGGTTGACATAGGGTATGTCACAAGTTTAACATCTAGTGGAGATAGATCGGACTGATCGGAACACTGACTATTGTGGATCAGATGGGTGTGACCCCTGGAGGAAACAATGATTCTAGGAAGTGAATTGGCAAGATCTCACTGGGATGCGGCAGCACTAGTAAATATTAGGATGGATGATGGCTAGTTAATTGACATGGATGGAGAATGAGATGGATTCAGCATGAGGGTGACAATGTTGTTGGGATTGAGCCTATAAGAGACCTCCTACATATCCCCGTGGTAGGGAATACAATTCCTTGTAGTTCATGAAGTGATGGTACACCTAGTATGTGACCCATATTAAGGGAACCTGAAGGATGTGGAACCTCTTGCTTGGGGAATGAAATTATGGTGCGTGCGAAGGAAAATGACATAATAAAATGCTAAGGAATATGCGTGATTAGTGGCTAGGGAGTTTTTCTGACAGGAGAGGGGAAGAACAAAATCAACAGCTTACAGTTGGGTTAAGGTTGACAATGGCTTACCACTTATATAGGCTCACGACGACTTACCACTTGATATGGTCACAATAGCTTACCGCTGGGTGGGGTCACAAAGGCTTACCACTGGATGGGATTACAACCGCTTACCACTAGATGGGGTTGATCCCCATGGAGGCTTATTATGTACCCTATCTAGGAGACAAGGATCCAAGTCCACATATTTTCGGATGATTTGAACCAACGTAAAGGGTGTTGAAACCAATGGTTGTTTGGATTGAACCACAAATAGGCTTCCTACATACCTTTCCTTGGAAAGGATCAATGTCCATGTAGTTTGGGATTGAGTGTTCGGTAAACCGATGTGAATATGGTTGGGTCCAATGGATGATGGTATTGAACCTTAGAGAGGCTTCCTACATACCATGACTTTGGGAGGATCAAAGTACACATAGTTTAGGATGGTGTGTTTGGTGAACTGATGTGAAGATGGTATGTGCCAATGGTTGTTGGTATTGAACCTCAGGGAGGAATCCTACATACCCTACCTTGGAAAGGATTAAATTACACATAGTTCGAGATGGTGTGTGGAGATTACACTCTAGGATACCCAGGGAGGATTTCATGGTCAATGTTTACTCTAAGACCACATGAGTCATGCTTGGAGTGAGAAACAAGAGGCAGTGAAGACATGAAGATCACGTCATGAAAGGTGCGTTCGTGGGGAGTGGATCTACGCTTACACGTGGTTAGCGAACCAAAAAGGAAACATGGTCTTACGCGCGGTTAGAATCCCAAATAGGAAACATAGACTTACTCGGGGTCCGCTACATAGGGAGATGGATATTGGGACATACTCTAGGGTGGAGGCATATCAGTGACAAAGCCTAGCGGGAGAGCGATTTGGAAACAATGAAATGATGGCTCTACTGCCCCCTCCCTGGTCTTTAGCACCAAGGAAATGATATGGAGTAGGGAGGATACCTCCTGTAAGAAAATATGCGGTCTTAAACAATGTTGTTTTCCATATCCTCGCGGAAAAACACTACTCTAATAATGAGGTTCTAATTCCATGTGAGGATTGATTTCTCTCCCGTAGAGACTAGTGGGCATGCAGAAATTCCAAGGTGGGGGAACCCTGTGTACGACGTGTGTGGTGAATACAGGGTTTAACGTCATGTACTAGGGATGATGGAGCATGTAAGTTTAACGTCTTGTAGCTCGGATGAGGTGGGTGCACTCCGCACCACATATGACATTTCTAACTGATACCTCTTGCCTCTTGGAAGAGGGAATACATCAGAAATACCATGGGGATGGGGTGTTACGGACTGATCCATTGGGGGGGTCCACGTTATCCTGGCTATGTGACGAAGCAATAGCCGTTAGTATGCCTATGCAAAGAATGATGAGGTGAAGCAACACAATGTGAGGCACCACCCAAGGGACTTTGAAATTGCTTCGTGAAAACATGAAGAGATGCACATAAAGAGAGTGGGTGATGCATGCGTATTTTGCATAAAAGGGGCCCAAACATGGTACCTTGAGGGGAGGACGTCCCATGGAGCATGCACAAGAGAAGAGGATGGGCGCAAGATGGAAGGTCTGCATGAAATATGGAAGGGTTGCGTGAAAGAGGGAAGGGTTGTGCGTAAGATTGATGGGTTGTTAACAATCCGAAAGGGGATGTGCGCAAACCGGAATAAGATGTATGCAAATTGGTAGGGGATGCACTCAATAGAGGTCTGATGCAGAAGAAACTTGGGTAGAAATGAGGTATCTTAGGTGAAAATGACATTGGGAGAAAGTAAATTAATAAGGATCTTTCCCAAGAAGGCCCACCTGAAGGGGGACCCTTGGGGGACCTCTCACGCAAAATCCAATAACTGAAGGCCATGGTTTTTATTGCGCGATCGCGAAAGAGGTAGTTTTCATGTATCAAAACATTGCTTCACCTTCTATTACCTTCCTTGAAGTGTAGGGTGTACATTTGGTTTTATAGTCGAAGCCCTCGGGGTGGTGTGAAAATGGGCGTGGCGCGGAAACGGAAGGTTGATTGTGCATTGGGTTCCCAAACATGTGGTTGACGTCGCATTGTGTGCACAAATGGGCGATGCATGGAAGCTCTCCCTTGACATCAGATTGGGTGTGCCAAGGGCCACTGCGTGAAAATGCACTCTTGACCTCGCATTGGGAATGAAAACGGGAGCTTCACAATTGCTCGACCTTAATGTCTTATTGGTCACAAAATATTTTTCGCGCCAGGGGCCGCTTGCGTGCATCCTCTAAAACATGCACGAAACTGCCTCCCAGGTCCAGAATCTTTTCTTCCCCTCCCAGGTTCCCTTGTTTTCTTATTATCATCCCAATCCTATCATTCTCTGAATTTTGGAATAAATTATATTTCAATGAACGATTAATTATGTTAGATTGTGTTATGTTCAAGAGCGACTTTCTTTAATACCTTAGGTTATACGCTAGATCGAGTTTTACCATACAATAGTAAATTATAAAAATATTTTTACTTCATATAAAGAGATATAAACTATCCATTAAAATGGAGGTTAGGAACAATACTAACATACTTATGAAAATATATGGTACAATTAATTAGTTTCAGATAAATTATAAATGAATATAGGAACCAACTGAATATATAGGAAATGTTTTTATAAAAAACTATTTTTTATTCTCACAATATCCTTTTATCCAAATAAATTAAATTAATTAATTTTATAGAATTATATTAATTAAATAAATAATTTATATATTCATTAAAATATTTTTATTTTAATCTAATAGATTTTAGAAGTATAAGATAATAATATACTCATTATTACACATAACAACCTATACATTTGTAAAATCCATTTCATACCCTTTTAATGGAGAGAATATTTTAAAAACAATTTTTATCATATTTATAGATTTTATTTTTAAAATTAAAATCATATTTTAATGTGGGATATGAAAATTTACTTTCGTTTTAATTTTGTTAGTTTTTTGATAAATTTCATGCTTTGATGAATAATGATAAATACAAAAATTTATGGAAAATAACTATTGTCATCACAATAATTTAAAGCATTAAATTTTATAATTGAATGGTTTTAATGTATAAATAGGTTATTTTTTATCATTTCATCCAATTTAGGTTGTTTGAAACAATTTTAAATAGAATTTAGACATAAAAATAATTTAATAGTTTGCATGTTTAAAAATTAATAACATGTTTTCTCACCATATCAACTAGATTAATTTTAAAACACTTACTAAAAATTACATATTTTAATTTTAGAAAAAAAATATCATATATGGAATCACTGATATGAAATTATGTAAATATGATTATATTATTTTTGGGCATATGAATTGTAAAATTCAGTAATATTTTAATTACCACGGTTAAGGGTAAATCATGTAGTAAAAGGTAAAAATAATATTGTAATGTTATAGAATTTCCCTAACACTTTTCCTAATTAAATTGGATGAGTTGGTATCGACATAAATCAACCATAGAATAAAATTATTACCATTATATGCTACATGGGTAAGAATATATCATCAACTCATTTTTAATTAAAGATAAGTCCAAAATAAAAAACTCATATTTTTAATTACTAAATCATTATTAATATAGATGTATAAATAAGATATATTAGACTATAAATATTCATAAGCAATATATGAAATTTATTTTCTTAATAATAATTTATATTGAATTTTTAAGGAATGAATAATGTAATTAAATGAATTCATAATAATGGTGGAATAATTTTTTTATTAATGGATTTATAAAAACAATTATAATAAAAATTTAAAATAAATATAATTTGAAATAAATAAGGAAGTAAAATAATTTTATAGATAAATATGAAATCTTATTGATATAGTTGAAGTTTTTTTTCCAAACTTATCATGTTGTTATGATATTTTTAGAATGATAAATAATCAAATTTATCAAAATTGTCATAAATGATACTTTAAAATTAATAATATTTTTTTAAATGATATAAAATTAAAAATAACAATTTTTTTAAATAAAAATAATATGATTAAATACTTCTTCAAATATCCATTGTGTTTATTTTATAATTTTATAGTAAATATATCAACTCTTATGAGTAAAAATCCCAACATGTCACGGTAAGTGTAAAAGTGTTTGACTAAGGGTTAAACCCAATATATAAGGTTCATATTTTTAACTTAACATGTATAAAAATCATTTTTAAGAATACTTAAACACATAATTATATTATATATGAAATAAATCTCTTGGGATCTATTTTAAATTGATAATTAATTTATATTAATTTAATATTTTGAGGGTTCCCTAAAATCCCCCTCCCCTATCTTAAAAAATGGAACCTCCTCCCTCACTTTCTCACACAACATTGAACCATCTAGATCAACCAAAAAATTCTTATTTATCCTCCTAAAACCCTTATCCATGTTTTGGATGTCTTGTTCTTTCTGAAAAGAC
This sequence comes from Viscum album, assembly GCA_963277665.1. Taxonomy (NCBI): domain Eukaryota; kingdom Viridiplantae; phylum Streptophyta; class Magnoliopsida; order Santalales; family Viscaceae; genus Viscum; species Viscum album. The sequence continues at coordinate 1,340,801,753 of OY728155.1, read as the reverse complement.
CAACCCTAGTGACCCTATGTGGAGTCCCAAGGGAGATTTTCTAAAAAAGAAGTAATTCTCTTCATCAGCTCCTTGAAGATTATTTCTTCTTCCACTTCCACATCATTTTGTTTTTCCATAATAATGTAAAAATTATAATATAATATATATAATGATATTTTATTTTGATTATGGTACTACCATTTTCTTCATTTTATATATCCTACAAAAAATTATCACCATGTATGCGTACATACATGTTGCCATTTCCAAAACATGGTGTAAATTTTTTTCACACCATTTAATTTTGATGGGTATATTTATGGATATATATGATATAAAAAATAAATATGGCATGATATTTATTAGATATAATTAATATATCATCCAATTCCTTATCACTTTATCATTAAGGGAATGTTATCGTCACTTATACGTATGTACGGCCTACCGTCTCTGTGACGTGATGAGATTTATTATCCAAGTTAAACATTCAAGAATGATTATAAAAATGTATATAATGAGTGAATATAATATTTATGAAATTAATATCAATAATTATATGAAAAAAGAATATCATGTTCACAATAAACTGGATTTACATGAAAAATAATAACAAAATGTAAAAGTTAACCCGAACAACAATGGTAAAAATTGAAATATTATTAAAACAATGATATTTGAAGATAATATATGATATAATAAATATGTATATGGTTTTGTTATAATTTAATAACACTCTTTAGCCATTATAATGTATGTTAACACACCCTGAACTAAAGGAAAGTACACAGTAAGGTTTTCTCATGTCAGTTTTTTATTCTTTGAGATATATGCTTTTTGCACAACTTAATATTTTTGTGTGGAGTATGAACTTCCATTTGATATATCATAACATGATTCACATTAACTTCAAGTTATTAGATTTTTCATTTTAAAATTATGGGTCATATTATTCTACTGACTACAAGTGGTAAGAGATTTCTTAAAACAATTTTCCTTCATTGGGTTAAACGTCTATTTCATTGGTTATGTCATACTAAGCTTGTGGGTGAAATTAATTTTGATTTTATCCTATTTTATTTTCACGTGTTTTATGTGTAATTACAGTGAATATTCATAGTTTATCCATATTATTCATGATATATTCTTTGTAAGGTACTTTGATTCAATATCCTTTCATTGAAGCATATTTTTTATGTTATAAACTGATCTTATTTTATGAGTTGTATGTAATTATACTTTGACGTGTATATAATGAGTATTTTTAGTCTCATGATATTATGAGTTTCATTTAATTTTATTCCTTCCTGGGGATTATATTTCAAAATTTTCACTATGTTATAAAATAGTTTGGAATGTTTGAATATTATTTTCCTCATGAATACTTCAGAGAAATCATTTTAAATATTTTTATCTATGTTAACATCCATTATTGAATATATTTTTTTGAGGATGAACTATAATAATACCATTCATCATATTTCTTTGTTTTACTGGGAAGGTATTTATATTCGGTAGGACTTGTTCTTCCAATATGGATAGTTATTGTTTTTATTAAGGCATTTCAATTCAGTTTTACTATTTATTCATATATGAAGTGCATTGGACTTAGTAAGGGATGAACAAGGCCTGCTATAACACCTTGATGCATGGAATTTCTCTTCACATAAACTAGTTTGGTCTTTTACACGTTTATATATGGTTTCTTTGTCGAAACATTTATGGTATGTTTAGGATGATCGATATTATGTATTCCCTCCTTATGAGATTATTTATTGATATTCCATGTTATTATTCGACTTGTAAAATATCCATGATTATGTTTTCTAGGACATGTGATTATTTTATATGGTATTATTTATTCTTTCCATATTATGCTCAATACTATACCTCCAATGGCCTAAAATCCTTCATTTTTATTGATTTTTGATAATCCACCTTTCAAGGGGTGAGTTGGAACTTTTACAAGGCCCATAGGCATACGTATTACATGTCCTGTATGCCTTAGAGGAATTCATTTTCCTGTAGGCCTCAAACATTATGTACAACCCAGACTAACTACTTGGAACTACTCCTCCCCAATACCTTCATGGTGAAATCATCTCTCCACCTTCGCATGGTTGTTTGGCTAGGCATTCCTGTTCATGCGCAGGCTTGTCCCGATGGCAGGTGCCATACCCTCTCATTCTTGCAATATTTTTAGCTTCTGCATGGTGAAAGATCCTTTCTCATCCTCCTTGTAGAGATTGTTCATTGTAGGTCATATGGACTGCATCTGCACTTAAGGTGGCACGAAGGCCTTGAGGTGGCCCGATGTCCTTACTGACCCAAATGCCTGGGTGGCCCGAAGGCCTTAAAGGACTCGAGGACCAAATCAGTGGCTCGAAGGCCCAAACGGGGGCATATTCCCGATTTCTACAGTTCCTGCTACAGTAGCTGCTATAGTCCCACTGTAGTACCTACTACAGTACTTTATAGTTCCTACTATAGTACCTGCTACAATACCTGCTACAGTACTTCTACAGTACTACTACAGTACCTGTAAATAATGTCTCCGCCTGGATTTTATCCCAGGTCTTCCGGATGCATTTAAAGAGTCCTTACCAACTAGGCTAAGTCTCATGTGCCTCAATACTTTGATTGAATGGTTTATGTCGTATTTATACATCTTTCATTAATGTTTATGATTATTATTCATATAAGATTATGTTGTACGATTACACTTACTGAGAATTTGATCTCACCCATTTTTCATGTTTTATTCTTAACAAGATTATAAGATGTGTATTATGACTAATACATAGTGTAATTCTAGGGGAATAATGGTGTCCTTAATGTATTTTCTATGATTTTTTTTTATGTTTGTAATTGTAATGTAAGGTTCATGTATTAAACTTGTTTTCAAAGACTGATAATTTTATCGGTCCTTTGGTTTTAGACACTTGTATCTATGCATATGTAATAAATTGAGGCACCTTATCCAAGCTACTTGGTATAGGTCATTGCATTTTTTATCAGAGAATTTTATTTTTCACCTTAGAAAATATATTTAGAAAACAGAAATTAGGGATCATAACACTATAATAGAATTTGAAGTTAATAATAAAAGAATATTTTATAATTTTAATAAGGTAGAAATTAAGTGCTTCTTCTTAATAATAGATATATGTCTGGATACTACAAGTGGATGTGGTTCTATTAGGGATGTACCTAGGGGTGACAAATCTGACAAGGTTCATCAGGCCTTACTCGACACAACATAGTATATGACAAAGAACCTTACATTGTGACTGGTTTTACACTCACAAGGGATATTCTTAATACAATTTAAATTTTCATTACAACCCTCTATAAAGCATTTAAATGTAAATATGTCCCTGAATAAACCATTTTTATGATTAAGAGATTAAAACACATAAATTTTCAAATTTGGAATATTTTTTTTTTCTAGTTATTAGATTATACATTACGATATGGTTTAAACATGTGTATGCATTCAATTAGAAACAACACGTAGTTGAAGGAATGAGGACATTACCAATGCATGTGATCTAAAGTGTAATAAGGATCTTATATTTCATGGTCTTATGAAAATAATTCGAAGGGAAATTCTCCTAATAAATCTCATTATTTGAGTACAATGTATCATGAGATAATGGGATAGGTAAAGAGTACATTATATATTATGGATTCAGAGGGAGGAATGAGAATAATAGGACATATGTGAAAAATATGGATAATGGGAATATGGTAAAGAAGTATTTACCAACATGTAATAATTTTTGAAATAAATTTATCATCATGATTATAATTTTAGTAAAATGAAGACAAATAATTTAATTAAATTCTATCATATTATTGATGAAATAATTGTTTAATTGGTGTAAATATCAAGAAATAGTATTTAAAATATTAAAATAAAAATATATTTGATATAATTAATGAGATAGATGAATTTAATAGATACCATAGAAAATTTATTGATATATGAAATGTTTTTTTGATGTTATCATGTTTTTATTATATTTTTAAAATGAAAACTAATGAATAGAATCAAAATTGACCTAATTTATACTTAAAATAAATAATATTTAACTAAATGATATAAAATTCATAAAAATCTAAAATTAATCCAAATAACTAAAATTATATTAATTGTAATGTAAATTATCCATTTTGTGTTTTTTCATGTTAAGTTAACTATATTAATCCTCATGATTAAGCAAATCTAAGATGCTAGGGTAAGAGTTAAAGGGTTTAACTAATGGTTAAATCCAGTGATAAGGTTAATATTTTCACCAAAACATATCTAAAAATAAATATTTATGTGTATTCTAAGCCATTATCGTATTAGATTTTAAATAATTCATTTGGTAGAAAATCTGTAATTAAAAATTAATTAATATTAATTTAATATTTTGAGAGTTCCCTACAGTGCCCCTGTCTCTTATAAAATGGTACCTCCTCCCTCACATTCTCACAACTAATTGAGACTGATAGGTTGAACAACCACTATAATTTCTCGTATAATTACTGTTAAATAAATAATGGAGGTCCTGGTATTCCAAAAATTCCAACCCTAGTGTCCCTAAGAGGAGATCCAAAGTAGATTCTTTAAAGATGAGGTAATGGTCTTTACCAACTCTTTGATGATTTATCATCTTATACTCCATCTTCTTGTGTTTATTCAGTACTAATGTAATGAATCTATTATTATATACATTCTATGATTTTATTATAATTATGGTAAAACCATATTCTTCCTAATATCCATCCTATAAAAAAACAATATCACAATGTTTGTATATGTACGACTTACCATCTTCACGACATGGTGTAATTTTTTGTCATCACCATTTTATTTGGATGGGTATAACGATGGGTATAAAAAATAAATATAACATGATATTTATTATGTATATTAAATATATCATCTAATTATTTATCTCTTTATCATGATGGGAATGATATTGTCTATTGTGTGTATGTATGGTCTACCGCCTCCATGATGTGATGAGATTAATTATCCATATTAGTAATTAAATAATGACTATAAAAATGTATATGATGAGTGAATATATTTTTTATGAACATAATAACATTATAACTATGATGAAAATATATCATGTTCATAAGACAAGTGACTTACCTGAAAAAACATACATATGAAAATGAAGTAGTTAACACCCGCAAGAATGGCGAAAAATGAAATAGTATTTACAAAATGATACGATAGGATCAAGTATAACATCATATATATGGATATGGTTCTAGTTTAGTTTAATAACAGGTTTTTAACCTTATACAATAGTTTAACACACCCTAAACTAATAAAATGTACATGGTAAGATTCTATCATCTCACTTTTTACATATTCGAGATATATGCCTATTACACCACTTAATTCGTGAGTGTGGTATATAAACTTACCATTGATTAATCATATGATGAATTTATATAAAATTCATGGAATTAAAATTTTCATTTTATAATTTTTTGGAATATTATTTGACTGATTACAAGTGGTAACCGATCTCTTTAGTCAATTTCTATACATTGGATTAAACTTCTATTTCATTGGTTATGTCATGCTAAGGTTATGTGTGAAATTACATTTTATTATCCCCTGTTGTATTTCCTCATCTTTTATGTGGATTTACATTGAATGCACATACATGATCGTTTTGATTAATGATATAATCTTTGTAAGTGACGTTGTTTCAATTACCTTTCATTGAATCCTATTTTTTTGTTATACTCCGGTCTTCATCATTTTTTGGGGTGATGATGTATACTTATATAAGACATTAGTGATAATATTTTGGATTATTTTCGGCTGTTTTTTCTCACAACAATAATTATTTGTTTTATTATTTAATGCTATGTGTAAACGTAAGTTATAAAACATAATAAATTGTATAAAATTAAATTCAAAATATGTTGACACCATTATAATGGTTTTAAGAGAATCTATGTAGTCATGAATTTAAAATGTAAATTTATCATCCATGAACACGAAATATTAACACCTCATATATGATGTTTTAATTTTTTTAATAAATGGTAAAGGATATGGGATTTGATGAAGGATATTACATTAACATAACAACCCACACATATATATATATATGATATTGGTGTTATAATGTCACTTGGACGTGGGGATGTGAAGATAAAATAAGAAATGAAAATCACAAGAAATTGAATTAAATTAAATAGGATAATGATATTACCCTTGAATCTCTTCTCCATGTGAACCTCCATATAGAAATGGTTTGGGCCTTTTGATGAGAATGAAGGCTAAGGGATTCTTTAAAGAGTCTTGGAATGATTTTTTGGTTGAAATTGGAAATGTATAAAAGCTTTAATGTTATTAGGAGAAGTGGTGGTGATGGGTGCTATTTATATGGGACGAGAGGTGTGTTTTCTTAGTTATTTTATTCCTTAATTTATTATTTTGGGTCAAGATTATGACTCGTTTTAGAAATATCGATAAATATTTTAAAATAATGAATGTAAATTCTATATCACGGTTCTTACATCAGGGATGAGTCAATGAATATTGTATTTAACATATAATACATATATATATATATATTATATAAATATATTTAACTATTCTCCAAAAATTCAAACATTTTATAAAATTCCCAAAACAACACTATAAACATTTAATAATTAGTAGCATAAAAAAATTGACTCCATTTTATGAATGTAATTATATATATTTGATAAATTATATTTTTAATCAAAACCTTCATTTATTCGAAAAATACCAACATTAATATTATAACTGATTTTATGAATATTTTAAATTTTATTTATGGTTTCATTAAATATTCTGACATTAAAAACCGATAAGATATTAATTTATGAAAAAATATGAAATAAATTTTTTAAAAGAATAAATTTTTTTATAATATTTTATATAAGTATTTATGACTTCAAAAATACCAACACATAATTTTTCATTTCTATGACATCTATTTATGTATTCCAATGTATAGATATATCATATTTTCATTCATAATATGCCTACATTTTATTTATAAATTCATATGTGAGGCTACAATTCTATTTTTCGAATTACTATTCTATGTCTCATATTAATATTCCAAAGGTCATCTTACTATTTCAGTGGTATAGATTACTGAACTTCTATAAATACCTCGAATTTCATTCATTATTAAATTATATTGTTTTTACTATGTTCCTTATTTTATTATACAATATGAAATAATTATATAAATTTAATTTATATTGATAGAATTTTGGGTCGTTACCATCATACCCCTTATGATATTTAACCTTCAAAATTTAATTTTACATAGAATGTTGAAATCATTTGAGGGTACTACCTATTCATCATTTCATATGGTAAACATGTTGAATATTAGTACATATGGTTCAACCAAAGTATAATGAATAGGTGTATAATCTTATCGTGTCGAACATAATCTATAATATCCATGATCTTCACTAGATGCACCTTGTAAGAGAGATCACTTTCAAACTATAAAACCTTTGAATTTAGTAGATATGGGGGATCTGGTATTTGTGTACGCAATAAAGATACATGGAATATGTTGTGTACTTGAGACATGATTGATAAATGTTATAGTAGATAGGTCATAGCTCCAACATGATCAAGGATCGTGAAGGGACAGACGTACCTAGAACTCAACATTCATTTATTCCAAAATAACATGATCCTCTTCCCTAGAGATATGTGTTGGAATACCATGTCACCAACCTTAAACTCTAGGCACCATCATCAATTTTCATCAATTATATTCTATTGACCTTGGGATTCCTTGATATACTTCTAAATTATTTTCACCTTTTATACCATTTCACGGACAATTTTAGGTCCTAGATACATATGTTCACTGACTTCATCCCTTCTTGTTAGTGTTCTGTATCATTCACATAATGTTATTCATATGGATTCATTTGGATGCTGGAGAGGAAACTATTATTGTAGGAGAACTCAAACAAAGGTAGATGTTGGCCCCATTCTCCTTTGAAGTCTCTAAATTTTTCTCTCAACATGTCATTTAGTGTATAAATATTGCCTTCATATTGACCATCTGTTTGGGGATGATGAGTCATACTGATGTTCATCTAGGTGTTCAAATCATATTGTATACTTTTGTCAAACATGGAGGTGAATCTTAGACCAAGATCAGATAAAATAAATAGTGTTTCTCCTTGCTTCCTCACTAATTATCTGATTTATATACAAGAATGTTAATCCAATTAGTTTTCATGTCAGATTGCAATAAAGTGAGATATCTTTTTAAAATGATCTGCAACAACTCATATATCATTTTTTCTTATAGATGTATTTTAATGTCAACTAACAAAGTCCATGATGATGTTTTTGTACTTCTATATTGGTATGAAAATGGTTGAAAATCCCATTAATTTTTTCCTGGTATCATTCACTTATTTACATACCTATAATTTTGATGTATATTCTGTGATGTAATTTTTAATATTTTCCTAGCACTAGTTCTCTTTAAGATCATGATACATCACTGTGCTCCCTATATGGATAGAAAATGTTGATCTATATCTGTCACTTAGATTTTATTTCACAATATCTAGATTTTATGGTACACATATTCAAGACAAAAATCTCACAACACCTTCCTCATCCATTCAAAACTCAAAATATTCGCCTTTTCTCATGGATTCTACCTTATTAAGAATTTTTTCATCATTACATCAATAATACATTAAATTCACTATAAAAATTATCGACCATCATTTGAGAAATTATTAATGATATTCAATCATTAACGAATCTCAGGTCCATCCTTTTCAAACCAGATAATACTAGATCGTTTTCAATTCTCATTGTTGATATAGATTCACTATCCTTTATAAATAAATAATCCACTAACTTATTTTAATTACAATGATGGTATTGGATTTATAATTCATAATTATTAATGATATGTAACCATATTTTCTAGTTCGTATTATGATCATTTAGTGAGAATAAATATTTGAGGCTCTAATGATCCTAATATGTCACAAGATTCTCCTAATAAATATAATTCATCTAGATTTTAAATTCAAATACAGTAGTTTCTAAATTCAGATCTTACGAGGGATAGTTTTTAACATGAATTTTATTGTTTCTTGAGGCATAAGATATTAATTTATCCTTTTCCATCAGTACACAACCTAAAACATTCTTTGAAACATTGTTGTACACCAAAATTAGTTTCACACATGTTGAAGATGTATGTAATGGTGCATTAATAAGCCCTTATTTTATCTATTTGATTTAATCTTCACATTTAGTTTTCCAAAAAAAACATACCTCACTTCTGATTCATCCTTGTTATTAGGTTTGATAATCGTAATAATTTCAACACACATCATCGATAATACCCATCTAGGACAAAGAAAATACATTTCACCATTACAAATGTTTTCCTAAGGCACTCTTTGATTTCCCTTTCCATGTAAGGATCCACATATATACTTCTGATGGTGATAACATGCCCTAGAATGGCATATCCTCCATCTAGAACTCCTAGTTCTTTTACTTTTCATATATTTTCTCCCTTACCACAGCTTTTAGTAGCGTATTAAAATTATCCTCATCTTCCTCGTTGTTCTTCTTGTATATCAGAATATCAACAACACAAACTACATTGAATTTTTCAAGGTAATATTTAAAGATAGTATTCATTAATTATGTGAAATATTAGAGATAATTTCTGATTCCAAAGGGTATCAATAAGAACTCATGGAGCCCATACATTGTTCGAAAGGCTTCCTCTGGAATATCTTCCTTCCTCACCTTTAATTAGTGATATCCATACAAAAGGTCAACCCTAGAGAAATATCCATCCCTTCATTATTTATGAAATAAGTAATTTTTCCATTCAAAGTCATAGTTTTTATTTTTCATTATTTTATTGATCTCATGATAATCAATACATATGTGCATTGATCCATCCTAATTCCCAATAAATAAGGCGAACAGACCCTTGGGTGATGCACTCGGGCATATAAACCCCTTATCCAAATTCTCGTATAACTACATATTTTTTACATAAAGATCAATGGAGGACATTATATAATGTTTCATTAATATAGGGATAGATCTATGAAAATTTTAAACTGTTATCTCTACCTCTCAGTCAGGATAAAGACCAGGAAATAATTCAGGGAATACATTAGTGTACTCATTGGTGATGGGCATATATTCGATCATGATAATCTCCATTGTCTCAATAATTTGGGATAGATATGCTTTCTCATAAGGAAACAATATCTTTATTTGAGATGATTTTTATGAAAGAGATTAATCAAATTCCTTACACTTGACAAGAAATGGATTAGGATTTGGGATATAAAGAGTGATCTACCTTTCCTGAAAAGTGATGTTGTCATTTTAAAATATATCTATTTCATGCCAAATATATCATCAAACTTCACCAATTTAGGTAAGAAAATATTTCCTCGATGTTTTAATCCACTGAAATTAATTAGGGATGAATTATAAACATTGGATCGAATAATTTCCCCTCTTTATGTTCTCACAAATAACTGAACCTCCAAATTTTATGGTGGTGTATGAAAAGGAATTCTAAACCTAGAAGACATAAAATAATATTTAGAACCGTAATAAAATTTTATGTGAACTATTATTGAATTAATGACTGCCATACCTATCACCACATCATTGTTAGGATATACCATAGTAGTGGTGATAGGATAAGGCCTTCATTACTGCCTCTGAGTTTGTTATTGTAGATTACCACTAACAAGCATTTTTTTAGTGAAATGAATCACATAATTCACATAGTACTTATATCTAAAACGCTCCCCTACTAGATGATTATTAATCTAAACCATCCTTTATTCTTCCTCAATAGTGGGATTATTCATATTCAATCTACAATAATTTGATATTATACATTCTCTTCCACATTTGAAATAGATATTAGTTTCCATTATGTTGTTTCCATGATGCTTCATCTCACACATTTGATAGGTGGGATGTTGGGTCTTCATTCCATCATTGGATTTATCTGCTGATAGACCCAAATTAAACACAATTTTTCTCTTTTTTTCACCAAGAACATGAGACCATAGAGAGTCTATAATGTACATTTCAACCTTAAGCAACCAATGAACAATCTCATCATATCTTTTGATGTTTAAAATCTCCAACACTATTCATAGACTCAACATTAGCCCGCAAAATAAGATATTTTCCTTAAATTTAGTGTTCATGATTGATATGAAGGAAAATTTTTCATGCATTGTGATGTTTTTATTCTTATTACCCAATAGACTCTTGATTCGTTTCCTTCAGTTTGAGGAACTCCCCTTCCATTTTTTGATGGAGTGTGGAATGAAAATGTTTATTGAAATAAATTTTCATGAAACCATTCCATTCCATGGAATAAATTTCCACTGTGTAATTCATGTTGTTAATTAGTGTCCACTAATGATCAATATCTATATCAAATTGATAAATTGAAAAAACAAAATTATATTTTTCTGAGAATATTTGGATAAAGCATATCTTTTCTGTGGAGTTAATCAATTTTTTTGTAAATAAGGGATCATATTATCCACTAAAGATCGGTGGCCTTTGTTTCATGAAGGATTCAAGGGAAACTTACTCTTTCATTGGATATGGGGAGTGTTCCATATGATTCATGATATTATTCATTAAATCAGCTATGTGAGGAAGTATTTTGATGATGTTTTGAGCACCATTTCCCATCATATTTTCCATATAATTGGGGAAATAATCACATTTTATATCACATTTATTATTGGAATGTGTTCTACTATTTCCATCCATTGAATAATAAAATTATTCTATCATTAGGGTGTTTGAATATATAAAAAATTATCATGAAAATTAAAAAATTGAATCTACGAGGATAAACTTATAAATGAAAAGTATATACAAACTTGTGATACCTAAGGATTTTATCTATATTATCCCTGGTGATAGAATTATCCATTTGGTTCCTTTTAATGTTCTCTAGTCTTAATATCCAACTATAAATATATCCGGATTTGATACCAACTATATAATCCCAATCCTTTTTCACATTTTATTACAATATTTTAAGAATATTAAAACATAAAATAAAACCAGATATCATAAAGTAAAATATCTTTGAAAAGTGAGGTAAATCAATTAACATCATCAATGAAAAATAAAAAAATCATTTATTTAATCTCAATAATGAGATTATAACTCCATTTGAAACCTTATATCTATATATGACAAATTGGGGAATACATGAATAATACGAATGACCTTAAATCCAAGTAAGGTAATAGGTATATGAATAAACATAACACATTTAATAGAAATCAAACCTTGATGACATAAAAGGAATAAAAAAGGAATAAAAAATGAATAATAACATGTATAAAATGGCAACATACAACCATGAAATCATATGATTGTGGAAAAAACATGTAACATGATATAAAAATGAGTCAAGGCTAGCCGTCAAGGCTTGGATGACAATGTCCCAAAAAGGGTTCATGTTTATTCCCTATCACAACATAATGTATCTTGAGACTAAATATTATTCTATACATTTAATAAATATCTAAATCACTACATCACATAATGACGAGCTGACAACTGCAGTTTTCAGTGCGGGTCTATAGCTGCTTGCGATGGTTTACAATACTACTAATCCACCATTGGTCCCAGAATAGCTCTTTGTGATATCTAATCGAGGCAGAGTGTGCTTCTGATGATGATGGTGGTTATTGCACTACTGTAACAAGTAGGGCTGTCAAATTTTCTCCCTCCTGGATATACCTGAAGAGGGAGGCGAGAATCCGATGGACATCACATTATGGAAGTATGACGCTGATATGACTTGTTCCTACACTGAACCTTGACATAGGGGATCTGGGGGAGGGATCCATCGCTGAGTCATATTCCACCTCAGAACAATAGAAGTAAACCTGTTTGATTTCAGTCCAAAAAATCTTAGTGTTCTTTTTGTGGCAGCGACGCCCATCCATCCTACCCCCTGATGAATTTTCAGGATTGGTTAGATTTCTAGCATGAGGAGGTGCTTCAGTCATACAGGTGATGTGGCGATAAGGACTTGCTTTTGAGTGAGCTGGGGTGTGAGGAGCACCTGAACATATATCAAATGGAACACAGGGAGGGTAGTGGTGCCCACTGGCTGACATGTGAAGGGAATATCCTTAGGAAATGCTGGAACAGGTATGACCCCCACTGGATCTGATAGCAGCTGGGGTAGGACCTCTATGCTTTCTTCCCCTAGCATCGTCAGTGTGAGGAGTATCCTTGTACTGGTCAAGCCGAACACGGGTATGACCTCCGTCTGGGTGCTGGTGAAGTGACGTTGAACTTCACTCCTCTGAATTCTGAGGTGAGATGTATTTTCACTAGCTACTACAAGGAAATGGGGAAGCCCCCGCCCATACTGTAGATTGACCAGATGCATAACATCTTTATATCGGTGGTTTGTTGTATGAGAAATGACCCCATGCCAAATGTGATGTGCATGAGAGAGGATTCCATACTAAGTGGCACTTCCATGGGGAGGACCCTTATTCGTATTGATAGTATCATGGTGAGGACATCCATGTTGATCTAGGAAGTGGAGAGGACCTGCGTTCTCCAGGGCGGCGCTATGGGGAGAACCTCTGTAATAGTTTTTGCTGCTGCTGGTCGGTCCGCAACGAGTGCTCCCAACACTGACAGCCGATAGTGTCAACCCAGCTCACTCATTGGGCTGTTGGGGCCTCGATCCGGGCTGGGTATATATTGTCATATGCTTTGTGTACACAGGTTACTGATGAAACACGTCCACGGTGTCCTAGGAAACACCATTTACCGATGTTGACACCCCTTGGAAGGTGTCCTCTATGGCTTGCAGCTGATGTTGGTGTCGGGTCAGCCGGGTCGGGGCTGGTGGTGCTGTTAAATAGATTACCTACTCTTCATCCCATGGGACTAGGTGGTGGGACTGGCATGACCACATGGGGGTCCTATTTGGGGGTCCCTTGAATGTGATCATGGCGGGGATGGCCCAGACATCCCCTACCTTGTCGACGTAGGGGAGTGAGTCATCGAGACATTCCAGGGAGAGGATCGCGAAATGATTGTACATTGGGGCGGGGAGAAGTGGCTCCCTGCGCTTCCCATGGGGTGGCGGTGGCGATGAGGCACATATGCCTCTAAATCCTGGTGGGCCATATCCCGATTTTGGATAATCCCCTCCTCCTCATTTAGGAATATTAGCTCGCTTATCACCCTTCGTTGTACAAATTTAGAAGAGGATATGGGGTGTGGGTTCCCAGTGGATGTCAGAATGGAATCTGTTGTAGAAGCATTTGAGCCGTGCAGGATTATCGTGTTGGTGTTGTCCCTGCCCCTATGTTAGTGTGCAAGTGGCGATCAGGTTCCTAGTGCAGTAGCTTGGGTCCTAAAAAGTAGGGAGATTAATCTATAAGTGCTGAAACATCAAAGTCAATGTCATGTTCCCCCATGTCATTCAGTCTCCCATGTCTGGTAAGAAGGATCCACACTAACAACATTTCAGACTGGGATTCCCAACATTTTGACTACCCTAATTTCTGGATAGATTCATGCCAGGACCGCTGTATGCATGGGGGGACCTGGTGCCAGATAGCTGGATCCGGTGAAACGCTAATCCATAAATGTCTCTTACACTAATAATCTTTATATTTAGGAGAAGAACTTCACATCAGGTTCACCATTTCTATTTCCGACATTTTCACCAGGGCGCGGACATCCACCTGTGGAGGATGCGCAGCTATTGCCCTGCATTCCCACTTTCCAATGGTGGGCAGCAACCATCGCTTATTCAGGGGAGTTAGAACCTTGATCGAAACAGGTGAGGGGATGTCGGTAATTATTTCCATGGATTCCCCCTCGTAACTCATCACCAAGTCCAAGTCTCCCTTATTTTCTAATGCATTGTTCATGAAACTTTTCCCAGTTCCATGTCTTCATAGACACCAGTTAATGACACCATTTATTTTAGGACATTCCAAGGGGTCTGGTCAGGGTAGCAACCTTCGATCGGGGGGGGGGGGGTTGTCTCGTTGGACATCACTGGTGTGTCTGGACGCTTGAACACTAGTGTGTCTAGGTTTCATCCCTTTATTATAGGGCTTCTCGAGGGTGTGGAAGCCTGAGTCATCCCTTGTCTAATGTGGGGAATTATATACCCTAGGGATATAAATGAGGTTTTACTAAGCTTCCTATGTTTGAAATAGGGTGTGTCACTAGTTTAACATCTAGAGGAGATAGATCAGACTGATTTGAACACTGGATATAGTGGATCAGATGAGTGTGACCCCAAGAGGAAACAATGATACTAGGAATTGAGTTGGAATGATCTCACCAGGATGTGGTGGCCCTGGTAAAAAACAGGATGGATTATGGATGATTAAATGACATGGATGGAGAATGAAATGGATTCAGCCTAAGGGCAACGATGATGTTTTCATTGATCCTTGAAGAGACATCCTTCGTATCCACATGGCAGGGAATCAAATTCCACATAGTTCGGGATGTTATGGGACACCTAGAAGGTGACCCGTATGAAGGGAACCCGGAGGAAGTGGAACCTCTAGGTTGGGGCATGAGATTATGGTGCGTGCGAAGGAACGTGACCAAATGACATGCTGGGGAATACCCAAGATTAGTGGCTTGGGATTTGGTCTGACGCGAGTGGGGAAGACCAAAAATGGGTCCCAACAGAAGGGACGGCAACAACTTACCACTGGGTTAAGGTTGACAATGGCATACCACTTACATAGATTGACGAAGAATTACCACTGGATAGGGTCACGATAGCTTACCACTGGATGGGCTCACAAAGGCTTACCACTGGATGGGGTCACAACGGCTTACCACAGGATGGGGTTGATCCTCATGGAGGCTTCCTATGTAAACTATCTAGGAGACAAGGATCAGAGTCCAAATATTTTGGGATGGTTTGAACCAACGTGAAGGGGGTTGAAAGTAATGGTTTTTTTGGATTGAACCTCATGGAGGCTTCCAACATACCTTACCTTGGCAAGGATCAAAGTCCACGTAGTTTGGGATGGAGTGTTTGGTGAACCAATGTGAATATGTTTGGGACCAGTGGATCATTGTATTGAACCTTAGGGAGGCTTCCTACTTACCTGGCCTTAGCAAGTATCAAAGTCCACATAGTTCGTGATGGTGTGTTTGGTAAACCAATGTGAAGATGGTTGGGACTAATGGTTGTTGGCCTTGAACCACAGGGAGGTATCCTACATACCCTTCCATGGAAAGGATTAAATTCCACATAGTTCGAGATGGTCTGTGGGGAATACACTCTTGGATTCCCAGGGAGGATGTCATAGTCAATGTTTACTCTAAGCCCACATAAGTCATTCTTTGAGTGAGAAACAAGAGGCAGCGATGACCTGGCGATCATGTCACGAAAGGTGCGTCTGTGGGGAGTGGAGCTACCCTTACATGTGGTTAGCAACCTAAAAAAGGAAACATGGGCTTACACATGGTTAGCATCCCAACTAGGAAACAATGACTTACTCGTGGTCTATAGCCCAGAGAGATAGAGATTTGGACATACTCCAGGGTGGAGGCATATCAGTGACAAAGCCCAGCAGGAGAAGGATTTGGAAACAATGAAAGGAGGGCTCCGGTTCTCCCCTATCTAGTTCTTATTACCAAGGAAAAGATAAGGAGTAGGGATGATACATCCATCAATAAAAGTTGGGGGCTTAAACCAAGTTAGTTTCCCTATCCCCACGTACAAACACTGTTCCAATAGAGATGATCTCATTACATGTGAGGAATGAATTCACCCTCATAGAGACCAGTGGGCGTGCAGAACTTCCACGGTTGGGGAACCTTGTGTACGATGCATGGGGAGAAGAAACAGTTTAACATTATGTACTGAGGATGATGGTGCATGGATATTTAACGTCTTGCAGCTCGGACGAGGTGGGTACACTCTGCACCACTTAGGACATACACAACTGATACCTTCTGCCTCTTGGAGGAGGGAATACATCAGCAATGCTGTGGTGAGGGGGTGTTATGGACTGATCCATTGGGGGTCCACGTTATCATGTCTATGTGAAGAATCAATAGTCGTTAGCTTGCATATGCAATGAAAAATGAGGTGAAGCAGCGCAATGCAAGACACCGCCCAAGGGACTTTGAAATAGCTTCGTGTAAACATGAAGAGCCTCATAGAAAGAGAGTGGGTGATGCAGGTGTGGTTTGCATAAAAGGGTCCCAAACATGGTACCTAGAGTGGAGGACGACACATGGAGCATGCACAAGTGAATAGGATGGGAAAATGATGGATGGTCAGCATGCAAGATGGAAGGGTTGCGTGCAAGAGGGAAGGGTTGTACGTAAGATAGAAGGATTTTTCACAATCCAGAAGGGGGTGCGCGCAAACCGGAATGAAATGCACACAAATTGGTAGGGGATGCACTCAATAGATGTCTGATGCGGAAAAAATGTTATCATAAATAAGGTATCTTTCAGGAAAACGACATTGGGAGAAAGAAATTTAATGAGGATCTTTCCCAAGAGGGCCCACCCGAAGGAGGACCCTTGGGGGAACTCTCGTGCAAAATCCAATACATTAAGTCCATGGTTTTTTCACGTGGTCACGGAAGTGGTAGTTTTAATGTAACAAAACATTGCTTCATCTTCTATTACCCTCCTTGAAGGGAGGAATATACATTTTGTTTTATATCTAAAGTCCTCGGGGGTGGCTTGGAAAGGGGCATGGCATGGAAACATCGAGTTGATGGTGCATTGGGAGCCCAGCCATGTGGTTGACATCGCATTGTGCGAACAAATGGGCGCTGTGTGGAAGCACTCCCTTGACGTCAGATTGGGTGTGCCAAGGGGAACTGCGTGAAAACGCTCTCTTGACCTTGCATTGGGCGTGAAAACGGGAGCTACGCAGAAGCTTGACATTGATGTCGTATTGGGCATGCAAGATTTTTCACACCAGGGGACGCTAGCACGCATCCTCTAAAACTTCCACGCAACTGCCTTCTAGGTCCCAGAATCATTTCTTCCCCTCCTAGGTTCCTTTTTTTTTCTCATTATCATCCTAGTCCTAGACTTCTCTGAATTTCCACATCAAAAATATTTCAATGAAAGAAACACTGAGTTAGATTTTGTTATGCACAAGAGCTACTTTCATTAATACGATAGGTTATACGCTGGATCTAGTTTACCATACAATAGTAAATTATAATTTTTTTTCATATAAGAAGATATAACCTAGACATTAAAATGGATTTCAGAAATAATATTAACTTAATTATGAAAATTTATGGTTCAATTAATTCATTTGAGATTAACTAGGAATGAATATAGGAACCAACTGAATATATAGGAAATGTTTTTATAAAGAACTATTTTTTAATCTCAAAATATCCTTTTATCCAAATAAATTAAATTAATTAATATTCTATAATGATATTAATTAAATACATAAGTTATATATTCATTAATATATTTTTATATTAATATAATAGATTTCAGAGGTATAAGATAAGAATAAACTGAATATTACACATAACAATCTATACATTTGTTAAATCTATTTCATCCCCTTTTAACGGAGACATTTTTATAATTTTTTTTTTCACATTTATAGAATTTATTTGAAAAAATAAAAACATATTTTAATGTGGGATATGAAAATTTACTTTGGTTTTAATTTTTGTATTTTTTTGATAAATTTCATGCTTTGATGAATAATGATAAATACAATATTTTTATTGAAAATAACTATTTTCATCAAAAAAATATATAGCATTATATTTTATAATTGAATGGTTTTAAGGTATAAATTGATTATTTTTTATCATTTCATCCAATTTAGGTTATTTACAACAATTTTAAATTAAATTTAGACATAAAAATAATTTAATATTCTGCATGTTTAAAAATTAATAAAATGTTTTCCCACCCTATCAACTAGATTAATTTTAAAAAAATTACTAAAAATTATCTATTTTCATTTTGGAAAAATGGATATCATATATGGAATCACTGATATGAAATTATGTAAATAGGATTCTTTTATTTTTGGGCATATGAAATGTAAAATTCATTAATATTTTAATTACCACGGTTAGGGGTAAATCAGGTAGGAAAAGGTAAAAATAATATTGTAATGTTATAAAATTTCCCTAACACTTTTCCTAATTAAATTGGATGAGTTGGTATCGACCGAAATCAACCTTAGAATAAAATTTTAACCCTTTTACACTACTTGGGTAAGGATATAACATTAACTATTTTTTATTAATGATATGTCAAAAATAAAAACCTCATACTTTTAAATACTAAATAATTATTAATATAGATTTAGAAAGAAGATAAATTAGACGATAAATATTCATACGAAATATATTAAATTTATTTTCATAATAATAATTTATATTTAATTGTTAGATAATGATTAAGGTAATTAAAGGCTTTCATAATAATGATGGAATAATTTTCTTTACTGGATATAACAACAAAAATTATATAAAAATTATTAAAATAAATATAATTTTAAATAATTAAGAAAATAAAATAATTTTATAGATAAATATGAAGTTTTATTGATATATTAGATGTTTTTTTTCCAAAGTTATCAAGTATTAACGATATTTTTAAAAAAGAGAAATAATCAAATTTTTCAAAATTGTCATAAATGATACTTTAAAATGAATAATATTTTATTAAATGATATAAAATTCATAAAAAATAATATTTTTTAAAAATAAATATTATGTTTAAATATATATTCAAAGATCCATTTTTTTTAATTTTATAGTAAATATATCGGCCCTTATGAGTAAAAAACCCAACTTCTCACGGTAAGTGTAAAACTGTTTGACTAAGGGTTAAACCCAGTATATAAGGTTAATATTTTTAACTTAAAATGTCTAAAAATAATTTTTAAGATTAATTATACACATAAGTATCTTATATATGAAATAACCTTCATGGGATATATTTTAAATTAATAATTAATTTATATTAATTGAATATTTTGAGAGTTCACTAAAATGCCCCTGCCCTCTCTTATAAAATAGAACCTCCTCCGTCACTTTCTCAAACAACATTGAGCCATATAGCTAAACCAAAACATTCCTATTTATCCTCCCAACACTATTTTCCATGTTTTGGATCTCTTGGTCTTCCAAAAAGTCCAACCCTAGTGTCCCTATGTGGAGAACCAAGGGAGATTTTCCAAAGAAGAAGTAATTGTCTTCATCAACTCCTTGAATATTATTTCTTCTTCCAATTATACTTCATTTTGTGTTTCTATAATAAATTTATAAATATAATATAATATATATAATGTTACTTAATTTTGATTATGGTACAACCATATTCATCATTTTATACATCCTACAAAAAAGATATCACAATGTGTGCGTACGTACATCATTCCGTTACAAAAACATGGTGTTAGTGTTTTCCTCACCATTTAATTTGGATGGGTATAATGATGGATATATTTGATATAAATAATAAATATGGCATGATATTTATTCAATATAATTAATATGCCATCCAATTCCTTATCACTTTATCATTAAGGGAAAGTTATCATCGCTTATACGTATGTATGGCCTACCGTCTCTGTGACGCGATGAGATTCGTTATCCAAGTTAAAAATTCAAGAATGACTATATAAATGTACTTAATGAGTGAATATAATATTTATGAAATTAATATCAGTCATCATATGAAAAAATAATATCATGTTCCCAATAAACTAGATTTACATCAAAACTATTATAAAATATAATACTTAACACAAAAAACATTGGTAGAAATTGAAATATTAATAACAAAGTGATATTATAATATAATATTTGTTATAATAACCATGGATCTGGTTCTAGTATAATTTAATATCACTTTCTAACCATTATAAAGTAGGTTAACACACCCTTAACTAAGGGAAAGTACACAGTATGGCTTTCTCATGTTATTTTTTTCTTCTTTGAGATATATGCTTTTTCACAACTTAATATTTGTGTGTGGAGTATGAACATCCATTTGATATATCATATCATGATTCAAATTAAGTTCATGGTATTAAATTTTTAATTTTAAAATTATGGGTCATATTATTCAACTGATTACAAGTGGTAAGAGATTTCATAAAACAATTTTCCTTCATTAGGTTAAACATCTATTTAATAAGTTATGTAATGCTAAGCATATGTGTGAAATTACTTTTTATTATATCATATTTAATTTCCACTTGGTTTATGTGTATTTACAGTTAATATTCATAATTGATCCATATTATTCATGATATAATATTTGTAAGGGACTCAGATTCAATATCATTTCATTGAAGCATATTTTTTCTGTTATACATATATCTTATTTTAGGAGTTGTATATTATTATACTTTGACTTGTATATTATGAATATTTTTATTCTTATGATAATATATATTTCATTTAATGTTATTTATTCCGAGGGATTATATTTCAAAGTTTTCACTATGTTATGAGATAGTTTGGAATGTTTGAAATTATTTTTCTCAAGAATACTTCAAAGATATAAATTTAAATAATTTTTTCTATGTTAACATCTATTAGTGAATATTGTTTTGAGGATGAACTCTAATAATACCATTAATCATATTCATTTGTTTTACTGGGAATATATTTGTATTTTTTATGACTTGTTCTTCAAATATTGATTATTATTGTTTTATTAAGGCAGTTTGATTCAGTTTTATTATTTATTCATGTATGAAATGAATTGGACTTAGTTAGGGATGACCAGTGCCTGCTATAACACATTGACCCATGGAATGTCTCATGACATAAACTATTTTGTGTTTTTACACATTTATATATGGTTTCTTTGTCCAAACCTTTATGGTATGTTTATGATGTTTGATATTTTGTATTCCCTCAATATGAGATTATTTATTGATATTCCATGTTATTATTCGAATAGTAAAATATCCATTGTTATTTTTTCTAGCTCATGTAATTATTTTATATGGTATTATATATTCTTTCCATATTATTCTCAATACTATGATTGAATGGGTTGTATCTTAGTTATATATCTTTCCTTAATGTTTATGATTATTATTCATATAACCTTTTGTTTTATGATTATACTTACTGAGAATTTGATCTCACCCATATAACATGTTTTATTCTTACCATGATTATAATATGTGTATTATGACTAATACATAGGGTTATTCTAGGAGAATAATGGTGTCCTTAAAGTATTTTCTATGATTTATTTTTATGTTTTTAATTGTAATGTAATGTTCATGTATTTAACTTATTTTCCAAGAATGATAATTTGATCGGTCCTTTGGTATTCGACTCTTGTATCTAGGCCTATGTAATAAATTGAGGCACCATTTCTAAGCTTCTATGTATAGGTCATTGCAATTTGTATCAGATAAATTTTATTAGTCACCTTAGAAAATATATTTAGAAAAAAAAAACTAGGGATCATAACTCTAGGATAGAATTTGAGGATAATCATAAAAGAATATTTTATAATTTTAGTAAGGTAGATATTAAGTGCTTCTTCTTAATAATATATATGTCTAGATACTAAAAGTGGATGTGGTTCTATTAGAGATGTGCCTAGGGGTGAAAAATCTAACAAGGTTCATCAGGCCTGACTCGACGCAACATAGTACATGACAACAAACCTTACTTTTGTGACTGGTTTGACACTCACTAGTGATATGCTTAATACCCTTAAATTATTCATTACAACCCATTATAATATATTTAAATGTAAATATGTCCCTGAATTAACCATGTTTATGTTTATGGGGTTAATACACATAAATATTCAAATTTGGAGTAATTATTTTTCTAGCTATTAGATTATACATTATGATATAGTTTAAACATGTGTATGTATTCAATTAGAACTGGAACCTAGTTGAAGGAATTATGACATTAATGATTCATGTGATCTAAAGAGTAATAAGAATCATATCTTTAATGGTCTGATGAAAATAATTCAAAGGGAAATTCTCCTAATTACTCATAAAATTTTAGTACAATGTATCATGACATAATGGGATAGGTAAATAGTACATTCTGTATTATGGATTTAGAGGGAGGAATGAGAATAAGAGGACATCATTGAAAAATATGCATAAAGGGAAGAAGGGACACAAGTATTTCCTCACATGTAATAATATTGGAAATAGTCACCTTGGTACGTGCTTAAAAGGAATTGTAGTTTCTTACAAGTGATGAGAGAAAGGACACCGTATATGGGATTTCAAGGAAAAATTATTCTAATTTATATTCCATAAACTTCATAGAGATGAGACACTATGAAAATCAATGTCTCATGTGCCAATGGAATATACACCAAAACAGGTTAATGGGTCATGGTCAAGATTATTATACTACCACATATGAAGAGGAATGATTAATGTAGAAATTTTGGGATTCAATAATAATGTGATTTTATTTTTTTTATCAATGATGTTTTGGTTATAAGAATTATGGATTAAATATGCAATGTACTTTAGTTATATTTTAGTAAGGATTTGAGATTGAATGTTTAATGGTACCGATGAGAATGAAAAGTAACTCAGTTGGAAGTTAAATTTTTTAGAAAACATAAGGTTGAGGGAAAGATAAAATAAAATATGTTTCTAGTACATCGATAGTGATGTCAGAATAAAGATATTATTTATTTTGATATTATAAATTAGATAAAGCTGACTACTGTGGAATGGATTAATAATTTTTGGAAAAAGAGGGTAATCCCTTCATTTATGGACTTTTCATCATTTATTGATTTAAGGGGTACATCTAATAATTGATGTTATATTTAATTAATAAGGAACCATCCATGTTTTTGATAAATTTTTATTATAGTTAATGTTATCAACATATTTCAAGAGAATACATCATGAATGTATTCACATGTATGGATTGTATAGAATATGATCAACATCATGTTGCAGAAAGAGTATTGATAAGTTTATTTTAAAAAAGTTACCATTTAACAAATCATTTAATTTTATCATCAGAAATGGTTTTATAGGTTATTGAATTACATAACCCTATGATGAAACATCTTCTATGAAATGATGTTTAAAAAGTTAAAGGCATAAACAAAGGTTAATATTTCATTACATAGTCGTATCAAGTAATTATATATCAATACGTTTTTATAGAGGGAATGAATTCCAAAACTCTAGGAAAAGGATATAAATAAAAAAATTTAATTTTTTCAAATGATTTTATTTTAAATCATCAGTTATGTTTGGAGTTGGGGCCCCCAATTTTCTGTTGATCATTAACTTTTTTGTGATTGATGACCTCAATTACTCCCTAGAATGATTTACACTTTTACTCCATTTATTTATATCTACATTACACTAATTTTCTCCTACTCAAAATCGTGGTTCGGTGGATACCGTACAAATTATTTTTCTTCTTATTATGAACATCTTCCCTTAACCCTATTTATTATTTGGG
The DNA here is from genome assembly GCA_963277665.1 of Viscum album. Classification (NCBI taxonomy): domain Eukaryota; kingdom Viridiplantae; phylum Streptophyta; class Magnoliopsida; order Santalales; family Viscaceae; genus Viscum; species Viscum album. The sequence continues at coordinate 1,340,777,213 of OY728155.1, read as the reverse complement.
AACCTCCACAATAGTATTCTCAAATATAAAACTCTTGATTACATAGAATAATTTTCAATTGAGAGGACCCAATTAAATCAAGTCAAGGAGAATGTAACACCCCAATAATTTGTAATAATTTTATTTTCAATTTTAAAATATTATATATATTTTAATGAAGGAAACACTGAGATATATTTTGTTTCACACAAGAGTGATGTTCTTTGATTGATTTCATTGTACAAAAGAACAGGTTTTACCAAACAACAATATATTATTAAAATATTATTATTTAATATAATATGATATAACATATCCATTAACATGGATGTTAAATATAGTATTAATTAAAATATGATAATATATTTTTTAATTCGTTAGTAAACAATTAATTAGAGATTAATATAGCAAACAACTAAATATATAAGAAATGTTTTTATAAAAACTATTTTTATTCTCAAAAACTAAATTTACACTAATAAAATAAATTTATTATTATTAGAGAATGATATTATTGAAATATATGTGTTAAATATTCAATAAAATATTTTCGATATTAATATAATAGTTTTATAGGCATAAGATATTAAGAAACCAAAAATTACATACAAAAACTGATATTTTTATAAAGGAATTTTTACTTTCTTTTAATGGAGAACCTATTTTAAATAATATTATTAAAATTTTATATAATTTATTTTAAAAAATAACCTTATTATTTTTAATTGGGATATAAAAAATTATGTTTTTTTAATTATGGGTATTTATATGATAGGTTTCATGTATTGATGAATAATTAAATATAATAAATTTAATTTTAAAACAAATTTTTTCTTAAAAATAATTTATAGTGTTAAATTATATTATTGAATAGATTCAAAGTATAAAGAGATTATTTTATAATCATTTAATCCAATTTAAGTCCTTTTAATCATTTTTATAATGAATTTATACATAAAAAATAAACAATATTTTTCATGTTTGAACATTAATAACTCGTTTTCTCACCCTGTTAGTTCGATTAATTTTAAATAAATTATTGAAACATAAATGTTTTAATTTTTAAAAATTGATTACATATTTGAAATAAGTGGGTTTAAATTATTTAAATAAGATTATTTTATTTTTCGGCATACGGTTAGTGAAATTTAGTGTTATTTCAATTTCAATAGTTAAGGTGAAATCATATAATTAATGTTAAAAATAATATTATGTTATTATAAATTTACCATAAAATGTGTACTAATTTTATTGGATTTATTTATTTAAACCAATATAAACCTTACACCAAAATTATAACATTTTTATTCCATTTAAGAAATAATATGAAATGTTTAATATTTTATTTAAAGATAAATTAAAAATGTCAAAATCATCTTTTTAATAATTAAATAATTTTTAATATGGGTTTAAAAAAATATATATTTGAATGTAAATAGTCATTTTAAATCTAATATATTTATCATCATCATTATAATTTAAAAAAAATGAGGACAAATAATTTAATTAATGTCTGTCTTATTAATGATGAAATAATTGTTTAATTGGTGTAAATATCAAATAAATAGTATTTAAAATATTAAAATATAAACAATTTGATATAATTAATTAAATAGATGAATTTAATATACAAATTAGAAATTTTATTGATATATGAAATGTTTTTTGAAGTTATCATGTTTTTATGATATTTTGAAAATGAAAAATAATTAATAGTATCAAAATTGACATAATTGATACTTTAAAACAAATAATATTTAACTAAATGATATAAAATACATAAAAATCTAAATTTCATCCAAATAAATAAAATAAGATTAATTGTGATGTAAATTATCCATTTTGGTTTTTTTCATTTTAAGTTAGCTATATTAATCTTTAAGATTAAACAAATCTAAGTTGCTATGGTAAGAGCTAAAGGGTTTAACTAAAATTTAAATATAATGATAAGGTTCATATTTTTACCCAAAAATATCTACAAATAAATATTAATGTGAAATCAAATCCATGCTCATATTAAATTTTTATTAACTCATTTGGTAGAAAATCTGTAATTTAAAATTAGTTAATATTAATTTAATATTTTGGGAGTTCCCTACAATGACCCCTCTCATATAAAAGGGTACCTCCCCCCAAAAAATCTCACATCAAATTTAGACTTATAGGTTGACCAAACCACTATAATTTCTTGTATAAATATTCTTAAATAAGCAATGGAGGTCATGGTATTCCAAAAAGACCAACCCTAGTGTCCCTAAGAGGAAATCCAAAGGAGATTCACTAAAGATTTGGTAATCATCTTTACCGACTCCTTGAAGATTTTCCATCATATACTACCTCATTATATGTGTATTAAATACTAATGTAATGAATATATTATTATATATATTCAAATATTTATTATAATTATGGTACAACCATATTCCTCCTAATATCCTTCCTATAAAAAACAATATCACAATGTGTGTATATGTACGACTTACCATCTTCATGGTGTAGTGTAATTTTTTGTCATAAACATTTTATTTGGATGGGTATAACGATGGATATAAATAATAAATATTACATGATATTTATTCTGTATAATCAATATTTCATCTAATTATTTAACTCTTTAACATGATGGGAATGATATTGTCGGTTGTGTGTACGTATGGTATACCATCTCCACGACGTGACGAGAATCATTATCCACATTAGTAATTAAATAATGATTATAAAAATGTATATGATGAGTGAATATAATTTTTATGAACATAATGAAATTTTAGATATGATGGAAATATATCATGTTCATAAGACAAGTGATTTACATGAAAAACATACATATGAAAATGAAGTAGTTGATACCCGCAACAATGGTGAAAAATGAAATATTATTTACAAAATGATATGATAGGATCATGTATGAAATCATATATATGGATATGGTTCTAGTATAATTTGATAACAATATTTAAAACATATACAAGACTTAACGCACCATAATCAAATAGAAAGTACATGGTAATGTTCTATCATCTCACTTTTTACATATTTGATATATATTCCTATTACACCACTTAATTCGTGAGTCTGCTATATGGACTTCCCATTGATATATCATATGAGGAATTTATATAAATTTCATGGAATTAAATTTTTCATTTGATAATTAATCGGAAAATTATTCGACTTATTACAAATGGTAAAAGATTTATTTAGTCAATTTTTATTCATTGGTTTAAACATCTATTTCATTGGCTATGTCAAGCTAAGGTTATGTGTGAAATTACATTTGATTATACCCTATTGTATTTACACTTCTTTTATGTGGATTTACATTGAATACACATAATTTATCCTTTTGATTAATGATATAATCATTGTGAGGGAAATTGTTCCAATATCCTTAAATTTAATCATATTTTAAGGTTATACTCCGTTATTCTTCATTTTTTTGGGTGATGATGTATTCTTATATAAGACATTAGTGATATTATTTTGGATTACTTTTGGCAGTTTTTTCCCACAACACTCATTATTTATTTGATTATTTAATGTTATGTGTAATGGTAAGTTATAAAACATAATATGTTTTAAAAATTAAATTCAAAATATGTAGAAACCATTATAATGGTTTTAATACAATCCTTGTAGTCATTAATGTAAAATGTAAATTTATCATCCATGAACACGATAGATTAACACCTCATATATGATGTTTTAATTTTTTGAATAAAAGGTAGAGGATAAGGGATTTAATGAAGGATATTACATTAACATAATATATATATATATATGATATTGGTGTTATAATGTCACTTGGACATGGGGATGTGAGGATAAAATAAGAAATTAAAATATCTAGAAATGAAATTAAATGGGAAAATGATATTACCCTTGAATCTCTTCTCCGTGAGAACCTCCATAGAGAAATGGTTTGGGATTTTTGATGATAAATAAGGATAAGGGATTCTTAAAAGATTCATGGGAAGTGTTTTTGGTTGAAATTTAAAAAGGGTAAAAGCTTTGATGGTATTAGGAGAAGTGGTGGTGATGGGTGGTATTTATAGGGGACGAGAGGTGTGTTTTCTAATTATATTATTCCTTAGCTTATTATTTTGGCCCAAGACTATAACTAGTTTGAGAAGTATCTACAAATATTTTAAAATAATGAATATAAATTCTATATCACGGTTCTTACATCATTGATGAGTCAAAGAATATTGTATTTAACATATAATGTATATATATAGTAAATTAATATATTTAACTATTCTCCAAAAAGTCAAAAAATTTAGAAAAATCCCAAAACATCACTATAACAATTTTATTATGTGATGAATATAAAAAATGACTCTATTTTACAAATGTAATTATATATATTTGTTAAATTATATTTCTAATCAAAACCTTCATTTATTCGAAAAATACAAACTTTAATAATATAACTGATTTTATGAATCTTTGAAATTTTATTTGTTGTCTCATTAAATAATATGACATTAAAAACAGATAAAAATATTTATTTATGAAAAAACATTAAATAATTTTTTAAATTAATTAAATTATTTATAATATTATAAATAAATATTTATCACTTCGAAAATACCAACCCTTAATTTTTCATTTCCAAGACATTTATTTACTTATTGCAATGTATGGATATATCATATTTTAATTCATAGTATGCCTATATATTATTTATAAATTTATATGTGAGGTTACAATTCTATTTGTCGAATTACTATTCTAAGTCTCATATTAATATTCTAAAGGTCAGGTTACTATTCCATTGGTATAGATTACCGAACTTCTATAAATAACTCAAAATTCATTCATTATTAAATTATATAGTTTATACAATGTTCTTTATTAAATTATACAATATGAAAACATTATATAATGGTAATTTATATTGATAGAATTTTGGGTCATTACAATCATACCCTTTATGAGATTTAACCTTTTAAATTTAATTTTACATAGAATGTTTAAAATATGTGAGGGAACTACTCCTTCATTATTTCATATGGTAAACATGTTGTATATTTGTAAATATGGTTCCACCGTAGTACGACGACTAGGTGTATATTCTTTTCACCTCAAACATAATCTCTAATATCCATGATCTTCATTAGATGCACCTTGTAAGAGAGATCGTTTTCAAACTATACCACCTTTGAATTTAGTATATCTGGGGGATCTGGCATATGTGTACACAAGAGAGATACATGTAATAAGTTTTGTAGTTGAGACATATTATGTGATTGTTCAATTAGACAGTTCATAGCTTCAATATGATCAAGGATCGCGAAGGGCTTACGTACCTGGAACTCAACATCCATTTATTCCAAAATCTCATGATCCTCTTCGATAGAGATATGTGTTGGAATGCCATGTCACCAACCATTAACTCTAGGAACCATCGTCAATTTTCATCAAAGATATTCTATTGACATTGGAAATCCATGATATACTTCTAAATTATTTTCACCTCTTATACCATTTCATGGACCATTTTATGTCCTAGCAACATATGTTCACCGACTTCATCCCATCATGTTAGTGTTCTGTATCATTTCACTTAATGTGATTCATATGGAGCCATTTGGATGCTCGAGTGGAAACTATTATTTTTGGAGAACTCAAAAAATGGTAGATGTTGGACCCATAGTCCATTGAAGTCTATAAATTATGCTCTCGACATGTCATTTAGTGTATAAATAGTCTGTTCATATTGACCATCAGTTTGGGGATGATGAGTCATACTAAAGTTCAGCTAAGTGTTTAGATCATATTGGAGACTTTTCTCAAAAATGGATGTGAATCTTGGATCATGATCAGATAAAATCAATAGTGTTTCTCCTTGCATCCTCAAAAACTGACTGATTTATATACGTGAATGTTAATCTAATTAGATGTCATGTGAGATTGAAGTAAAGTGATATATCTTTTTAAAATGATCAGCAATAACTCATATTGCATTGTTTCTTATATATGTATTAGAATTCCCACTGACAGAGTCTGTGATGATGTTTTAACACTTCTATATTGGTATGAAAATGGTTGAAAAATCCCGTTACTGTTTTCCTAGTATCATTCACTTGTTGACATACCTATAATTTTGATATATATTCTATGATGTCCTTTTTAATATTTTCCCACCTGTAGGTCTCTTGAAGATCTTCATACATCTTTGTGCTCCTTATATGGATAGAAAAGGTTGATCTATACCTGTCACATAGAATTTATTTCACTATAACTAGATTTTATGGTTGCCATATTTAGGATACAAATCTCACAACACCTTCCTCATCCATTGAAAACTCAAAATATTTCCCTTTTCTCGTGGATTCTACCTTATTACGAATCTCTTCATCATTTCATCGACAATACATTACATTCAACATAAAAATTATCGACCATCATTTGAGAAATGATTGATGATGTTTTATCTTTAACGATTCTCATGTCCATCCTTTTCAAATCAGAGAAAACTGGATCCTTTTCAATTCTCATTGTTGATATAGATACATGATCATTTATAAATAAAGAATCCACTAACTTATCTTAATGACCACGATGGAAGTGCATTGAGAATTCATAATTATTGATGATATGTAACCATATTTTCAAGTTTTTATTATGAACATTTAGTGTGAATAATTATTTGAGGCTCTAATGATCAGCATATGTCACAAAATTCTCATAATAAGGAAAATTAATCTAGATTTTCAATGCAAATATCACAGTTTCTAAATCCATATCGTACAAGGGATAGTTTTGAACATGAATGTTTAACTTCCTCGAGGAAAAAGCTATCAATTTATCATTTTACATTAGTAAACAATCTAAAAAATTCATTTAATCATTGTTGTTCACCAAAATTATATTCCCACATGTTGAATGTATATGTAATAGTGCAGTGATAAGACTCTATTTTATCTATTTGAAGTAGTCTTCACATACACTTTTCCAAAAAAAACATACCTCACTTCTGATTCATCCTTGTTATTAGGTTTGATAATTGTAAAAATTTCATCACAGATCATCGATATTACCCATCTAGGCCAAAGAAACTACAGTTCTCCTATAAAAATGTTTTCCTAATCCACTCTTTGGTTTCCCTTTCCATGGAAGAATCCATAGATATACTTCTGATGGTGATAACATGCCCCCAGAATGAAATATCCTCAATCTAGAACTCTCAATTCTTTTACATTTCATATATTTTCTCCCTTACCACAGATTTTAGTAGTGTATTAAAATTCTCCTCATGTTCCTCCATGTTCATCTTGTATATCAGAATATCAACATCAAAAACTACCATAAAATTTTCAAGGTAATATTTAAAGATGTTATTCATTATTTATATGAAAATTTAGATAGAATTTTTGATTCCAATGTGTATCAATAAGAACTCATATAGTCCATAATTTGTTCAAAAGGATTCCTTTGGAATATCTTCCTTTCTCACCTTTAATTAGTTATATCCATATAGAAGGTCAACCCTAGATAAATACCCATCCCTGCATTATTTATGAAACAAGTCATTTTTTCATACGAAGGCATACTTGTTATCTTCCATATTTTATTGATCTCGTGATAATTAATACATATGTGCATTGATATATTCTAATTCTCAAAAAATAAGATGAACACACCCTTGGGTGAAACACTCAGGAATATTAACCCCTTATCCATATTCTCGTATAATTAAATCTCTTGTACATAAAGATGAATGGTGGAAATTATATAATGTTTCATTAATATAGGGATAGATCCGCGCAAATTTTAAACTATTATCTCAACCTCTCAGTCAGGATAAAGACCGAGCAATTATTCAGGGAATACATTAGTGTAATAATTGTTGACATGCATGTATTCGATCATGATATTCTCCATTGTCTCAATAATTTGAGATAGAAATTCTTTCTCATAAGGAAACAATATCTTTATTTGAGATGATTATTCTGTAGGAGATTCCTCCAATTCCTCACACTTGACAAGAACTGGATTAGGATTTGGGATATAAAGAGTGATCTGCCTTTCCTGAAAAGAGATGTGGTCATTGTTTAAATATATCCATTTCATGCCCAATATAGCATCAAACTTCACCAATGTAGGTAAGAAAATATTTCTTAGAAGGTTTAATACACCGAAATTAATTAAGGAGGAATTATAAACATTTGAGCCAATAATTTCCCCACTTTATGTTCTAATAAGTAACTCATCCTCAAAATTTTAAGGTGGTGTTTGAAAAGGAATTCTAAACCTAGAAGACATAAAATAATATTTAGAACAAAAATAAAATTGAATTTTCACTTTTATTGAATTAATGACTGTCATACCTATCACCCCATCATTGTTAGGATATACCATAGTATTCGTGATAGGATATAGCCTTCATTACTTCCTTTTAGATTGTTATTGTAGATTACCACTAACAACCATTGTCTTTGTGAAATGAATCACATAATTACCACATTTCTTATATCTGAAACTCAAACCTACTAGTTGATTATTAATATGAACCATCCTTTATTCTTCCTCAATAGTGGGATTATTCATATCACATCTACAATAATTAGATATTATCCCTTATCATCAATATTTTAAACATCTATTTGTTTCCATTATGTTATTTCTATGATGCTTAATATCACACATTTGACATGTGGGTTGTTGGGTCTTCATTCCATCATTGGATTTATCGATTGATTGACCCATATTAAACACAATTTTCTACTTTCTTCACTGAGAACATGAGACCATAGAGAGTATCTAATGTACATTTCATCCTGAAGAAAACAATGAAAAATATCTTCATATATTTTAATGTTTCAAATCTCTAACACTATTCATAGACTCAACATTATCCCTCAAAATAATATATTGTCCTTAAATTTAGTGTTCAAGATTGAGATGAAGGATATTTTTTCAAGCGTAGTGATGTTTTTATTCTTATTACATGATAGAATCTTGATACTTTTCCTTCAGTTTGAGGAACTCCCCTTCCAATTTTCTATGGAGGGTTGAATGAAAATATTTATTGAAAAATATTTTCATAAAACCATCCCATTCCATGGAATAAATTTCCTCTTTATACTTCATGTTATTAATTAGTGTCCACCACTGATCAATATCTCCATAAAAATGATAATATGAAAAAACATCATTATCTTCTTCTAAGAATATTTGGATAAAGAATATCTTTTATGTAGAGTTAATCAATTATTTTGTGAGGTTGGGATCAGATGATCCACAAAATATGGGGTGCCTTGGTTGCATGAAGGATTCAGTTGAAACTTACTCTTTCGTAGTATATGGTGAGTTTTCCACATGATTCAAGATATTATTCATAAAATCAACTACATGAGAATGTATTGTGATGATGTTTTGAGCACCCTTTCCCATCATATTTTCCATATCATTGGGGAAATCATCAAATTTTATATCACATTTATTTTTGGCATGTGTTCTTCTATTTCCATCCCCTGACTAATAAAATTATTGTATCATTAGAGTGTTTGATTATATCACTAGTAAGCATGGAAATTTAAAAAATTGAATCTATGAGGATAAACATCTTAATGAAAAGTATATACAAACATGTGATACATGTGATTCAATATGGGTTAACCATGGTGATTGAATTATCCATGTGGGTCTTTATAATGTGATCTAGTATTAATATACATCTATAAATATATCAGGATTTGATCCCAACTATATAAACCCAAAAAAATTTCACATATTATTACGATATTTTAATAATATGAAAACATCAAATAAAACCAAGGATCATAAAGTAAAATGTCTTTGAAAAGTGAGGTAAATAAATTAACATCATCAACGAAAAATAAAAATATAATTTATTAAATCTCAATAATGAGATTATAACTCTATTTGAAACCTTATATCTATATATGAAAAATTGGGGAATACATGAATAAAGGGAATGACCTTAATTCCCAGAAAGGTAATAATTATATGAATAAACATAACACATTGAATAGAAATCAAACCTTGATGACATAACAGGAAAGAAAAATAAATAAAAAATTGAATAATAACATGTATAAAATGAGAACATACAACCATGAAATCATATGAATGTGGAAAAAACATGTAACATGATATAAAAATGAGTCATGGTTAGCTGTCAAGGCATGGTGGACAATGTCCCAAAAAGGGTTCATGTTTACTTTCTATCACAACATGATGTATCATGAGACTAAAAATTATTCTATACATTTAATAAATATCTAGGAACACCCATGATAAAATGTCTAAGAATATGTGTTCCACATGAAGAATCGTATAGAAGGAATCATCCACAAACATGAGGGTTGCCTGTGTAAAGAATACAATATCATAATCATTTCAAAATGTATAATAGAAATAAATATAATATTTGTTTCCATGAAAGAATGTATTTATATAAAAAATAGACATTAATAATGGATATCCGCAATACACCATGATAAGTGATATCAAACTTAAGTGAATACATGTAAAAAATTGACTAAGAGAGATTTTAAATAAAACATTTTAGTGCTGTTTAAGGAATGTATTAATGATTCATAAAAATAAATATCACATATTTATTTGTTTAAAAACCTAAATGAACCAATATAGTTATCCATGATAAAATAAGTGATTTTAGTAAATTAATTTTGAATTCAATCAAATTATTGTGAAATCTTGAAAATGGATAAGAAATCCAGAAGATCTATTGATTCAGGCTTTCTCATTTGGAATAATTGGGTAGGGGGTCTTTAAAAAACATGTTTTTCCCCATCAAAGTAGAATGATATGATTATGATATAATATTGGGAAACATATAAATATAATTTAAAATAATTAAAAAAAATGAAAAATAAGAATTACATTGGGGTATAGAGGGGTAAACAGTTGTCCAAAGGAAAAAAATAGTGATTCAGAAAGAATCCCATACTTTATTTCTAAAACGGTTCTAAAATTGTTCATAATGCTCCAAAAAATGTAATTTGATTCATTAATTAATATCTCTAGAACCTATTCAACTTTTACATGATTTAATATATTTTATTAAGTTCATTTATGGCCTTTTGGTTGGTCATAGTTTTCAATTTCCTCATTCAGGGTACCCATTTTTTTCCTCATCGGTTCGCTTGTATGGGATTATGGAAGTTCGTGAAATTTATAATAGATATCCATTAATGATGTAATATGTTATTTATTAACATCAACAATATAATATGGTTATATAATTCATTTGGTTATTTTGGGAGAGGATGAATAATTAAACAAGATAATAGTGATAAACATTTGGACTATTTTGGGCATTTTTCTCTCAGAGTGGAGTTATTTTGTTTTATTATATATTATTATGGGTATAAGTTAGTTACCGAAAAAAATGTCATAAAATTAATATTTCGATATGTTTCAACCAATATAATTGTTTTAAGACCATCCTTTATGGAAGTAAAGGAAAAGGAAAATTTGTGGTCCGTAAAGGAAATAAATTAACACCTCATGGGTTGCCTTTTCATTTTTATAATAAAAGTGAGAGGAGATGAGAATTTTTGAAGGATATTTCATTAACATAATAAAACTAAATTTTTAATAATTTAATATAGTGATCATTCTACTTGGATTATGGGAGGTTTGGAGATAATCAGAAAATAAATTTACATGACAATAAATTTATAGAAAAGGAAAGAGGATATTACTAGTTGAATTTCTTGTCCATGAGAACCTCCGTATGGAATTTTTTTCTTATTGTGAGACCAAATTCCCCTGAACATGGGGTATAGTCTTTGGAATGTTATTTTTTAGAACTTGGATAAATCTCAAATCATAAAATGTGTGAGGATTAAGGATGGCATGGGATTGTATTTATATTGGAAGACATGGGTGTTTTCTAATTATTTTATTCAATAGTTTACTGTTTTTGATAATTGCTATGAATAGTTTCATAATTATAAAAAATATATATTAAAATAATTAAGGGGAGTTATAGATTTTGGTTCTTCCATAAGTGTTGACTTGTGTAATAGTTTATTTACCATATAATATATATATAGTAAATTATCATATTTCATTATTCACCAGAAATTTAACATTTTTAGAAAATTAAAAAAAATTCACCCCATAAATATTTCGGATGCTTATAATTCTATAAGGGACTCCATTTTGTGAAAATAAATTAATAAAGATGATATATTAATTTTTATATAAAATCATCACGTATTCAAAAAATAAGAATTGTAAAATTATAACTTATTTTATAAATATTTGAAAAATTAATTAAAGTATCATAGAATTAATATAACATAAAAAGATAAAATTATGTTAATTTATGAATATATTTTTTAAAAAACATATTTTAAAATTTTAAATTAATCCAAAAATTGTAATTAAATATTTATGACATACAAAAACACCCACACTAATTTTTTCAATACTAAAACATTTATTTACATATTTTAAGATATTTATATATATTATATTTTCATTCATAACATACCAATATTTTATTTATAATTTTACAAGTGAGGTTACTTTTCTATTGGTCGAATTTATATTAATTAAATTCATATTACTATTCTAAATGTCATGTTAAAATTTTGTTGTATATGTTTCTTTACTTCTATAAAAGCCTCTAATTTCATTCATTCTTCATTTATAACATTTTTATTGTGTTATAAATGTGAATATATTTTATGATGTAATTATAATAATAGAATTTTCCTTGATCAACCTTAGGGTTGTTGAAGTGAAGCTTTCTTTATATATGTTTTATGGACATTCTATGAATTAGAATTATTTTCTAGAGCACAATAGGAAGGATGTTGAGATAACATGAAACGTCATAGAGACAAAATTCATAATCTATTTATATCCCAATATGTTGATTTATGTGAAGGATCATGAGTACAATGACATCACATAGGGGGGAATGTCAGTGATGGACTACGCAAAATGTTTCACCAACCTACAATGTATTCGACCATCACTTGGAGTTGATTATATCTCTACTGTGTGATTTTTTTCAGGATGGGTATCTCTATGTGATCAAAAAAATGGTGAATTTGTTTTGTCAAAGTAGTTTGGAAGATGTGATGAATCGAGAATGCATCAAAGTTAAAATCTATGCGATTTCCCAAGAAGCTGCCAAGCAGTTTCAGCATGGGGAATTGGGAATCATGATTTTAGTTGAAATAAGAATCACTATGACACGTTCTTCTAATGAAATAGTAGGAAGATAAGTTAATTTAGTGTAAAACCTAACAGGATTGTTTTTTAGTTCTATTAGTGTGGATAGATCGACTATAATCAGCTTCTGTGTCCATAACCAGAATGGATTATTTTGGTTGTAGAATAATTGGCCACCTAAATGGTTTTATAAGGGAATTCCATATCATAGATCTAGTAGGGGATCATGAATGGAACCCGATTCATAGCATGACTCAGATTCTCCATAGAATGAAGATAGTGGGAGTTACAGATGATTTTCTAGTAGCGGAAGGGTTTGTGGAACCCTAGTGAATGAATGTCTGTACCAATAAAATAGAAGAGCTCATGGGAGTCATGATATAGAACTGTGATTATGGGATCGTGATCCAAATTTTATACAGACTACTCCAACTGTTACAGATACATGACCATATTCCATAAGATATTGGATTCTAGTATCATCTAAAATTTAAGATGATTTTTTAATATAGTAGAGTCACATTTCATTTTATCCATTTATTTTATAAAAATCTTGGTCATGGATTTAGAAGGATGTGATGTTGATCTGACTAGAGATACACCATTCGGAGTTCGATCATAGAATATCAAATTATTCATGTTTTATTATCTATATATTGGAGGTTACAATTTCTTTGGGGAACCATTAAGTTATAAATTATAGGATATTATTTGATTCTTAGTAAGGATTATCTAGTTTATGGGAGGTACATATCGATAGTTACCATAGAAGAGTTTCATTTCTACCTCTAGAAGGAGGATAATATCTCACCAAGGTCATTGGAATCTCCATGATAATTATTTAGGAAAAATTTAATATAGATTGAATTTTCTCAAAATTTAGATATCTATTATTTCTATGGATGATGGTGGAATGATGTTGGATTACAATCCTCGAGTGGTAGATAGTTTACTGGCTGGGTTTCATATAGAGTTCTATATCTTGCTAACTGAAAGAGAGTTTGGTTTATGATCGAGTTTTTACCACAAGATGATCCATTTTGTAAGTAGACTTATAGAATGGATCTAGAAGATCTTTAAGAGATGTATGTTAATTTTATGGATCTGGAATATAATAGATTCATACAACCTAGTACATCTCATTTAATATCTCTAATTTTATTCACTAAGAATGATTATATGAATATGTGCTCATGTATGGATTATCGATGATTGAAAAAGACGATTATGATGAACCAGTATCCTCTTCCATTCATTTTTGATCTCTTCAATCAGTGAATAAGTTCTATGAAATTTTATCAGATCAATATGAGATCATGATTCCATCACATTAGGGAGAGACCATTAGAAATTACTTGGAATCTTTTTAAGAGTAGGTATGGATTGTATTAGTTCATAGGTATTCTATTTGGTTTGACCAATACACCACCAATATTCATTGAATTGATGAATGAGATCATTCATCCATGTATAGATCATTAAATGGTGGTTTTGGTAGATGCTATCTTAGTTTAATCCCATTTAGAATAAGATTATTCCCATTATCATTATCTTAATGTGGAATCATCTTTATTCCAAGATATCAAAATGATGTTTTGGGATTGATAGGTTAACATATTGGGAAAATTCATCTCATAGGATGGATTTCAATGGACCCAGATATGCTTTTAGTTGTGGTATCTTGTGGTAATCCCAAGAATGTATTCTAGAATCATATAATTTTGGGATTAATGTCTTATTATTAGTGCTTTATCAAGTACATCACACATTTGGTAACACCAATAATCAAGCTTACGATGAATGGTGGGTGTTTGTTTGGTCAAATTTTTATGAGAGATATTTTTCGGATGTAAATGGATGGACAACCTCATCATCTATCCTTACATTACATGTTTCGGTTAAATAATATACCATTTTATATGAAACATCCATGGTTAGAATCTATGAAATTTTGTTTTAGGAGGATTTTGTGGTTTCTTACAGTTCTAGAAAATTAAGATCACATATGAGGAATCACCCAATTGTGATTTAGTTTTATCTACAGTGATACATACCATGATATTCAAGAGAAATTGTCTCTTGGGTGACATGTTTTTGTTATAAAACAACCAAAAAATCAACATGTACATCATTTCTATGTAGGGCCTAAACCTATAGTAGAGTAGGTGTGTTTTTTGTCTATAATTTTTTGATTTCTAGTTTCTTTATACACTGGGAGAGGGAAATGGTCTTTTTGATGTGTTGAGTTGAAATACACAGATAGAAGAAGTATGAAAGTCTTGTGATTAGTGGGGTATGATGGTACTCCTTTCAGAATTTCAACTATATATTTAGGAGCCTTTTGAATGAGCATCATTGACATATACATCTATTATACCATTTCATTTGGACTAAATCATCTCAGAGTAGTTATATTATCTAGAGGGATTAGTTTTGAGAGACATATAATATGGTTGGGAGACACCATAAAAATATAATATTGGTAGTGAAAATTATCCTCTTTTTTGTGGTCATTTATGGGTTTCTACAAGCTCTTGTTCGGAGATGATTAGAAATTTGCTTTCATATAGCGGGGTGGTAAATCCTAGACTGACAAATATGTATTCTGATCTCCATAGATTGTTCTGGTGGTCATGAATAATGAATGAAGTTGTAGGCTTTATGGAAAGATATCATAGTTTTTAAAAGGTGAATGTTGGGGATCAGAGGTCATCTGGGATTTTGCAGCATCATTCTATACATGAATGGAAATGTGATGTTGTCTCGTTAACTTTTGTGACATGATTACCCATGAAAACCTGTATGAATGATGTTTTGTTGGTTATTTTGAGCCAACTTATGAAGGTATCCCACTTCTTTCCTATCTACGAGACATTCACAATTGATTATCTTATTATATTTTATGTGCCTGAGGTAAATCAGTAGCATAATATTCCATGTAGTATCATTTCATAAAAATATAATCATTTCACACCATCATTCTCGAGGTTCTTTATAAGGCTCTATGATCACATGTTATTTTTATTACAACCTATCATCCATATACGAATTGTCAATCAGATAAAAATATTATTATATAAGAGGATATGTTACAAGCCATTGTTTTTTATTTTCTTGGATTCATGGGAGAATTATGATGGATTCATGGTGTTTTAATATTAAAACAACAACAATTAATTGATCAATATTGAACTATGTGATTCTCTGTATGACAGGAAATTTAATTTATCTCATTGTTAGGTTAGAGTATGGTTAGTCTGTGTTTGTTGGTCCATGTCTTGTGTAGGTGACTTATGAGAAGGTACCTTTGGTATGGAGGTGGTTAGTTACCACAAAGTGCTAGCTTCAGTCATATGAGGACCAATTATGAGGACCTATGGAGTTTGATGTTGGTCATTATGTTATCCTTCAGGTATATCTTGGATTGGGGAAACACATTATCATTAAATAGTGAAATATGGACCTGAGGTTTATTATTATTTTTTGGATATTGGTTAGGTTTGGTCTAGTGGTTTATTTATTATCCCTTCCATGGAGATAAAGTTCTTTGAATTATGTGTTTTATATGGTTTAGCATTATAATATTATCTTAACCTTTCATATGAAGTGAATGTATTGAAAATCAAACATAGTGATGATGTGTCCTTTTAGTTGCATACGATGAAAATTTCAGAATGTAGTGTTAAGAATCATTAGCATTGGGAGATTCTTTTGGTTCGAGTACAGTGGAATTATGGGAATTCTGAGGAGGAGACCATGGAGATGGAGTCTAATTTGTGAGCGCAGAGGCCAGATATGCTCACCGAGACCCAACATTGAATTTTAGAGAATCTCATTGACGAGATGTTGTATAGAGGGGAGTTTGTAAGTTTCCATCCTTTTATAGGTTTGTCCCACATATATTTTTAACATTAAATTCATGTAGTTTGGTTTAACATTATCTTTGAGCCTAGGTGGATGAGTCTTTTTCAGATAGGTATAGACATAATAAGAAGAAACAACCAATAGTAAATGGATATATGTTTTTCTAATATACAGATTCTGATATTACATGCATTAGATGGAATTAAATGTGGTTTTATGCCTTTGAAGACATCAGAGGTGGTTCAGGTCATTTTTTAAAATTTCTAAAAAAAAATTCTGCATAATATTGACACTTCGTGTACAGATTACACAATGTGTATCATCCTCCAGGAACATGTTGTAAACCAATATATACTGAAAAATGGATACAAATCATTTAAATCATTCATGTAATGTAATATTTTTAGAAGATATATATTAACCTGAGGAAATGAGTTTTTTATTTATCCTAATAAAAACAAATACACAGAGTGTAAAAGAGATAAATACCATGAAATATTACAAATATTATTTTTAAGAAGTGCCATGTGATTTATTTTTTATTCAATCTATTATATCATTCTTCTTCTCAATGTATAATGGTTCCCTAGATTATTAAGCCTTGATATCCTCCTCTTTAGATATCTCTTTTTTGTAATTTATCCCAGGAATTTCTTTGACCATGGATTTTCTTAATATATTATTATTCCTTTTTAGGGCTTTGGAATCATTGGACCGTGTTTTGGAATGATATTATTTATGATCTAGGTTTGATCTTGAACCATTATGCACCTTATTCCTCATTTTATATTACCATTTATTGTGTTCATTTTACCATTAGTTATTAGTATGATCTATAAATGATATCCCTATAGACTATTTAATTGAATAAATATGAAATATTGAAATTATTCCAACATAATTTGAAACTAAATTAACAAAATGATGAATTATATTTTTCTTTGGAATCTACTTTGATCAAAATGATTATGGCCTGGCTTATGGATATTATTTAGGGTTGTGAATACCTGATTATAAATTAATGATTGATGGATTAATATGTGATTAAAATTATATGGTATTTGGGGGAATCATCGATGTAGATTAAACATGGTTTGTGTGGTTTATTAAAATGACTAGAATGTATTTGTATTATAACGAAAGGATAAAAAACTTTGTAATTGAATGATAAATTGGAATTTTCCTAAATAAAAATTAAGCCTTTTTTTATATTATGATATTATTAATCTTATGGATTACTGCGATATATGTTTTAATGCTTATATAGCTGGATATTCCTAGTGATTCATGATATAATTCTATTATAGCTGGCTATGACTAGTAATTCATTGTGTAATTCTAATATAGAGGGATATACATTGTGATTCATGTTGATATTAATATATGTATAATGATACAAAGTGATACATGTTGACACGATTATATAGCATTATATTCCTTGATACTTTCTATAATGCTTATATACCACGAATGAGCATGATTTATTGTTGTATGGACTATATATTGAAATCATACATGGTTACATGACGAAATGATTTTATAATGGGATTGACCCGGTTTTTTTGTGATTGATGCCATGGTTATATAATTATGGTGGTCATGGTCATTATAGATGCACATAAACATTATAGAATGGAACTAAAGCATTTTAAGTTTTTCCATAGTTATAATCTAATGAGTAGAATAGTCGTGATACATGTTCAAATGAAATATTAAATGGAAACTAATAAGGATAAATTTATTTTAATTTAACTATTTGATAAATTAGTCCACATGTTTGTTTCATTATTTCACATAATTATTTTTAAACTCTTTATGTTTTTTCATCATTGTGTTGAAATATAGAGTTATACTCAAACCCAATTCGACCAAATATTCGGTATTATAATATATTACATAGATTCATGATGAAAAAAGATAAAATAACCTTGTTGTTGATTATTTTCATTATAGATGGTCTATATTTGGAGATTAGTCCGACATGGGGTTCAGGGATGGGGAAATTTGAGTAATTTTTATATTAGAAAATTCATTTATTTGTATTAGTTCTATAATGATATATAGCTAAATTTTATCTAGTCATGACATTATTCATTTATTTTTTATATGATTGTTTAGTTGATTTTAATGATTTTTCACTGATATTTAACTTCATTTTTGGTTGTATAGTCTCCCCACAATACTGGTGACACCCCCTCTACCAGTAGGAACTCTCTGGAATATGGGGGGTGGGGGATCTTGATATCTTATATCAAATTCTATCTAGACAAGTGTGAAGTGAGATTTTGGGGGTAGTTATTGGTTATATGATGATAAAATTCATATGAATCTAATTCATTTTTCATGGGTTATGTTACAATGAAATGATGAAATGATTATTGTTACTACCATTTTCCATAGGTTATGATGTAATGAAATGTTTTTGGACCCCATTTCACTTCATGGTTTATGATATGGTGACTCTTTTATGATTTTTTATTGAACTGACCCGAGTTACCCTCAAAACTGAGAACCTGACCTATTTTGTTACATACCCAAATGGTGATCCCATTCCTCATGGGATGGCGACAAGAACCCATGAATCGATCAACACAATATAGAGACTAATTTACTCCAATATGAAAAATGACATGAAATATATATATGCAAAAAGGATTAGTGGAATATGAACAAGTTATATTTTCCAAAACTGTAAGATAACTGTGCAAATTACAACTCAAATTTAGTCAAATACTCAAACGGAAAAGCCCAACTACAAAAGACTAAAACAAAAAAATATGCTATATGATGCTATGGATGGAGTCCCACCATCTTGACACTAGCTACCCAACTAGATGACACAAACCCCACATCCTCACAATGGTGCCTAGCCTTTCCATGCACAAGAAGACCAACAAAAGTCTTCACACTGTTGAATGGGTGTGTAGGCTGTGAGATAAAAGGTTCAATAGGATCCCCCTAGGTGTTCCTTAACAATCCTATGTAAAATATATCATCAATTCTCATTTTATGTAAATAATGTAGATGATAATAAGTGAATAATTTTTATTGAAATCATGTTAAAAATTTCCATTTTTCAACAGTTCTAAACCAAACCAGGAATGCCAATTTAAATGTAATTTTTTTCATATAATTTTTCAAAATCATAGACATGGATATCAAGGATAACCCAAAAAGACATGAAATAGAAAATCAAATAATAGGTATCAAAACACCAAGGAATAATATAGGTCCAGGACGCAGACTACTTGTACCATAATAATCGTGTTCAAAAAACAATTCCTAAAAAGCATGCCCAGGTATCAGAGTTTTTTTAATTTAGTAACCCCACCCCCCCAAAGACAATATCTATAAGGCCCCAGCCTTAAACCTTACTTAATATTGAGTTGTTAAAATATTACACATTGAGGAACTTTTCAGGTTTAGAGTTTTAGAGAATTAGATCATAAAACATGCATTACATTCCACATTTAAACAAAGTGGTTACATAAAAGATAGCATTCATTTTCCCATCAACGGAAACATATTTAAAATAAAACATGGATTCTTTCTTGACACTCCTTTGACACTATCATCATATCATTTACCCTTCCCTTGACCTATGAAAAACATTTCAAAAACATGGGATGAGCATAAAAAGCTCAGTAAGAGATATAAAAATATTTAAAGGAAACATGAGTACATGTATACATAAGAATGAAATCATACTTTACCCATAAAATATAATCACTTTAACATACCTCATAAAATAATGAATAAATCATAGAAATCATAAGACATAAAGGGTAACTTGAGGCATTCATAACATTCTTACGTAGGGAGTAACCCTCTTGGTTTCTTTTGGAATACCCACCACAGTATATTCCATAAATCTCTTCGGAGAAACCTTAACGTTTCACTCCTTCGCGTTACCCAATGCATTGGAGAGCTATATCAGGCTCACCCGCCATTAGTTTATCATAGAACCACACGTCTTCATAATAATTCCCAAGAACCAAAACATAACCATATCACATAAAACATTCATAAAGGAAACATAACATTTCCACTTTTCAATAACAAGATATCAATACAACACATTGATATAGAAACATTATGAAAACCATTTTCAATACCTAAATAAAATAAAAGTAAAACATGGTATTTATTTTTCTTTTAAAAAAAGGTATGGCTTGTAGAGGAATCCGAAACTCAAGTAATGGTCACGACCGTGGAGAATTCATTGTCGCCGCATACGTATTACAAAAACATTCCCTTTTTTCGTTTAGTAAAATTCTTAGTATAAAAAAAAGATTCCTTTTGGATAAACGTAAAATTAAAATGGGTTTATACACCGTATAAATGATAGTTGTGTATAAAACGAAATATGCCTCAATGAAAGGAGATTGAGACGAAGTCCCGTACAAAGACGGTATCCTTGGTTTAAGGATTAATCAATTTCATAATTATGTGTGACAAACGAATACACCAAATATAAGTGGATATTAAGTGTAGAACAATCATAGGTTATTCAAACATATTCATAGAACGAAATATTCAAGGAGTACAAGTTTTTTCCAAAGAATCAAATTTGGGTTAAGAAGTTTCCTTGCAAAAATTTGACAGCCTAACAGCGTTACTACAAAATTCAGAAAATGAGTTGATAAGAGATAAAAAGGGTATCTTATCACTTGGACATAAAATTTAAATCAATAAGGATATATAAGAACATAACCCAACATAATATTATATGAATTAAAAGACATAACAAAATAAGTCTTTTAAAAAGAGGAGGGTGAAAGGTTCCCTTACCGAGATGGGTATCATTCGAGACATGCACCCCGTGAAAGAAGGACAATACAAAATTGATGTAAATACTCATAAATAAAATTATATTACACAATGAGTAAAATAATGTGCATTACATACACCACTAAAATGAAATTGTGGCAAATGTAGCATAAATCTCATGGGAATAAAAGTGAGACGAAAAATCTCTTACGAAAACTCGGCAGCCTAACAACGCCACATAAAATTTACAAAAATGGATTGATTAGATCACATAGGGTATCTTATCATATTAACATAATGTCTACAAAAATAGGAATATAAATTAACATCCCCCAACATAACAAAGATGAGCTTAAATGAAGTGACATAAAGGAGAGTACTTAAAAAGAAAGAGAGGGGTTAGATCTCTTACAAAAAATCAGCAGCCTAAGGGCGCCACTCAAAACTTCCAAAATGGATTGATGAGAGAGAATAGGGTCTCTCATCATATGAACATAAAAACTACAGTATGAGTAATATAAAAGAATATCCCAATAACAAGAAGGATGATATTTAAAAGGAATGACATAAAAGAGTGTACTTAAAAAGAAAGTGAGGAGTAGGATCCCTTACCTCGGGTCCGACTTGACTCGATCGTTATTTAATCTCCCGAGTAATAAACATGAGATAATTTATACTTACATAAGAACCTTTTTCATGTTCATTATTCCTTTTATATAACTTATTACCATTTCATGAACACTATGTTATTATTTAAGCAAATAACGGTCGTTTTAACGATCATTGATACTTGAGTCAAAAATAAACTCTTTATAATTACAAGTAGTTCATGTGGTAAAATATAAATTATATCCAGAATTGTATACATGATGTAGATATCATATATATAATATATATCCAGTATATTCATGAATTTATAATATTACATAACATTTACAGTTAAGAAATGAAATGCACTGTTCATGGAGACGGTAAGCCGTACGTACGCATGAATGTTACTTCCATTTCTATTTCATATTTAATGGAATTAAAAAATAATGATACATAATATTATTTTAATTCCCGTATGGTATCATATATAATATCATTAAATATATTCTTTATACATAACACATATGATATTAACGAATCAAATCACTTTGAGGGGGCGGTAGTCCACACTTCCTTAAATGAAGATATCGCGTTTACCCATAATGGAAACCATAAAGGTATTCCATAAATGAAAAATACAGAAGCTTAAGTAAAACATAAACATATTATATATCATATAAATATATAGTGTCATCTTAATGGACACCTTTTAAGGTGTTAGAAGATTGTTGAACAATCATCGTTTCGTGAGGCAGAAATTCGCCATCCACAGAAACATTATGTTCTTTAACCATTAGATGTAGGTGTGTGTAAGTGTAGCTCAAATCCTTCTTATAAAAACATCATAGTATATTGAATATAATGTATTTGTTACAAAATAAATGAATAAAAAAGAGTTTAGGGGGTTGGAAAATAAAAATAAAACAAAAGGACACAAGTGAAGACATTACCGTAAAATCGGGTAACTCCATTTGTTTTGAGCTCAAAGGATTCCTTGAGAAGACTTCTGCCCAAAGTGTTGATTCAAGGAGTTATAGAGGGATGTGGAGAGAAAAAATGATCAGGGATTGGACGATCCAAAGGCTTTGGATGTGTGGATAAAGAGGTAGAGGTGGGGGCCTTTTATAAGAGGAGAGGAGGGGCACTCTTGGAAAGTAAAGAAATGTTACTTTATTTTAGAATGAGTTTCAGATTTTAATGGTCCCACATTGATGTGTTTCGAGGATAAGGTGATAAGGGTTCTAAATCAACCCATAAAATAGGATTTGGACAAGTTTAGGTCTTATATTTTACATTATATTTCCATTTTATTTAAATAGTTAAATAATGAGGTCATTGTTGCATCATCATGATGTCATAAATAATTTAATTTATATAATGTCTAAAAATTATAAAAAAAATACTATGATGTAGGAAATATTTTTAGATTTCTAATTAATATTTATAGTCCAAAAGATCATTTATTTAGACAAAATTAAAAATATTTTACTTAGGTGATACATTCTTTGTTACATTTAACATTCTTTAAAAATAAAAAGATAAAAAGTAACTTTCTCACAAAGGTGATTCCATAGGGACCCCATGTTTGGCACAAGGAATACCATGGTCGGCCATGAGACAACTAGTATCCTTAGGACACATTTTGTGGTCATTTTTTCTTATTATGATATTATCTTATTATGTTTAACTACCCAATTACTCATTAATCAAGATAATTAATGATAATTACCGTCGTTACTATTCATAATGTCCAAAAACAAGAATCTTAATTACATAATTTGGACCTTATGATTTCAAATATGGAATAAATTTTACCAAATTCCAAACACATAAATTGCAATAATTAATTTAAAAAAACTTCCCATTGTCAAAACAAATATGGGTTTCTTAGAAACAATATTTATGAAAAGTGTGGCACTTGTTTATGCCTAATTCCAAAGTGGAATTAATCCCAATGACCATAATTTAATTAAATGGTAAAAATTTATTCTAATTACACTTTAAATCAAATTAAAAAGTTAATATAACCATATAATTAAATTATATGAAAAAGCAATTTTGATGTAAAATGCAGTATTTTTCACTATTCATTAAAAAATGAACATTGTCAGAAAAATACCATAAATTAACCCAAGGTAAATTTCAATGTCCCAATCATAAATAATATGTTTATTTTAAAAAATAGAGCTTATTAAATTTCCAAAAAGTGTATTTAAAAGGGCTTCGCCATCAAAAGGCGGTTAATCGACCTTTTAAAGAATATTAGAATGTTTACGCTTAAAAACTGGATTCATTCACATTTTTAATCCTCTAAAATTTATTGTAAAGAGTAAAAATATTTGACAAACATATATAATAATTTTATAGTTAGTTATGTTCATTCCCTCCATTACAATGGCTAGGCGTTAACTACCATTTAAAATAATATTATTTTACTATTAGAGTGCAGCGTAAGATTTCCAAGAAACTCGTTATTGCGAATTGGGTACGCCATTGAGCATAGCGTCCCCTTTAATGTAATATTAATATTTTATTCACAAATATGGATAAATATAAAAATTTCATATTCTTTATTTACCTGGGGTGTTACATCCTTCCCCCCTTTTTTGGAATTGCGTCCTGACAATTTTTAAATTGGGCTCGGAAACATCCTTGAAAGTCCCACATCGGATCAAGAGTCAGTAAAACAATCAATTTAAAATAAATAATGAGAAGTACAGAGGTCACCTGAGTTAACCCATACTAGGATTGCATGTAGGAAAACATGGACATGGAGTAGAAAACATAGGGTCATGTTCTGATGGAGAGAGATAGAAAACATGTTTAGGAGAAAGTTAACCACAAGAAAATCACAAACTTGTGATGGATTAAACTGTATTCGATTGCCCATTAGGAAAAGTTAATACACAACATTTTCGTTTTTCTTTTGAGGAATTTATTCATAAGGAAACATAATTACTTATCATGTTGACATTCAACTTTTATTAGATTTCTTACAGAAACTCATATTTTCTCCAAAAGACGAGCATTTAGGAAGACTTGTTCACTATAATAAACTTCTAGAGAATCACTTAATCCAAAAAAGAGAACTATATACTTCCCATGTCATTAGACTTTACCCAAAACTAAAACCAAAATGTTTAGTAAAATCTCAGATAATCCAGAAAAGGATAACCCTTTATAAAAAGAAAATCTATTCTTAATCTCCAAAATTTGTCCAACAAAACCCAAAGTTCAATGAGGACCATATGATAAAAAATTTGTCCATATAATTCTTCAAATTAAACTAAAATAAATTTAAACACAAATATTTTAAGGATTTAGTCACATAGTCTTCCAAGGTACAAATTAACTTTTATCTCCAAATAACATCACTTTCTCTTAAATTCCCATATTGAAAAGTAAATTACCTAATCACATATCCTCGATGATAGGTTAATCATTTCCATAGATAACCCAAAATAAACTTACTCTTGATTCCTAAAATCATCTAACTATAAATAATTAGTCAAACTAACCAGGGACTTCACATAGTCCAGTGGTAGGTGATAAATACCAGTTGCACTTTGGTTGTGGGTTTGATTCCCGCATCTTTGTCCGACGCACCGAGTTGTCACATGGTCTGCGTGTTGTCCTTTTTCCAAAACTATATAATTCTTAAAACATTCCCCAAAACGAGATAAAATCTTCAAAAATGATCATAACATATTTTAACCTCAAGTTTATCTCATGCCTTTCATTTTCCGTCATAACATATAATAACCCATAATTACCTCAAAAGTAAGGATCATATAAACTCTAATGGTTACCTTTATAATTATTACCTGAATTTCCACATCTATTGTCATCTTGTACATGATGCATTATAGATCATACGATGGTTCAAGTGGTTGATCATGACTCTTTGATAGTTGGTTTAGAACAACCATGAGTTTCCTCATTGAATCCCCCATTATATCTAGTATCTTATTCAGAGATCCACCACAGTTTACTTCAAACCTGTTGTCTCTTTGGTCCCTGCTAGATACATCCATTCACTAAAAATAGAAATGTTAGTGTGAGTATATCAACAAAACCATCATGTACTAATGAGAAAGGTAAACACTAAGATATACTTACTCATTCACTTTATCTAAAACTAGGACTCTTTTTGAAATCATAACCATTATGGTTATGTCACTTGTGCTTAGAGAATACCCTAACCTCTAAAGTTATCTAAACCGACCTTTGATACCAACTATAAGGCCCCAGCCTTAAACCTTACTTAATCTTGAGTTATTACAAGATTACAAATTGAGGATCTTTTTAGGTTTAGAGTTTTATAGAATTAGATCATAAAACATGCATTACATTCCACATTTAAACAATGTGGTAACATAAAAGATACTATTCATTTTTCCCATCAATGGAAATATATTTAACATAAAACATGGATTCTTTCTTGACACTTCCTTGACACTATCATCATATCATGTACCCTTCCCTTGACCTGTGAAAAACATTTCAAAAACATGGGATGAGCATAAAAAGCTCAATAATAGATATAAAAATATGGAAAGGAAACATGAGTACATGTATACATAAGAATGAAATTATACTTTACCAATAAATCATAATCACTTTATCAAACCTCATAAAATCATGAATAAATCATAGAAATCATAAGACATAAAAGGTAACTTGATGCATTAATAACATTCTTAGGTAGGGAGTAACCCTCTTGGTTACGTTTGGAATACCCACCACAGTATATTCCATAAATATTTTCAGAGAAACCTTAACGTTTCACTCCTTCGCGTTACCCAATGCATTGGAGAGCTATATCGGGCTCACCCACCCTTAGTTTATCACAGAACCACCCGTCTTCATAATAATGCCCGAGAACCACAACATAACCATTTCACATAAAACATGCATAAAGGAAACATAACATTTCCACTTTTCAATCAAAGATATCAATACAACACATTGATATAAAAACATTATGAAAACAATTTTCAATAACGAAATAAAAAAAAATTAAAACATGGTATTTATTTTTCTTTTAAAAAAGGTATTGCTTGTAGAGGAATCTGAAACTCAAATAATGGTCATGATAGTGGAGAAGTCGTTGTCGCCGCATACGTATGACAAAAACATTCCCTTTTGTCGTTTAGTAAAATTCATAGTATAAAAAAAAGATTCTTTTTAGATAAACGTAAAAGTCAAATGGGTTTATACACCATATAAAAGATAGTTGTGTATAAAACGAAATATGCCTCAATGAAAGGAGATTGTGACGAAGTCCCATACAAAGACGATATCCCTGGTTTAAGGATAAATCAATTTCATAATTATGTGTGACAAACGAATACACCAATTATAAGTGGATATTAAGTGTAGAACAATCAGAGGTTATTCACACATATTCATAGAACGACATATTCAAGGAGTACATGTTTATCCCAAAGAATCAAATTTGGGTTAAGAAGTTCCCTTGCAAAAATTTGGCAGCCTAACGGCGTCACTACAAAATTCAGAAAATGAGTTGATTAGAGATAAAAAGGGTATCTCATCACTTGGACATAAAATTTAAATCAATAAGGATATAGAAGAACATAACCCAACATAATATTATATGAATTAAAAGACATAACAAAAGAAGTCTTTTAAAAAGAGGAGGGTGAAAGGTTCCCTTACCGACATGGGTATCTTTCGAGACATGCACCCAGTGAAAGAAGGACAATACAATATTGATGTAAATACTCATAAATGAAATTATATTACACAATGAGTAAAATAATGGGAATTACAAACACCAATAAAAGGAAATTGTGGCAAATGTAGCATAAATCTCATGGGAAAAAAAGTGAGATGAAAAATCTCTTATGAAAACATGGCAGCCTAACAGCGCCACATAAAACATACAAAAATGGATTGATTAGATCATATAGGGTCTCTTGTAATATTAACATAACGTCTACAAAAAGAGGAATATAAAAGAACATCCCCCAACATACCAAATAGGAGCTTAAAAGAAGTGACATAAAGGAGAGTACTTAAAAAGAAAGAGAGGGGTTAGATCTCTTACGAAAAATCAGTAGCCAAACGGCACCACTCAAAACTTTCAAAATGGATTGATGAGAGAGAATAGGGTCTCTCATCATATGAACATAAAAATTACAGTAAGATTAATATAAAATAATATCCTAATAACAAGAATGATGATATTTAAAAGGAATGTCCTAAAAAAGTGTACTTAAAAAGAAAGAGAGGAGTAGGATCCCTTACCTCGGGTCCTACTTGAATCGATCGTTCTGTAATCTCCTGAATAATAAACTTGAGACAATTTATACTTACATAATAACCTTTTTCATGTTCATTATTCCTTTTATATAACTTATTAACATGTCATGAACACTATGTTATTATTTAAGCTAATAACGGTCGTTTTAACGATCATTGATACTTGAGTCAAAAATAAACTCTTTATAATTACAAGTAGTTCATGTGGTAAAATATAAATTATATCCATAATTTTATTCATGAGGTAGATATCATATATATCATATATATCCAGTATATTCATGCATATATAATATTACATAACATTTACAGCTAAGAAATGAAATGCACCGTTTATGGAGACGATAAGCCGTACGTACGCATGAACGCTACTTCCATTTCTATTTCATATTTAATGGAATTAAAACATAATGATACATAATATTATTTTAATTCCAGTATGGTATAATATATAATATCATTAAATATATTCTTTATACATACCACATTTGGTATTAATGAATCAAATCACTTTGAGGGGGTGGTAGTCCACACTTCCTTAAATGAAGATATCACGTTTACCCATAATGGAAACCATAAAGGTATGCCATAAATGAAAATTACAGAAGCATAAGTAATACATAAACATATTATATATCATATAAATATATAGTGTCATCTTAATGTCCACCTTTTAATGTGTTAGAAGAATGTTGAACAATCATCGTTTCGTGAGGCAGAAATTCGCCATCCACAGAAACATTATGTTCTTTAACCATTAGATGTAGGTGTGTGTAAGTGTAGCTCTAATCATTCTTATAAAAACATCCTAGTATATTGAAGATAATGTATTTGTTACAAAATAAATGAATAAAAAAGTGCTTAGGGGGTTGGAAAAGAAAAATAAAACAAAAGGACACAAGTGAAGACATTACCTTAAAATCGGGTAACTCTCTTTGGTTTGAGCTCAAAGGCTTCCTTGAGAAGACTTCTGCCCAAAGTGTTGATTCAAGGAGTTATAGAGGGATGTGGAGAGACAAAATGAGCAGGGGTTGGACGAGCCAAAGTCTTTGGAAGTGTGGATAAGGAGGTATAGGTGGGGGCCTTTTATAAGAGGAGAGGAGGGGCACTCTTGGAAAGTAAAGAAATGTTACTTTATTTTAGAATGAGTTTCGGATTTTAATGGTCCCACATTGATGTTTTTAGAGGATAAGGTGATAAGGGTTATAAATCCACCCATACAATAGGGTTTGGACATGTTTAGGTCTTATATTTTACATTATCTTTCCATTTTATTTAAATCGTTAAATAATGAGGTCATCACTGCATCATCATGATGTCATATATAATTTAATTTATTAAATGTCTAAAAATTATAAAAAAAGTACTATGATGTAGGAAATATTTTTATATTTCTAATTAATATTTATAGTCTAAAATATCATTTATGTAGACAAAATTAAAAATATTTTACTTAGGTGATACATTCTTTGTTACATTTAACATTCTTTAAAAATAAAAAGATAAAAAGTCACTTTCTCACAAAAGTGATTCCATGGGGCCCCCATGTTTGGAACAAGGCATCCCATGGTCGGACAGGAGACAAACAGTATACTTAGGACACATTTTGTGGTCATTTTTTATTATTATGATATTATCTTATTATGTTTAACTACCCGATTCCTCATTAATCAAAATAATTAAAGATAATTACCATCATTACTATTCATAATGTCAAAAAACAAGAGTCCTAATTACATAATTTGGACCTTCAGATTTCAAATATGTAATCCATTTTACCAAATTCCAAACACATAAATTGCAATAATTAATTTAGAAAAACTTCCCATTGTCAAAACAAATAGCGGGTTTCTTAGAAACAATATTTATGAAAAGTTTGGCACTTGTTTATGCCTAATTCCAAAGTGAAATTACTCCCAATGACCATCATTTAATTAAATGGTAAAAATATATTCTACTTACACTTTAAAACAAATTAAAAAGTTAATATAAACATATAATTAAATTATATGAAAAATCAATTTTGATGTAAAATGCAGTATTTTTCACTATTCGTTGAAAAATGAACATTGTTAGAAAAATACCAAAAATTAACCCAAGGTAAATTTCAATATCCCAATCATAAATAATATGTTTATTTTGAAAAATAGATCTTATAAAATTTCCAAAAAGTGGATTTAAAAGGGGTTCTCCATCAAAGGGGGTTAATCGACATTTTAAAGAATATTAGAATGTTTACGCTTAAAAACTGGATTCATTCACATTTTTAATCCTCTAACATTTATTGTAAAGAGTAAAAATATTTGAAAAACATATATAATCATATTGTAGTTAGTTCTGTTCATTCCCGCCATTACAATGGCTAGGCGTTAACTACCATTTAAAATAAACTTATTTTATTATTATAGTGCAACGTAAGATTCCCAAGAAACTCATTGTTGCGTATTGGGTACGCCATCGATCATAGCGTCCCCTTTAAAGTAATATTAATATTTTACTCACAAATATGGATAAATATCAAAATGTCATATTCCTTATTTACCTGGGGTGTTACATCCTTCCCCCCTTTTTTGGAATTACGTCCTCGCAATTTTAAAATTGGGCTCGGAAACATCCTTGAAAGTCCCACATCAGAACAAGAGTCAGTAAAACAATCACTTTAAAATAAATAATGAGAAGTACGGAGGTCACTCGAGTTAACCCATACTAGGATTCCATGTAGGAAAACATGGACATGGAGGAGAAAACATAGGGTCATGTTATGATGGAGAGTGATAGAAAACATGGTTAGGGGAAAGTTAACCCCAAGAAAATCACAAACTTGTGATGGGTTAAACTGTATTCGATTCCCCATTAGTAAAAGTTAATAGAAAACATTTTTGTTTTTAATTTGAGGAATTTATTCATAAGGAAACATAATTACTTATCATGTTGACTTTCAACTTTTATTAGATTTCTTACACAAACTCATATTTTCTCCAAAAGACAAGAATTTAGGAAGAGTTGTTCACTATAATCAACGTCTAGAGGATCACCTAATCCAAAAAAGAGAACTATATACTTCCCATGTCTTTAGACATTAACCAAAACCAAAACCAAAATGGTTAGTAAAAGATCAGATAATCCAGAAAAGGATAACCCTTTATAAAAAGAAAATCTATTCTTAATCTCCAAAATTTGTCCAACAAAACCCAAAGTTCAACGAGGACCATTTGATAAACAATTTGTCCATAAAATTCTTCAAAGTAAACCAAAATAATATTTAAACCCAAATATTTGAAGGATTTAGTCACATATTCTTCCAAGGTACAAATTAACTTTTATCTCCAAATAACATCAGTTGCTCTTAAATTCTCATATTGAAATGTAAATAACCTAATCACATATACTTGATGATGGGTTAATCATTTCCATAGATAACCCAAAATAATCTTACTCTTGATTCCTTAAATCATCTAACTAAAAATAATTAGTCAAACTAACCAGGGACTTCACATAGTGCAGTGGTAGGCGATAAATACCAGTCGCACTTTGGTTGTGGGTTTGATTCCCGAATCTTTGTCCGACGCGACGAGTTGTCACATGGTCTGCATGTTGTCCTTTTTCCAAAACTATATAATTCTTAAAACATTCACCAAAATGAGATAAAATCTTCAAAAATGATCATAACATATTTTAACCTCAACTTTATCTCGTGCCTTTCATTTTCCATCATAACATATAATAACCCATAATTACCTCAAAAGTAAGGATCATATAAACTCTAATGGTTACCTTTATAATTATTACCTGAACTTCCAGATCGATTTTCATATCGTACATGATGCATTACAGATCATACCATGGTTCAAGTGGTTGATCATGACTCCTTGATAGTTGGTTTAGAACAACTATGAGATTCCTCATTGAATCCCCCATTTTATCTAGTATCTTAATCAGAGAACCACCACAGTTTACTTCAACATTATTGTCTCTTTGGTCCCTGCTAGATCTATCCATTCACTAAAAATAGAAATGTCAGTGTGAGTATATCAACAAAACCATCATGTACTAATGAGGAAGGTAATCACTAAGATATACTTACTCATTCACTTTATCTAAAACTAGGACTCTTTCTGAAATCATAACCATTATGGTTATGTCACTTGTGCTTATAGAATACCCTAACCTCTAAAGTTATCTAAACCGAACTTTGATACCAACTATAAGGCCCCATCCTTAAACCTTACTTAATCTTGAGTTATTACAAGATTACACATTGAGGATATTTTCAGGTTTAGAGTTTTATAGAATTAGATCATAAAACTTGCATTACATTGCACATTTAAACAAAGTGGTTACATAAAAGATAGTATTCATTTTTCCCATCAACGGAAATATATTTAAAATACAACATGGATTCTTTCTTGACACTACTTTGACACTATCATCATATCATGTACCCTTCCCTTGACCTGTGAAAAACATTTCAAAAACTTGGGATGAGCATAAAAATGCTTAGTAAGGGATATAAAAATATTGAAGGGAAACATGAGTACATGTATACATAAGAATGAAATCATACTTTACCCATAAACCATAAGAACATTAACAAACCTCATAAAATCATGAATAAATCATTGAAATCATAAGGCATAAAAGGTAACTTGAGGCATTCATAACATTCTTACGTAGGGAGTAACCCTCTTGGTTATGTTTGGAATACCCACCATAGTATATTCCCTAAATATCTTCGGAGAAACCTTAACGTTTCACTCCATCGCGTTACCCAATGCATTGGAGAGATATATCGGGCTCACCTGCCCTTAATTTATCACGGAACCACCCGTCTTCATAATAATTCCTGAGAACCACAACATAACCATATCACATAAAACATGCATAAAGGAAACATAACATTTCCACTTTTCAATCACGAGATATCAATACAACACATTGATATAAAAAAATTATGAAAACCATTTTCAATACTGAAATAAAAGAAAATTAAAACATGGTATTTATTTTTCTTTTAAAAAATGGTATGGCTTGTAGAGGAATCCGAAACTCAAATAATGGTCACGACGGCGGAGAAGTCGTTGTCGCCGCATACGTATGACAAAAACTATCCCTTTTGTCATTTAGTAAAACACTTCGTATAAAAAAAGATTCCATTTGGATAAACGTAAAATTCAACGGGGTTTATACACCGTATAAAAGATAGTTGTGTATAAAATGAAATATGCCTAAATGAAAGGAGATTGAGACAAGGTCCCATACAAAGACGGTATCCTTGGTTTAAGGATAAATCAATTACATTATTATGTGTGAAAAATGAATACACAAAATACAAATGGATATTAAGTGTAGAACAATTAGAGGTTATTCAAACATATTCATAGAATGACATATTCAAGGAGTATAAGTTTGTCCTCAAGAATCAAATATGGGTTACGAAGTTCCCTTGCAATAATTTGACAGCCTAACGACGTCACTACAAAATTCATAAAATGAGTTGATGAGAGATAAAAAGGGTATCTCATCACTTGGACATAAAATTTAAATCAATAAGGATATAGAAGAAAATATCCCAACACAATAGTATGTGAATTAAAATACATAACAAAAGAAGTCTTTTAAAAAGAGGAGGGTGAAAGGTTCCCTTACCGACATGTGTATCTTTAGAGACATGCACCCCGTGAAATAAAGACAATAAAACATTGATGTAAATACTCATAAATGAAATTATATTACACAATTAGTAAAATAATTGTCATTACATACTCCACTCAAAGGAAATTGTGGCAAATGTAGCATAAATCTCATGGGAATAAAAGTGAGATGAAAAATCCCTTACGAAAACTCGGGAGCCTAACATCGCCACATAAAACTTACAAAAATGGATTGATGAGATCATATAGGGTCTCTAATCATATTAACATAAAGTTTACATAAAGAGGAAGATAAAAGAACATCCCCCAACATAACAAAGAGGAGATTAAAATAAGTGAAATAAAGGAGAGTACTTAAAAAGAAAGATAGGGGTTAGATCTCTTACGAAAAATCAGCAGCCTAACGGCGCCACTCAAAACTTCCAAAATGGATTGATGAGAGAGAATAGGGTCTCTCATCATATGAACATAAAAATTACAGTAAGATTAATATAAAATAATATCCTAATAACAAGAATGATGATATTTAAAAGGAATGTCCTAAAAAAGTGTACTTAAAAAGAAAGAGAGGAGTAGGATCCCTTACCTCGGGTCCTACTTGAATCGATCGTTCTGTAATCTCCGGAATAATAAACTTCAGACAATTTATACTTACATAATAACCTTTTTCATGTTCATTATTCCTTTTATATAACTTATTAACATGTCATGAACACTATGTAATTATTTAAGCTAATAACGGTCGTTTTAACGATCATTGATACTTGAGTCAAAAATAAACTCTTTATAATTACAAGTAGTTCATGCGGTAAAATATAAATTATATCCAGAATTGTATTCATGATTTAGATATCATATATATCATATATATCCAGTATATCCATGCATTTATAATTTTACATAACATTTATAGTTGAGAAATGAAATGCATCGTTCATGGAGACGGTAAGCCGTACGTACGCATGAACTCTACTTCCATTTCTATTTCATATTTAATGAAATTAAAACATAATGATACATAATAGTATTTTAATTCCAGTATGTTATAATATATAATATCATTAAATATATCCTTTATTCGTACCACATATGGTCTTAACAAATTAAATCACTTTGAGGGGGCGGTAGTCCTCATTTCCTTAAATGAAGATATAACGTTTACCTATAATGGAAACCATAAAGGTATGCCATAAATGAAAAATACAGAAGCTTAATTAAAACATAAACATATTATATATCATATATAAATATAGTGGAATCTTAATTTTCACCTTTGAATGTGTTAGAAGAATGTTGAACAATCATCGTTTCGTGAGGCAGAAATTCGACATCCACAGAAATAGTATGTTCTTTAACCATTAGATGTAGGTGTGTGTAAGTGTAGCTCTAATAATTCTTATAAAAACATCCTAGTATATTGAAGATACTGGAGTTTTTACAAAATAAATGAATAAAAAAGAGTTTAGGGGGTTGGAGAAGCAAAATAAAACAAAAGGACACAAGTGAAGACATTACATTAAAATCGGGTAACTCCCTTTGGTTTGAGCTCAAAGGCTTCTTTGGGAAAACTTCTGCCCAAATTGAGGATTCAAGGAGTTAGAGAAGGATGTGGAGAGACAAAATGGGAAGGGTTTGTCTGATCCATGGACTTTTTAAGTGTGGGTAAGGAGGTAGAGTTGGGGGCCTTTTATAAGAGGAGAGGAGGGACACTCTTGGAAAGTAAAGAAATGTTACTTTATTTTAGAATGAGTTTCGGATTTTAATGGTCCCACATTGATTTTTTTAGAGGCTCAGGTGATAAGGGATCTAAATCCACCCATAAAATAGTTTTTGGACATGTTTAGGTCTTAGATTTTACATTATCTTTCCATTTTATTTAAATCGTTAAATAATGAGGTCATCGCTGCTTCATCATGATGTCATAAATAATTTAATTTATTTAATGTCTAAAAATTATAAAAAAACTATTATGATGTATGAAATATTTTTAGATTTCTAATTATTATTTATAGTCTAAATGATCATTTATGTAGACAAAATTAAAAATATTTTACTTAGGTGATAAATTCTTTGTTACATTTAACATTCTTTAAAAATAACAAGATAAAAACTCACTTTCTCACAAAAGTGATTCCATGGGGCCCCCAAGTTTGGCACAAGGAATCACTTGGTCGTAAATGAGACAACCCATAGCCTTAGGACACATTTTGTGGTCATTTTTTATTATTATGATATTATCTTATTATCTTTAACTACCCGATTACTCATTAATCAAGATAATTGAAGATAATTACCGTCGTTACTATTCATAATGTCCAAAAACAAAAGAGTCTTAATTACATAATTTGGACGTTATGATTCCAAATATTTAATCCATTTTACCAAATTAGAAACACATAAATTGAAATAATTAATTTAAAAAAACTTCCTGTTGTCAAAACAAATAGCGGGTTTTTTAGAAACAATATTTGTGAAAAGTTTGGCACTTGTTTATGCCTAATTCCAAAGTGAAATTATTCCCAATGACCATAATTGAATTAAATGGTAAATATATATTCGAATTAAACTTTAAAACAACTTAAAAAGATAATATAACCTTATAATTAAATTATATGAAAAAGAAGTTTTGATGTAAAATGCAGTATTTTTCACTATTCATTGAAAAATGAACATTTTCAGAAAAATACAAAAAATTAACCCAATGTAAATTTCAATGTCCCAATCATAAATAATATGTTTATTTTAAAAAATAGAGCTTATAATATAAGGACCCAGCCTTAAAACATACTTAATCTTGAGTTATTACAAGATTACACATTGAGGATCTTTTCGGGTTTAGAGTTATAGAGAATTAGATCATAAAACATGCATTACATTCCACATGTAAACAAAGTGGTTACATAAAGATACTATTCTTCTTTCCCATCAATTGAAACATATTTAAAATAAATCATGGATTATTTCTTGACACATCCTTGACACTATCATCATATCATGTACCTTTCCCTTGACCTGTGAAAAACATTTCAAAAAAACTTGGGATGAGCATAAAAAGCTCAGTAAGGGATATAAAAATATGGAAAGGAAACATGGGTACATATATACATAAGAATGAAATCATACTTTACCCATAATACATAAGCACTTTAACATACCTCATCAAATCATGAATAAATCATAGAAATCATAAGACATAAAGGTAACTTGAGGCATTCATAACATTCTTACATAGGGAGTAACCCTCTTGGTTACATTTGGAATACCCATCACAGTATATTCCATAAATCTCTTCGGAGAAAACTTAACGTTTCACTCCTTCGCGTTACCCAATGCATTGGAGAGCTATATCGGGCTCACCCGCCCTTAGTTTATCACAAAACCACCTGTTTTCATAATAATTCCCAAGATCCTCAACATAATCATATCACATAAAACATGCATAAAGGAAACATAACATTCCCAACATTCAATCACAAGATATCAATACAACACATTGATATAAAAACATTATGAAAACCATTTTTTATACCAAAATAAAAGAAAATTAAATCATGGTATTTATTTTTCTTTTAAAAAGAAGGTATGGCTTGTAGAGGAAGCTGAAACTCAAATAACAGCCACGACAGCGGAGAAGTCGTTGTCGCCGCATACGTACGACAAAAACATTCCCTTTTGTAGTTTAGTAAATGCTTTGTATAAAAATATTCCTTTTGAATAAATGTAAAAGTCAAAGGGGTTTATACACCGTATAAAAGAAAGTTGTGTATAAATAAAAATATGCCTCAATGAAAGGAGATTGAGACGAAGTCCCATACCTCGGGTCCAACTTGAATCGATCATTCCTTAATGTCCTGAATAATAAACTTTAGTTAATTTATACTTCTTTAAGAACCTTTTTCAAGTTCATTATTCCTTTTATAACACTTATTGTCATGTCATGAACACTATGTAATTATTTAAGTTAATAACGGTCGTTTTAACGATCATTGGTACTTGAGTCAAAAATAAATCCTTTATAATTACATGTTGTTCATGTATCCATTATATCCAGAATTATAATCATTATGTATATGTCATATATATCCAGTATATACATGCATTTATAATATTACATAATCATTTAGAGATAAGAAATGAAATGCACCGGTCATGGAGACGGTAAGCCGTACATACGCATGAACGCTACTTTAATTTTTATTTTGTTTTTTATAGAATGGAATCATAATTATATAAAAGTATATTATAATTCCAGTATAATATCATATATAATATCATAGTTCCATCCTTTATACGTCCCACATATGGTATTTAACGAATCAATCACTTTGAGGGGGCGGTAGTCCGCACTTCCTTAAATGAAGATATCGCGTTTACCCATAATGGAAACCATAATGGTATGACCAAAATGAAAAACACAGAAGCATAAGGATAACATACACATATTATATATCATATATAAATATAGTGACATCTTAATGGCCACCTTTGAAGGTGTTGAAATAATGTTGAACAATCATCGTTTCGGGAGGCATAAATTTCCCATCCACGGAAACAGTATGTTTGTTAACCATTATATGTAGTTGTGTGTAAGTGTACCTCGAATACATATTATAACAACATCCTAGTATATTTAGGATACTGGATTTTTTACAAAAGAAAAGAATAAAAATAGTTTAGGGGGTTGGAGAAGCAAAATAAAACAAAAGGACTCAAAAGAAGACATTACCTTAAAATCGGGTAACTCCCTTTGGTTTGAGATCAAAGGCTTCCTTGGGAAGACTTCTTCCCAAAGTGAGGCTTCAAGGAGTAATAGAGGGAAGTGGAGAGACAAAATGGGCAGGGGTTGGCCGAGCCAAAGGCTTTGGGAGTGTAGGTAAGGAGGTAGAGGTGGGGGCCTTTTATAAGAGGAGAGGAGGGGCACTCTTGGAAAGTAAAGATAAGTTACATTATTTTAAAATGAGTTTCGGATTCAAAAGGTACCACATTTATATAATTCGATGATAAGTTTATAAGGGATCTAAATCCACTCATCCAATTGGTTTTGCCCAGGTGTAGGTTTTAGAGTTTACATTAACTTTCCATTTTATTTAAATCGTTAAATAATGAGGTCATCGCTGGATTATCATGATGTCATTAATAATTAAATTTATATAATGTCTCAAAATTATATAAAAATTACCATGATGTAGGAAATCTTTTTATCTTTATAAGGAATATTTATAGTCAAAAATCTGACTTGTATGTCCCCATGTAAAAATTGTTTTAGTAAAATAACTCATGTTTGTGTCATTTTTACTTTAATATTAAATAAAAAGTTATTTATGTCATTTCCCAACCAAAGTGGCTCCATGGGGTCCCCAAGTTGACCCATGGCTTGTCTTGGTCGGCCATGACACAAAAAATGAGGGTAGGACATGTTTCAAGCTCATCTCATTTTATTAAAGCATTATTTTTACCTTAAACTACATTAATTACCTCTAATCGCGATTAAGAACTAAATAAGTTACTATTCACCAAAAAATTATTTTAATCCCATTGAACCAAATTTTACTTCTTAATGACAACCATGTATGTCGGATTTTTTAAAATCAAAACACAGAAGTGGAAAAGTTTCATTTAAACGAAAAATCTGTTTCTTTAACTACCACTTAGTGGTTTCACTATTCATCAAAAATTGAAGTTTTGCAGAAAATTACCAAAAATTCACCCTAAGCTATATTTGATATTCCGAATTCAAAAATGAAGTCTATTTTACAAAATTCAAAACATATAGGTCACATTAATTAAATTAATAATTAATTCCCGCTGTCATGACAAATAGCATGTTTTTATGAAACAATAAGTATCAAAAGATTGACACTAGTTTAAGTCTAATTTCAAAGTGAAATTGATTCCAATGACCACCATTGGATTAAATGGTAAAAATATATTCTAATTTCACTTAAAAACCAATTCAAAATATAATCTAATCATATAAATAAATTAGATTAAAAAGCAGTTTTGATGTAAAATGTAGTATTTTTCACTATTTATTAAAAAATGAACTTTATCGGAAAAATAAAAAAAATTCACAAAATGTAAAATTTGATGTCCCAATCATAAATAATAATTTTATTTTGACAAACATAGCTTTTAAAATTGTCAAAAGATAGATTTAAGAAGGGATTGCCATCAATAGGCAGTAAAACAATCTTTTAAGAATATTAGTGTATTCCATGCATAAGAATGTATTTATTTTCATTTTAAGCATCTAAAACACTATATAATTAATTAATAGACATAGATAAAAATATCTAATATTCATTACTTATTTGGGATGTTACATCCTTCCCCCCTTTATAAAATGTTTTCCCCGCAATTTATTTACTTATAAAATAAATGGGGGTACTTATCCCTCATTGCATTTTCAGATTCCCATGTTGCCTCTTCCATCATGTGGTTTTTCCACAAAACCATTACCTGGTGAATCACCTTATTTCGTAACACTTGCTCCCTGTGGTCAAGAATCTGGACCGGTTGTTCCTCATTATATAGGTTCTCTTCTAGCTGAACTACCTCTAGACTCAAAACATGAGATGGATCTGGCATGTACTTTCTCAACATAGAAACGTGAAAAACATTGTGTACCTGAGGTAAACTCGGAGGTAAAGCCACCCGGTATGCAACTGATCTAACTCTCTCGAGAATTTCATATCGTCCAATAAACCTTGGACTCATCTTTCCTTTCTTACCAAATCTCATCAAACTTTTCCAAGGAGAAACCTTGAGAAAAACATGATCACCTACCTCAAAAGATAGATCCTTCCACCTGTTGTCCGCATAACTCGTTTGCCTGCTATGAGCTGTTCTCATGTGCTTCTGAATCAGCTGAACTTTTTCTGCCATCTCTTCTACCAATTCTGGTCCCATCAACTTCCTTTCACCCAATTCATCCTAGAAAGCTGGAGTTCGACACCGCTTCCCATATAATGCCACAAATGGTGCCATCTGTATACTGGAATGAAAACTATTATTATATGAAAATTAAACCAAAGAAAGATGTTGGTCCCAACTTCCCTGATAATCCATAGAGCAAGAACGTAGCATATCCTCCAAGGTCTGAATTGTTCGTTCTGACTGTCCATCTGATTTAGGATGAAAAGCTGTACTAAAATTTAATTCAGTACCCAAAGACTTTTGAAGGCCTTTACAAAAGTTAGAAGTGAACCTGGGATCACGATCAAATACAATGGATAGAGGAACTCCATGTAACCTGACTATCTCTTTAATATACAAACGGTAAAGTTGATCGAGGGAAAACGTATCTCTTATAGCAAGGAAATGAGAAGATTTAGTCAAGTGATCAACAATAACCCAGATTGCATTATTACCTCGAGATTTCTTCCGTAATCCCACAACAAAGTCCATGGATATATTTTCCCATTTCCACTCTGGCACTAGTAAAGGCTGAAGCATCCCTTTCGGTAACTGCCTCTCTACTTTAACCTGTTGACATGTCAAACACTTCACAGTAAAATCAGCAGTATCTCTTTTCATTCCATCCCACTAGTAATACTCCCGCATATCTCTGTACATCTTAGTACTGCCAGGATGAACTGTAAGCGGAGAACTATAAGCTTCACATAACAACTCTCTCTTCAACTGTTAATCACAAGGCACACACAATCTCTTCCCAAATCTCAAAACACAATCATTATCATTGTTGAATTCAGGCAACTTACCTTTCTGAACAAGCTCTACCTTTTTCAGCACCTCACTGTCTTGCTTCTGTGCTTGCTTGATTCTATCTGATAGAGATGATCTCACTGATACCTGAAACAAAACAGAATAACTTCCTGCACCAACAACTTCTATGCCAAAGTTCATCGAATCCTTAACCAAAGGATAACGTTCCAAACGCAACATTGCTAATGAAGCATTACTTTTTTGACTCAAAGCATCATCCACTTTATTTTCTTTTCCTGTATGGTAATGAATTGTACAATCATAATCCTTGATTAATTCTAGCCATCTCCTTTGTCTCATGTTCAATTCTTTCTGAGTGAATATATACTTTAAACTTTTGTAATCGGTATATATTTCACACTTTACTCCATACAAATGATGCCTCGAAATTTTTAAAGCAAAAAAAAAAACAGCTAATTCCAAATCATGTGTAGGGTAATTTACCTCCTAAGTTTTCAACTGTCGTGAAGCATAAGCAATTACCTGATCATTCTGCATTAGGATTCAACCAAGTCTTTTGAATGAAGCATCGCTGTAGATAACAAACTCACCATTCCTAGAAGGTAGTGCTAAAACTGGAGCATTCACCAATCTTCTTTTCAATTCCTGAAAACAATCATCAGATTCTTTTGTCCAGATAAACTTAACACCCTTCCGAGTTAGCCTAGTCATTGGACTAGATAACCGTGAAAAAATTCTAACAAACCTTCGGTAATAGCCTGCCAAACCAAGGATGCTACGAATCTCAGTTACATTTGTGGGTCTTCGCCAGTCTTCCACAACTTTTGTTTTTGCAGGATCAACAGTTATCCCATCTTTAGAAACAATGTGACCAAGGAAAGAAATTTGTTGCAACCAAAACTCACACTTGATGAATTTCTCATATAATTTCTTTTCTATTAAGTTTTGCAAGATAACCCTTAAATGTATTTCATGCTCCTCTTTACTTTTAGAAAACACCAAAATATCATCAATAAAAATCACCACAAACTTATCCAAGAACTCATGGAAAATTCTATTCATTATGTCCATGAATACAACAGGTGCATTGGTTAGCCCAAAAGGCATTACTACAAATTCATAATGGCCATATCTTGTACGAAACGCGGTCTTCGGAACATCTGCTTCCTTTACCTTCACCTGATGGTACCTTGATCTCAAGTCAATATTTGAAAAATACTAAGCTCCCTGGAGCTCATACAACTTCATTTGATGGCCCGACATCTGCTGAAGTAGTTGCAAAGGATTTCACCACCCCTTTCTGCTTGTAGTCTAACGGCTTCCCATCACTCAAGCTCTTTGTCGGACACTCGTTTTCATAGTGACCCATCTCATTGCACTTATAAAATTTCACTAACTGTAAATAAAATTTTGTCTTACCTTCACCTTGATCATGTTCAGTGAAATCACGAGCCTTATGTCCCATCTTACCACATTAGTAGCACTTTCCAGAATTCAGAAGACATTCCCCAGCATGCCTTTTGCCACATTTATCACAAACTGGAAACTTAGTTTTCTTACCATTAGACTTTTTTGAAGAATTCTTACCTTTCT
Source organism: Viscum album (assembly GCA_963277665.1). NCBI lineage: Eukaryota > Viridiplantae > Streptophyta > Magnoliopsida > Santalales > Viscaceae > Viscum > Viscum album. Next base: position 1,340,733,606 of record OY728155.1, on the reverse strand, counting down.
ACTGCCACCTCGGTCTCTTCTTCTGTTGGTTGTTATAGAACACTTGATCATCGACAAACTCCATTTCCACCTTCTCAGCACATCGAACAAGCTTTTCATAACTTTTAAACTCATGAGAAGCTAATTCCCTTCGATATTTTGGCTTTAATCTTGTGTAAAAACGATTGATTTTACTATAAAGGTCTCAGATAAAATTTGGATCATACCTTGCTAATCGAGTGAACCTTTCTTCATAGGTAGCCACTGAGTCTTCCTATTTCCTCAATTCCAAGAATTTCTTTTCCATCCTAAGTCGAACAGCCTTAGGAAAATACTTCTCAAGAAACATACCTTTGAATTCATCCAAGTCAAGAGCATCAATCTCATCGGCGTCCCTGATATTTTTAACCATAGACCACCACTAATCTGCCTCACCCTCCAAACGGTAAATAGAAAGACAAAATTTTTGATTGTCTGAACACCCCATGACATCAAAAAACATCTCCAGTTCTTTAATCCACCCTTCAGCTAGCACAGGGTCAGATGATCCCTTGAATGATGGGGGATGTTGCCTCATGAAATGTTCCACCACTGACATGTTCCTCTGCGGTCGATCTGGCTGATCTCGTGCATGGATACCACCACCATTTATCTCTTGAGTCAACTGCGCCATTACTGTAACAAACTGTTCAGTTCCAATTCCGACCATCTCAGGATGCTGATTCGGAAGGTTATTTCCTTCTGTATGCCTTCCTAGCACTGCTTCCCTGTTTCCTCTGTAGAAAACTATTCTGAACAAACATGTCTTAGATGAAGAAACATGGTAATCTTAAAATGCTATATCATTTCAAAAAAATATTTTTGGATAATCATTTAATAGAATTATAACTCCTAAAGTTATCTAAACCGACCTCTGTTACCAACTATAAGGCCCCAGCCTTAAACCTTACGTAATCTTGATTTATTACAAGATTACACATTAAGGATCTTTTCTGGTTTAGAGTTTTAGAGAATTAGATCATATAACTTTCATTACATTCCACATGTAAACAAAGTGGTTACATAAAGATAGTATTCTTCTTTCCCATCAATGGAAACATATTTAAAATAAAACATGGATTCTTTCTTGACACTTCCTTGACACTATCATCATATCATGTACCTTTCCCTTGACCTGTGAAAAACATTTCAAAAAAAACATGGGATGAGCTTAAAAAGCTCAGTAAGGGATATAAAAATATAGAAAGGAAACATGGGTACATATATACATAAGAATGAAATCATACTTTACCCATAGAACATAAGCACTTTAACATACCTCATCAAATCATGAATAAATCATAGAAATCATAAGACATAAAGGTAACTTGAGGCATTCATAACTTTCTTACGTAGGGAGTAACCCTCTTGGTTACGTTTGGAATACCCATCACAGTATATTCCCTAAATCTCTTTGGAGAAACCTTAACGTTTCACTCCTTCGCATTACCCAATGCATTAGGGATCTATATCGGGCTCACCCGCGATTAGTTTATCACGGAACCACCCGTTTTCATAATAATTCCCAAGAACCTCAACATAATCATATCACATAAAACATGCATAAAGGATACATAACATTCCCACCTTTCAATCACAAGATATCAATACAACACATTGATATAAAAACATTATGAAAACCATTTTCGATACCAAAATAAAAGAAAAGTAAAACATGGTATTTATTTTTCTTTTAAAAAAAATGTATGGCATGTAGAGGAAGCCGAAACTCAAATAACGGTCACGACGACGGAGAAGTCGTTGTCGCCGCATACGTAAGACAAAAACATTCCCTTTTTTCATTTAGTAAACGCTTCGTATAAAAATATTCCTTTTGAATAAATGTAAAAGTCAAAGGGGTTTATACACCGTATAAAAGAAAGTTGTGTATAAAATAAAATATGCCTCAAAGAAAGTAGATTGAGACGAAGTCCCATACCTCGGGTCCGACTTGACTCGATCGTTCTTTAATGTCCTGAATAATAAACTTGAGTTAATTTATACATCTTTAAGAACCTTTTTCAAGTTCATTATTACTTTTATAATACTTATTGCCATGTCATGAACACTATGTAATTATTTAAGTTAATAACGGTCGTTTTAATGATCGTTGGTACTTGAGTCAAAAATAAAACCTTTATAATTACATGTTATTCATGTATCCATTATATCCAGAATTATAATCATTATGTAAATATCATATATATCCAGTATATACATGCATTTATAATATTACATAATCATTTAGAGGTAAGGAATGAAATTCACTGTTTATGGAGACGGTAAGCCGTACGTACGCATGAATGCTACTTTCATTTCTATTTAGTTTTTTACAGAATGGAATCATAATGATATAAAGGTATATTATAATTCCAGTATAATATCATATATAATATCATAGTTCCATCCTTTATACGTCCCACATATGGTATTTAACGAATCAAATCACTTTGAGGGGGCGGTAGTCCGCATTTCCTTAAATGAAGATATCGCGTTTACCCATAATGGAAACCATAAAGGTATGTCCAAAAAGAAAAAAACAGAAGGTTAAGGAAAACATAAACATATTATATATCATATATAAATATAGTGACATCTTAATGGTCACCTTTTAAGGTGTTAAAATAATGTTGAACAATCATCGTTTCGGGAGGCATAAATTCACGATCCACGGAAACAGTACGTTCGTTAACCATTAGATGTAGGTGTGTGTATGTGTAGCTCGAATACATATTATAAAAACATCCTTGTATATTGATGATACTGTATTTGTTACAAAAGAAAAGAATATAAAGAGTTTAGGGGGTTGGAGAAGCAAAATAAAACAAAAGGACTCAAAAGAAGACATTACCTTAAAATCGGGTAACTCCCTTTTGTTTGAGCTCAAAGGCTTCCTTGGGAAGACTTCTGCCCAAAGTGAGGCTTAAAGGAGTAAGATAGGGAAGTGGAGAGACAATATGGGCAGCGGTTGGCCGAGACAAAGGCTTTTGGAGTGTGGGTATGGAGGTAGAGGTGGGGGCCTTTTATAAGAGGAGAGGAGGGGCACTCTTGGAAAGTAAAGATAAGTTACTTTATTTTTAAATGGTTTTCGGATTCAAAATGTCCCACATTGATATAATTCGATGATAAGGTGATAAGGGTTCGAAATACACTCATCCAATTGGTTTTGTCCATGTGTAGGTTTTAGATTTTACATTAACTTTCAATTTTATTTAAATCGTTAAATAATGAGGTCATCACCGCATCATCATGATGTCATTAATAATTGAATTTATATAATGTCTAAAAATTTGAAAAAAATACCATGATGTATGAACTCTTTTTATCTTTCTAATTAATATTTATAGTCAAATATCTGACTTGTATAACCCCATGTAAAAATTGGTTTAGTAAAATAACTCATGTTTGTGTCATTTTTTACTTTAATATTAAATAAAAAGTTATTTATGTCATTTCCCAACCAAAGTGGCTCCATGGGGTCCCCAAGTTGACCCATGTCTTGTCTTGGTCGGCCATGACACAAAAAATGAGGGTATGACATGTGTCAAGCTCATCTCATTTTATTAAAACATTATTTTTACCTTAAACTACACTAATTACCTCTAATCGCGATTAAAAACTTAATAAGTTACTATTCACCAAAAAAATTATTTTAATCCCATTGAACCACATTTTACTTATTAATGACAACCATGTATGTCGGATTTTTGAAAATCAAAACACAGAAGTGGAAAAGCTTCATTTAAATGAAAAATCAGTTTCTTTAACTACAACTTAGTGGTTTCACTATTCATCAAAAATTGAAGTTTTTCAGAAAATTACCAAAAATTCACCCGAAGCTATATTTGATATTCCGAATTCAAAAATGAAGTCTATTTTAAGAAATTCAAAACATATAAGTCACATTAATTAATTTAATAATTAATTCCCGCTGTCATGACAAATAGCGTGTTTTTATGAAACAATAAGTATCAAAAGATTGACACTAGTTTAAGTCTAATTTCAAAGTGAAATTAATTCCAATGACCAACATTGGATTAAATGGTAAAAATATATTCTAATTTCACTTAAAAACCAATTCAAATGATAATATATTAATATAAATAAATTATATTAAAAAGCAGTTTTGATGTAAAATGCAGTATTTTTCACTATTCATTAAAAAATGAACTTTATCGGAAAAATATCAAAAATTCACACAAAGTAAATTTTGATGTCCCAATAATAAATAATAATTTTATTTTGACAAGCATAGATTATAAAATTGTCAAAAGATAGATTTAAAAAGGGGTTGCCATCAAAAGACAGTAAAACAATCTTTTAAGAATATTAGTGTATTCCATGCATAAGATTGTATTTATTTTCATTTTAAGCCTCTAAAACAATATATAATTAATTAATAGACATAGATAAAAATATCTATTATTTCTTACTTACTTGGTATGTTACATATAAAATTTCCAAAAAGTGGATTTAAAAGGGGTTCGCCATCAAAAGGCGGTTAATCGACCTTTTAAAGAATATTAGAATGTTTACGCTAAAAAGATGGATTCATTCGAATTTTTAATCCTATAACATTTATTGTAAAGAGTAAAAATATTTTACAAAAATATATAATAATTTTTTAGTTAGTTCTTTTAATTCTCGCCATTACTATGGCTAGGCGTTAACTACCATTTAAAATAATATTATTTCATTATTAGAGTGCAACGTAAGATTCCCAAGAAACTCGTTGTTGCGTATTTGGTACACCATCGATCATAGCATCCCCTTTAAAGTAATATTAATATTTTATTCAAAAATATGGGTAAATATAAAAATGTCATATTCTTTATTTACCTAGGGTGTTACAATATCGGTCCATGAGAACAATATTATTATGAAATAGAAGAAATCCCTCAGAAAAACCTCCATGATAATAAAAAATTTTGGATGATGGCCCCAAGATAAACCTCCCACTTTTTTACCCAAGGTAAACCATGTGCTCTTTTTCACAATTCATTCCAATGATTTTAAAACAATTTAAAAACCATTTCCTAGTTCTATTTCAATGATTTGAAAGCATCCAATTTCACTTCATTTATCTGTAAATACGAAAAATCCACTTTTTATTAATTTTTTTCAACACAAACAAAATAATTATTCCAATTTCAATATGAATCAGTTTGGAAAGAAAAACAACAAGATCCATTATCATTAGATAGAGACGGAACCACCTACCTCAATAATTTGGTCGCACACACCTGTTACAAAATCCAAAATCAAAAAAACCCAACAATTCTAATGATTCCCCTAGAATAAAGTCATCATATCTAAAAATTTATCCAATTTAGAAATAGGGGGCTTCTGAAAAAGGGAAAAATCACATACCTCATGAATATATGTCTTCCACAACACAACTAACTAAGAAAAATCATGTGGAATAAAATCTTACAACGGATCATGAAGAATGCGAGAAAGAACATCCAAAATATCAATAGATCTGATAAAATAAATTATATTGTGAACTCAAGATCAAATTCAAGGAAGAATAGGAAATATAACATACTCGGATAGATGTCCCACTACTAAAAATGGGATCGAACATTGAATGATTGGATTCATTAGGAATGATGTCCTCCAAAAACACCCAGGAAAAACACTAGGTCAAGGATGAAGATGTCTGGAATGAAAGGACCAATCAAAACTACCAACATTGTATTATAAAACCAGAATAATGTCATTTCATGGTTTAGAACTCCCATTCGCATTGTTATGTCTAGGCTGAATTAGTACACTGAAAACCCATCACCTGAGATTAAAAATATGTTTTTTAATATATTCATGGTATAAAGAAACCATTCAAGATGTATAGTATTTCTCTGCATGAATACCCTTTCACGGAATGTTCCCATCAATAATTAGCTGATGTGTAACCCAATTACATGTTGTAAAATCTTCCTTCATCTAGTATCAAAATATGGATACAGCTGAAATTCCAACAAATCTCTTACTTCACTATTATTGGTCTCCTTCCAATCCCAGAAGAGTTAAAACCCATGATGATGTTAAGTGGATACCTTTTACAATATTAATGGGATGATAACATTTATGTCACACAAATATGTGATTTTAATTAGGAGTTTGGTGGGATCCATATTTCCCTCCAATAAATTTGGTAAATATGGGTAACTCGTGAGTAATTATTTTATTTGTGATCTTGATTAAATGTTCAAAATGTTATGCATGTACCACATTACATGCCCAAAATTCTATCCTTTAAACTGATTCCATGCTCAATATGTTATGTGTGAAAATTATTACAAGTTGAAATTACTATTCATGGTCTTTCGTTCATATCCATATGTTAGATGTTTACCTGGTTTCAAGCAAATATGTTTTTTTGATGGTATGACTTCTAGTCCATAGTATAATCGGTGAAACAATTTAATTATATACATGTTCAAAATTGTATCAGTTGATGTGTATTTCAAAAATATCTATATTATGAAAATGATATTCTCAAATATGTTGTTTTATTTTATTCCAATATGATTCATGTCTTATAAAAATTTGATCGTTATTCCATGACTCAATATTACAATCTTTGATATGCAATGTATGGATTGTAAATATTATACATAGTTTTTCTTACTTATATTTTAACGTTATTCTTATGTATTTCCATTGATTAACATTAATAAACCTCTAAGACATATCTTTAGTTTAATAATATTCCCTAGGTTTTTAAGAATATATTTATTTAAGTTATTTTTTGGAATATTTCTAATGTTTTATATATTTATTGAAAATGATAATGATATTTCACAAGATTACATGATTATGTACCAAGAATCCAATGATATTGAACTATTACCAACCTTAGTCATTTATTTTTGTAATTTGTAAAATATTAATATAAAAATATTTCATATCTCTTTATGGAAACCCTAGGATTCTATAACCGTAATGAATATTTAAAAAGAAAAATATAATAACTGAGATTATGGTTAAAACTACTTTAAATATAGTTAAACTAAAAGGAATATGGGTATAATAAAATAAAAAAACATATCCAAAAAACATTAGATGGATATATTTGTACTCTATCACCTATATTATTATTGAATTACCCATTTAGGATCCTTTTTTTAATGTGAAAAATTTGGGAACACTTATTTTCAAATATTCCAAGAGTTTCCTCTCCCCTCTATTAAAAGGATACCCCTCTCCACCAGTCATTGCACATAAAAACCACATTGCTTCATCCTATAAATTCAAATATATATTCCTTAAATGAAAAAAAATAATTTCATTGTCATTATTGTGTTTAATAAACCCTCCTAGTAAGGATTTAGGTATTATCCTATAGCGGTTCTCTAAATATTAAGTAATTTAATTATACGACTATTTTTGTTTTATTTCTTCTTCCACCACCATAAAGTCATTTTATTACATGATGATACTATAAAATAATTATTTCAAATATAATAATATTATATTATATTTATGTGATTAATTTCATCGATATCCTCTTCCATCAAGTGAGAAACAAACCCATCGATCATGTGTTCAAAAGACTTCCACCTTAGGAATCGATGCTGTTTTTTTCTATCAGCACCTCTAAAATATGGATATAACAATGGATTTAACATATTTATATGATATTTATTATATTATTATAATTATATTATTATAATATCACATATAACATCATACATTCAATTACATGGGAATATGACAATGTCTCTCCTTTGTACGGTGGACTACTGCCTGACAACGTGATGTGATTCATTCACATAATACATATATCCAAATAAGGATATATTTAATTAACATATGTGACATATAACACATAATTATTATTATTTAATGCATGTATACTGTTTACATGTCTTTCATTTTATCCATAGATAAATGGAAATATCATTCACACATACGTATGACGTACTGTCCCCTTGAACATTAAAATTTATTTTGATTCTGTAACATTAATGGATTTATCAAAAAAAATATAATTAATATATATGATAATAATATAAATGATAAATAAATTATGATAGAATGATGATCAAAATTAATTTAAAATATATAGTAAACCAAAAACATACATGAAAAATGAAGCAGTTCATTCTCAAAATGTGATTCTAAACAGGCATTTTTATTAAATAGGCAGTAAAATTTCATAAGTAAATCATATATTTTATGAAAAATATGAGTATTATTATGTATTATATGTTCAATTAACCTATATTTATTTTACTATAGGATTAAATATATAGGAAAGAGTCAATAATTATGGTAAATGATTATTTTTTCTGCTGAACTTCTTTGGGATAGATGTTCTTTTATAGAAATTTCCACTATTATGAGATCTATATAATGACCCATTGTAATGTTATGTCATGAATCAGTTTATATTAATTATAATTATGTTACTTTATAATGGTGCACATAATTCTAAAGATACTAATGTAGTAAATTTTTTCTCTTACAATCTCAATGTTTGTCGAGATTTTTGGTTTTTTGTTTATTATGATGATATCATATGATCTTACACTCATGAATCTCACTTATATTCTTATCTATTTTTTATTTCTGAATTAAAAACGTTTTCCAATAATTTTCATCGTGTAAATGATTTAACAGATAGAAATAATGTCAATTTGAAAAACTATCATTAATACTCTCTTCAATAAAAACCCTATTTTATTCTATATCCATGTTTTGAAAAAAATGGTTTTCTGGAAATGTTTTATAATAATCCAATGTATTTATTAAATATGTTTTTTCCATTTTTTTGTTAAATCTTAATTTCCAAAAAGAACATTCATGTCATTTTTTTGAAGTCCCATTTGGATTTCACAAATATAGTTAATAGAATCATTATTTTAATGTGTATTGACTTGATATAATTTCCCAAAGTCATGAAATTATTTTCATTCATGATTAATTTAAAAAATTTTGAATTTATTTTTTAATGAATGGAATTTAAAAATATTTTATGAATATATAATTTTGAAAATGTTTATTTTGAATGGACAATTATTGTTTTCAATAAATGTCCCAAATGATTTCTTTTCCAAGATAGTTTTCTATATATGATAATATCAATTGATTTTAATTAATAATAAATTTGTATATGATCAAATAATAAAATAAATATTATTTCCTAGGATGGAATATTTTTATAATGAGTAAAATATTATTAAACCCATTTCTTTTCCATTATCTATTCTATGATGAAATGTTTTATGAAACCTACTTCTATTTACATGTTCATATAAGAAGAATATTTTATAATTCCAATTATGTCATGGTTTCTCATATTATTAATGTTTTATGATCTGTTTCAACACATATATAATATTTTTATTATGAGATGGCTGGGACCAATTTCTCCATCAAATTCATTTTGTAAATACTTATATATCATGAGATAACAGTGGGAAACATACAAACATTCTTGATCAACAATGGGATATATGATGATGGGAATGATCTACCATGGGAAATATGTTATAATTCCAAATAATATTTTTTATCATGCTAATTAACATATGGATTTAAACCTATTTTTATAACAGATTTACTTCTACGCTATTATGAAACGAGATTATGGTTCATGAAATATGATGATTGCATACTATTATGAATATTGTCTATTATAATGGTAATTCTTTATGCCATAACTCTTTATTATGATATATTATTGGTTTGGTATGAACACTAGATATTATCTTAATTATGTAGTACAATTATGTTTATCGTGTAATTTCATATGATCTTATACTTATATATCCAATTTTACCCAAACTGAGAACTTGTGATCCCCTATTCTTATTTTTTATTTACACATGTTATGAATAATTTTTTTTAGTAGGATGTGTTTATAAAGTGTAAAAAATGGCGACATAATTATTGGATATGTTGAATATATTTTATCAAATATTAATATTGTGTACCTACTCACTAATGAAAAATACTAATATGGTTATTGTTAATGTGTTTGAGAAATGTATTGAATATTATTTTTAACAAATGTTATATTTATGCATTAAAATACATGGAAGTTATAGGAATGAATCCATTTGAGGAATTTTATTGGAATAAATTTCAATCACTTTTGTACTAGACTAACGTTGGGAATCAATGTTCTTGAGATCCAATGTGTGTGTCAATCATGATAGAGAAAAACTATTTGATCTAGGATAGGATGATGGAGGCCCAAAACATTTAAAATTATTATATTTATATGTGGAGGAGACCATTAGAGTTTTATGTTAATAATAAATAATTATTTGTGGTTTACCATCATCATGAAATTTAGAGGTTTGGTTAGGGGACTAAGTGTAACACCCCTAGTAAATAAAGAATATGACATTTTTATATTTATCCATATTTTTGAATAAAATATTAATATTACATTAAAGGGGACACTATGCTCGATGGCGTACCCAATATGCAACAGTGTGTATCTTGGGAATCTTACGTTGCACTCTAATAATAAAATAATATTATTTTAAATGGTAGTTAATGCCTAGACGTTGTAATGGCGGGAAGGGACAGAACTAACTAAAAAACTATTATATATGTTTGTCAAATATTTCTATTTTTACAATAAATTCTAGAGGATTAAAAATGTGAATGAATCCAATTTTAAGCGTAAATATTCTAATATTCTTTAAAAGGTCGATTAACCGCCTTTTGATGGAGAACCTCTTTTAAATTTACTTTTTGACAATTTTATAAGATTTATTTTTCAAAATAAACATATTATTTTATGATTGGGACATTAAAATTTACCTTGGGTTAATTTTTAGTATTTTTCTGACAATGATCATTTTTTAATGAATAGTGAAAAATACTGCATTTTACATCAAAACTGTTTTTTCATATAATTTAATTATATGGTAATATTATCATTTTAATTTATTTTAAAGTGTAATTAGAATATATTTTTACCATGTAATTCAATTATGGACATTGGGATTAATTTCACTTTAGAATTAGTCATAAACAAGTGCCAAACTTTTCATAAATATTGTTTCTAAAAAACCCGCTATTTGTTTTGAGGACGAGAAGTTTTTTTTAAATTAATTATCGTAGTTTATGTGTTTGGAATTTTGTAAAATGTATTGCATAATTGGAATCATAAGGTCCAAATTATTTAATTAAGACTCTTTTGTTTTTGGACATTATGAATAGTAACGACCGCAATTTTCTTTAATTATCTTGATTAATGAGTAATCGGGTAGTTAAAGATAATAAGATAATATCATAATAATAAAAAAAATGATCACAAAATGTGTCCTAAGGCTACTAGTTGTCTCATGGACGACCATGGGATTCCTTTTGCCAAACTTTGGGGCCCCATTGAATCACTTTTGTGAGAAAGTGAGTTTTTATCTTTTTATTTTTCAAGAATGTTAAATGTAACAAAGAATGTTTCACCTAAGTAAAATATTTGTAATTTTGTCTACCTAAATGATCTTTTGGACTATAAATATTAATTGGAAATCTAAAAATATTTCCTACATCATTGTATTTTTTTATAATTTTTATAAATTAAATAAATTAGATTATTTATGACATCATGATGATGCATCGATGACCTCATTATTTAACGATTTAAATAAAATGGAAAGATAATGTAATATCTAAGACCTACACATGTCCAAATCCTATATAATTGGTGTATGTCGAACCCCTATCAACTTATACTCTAAAAACATCAATTTGGGACCATTAATATCCGAAACACATTCTAAAATAATGTAACATTACCATACTTTCCAAGAGTTCCCCTCCTCTCCTCTTATAAAAGGACCCCACCTCTACCTCCTTACCCACACTTCCAAAGCCTTTGGGTCAGACAAAACCTGCACATTGTGTCTCTAAAAATCCCTCTATAACTCCTTGAAACCTCACTTTGGGCCGAAGTCTTCCCAAGGAAGCCATTGAGCTCAATCCAAAGGGAGTTACCCGATTTTAAGGTAATGTCTTCACTTGTGTCCTTTTGTTTTATTTTGCTTCTCCAACCCCCTAAAATCTTTTTATTCTTTTATTTTGTAACAACTCAAGTATCATCAATATAATATGATGTTTTTATAAGAAGGACTCAAAATAAACTTACACACACCTACATCTAATGGTTAATGAACATACTGTTTCCGTGGATAGCGAATTTCTGCCTCCCGAAACGATGATTGTTCAACATTCCTTTAACACCTTCAAAGCTGGCCATTATGATGTCACTGTATTATATATATGACATATATGTTATTTATGTTTACTATATGCTCCTTTATTTTATATTTAAACCATAACTTTATTCTTTTCATGTTGTGTAAATGCGATAATTTCATATGAGGAATTGTGGACTGCCGCTCCCTCAAGTGATGTGACTCGTACATGAAATACATGGAATGTATAAATAATGAAAATAATGAACATATGTGACCTATATAACATATATATTATACTGGAATTATAATATATATACATATCATTTATTTTTAATTCCATTAATATGACAAAGAAAAAATGAAAGTAGTGTTCATGCGTACGTACGGCCTACCGTCTCCATGAATGGTGCTTTTCATTTTTTATCTCCAAATGATATAGAATTTAATAAAATGAATATGTACTGGATATATATTATATTTTAATCATTAATAATATTCTGGAAATTATTTTCTTATAACTACATGGACAACCATTTTTCAAACAAGTTCATTTTTGACCCATATACCAAACATCGGCAAAAACGTCTGATATGAACTATCATTATTAAAAAATTATAAAAACATTATAATATGTGATATGAACTAAATAATAATCTATAAATTAGGTCCTTAAGAAATTATAAATTGTCCAAATTTATTATTCAGGAGATTAAAGAACGATCGAGTCAAGTCGGACCCGAGGTAAGGGACCCTACCACTCTCTTTCTTTTTAAGTACAGTCTTTTATGTCATTCCTTTTAAGATCATATTTCTTGTGATTGGGATGTTATTTTACATTACTATTACTGTTATTTTTATGTTCATATTATGAGAGACAATATTTCCTCTCATCAATCCATTTTGGAAGTTTTAAGTGGCGCCATTATGCTGCCGAGTTTTCGTAAGGGATTTTTCATCTCACTTTTATTCCCGTGAGATTTATGCTACATTTGCCACAATTTCCTTTGAGTGGTGTATGTACTGCCAATTATTATACTCTTTGTGTAGTATAATTTCATTTATGGGTATTCAAATCTTCATTGTATGAAACTTCTTCCATGAGGTGTACGTTTCGAAAGTTACCCAACTCGGTAAGGGGACCTTTCACCCTCCTCTTTTTAAAAGACTTCTTTTGTTATGTCTTTTAATTCACATACTATTATGTTGGGATATGTTATTTTATATCCCTATTGATGTAAATTTTATTTCCATGTGATGATATGCCCTTTTTAACTCTCATCAACTCATTTTCTGAATTTTGATGTGTTGCTGATAGGCTGTCGAATTTTACCAAGGGAACTTTTTAACCCAATTTCGATTTATTTGGGTTCAACATGTAGTTATTGAATATGTCATCTTTTTAATATGTGTGAATTACCTTTTATTGTTTTCCACTTAATATCCATTTATATTTGGTGTATTTATATTTTTCACACATAATTTTGAGATTGAATTATCCTTAATTTAAGGATACCTTCTTTATAAGGGAATTCATCACATTTGACATTTCTATTGAGACTTCATTGTTGTTATGAACCAATTCACTCTTATATGGTGTATATACTGTCCTTTGGAATATTTTATCATTAATCCCTTTATTCTCATTATATTATAAAGTTCTGACTAAATGTTATTCCTCAATCATTATATTCAAGTGTCTCAAATTTTGGTAGAACCCCTTTAACGAAAATATCGCTTTAAAAGTTTTAATTATTTTTTCTTATTAATATCAATGTTTTCAAAATGTTTTTAATGATTTATTTATATGGATATTAATGGTTTAAAATTTTAAAATCTTCAAGGTGGTCTGGGACACTTTGATTCGAAAATCTCTTTATTAAATGTTTTAAATGGTTTTGGAAATGGTTTTTTTGAATGGATTCATTATTTCAATATACTAAAATGTTATATTGTGATTGAAATGTGGAAATGTTATGTTTTCTTTTATGCATGTTTTATGAGATACGTTTATGTTATGGTTCTTGGGAATTGTTATGAAAATGGGAGGATCCGTGATAAACTATGGGCGGGTGAGCCCGACAAAGCTCTCCAATGCATTGGGTAACACGAAGGAGTGAAACGTTAAGGTTTCTCCGAAGAGATTTAGGGAATATACTGTGGTGGGTATTCCAAACGTAACCAATAGGGTTACTCCCTACGTAAGAATGTTATGAATGCCTCAAGTTACATTTTATGTCTTATGATTTCTATTATTTATTCATTATTTTATGAGCTATGTTAAAGTGCCTATATTTTATGGGTAAAGTATGATTTCATTCTTATGTATATATGAACTCATGTTTCCTTTCCATATTTTTTATAACCCTTACTGAGCTTTTTATTCTCATCCCAAGTTTTTTGAAATGTTTTTCACAGGTCAAGGGAAAGGTACATGATATGATGATAGTTTCAAGGAAGTGTCAAGAATGAATTCATGCTTTATTTTTAAATATGTTTCCGTTGATGGGGAAAAATGAATACTATATTTTATGTAACCACTTTGTTTGAATGTGGAATGTAATGCAAGTTTTATTATATAATTCTCTAAAACTCTAAACCTGAAAAGATCCTCAATGTGTAATCTTGTAATAACTCAAGATTAAGTAAGGTTTATGGCCGATGCCTTATAGTTGGTATCAAAGGTCGGTTTAGACAACTTTAGGGATTAGGAGTTTTTGTTAGACACATGATTAGTCCCTATATCTTTTATTTCAGTTAAATCCTTGTTTTATAACTTCTTTTTTCTAGTCAAGTAATGTCTGTTATGAATGGAAGGAGAAGGATCTCAAACGACATTCCTATCTCTTCCTGATCACATGCTTGCAATAATTATTGCAAAGTCATGTTCGGATGATTGTGAATATTTTTCTAGCATACAACTCACTTTCAAGCAGTTGTTTGAGATATCAAACACCTCCAATATACCTTGTTATCATTGTGGATCATGGGTTGTTTTTAGAAAAATACTATTTTCACAATATTCTCATATTTTCAAGAAAGGTAAATATTTTCAAGGTATTTTCAAATATTTTACCTTATCACAAGAATTTGAAGCATATTATGATTTTAAAAATGGTGCTAAGGAAGGAGACCCTTGCGCAACCTATTTAATTTGATTTTAATATATAGTCTCTCAGAACATACTTATGGTATTTTAAAAGGACCAATAATAGAATGTTTCAACTCAAATTTTGTCCGACTATTTTATAGAAATCATGTTTTATCAGATGTTTTGGAATTATATGTCATACATGATTATTTTGCAAAACTGTTTTTCTATGAACACCCATATGACCCATGTTGTACAAGGTGTATTTGAATGGAGGAAGCAAATGATTTTGAAATATCTCTAATTCATTATTGTAATGCGTGGGACTTCTACCTACGTGGGCAAGATGACAATGAAACCGAGTGGATTCCAGGATCAAGGTATGATGTTATTCATTTTGGGAATCGTTTTATTTATCTTATGGTGGTGAAGTAAGACTTCAAGAATTAAGATGTTGAGATCGTAACAAATTTGGATGAAAATGAGAGTTATAAGGAAACATTTTAGGTTAAAACATGTTAGGGTTATTTTTTAGAGTTTTATAAAAAGGACAACATGCAGACCGTGAGACAACCCGTCGCATCGGACAAAGCTATGGGAATCGAACCCACAAAAAAAGTGCGACTAGTATTTATCGCCTACAACTAGACTACGTGAAGTCCCTGGTTAGTTTGACTAATTATTTTTTTAGTTAGATTATTTTATGAATTAAGAGTAAGTTGATTTTCGGTTATCTATGTAAATTTATTAACCTATCATGGAGGATATGTGATTAGGTTAATTACTTTTCAATACGAGACATTAATAGCAACTGATGTTGTTTGGAGTTAAATGTTACGATTTATCGTGGAAGACTATGTGACTATATCCTTCAAATAATTGGGTTTAAATCTTAGTTTGGTTTACATTGAATAATTTTATGGACAAATTGTTTATCGAATGGTCCTCGTTGAACTTAGGGTTTTGTTGGACAAATTTTGGAGATTAAGAATAGATTTTATTTTTATAAAGTGTTATCCTTTTCTAGAATATCTGATCCTGTAATAACATTTTTGGTTTTGGTTTTGGTTAAATTCTAAAGATATGGGAAGTATATATTTCTCTTTTGTGGATTAGGTGATTCTCTAGAAGTTGATTATAGTGAAAAAGTCTTCCTAAATACTCTTCTTTTGGAGAAAATATGAGTTTTTGTTAGAAATCTAATAAAATTTGAAAGTCAACATGATAAGTAATTATGTTTCCTTATGAATAAATTCCTCAATAAAAAACAAAAATGTTGTCTATTAGCTTTTTTCAGCTGAGGAATCTAATACCGTTTAACCCATCACAAGTTTGTGATTTTCTTGTGGTTAGCTTTCTCCTAAACATGTTTTCTATCACTCTCCATCAGAGCATGACCCTATGTTTTCTCCTCCATGTCCATGTTTTTCTACGTGGAATCCTAGTATGGGTTAACTCGGGTGACCTCTGTACTTCTCATTCTTTATTTTAAAGTGGTTGTTTTACCGACTCTTGTTCCGATGTGGGACTTTCAAGGATGTTTTCGAGCCCAATTTTAGAATTGCGAGGACGCAATTCCCAAAAGGGGGGAATGATGTAACACCCCTGGTAAATAAAGAATATGAAATTTTTATATTTATCCATATTTGTGAATAAAATATTACTATTTCATTAAATGGGATGCTATGCTCGATTGCATACCCAGTATGCAACAATGAGTTTCTTGGGAATCTTACGTTGCACTCTAATAATAAAATAAAATTATTTTAAATGGTAGTTAACGCCTAACCATTGTAATGGCGGGAAGGAACAAAAATAACTACAAAATGATTATATATGTTTGCCAAATATTTTTACTTTTTACAATAAATGTTAGAGGACTAAAAATGCGAATGAATCCAATTTTAAGCGTAAACATTCTAATATTTTTTAAATGGTTGATTAACCGCCATTTGATGGTGAACCTCTTTTAAATTCACTTTTTGACAATTTTATAAGATATATTTTTCAAAATAAACATATTATTTATGATTGGGACATTGAAATTTACCTTGGGTTAATTTTTGGTATTTTTCTGACAATGTTCACTTTTCAATGAATAGTGAAAAATACTGCATTTTACATCAAAACTACTTTTTCATATAATTTAATTATATGGTTATATTATCTTTTTAATTTTTTTTAAAGTTTAATTAGAAAATATTGTTACCTTGTAATTCAATGATGGTCATTGGGATTAATTTCACATTGGAATTAGGCATAAACAAGTGCCAAACTTTTCATAAATATTGTTTCTGAAAAACAAGCTATTTGTTTTGACAACAGGAAGTTTTTTTTAAATTAATTATCGCAATTTATGTGTTTTTAATTTGTTAAAATGGATTAAATATTTGGAATCATAAGGCCCAAATTATGTAATTAAGACTCTTTTGTTTTAGGACATTATGAATAGTAACAATGGTAGTTATCTTTAATTATCTTGATTAATGTGTAATCGGGTAGTTAGAGATAATAAGATAATGTCATAATAACAAACACAATGACCAAAAAATGTGTCCTAAGGCTACTGGTTGTCTCATGGCCGACCCTGGGAAGCCTTGTGCAAAACTTGGGGGCCCCATGGAATCACTTTTTTGAGAAAGTGACTTTTTATCTTTTTATTTTTAAAGAATGTTAAATGTAACAAAGAATGTATCATCTAAATAAAATATTTTTAATTTTGTCTACATAAATGATCTTTTTGACTATAAAAATTCATTTGAAATATAAAAAGATTTCCTACATCATAGTATTTTTTTTATAATTTTTAGACATTAAATAAATTAAATTATTTATGACATCATGATGATGAAGCAATGACCTCATTATTTAACGATTTAAATAAAATGGAAAGATAATGTAATATCTAAGACCTACACATGTCCAAAACCTATTTTATGGGTGGATTTCGAACCCTTATCCCCTTATCCTAGAAACACATCAATGTGGGACCATTAATATCCGAAAAACGTTCTAAAATAATGTAACATTTCTTTACTTTCCAAGATTTCCCCTCCTCTCCTCTTATAAAAGGCCCCCACCTCTACCTCTTTACCCACACATCAAAAGCCTTTGTCTCGGCCATCCCCTACCCATTTTGTCTCTACAAATCCCTCTATAACTCTTTTAAGCCCCACATTGGGCATAAGTCTTTCCAAGGAAGCCTTTGAGCTCAAACCAAAGGGTGTTACCCGATTTTAAGGTAATGTCTTCACTTGTGTACTTTTGTTTTATTTTTCTTCTCCGAACCCTAAAATCTTTTTATTCATTTATTTTGTAACAAATAATGTATTTTAAATATAATAGGATGTTTTTATAATAAGGATTCAAGATAAAAATACACACACCTACATCTAATGGTTAAAGAATATACTATTTCCGTGGATGAAGAATTTCTGCCTCCCGAAACGATGATTGTTCAACATTCCTTTAACACTTTAAAAGGTGTCCATTATGATGTCAATGTATTTTATACATGATATATATGGTATTTATGTTTACTATATGCTTCTGTGTTTTATATTTAAACCATACCTTTATTCTGTTCATGTTGTGTAAATGCGATAATTTCATATGAGGAAGTGTGGACTGCCGCCCCCTCAAGTGATGTGACTCGTACATGCAATACATGGAATGTATAAAGTATGAAAATAATGAACATATGTGACATATATAACATATATATTATACTGGAATTATAATATATATATATATATATATATATATCATTTATGTTTAATTCCATTAATATGACAAAGAAAAAATGAAAGTAGCGTTCATGCGTACGTACGGCCTACCGTCTCCATGAACGGTGCTTTTAGTTTTTTATCTCCAAATGATATGGAATAGTATAAAATGTATATTTACTGGATATATATGATATTTTAATAATTAATACTATTCTGGAAATTATTTTCTTATAACTACATGGACAAACATTTTTCAAACAAGTTAATTTTTGACCCATGTACCAAACATCAGCAAAAATGTCTGATATGAACTAACATTATTAAAAAATTATTATAACATTATAATATGTGATATTAACTAAATAATAATCTCTAAAATAGGTCCTTAAGAAATTATAAATTGACCAAATTTTATTATTCATGAGAATAAAGAACGATCGAGTCAAGTCGGACCCGAGGTAAGGGACCCTACCCCTTTCTTTCTTTTTAAGTACACTCTTTTATGTCATTCCTTTTAAGCTCATATTTCTTGTGATTGGGATGTTCTTTTGTATTACTGTTACTGTAAATTTTATTTTCATATTATTAGAGACCCTATTTCCTCCCATCAATCCATTTTGGAAGTTTTAAGTGGCGCCATTAGGCTGCTGAGTTTTCGTAAGGGAATTTTCATCTCACTTTTATTCCCGTGAGATTTATGCTACATTTGCCACAATTTCCTTTGAGTGGTGTATGCACTACACATTATTATACACTTTTTGTAGTATAATTACATTTATGGGTATTCACATATTAATTATATTACCCTTCTTCCATGGGGTGCACATTTCGAAAGTTACCCAACTCGGTAAGGGGACCTTTCACCCTTCTCTTTTTAAAAGACTTCTTCTGTTATGTCTTTTCATTCACATATTATTATGTTGGGATATGGTCTTTTATATCCATATTGATGTAAATTTTATGTCCAAGTGATGAGATGCCCTTTTTATCTCTCATCAACTCATTTTCTAAATTTTGAAGTGATGTCGTTAGGCTATCAAATTTTACCAAGGGAACTTTTTAACCCAATTTCGATTTCTTTGGGTTCAACATGTAGTTATTGAATATTTCATCTTTTTAATATGTGTGAATGAACTTTTATTGTTTTACACTTAATATCCACTTATATTGGGTGTATTTATATTTGTCACAGATAATATTGAGATTGAATTATCCTTAATTTAAGGACACCTTCTTTATAAGGGAATTCATCACATTTGACAATTCTATTGAGACTTCATTGTTGTCATGCACCAATTCACTCTTATATGGTGTATATACTGTCCTTTGGAATATTATATCATGAATCCATTTATTCTCATGATATTATAAAGTTTTTACTAAATTTTATTCCTCAATTATTGTATTCAAGTGTCTCTAATTTTGGTAGAACCCCTTTAACCAAAATATCGCTTTAAATGTTTTAATTATTTGTTCTTGTTAATATCCATGTTCTCAAAATGGTTTTAAGGATTTATTTATAAGGATATTAATGGTTTAAATTTTTAAAAGCTTCAAGGTGGTATGGGACACTTTGATTCAGAAATCTCTTTATTAAATGTTTTAAATTGTTTTGGAAATGGTTTCTTTTTGAATGGATTCATTATTTCAATATACTAAAATGTTATATTGTGATTGAAATGTGGAAATGGTATGTTTACTTTATGCATGTTTTATGTGATACGTTTATGTTATGGTTCTTGGGCATTGTTATGAAAACGGGTGGTTCCGTTATAAACTAAGGGCGGGTGAGCCCGATATAGCTCTCCAATGCATTGGGTAATGCATAGGAGTGAAACGTTAAGGTTTCTCTGAATAGATTTAGGGAATATACTGTGGTGGGTATTCCAAACGTAACCAAGAGGGTTACTCCCTACGTAATAATGTTATGAATGCCTCATGTTACCTTTTATGTCTTATGATTTCTATGATTTATTCATGATTTTATGAGGTATGTTAAGGTGCATATGTTTTATGGGTAAATTATGATTTCATTCTTATGTATATATGAACTCTGCTTCCTTTCCATATTTTTTATAACCCTTACTGATCTTTTTATGCTCATCCAAAGTTTTTTGAAATGTTTTTCACAGGTCATGGTATTGGTACATGATATGATGATAGTGTCAAGGAAGTGTCAAGAAAGAATCCATGCTTTCTTTTTAAATATGTTTCTGTTTACGGGGAAAAATGAATACTATCTTTTATGTAACCACTTTGTTTGAATGTGGAATTTAATGCAAGTTTTATGATCTAATTCTCTAAAACTATAAACCTGAAAAGATCCTCAATGTGTAATCTTGTAATAACTCAAGATTAAGTAAGGTTCAAGGCTGGGGCCTTATAGTAAGATTTATCCCTGGTTCATCTGTCATATTGATGTGTTACAATGAATTAGAGAGTATTTTAATTGATCAAAACATTCTCTATAGATGAGTTATATCCATGAAAATTTTCATTATTCATATCTCCAGATATGTCTTAATAACGGTTATCATTTCATCAATTGGGAGAGATTCATATCTAGGATTATGGGATGCTTGATGAAAAATTAGATGATATATAAGATTGTTGATAGAAGGAGATTTGATATAAATTAATACCTTTTTTGTGTTATGTTGTGGAATAGTAGTGTGGTGGAGATTATATGAGAATATGAGTCAATGATTGACACTTTATATCCAAATTTATTTTTTATTTTCTTATTTTCCTTGAAGATAATATTTATTGTCTTGTATTTAATATAATATAGAGATTTTGGGTAGATTTAATTATTTTTTCTTCTAGTATAATTTGATTTTATGGTGGTAGTTTCATATTAGAGAGGTATCTATTGAGGGTTCTTGCTTAGTGGTGATGATGTTTTTTTCTTTTAGGATCAGTTATAAATCATTTGGTTGATAATGTTTTCAATGGAAACAAATATAATAGTTTCATATTGTGACTAAATAATGTTTGGTGTTTCAGGATAAGGTTTTATTAGTGAAAACTGGAATTGAGTAGAAATTTTATTCAACAGAGATGATTCTCTGGCATGAATATTTTTGTTGGACCAGATGGTGTGTTTATAAGTCCATTTTCATTGGATTGTATAGGAAAATATGGTATAACGATAGACTGGGTTGGAATTAAGTGTATCTAACTTCATAGGGACCCTTTTAGTTCAGCCCTTTAGTTGTGTTGTGTCTATAGTTGAGGGATGATTGAGATGAACTTTAGATCTAGAGGTTATGACAAGATTTATGGGACTGTGTCAAATAGATTGAGGGCTTGGGTTTTGTATCTATAATATTTGAAGTTTAACTATGGAATTTACCTATGGTTGTGCCACCATATTTCTATAGTTTAATTCAATCTATGATTTATATTTAATGTGATTTATGAGGATTAGTTGTTCTTGGGACATTTTCATCGTATCATAGTATGTTTCATAATTATTTTGTAGATAAACTATAGGTATTAGTGTGGAAAATTAAGGTAGTAACATGGTATTCTATTTCGCACCCTAGGTATAAACATATAGCATGTCTTGATTTTTATTTGTTCAACATTATTTCCCGTGAATATTGGGATAATATATGGTCTTTTAAGATATTATTCATTCCCTCTCCCTTATCTCTGATCATTGATATTTATAGAGCACACATATGTGATCTGAGGTGATTTCCTCCCATTTCATTATTTTTACTCTCATTTCTCTCCATATAATGAAGATTTTGTTTGAAGTAAAATCATAACAAATATGGTCAGAAATTAAGTGGTTCAAAAGGGTTTTATTTCTTAGGTCACTATAGGTTTACCTAGTGTGATCATGGTCTTGGGTTCTTCTCTTCCTCTTATTATATTCTCATGGAGGATTGTAAATCTCATTATGAGGTTAGGGTATAGGATCTCTCCATTGTGAACATTAAATTACCGGATTATAAATACTAATTATTATTTTTATAATATGGATGGATTTACCTAGAAAATACATAAATCCATATTACATAAATTGATGATAAATGGGGTGATTCTGATATGTTTTCATGCTTTTATGGTATTTCATTCACATATGGTTTGTGTTCAATACTCTTAATGAAAAATAATTCATCTAGTTTATAATTTTGTGTAACTCAATAGTTTCAAATATGGATTGAACATATTTAAAGGATAATCATTTAGTGATGCGAAAAAACTGATTTCGTGGAATAAAGGGAATTTTTTAAAACATGTTTTTTATATGGTATAATTAGGTAGTACATGATCATGATACTATTATCAATTGTTTTTATAATTTTTGTTGAATTTTCGATGAATCTGAGATTATTTTTTGGTTGATGGGAGGCTGTGTAGTAGCAAAAAATGCATATTTCATTGGTGAAATATGGGAGTTATGATTGATATAGTGGTTTCTCGGTGTGTGTTGTGGTAGATTCCATGGGTGGGAAAATGTGAGGGATTTGAGATAATGGATTTTACTGTGGGTATAACACCCCAAGATTCCACAACATTCTTCTCTTTGAATAATACAGTAGCGTGTGTTGTACGTAACTTCGAGTTCTAACACACACCACATCCAATCAAACTAGCCGTTATGAATAGTAATACCCACTTTTTATAATTTTATAAATTTTATCTTTCAAAATGGGCATCATTTTTGGATTCGGAATATCGAAATTTTCCTAGGGTAAATTTTTGTAACTTTTCGGATAACTTTTATATTTTGATGAATAGTGAAAAATACTAAATTTTAATTTGAAACGACTTTTTTAATCAAAATAATTAATTGTGATAAATTATGAATTTGAGTGGTTTAAAAGTATATATAGAATATATTTTTACCATTTATTAAATTTTGGTAATTGTACATAATTTTACATTTAAACCGGACATAATAAAAAGTCAATCTTTTGATAGTTATTATCTCTTAAAAACACGATTTTTATTTTAACAACGGGAAATAATATTAAATTAATTTCTGCCAGTTATGTGTTTTAAATTTATAAAAATGGGTTCCATATTTGGAATGAGGATGTCCAAATTTTTTAAATAGGTAACTTTTATTTTTATACATTTTGAATAATTATTTCGGTTAATATTTTATCTACCATGGTTAAACAGTAAATACGGTAAATAAAGGTAAACAAATAATATTATAATACTAATAAATTACCCTAAAACGTGTCCTGACATTATTTTTTGATACATGTCCAACCATGGTCATATTTGGATCGATTTAGGGGCCCCATATATCTACTTGTAAGTGATAAGGACACTTGATATTAAATAAGCTAAAATAAATACAAAAATGACATAAGCATATATCTTTTAGCAAAACAATTTTTACATAAGGGTATATATGTTGGCTTTTTACTATAAATATTAATTACAAATCTAAAAACATTTCCTACATAATAGTATTTCATTTATAATTTTTAGACATTCAATATTTAAATATATTTATGACACAATAATGATACAATATTTCTCTTATTAATGAAAGAATCAAATAATTGATATTATAAATATCATATAAATTGTATTTATAATCTTTATTGTATTACACTAATTTTCTAGGTTAATATGACATATTATTACTAGTTATATGAATTTTGTTCGAAGTAATAATTCTGTTGTGAATTTATCAAAAACAAAAAACCCAATAGTGTCAAAATTGACGTAAAAGAGTTTTTAAAACAAATATTATATTATTTATTGATATTCAATTCCTAAAAATCTAAGGATCGGCCAAAATACTTATAAAATGATAGGTGTTTAATTAATGGACCACTTGGGGGTCTCTTGAATGTATATAGTATGTTCATTAACTATATAATATAAAAATACAAAGTGACATGGTAAATGTCAAACTAATTAACTAAGAGTTAAAACTAAAAGTTAAGGTTCATATAATAACCCAAACCACTCTAAATTATATTTGTTGAAATTATTTACACCCATACACACCTTAGAATTTTAATAATCAACTCTGGAGGTATTAGAAACAAAATATGAATTTATTATAAAATAATATTTCTAGCTTTTCCAAAGGTGCCCCTCACCACTCTTATAAAAGGGAACTCCCCCTTCTGACTAATTCACACATTCAAAGCCTTTTGGTTCGGCCAACTCCTGGAAAAATACTCTCTCAATTTACCTCAATTTTACCTAGAGGCATTAGTTTGATCAGAAAGCCAACCGATAGATCCCATTTGATCAAATCAAAAGGAAAAACCCGAAGAAGAGGTAATGTTTTTACCACCCTTTTTCAAGTTAATTTCTTCTTCAACTTATTTTTTCTTTGTTATTCCCATTCTAAAATAATAACTCCAGTATCTCCAATATACTGTGATGTTATTATATATATGGTACAACCATATTCAGTATTCTATCCATCCATCGAATTGCATGTCACCATATGTGTGTACGTACGGTTTTCCGTCTCCATGTCGTGGTGTAATTGTTTTTCAATATATTATTATTTGTATGGGTATAATAATGATGTGTAATTCATGTAAATAATTAATATAACATGATAATGATTTTTTATATAAGATATACCATCCAATTAAATATTATTTTAATATCAAAAGAATGATATTGTCGCTCGTCGTTAGTACGGACTACCGTCTCCACGAACGCGATGAGATTCATTCCCCATCATATCCATTCAAGACTAATTCTCATTTGATGATTAAAAGTAATGTTTATGAACATTATATAATTCTGGATATGAATAATATACAACCTATACATAAAAAACATGACGTATGTAACAAAACATATAAATGAAAATGAGTAAGTTAACACCCAAAACTACAATAATACTAATGTATTATTAACAAATCATTATTAGAAGATCATATAAGATATAATAATTATGTATATGGTTCTTGTATAATTTAATAACAATTTCTTAACTATTATACAAGAGGTTAACATACCATCGACTAAGAAAAATTACAGGGTAATGGTTTATTTTCACAATCTCTTCATTATCCGAGGTTTTTTATACGTGATTATCTACTGGGACCTCATAATCATCCACATACATGATTCTTAAAAATGTATCTCAAATCATTCATATTATTTTAAATACTATGTTATAAAGTCATTTATACCCATTTTTACTTTTTATAGGAAGTTCATAATGGAATCTTTCTGACATTTTCCATACAAGGTCCTTTTAGCAAGGTATGCTGAAGATTATATACGCAACCCAATATGTAAGATTGATCATTTCATTGATAGGTTAAAACCATTTTTCCATCGAGGATTAGTCTCACAATCCTTATCGCCATAAGAAGACATTGTCTCATGTGCTATCAAGTCAAAAAGGGAATTCTCTAAGTCTTATGACTTTAAAGCAAAGCAAGAGAAGAAGAGATATGATGATCAATCTGGGAATGAAAATAAGGGGAAGAAGGGAAAAGTTGAATATACATCCTGTAGTAAATGTGGGAAGAAACACCCTTGTACTTTTTTGAAGGGAATGAGAGTCTGTTACAAGTGTGTTGAAAAGGGCCACCAAGCACGTGATTCCAAGGGGAAGAAATAAGCTACCGATGTTCAATGCTACAATTTCAGAGAGATGGGACATTATTCCAATGAATGTCCTAAGCGTCAGGGGAACTTACCTCAAAAAAGGCCAAGGGATCAAGGCCAAGATTATGTTATCCCAACTGCAGGATTAGAAGCTCTGAAAGATGTGGTGGCAAGTAATTTAATGGTTTCCTCAAATTTAGAAAATGCATTATTTGATTCTAGATCACCTCATTATTTCATATCTTCCCAGTTTGCTAAGAAAATTTGATAGTTCCAATTTGATTTAACAGAAGAGTTATCAGTTAAAACTCATAAGGGAAGTGTCATTGCCACAATTTTTTCTGAATTAGTCCCTATTAGAGCACATAAATGTTCTTTATCTGCGGATCTCATCGTCATACCTATGGTTGATTTTGATATAATCCTTGGTATAGATTGGCTTTCCGACCACGATGCAAAAATTTATTGTAAGAAGAAAGAGGTTACTATTTATGATGATGATGATAAGGAAAACCTTATCTTTAGAGCATAATCATCACCACATAATTTGTATCTAGATCCACCCCCAGTAGCTCAACTAAATTCAATTATTGTGGAGGAAGACAATGAAATGACTATGGGTGAGGAAATGAATGTTCAAATAGATGATGTACCAATGGTGAAAGAATATGTACATCTGTTTCTTGAGGATTTAACTGGACATCCTCCAGAATGATAAGTTGAGTTTTCTATTGATTTAATTCCTGGATCAAGTCCTATATAGAAGACCCCTTGTATAATGGCCAATGTGGAATTAGTCAAACTAAAGAAACAACTAGAGGAATTGAGTAATAAGGGATTTATTTTACCTAGTGTTTCTCCATGGGGAGCCCCTGTTCTTTTTGTTAAAAAGAAAGATGGGTCTATGTGGTTATGTATCGACTACATAGATATCAATTCTATAATAATAAAGAACAAGTATCACATACCTTACATTGATGATTTATTTGACCCACTGCATGGAGATCAATACTTTTTAAAGATTAACCTTCGGTCTGGATACCATCAATTGTGTGTAAAGAAGGAAGATATTCTGAAGACAACATTTCGAACCAGGTATAGGCATTACAAGTTTACAATAATGCCTTTTAGGGTAACTAATGCACCCACTGTATTCAGGGATCTAATGAATAGAGTTTTCAAGGAATATCTCGATGATTTTGTAGTGGTATTTATTGATGATATCTTGGTATACCCCAAAAGCTACGAAGATCATGAAAATCACTTGCACATTATCCTAAAGACTCTGAGAAGACAGGAATTATATGGGATGTTTAGTAATTGTGAATTCTGGCTTTAGAAGACTTCTTTTCTTGGCCATATTGTCTCTAAAGATGGAATCTCTGTTGATCCTTCTAAGACCACATAAATCCAAGAATGGCCTACACCGACAAGTATAACTATGGTACAAAGTTTTATTTGTTTAGTAGATTATTATGGACATGTCGTCCAGAATTTTTCCTGGTTGGATAACCCATTAACAAAGCTCAAACGTAAAGGGGTTAAATTTGTTTGGACAAAAGAGTGTGAATAATGTTTTAAAGATCTTAAGGAGATGATTAGTCAATTATACTATATTGACACTACCATCAGGGAATGATGGTTTCGTTATTTATACTGATGCATCGAAGAAAGGACTTGGTTGTGTCCTTATATAGAATGATAAGGTTGTTGCCAATGCATCATGACAGTTGAAAATTCATGGTAAAAACTATCCTAATCATGATCTCGAGTTAGCAGCCGTGGTCTTTGCTTTGAAGATATGTAGACACTAACTCTATGGTAAAAACTGTGAGATTTATACTGGTTATAAGAGTATAAAGTATATTTTCTCACAAAAATAACTCAACATGAGGCAAAGGAGATGACTTGAATTACTCAAGGATTATGATTTCATGATACACTAACACCCGGGGAAGGAAAACAAGGTGGAAGATGATTTGAGATGAAAAGATCATGGATTTTTGAACATGATGAGAATTGAAAGAGATCCTATTTTCATTTATCTAGTGAAGATGGATATGGGAATTACCCTATAAGGAAAAACATCGATACATTTTCAAATGGTAGCCAAACCATCTTTAATAGAAAGGATAAAGTGTTCTCAGACCAGTGATGAAGAATATCACAAGAAGATAAAAGCTGTGAATGATGGAAGATTGAGAGACTTGTGAATGAATATGGAAATTTGAAATTTGGGAAGAGACATTGTGTTCTTGATATAATATATCTAAAAAGGGAATTTTTGGATGATGTTCATATCTCAAAATTCTCTATACACCATAGGAGCACCAAAATGTATAGAGATTTGAAGGAAGGTTTTTGGTGGGACAACATAAAGAAGGAGATTTCTCATTTTGTGTCAAGATGTATGGTTTTCCAACAAGTGAAAGGTGGAAGGCAACAGCCTAGAGGAGTCATCCAACCTCTTCCCATACCGTAGTGGAAATGGGACAATATTACGATGTTTTTCATGGGGCTACCAAATACTCCTATAAGGAATGATGCAATATGGGTTATTGTTGA
The DNA here is from genome assembly GCA_963277665.1 of Viscum album. Lineage (NCBI taxonomy): Eukaryota > Viridiplantae > Streptophyta > Magnoliopsida > Santalales > Viscaceae > Viscum > Viscum album. Next base: position 1,340,704,474 of record OY728155.1, on the reverse strand, counting down.
TCGTCTTACCAAGTTAGCACATTTCTGTGCAATAAGAGAAGATCTACCACTGGTTTGTCAAGTAAGACTATATATTAATGAAGTTGTGAGACTTCATGGAGTACCCATATCAATTATTTCTGATCGTTATCCCCGTTTTACTTCAAGATTCTGGAAGAGTCTTCAGAAAGCCTTGGATACTGAACATCATTTGAGAACTGCCTACCACCATCAAATAGATGGACAATCAAAACAGACTATTCAAACCTTAGATGACATGATAAAATCTTAATCACCTAACTTTCAGGGTATGTGGGATCAATATTTACCTCTGGTAGAATTTTCCTATAACAATAGCTTCCATTCGAGTATTCAGATGGCACCATATGAAGCGTTATACGGAAAGAGATGTCGCACACCAACCTGTTGGGATGACGTTGGTGAAACAAAACTTGTAGGCCTAGAACTAGTGGAGGAAACAATGGAAAAGGTATAGGTAATCCAAAACCACATCGAAGCATCTCAATGTTGGTAGAAGTGCTATGCCGATAACCGATGGAAGGATTTGGAATTTCAGGTAGGAGATCATGTTTTTTTGAAGGTATCTCCATTGAAGAGAGTTATACCTTTCGGTAAGAAGAGTAATTTAAGTCCTAGGTAATAAAACCATTTTAAATTCTAGAACAAATTGGGGTTGTAGCTTACCGTTTTCCAATGCTGCTAAGTCTCTCAAATGTTCACTATGTGTTTCACATATCACTATTGAGGAAATACATGCCTGACCCAACACATGTACTCACCTTTGAGGAATTAGAACTGAATCCCGATCTAGATTATTCGGAATATCTCATCAAGATTCATTATATGAGAGAACAAGTACTGAGAAACCATACGACTCGTCTAGTAAATGTTTTGTGGAGAAACCATAAGATGGAAGAAGCAATGTGGGAACCCGAGGAACATATGATGAAAAATCACCCGAGTCTTTTCATGCGGTAGAATTTCAGAAATTTCGCAGGTGAAATTATTTGAAGTAGGGGAGAATATAACACCCCAAGCTTCCACGATACACTTCTCTTTGAATAATATAGTAGCGTGTGTTGTATGAAACTTCGAGTTCTAACACACACCGCAAACAATCAAACTAGCCGTTATTAATAGTAATACCAACTTTTTGAAATTTTATAAATTTTATCTCACAAAAAGGACTTCATTTTTGGATTTCGAATATTGAAATTAGACTAGGGTAAAATTTTGGAGCATTTCGGGTAACTTTTATATTTTGATGAATAATGAAAATTACTAAATTTTAATTAAAAAGAAATTTTTTAATCAAAATAATTAATCGTGATAAATTATGAATTTGAGTGGGTTTAATGTATATTTATAATATATTTTTACTATTTATTAATATTCTGTTCATTGGAAATAATTTTACATTTATACTTGACATAAACAACTGTCAATCTTTTGATAGTTATTATATCTTAAAAACACGCTTTTCATTTTAACAACGAGAAATAATTTTAAATTAATTTCTGCCACTTCATTGTTTTGAATTTATAAAAATGGATTCCATAATTGGAATCAGGATGTCCAAATTGTGTAGATTGGTAAATTTTATTTTTAGACATTTTGAATAATAACTTCGGTAGATATTTTATTTACCATGGTTAAAGGGTAAATCTGGTAAATAAGTGTAAAAAATAATAATATTATAATAATAATAAATTACACTAAAACTTGTCCTAACCTTATTGGTTGAAACATTTCCAACCATGGGCATCTTTGGGTTGATTTTGGGACCCCATGGATCCACTTCAAAGTGCTAATGACACTTTATATTAAATAAGTTAAAATAAATATTAAAATGACATATGCATATATCTTTTAGCAAGACAATTTTTACATAGGGTAATAAATGTTGGATTTTCGACTATAAATATTCATTAGAAATATAAAATTATTTCCGACATAATGGTATTTAATTTATAATTATTAGACATTTAATAATTAAATATATTTATGACACAATAATGATGATGTATTTCCATTATTAACGAAAGAATCAAATAATTTATATTATAAATATCAAAATAAATGTAATTTGAATCAATATATGAATTAAACTAATTTTATAGGTTAATATGAAATATTAGTACTAGTTATATGTATTTGGTTCGAAGTAATAATGCTTTTGTGAATTTATCAAAAACAAAAATACCCAATAGTGTCAAAATTGAAATAAATGTGTTTTTAAAAAAATATATTATATTATCAATTGATATTCAATACCTAAAAAAATAAGGTTTGGCCTAGAGACTTATATAATGATAGGTGTATCATTAATGGACCACTTGGGGGGTCTCTTGTAAGTATATATTATGTTTATTAACTATTTAATATAAAAATACAAAGTTACATGGTAAATGTCAAACTAATTAACTATGAGTTAAAACAAAAAGATAAGGTAAGTATAATTACCCAAAACAATCTAAATTATATTGGTTTAAAGTATTTCGACCCATCACCACCTTATACTTTGAATAATCTACTTTTGATCCACTAGAAACCGAATATAAATTTATTATCAAATAATATTTCTATCTTTTCCAAAGGTGCCCCTCACCCCTCCTATAAAATGGCACTCCCCCTTATCACTAATTCACACATTCAAAGCCGTTTAGTTCGGCCAAACCCTGCCCAAATACTCTATCAACTTCTCTCACTTCAACCTAGATTCATTAGTTGTATCAGAAAGCCAATCTAAGGAGCCCTTTTGATCAAATCAAAAGGAAGAACCCGAAGAAGAGGTAGTGTTTTCACCACCCTTTTTAAAGTTCATTTCTTCTTCAACTTCTTCTTTCATTGTTATTCCCATAATAAAATAATAACTCCAGTATCTGCAATATAATATGATGTTATCATAAATATGGTACATCCATGTTCAGTATTCTATCCATCCTTTGAATGGCATGTCACCATACGTGCGTACGTACGACATACCATATCCACGTCGTGGTGTAATTGTTATTCAATATATTATTATTTGGATGTGTATAATAATGATGTGTAATTCATAAAAATAATAAATATATCATGATAATTATTCTGTATATATGATATACCATCCAATTATATATTATTTTAATATCAAAAGAATGATATTTTCGCTCGTGCGTACGTATGGACTACCGTCTCCATGAACGCGATGAGATTCATTCCCCATCGTATCCATTCAAGACTAATTCTCATTTTATTATTAAATGTAATGTTTAAGAAAATTATATCATTTAGGATATGAATAAGATACAACCTATCAATAACAAACACGAGTTATGTAACAAAACATATAAAATAAAATGAGTAAGTTAACACCTGAAACACCGATAAGACTAAAGTATTTTTAACACAACATTATTAGAAGATAATATATGATATCATAATTACGTATATTGTTCTCTAATAACATAATGACAGTTTTTTAACAATTATAAAATAGTTTAACATACCATCGACTAAGGAAAAGTACAAGGAAAGGGTTTATTTCACAATCTTTTCATTATCCAAGGTTGTTTATACGTGATTATCTACTGGGACTTCATTATCATCCACATCTATGATTCTTAAAAATGTATTTCAAATAATTATTACTATTGTAAAGACTATGGTATAAAGTAATTTATTCCATTTTTTAATTTTTATAATAATTTCATAATGGAATCTTTCTGTCGTTTTCCAAACAAGGTCCTTTTTACCTTTTTGGCAGAATTAAGGTAAAAATGTATTTTTTAACTTATACGATGGGTACGGCTATTTTCTGCCGTTATAAAATCTTTGAAGCTTCTCTTACAAGATTATAAGAATATTTTCAATGTAAATGTTTAATTTTATAATTATGTGACTTTTAAATGATTAAAAAAATGGGATATTTCTCTCAAAAAGTTTTGATTTCATCTATGTCAAATTCCTATGATGGATTTTAAGCTTATTTGAAGTTTATTTATTATGATACAAAACTTCCATATATTTTGGAAGGTTTTATTATATGTTTGACTGTGGATGTGTTATTTTTATACCTTTCATGGATTATGGAGAAAGTATTGACATTTCGTATGCTAGTTTTAATATGAATATTTATGTTATGTTTAAACCTATTCATATGAGGAATGCATTGGACTAAATAAGTGACAGGTGGAGCCCGATATAGCTCATCGATGCATCGGTAGGTCTCATGAGACAAATTAGTGTCTTGGGACAAGTCCTTGAAAAAATCTTATTTATAGTCTTGGCATGAGATCTTGGCTATGTGGTTATGATAGTTTGGCATTATTCATTCCATCATTATGAAAGTGGTTACTGATATTGCATGTGATTATTCGACTAGTAGAATATCCATGTGAATGAGTAAATGGAATTATTTCATTTTATCTTTTCCATATTATTCTGATGTTTATGTTTAAAAGGCTTTTGTTTTAGTTATACATTGCCTTAAATGTTTATGCTTATTTATGAAAGTTTCCGCTATATTATTATCCTTACTGAGCATTTGAGCTCACCCTTTTCAGTGTTTTATTTTTCCCAAGATGTGAAGAAGTAATTGATGAATGACCTATTGGGATAGTATGTGGGGATATGATATTGGATTATGATGACAAGATGTTGTTGTAGTAGTTTTCAATTTATTATGTAATGTAAAAGTTATGAATATATATTGTGTTTCGAAGGCTACTAAACTAATCAGTCTTTCGAAACATGAACTTTCTTGTGATCTTGGAAATATTATGTAATAATGCACCGACTCTGGGTAACTAGGGTCAGGGCATTACAGTTGGTATCAGAGGAAGTTTAGTAAAAACCTTGGAATCTAGATTTAGATAAACTATAATTAGAGCACATAGACCTAAGATGGACTTTGAGGATTAGTATATAAGAATATCCTAGAATTTTGGTATTGTAGAGATTTTGTGAGTTTTGTGAGAAATACATCCCTGTCTGGATACGAACAGGTAGAGGCTGCTCTGGCACAGATGTACCTAGGGGTAAAACCCGAAAACAGCACTTTGAGCTAGACTCGAACGAGAACTGGTGCACGACAACTGGCCTTGCTGCACTCTTGGTTACGACACTCACGAGGTATATTTTTAGAATAATTCTCATTTTCTTCACGATCTATTATGAAGGGTTTATGAGTATATACTTTCTCAAAGAATACATTTTTATGAATATGGATTATATCCATAAATAGTTCAATTTATGTTAAGTGTTGTACAAGTACGAAATTATGTATTTTGATTCATAAACTGATCTAGTTTATGCCATTGTTTAGAAATGGCACCTAGTAAAAGAAATGGAAACTATATCAATGCATGAACTCCATGTATGTATTTCCCTCCTGCTCAAGATAATTATAGTGGACCTGGTGATACAACTGGTGATGATCAGCTTATCACCATACTGGGGCAACTCACTCAGTTTATGAATAATAACCTTAACCAAATGGAGCACCCTGATCCACAGAGTGGTGGATCAATATTATATTGCATCATGAGGAAACAACCACAAACATTCAATGGGAGTAAAAATCCATCGGTAGCTGAGCAATTGATAATTTCCCTAGAGAAAATATTTCAGGATTCGAGGATTAGTGAAAGGGAAAAAGTTATCATGGCAGTTTACCGCCTCACTGGAGATGCTGATCAATGATGGTCATTGGTTCAAAACAAGAAGTAATATGATGAAGTATCAAATATGGAATGGAGGGAGTCCAAAGATCTGTTTTAGAAAAATACTTTCCTCGTGACCATCGAGTAGATATGGAAAGGAAATTTCTAAGTCTGAGACAAAAGAAGTATGAGAATGTCGCAAAGTATGAGGCTAACATTACAAGTATAGAAAGGTATCCTGGAGATTATATACGCAACCAAATAAGTAAGATTGATCGTTTCTTTGATGGGTTAAAACAATTTCTCCGTCGAGAATTTGTCTCACAATCCTTCTCGTCATATGAAGACATTTTATCATGTGTTATCAAGACAGAAAAGGAATTAACTAAGTCTTATGACTTTAAAGAAAAGCAAGAGAAGAAGAGATCTGATGATCAATATGGGAATGGAAATAAGGGGATGAAGGGAAAAGTTGAATATCTATCCTGTAGTAAATGTTGGAAGAAACACCCTGGTACTTGCTTGTAGAGAATGGGAGTTTGTTACAAGTGTAGTGAAAAATGTAACCAAGCTCGTGATTTCAAGGGGAATAAAGAAGATTTCGATGTTCAATGCTATAACTCCAGAGAGATTGGACATTATGAAAATGAATGTCCTAAGCGTCCGGGCAACTTACCTCAGAAAAGGGCAAGTTATCAAGGCCAAGATTATGCTATCACTACTGTAGAGGTAGAAGCTCTGAAAGATGTGGTGGTATGTAATTTAATGGTTTCCTTAAGTTTAGAAAATTCATTATTTGATTATAGATCATCACATTGTTTCATATCTTCCCTGTTTTCTATGAAAATTAAATATTTACAATTTGATTTAATAAAGGAGTTGTCAGTGAAAACTCCTAAGGGAAGTATCATTGCAATAATGTTTTGTGAATCAGTCCCCATTAGAGCACATAAATGTTCTTTATCTACTGATCTCATCGTCATACCTATGGTTGAGTTTGATATAATCCTCGGTATGGATTGGATTTCAGACCACGATGAAAAAATTTATTTTAAGTAGAAAGAGAATACTATATTTGATGATGATGATAAGGAACACCTTATCTTTAGAGAGGAATCATCAGCACCTAATTCTTATTTAGAACCACCCCCAGTAGCTCAACTAAATTCAATTATTAGGGAGGAATAGATGAAATGACTATGGGTGAGAAAAGGAATGTTCAAATAGAGGATGTACCTACTGTGTAAGAATATGTAGATGTGTCTCTGGATGATTTAACTGGACATATTATATAACATGAATTTGAGTTTTCTATTGATTTAATTCCTGGATCAAGGCCTATATCAAAGACCCCTTATAGAATGGCCATTGTGGAATTAGTCGAACTAAAGAAACAACTAGAGGAATTGAGTAATGAGGGATTTACTCGACCTAGTGTTTCTCTATGGGGAGCCCCTGTTCTTTTTGTTAAAAAGAAAGATGGATCTATGAGGATATGTATTGACTACAGGGAGATCAATGCTATAACAATAAAGAACAAGTATCCCCTACCTCGCATTGATGATTTATTTGACCAACTGCATGGAGCTCAATACTTTTCAAATATTGACCTTCGGTGTAGATACCATCAGTTCTGTGTAAAAAAGGAAGACATTCCAAAGACTGCTTTTCGAACTAGGTATGGGAATTATGAGTTTACAGCAATGCCTTTTGGAATGACTAATTCACCCTCTGTATTCATGGATCTAATGATTATTGTTTTTAAGGAATATCTCAATGATTTTGTGGTGGTATTTATTGATGATATATGGGTATACTCCAAAAGCTACAAAGATCCTGAAAATCACCTGCGCATTATCCTGAAGACTCTAAGAAGACATGAATTGTATGGGAAGTTTAGTATGTGTGAATTCTGGCTTCAGGATATTTCTTTTCTTGGCCATATTATGGCTAAAGATTTAATCTCTATTGATCCTTCTAAGACCACGACAATCCAAGAATGGCTTACACCGATGAGTATAACTGAGGTACGCAGTTTTATTGGATTAGCAGGTTATTATCGACGTTTCTTCTAGAATTTATCATGGTTGTCCAACCCATTAACAAAGGTCACACGTAAAGGGGTTATATTTGTTTGGACAAAAGAGTGTAAATAATGTTTCGAAGAACTGATGATAATATTAGATAATGCAACTATATTGACTCTACCATCAGGGAATGATGGGTTCGTTATTTATAGTGATGCATCAAAGAAAGGACTTGGTTGTGTCCCTAATGCATAATGAAAGGGTTATTGCTTATGCATCACAAAAGTTGAAAATTCTTGAGAAATAATATCCTACTCATGATCTCGAGTTAGAATTTGTTGTATTTTCTTTGAAGATATGGAGACACTACCTCTATGGTGAAAACTATGAGATTTATACTAATCACAAGAGTTTGATGTATATTTTCTAACAAAAATAACTCAACTTGAGGAAAAGAAGATTGCTTTAATTACTCAAGGATTATGATTGCACGATACAGTACCACTCGGGGAAGGCAAATAAGGTGCCAGATGCTTTGATCAGAAAAGATCAGGGATTTTTGAACATGATGACAATTTAAAGAGATCCAATTTTCATTGATCTAGTGAAGATGGATATGGGAATTTCCCTAGAAGGAGAAACTTCTATACTTTTTCAAATGGTTGCCAAACCATCTTTTATAGAAAGGATAAAGTGTTCTCAGACCGGTGATGAAGAGTTTCAAAAAAATGATGAAAGCTGTGAATGGTGGAATATTGAGAGACTTTGTGTATGAAGATGGAATTTTGAAATTTGGGAAGAGATATTGTGTTCTTGATATACCTGATCCAAAAAGGGAATTGTTGTATGATGCTCATAACTCCAATTTCTCTATACACCCTGGGAGCACCAAAATGTATATAGATTTTAAGGAACATTTTTGGTGGGACAACATGAAGAGGGAGATTGCTGATTTTGTGTCAAGCTGTATGGTTTGTCAACTAGTGAAGGCTGGAAGGAAACAGCCTGGAGGAGTCATGAAAACTCTTCCCATACCGTAGTGGAAATGGGACAATATTGCGATGGACTTTTTCATGGGGCTACCAAAGGCTCCTAGAAGGAACGATGCAATATGGGTTATTATTGATCGTCTTACCATGTCAGCACATTTTCCTGCAATAAGAGAAGATCTAACACTGGAACGACTAGTAGGAATATATATTATGAAGTTATGAGACTTCATGGAGTACCCCTATCAATTTTTTCTGACCATGATCCCCATTTTACTTTAATATTCTGGATGAGTCTTCAGAAGGCATTGTGTACTGAACTTCATTTGAGCATTGCCTACCACCCTCTATCAGATGGAAAAACAGAATGGACTATTCAACCCATAGAAGACGTTTTGAGATCTTTCTCACTTGTCTTTTAGGGTATGTGGGATCAATATTTACCTCTGGTAGAATTTTCCTATAACAATAGCTTTCATTTGAGTATTCAGATGGCACCGTTGGAAGAGTTATACGGAAAGAGATGTCGCACACCAACCTGTTGGGATGACGTTGGTGAAAGAAAACTTGTAGGCCCAGAACTAGTGGAGGAAATAATGGAAAAGGTAATGGTAATCCATAACCACATCAAATCACCTCAAAGTAGGCAGAATAGCTATGCCGATAACCGAAGGAATGATTTGGAATTTCAGTTAGGAGATCATGTTTTCTTGAAGGTATCCCCATGGAAGGGAGTTATACATTTCACTAAGAAGGGTAAATTGAGCCCTAGGTACATCGGACCATTTGAAATTCTAGAACGAATTGGGGCTGTAGGTTACCGTTTGGCAATGGCGCCAAGTCATTCCAAAGTTCACTACGTGTTCCACATATCACTATTGAGGAAATAAATGCCTGATCCAACGTAAGTACTCACCTATTAGGAATTAGAACTGGAACCTGATCTATCTTATTACAAAGATCTTGTCAGAATTCTCGATATGAGAGAACAAGTACTGAGAAACCGGACAACTCGTCTGGTTAATGTTGTTTGGAGAAACCATCAGATGGAAGAAGCAACGTGGGAACCCGAGGAACTTATGATGACGAATCACCCGAGTCTTTTCATCCGGTAGAATTGTAAAAATTTATAGAATGAAATTATTTGAAGGAGGGGAGAATATAACACCCCATGCTTCCATGTAACGCTTCTCTTTGAATAATAAAGTAGTGTGTGTTGTACGCATCTTTGAGTTCTAACACACACCACAACCAATCAAACTAGTTGTTATGAATAATAATTCCCACTTTTTGAAATTTTATAAATTTTACCTCTAAAAATGGACTTCATTTTTGGATTAGGAATATTGAAATTATCCTACGGTAAAATTTTGGAACTTTTCAGATAACTTTTATATTTTGATGAACAGTGAAAATTAATAAATTTTAATTAAAAACAACTTTTTTAATCAAAATAATTAATCATGATAAATTTTGAATTTGAGTGGTTTAAAAGTATATTTAGAATATATTTTTACTATTTAATAATATTTTAGTCATTTAACATAATTTTACATTTAAACCGGACATAAACAACTGTCAATCTTTTAATAGTAATTATCTCATAAAAACAAGGTTTTTGTTTTTACAACGAGAAATAATTTAAAATTAATTTCTGCCACCATTGTGTTTTGAATATAGAAAAATGGATTCCATATTTATAATCAGGATTTCCATATTGTTTAAATTGGTAACTTTTATTTTTAGACATTTTGAATAATTTCATCGGTAAATATTTTATTTACCATGTTTAAAGGGTAAATCCAGTAAATAAGGGTAAAAAATAAAATTATAATAATACTAAATTACCCTAAAACATGTACTAACCTTATTGGTTGATATATGTCCGACAATGGGAATATTTGGGTCGATTTTTGGACCCCATGGATCCCCTTGAAAGTGATAAGGAAACTTTATATTAAAGATTTTAAAATAAATACAAAAATGACATAAGTTTATATCTTTTAGAAAACAATTTTTTACATAGAGTTATATATGTTGTATTTTCGACTATAAATATTCATTATAGATTTAATAATATTTCCTACATAATTGGGTTTTATTTATAATTTTTAGACATTTAATAATTAAATATATTTATGACACAATAATGATGAAGTATTTTTCTTATTAATGATAGAATCAAATAATTGATATTATAAATATCAAAATAAATGTAATTTGATTTTTTTTATGAATTACACTAATTTTATAGGTTAATATGACATATTAGGACTGGTTATATGAATTATGTTTGAAGAAATAATTCTGTAATGAATTTATCCAAAACAAAATACCCAATAGTGTCAAAATTGACATAATTTTTTTTTAAAAACAAATATTATATTATTAATTGATATTCAATTCCTAAAAATACAATGTTCTTCCAAGAGACTTATATAATGATATTTGTATCATTAATGGACCATTTGGGGGTCTCTTGGAGGTATATATTAAGATTATTAACAATATAATATAAAAATACAAAGTGACATGGTAAATGTCAAACTAATTAACTAAGAGTTAAAACTAAAAGATAAGGTTAATATAATAACCCATACATGTCTAAATTATATTGTTTGAAATTATTTAGACCCCTACCCACCATTGAATTATAATAATCCACTTTGGAGCAATTATAAACCAAATATGAATTTATTATAAAATAATATTTCTAGCTTTTCTAAAGGTTCCCCTCACCCCTCTTATAAATGGGCAGTCCCCCTTCTCACTAATTCAGACATTCAAAGCCTTTTTATTCTGCAAAAACATGCCCAAATACTCTCTAAAATTCCCTCACTTCCACCTATATTTCCTTACTTTGATCAGAAAGTCATCCTAAGGATCCCTTTTGATCAAATCAAAAAGAAAGAACCTGAAAAAGAGGTAAGGTTTTCACCACCCTTTTCATGTTCATTTCTTCATCAACATCTTCATTATTTGATATTCCCATTATAAAATAATAACTCTAGTATATCCTATATACTCTGATGTTATCATAAATAATTTACCACCATATTCAGTATTCTATCCATCCTTTGAATGACATGTCACCATACGTGCGTACGTACGACTTACCGTCTCCACGTCGTGGTGTAATTGTTATTCAATATATTATTATTTGGATGGGTATAATAATGACTTTTAATTAATTTAAATAATAAATATAACATGATAATGATTCTTTATATATTATATACCATCCAATTATATATTATTTTAAAATCAAAATAATGATATTGCCGCTCGTGCGTACGGACGGACTACCGTCTCCACAAACGTGATGAGATTCATTCACCATCTTATCCATTCAAGACTAATTCTCATTTGATTATTAAAATTAATGTTTAATAAATTTATATCATTCTGGATATGAAGAAGATACAACCTATCCATAACAAACATGATTTATTTAACAATACATATAAAACAAATTGAGTACGTTAACAACCGAAACAACGATAATAATAAAGTATTATTAACAAAGCATTATTAGAAGATCACATATGATGTCATAATTATGAATATGGTACTTTTATAATTTAATAACAATGTTTTAACTATTATACAAGAGGTTAACATACTATCGACTAATGAAAAGTACATGGTAACCGTTTATTTCACAATCTCTTCATTATCTGAGGTTGTTTATACGTGATTATCTACTGGGACCTCATTATCATCCACATCCATGTTTCTTCAAAATGTATTTCAAATCATTATTACCATTTTAAAGACTATGGTATAAATTCATTTATACCCTTGTTTACCTTTTATAATAAGTTCATAAAGGAATCTCTCTGTCGTTTTCCAAACAAGGTCCTTTTTAACCTTTTCGACCGAATTAAGGTAAGAATGTCTTTTTTAACTTATACGATGGGTGCGGCTATTTTCTACCGTTATGAAATCGTCGAAGCTTAACTTACAAGATTATAATAATATTTTCAAAGTAAATTTTTTATTTTATAATTATTTGACTTTTAAATGATTTAAAAAAAAGAGATATTTCTCTCAAATAGTTTTGATTTCATCTCTGTCAGAATCCTTTGATAGATTTTAAGCTTATTTGAAGATTATTTATTATGATACAAAAATTCCATATATTTTTGAAGGTTTTGTGATATGTTTGAACATGGATGTGTTATTTTTATACCATTCATGGTTTATGGAAAAATTATTGACATTTCGTATGCTAGTTTTAATATGAATGATTATGTTATGTTTAAACCTATTCATATGTGGAATGCATTGGACTTAATAAGTGACGAGTGAAGCACGCTATAGAACCTTGATGCATCGGTAGGTCTCATTAGACAAACTAGTTTCTTAGAACAAGGGCTTGAAAAAAATTTTATTTGTAGTCTTGACACGAGGCCTTGGATATGTGGTTATGATAGCCTGGAATTATGCATTCCATCATTATGAAAGTGATTATTGATATTTCATGTGATTATTCGACTAGTATAATATCCTTGTGAATAAGTAAATTGAATTATTTAATTTTATATTTTAAATATTATGTTGATGTTCAAGTTTAAAAGGATTTTGTTTTAGTTATACATTACCTTATATGATTATCCTTATTTATGAAAGTTTACGCTATATTGTTATCCTTACTGAGAATCTATGCTCACCCCTTTCAATGTTTTATTTTTTCCAGGATGTGAAGAAGTGATTTATGAATGACTTACTGGGATAGTATGAGGGGATATGATAGTAGATTATGAAGACAAGATGTTGTTGTAGTAGTTTTCACTATATAATGTAATGTAAGACTTATGAATATATCTAGTGTTTCCAAGCCTACTAATCTAATCTGTCTTTTGAGATTGGATTTTTCTTGGGATCATGCCAATGTTATGTAATAATGCACTGAATCGGGGTAACTGGGGTCGGGGCATTACAGTGGGGTTGTTGATTCCTTATTATGATTGGAAAGCGGTAGATAATGGGATATTGTTGGTGATGTATTAGTTAGATGATGAGGGTTCATTTTTTTAGTTTCCATAGTGTATAATATATTGTTGGTAAGATGATATTGAATTGGGCCTAGTTGAAATTGAATATATTGATGTGTAAAAGTAAATCATAAATTTTTAAAATAATTATTAAGGGCTATGATTATTGAGGATGATGATATTAGAGTGTTTCATTAAATATAGAAATTAATATAATAACGAATATAATTTATTTGGTGAATGATGAATATTGAAATGGAATAATGGTATATTAATAATAATGTTAACATGTAGTGTGTGGTGGTTTTCCAAATAAGTTGGTTAAATTGGGATTTTATTCTTGGTAGTGATCGTAGTGTTGGGTGGGAGTGTTGAGGTGATATTTTTGAGAATGGGTATTTATATATTTTATGAATACAATTAGTTAAGGATCATATTTCATGTGTGTGTGTGTATATATATTATGTAATACCTTGTGATTTTAATATACACCCCACCCAAGTTAGATATCCTTACTAATGTCCAACATGGTTTTTGTACTAGTTGTTTACCCTATCATCTTGGTTTGAAAGGGAATAGTTTATTGATGTCTACTAATTTTGTATGTTTTTTATGCATATAATATGATATGATGGATCATGTTCATTGAAATTATACAATGATAGAATGTGGTTTGATGAAGGACTATGTGAGATATTACTGTGATAATAGTTATAAGGTATACTAGTACACCCTATAAAGTAATGATGAGTAGGTATGGATGCACCTATAGACATGATCTGATGAAACGACCAAATCTTCACATAAGAATGATGTAATGTCATTATTCTTATTTTTTATATACCTATGGGAGAAAAATGTATCATATACGGTTTAAATTATTTGACAAAGGGTTTGATTTTTGTAAAATTATGAATCTAAATAAATTAACATGATTGAATGAATTTCATGTTTTTAGGATTAGAGGTTCTTTATATTAATTTTATATAAAGTAGGTGGGAATCATCCATTCACTATGTGGGTTTGATAGATTTTGTGGGCTGTCCCAATAGATCATAAGTGTGTTAACATTATTGATTATGATGAGCTATAGAGAAATATGTTTAGTGAATTAAAGAATTAGGGTATGACTATTTATTAGGCGTGAATCTACGATTTGTAGAACGAATTATATAATAGGATATTGAGATTTATTTCATTTTGATATAATGTATTGATGGGTAATAGGTTTTATTAGTCTTCATTTAGATGTGGCGAGCAAAGTGGCAGTCGATCAACTTATATCTCTGGGAAAACATGTAGGATGATGTTTCATGAGTTTATTTTCATCATTTATTTCATGGTGAGTTTATATAATTTATTTTTAGGGTAGTGAATAAGAAATAGATACTCTCTCTTAAATATAGAATCCTGAGTGTATATGAAACTATGGTATGGTTTAGGGAATACCAACTCTTCACTCATAATTTTATTCGGAATGAGAAATATAGAGCTCTATAATTGTAGGAAGAGTTGTATCATATTATATGATATGGCATACCTCTATTTACATTACCTACATAAATGATGGATTAGAATAAATATGGGGTGATTTAGAGGATTCATGATAACAAATGTTTATCTCGAGAGGGTATCCAAAAGGTTGTTGGTGAGTTTTGTTGGTGGTAGTGGATTGTATGTGTGTTTGTAGTTTGGATTTTAGAGATCTACAAGTTATCCTCATTATTTTTGGTCCCCAAATTTCAATAGGTTCAAAAATTCACGTGTCCACACTGTGGAATCTGCATCTACGTATTATTCTTATAGGGGGAATAGAGTTAACCATTTTCAATTTCTGACCATTTTTAGGGATAACTGAGTGGTGGAAATTTGGGTACCTTATCATCCCCATGAACACCAATTTCATCAAAGGCCATATCTATAATAAGTGAAACATGTTTATAATATTATATGAGGTGATTGAGTATATAGAATAAATCCACATGATTTACATGATCATGAAGTATATTTGAAGGAGTTATGTCATAATGGTGGCCACTAGTAGTGATGTTGGGGATATATTTATTGAAAACATCATGTGATAGAATTGATATCACAAGAGAGACAAGAGATCATATGAGGTAAAATTTAATAATATTATATATTTTTTATTCATTATTTTATATATCATTTTAGAACTCCTTCACCACACCTATATTGTCAAATGACTTTGGAAATAGGGGGAGATATTGTAATTCCCCTATTGTTCACTATACCTATTGGATGTTAGATGATTCTAAATGATTCACACCATGGTTTTGAGATATCTATGGTGTATCATTAGTCCTAGAGTTTTCAGTATGCTTGAGATACATTCATAATATATCATTGTTATCATTGATTAGATACACATTGTGTCCATGGTTGTTGAGTTATTCAAATGGTAGAGTAATGTTCTTTAATTACAAGGGAAATGAGTTATATTATTTAGTTAGTGGGGGCCTCAGATGATTCATAGATATTCATATATGATATTTCAATAGATGATAGTGAAGATAATATTGTAATCTTATATTATTTTCCTGTTTTTGATATGTGGTAGTGATTATTGATCTGCACTATTTAGTTCTCCATATATTTAATGGGATGGATATTTTGTTTTTATAAATCTAATATCGACCCCTTGAAAGGTGAACCCCACTATCTGAGTTTCATCATTTTATAAAAATACGACTTTAGTAGAATTCTCAATATTGGAATATCTAATGGACTAGTTGATCCCATCATAAGTTAGTACGTTTTTGAAGAAACCCCATTTTATTATTTTGGATCAAATGAACATTTCTATTAATAATAAATACATTGAAAACTACAACATAATCATAAATTCCTATATTTGAAAAAGTGGACAACAGTTAGTTCTTCTAAGTTTGATACCTTTATATCAAAAACCTGTACTAGAAAGCCTTCAAATCATATAAACACTTGGACATAAATATCTAGAAGTTATTTTTAAATGGGATAACTTGAACCCAGAATATATAATTGATGAATTCACATTAATCACTATGGTGGGATTTTTAGTAGAATTGTGAGGACAATTTCAAACTAGAAATATGAATTTCACTATTTTGGAAGGTTAATTTCATTGATTAATAATGTATTTACCTCTTTGATAATTAATTATATATATTTTTTAGGGATCTAAACATAGAAATTTGAATGACATAGAAAATTAATAGCATCATATAATGGTATGATCACTATTAAGGAAAGAATTATTGGATCACATCGAATTGGTTGGATGGAACTATTCAGGAAGGGGACATAAATATCAAGAGTATACTTAAAACAATCACTTACATGCATTCTAATCCTTTATAGAAGCCCTTATCTTGTTTGTATATATGGTCCAATTTCATCCAATATAAAAAGGTAATTATTATATCACATGGAATGATGGATCCTTGGGATCTCAAATCATACATGGGTTCAACATTAATATCATATTTTTTATTGAAATCTATTGATGGAACATAGGTCGTGGTGATACTTATATTTGTCCTAACAACTATTTTAGTACCCTCTTTTATTTTCCAATGTTTCATGTTCTGGGCAATAACATTAAGGATAAATAATAATTTATTCATTATATATATTCTATTATCAACAAAAACAACATATCTAATATTTTAAAAAACCATATGGAAGATAGGTTGAATATCCACACCTTCACTCACTCCCCATTGGGAGTATTCACGAGCTCAACATTTGGTGGCCAGATACATGATCCAAAAATAATCGAATCATTGGGAAATGGACTCAAGTAAAAACACATTAGTATATATC
The DNA here is from genome assembly GCA_963277665.1 of Viscum album. NCBI lineage: Eukaryota > Viridiplantae > Streptophyta > Magnoliopsida > Santalales > Viscaceae > Viscum > Viscum album. Next base: position 1,340,686,988 of record OY728155.1, on the reverse strand, counting down.
TCAAAATTTATATATGTAACATTTATAAAAACATTCTCTCTAAATATGAACACATTTAGAATAAGGGATTTCATATCACCTCCAAATGGTGGTTCTTAAATAGTAGAAAATTTATGACACTCTAGGACACATCATATTTTCATATTTCAAATATAATGAATGTAGTGTTTAGAATGATGTCTGATGTATAATCTTTCTAATTAATGGGTTATTGGTCATATGGAACTCAAAAAACAACACCCAGTATATGTACATTTTCCTCAGCACTGACTATGTCATATAATCACACCTCCAAAAGATCAATCTCATTCACTAATCTGTACAGATTTTATTCTACAATATGTTGTAAAATTCCATTTATCGCATCCTTATATTGACATCATTATTGGTTCATGGTGTAGTGGTTCATGGGTTTTCTAGAAGGCTCCAATTTATGGACTCAAACTCAATTCATAATGGGTCCAATGTTTAAGGATTCATGTCAGGAGGAAGAATTATTCATGATTGAAGAGGTTCTTTCATCATGGTATTATAGCATTATTATAGAAAATAAACATCAATTAATATGGAGGAACTCAACATGAATAACAAAATATCAATTTGATGATCCATTAATATCAATAATTCATCTATTATGTCTGACTCAACTCTTGTTTTCTAATATATTTTATTACTTTGCTTTAGAATCATTGGAATTTTTTATTCTATTAGAAATTTTAAAAGAAATCCAAATTAAGAAATGGATAACATAATTTATTTTAGGGTGGTAAGAAAATCTTCTAATCTCCATTCTTGAAATTATTTTTAGGATGTTAATATTGAAATTTTCTCATGTAATTGTTCTATACATACAAAATTTAATACTATCATCCAATGGGATTCCCATTGTATTCATTACATCATACCCCCAACCCCTAAAAATTATATTACCTTGTTCTCACTGTCCATAATGAATACAAATTAACAATACAGTCACTAAATAAAAAGATATTGTTCTGTCATTATTATAGGAAATATTAAATTATGAGGGTGGAATAAAACAAATATCCAGGATAGTTTGTCTCATGAGGCCTATGATAAATTGTAAGGAAATAACCACCATAATTGTTAAAACTATGTCGATTAAATTATTCATATAAATTGGACGTTAATTAAATGAAATGTATAATCAACAAAAACATCCATATTTGAAAAATATAATATAGAATGTCTATATTTTAACTTCGTAAAAATTACAACACTATTATAATTATAAATCAAATTTAACATGGTGGACAAGATCATTAGAGTATTTCTTGAGTAATAAAAATTATTTATCAAGGTATTTTTAAATAAATGAATATTATTTTAATATATTACTATATAATTTCCTGAATAAAATACCATTTTCAATTTTAAATAAATTATTTAAAATCTAAAAATTTCTATAAAATTACTAAAAAAATTTCTTCGAATCCAACAAAGGAAAATTTAAATGCTCTTATAATGACTCAAACATTTATGAATAAAATTGCCTTTATTTTAATATCTTATAGATATATAAAAAACATTCACTTTTAATATTATTATTACTTTGGTTCAAATTATTATTAAGTGTTTTTACGTTGATAATATAGTCATTGAACGGTGATCACAAAACAGATATAAATATATGGTTTTATAAAAAAATTACTTTCAACAAATAAAAAGTAGAGGATGGACTCATCCAGTAGACTCGGGCCATATAAATATAGTTTTTTGGAGCTTGGGAAGTAGGTAGTATCAATGGGTGTCGCTCCTTATCAAGCCCATGCCGAGCATCAACATGTTATGCTTGAAAAAAATCACCTATGATAGATGTTCAAGATAATATGTATTACCACCTGAGAGATGTTCTCCGAGATTCCCTAATAGTTTATCACCATCACACACATTACCCTTATCTATTATGAGGGTATTATAAGGGGTTTTGTGAAAAGGTATTTGTAAATTATTTTGTAATCCCTTTTTATAAATAAAATTCTTATTCCATCAATTCCTTTAGGAGATAAGTCTTTCTTAAAATAATGATACATTTGATAAATTGGGGTTTTGAGTAAAAATGTTAATAATGAGAAATATATAAATTATTATATTAAAATATGTTTTTTTTGTTAATAATATTATATAAAATTATTATAAATGATGATTATATATGTTCTATATCTGTAATTGATTAGGTAATTAGGTGAAGAAGGGTTATATTTTTTACATGATGAAATGAAAATTGTATTTTTAATAAATTTATTTTTAATAATTAATGACTATTTGAAGTAATTAATATTTTATTAAAATATTATAATCAAATTAATTTTATAAATATTAAATATGTTGGTAATTTTTATGAAGTCAAATGTTATTTTTATTATGGTATGAAAACTATTTTCGTTAAAACCCTGTGAATTTTAAAAAAATTACGGTTTTCATTATAAAAGTTAAAATTCAAATATTAATAAAATTCTTTAGATTAAATGAATATTATTTTTGTAATCATGATGTTAAAATTATCCAATGGTGAGGTTTTCATACATTTCTTATATAGTCAATTTTTGTTTGTAAAAATTAATAACCATATAAATAAAATATGTGTTTTATTACCTCATAATGACCCCAAAATGATTTAATAAATACTATAATGGGTATTCATGGCCAAATTTATGTTTCCCATTAACATTATTTAATTTTTTATTGTTTTATTTATTTTATAAATCCTTAGTGAATCCTCCAATGTGTATATTAGTTTTAATGATTTTAAATTCATTTCCATAAAAATGTGACTCACCTCCAGATAAGAAATGATAACATTTTAATATTTTTGGCCATTGGACATATAAAATATTTTTTTCCAATATTAGTTGTAATAAACAATGAGAAGAACCATTATATGGTTTGTGGTTTTGAGTATTTAATTATATAGATTCCAGAACCTATGTTTGTGAAATATTAATGAATTCCCCACTCATTTTCAATATAAACCCACCCAATATCACACATATATTCCCTAAAAATACATGGAGAACATCCGTACTCAATCCTCCCCTATCTATAATCCACCCATGGTTCCATAAGCAACCAAGAAGCCTTTCTCAAACCATTGCGATCACACATCCATGTAAGGGATTCCTTAATTTATATTCTTTAACCATGTTTCTTTATATTGTTATACCCTTTTATTTGAAATTAAATATGTTGCGGTATGATTTATCACCTCCCCCAAACATCCATCCTTATTTAAGATTTATTATAGTCCTCTGTATATATCATTAATTCATTCCATGTACACCTATTTCCATGCAAAAATCCTATTAGGGATTTCTCTCTTCTTATTTCCATTTAGGTATTTCATCTATATTATGCATCTAAATTCAATTTCATATATTGTAATATTATTTGACATGATTACCTTACTATAAATATCATGTATAAATGATGAGATAAACATTTATCTCTCATCAACCCAATTTATGAATCTCCACATAACATTGTTTTGCTGCCGAAATTGAACAATTATTATCAAAGACAAAATCATCGTCTGTTGAATACCACAACCATTTCTCTATCAAGGAAATTCACCATTATGAACATATACATATTAAATTCTACTTTACTTTATGTATTCCACATTATTTGATCATGGGATAAAATGATGATGTTGAATAAATCCATGTTATATTATCTATGTGGCACACATAAGCATGATATTGAAATGAATATAAAGGGTGTGTCAAAATATCACTTAAATGCATTGGGTGATATGTAGTATCATGATACATCATGTTGGGATAGGGGTTTACGTGATTCCATTGTGTTAATAATTTAGTGTTTTAAGGTGTTACCACATTTCCATGTTAGGATAATCTTGCAATATCATGCATTTATGTTCCTATTTCTATTATATTACATTGATATGTCTATTTGATAAAATTTATTGTATTGTTCATGTTATATATTTTTACTACCTTAACTGTCTTTATAGTTCACCCTTTTTGATGTATGTCCTCAGGTTATCCCATCCAATGAAAAGTATGAAAGAATGGTGTCGTCATGTAAATGATGTTTTCTATAATGATCTTTTATTTTATGTCTTAATTTGTCGTGTCCTACTCCTATGCACTAAATACACTAGGCCTCTCCATATTATGAGTTTTATTATTTGCATGATTATGTAATGAAAAATTTCTAAATATAAAACAAAGAGAAGGGTTTTTATAGTTTGTATCAGAGGATAGGTTTAGTTATTTTTGGGATTAGGGTTATATAACTAGAGTGAAATCCTTTCAAAAAGGGATGAGTACAAGTAAATAATATCTAAACATTGATTAGTATAGAGTAATTTTTTATCATTAAAATACATCCCTATTAGGATATGATCAATTAGATTTGTCTCTGGTACAAATGTATCTATGGGTAAAACCTGAACACACCACATAGAGCTAGAATCGTAGAGGAACTGGTGCATGATAACGAGCCTTTCTGCACACTTGGTTCGACACAACTGAGGGATATGATATGAAAAATTTATGAACATAGATTTATCCATTATTAATGGAGTAAAAAATATACCATAAGAATATATTCTAGGAAATATATCATAGATAACTGAGATTTAATCATAGAAACTAATAATTTAAGGAGATAAATGTAATTTATATGTTATCTCCTTTTTTATTTGGATTCCCCTTTATATGTTTAATAGTTTAAAATAATTACCCATAATTTTCCATTTATTATAGTCAATGGTTGATAATTAGAGGACTCATTCTAACAACCCATGTGATGATAAAACTGATTATTGTTCTTGTGAGATTCCTAATCCGATGGGAGTCAGAATAGAAAACTTTTTCATGATACATTCTCAATTAACTAAAGTTTTGAACATAACCATGGGTCAAGAGGAACATCCACCCCCCCAATGAAATAACAAGTTTCAATCGAGAGATTCATGATACAAAGGCCTCATACTTTTAATGGATCATTTGATCCCTCAATCTCTGAACAATTGATCAACTCCATTTATATGATCTTACCCATCTTTCAATGTTCAAAAAAATTGAAGGTTCTCTGGATGCTTATCATATGGAGGGTCAAGTAATCAATTTGGACATTTTTCAAAACTATGAAGCCTATGGAAAAATTCATGGTGTTGGAATGAAATGATTTTGGGAATTGTTTTTCAATAAATATTTTCCTAGAACCCTCTATCTTAAGATGGATTGATATTTCCTTGTAGTCAAGAAATAAGTTATATAATATATTGTGGAGTGTAAGGAATACATTACCAAACATTCATTATAATCTTATGGTTTTATTGTTACCCTCGAAATCAAGGTTGACAGCTTCATTGGTAGGATAAAACCTATCCTATAGATAGAGCTGGAAATCCACGACTTTGAAAGCTATGGGGAGATTTTTTGATGTGACCACAAAGTTGAGATGGAGATCAGTGATTCTCTGGGACATAATGAGGAAAAGAAGAAAAAATTAGACCTTAATTATTGATGTCCAATGGAAGAAACTGACAATGCTATGAAATTTCAGCATCCCACTTTCCAAAGATAGTGTAAGAATAACCCTAGAAATTGCCTGTAGAGGATGAGAAAATTCATTAGGTGTGATAGATAACGTCACCTAGATAATGATTGATGACGGGATAAACACATCAGTATTTATGAGGAATGTAATGCTTCAGTCGACCCTCAACACCTAATTCAGTGCTACAACTAAAAGGAACAATGGAACTTTGTGAACCAGTTCCCTAAGATAAGGGTAATTAGAGGCAATAAAGAACCTCCATGGAAGGAAGGGTGAGATTTTGTCATCAGTATCATCGAAGGTAATACAGACAACTAATTGGTGTGAGGTATGTTACTTATTTAATGAATTATTGCAAACATACTTTTTGATTCTCTTTCTATGAATTTTTTTTATATCCCGGATGTTTAGTAAAATAATCGAAACACCACAAAAATCATGGAAGCAATGATGTCAATGAGAATGGAAAATTGGGAAATTATTCCAACCAATTTAAATAACTCCTACCCTATCACAATTTTAGAATAGAAATTCCTTTAGAACCTCCTCATACATCATATGGTTGAATCTGATGCAATTATTGTAATGGATTTTTATTCACTATTTAAAGAAAATATAAATTACCATGAGTGGGAAATCACTCTTCATATGGTGAATCAGTCCCTAATTCCATACTAGTTCAAGAAGGTGGATTAATCTTATTTATAACCATCTTCTCAAGAATAGATATTACATCCCTATGAGAATGTGTATTGTTATCAGATGATTGAGTCTTTAGAGGGAACCCTTCATGATGTCATGACTATTGTAATGGAATTCACTGATGTGTTTCCTGATGAATTGTTTGTTCTTCCTCCAAGAACATATGTTTAATTCTCAATTGATCTTATACCTATGGAGTTTTGAATATCCATGAATCCATATATAATGGCTTGTATGGAGCATAATGAGATAATGAAAAAACTATAGGAGAATCTGGATAAAGAATTTACACACCCAAGTGCTTCACCATGGGGTGGAATAGTCAACTTCATCAAGAAGAAAGATGGTTCAATGCATCTTTTCATTGAGTATGTTGAGATCAAAAAAATCCCAATAATGAACATATATCCTTGTCCATGAATTATTGAAATTTTTGATCTTCTATGTTGATAATAATACTTATCCTAGGTGGATCTGCAGTTAAGAAATTACTATGTAAGGGCGATGACGGAGGATATCCCCAAGAATGATTTTCCTACAAGGTACGAGCACTATAAATTCATAGTAATGCCTTTCATACTCACTAATTAACTATCAATCTCCATGGACATGATTAACAATGTCTTTAGAGATTACGTCAAAAATGTTTTGGTAGTAATTGTTTATGATATTCTAATAAACTCCAAAACCAATGAGGAGCTTGATGAGAATCTAAAAACTGTACTAGAGTCCTTGTGAAAGGAGAAGATCTATTCATTGTACAACATGTGTGAGTTCTGGTTGAAGGAAGTATCATTCATGGGGCATATCATCACAATCAATGGGATATATTTGGATCCTCCAAAAAATAAATTGAGGTATGGTGAGGATGGAATATATGATGGATATTCCTAACCTCATAGGGTTATCTTGATATTATCATCGATTTGTGATAAATTATTCTCAATTTCCAAACCATATTACAAAGCTAACTTAGAAGGGAGACATGCTTTCTTGAAATGTTGAATGTGATGAAATATTCATGGTCTTAATAAAGGGTCTTATCACTACCCTAAGCTCACACTACCCAAAAGTGGGGAGAAGTTTTTAATCTTCTGTGATGCTTTAAAGAAGTTCATGGGATGTGTGTTGACGGAAAATGAAATATTCATTGCCTACACCCCAAGACAGTTGAAAAATCATGAAAAAAAATTCTCATTCATGATCTAGAGTTGGAAGCTGAGAGATTTTCATTGAAAATATGGTGGAATTATATCATCAGGGATAAGTGTGAAATATATACTGATCAAAAAAGTATCAAATATATATTCACAAAGAATTATTTGAACATTAACCAATTAATATGGTCAGAACTCATTAAGGAATATGACTGCTTAATTAATTACCATCATAGGATAGCGAAAAAGGTGTACATTTTTCTTAGTAGAAAGGATCCCACAATTATATCATTTACGAGAATTGAAAATGATCTAATATTAATATATTTTATGAATATATAAATGGTAATAATAAAAAAGGGAATATCATCAAATTCTTTCACAAATGATTGCTCAACTGCCTCTTTTGGAAAGGTTAACGGATGCTAAAAAACTGATGTGGGATTCAAAAGAAAGTGGAAACTATCAGTAGAGGTAAATCCATAGAGATCGAGGTTAATGGTAAAGGAATTGTAATATTTGGCTCAAGTCTATGTGTTAAATAATATTTGAAGCTAAAGAAATAACCTCTGGATGATACACATAGTTTGAATTTACCCATCCACTAGTAAAACACAACGATGTATCATGATCTTTGAGAGCATTATTAGTGGGATAACATGAAGAAGGAGATAAAAAAATATTTTTCAATGTGTCTAATATTTACAAAGGTGAAGGATGAGAAGGTGATGTATATGGGGATGATGAAACCATTACCCATACAAACATGTAAATGGGAGAACATCGCCATTGACATTTTCATTAATCTTCTGAAGACATCCAAAGGAAAAATTGTATCTGGGTTGTTGTGGATATTTATAAAAATATATAACACATCATTTCAATTTGAGAGAATTTCTCATTGGATCAACATGCATTGATATACATCAGAAAACATATATGGCTTCACGGTGTACCACTATTGATTATATCCGATGGAGATCTATGATTCACCTCTATTTTCAGGAAGAGTGTCCAACATTCTCTATATACTGAGTTGAACATCAATATAGCTTATCATCCTCAAACTGATCACTGATCTAATCAAACTATCCATACACATAATGACATGGTGAGAGAATGCTCATTGGACATCAAAGGAGGATAGGATCGACATATTCCACTGGTTGAGTAATCATTCAATAAGTGTTTCCACCTAAGCATCTAAATGGATCTTTATGGAGACCATTAAGGGAAGAGGTTCAAAATAATAACATTTTTGGAGATTTTTTGGGAGTGAAAACTTTTGGGTCCAAAATATGGTTGACGAAATATTAAAGAAGTTTAAGACCATTCAGTAGTATATTAATGTATCTCAGATTCAACATAAGATAAATACTGATAACCATCAACGAGACCTATAGTTTGATGTTGGAGATATGGTTTCCTCCTCATATCTCCGATGAAGTGATTGATGATATTTCGGTAGAAGGGAATTTTTAGTTCATGATTCATCAACCATTTTGATTTCCTCGATCACATCGAAGTTGTGACCTATTGATTCAAGATCCCATCAAACCTATCTCATGTACATGATAAATTCCATGTATCAATTTTGAGGAAGTAGATACATTACCCATCACATGTACTCAATCTTGAGGTGGTACCATTATAGAATGTCCTTTTCTATGATGAGAAGACATTAATGATCTTAGATCATAGGTAAAAATATATATGAAATAAGACAATACCCCTGATCAAAGTGTTGTGGAGAAACAACATGTTATAAGAAGAAAAATGGGAAACAAATGAAGGGATGAGGAAGAGTTACCCTCATCTATTGTAATGTGAAATAAAGAAATTTCATGGGAATAATTTAATATGGGGGGAATATTGTAATTACCCAAACATCTATGAGTAATGTTACCTTTATTTTAGTGTATTACAGATATAGAAATCACATGCAATTTTTTTATTTTTTAGGTTTAAATTACTATTAATTATCGTTACTGTTGATAATATAGTTTTTGAACAGTGATCCCACAACCGATATGTTTATATGGTTTAAAAAATTATTTCAATACAGACAAAGGATAGGATGGCCTCATCCAGTAGACTCGGGCTGTAAAAAGCTCATTTTTAAATGCTTGTGAATGAGGTAGAGTAACTGGTATTATTTCTTAACCAAGACCAGGACGAGGTTAAACATGTTATTCTTGAACCAAATGGCATACGGGAGATGTTCATGATAATTGAGATTACCACCAATGTGATGTTATCTAATCCACCCAAAGATACTGTCACCATCGCACAGCTTACCCTTAGGTCTTACACCAGTGTTATAAGGGGTTACAGAAGAAAGTATTACTTACGAATTAGGTAATCAATTTTTATAAATAAAAGTCGTATTCCATCAATTCCTTTATGATAATATCATTTCATAAAAGAATCGATAAACTCGGGTTTCCGGTAAAAATGGAAATTTCTTGAGATATATAAATTAGTATATTAAAATAATGTTTTATTAATAATATTATAAAAACAATTTTAATAAATTATGATTATATCAGTTCTTTCTCTGTAAATTATTATGTAATAATTTTGATAAGAGATATATTTTTATATGATAAAATAGAAATGGTATTTTTATAAAGATTATTTTATGGAATTAATGATTTTTATAAATAATTCATTCATTATTAATAAATTATTATCAAATTAATTTTATTAATAATAATGTTATTGAAAGTATTTATGAAGTCAAATTTAATTTTTAATTTGGGTAGAAAACTGTTTTTGTCAAAACCCATGAATTTTCAATAAATGTATGTTTTAATTTTAATTGTGAAAATTCACATATGTATAAAATTATTTAGATAAAATGAATATTATTTCTTGAATTAGGATTTTTAATTTATCCAATAGTGAAATTTTGATATTTTTGTTAGACAGTCTAATTTTTTGGGAAATATTAAATATATTATAAATGAAATATAGGATTTATGACATCATAATGACCCCAAAATGATGTAATAAATTATATAAATTTTATTATAGGCCAAATATATTTTTCACATTAAAATAAATTGATTTTAGATTTATTATACTTATTTATAATGCCTTTGTGTATCCAAAAATATTTATAATATATTTTATGATTTTATATTCATTTCATTAATTACGTGACTCACATCCACTAATGAAAAAATAATAATATTTTTTTCCATTGGAATTATAAAATAATTTATTCCACTGCTACTTAGAAAAAACCATGGCCAAAAACCAGCGGATGTTTTGTGGTTATGAGTATTTAATTATATTGGTTCGAAATCCAATGTATATGAAATATTAATTAATTCCACTCTCATATACTATATAAACTCAGTTGATCTCTGACTTATATAACTTAAAAATAAATTTATCACGTCCCTAATCAATCCCCCATTATTTAAAATCCCACAAATGTACCCCAATCTCCCATCAAGATTCTCTCAAGTCTCACCCAATCCTTTGGGATCATACATCCACGTCAAGATTCTTTCCTTTCTATTTTTTATCCATGTTCCTTTATGTTATTATACACTATTATTTTATATTAAAAATGTTGGTTTAGGATTTGTAACCTCTCCTAGAAAGACCTCCTTATGTATGATTTATTAATGATCAATTTCTCTCTCATTAATGCCTTCCGTGTACACATTACCAGGCTAAAATTTCATAAGGGATTTCTCACTTCTTATTTCCATTCAAGCATTTATTCTATATTATGCATCTAAATTCAATTTAATATATTGGTATATTATCTTAAATTATTACCTTACTTTACTTTCCATGTATAAATTAAGAGATACCCATTTCTCTCTCATCAACCTAATTTATGAATCTCCATATAATGCCATTATGCTACCGAAATTGCACAAATATTTTCAAAGCCAAAATAATTGTGTTGTGAAAAATATACCCATTTATCTATCAAGGTTATTCACCTTTATACACATATACTTATTGAATGGTACACACATTATTTTTTTCCAAAATATTTGATCATCGAAAGAAATGATGATTTTTAATGAATCCATGGTATATGATCTATGTGAGACACTAAAGCATGTGATTGCGATGAATATGGAGGGTGCACCATGATAGCACTCTAATGCATAGGGTAATGTTTTTTATCGTGATACATAATGTCGAGATAGGGGTTTAAAAGATTCATTTTAAGTGATTTTTTACAATTTTTGGATAGGGGTTTACCGAGTTCTTTTATGTTAATGATGTAGTGTTTTATGTTTTTTCCAAATCTACATGTTCTGATAATTATGCTATATCATGCCTTTATGTTCATGTTTCTCATATTCTCCATTTATTTGTATATTTCCAAACATGTATTTTCTTCTTCATGGTATTCCTTTTTTATTCCCTTAATATGGTATATAGATCACTATTTTCTTAGGTATGTCCATAGGTTTTCTCATGCAATGACAAGTATTAAAGAATGAATTGGTCATGTAAAAGATATTTTCAATAAAGATCTTGTATTTAAGGTATTAATTTGTCCTGTAATGTTCCTAATGCACAAATAATCATGACCTATCGATCTTCAGGATTTTATTAGTTTCATTATGAAAAAAATAAATAATGTTAAAATATCAAATAAAGACCATGGTTGTTAAAGTACTACTTAAATAAAAGAATATTTAATAAAGAGGGAAGTGTTAGTTAATCCATATAGATTAAAAAACATTTTTTACATTATAATAACAACTAAAATATAAATTATGATAAATTTAAATATTATTAAATTATATTACATTTAAAATAAAATCAACTATAGGAATTGATGTTATCTTCCTACAACATACCTTTTATCAATCATATTATGTACCAATGTAATGAAAATGATTGGAAAAAATGACAACACCCTTGATAAATGATTAAGAATAAAATATTTGGAGTTTAATAAATAATTAACATATAAATCAATTTATTATAAATTTAAACAATAAAAATCCTAGAATAAAAAAGAGATTGTAAAATAAAATGAACCCACTCTAGTTAATTTTGGAATATAATACCATAATAATGAAATTTAAAAAATTAATCTCAAAAAATCATGAATATAAATTTAGTCATCATATAAAAATAATATGGTAAATATAAACACGACATAAAATAAACAAATTTTGAATAAAAAATTTGGTCATAGAAAGATAAGTGAGACATGAATCCCGTTAAACAATTCTAACATTATATTGTCAATTATGAAATTGAATTGATTTTTATTAAATAATAGAAATCTGTATAAAAAGCAGAAACAAAAAATATAAAATAATATATCATTAACAATATTTTCAAGCAATAACATTTACATTTATAAAGTAATTTTTTCCAATGAAAAATTTTTGCCAAGAGAACGCTTTCCTCGAGTATGACTCCCACATACATACATTATCAACAATATAATTATAATATATTAATTTTAAACATCTGTTTGTACCATTTTAATATGTATTACCTCATTAATATAAATTTTATTACCTTTTTAATATTCCTTATATAATTATTGAATCAGTTCTATCCATATCAAATGTTTTGTGGACATTTTATTTATAATCATAAAAAATTAATAAGGTTTAACATGGTCAAATGGGTCATTGTTAAATTATATAGATAATATTAATCAGGAAATAATTATCATTTTTATATTTATTAAACAAAATTTTACCATTATCCATGAAAATAAGACATAAAAAATGTATCATATCTCTTTGTAGATGTGGTATTCTACATGTACACATGTTTCATGTTATCATTTTTAAGGATTGGAAGGGTAATATGGTAAGTATTATATTATACCTTTATAAATATAATAATTTGAATAATATCATATATATTCATTAAATACATTATAATAACCTTCTTTTTGTGGTTGTAGTGATAAAAGAGACACATTGTTTTATGAATGTGGTAGTCCACCCATACACATGAGTGATGTTTTCATTTCACATATGATATATATAGATGAATAATGGTAATAAAAAACATATTATTATAGTGGATATATTAATGTTATTGTATAAATATTATTATGATATAATTTAATGAAGTATAATAAGAAATAAGATTATTGGACTCGGTTAAGTGTTATACCTCTTGACAGAAAATATTATATTGGCATACTCTTTATGGATTATAAGGGTAGTATGAATGGAAGAAAAAATAATCATGGTTGAAGGGAGTTAATCATGGAAGGTATTATGGTTGTTATTTTAAAATCAACAACATTCATGTTTTGGTAATAATGAGGTATAGGAGAGGAGCATTAAGAAGGGAGTAAGAGGACACATATTTAATTATAGAAGAGATTTAAAAATAATATAAAATATATCAAGGTAAAGTGAAAAAATATTAGATAATTCAAATGTTGGTGAATGATAATGTGAGAAACCATTAATAAATAATATTAATATATGTTTATGTTATAGTTCAAACCATATATTATGATTTGACCCCCTCATAAACCCTTATTATTCTTCTTGCTTAGTGACAATTTTTATGGAATTTAGTGTAATAAATTTAATTTTATAGAGATGAGAGTTTAAAAAATGTTCCTTTTATAAAATTTGAAACCATTTATCATAATAAATATCATATTTAAATATTTTTTATATTTTAATTCGATTAATAAAATATTATTTATCAAATAATATCATTAAATTAATTTTTGGACAATTAATTTATTTTTTCCAAAGACATCAAGAAAAAATATAATTTAAATATAAAAATATTTACCATAATTTATAATTTAATTTACCCACTAAGTTAATTTCATACAAAATTTCATTGAAAAAATATTAATTTAATTGTTTTTAAAATAATTTACATTTATTTTCTGTATCCTCACACAAGAATTATATATGTGTTGCGTAGATGTTTAATGTAATTATATCATCACTAAAAATTATAAATACATTAATATAAAAAATATAATTTATTCAAATTAAAATTAACCTCTTATATCCAATCATAAATTATTTTTTCCCTGTTGAGAAATTATTACAGATATTAAAGGAAAGAGAGTGAAATTTTGTAATTTGATTAACAAAAAATAATACTAATGTAATTATAAATGGAAAAAAGGGAAAAAAATTCCATATATTTTAAGTTGGTATTTATATATTCAATATACCCTTATATTATTAAATAAATGAAATTTCAATCTTTACTTTGTGCCCTTATAGGGCAGTTTTAATCTTAAATAACTTTTTTAACCTTTACAATAGTGATAATGTTTTTTTACATATTTTCTATTTTTTTTGACTAAAAATAAAATTGAACCAGTTAAAGAATATTTTAATACTCATTCAGAATATAAATATATTTTATAAAAATAATTTTCAATTTTAGGTGAAATTTTTTTAACATAAATTAAAATAATAAAATGATATAATTTTTTATAAAACCATTATTTTAATAATAAAAATGTACATATACCAAAATATAATATAATGTTGACTATAATGATATTATTTAGTCATTAATTAATTAAATTAAAATTATATTACATTAAAAAACCCAATGTAAGACGCTACTTCAATTACATTATTTATAGAATAAATTGAATTTTTAAAAAAATAATTATTTTTAACTATCCTCTAAAAGATAAATATTTTTAAAAAAATAAAAAATTCACCCTAAGAAAATATTAACATGATTCTATAGAAACGATATTGTCTTGTTAAATTTATACAAATAAAATTACCATAAATTAATTATAATATTCATATAAAAAATAAAACATAAAATATTCTTGAATAATAGAAATATTAAACTAGAAAATGAATATATATTAATTCAACTCTAATTAAAAACAAATAGGTAAATATTAAATTTAATTATTTAATTCATTATTTAAATTAAAAAACATATGTATATATATATTTCATTATTTTCTTATTCATAATAATATTCATCAAACGAATGTATATGTTATAATAGTTATCTTTATGTAATATTATTTCATGGTTAGTATCATTTTGTGGTTGGTGTGGCATAAACTATAAAGAATTGTTTTATTTTTGATGAAAAAAATGAACTAAATTATATTGTTATAACATATATTAATGTTATATGTGATGCTAGTGAATTAGAAAACATTATGTGGTACTTTAAAAAGAATATAGGATAGGTACCCTGGGAGGCCTTATTGGGTACCAAATAAAACTATATTATATAGTGCGATCGTGGGTTATAGGAGGAGGGTAGAAAGTCGATTTAATTCATGATCATGATACTATACTATAATATATTTGGGTTATTATATGTTTAATCATGGCCATAAAATGGATTGTGAGCATATGATATTTGATGTTGGGTGCGACCACGACAATCTAGTGGTGTATTGGATTTAGGGTACCATCAAATAATATTCTATGATATTATTGGATTATATTTGTAGGTGATATTTAGTGTGTGATCTATGGTGAACTTGGTTGGTATTATACCTAATATATTCTACAAGAAATATGTTTATTCACTAATCTCTTAATATGATCCACCAATTTTTTCATACTATTTCGTGGGTATGATCATGTTGAGAATGCATGTTATTCACAACCGTATATATATAATCATTTAATTATGTTCCTTGTGATATTTTAGTGACCTTGGTTGGTCGTATATGTTTAGATCATGGGTTTTTTGTGGTGCCACTTACGTGGAGTTTTATTATATTTGTCTCACATTATTTATACTGTAGGGATTTTTGTGGATTTTGCAAATTAATATTACAATGTTGATTGGTATTTTTTTTTTGTATTACTAAGTAATTTAAGGGTAATACCTCCAATTTGTATTTTTTAAACACTTAGTGTTAGTCACTATCTTAGGTATATTGGATATTTTCCTTGGTGGGATACTCACTCCACAAAATTGATTCAATAAATGAGGATTTTTATTTATGGTTTATTAAACCACTACTAAACAATTGAAAGAAATTAAAAGAACTTTTTTCAAAACCTCTATTAAATGATCTCTTGTTTTTTATATTAATGCACTTATACTTGTGTTTCACCCTTCTACCACAATCCACTCCACCACCTATCCCCGAAACCTCTCTATAATTGGGTTTCCTCCTTCACTTGAAATTCATTTTCCCCAGATCCCCTCAAGCCATCACTAGTGCTCTGATTTCCCTTGACCCCCCCTAAAACCCCTAAGAAAGTCCCCAAGATAGTGACATGGTCACCTAGATCCCCTGATCTGGATACATCTCCTTCCATTTAATTTCATCTGACCCCCCTTAGCTTGAACATGAGCCCTCATCGCATGTGGAAACTTCTTCCTTGAGCCACCCCCACCATCCCACCTTCTCCCTCTTCTCCCCTAAATCCCCCTTATCCCATTGATTTAAAATAGTTTTAATACGTCATTTATTTCTAATTTATTCCTCTCCATTCATACCTATACCCATATATCAAATTTTCTTAATCATGATGATGTGGTATGGGTTATCTATGTTGAAGATTTTGTTTATTGGATCAATTGTGAATTCTCCTACATGTATACATCACATGGGACTTAATGTAAAAGGTTAAAATTCATGTTTCACATTAGGTTAAAGTATTGAACTAAACATTTTATTTGATTCATGTTTATTTTGGTTATTATAGTTATATAATTGACTAAACCTATAGTGTGTGTTATGTTAGGTGAAATTATATATCATTATTTTCAATTATGATGAATAAATTTTAGTTAGTGTGAAGAATGTAATTTATATGAATTTTGGATGTTAACATTCATTTTCTATAGCTTTATACTATTTATAACTACTGATTCATGTAGGAAGATCAATATTTTGATATTATAAATAATGGGGGATCTCATAGATCACTATATTATGTCTGGAGATATTCTGTTTATCTCCCACATAGATGGTTAAATCAAATTTTTGTGGTATAATCATTCATGTCCATTTATCTCTTATATTGATCGAATAATGTTTCAAATATATTTTATGTCCCCCATCTATAGTTGTAAACCTCAATATTATAAGGGGTTTCATATGTGGTGATGTGAATATCCTCCCTTGAGTACTATTCGGGTCACTTGGGTTGGGGTATTACCAACCAAGCGAAGTATGGTCACTGGTTAATATTTATCTTTGTATATGATCTAAAAACTATCGTACTTATCTTCTATTATTATCTCATAAAATATTATAAATCTTTAGAAATATAAATTATAATTATATAATGATAATATAAATAATATTATTTCATTATAAGATTTAAATAAAATATAAATAGTTTATATATCAATTATATCTACTCGTTCTACATTACCATTCATGTAATATTCTATAACATAAAGAGATTATAATTATTATTTAATTATCACTACAATTATTTATTGAAAATTTAGTATATATACATAATAAGGATTTATTTATTTATTTTTACCATTTTTGGATGATATAACTCATGTAGAAATAAAACAATCAATAATATTTTTTTAAATCATTTAATTATTTGAACTATAATTTATTTTATGTATTTTATTTATGTTGATACTATAATATTTAATTATACATATTTTCCTAAATAGTATAATTATATATATAATATTTTACCGTTAATATTTTAAAAATAAAATTATAACTTTTAGGAGTTTGAAGTGTTTGATATGGCCCTGGACTTATGTAAATGTGAATTTCTCTCGAAAGCCTCTATATTTCAAATTAATTCCCCTATATTCAAAAATATTAGTTTATGTGTTGTATTAATTCTAATAGATGTATAAAATTAATGTTAATTTAATTTTATTATGTTTTTTAAATTTATATATTCCCTTTAATTAAATAAAATGTTTTTCAAATACTCCAATATTTCTCATTAAATCGTATTTTTTGTATATATTACTTTTAAAACATTAATGTAAATTTATTTTTAATATTTAATATATACATTTATGGAATATATATATGAATTTAATTTTCATTTTTAAATAAAAATTTGAAATGTTATTCATAAATACTGTATATAATGAAAAGTGGATATCTTCTAAATTACCTTTTTAATTGCATTTGAAGTGATTTATATTGAATTACCTTAAAGTGAAATTTTTATATTTCTTGGATGACTTGAAATGTTTTTTTTCTTATTTTGGAATCATTATATAATATTATTTTACGATATAACCTATTCACAAATGGATTTTGTTCATGGAATAGATGTGTCACATGCTTAGATCTTGTAATTATAGTCAATCGACCCTCTTGAAAATGGTTTCTCTTATTTTTTGTGTGCAATATACCCATTTTTTTCATTAAATGGGTTCAAAAGGTTTTTAATTTTCATAAAACTTTTTCACAATCCATATGGGAGTTAAAATTCATGGTGTATTCTATAATGGTAATTAACTATGTTAAGTCATTTTTAATAGTACTTTTGCCTTTAAAAAGTGTGTTCATTATTTTAGTGTCTTGTTTTAGGAATTGAAATTAATTAAACATTAATATTTTTATTAATATTCTTGAGATCATACGTCTCATGGTGACAAAAAATCTTTTATAAATGTGGAAATTTGGGATTTAAAAAAGGGTGATTCACACCAGTAGACCTTCATTAAAGAGGGGTGCCTTGAATTCAAATGTTTTTGTTGGACATAGTTTTTTTTTTATATTTTTATCCAATGTGTTCTTTCATAAATTATTTTCATTTAAAATTTCAAATGTAGTTTTGAAATTCTGTGAAAATGTATTGGAATCAGAATCTCCTTTTGAAATTCTGATTGAAACTTTATGAAATGTGTTTTTTTGAATGTGTGTTCCCATCTTAATCCTTCTTTTAATCAATTTATGCCCATAGAGACCTCTGATCCCATGATGGGATTATTCTTATTGATGCAACATTTTGTGATTCTTAATGATTTAATGGGTTTTATCGTGATTCTATTTTACATTATCTAATCTATTATTGACTTCCAATTTTTTACTTTTGCATTTTTAGTACTTATATGAATCTTCATATATGTAATATTTGTTGTGTTTTTTTCAATTCCATTTAATTCTTTTCTTAAATATTTATAGTTAACTACGTGTTTTAATTTTTTGAAATTTTTTTATTCACATTGTGATATATATGTATAAAACATTGATCATATTACCACAGAACACACCTCATAATGCTATGGGTTTGGATACATTTTTATATTATTCAACTTCCAATCGATCCATTAGTGGGAAATTAACATTTAAATATACTAAATATGAATTTATAATATGGTTCTAAGGACATGTTGATAATGAACACTTGATATAGAAGAAATTACATGGTCAATATTTTTGTTGGATTTGTAATAGAGAATTGAATTATACATAATGTTTCAGTGCTAATGAAAATCAAAATAATGAGCTCCTAACATCATTAATAGTGGAATTTGAAATGAATAGAAATACAAATTATGCATTTGGTAATGAAATAAAACTATCACAAACCAAGACATGTCACCATCCGACCCTACACCTGACCCGAATCATGGAAAGGCCTAAAGTAAAATCCGAATTCCAAAGGGATGGAATGGTTCCCCTTGTATCAAATAAAAATTTTGATAATAATTTACTCAAAATCAAACTAATAATCGACTAATAAGATAATTAAACCAAAATTTAAGATAAAATGCCAATCATATCCTAACAAACTTTTTATAATTATGTTTACAATTTTAAAAGACTATAGAAGCTAAAACAAATGGTTAAACAAAAATACTATCCTAAAACTCAATGGAATGAAAGGATCAAATTCCTTAATCCATCTCCACCAAGAACCACAAATGGAACCATAAGAACCCAAACTGCCTCCCCCAAATTCCTTTCCTTTACCTGAAACAAATATAAAACAACACCTATATATACCAAAATGATTATGAAGGGTGTAAGACAAATCCCAGTAGGATGTCACTCAGTTGAAAAGATACCATACCATGACAATTATCCGATGATATAACATTTTTATTCAAGTAATAGAGTTTATAACATTTTTATGAAAAACATTAACTGGTTAAAGACATTGATAAGTAACACTTCAAGGGGAAACCATTTCCTAAATAAATTGTTATTCAAAAAAATAAAATTTATAATGAACACACTCACACACAAAAAAGCTCCTTAATATTCTGATGGAAGGAAAAATTCTACATAATAATCATGATATGTAGAGCACCACGGGTAGATCCCGAGGGTCAAAATAGCTCACATTGTATTATAGGAACATCAAATCTTAGTTAAAATGTAGTATAGAAACAATGACCAATTGTGTTCCCATGTACGAGCCACAAGTAGAGGATGTTCCTATAACCTAGTGGTGTCCAATCCCCACACATGTTTAGTTTTATATTTCATGATCAATCTTACTAAGTGAAAACGGGCCACAACCACGTCCCATTCACTAGCATTCCAGTCCTAGTCTATCCACCAAGTTACACAAGATTCCATTATACTCAATCATGTTCCACATATCAAACATATCTTCATCACCACACGTCACGTGAAAAAAGATGAAAAAAATAAAATATACCAATGCTTGTACAACCTAAAACCTCCTTTCAAACAAATATCACATCAAGATTACATTAAAACATGACCCTCCATCTTTTAAAATTCAATAAAGATGTTTTATAATTAATAAAGAACTTTCGACAATCATTGCAAGACATTATACTAGGAAATAACCAGATTACTTTTTATGAAAACCCTTTTCTATTCCTTAATAATATAAAAACCATTTGAATAACGTTTTCACACAACACACACATTTTTTCAAACACATTCAAGGCATAAAACACGAAGGCAGATGTGCAACAAATATCGATTATCTCACATTGTCTCTAAAAATCCATGTTTCAGTACTAATGCACTTCAAATCTTTTAAAAATCATAATTGGAAATTCATATATTACCCATAGAGCATAAAAAATATTAAAGCAAGCAAGGACATGGGAAAATCCCTTTTTAAATTCAAACATAAAACATGTTAATTTCTAAAATATGTCTTTCATAATTTAAAACATTTAAAACTCACATTTAAAAATGAACACTATGCCAACCGTGACAAAGTGATTCATTTAATTTTGAAAACATGAACCCAAAATCATCTTCCCTACAAGAGTCCATAAAAAATTATTTACCAAATTCAAGCAATCCCGAAACCCCTTTTTATGAAATAACACTCTACAACACACACACACACACCACAATAATTTTCTTTACTAGAATTCTTTTAAAACATATAATAACCCAAAACATTATTCAAACTATATAATTAAACAAAGGAACAGATTTATAAATTCATTAGGTTATTTTAATGTCATATAGTAATGTTAGAGCATGGAACCACCTTCTTTTGGTGAATAAATTGCCGGAATATGGTGTGAACCCCCATCTCCACCGCAAAAAATACATATAAAAGAAATATTTACCTAAAAAACAAGATAAAAACCTATTATAGAAGAAATATCCCTAAAATGAACACCCTAAAATATGTAAAAAACGAACCCCAAAAGAAATTTTATAAAAACTTTACCTGGAGGGGAAGAGGGTGTGGTCGCTGGAATGAATTGGAACCAGTGGGGTCGCGCGAGGGAGAGTGGGGCAATGTTGTGGTCGTGGAGGGAGAGCGGGCATTATTTGGTCATAAATGTGGGATCGGGGTGCCAAAGGGTCATGTGAGGGAGGGAGACCGAAGGTGGAGGCTCAACAGAAAAATTTAGGGAGGTTGTCGAATGGGAGTTAACCAGCTGAGGGTCACATGAGCGGAACATAGAAGGGGGATAAAGGGTAACATGAGGGAGAAGGTGGAAAGTGAGAGAAAGGGAAATGAAAAAACCCTAAAAAAGTAATACTAATATAATAATTATAATAATAATAACTACAATAAAATTTATAACAATAATAATAATCTTAATAATAATAATAATATAAATAATAAAATTATCATTATTATTAAAAAAGTTATTTTAATTCAATTTTAATTTTAATTATTTAATTTTAAATTTAATTTAACTTAATTTTATAATTCATTTAATTTTTATTTATTGTGAACACTGGGCAGGATTCACAGTGACCTAGCAGAAGTCGTACGGTTACCAAACATTTCTCTTCCCAAAAACCAGATGTTTCTAATCCCAAAAAGTTAATTTTTCAATAAAAACTAACAAATTCAAATCAGGACGCAACTTGATACCCATTAAGAATGCACAAAAACATCAAACCTGTAACACCTGGTTCTCAAGAATAACAACCGAAAAAATAACCTGAGCCGAAATGAAAGAAAAATTAAAACATGGGTGTGACAATTCTCCCCACTATAACACATTCTACCACAAGAAATACATAAAAAGGTCTAGAAAAAAATAAACCTATACTACTTCATAGTTCATGGAGATCCCTAATGAATACAGAGATGGGATAGGAAAAAACTCTACCAATAATGAAAAGCACGAACCAATTTTTCTTAGGGGTCAAAAAGAACACCCCGCCTAGTGTCACCCACCCCCACAAGTTACGACACCTAATGTTGATTGATTAAAGGAAATAAACCCACACAATAAAATGTAATTTATTAAAAAAACTACTTAGACATTAAAAAAACCCATTCCACCTTCTAGAATAATGTGAACAATATCAAACCACATCCTAATGAATACTACCACAACCCTACTATAAAAAAACAACCACGTGCACTTTTATAATCATACACGAATAAAACTGTTGGGTGTTCCAAAATCACAATGATTACTCAAGATAATAGCTTGAGATTAGATATCCCTGAATGAAAATACCTATCGCTAACTTGACACCCAGAACAAAGACAAAGTGCTCATATGGGGAGGCCCGAATGGACTCACCTCCGTAACAAACAACATAACACCCAAGAATGAATTGGGACACCAACATGTTTAGGAACAAATAGAATCCCTAACATAATAAATACTCTACATAAATTCACTCTAGATGAATTTTCAGTGAGACCAAAGGTGGGTTTCTCCACTATAAATATTGTCTATATTAACTGACTTACACAAACCGATATGGGAAGCCTGACATGGCTAACATGGAATTTCCATCCTAAATAAATCCCCTATCACGAGGTACCCGATTAACAAAACTCCAATGCAGAAAGATTACAAAATGAGGTTCACAATTCCCATGGGCATTACCATCCTCAAATGATCCCAAACTAATACTGAGGTCAACTCATGAGGCTGTCCATACATGGAAAACCACAAAAAATATCCATACCCACAAGGAACGATAACTAATGTTTATGAGAAATAGATAAACCAACCACCTTATAAAGATGTAGGGACCATTTCACCAACATATTTGGTATAAAATAATATTGTTACACATGACCCCTCCATAAAACAAGACCATTTAGGTTGGAACATCTAAAAAATTGATTAAACTATCCCCAATTCCTAAATTGATGGCATACACTATACCTAGGTCCTTTACTTCCCCTATGGGATACAAAGTATCTGAAATCTTTACTCGGGGACCAATGACTGGAGATCCAGTGATTGAAGAATCTTCTGCCTCATACTGTGACATCCCAAATAAATGAAGAATAATACATATTTCATATTTATTAATAATTGTGAATTAAATATTAATTTTACTTTACAGGGGTTGCTATGTTCGATAGCGTACCCGATACGCACCAACGGGTTTCATTGGATTCTTACATTGCACACTAATAATATAATATTTTTATTTTAAGTGGTAGATAACTCCTAGCCATTTTATTAGAGAGAATGAACAAAACTAACTAAAATATGATTATACATGTTTTTTAAATGTATTTACATTTATCCAATAAATGTTAGAGGCTTAAAATGTGAATGAATCTAATTTTAAGCATAATTTACATTAATTGGCCGATTTACAGCCTTTTAATGGAGAACCCTTTTTAAATATAGTTTTGGTCAATTTAATACATTCTATATGACCAAATAAAATCTTTCATTATAATGGGGACATAAAAATTTACTTTGTGTATATTTTTGGAATTTTTCCGATAAAGTTCATTTTGTAATGAATAGTGAAAAATATTGTATTTTAGTTAAAAAGTGCCTTTTAATCTAATTTATTTATATGGTTAGATTATCTTTTTAATTGTTTTTAAAGTTAAATTGAAATATATTTTTACCGCTTAATCCAATGTTGGCCATTAAAATTAAATTTTTTTGAAATTGGACATAAACAAGTATCAATCTTTTGATATTTATTGTTCCTTAAAAACACGCTATTAGTTTTAACAACAAGAATTAATTTTAAAATTAATTAATTCCACTTATATGTTTTTAATTTGGAAAAATAGGAATAAATATTGAATTAGGAATATCAAATATAGCTTTTGCTAATTTTTTGGTATTTTTCAGAAAAACGTCAATTTTTGATGAATACTGAAACCACTTAGTGGTAGTTAAAAAAACTGACATTTTCATTTAAATGAAATTTTACAACCCTTTTGAATTGAATTTATAAAAAACAACATACATGGTTGTTATTAAGTTGTAAAATGTTGTTCAATAAGATGAAAATAAATTTTTGTGAATAGTATCTTTTTACTTTTATTTACAACGGTTAAAGGTAAATACGGTAATTCATGGTTAATAGATTATTATAATAATCCAAATTTACCTTAACACTTGTCCAAACATTATTTTTTGAGTCATTTACGACCATGGGAATATTTGAGTCGATTTTGGGACCCCATTGATCCACTTGGGAGTGAAAAGGACAATTTAGATTAATTAATTTAATGTAAAGACAAAATTGACATTTACAAAAATCTTTTAGTAATTAATTTTTATTTGGTTTTATATAAGTCCAATTTTCGACTATAAATATTTATTGGATATATAAAACTATTTAATAAAAGATAGTATTTTTTATAATTTTTATACATCTATTAAATAATATTATTTATGACACAAAAATGAAACAGTATTTACCTAATTAATAAATGATTAGAATAAATAAGATTATAATGATTACAATATTATCCAAAACATTTCCAATTCTGATCAGATGATATTATTTCGATTATGAGTCATCTTATCTTCAACCTTAATGAATTTTGGACCATTAGAAATAGAATATCATTATATAATAAAATAATGTTTTCACGCTTTCCTAAAGAGACCCTCCTCTCCCTTATAAATGGAGGCCACTTCTAACCAATTCCACACACCACCCAAGCCATTTGGCTCCTAAAAACTCTGCCCAATTAGCTCTCAAAATTCCTCGCCTCCTCTTAGAAGCCTTAACTTTGGAAGAAGGCACTTCAAGAAGTCATTTGGTTCAAACCAAAGAGAGTTACCCAAATTAAAGGTACTAGTTTCTCTTAAATTGTTATATTTTATTTTACTTCTACAACCCCTAAACCCTTTTTATTACTTTCTTTTGTAACAACACCAGTATCCTCAATATTCTAGGATTTTGTTATGAGAATAATTAGAACTAAAATTACACACACCTCTATCTAATGGATGAAGAACATAATGTTTCTTTGGAAGGATAACTAAGGCCTCATGAAACGATGATTGTTAAATTACATCTTACCACCTCTCATGGTGGCCATTATGATGGAACTGTATTTATATATGATATATATTATTTTTTTGATTTCCTTATGCTTATTTAATTCCCATTTATAGCATGCCCTTATGGTTTCCATAGTGGGTAAATATGATAATCTCATTTGAGGAAGTGCGGACTACCACCCCCTCAACGTGATTTGATTCGTTAATTCCTTATGTGGGATGTATAAAGGGTGGAGTTAATGATATTGCATATGATATTATACTAGAATTATAATATACCTATATATAATTATGTTTTATTTCCATTAAAATAATAAATAGAAATGAAAGTAGCGTTCATGCGTACGTACAGCTTACTGTCTCCATTAACGGTGCATTTCATTTCTTCCCTCTAAATGATATGAACTATTATAAGAACATGTATATACTGGATATATATGATATATATGATATCAAAATCATGAATATCATTCTGGATATAATCAAATATTGACCATATGGACAACTTGTAAATATATGGTGTTCATTTTGACTCAAGTACCAAATATCGACAAAATGAACGTTATTAACATAAATGATTACATAATGTTTATAACATGGTAATAAGAGATATAAAAGAAATAATAAAATTGAAAAGGATCTTAAGAAGGTATAAATTAACTTTAGTTTATTATTCAGGATATTAACGAACGATCGAGTCAAGTCAGACATGAGGCAAGGGATCTGACCTCTCTCTTTCGTTTCAAGTACTCTCTTTTATGTCATTTCATTTATGCGCCATGTTCTTATGTTGGAGGATGTTATTTTATATTCATAATACTGAAATTTTTATTTTAATATGATTAGAGACCCTCTATTACACTAATCAATTCATTTTAATAATTTTTATGTGGCGCCATTAGGCTGCCGAATTTTTGTAAGGGATTTTCTAATCTCACTTTTAATTCTATGAGATTTCCATTATTCACTACTTATTCATTGCATGTGGTCTATTGTGGACTTAAATTTGATATATATTATCACTATTATCATTATATTCATGGTATTCTATGATTCATTTGGTGGTTATTAACTTTTGGTAATATGAATCAGTTGATTACAACATGGTAAAGTGTTTCGTCTCACTTTTTATTCCCGTGAGATTCATGCTATATTTGCCACTATTTCTTAGTGTGTGGTGTATGTACTTCCCATGATTGTACATTTTGTGTAATATAATTTTCTTTATGAGTATTTACATCTTCATTGAATTACCCTTCTTTCATGTGGCGTATTTTTTTTGTTAGTTACCAAAGTGGTAAGGGAACCTTTCACCCTCCTATTTTTAAAATACTTCTTTTGTTATGTCTTTTAATTTACATATTATTATGTTGGGATATGTTATTCAATATCATTATTGATGTAAAATATATTTCCAAGTCGCGAGATACCATTTTTATGTCATCAACTCATTTTATTAATTTTAATGTGATGTCATTAGGCTGTTGAATGTTTATAATGGAACTTTTTAACCCAATTTCAATTCTTGGGTTCATCTTTTACTTCTTGAACATGTCTTCCTATGAATATGTGTTAATGACCTATGATTGTTTTACAGATAATATCCACTTATATTGGGTGTATTTATATTTTTCACACATAATTATGTGATTGATTTATACTTAATTTAAGGATACCCTCTTTATAAGGGATTTCATATCAATTTACATTTCCATTGAGACTTCATTGTTGTTATGCACCAATTCACTCTTATGTGGTGTATATGCAGTTCTTTGGAATAATATATCATCAATACCTTTATTCTAATGATATTATAATGTTTTTATTAAATTTTATTCCTCAATAATTTGTATTCAAGCGTCTCTTATTTTTGTTAAAAACTCTTTAACTAAAAGATCATTTTAAATGTTTTAATGATTTAATATTCTAAATATTTATAATTAATGCCCATGTTTTCAAAATGGGTTTTACGATTTATTTATATGGACATTAATTTTTTCAAAGATAATTCTTTTAAAATCATCAAGGTGGTATGGGACACTTTGATTCAAAAATAAAATTTTAAATGGTTTTGAAAATTATTTGATAAAATATTGTTTATTTCAATATCTTGATTTCATATATTGGAATGTGGAAATGTTATCTTTCCTTTATACATGTTTTATATTTTATGATTATGTTATGATTATTGGGGAATGGTTTTTGTATATGGGTGGTTCCGTGATAAACCTAGGGCGGTTGAGCCCGAGATAGCTCTCCAATGCATTGGGTAACGTGACAGAGGTAAAGGTGAATGTTTCTCCTAAGATATTTAGGAAATATACTATGATGGGTATTCCAAAGTAACTCCCTATGTAGCTTTGATAGCTACAATGTAAGTTTTATAAGGATGAAACAAGTTACCTTTATGATTTATGTTTTCTATGTGTCTTCCATAAATCTTATGATTTCACGATGTAAGTAAAATATTTCATATTTTGTATGTATTTATGAACAAATTATTTGATTCTTTGTTTTATAACCGTTATTAAGCCTTTTATGCTCATCCCATGTTTTTAATTGTTTTCACTAGAATTTAAGATTAATAGGGTCAAGGATGGGATCAAGGAAAAGTCATGCTGTATAAAACATGGAACTAGAGATGACTCTCTTTTTTTCAGGAGTTTATTTTATGAAAAAATGGAAATCTGTGTAGAAATGTCTACCTTGTCATATTTTGATATTTAATAGTTATGTTCTAATTCTCTAAAACTCTAAACCTGAAAAGATCCTCAATATGAATTATTCATTTAATTCAATATTATGTAATGTTTATGGTCGGGTCCTTATACACAGTCAGGTATTGAAAAACCATTAATATGACTTCTCTTAATGGCGCCACAAGTAACCACACTGCATCTCAGACAGCACCAAGAGAACAAATAACAACTTGATACCCAATTACATCCAAATGTATCTATCACCAAAATAGGTTCTTTAAAGATGTATATGCATTTAACCTCTCACTATGAATAGGAAACTATAGAAGTAAGAAATCAAGGTAGATACCATCACTTAGAATACTGAATTAAGAAATTTTTGGAAGAGTAATGTGCTTTCATTTATGCAGAATTCCTCAGAAGGATCTGAAACAATCACCTTTACCACTAAAAGGGCACACAAAAATGCATGTGACCACTATAGAAGAAACTGGACACTGTTAGAGAAATTATAAGGATTATGACCTTGAACTGAGTACCAAGCAATTTAATATTAACAAAAGAAGCCATAACAACCTATCACGACCAAATTTTCCAAACTGGTGGCCAAACATCAACATTTTCATAAAATAAACCATCATAATACATAGAGTAAATTTAAAACTGTAACCAACACAAGACTCTCTGGACTACTTCCACCATTACTCACTTAAATTTCTTCCACTACTTCTGGACAAGACCTTCTGACACACCATTGTCAGACTTCACCTTCGATGACATAGGATACTCAAGAAACCAATGTCTCATCAAATAATCTTTCATCCACTCTACCTTTACGAGAAGATCCACCTATCAAAAAATGGAGGTGCACTCAATTCTTGTTGGTCAAGAAGTATGTATTTGTGTATATCGACTAGAGGATCTTCCAACATCGAATCACATGTGGAAACACTTCAATCATGCATTAACTCTTTATGGGGGTGTAACCTCGAAAATAATAAAATCCAATGACCCAACCAAGATGGATCATTATTTAAAAAGTACCATGAACTACACCCAACCCAAAAGTGATCCACTATTAGAGCTTCCCAAAACACACCTTAGAAAAAACCACTAACCAACACTCTATCCCAAAATACTAATGAAATATTGACCAGAAGCTTCATTCAATGAATAGGGGTTTTAGAAATCAAAACACCCCACAAAAACATTTCCAAAATCACATAAGACAAACCACCCATTCATTATTTATCATCTTATTACCTTTTCTTTAAAAAGTGTATTTAAAAATAAAACAGGATCGATCGGTTGCACATTCACTTATGATATTGTAACAACCTAATTCTCTATCAATTAAATTCCCTTAGTATAATTATATATTATAGTATAATCATATAATCTTAAAAATAGAACACAGTACAAACCTTATAAATAAATAATGAGTTTAATAAAATGAATCTTTGGAAGATTAGAAATATATACTGATGAAATTGAAACTTGACATTTGCAATAGTAACGTGATGCCTATGAATTGTAAATCACCTAATGTAATATAAATATCGCCTATGAAAGTATAAATAAAATTTATCAATCTTATAAGTGAATTTTTTATGTAATTGTATAATAGTATAACTAAATAAATGTTTTTAAATTAATAAAAAATATGTTGGTATTTTGGTATGTCATGTATATTTAATTACAATTTGATGAATATTTTAATAATATAAATAAAAATAAATAAAATTTATTCATAAATAAGTGTTTTTATTACTTATTATTATAAGATAATTGTAAAGACACAGGGATCTATATAATCATAATTTTTCAGTTCTGTTAAAATTTATTAATATTTTTTTTAATATTACGTTAAAGGGTGTGCTTTTTTCAATAGAGTACTCGACATGCAACTAGAGGTTTCTCCAAAATATTATGTTGTACAGAACTTTGAATTATTCCAAAAAAATACAACAAGAATATTATTATTTTAAATGGTAATTAATGCCTAGCCATTTGAATGGAGGTAATTAATATTATCCAATATATTTTGAAATATGGTTTCAAATATTTAAATAATGATTCATTAGTTACGAAATTTATTAGAAATGTAAATAAAAAAAACTTAATATAAATGATGTGTTTTTATAAAACCCTATAAAAAAGAGAATAATTATTTTTATAAAATAATATCACCATTTATAGATTTTTATTTAATTAATCATATATGTTATATATTCAATTTAATGTTTTAAACTCATATTAAGTGCTTTCTGTATATGATATAAGAACAAATTCAACTTTTTAGATAAAAGAAGTATTTTTCAAAAAATGTTTTTTACCACCTTTTGATGGAGGATGCTTTTTAAGTATAAATTTTCTAAATTGTATATATACTATTTTAAAAAATAAGCATCATTTATAGAAGTGTGAAATTAAAATTTTCATTTTATAAATTTTAGTTAATTTTTGACAAAGTTCATTTTTTTAATGAATAGTGAAAAAATAGTGCAATTTATTTCAAAAATTCAATTTCATATAATTTATATATACAGTTAGATTATCATTTTAGTTAGTTTTAAAGTGAAATTGAATTTTATTTTTATCATTTATTCCAATTTTTGTCATTCTATTTAATTTCACTTTTAAATTGAATATAAACACAAGTCAATACTTTTATTAATTTTATTTCTTCAAAACCAGTTTTTTGTTTTTTCAAATATGATTTAATTTTACATTAATTTCTAAAAAAATATGTGTTTTTAATTTGGAAAAATAGATTCTATATTTGGAATAAAAAATTACTAATTTTTTGCATAGTTACCATTTATTTTTGAACATTATGAATAAGGAATTTAGTAATTATTTTATTTACCATGGCTAAAGGATAAATCTATTAATAGGGGTAAAAAATAATGTTATAATAATATTAAAATATCATAACACATTTCATAATACTATTATATGTGATATTTTTGACAATGGGAATCCTTGGGTCTATTTTGGGACCCCACTGGGCAACTTGGGTGTTAAAATATCATTTTACCAGAATTAATTTAAAATAATGAGAAATAGAACATAAACAACAATCTTTTACTAAAAACATTTAATATAAGGATATATAACCAATATATATAACTATTTATATTCATTTTAAATCTAAAAAAATTTCCTAAACCATGATATTTTATTAATAATTTTTATACACTATATAAATAAAATTTATTTGGACACAATGATGATGTAGTGATTGATTCATTAAAAAAGGATTCGAATAACTGATATTATAAGTATTAAAATAAACGAAATTTTATTATTTTGATGTCATTCATAAATTTTCAAGATGATATTGACATATTATATTTTAGTTAATTCCTTTCTTTCAAAGGAAATGAATTTTTAAAAATGTTGCGTATGAATAGTTTCCAAAATTGACATAACTCATAACCTAATATATAAAATAGTTTTTTAAATAATATGACATTCCTATAAAATGATTGTTCCACCGAATGGTTATGGAAAGCCTATATATGTCATAAATATATATTTTTATTGGTATTTTAACGTTATATGGTAATTAGATAAACCCACAATGTGTAAATAACATGATTTCACTATATAATTAAAAATGGTAAAATAAGGGTTAAACCAAAAATATAAGGATAAAAAACATAAAAAACATATATAGAAATTACTGGATGATTGGTATTCAAACAAAAATAATCATATCATAGAATAAAATTAATTTTTTACCAGTTGTAATAGAAATTGATTTTATAATAAATTAATATTTCAAGACATTCTTAAAGTACCCCTCCCCCCTCTTAAAAAAGGCCACCAACTCTACCCACATACTCACAACTCTCAAGCACCTTGTATCATCCAAATTGTGATAAAATAGGCTCCCAACATCCCTATATTTCTCCTATAATCATTACCATGGGACAAAGGTAATTGAAGAAATCTTTTATACTCAATTCAAATGAAGTTACCCGATTTAGAGGTAACGTCTTCTCTAAAGTTCCATTCATTTATTTTTTTTATCCCCTCCATATGATCTTATTATTATATAATTAAATAATAAAAAAATATCATGAATATATTAGGATGTTTTTATGAGAGGGATCTTAATTAAACTGACATGCACCTCCATCTAATGGATACAAAAATATTGTTTCTGTGTATGGTGAACTACTGCCTCATAAAACTATGATTATTCAATTTTCCCCTACCACCAATCATAGTGGCCATTATGATGGAAATGTAAATATATATGATATAATTTATATTTATATAGTCCCCATTCATCTTTAATTTTTTTTGAACATTCTTTTATGATCTCCATGATGTGTAAATATGATAATTGCTTTTAAGGAATTATGGACTACCGCCCCCTCAAAGTGATATGACTCTTACATTCTATACATGGAATGTATAAAAAATGGTTTTAAAAAAAATGAGACAAACATGAAAAAAATACAATAATTGTTTTATATTATACTTTTATTTAATTTTAATTTTATTCTTTTAATATAAAAATTAATGTTATTAGCGTTCAGTAGTACGTACATCCTATCATCTCCAGGAACAGTGAAATTTAGTTCTTATCTGAAAACGTAATAGACTATTATAAATACATATATAATAGATATATATGATATTCATACAATGCTATAGATAATTTACTTTTGAATACATGGACAATTTATATCAAAACCAGTTCATTTTTTGACTCAAGTAGAGAATATTGACAAAACGTCCGATATTAATATAAATAATTATGTAATTTTAATAATGTGGTAATTAGTGATATAAATAGGAATAATAAACATGAATATGGTTCATAATCAAGTATAAATTAACCAATGTTTATTATTTAGTTATACAATGAACAAACGAGACAAGTTAGAATCAAGGAAAGTGACTTCGCCTCAATCTCATTTTATTGAGGCATATTTTGATAATATACATCCCTTTCATTTAGACATTTTATATTAATAAACATTGAATATTAATTTCATTAAAAGGGAATCTTTTTCTATAAATTGTTTTACTTAATGATAAAATGTAAGTTGTTAATATATGAAGCTATAATGACCTCCCTATCGCCAAAATCATTATTTGATATTTGAAATCTTATATAAGCCTACATTTTTTAAAAGGGATAGAAATCCATAATAATATTTATGGTGTTAGGTAATGAAAATTTATTTTTAAATGGAATGACTATTTCAATATCATAAAATGATTTTTGGTGATTTCAAATGAAATTTTATTAGTGAAATGTTGATATTTGTAATACTTTATGTGTTATGATTATATAATGGTACTAAGAAATTTGAAGGGTGGTTACATGATAAAACCATGATGGGTGGTTAATTGATAAACCAAAGGACAGGTAGTTCCATGATAAAACAAGGATGTGTGGTTAAGTTATAACCACCAATGCATTGGGTATGGAAGTCAGCCATATGGTTATTCCATTCAGTGATATGGGTAGAATTAAACTGTATCGTTATTCCATTTAATTATGTTTATATACTATGTTACCTTTATATGTTATATTATTCTATATATGAGATTTATATTAATATTTTGGTTTAAAAAATGGTATGTAATGATCTTATATTCACTGAAGTGTTTTTTCTACTTCTTAAAGGAGAAAATTTCTACTTTATAATAATGTATTCATGGTTTAAAATTATCCTTATTACTAACTATTTTCATTTTTTATGTATCCCTTAATGAAATATTTATTCTCATTCCATGTTTTGAAATGTTTTCACATGACATAAAGAAGAATAGATTCAATGACAAGATCAAGGAAATGTTATTCCGTTATAACATTAAAATATTGCATGTTTCTTTTTAAAGAGTTTGTTTTATGAAAAAATGGATAGTGAGTAGAAGTGTCTACTTATAATATATAATTTTTTATATATAAGTTATGAACTAATTTTATAAAAAAATAAACATGAAAAGATCCCCGATGTGATTTAAAAGTCATATTATTGACATAACTCAATATTGAGTAATGTTTAAAGTTATGGCCTTATAGTTTTTATCCTAGGTCTATTTAGATAAATCTAGAGGTTAAGTTGTTATTTAATCATAAATTACATGTATTATATAACCACACTGGTTTTTATTTTAGAAATATTAATAGTTATTTTAGATAAATTGAAAGATTTTAAGATAACACTAATGAGTATATCTTATAGTTTACCCTTTATAAGATAGTTTATGATGATTTTAATGATATACTCACACATTGATTATTGAGTTTAGTAAATAGATGGATATTGCAAGAACCAATGTCATTATGGATTTTCATGAATCTATTTTGGTTTTCAGAATAAGTAACCGAATGAAATAGTAGCAGCAATGAGAAATCTTGTGGTTATTCTTAACATATTATTTGGTGTCATGATTGACCACTTGATCCTTGGTGATTTTTATAATGCATCATAAATGCGAGAAAAAAATAACTATATAAGTTCATGTATTAATAAAAAATATATTTATATTCTGAATCCTATGTGTCAGAGATGTCAAAAGAAACTACTTGGAAAATGTTTCAAAGTGATTGTAAGATGTTATAGATGTGGTAATGAAGTTCATAAAGCAATAACCTACCATGGAAAAAAGAAGCATTCAGTTGGCTCCATGAAAGGGAATGGATTTATTTTTGAGGGGTCAATTGAATGCTTTAAATGTGATTTTCATTTTCATCAAACAAATAGTTTTCTAAAGAATAAGGTTCGAGAATGGGTTTAGAAAGGCAATATAAATATATCTTTACAAATACCTAATTCCATTATAATTCATGTTGAGGAAACTAAAAATTATATATGAAAGATATGGATTATATCTTAGATCATGTTTTGAAATTATTGATATATTAGGAATAAATAAAAAATTTGTTTTAATGAAGTAATAATAAAAGAATAAAATATAGAAACATGGATAAATTACCGTGAATAATGTTTGATGATTAATATGTCTAAATTTTTGTTATTGAAGACTTATGTTGGATCTATGGATGATGATATGTATAAATTTATTAATAAAAGGATTAATTTGGAAGACTTATAGAATTTATAAAACATATATCACTTATATATATATGTTAATTGAGGAAGAATTCTATCTTATTTTGCGGATATACATTAAAAGAACCATAATGGTATATATGATCCTTAAATTTTAGTTAATTATTGGTTATTAATTTTTGGGATGAAAGTTGTGAGGTATAAAATAACCATTTATGTTGAAACATGATATGGTTATTTTTTTGTTTTTTATCTCATTTTTATGTTATAAAAATTATAATGTTTTTGAAAAAGGACAACACACAGACCATGTGACAACTCGTCGTGTTGGAAAAATCTATGGGAATCAATCCCACAACCAATGTGTGACTGGTATTTATCACCTACCAGTAGCATAGGTGCAATACACATTTTTTATGACTAATTATTTTTAGTTTAGTGATTTTTTTGACCAAGAATCTGTTAATTTTGGTAAATTATGTCTTATAAAATGGATATCATTAGTATAGGAAAATGATATGGTGACTAAGTGATAAATGTTATTTTGGGAGACGTTTTCTCTTTGGGAACACTATATTCCTAAGGAAAATAAAATACTATGGTATTTCATTTGAGGAGTAATGGATGAATTTTATTTTGTAGGAATTTATAATTTTATTGAGAACATATGGAGATTTGGGTTTTTTATGTAAGTTATTAAACTATTTTGGAGCATATGTAATTAGGTTGAATAATTTCAAGTATGAGACTTCAAGAATATTTGATGTTATTTGGAGATAAATGATAAGATTTTTTTTGGAAGACTATATGATCAAATCATTATGAATTTTGGGTATTAATTTTAGTTTGGAATATTTTGGGAAATTTTAAGGACTAATGTTTCTTGAATTGAATATGATAGATTTTGGGTATTATTATTGATTATTATAGATTAATATTAGTATTTATTATTATAATGGATTATTCTATTTAGGGTATTTCTTGATCTTTTACTAACATTTTTTGTTTTGGTTAATGTTTTAGGACAATAAGAATATATAACTAATCTTTTATTGTTTAATTGATTCTATATAATTTCATTCCAGTGCTTCAAGTGTGATAAATTCATCTTGAATACTCATCATTTGGAAGAAAGATGTGTTTGTGGTATAAATTTATTAGAGGATGAAACTCAACATGAAAAGTCAGTATGTTTCCATATGTTCTTACACAATATAGTGAAATAATTCCTCAACATTATTAAAATTACCTAAAAATAATCTTTATCCATTTACATATCCTATGGGGAAATCAATGATTGTTAAACCATCACATGTTTGTGGTTTTATGGTTGTTAACTTTGTCCGGAACTTGTTTTCTATCACTCTCCATCTGAACTTGACAGTTTTTTTTCATCCATATCCATGTTTTCCAACATGGACCCCTAGTATATGTTATCGTGGTTGATGTTTTTAATTATCTTTGATATTTTAAATTGACATTTTGATTGACCCTTTTTCCAATTTTTTATTTTAAATGAAGTTTGTGAGCCCAATTTTATAATTACGAGGACGTAATCTCCAAAACGTGGGAATGATGTAATGAACATGGTAATTATAGAAAAACAAATTTCTTCAACTATATTAATATTTATGAATAATATGTTTATTTTAAGTTAAATGGGAAGTTTTTTTGTAGCGTACTCAAAACACAACAACGTGTTTCTCCAAAATCTTTGGTTGAACACAATATTGAGTAATACCGAAAAATAATACAATAAAATTATTATTATTTTATATAGTATTTAACGGATAACCATTGTAAAGGCATGAATTAATAGTATAAAATACATTTTGAAATATGGTTTACACATATTAAAATAGTTATTAATTGGTTACCAAATTTATTAGAATTGGAAGTAAAATCCAATTGAATATAAATGATCTGGTTTTATAAAAAGCTATCTTATAGAGAATGACTGTTTTTATAAAATCATATCACTCATTATGGTTTTTTATTAAATGAAATAAATATTTTATATATTACATGTAATATTTTAAATTATTCTTATATTTTTTCGATATGATATAAGAAGAAATACAACTTTTTGGATAAAGTAGTAATTTTTCTGAAAGAACATTTTTAACCCTTTTTGACGGTGAACCTTCATTTAATTATATATTTTTTACTTTTATATATTATATATGAAAAAATAATCTTATTTTATAAAAGCGGTACATCCAAATTTACTTTGGTTAAATTTTTGGTAATTATCATATAAAGATAATCTTTTAATGAATAGTAGAAAAATACTGCATTATAATTCAAAACTGCTTTTTCATATAATTTATTTATATAGTTAGATTGTAATTTTAATAGTTTTTAAAGTGTAATTGGATTAAGTTATTATCATTTATTACTATATTGTTAATTGGAAGAAATTTCACTTTTATTTGGATATAAACACATGTAAATCTTTTGATATATTTTACTTCTTGAAAACCGACTTTTTGTTCTAACAACAGGATTATATTAAATATTAATTCCAAAAAATTACATATTTTAAATTTGAACAAATGTATTCCATATATTAAATCATATGTTCTAGATTCTGTGAAAATATTAATTTTTTCTGGACATTATGAATAGTAATTTCTGTAATTATTTAATTATCCATGGTTAGAGGGTAAATCTGGAAAATAAGGGTAACAAATAAAATTATAATAATGTTGTACTACCATAACATCTATACTAATTATATTTTATGAGATATGTCCAACCATGGGAATCCTTGGGTCAATTTTGGGACCCCGTAGTGCCACATGTGTGTGAAAATGACATTTTATAAGCATTAGTTTAAAATGAAGATAAATTTAACAAAAACATATATCTTTTACTAAAATAATTTAAATATAGGGTTATATATCTGATATATTTGACTATAAATATTAATTAGAAATCTAAAATGATTTTATAAAACATTATATTTTATTTATAATATTTAGACATTAAATAATGATATTTAATTATGACACAATGATGATGTTGTGATTGATTCATTAATAAAAGATTCAAATAAATGATTTTATAAATATTTAAATAAATTTGATTTGACTATTTTAATGACATTAAATAACTTTATATATTATATTGACATATTATATTTTCTTTCATTCCATTTTTTGAAAGGAATAAGGTTGTTATGAATTTTTTAAAAAGTCAGGTGTGAATAGTGTCAAAATTTGATATAATTCATAACATAAAACATACAACAGTATATTAAATGATATAATATTAATAAAAATATAAGTTTCATCCAAATTTTTATGAAAAGTCCAACTATGTAATAAATAATTATTTTTGGGTCGTCTTACATTTTATGGTAATTAAATTAACCGACAATGTGTAAGTAACATGATGTCATTGTAAGATTAAAAAGGGTTAAACCAAATCGATAAGGATTAAAAAACATTCAAAACATCTCTCAATATGACTGGATACATGGTATTGAAACCAAAATTATCTTATCATATAATTATACTCTTTTTGGACCATTTTTATTTGAAATTATAATTATAATAAATTAATATTTCCAGACATTCCAAAAGTGCCCCTCAACCTTCTTATAATAGGCCACCAACTCTACCCACAAACTCAATCATCTAAAGCCCCTTGTCTCATCCATATTCATCTAAAAGAAGCTCCAAACGTCCCTGAATTTATCATATAATCATTTCCTTGGGCATAAGGAAATTCAAGAAAGCCTTTTTTTCCTAAATCTAAAAGAAGATACCTTTTTTAGAGGTAATGTCTTCTCTCATGTACCATTCGTTTATTTTCCATCTTCACTCCCGATGCTCTCCATAATCATTGATTTCAGATAAACACCATTATCCTCCATATAATATGATGTTTTTATGACAAGGGTCTAAAATACACATACACACACCTTCATCTAATTGATACGAATATACAGTTTCTCTGTACGGTGATCTACTACCGCACGAAACGATAATTATTCAATAATCCCCTACCACATCTCATGGTGGCCATTATGATGAAACTGTAATTATATATGATATTTATTATATTTACATTTTCCCTATTCTTCTATTATTTTTATTTACAACATACCATTATGCTATTCATGATATGCAAATACGATAATTTCATGTGAGGAAGTGTGGACTACCGCCCCCTCAAAGTGATATGACTCATTCATGTTTTAAATTGAACATTTAAAGGATGGTTTTATTAATACTATGAGACCTACATGAAATAAATACAATTCTGGTATTATAATATACATTTATATCATTTGAATATTATTTAATTAATATGAAAAAGAAATTTAATTAGCATTCATGCGTTTGTGCGACCAATCGTCTCTATGAACGGAGATATTCATTTCGTATCTCAAAATTTTATAGAATATTATAAATAAATTTACAATAAATAAATACTATATTTATATTATAATGTATAAGATATACATTTGACTATATGGAGAATTTATATCAAAACATGTTCATTTTTTACTAAAGTACTGAATTTCGAGAAAATGACCAATATTAACATAAATAATTATGTAAATGATATAACATGGTTATAAGTGATATAAAAAGGAATAATAAACATGATAATGGTTCTTAAGAAAGTAAAAAATATCCTATGGTTATTATTCAGGAATATTAAGAATAAATGAGACAAGTCAAACTCATGTTTTGGGTCTTCGTCTCAATGTCCTTTCATTGAGTCATATTTTGATAATACACAACTCATTCTTTTATATGTTGTATAATAAAACCCATTTAATTTTAATTTAATTAAAAGGGAATATTTTTCTACAATGAATTTTACTAAAATATGGAATTAATGTTTTTATCGTATGTGTTGACAACGACCTCTCTGCTACTATAATCATTATTTGATATTTGTCATCCTCCATATGACTTAATGTTTTTAAAAGGACAAGAAATCACTTATTCCCCTATTCGGGGTTTTTATATTGAATTCTATTTATCAATTGATTATTTTAATACCTTGAAATGATTTATTTTGATTTC
This sequence comes from Viscum album, assembly GCA_963277665.1. NCBI lineage: Eukaryota > Viridiplantae > Streptophyta > Magnoliopsida > Santalales > Viscaceae > Viscum > Viscum album. Next base: position 1,340,646,201 of record OY728155.1, on the reverse strand, counting down.
GAATGGTATTATATTAGTGAAATGTTGATATTTGAAATATTTTATGTGTTATGATTATATAAAGGTACTTGGAGATTTGACAGGTGGTTACGTGATAATCATATGACGGGTGGTTTTGTGATAAAATAAATGATGGGAGGTGCCGTGATAAACCAAGGATGTGTGGTTACATTATAACATCCAATGAAATTGGTATGGATGTCAGATGTATGGATATTACATTTAGTGATATGTGTGGAATTCAACCATAAACTTATTTCATTTAAGTATTTTTATGTCCCAAGTTACCATTATTTTTTATCTGTTTTTTCTCTTGGATTTATGGTAATATTTTGGTTACAAAAAGTGTAACTGATAAGCTTATATTCAGGAATTTTTTTCTAATTCTTAATGGTGAAAAGTATTACATCATGATATTCTATTAATGGTTTACATGTTTTCATAAGACTAACAATTTTCATTGTTTATATATCCCATTCTATGCTTTTTTATGACCATCCTATCTTTTGAAATATTTTCACAGGGAATGAAGAAGAACAGAGACAAGATTAGATCAAGGAAAAGTTATGTTGTTAAAACATGAAAATTCACCATGTTTATTTTTAATGATTTTTTATTTTATGAAAAAATGGATGCTATGTAGAAGTGTCTACATGTAATATTCATGGTGTTATGTATATGTTATGACCGAATTATCTAAATATTTAAAGTTGAAAAGCTCCCCGATGCGAATTCAATGTCAGATTATTTACATAACTAGAGATTATGTAATGTTTAAGGTAGTGGCCTTATAGTTGGTATCAGAGGTCGTTTTCAATAACAATATAGGTTTTGGTGTTATTTTAGCATAAGTGACTTGTTTTATATAACAACATAGGTTATATTATTAGAAATATTAATAGTTATTTTAGATAAATTAAATGATTTTAATATAACACTAGTAATTATATCATTGTGTGTACCCTCATCATAAGATAGTATATGATGAATTTAATGATATACTCATAGTAACCATTTTTATTTTAGTAAATCATTGGATCAAGGTGGCCATAATGTAACAATGGATGTGAAGGTGTCTGTGGTGGTTTTTTAATTAGAATCCTAATGAAATGGTACTAGTAATGAGAAATCGTGTGATTATTCTTGCCAAACTAACTAGAGTAATTATTGACCATTATAACCTTGGTGATTTTTCTATGGAATCATAGATGCGATAAATGAATCCCTATAGATGTTTAGGAAATAATTATAAAGGCATGTACATTAAAAAACCTATGTGTCATGGTTTCAGAAATAATCACCTAAAAATGATTCAAAGGGACGGGAAGTTTTTTTAGATGTTTTAATGAAGTTCATATAGCAATAACCTCACATAGAAAATGGATGCATTTAGTAGTCTTCATGATAGAGAAAGAATTTATTTCTATGGTCTCAATTAAATGTTTTAAATGTGGTGTGCATGGTCATTAGGAAAACATATGTCCAAAGAATATGGTTTGTGAATTGAATCTATTGGACCGTACAAATATATACTTAGCAATAGCTAATGTTATTACAATTGAATATGAGGAAACTGAAAGTGACCTATGAAACATATGGATTATTTCATAGTTTATGTTTTGAAATTATTGATATAATAGGACATTATGAATTATTATTTTTAGAAAAGTAGAATAAAAGAATATGAGGTAAAAACATAGATAAAGTATCATGAAGAATGTTTGATGATAAAAATATCAACATTTTTGGATTTTTAGAGTTATGTTGGATCTATGGATTATGATATGTTTAAATGTATTAATGATAAGATTACTTTGGAAGACTTCTAGTAATTTTAAAACTCACGTTTTTATTATAAAATGTTAATTTATGAAGAATTATATTTTCTTCTGTGAATATAGTTATAAAGAACCATTAGTGTTTAAATGATTCATGAATATGAGGCAATTAATTGATATTAATTTTTGGGATGAAAATGTGAGGTAAGAAATAACCTTTGAGGTTAATCGTGTTATGGTTATTATTTAGTATTTTATCTCATTTTGTTAATGTTATTAGAAATATATGGTTTTGGAAAGAGGACAACACACTTACCGTGTGACCACCCGTCATGTCAGACAAAGTTGTGGGAATCAAACCCACAACCAAAGAGCAACTGGGATTTATCACATACCACTAACCTACGTGAATTCCCTAGTTAGTATGACTTATTATTTATACAAAATGATTATATAGATCACGAATAAGTTGATATTGAGAACTTATGTATTTTAAAATGGATATCCAAATAATAGTAAGTGAGTTGGTGATTAATTGATAAATGTAATTTGGGAAGATGTTCGCTGTTTTGGGAATGCTATATTCCTAATGAAAAAATAATCCTATGGGATTTCATTTGAGGTGTAATTGATTCATTTTATTTTGGAAGAATCTATGATTTTATTTTGAACATATGGTGATTTGGGTTATTTATGGAAGGGATTATCCTATTTTGGAGAGTAGTTATTATGTTAATTACTTTTAAGTACGAGACATTTTGAGTATTCGATGTTATTTGGAGATAAATGTTAATTTTTTTAAAGACTATGTGATCAAATCCTTTAGAATTTTGTGTTTCAATTTTCGTTTAGATTATTTTGAGTAAATTTAAGGACAATTGTTTATTTAATTTTCTATGGTGGATTTGTGATATTAATGTAGAATATTTAAGATTAATAGTATTCTTTATTCTTATAATGGATTATTTTACTTATGGGATTATATGATCTTTTAATAACCATTTCGGTTTTTGTAAATGTTTCTATACATGATGAAAAGATAGTGAATATTTTTTGGTTTAACTGATTCACTAGAAGTTGATATTAATGCTTCAAGTGTTACCAAGTAATATTGAATCATTATCATTTTTGGGAAATATGTGTTTGTGGTAGAAATTTAATAAAGGATGAAACACTACTTGGAATGTAAAATTGATTACTAATGTTATTATTATATGTAGAAAAATAATTATACAAATTTATGAGAAGGACCTTAAACCCAAAAACGTCTTATGTTTACCTTTTCTACCAGGAAATAAAATACCATATAACTCATCACATGTTTGTGGTTTTCTGGTTGTTAACTTCCTCATGATCATTTTTTATCACTCTCCATCAGAAGTAGACACTCAGTTTGTCTTACATGTCCATTTTTCCTACATCAAACCCTAGTATGTGTCATCTTGATTGACCTTTTTTAATTCACTCTATCTCTTTTGATGTGATAGTTTTATTGACTTGTTTTCTATTATGGGATTTTCAATAATGATTTGGAGCCCAATTTTTAAATTGCGAGGACGGAATATCCAAAAGGAGGAATGGTGTGATGACCTAGGTATTTATAGAAAAATAATTTTCATTTCAATTAATATTTTTTAATATTATTATAATTTTACATTAAAGGGGATGATTTTACTATAGTGTACTCAATACGAAAAAACAGGTTTCTCTGAAATCATATGTTTCACAGCTCTTTGAGTTGTATTGAAAAATAAAACCAAAATATTATTATTATTTCAAATTGTAGTTAACTAAAAACTGTTGGAATGGTTGGAAGTAATAGTATAAACTAATATTTGAAATATGGTTTGTAGATGTTTAAATAATTATTCATAAATTCCAAAATTTATTTAAAATTGAAATAAAAACCAATTGAATATATAGGATGTGTTTTTATGAAAACCTATAAAAATAAGAATAATTCCATTTAAAAAATCATATCACTATTTATGGATTTATATTTAATGAAAAATGTATGATATATATTAAATTTAATGTTTTAAATTCATATTATTTTATTTTTAGATATGATATAAGAAAAAATTCAATTTATTAGATACAAGATGTATTTTCCAAAAAATGAAGTTTTATTGCCATTTGATGGATAACTCTTTCTAAATATAATTATGACACTTGTAAATGTTTTATTTTACAAAAAAACATCTTTTATAGAAATGGGACATCAAAATTTACATTGAATAACTTTTTTTTGAATTTTCTAATAAAGTTTATTTTTTAATGAACAATGGAAAATACTGTTTTCTAAATCAAAACTGCATTTTCATCTAATTTACATATATAGTTAAAAAATATTATTAATTGGTTTAAAATTTTAATTTGATTAAATATTTATCATTTATTTTAGTTTTTCTCATTGGATATAAATTCATTTTTAAATTCAATATAAACACATGTCATCCTTTTGATATATTTTACTTCTTAAAAACTAGACTGTTGGTTTTGCCAATGAGAATTAATTTTAAATTAATTTATACTAATTATGTTTTTTGAATTTTAAAACAATGGATTGAATATTAGTAATCATAAGGTCTAAATCATGAGAATAGGTACCTTAAATTTTATAGACATTATTAATAGTAACCTCAGTAAATATTTTATTTACCATGGTTAGTGGGTAAATCTGCTAAATAGGGGAAAAAAGTAATATTATAATAATATTAAACTACCCTAACACATGTCCTAATACTATTTGATGAGATATCTAACACCATGTTAATCGTCGGGTTAATTTTTTGACCCCATAGAACCACATGGGTGTGAAACTGAAATTTTATAAAAAAAATTAAATCAAAAGAGAAATATAACATAAACATGTATCTTTTACTAAAATAATATTAATATAGCAATATATAATAGATATCATTGACTATAGTTTTTAATTATATATCTAAAAAAATTATATATTTCATTATTGTTTATTTAAAAAAAATTTACATTAAATAAGTAATTTTTATTATGACACAATGATGATGAGGTGATTGATTCATTAATAATGGATTAAAATAAATTATATTATAAACATTAAAATAAATATAATTTGATTATTGTGATGCCAAGAACTAATTTTATGGATGATATTGACATATTATATTTTAGTTAATTCATTTTTATGAAGGAATCGGTTTTTTATGAATTTTTATAAAAGTCATGTATGAATTGTGTCCAAAATTGACAAAAGTCATAACATAAAACATCAAACATTTTATTAAATGATATTAAATTCATAAAAATATAAGATTCATCCAAATTGATAATAAAAGTCTAAATATTCCATAAATATATTTATTGGGTTTTTTGGTATGATATGGTAATTTCGTTAACCCAGAATATATAAATTGCATGATATCACTATAAAATTATAATGGTTAAATTAAGGGCTAAACAAAAAAGATAAGAATAAAAAAATTCAAAACTTCACTAAAAATTATTGTATGATAGGTATTTCATCCGGAAAAATATTATATTTAAATAAATGAGTTTAGTAATATTTTTAACCTAAATTGAATTTATAATAAACTAATATTTCAATTCATTCTTAATGTACCCCTCCTCCGTCTAATAAAAGTCCAAAACCATTACCCACATACTACCACTTTCTAAACCCTATGGTTCATCCAAAATCTGATCAAATAAGAACCAAATATCCCTAACTTATTCGTTTAATCATTTTCTTGTGAGTAATGCAATTGAAGAAATCCTTTTGGATCAAATCGAATGACATTGCCCTATTTAGAGGTAACTTCTTCTCTCAAGTTACTTTCATTTATTTTCCATCTCCACTCTATATGTTTTTATTAATATTTGACTAAATAAAAACACTAGTATCCTCAATATACTAGGGTATTGTTTTGATATGGATCATAACTACACTTATACACCTCCATCTAATGGATATGAACATACTATTTCTTTGCAAGTCAAACTACTACGTCATGAAACGATGATCGTTCAATTTTCTCCTTCCACCTATTATGGTGTACATTATGATGGAACTAAAATTATATATTATATTTATATTTTTCATATTCTTATGTAATTTTTATTTATAAAATAACTGTATGCTTTCCATGATGTGTAAATATGAAAATTTTATTTGAGGATGTATGGACTACCGCTCCCTCAAACTGATATTAGTGATTCATGTTATACATGGAACATATAAATGACGGTTTTACTAAACCTCTGATACATACGTGAAAAAAATATAATAATGGTATTATAATATACATTTATATCATTTGAATATTACTCTTCTAAAATTACAAAGAAAAGAAAGTATCATTCATTGTATGTACAACCTATAGTCTCCATGAATGGTGCATTTAATTTCTTATTTGAAAATGTTATGGCGTATTATAAATAAATATATAATAGACATATATGATATTTATATCATTTTGGAGGAGATGTACTTTTGACTACATGGACAATTTATATCAAAACATGTTCATTTTCAAATCAAGTACAGAATATCGACAAAATGATCGATATTGACATAAAAAATTGTGTAATTTTTATAACATGGTAATAAGAGATATAAAAAAGAATATTAAACATCAAAAAGGTTCTTAATCAAGCATAAATTAACCTTTGTTTATTATTCTGGAATATAAAGAATGCACGAGACATGTCTTTCTCAGGCTAAGGGACTTCGTCTCAATCTCCTTTCATTGAGGAATATTATAATTATATACACCTAATTCATTTATACGGTGTATAATAAAACACTACGACTTTTAATTTCATTCAAAATGAACCTTTTTCTTTGAACCGTTTTTATAAATGAAAAAGTTTAGTTTTTAAGATATGTGGCGACAACAACATTTATGCCACCATAATCATTATTTATTATTTGGATTTCCCTATAAGCCTCAATTTTTTTAAATTAAAAGAAATACCTTAACCAATTTTGGTTTTTTGTATTGATAATGGTTTTTGAAATGCATTAAATATTTAATTATCTTGAAATGATTTCTTGTTATTTCAAAGGAAATGTTATTAGGGAAATGTTGATATTTTCAATATTTTATGTGTTGTGATTATATAATGGTACTTTGAAATATGATGGGTGGTCATGTGATAAAATAATGATAGGTGGTTACATGATGAACTAAATTATGGGTGGTTCTATGATAAACCAAGGATGAGTGGTTACATTTTAACTTCCAATGCATTGGGTATGGACGTCTGTTGTATAGCCATTCCATTTAGTGATATGTGTGGATGTTGACCGTATGGTTATTCCATTTATGTATTCTTATGAACCATGTAACCTTTATAAGTAATATATTGCGGTCTATGGAATTTATTGTAATATTTTTCTTAAAAAAAGGGCAAGAAATGATCTTTTCCTCTATGATGTGTTTTTGATACTTCTTAAATCTGAAAAGTATTACTTTATGAGAAAGTATTCATGGTTTACATGTTTTAATAAGACTAACTATTTTCGTTGTTTATATATCCCTTACAGATATTTTTATGATCATCTTATATTTTGAAATGATCTCATGGGACATAAATAATAATAGAGTCAATGATAGGACCAAGGAAAATTTATGGTGTTAAAACATGAATAATATTAGTGATCTTATTAATCATACAACTTAATAATCATTTAGTACACAAACAATTATTTAGTTTTTATATATATAAATTTACAAAACTGTTTAATTATCAAGAAAATTTGTATATAGGTTCTTGTACAGGATATTGTATATGGGGATGGAGAGGGTTTCAATAAATTTTCATTGGATAGGGATTATGGTTTACATAGCATTCAGTGATGATGTTTAATTAAATTATGACAAAATAACACTAATATGCTGATTCAAAAAACAATATTTTGGTTTCTTGTAGCAATATCAGCATTTCCAATATATTTATTGAAAATCTATATGTCTGGTTCATTTGATATGTTTCATTATAAATTTGACATTTCAATAATAATTTGATGACTCTTCAGGTTTTCCTCTGTTTTAGTACACCTTTAATTTCCACCTCATATGGTTTTTTTTCAAAATCTATATTCTCTTTCAAACATTTAGGAATTTTATTCAGTTATTAATTCAATTTGGTAAATCACCAAGTACTATCTAGATATCTGAACAAGATGGTAATCTATATCTAGAAATCCAACTAGAATTTATCTGGTTATCAACCTCATCTTTAACCTTATTTTATAAATGATTATTTTTATAGTATTATTATTTATTTATTAAATTATTTTCATAATTTTAACTATTATTTAGTATAGAAGTACACTAATATAAAATTAAAATATATTACTATCATCATGAATGGGAACTCCATACTACTTCATAGAATTACACCATAAAACATATAGATTCCATCCATATTACATTCATATTTATGGATGATAAATATAGGAGAAACCATGTGGGTTAAATATTTATACTATATGTATCACCAGCCCCAAATATGAAATTTTTTATTCCACCCTTAGAGATTATGTGAAGGTATTTTTGTAGTTTTAAAGAAAACTATATGATGTTTTGAATATATAAATTTGAATATGAAAAATACTATTAAAATTGTATTGGAAACTTTTCACAATAGTTTTATAGAGATGTAATTCATGAAATTTAATTATCCTTTATCTGTATTTTTATCACATTCCATATTATAAAATAATTCTTAAAGATTAAGGAATGGGTATTTTTAGAAATTATAATCATTCTAATCTATAAAAGGGGGAATCTTATACCTATTTAATGATACAACTGATATGTAGTTTTTTATAATTAAAATATTAATATATAATCCCTAAAAATAAAATCACTGGGTTTGAAACCCTTTATTTTAATATGAAACTATATTTTATCCAAACTAGGAAGGTTTGGGAGTTGGAAGATGAGAATATTATTTATAAGTAATAAAACATTTTCCTTATTTTTAATTTATCTTCACACCCTCTTTCATCATGGATAATATTTATCTCTTCTATAACATCTAAATAAAGTCATTATACATATATAAAATTTTATTGTAATAAAATAACATCAATATCATTCACATCCACAGTAAATTTAAATGCTGATATGACACGATATATAACTCACATCCATGGTTGGTTTCTTTCCCTACTCTCTTCATTTAAATAAGTCCACCATAATGTTCATATGAACAGTTGGAATAAATTTCAAAACCAACACAGATATTATTATTGAGAGAATCTCACATGTCAGTGGTTTAAACGAACACCCAAACCTCATTTCTATCACTTCTCCCAACATCAATTGCATGATCGGCCAACCCTACTCATATAACCATTCTGTAAGAAATAGCATTCAAATGGTAGAAATTGTCACCCAACTCATTTCACAAAGCACCCATATAAATTCCATCAATGGATAATATTGAGACACAATTAGTAAATCATTATTAAAAACAATATTGAAAAACATTCCATGAATAAACATAAAAGGCCAACTGTTATCATAGGTTAAAAAAATTCCCATCATTTAATGTTATACATGCAATCGTAACTATATTCAGACACAAATAATCTGTCAAAGTACCCCTAAATCATAAGTATATATCCAATTTTTTATTAATATAACATTCTCTAATTTAATATGGATAGAGACTAGGATTATAACATAGTTCACCAGTTCATGAAATACGTCCAATGTCCTCACATGGGTCCCTTTATATCATTTAGGTATCGTGAGAGTAAAAGAAATGATATCCTATGACATATCCATCAAAATAAAATTAAGATGAAAATAAAATCACATTATTCAACTGAATTAACTATTGTTTTTTATCCTTGTTATAATTATAATTTTTTGTACTAGGTTTTTTTATTAATTTAACATAACGTTTTATGGTCGTGGACTTATTATACTACAACCTATTTTTTACTATTTTTGTAATGTAATATATCTTTTATTATTCTTCGGTTGCAGTTTTTTGAGTTATTTAAAAAAAAGATATATAGGGGTAGTCTAAGAAGACTCTATATATGAAAAATTATTGTTAATGGTGATTTGAACCGCAACTTTATAGGTCTTCAGAAATACAGTATTGGTTTCTCACTACAAAAAAAATCATGGGGATAGATGTCGTTTAAACCACCAATATCCCCTTATTATTTGTTGGGTTACTAAACCGCCATAAAAAACACAACACTAAAAAAAATTCCACGATGGTTCCTAGAATCCATCTCTAAATGGATTTTACTACCCGAGTTAGATGATGATTCCATCTGTAGAAGCCTTTTTTGGGAACAACCGTGAACCAATATTGAAGTGGTTTATTCCACCACGAAATGATAAAATAACTGGATCTATTAGTCAATTTTATTGTACTGACTATTGTCTTCACTATAAGCTTATGCTGCATTCCCATGGTGGTGGGTAATAATATATATAATATGAGATAATGTGAAAATATTAAATCATCTTAAAAAATAATTATAAATAAATTCTATCTAACAAAACACCATTCATCCTTGTGTTTTCATATAGAATCCGGATTCACATGTATTATTATGTGGTAAGAGACCATGTTAATGGTGTATCTAAATGTTATGTGATTGTATTTTTTATATTCTTTTAGTTACACTATTTATGGAACCCTTGATAATGATACATGATAAATATTGTTACTTTTTAACATATAATGTATTTGGTGATGATTTATCAATTTAACTATCCCAGAGTTATATATACTACTATTCTCATATTCGATTAAATGAATAGATATGTGGTGAGGGAAATAATAATACTCCATTGTTAATAAAAGATGGTTCATGGCCCACTTATGAGTAATATGTATCTATAATTGGGAATCACATTAGTTAGAGCACTGTTAACAAACATTTATTATTAAATAAATATAAAAATATATACTCAAATAATATAATATTTTTTTTGATTGTAAAATGGCACCAAAGTCCTGAAATATTAATTTAAGAATAATCATTGAGTATGATACACTTAATGTATGACATTTTCATGGTTGGTACAGAGGAATATGAATTTATCTTAGGAAATAAGATAAAAATATTATATTTGTTTGAGATATGACAAAATTATGTAGTTGAAAATCAGGGTAATCAGGATTTATATGAAAATTATATATAAATAAACATGAAGACTCAAATTCATTATATTCATGGGGAATAATGGGGAATTATTGTAAATTATTATAATCAATAAGATTGTGTATGTAAATTACTATAATTGATAGATGTTTCCTTTATGTCTAGGTTAGTCTATTTATTTATGATAAATTATATTTGAAAAGCGTTTCAAATATGAATGAGTTCATAAAATGTTATCCTTGATTTTTCAATGTGTTTATGGAAGCTACATTGGGCGTGATATGTTTATAATTCAGTAATAAATTAACATTATAAGAGGTTAAAATGTAAAATTTAAAATGGAAATTTTTATAGGAATGACTATTAATATTTCATCATGTATATAATAAATATTGTCGAATACTAAGGGAGGTGTTTTGAAGGTCGAGTAATGTTTTAATTGGATGGTTTTTCAATGATAAAATTAGAGGTTTTAAAAAATTTGTGTAATATTCATGTTAGGTATTAATGTTATTTAACCCAATTAATAGATTATAAATAGTATATGATATCAAATTTATATGTTAATCATATTAAAAATATATACAATTTCAAAGTAAATTTATGAATTTTAATTGTCTTGTTTTCATCCATTAGATGTAGAAAAGTGTTTCTAAATCATGGAGTTGGATGAAAGTGTATTTTTTAATCATTGGTATAATATGATATCATATATTTATTATTATCTCATTTATCTTATCTGATTATTGAATATATTTTATGTGGATAGTTAATATAATTAATATAAAACTACATTCTAATAAACATGGATTATGAATTATCAAAATTTATAACAATTTTTAAAAATTAGATATTGATAAATATTATTTATCATGGATAAATTCATTTATACAAGGTATTTGTTAAAATTAATGGAAATATTTCACACCTCCAAATAGTTTTAAATTTTATCTAATAATACATTGAATTTGATTATATAACCAAAACACAAGGAATACCATTTCAGATAATGTGTCTAATAATTTTCATGATAAATTTTCCAAGAAACATAAATTAGTATAGTTCTTTATCTTAACAATGTAATTGTTTTTTTAATGGTATTTTGTATAGAATATTTGTAATAAGAGGAATGGGTAATTTTATTTGACCATAGAGAAGTTAAAATAATTCAAATAATATATTATTAAAATCTCAATTCATTGTGTATGATGATTTATATCAAAGAATATTGTATAAGTTATTTCTATGGAATGTTATTAATGTGAAAAGATACATTTAGTAACAAAATAAATCTCAATTAAATTTTTGAATTTAATGTTTTTTTGAAATATTTTATAATGAACGTAGAAATGTTTCCATGTAGATAATTTGGGTTATTAATATTGTAAAATTTTATATTTTGAACTAATGAAATATGAATACCAGATCAAATAATTTTACATAAATAATATTATTCTAAATTATATATATAATTTATATGTACATTATTTATAAATGACACTTATTAAAGGATTTTAGTGGTACAATTTTATTGGTTGATTATACATAGATATTGAATGAATTATAGTGATGTATGATGAGAATAAAAAACCATAAATGTATGACATATTTATGGACTATTTGGTATTATATAATATGGAATATGAATATATGCCTACATATTTATGAGATTATTATTATTTTTAACAAGTTTTATACATGAAAAATGTATCATGTTATTCAAAAGATAGTATCCCATTTCATATTTTTTAAATTATCTTTTTATTTTTCAATAAGAGATATTTTAATATTCCTCTACAAGTATTCATATGAGTTATCCTTAATTTATGTTTTTCATAGAGTATTATAGGTTGAGAAAATTATTAACATTTACATGAGTACGATTTTATATTGAGATATAGAATAATCTCATAATCTTTAAATGTATTGTTATGTGATGGATGAACTCACAAGTATATGACGTTGAATTTCAATCATTTTGAATTTTGTGTACGAGGGTTGCATGGTTCACTTTCAATTTCTATAACTTAATTTGGAATGATACATAGCATGCTAACCAACATAGTTTGTTAAATTTCCAATTATAACCACGATTCAAATCTAATAATGGGGTTTTTGGTTATCATGTTAATCACTTTATTTGTTTATAGTAAACCAAGATTTGATTTTTCTTCATATACTATTTAGTGACGTATGGATCCTATATAGAGATATAATTTGGGTGTATATTGATATATATATATATACGGTTCACATTTTAGTCATATATATTTGGATTATAGAATATGATGCAATCATTATCATAATTTATTGACATTGTATGTGTTTATTCTTCTGGTTAGTCCATTCTCAATGAATTGAGAATGTTTGAGTAGCTATATGGAATTGAAATTCACATTTTCCATTGTAACTCAATTTCCTAATTAATTTTATTATATGATAATAAATGCTTCTTAAAATATTTTTTTAAAACCAATTATAATCATGATTGGTGATTTATTTTAATATATAAAATTTTTATAAAATATGTAATTCACAAGAAAATTACTAGAAACACCATGAAATTTGTATTGGTCATGAAGACAAGTTTTTAGGACAATCTACTCCAATTAAGCTGTAATTTTTTATAATATAGAAATCAATAATATAATTTAGTTAAATTTATTAATACTTCATAAATCCCAAAATGGTGATGGTAACCCCAACAATAACAACTTTTCACGATCATTTATCGATGGGTATATATATACACACAAGAGGTTCTCAATCAATGTGAACAATTTTTATATTATATTTTCAACATTGATCATATCATCAATATATGTCAGGCCCCCTTTATATTTCCCATATTAATTTGTGGTCATATTTGGGTTTACATCCACTTAGCAAGGATCAAAATATGTAATCATTATCCTAGAATCTGAATGGTGATTATGGTGTTGGCAATTGGAAAAAATAGTGTTTCCTACATATACATATGAATGGAATCAGAAATCTCATAGTTTAGTTCCAAATAATGGGACATTCCATTGATTTTAATTTCATATTATAAGGACCACCATTAGGTCATTTATGATTATGGGGACATGAAAGGTTATCTTTTAGGTTAATGGGGAATAGAAATGGTTTATGTGAGACATATTCTAAGAATCCCATTCTATTTAAATATTATGGGATATGTCTTTTTGTGTGACGATAAATACCACATATAATAATTTACCCAGTGGACATTGGTGTGGCTCATTGGGAATATGAACTAGTGGGAATGATTTCAATGAGAGTATATTTTTTTGAAGGTTAATAATTTATCTCATGAGTAATATGTTCTATCAAGAGTATAATTGATTAAATTATTGGGTTAGTACCACAAATACATGTTTTACAGATTCATATCAATAGAAATTAAAAACTATGTTTTTCATAGTCTGAAATAAAATGTTATATGATACGGTAATTGTAACATCCCCAAATGATAAAGGGTTAAATGACTAAATTATTTGAATCATGTCAACAAGGAGAACCTTCCTTTTTGGGAGCCTACTTGATTAGAACTCCACAGTTAAGCGTGCTTGGCCTGGAATAGTGATCAGGATTGGTGACCTCCTGGGAAGTTTGTCAGGGTTTGTGTGAGTGAGGACAAAACACACTAGAAAGGACATGTGTTGGCCTGTGGGGACTGTCATTAGTCAGATGACCCATTCAGGCATGTGGGTGGACCCTAGGGTGGGCCCCACGTGTTTGTGGGGAAACTGGTAGTACCTTGTGGGCCAAGACCTGACGGCCATGTTAAGGCGGGGTGGTTGTGCTGTCACCGGTACCTGGTTGTCACATTTGGTATCAGAGGAGGAACCCAGCCTTAAGTTCGTGGTGCACTACCTGGGTTGAAATGTAGGGCCCACAACAAGGGCGTTGTGCACTAAGGGGGGGGGGGTGATTGTAACATCCCCAAATGATAAAGGGTTAAATGTCTAAATGATATGACTCATGTCAATAAGGTGCACCTTCCTTTTCGGGAGCCTACTTGATTAGAACTCTACAGTTAAGCATTCTTGGCCTGGAGTAGTGATCAGGATGGGTGATCTCCTGGGAAGTTTCTCAGGGTGTGTGTGAGTGAGGACAAAACACACTGAAAAGGACATGTGTTAGCCTATGGGGACGGTCATTAGTCAGATGACCCGTTCAGGCATGTGGGTGGACCCTAGGGTGGGCCCCACGTGTCTGCGAGGAAACTGGTGGTACCTTGTGGGCCAGGACCCGACGACCATGTTAAGGCGGGGTGGCTGTGCTATCACCAGTACCCGGTTTTCATAGTAATACCATGCAACTTATCACATCAGAAAATGATGTTTATATCATGAAAGGGGTGACAACAGTTGATTTAATGGGTCATGTATATGATCTTGGATAAATGTGGGAATTTCACATTGTGTGGGAAATTTTATTTCCCTTTATATGGATATTATATGGCATAATCCTAGTTAGGGACATGACACTACTTAGGAACTAGGGGAGAGATAGAGGGGCTTTAACATTAGTATGAAATTCTATGATGTGGATATCTATGGATCACTAATGGATCTATGTGAAAAATAATTGTGGGAGAGATGTATGGGGATAACATAAAATAATTAATCCCATTTTTACATCTAATGTGTATTTGAAATGGTATCCCAAAAAGGAATATTATTTTAGGAGAGACCACGTCAGTGTAATCATTATAGAGACCCTCATTACTTAGGAAATACATGATTATAAACCCCATGAGGATTACATATCTAGGTTTTAATTCTTGTACCTCATTTAATATGAGCAATATAGGATGGAAGAAGAGAACACTGGTGTGAATATTCATAAAATGAATCTATAGTGGTTTGAGCTATAGACTCATTTTTAATTTTTAGTGTTTCGACTTTTGTGAAAGGATGTTGTAAAGGTCATTTGAAAAATATTTCTTGCTGGTGATGACCGATGTTAAAAAAGAATGTTATATCCCCTATTATATGGTGTATTATATGTAAATAATCTATAAAATAATTAAATAAAATGTGCGTGTGAATCTCTTTGAGGATTGTTTTAGATACCCAAAATGTTGTTATTATTATTAGTGTGTTTGTAAATGAGGTATGTAAACGTGGTTTCATGGAAAAGAGGAATGTTCAAGGTATGAACTAATAAAATTCTAATAGAGGAGGTGGACCAATTGGTTAAATCATAAAGGGGTTCAATATAAATAGTAGATAGGAAATGAAAATCCCAAACTCTAAGATAGAATATAGGTCACTCACATGATATATATTATCTTAGGGAGTGGTTGATGGATTTTTTTCACATAGCAAGATTTCAAAAAAAACTATCATGGATTATGTTTAACTGAAAAAACATTATGACACTACTTATTATTTTTAATAGATCCTGAATTAGATGGTAATTTATCTGATAGAATGAGAAATCAATTATTCATTATTTCTCTTTGTTCACCTTCTTTTGATGTTTGTTTTTTTAAAATGAATCTATGGTTTTTATAGTCAATGATGGATTAAGAATACTTTTTAAATATTATGCATCATAGGAGAGGGTATGTGATCATGGAGGGCCTCCATATATCAAAAACATGATAGTATTTTCCACCTACTGAATTAGATTCTCTATTTGTTACCTTCATCATAATACAAATTATTGATTTATGCATCCCTATATTCTATCAAAAAATATTACCATCAAAGAACCACATACTATATTTTTCTATGTACAATGGGACTAATGTGTGATGAGTATGCAATCATGAATGGTTTTATTGATGTTCCATGATTGATGATTCCCCATGACGAGAGACATATCATATAAAATTATCTCTGAATTTGGTATATATAGAATGTACGTAAATTTACTATGCTTTTATCTATGTACTGGCTATGTGATAACACCACTGGTTTCTAATTTTCTAATATCCGGACTTGTGGTAGACTAAGTTATAATCATCAAAAAATACTGTGCTAATATAAAATTTTCTACTTTAAATAGAGTTTGATATGTATAATGTGGAGTCAATTTTGGTGATGTAATAAAAACAATCATTTATACTGTGAGATATTCTATGAAGGTCCAAATCTCATGTACCTAAAAATTCATCCCAAATATATGAAAAAATGGTATATAAAAATATATCTTCGGAATCCAATGGACCATAGTCTTTCCTTATGATGTGGTTCAAACCATTATCCTCTTGTCATTATTCTTCTCTAAAAACACTAAATCCAACACATAATCCCTGACCTATATACCAAATTCTACAATCTTCCCATAAATAATGATTTCCTTCAATATTTTGTCATTTTTTGTGGTGCCTATACATATTTTTTTGATATTTAATGTCTTTCTATGAATCCATAAATTATCCATATTATTCACACACAATTTTAATAGTTATAATAAAGCATACTAAAATTACAACATGAAATTTCATATTTCTCAATTTTTTGTTTTTTATCATATCATCTACTTTTATTTTTTACAAAGAATTAAACAAATAAAATTTCCAAATCCAAATCCACGAGGTATAATAGGATTATTGAGACCATTTAGGATAGTAAACACCACTAAATAAAAAAAAATAATTTATATTCAAATGCCAAGGAATTTAACCCCCATGAATATTTATTATGTAATATCTTTCCTTTGTATTGGTTTCAACTCAACAACAATGATCCAATTTCTGCACTATGAGTACAAGCCATGCACATCCATTAGATAAACATGTATCTATAAATATCCAAAGATAATATATCAATGGATAATAATTTAATTAAGTTTATTTATCATCATAAATATTGTATGTTAGGGTATACTTCATAGGTAGTGGAGGACCATCCATATATCATCGAGCTATGAATTCACAATTATTCATTGATCATGAGAATGTATTCAAAATTTTAAAATCATGGATGGTGGTCAATATGGGACCTCTGATATAGGGTTGAATCTATTACCGATTAGTTTTCATCATTCTAATATTGTAAGATATAAAAATAATTTTAGAATGTTTTTAATCTAGTAGACCTATGTGATACATTCTAGAACTCACAAACGTTTTGGAATTACGACATAGACATAATTTAGGATGTTGTTTATAGTTGGATCCCAATCATGAACATTTTTTGATATGGTAAATTTCGATATAGGAATAGGCCTATGATAATTTGATAAGTTTAGTGGGAATCTAGTCATAGGGGAAGTTTATTACAATATTATTCCCATTTCTATTATATGTGATACCATCTACAGGATCCAACCACCCACTAAGAAGATACTATATATGGAAAAAGGGATCTTGGGTGAATACCTACATCCCAAGGATAATGTGACATTTGGATCATGGTAATACTAATTCATTAATTTGATTGAGAATGAAACATAACCATATGAAATCACCAATAATAAATAAGTTAGGAAATCAGAATTATTTTTTTCCAAAATTGAAATAATTATAATTCAATGAATAGGTTTAAAATACTATATTCAAAAATTTAGATTTGACCACAGAGAATACTTGAATGACATTTATATTGGAGTATATCTTATTCTATAACTAAAATACATGGATGTATACAAGTTTGAGAATTTGATGATGCCTTCCAAAATAGAAAGTGGAAAACTGAATTGTTTGGTAGTGAAATTTTTGAATAGAATTTATTATAAACATTGGAAAACCTATAAAGAAAACACCCCATTTTTTATCATTAAACTTATACATGTGTTATGGTGGTGAATGGTAAATCATCCATGTGGATATGAACTTATAAATTTCTATGGAATGTTAGATAACCACTTATAACCTTATGTTCATAATACAAACTGGGTTACACTAATACCAATAATGACATTGTGGTGAAGGAAAAGATAAAACTTCGTTCCAACCATGCTTATCCCCTCTATTCCACATTTAACGGTTTCACCAGGGTGGTCAGATGGCTTGGCCAAACCATACAGCAATCAAGCATCTAACCCATGAACCCGGTTTTAACATGAATGGTTTTCTAGAGTTGTTTCATGATTTTTACTAACAATGCTCAAAATTTGAACCTACCAGAAAGACCAAAAAAATTTATAACCTCTTAAAAACCCTCCAAAAATTAACCCAATTACATTATATATAAAAAATTCATAAAAAAATATTTAATTACTTAATTAATGGGTGGAAAATTATCTATACCATTGGAATTTGTAATCATAGAATGTAAAATCCCTCCATTTTACTCAAATATTATGGGCCATTGTTCGATCATTTAATTCTCCTGTTTCTATATTTAATACTGAATTAATCCATGTTTCCACAAAACCTGCACTAGACTAATGATTTTTCCATGTAATACATTTTCTTCCATATCCACAATCTACACAAGCACATGAATCAATATAGAATCCAAATGTTGTTTATTGTGGTTCCATTGATTCATATGGTTAGGATTAGGTTAATAATTTTCAATTGAGATACATGAAAGACATTATGCATTTATGTTATACTTGGTAGAAATTCTAACTGATATTCCACCTCAGAAACCGATTCATGTATCTAAAAGGGACCTATTAATCTAACATATTACTCACCCATCTTCACAAAATGGAAATTCCCTAGACATGGAGAGATTGTTCAGAACACAAGATCACACACCTCGAACAACAACAACCATAAAAAATGATATGAATAATAGTTCTGAAGACTCTCATCCATATCCATCCTTTTCATGTTCAACTAAATATTTCAAGTTTTCTCTTGCATAATCCTTGGTCCGACTACTAATGACTCACTTGTTTCCATCCAAAAATGCTTAAAACAAGGTAGGGACACTATCGTAGACACTATCCCTGACCACTAGTAGATTGTCGATCCTATTCAAGGACGAGACATCTACCAAATTTCTATAGGAAACCAAAATAGATGGGTAGTGAGGGAGGATATGGATTGAACCAATGTGAGGGAAGATAATATTCTATGAAATATATTTCTAGAATATAGATTTCTACTAGATAATTTTTTGAGGTAGTAGTGTGGAGCTTTAGGGAAACAGATCTACTGTCGTTGAGTGGTGCATCCAATGGTACATATACCCCATCACATGGAATAGTGTAGGAATGTTCCATTCTATTCATCCCACACCTGTTGATAGTATGGATAGACCATCGACAATGAGAGGTACTATTATTATATCTTATACACTAGCTGGTTCCTTATTTGATACTAGTACCTATAATTCCATTATTTATGAAAAAGCTATGAATGTTTTTATACTTGAAGTATAGTTATTGAGTGGGGTGTTTACAATAGAAACACCTCTGGGAGTACGACTGAGAGTCATATTCTTATTCATGTGGTATTCTATAAAGGTTGGAGAGTATCACTTTATATTGGATCCTTTTATCTAGACATGTAAGGCTTAACCCTAATTATGGGTATTGAGTTGTTAGTATAATACCAAGCCCACGTAGACTGTTATCACATGAGAGTGACTTTTACAACTCATATGGTTGATAGTTATATTCATCGTTGGGTGTGGGATATCTAGGAAAGCTGTGAAAGGCCAATTACTCAAAAAATGGGAGAGCCCACACCCCATGTTTCTAGTCTATTATTGGGTGTTGAATGTGTAAAGCAAGATGTCCTTCCACCCATGGTGGACATGTTTTAGGATGTGTTTTCAGAAGATTTATTTTTTGATTCCACTTGAGAGAGATTTGGATTTCACCATTTATGGAACAGTCTGGTAATTTTATTTTTCATGCAAGACTGAAATTCCTCAACAACATGTGTAACATGCACGCCCCTGTTTGACAAAACAACTTTATATTATTAAAAATATTATTATATAATATATTATGAAATAACATGGTATTTATGTTAGAGGTTATGAATATTAATAACTAACGTATGATTACCCATGGTTTACACTAATATAAAATTACTTCACTAGTTACAGTGGAAAAATTCAATATAAATGAGATGCTTTTATAGAAAAATATTTTTATTCCACGAAAACTATTTTTTCATAATAAATTAAATTATCTACAATATACCCATTCAATAGATTCAATAGGCCTAAGACATGAACAAACCCAATACTACACATAAAAAAATTATTTAGGCACTTTTACTGCCTTTTGTTGGATAACCTATTTGAAATATAAATTATAGACCATTTATAAATATTATATGTCAAAATGATCTTAATTATTGAAAGTGAAATATAAAAAAATACGTTATGGTGGATTTGTTTTCTATGAACTGGTATTTTTTAACGAATAGTGAAAAATAAAAAAATTTAACTCAATACTTCTAATCAACTAATTAATTGATAAAGATAAATTTTATTGTTATTGATTTTATAGTTTAATTATATAAGGTTGTCATATTTTTATGTAATTTAAATCCTTGGAATAATTTTATCATTAAAATTGGTTATAAAAACCTATAAAACTACTAAATGATATTAAGTTAAAACATCGCTTAGTTTCCCTGCCTAGGGGATTAACTATATATTGATTTATCTCGCTTTAGTGATTAGAATTTTGAATGATGGATTACATATTATGAATAAAAATAATTTTTATTATATAATAATATACTCATATTTATTAACATAATTATTGGTGATGGTAATTAAGATTAATTACATTGATTACGAGGAAATAAAGCATTATAAGGGACTAAACACTAAACATATGGCCTAATATGACATAAGATCTGGTATGAAACATATTTAACAGAAAAATATAGAACTTATACTTCATTTAAATGACTCTTGACCATTATTAGATTCCAGTGAAATAAAAAACGTGGGTGGGGTTTCACTTTCCAAAAAAATTACAAGAATGGTGCTCCTTTTCCACTATAAAAAATGCCTCAACTTCTCCCATTTCATCACAACTATATCCACCCAAAATATCGGTATGTATATTCCAAATTAACTTCCAAATATCCTTACCTTCTTCCTAGTATACTCCCTCGGGGTATAAATCCATCCAACGAAGCCCTTTGGTGAAAACCAAAAGGAGTTACCCAAAGAAGAGGTAACATTATTTTTTAAGAATGATTCATTTATTTTCTTTCTCCACCCCATAAAATGGCATTATATAATGATTACATAACATAAAATGTATCATAAATATACAGATACATTTTATTATCAATGGTTTTATCTATAATTAGTCACACCTCCATCTAATGGATAAAGAACTAACCATTTGTGTACGATGAACTATATCCTCATGAAATGATGATTGTTCATTTTACCTTTACCACCATTCAAGTATTGGAATAATGATGTAAAATATTAATATATATATATGATAAAAATGATATATAATGTCTTTATGCTTCTATAATTATTTCATATCACATTGATTTATTATATCCATTCTTTTTAAACATGGTAACAATGTTTATTGAGCTGTGTACTACTGCCTCCTAAAACGATGTGATCCGATCACAAGATACACGAACTGCATTTAATAATTGTTTTAATAAAAAATTTAGAAATAAAAAAATATATATGATATTCAGGATTTTATTAAAATTCTATAAATATAAAATATAAAATTTTTTGTATGACCATTTTACACACATAAAAAGAGTTTATTTACTAACATAAAATATCTCTTAGTCTATAAACTCCAAATAACAATTCTCTAATTTATATTTTACATTAAAACTCTATAATGAAATAATCTACCCCAATAATTCATCATACATAGTTTCATTAAAATATTCATTCTAAAAGAAGAATCATCAACCTCATCTTTAACCTTATTTTATATATGATTATTTTTATAGTATTATTATTTATTTATTAAATCATTTTCATAATTTTAACTATTATATAGTATAGAAATACACTAATATAAAATTAAAATATATTACTATCATCATGAATGGGAACTCCATACTACTTCATAGAATTACACCATAAAACATATAGATTTCATCCATATTACATTCATATTTATGGATGATAAATACAAGAGAAACCATGTGGGTTAAATATTTATACTATATGTATCACCAGCCCCAAATATGAAATTTTTTATTCCACCCTTAGAGATTATGTGAAGGTATTTTGGTAGTTTTAAAGAAAACTATATGATGTTTTGAATATATAAATTTGAATATGAAAAATACTATTAAAATTGTATTGGAAACTTTTCACAATAGTTTTATAGAGATGTAATTCATGAACTTTAATTATCCTTTATCTGTATTTTTATCACATTCCATATTATAAAATAATTCTTAAAGATTAAGGAATGGGTATTTTTAGAAATTATAATCATTCTAATCTATAAAAGGGGGAATCTTATACCTATTTAATGATACAACTGATATGTAGTTTTTTATAATTAAAATATTAATATATAATCCCTAAAAATAAAATCTCTGGGTTTGAAACCCTTTATTTTTATATGAAACTATATTTTATCCAAACTAGGAAGGTTTGGGAGTTGGAAGATGAGAATATTATTTATAAGTAATAAAAAATTTTCCTTATTTTTAATTTATCTTCACACCCTCTTTCATCATGGATAATATTTATCTCTTCTATAACATCTAAATAAAGTCATTATACATATATAAAATTTTATTGTAATAAAATAACATCATATTCATTCACATGCACAGTAAATTTAAATGCTGATATGACATGATATATAACTCACATCCATCGTTGGTTGCTTTCCCTACTCTCTTCATATAAATAAGTCCACCATAATGTTCATATGAACAGTTGGAATAAATTTCAAAACCAACAAAGATAATATTATTGATAGCATCTCACATGTCAGTGGTTTAAACGAACACCCAAATCTCATTTCTATCACTTCTCCCAACATCAATGGCATGATCGGCCAACCCAATTCATATAACCATTCTGTAAGAAATAGCATTCAAATGGTAGAAATTTTCACCTAACTCATTTCACAAAGCACACATATAAATTCCATCAATGGATAATATTGAGACACAATTAGTAAATCATTAATAAAAACGATATTGAAAAACATTCCATAAATAAACATTAAAGGACAACTGTTATCATAGGTTAAAAAATACCCATCATTTAATGCTATACATACAAGCGTAACTATATTCAGACACAAATAATCTATCAAAGTACCCCTAATTCATAAGGATATATCCAATTTTTTATTAATATAACATTCTATAATTTAATATGGATGGAGACTAGGATTATAACATAGTTCACCAGTTCATGAAATAATTCCAATTTCCTCACATGGGTCCCTTTATATCATTTAGGTATCGTGAGAGTAAAAGAAATGATATCCTATGACATGTACATCAAAATAAAAGTAAGATGAAAATAAAATCACATTATTCAACTGAATTAACTATTGTTTATTATACTTGTTATTATAATAATTTTCTTTCTAGGTTTTTTTATTAATTTAACATAACGTTTTATGGTTGTGGACTTATTATACTGCAACTGATTTTTTACTATTTTTGTAATGTAATGTATCTTTTATTATTCTTCGGTTGTAGTTTTTTGAGTTATTCAAAAAAAATTGATATATAGGGGTAGTCTAAGAAGTCTCTATATAAGAAAAATTATTGTTAATGACGATTTGAACCGCAACTATATATGTCTTCAGAAATACAGTATTGGTTTCTCAGTACAAAAAATATCATGGGGATAGTGGTCGTTTAAACCACAAATATCCCCTTATTATTTGTTGGGTTACTAAACCTTCATAAAAAACCCTACACTAAAAAAATTACACGATGGTTCCTAGAAGCCATCGCTAAATGGATTTTACTACCCGAGTTAGATGATGATTCCATCTGTAGAAGCATTTTTTGGGACCAACCGTGAAACAATATTGAAGTGGTTTATACCACCACGAAATGATAAAATAACTGGATCTATTAGTCAATTTTATTGTACTGACTATTGTCTTCGCTATAAGCTTATGCGGAATTCCCATGGTGGTGGGTAATAATATATATAATATGAGATAATGTGAAAATATTAAATCAACTTAAAACAATAATTATAAATAAATTCTATCTAACAAAACACCATTCATCATTGTGTTTTCATATAGAATCAAGATTCACATGTATTATTTTGTGGTAAGAAACCATGTTAATGGTGTATCTAAATGTTATGTGATTGTACTTTTTATATTCTTTTAGTTACACTATTTATGGAACCCTTGATAATGATACATGAGAAATAATGTTACTTTTTAACATATAATGTATTTGGTGATGATTTATCAATTTAACTATCCAAGAGTTATATATACTAGTATTCTCATATTCGATTAAATGAATAGATATGTGGTGAGGGAAATAATAATACTCCATTGTTAATAAAATATGGTTCATGGCCCACTTATGAGTAATATGTATCTAAAAGTGGGAATCACATTAGTTAGAGCACTGTTAACAAACATTTATTATTAAATAAATATAAAAATATATACTCAAATAATATAATATTTTATTGATTGTAAAATGGAACCAAAGTCATGAAATATTAATTTAAGAATAACCATTGAGTATGATACACTTAATGTATGAAATTTCCATGGTTGGAACAGAGGAATATGAATTTATCATAGGAAATAAGATAAAAATATTATATTTGTTTGAGATATGACAAAATTATGTAGTTGAAAATCAGGGTAGTCAGGATTTATATGAAAATAATATATAAGTAAACATGAAGACTCAAATTAATTATATTCATGGGGAATAATGGGGCATTATTCTAAATTATTACAATCAATAAGATTGTGTATGTAAATTACTATAAGTGATAGATGTTTCCTTTATGTATAAGTTAGTCTATTTATTTATGATAAATTATATTTGAAAAGAGTTTCAAATATGAATGAGTTCATAAAATGTTATCCTTGATTTCTCAATGTGTTTATGGAAGCAACATTGGGCGTGATATGTTTATAATTCAGTAATAAATTAACATTATAAGAGGTTAAAATGTAAAATTTAAAGATTGAAATTTTTATAGAAATGTCTATTAATATTTCATCATGTATATAATAGGTGTTGTCAAATACTAAGGGAAGTGTTTTGAAGGTCGAGTAATGTTTTAATTGGAAGATTTTTCAATGATAAAATTAGAGGTATTAAAAAATTTGTGTAATATTCATGTTAGGTATTAATGTTATTTAACCTAATTAATAGATTATAAATAGTATATAATATAAAATTTATATGTTAATCATATTAAAAATATATACAATTTCAAAGTAAATTTATGAATTTTTAATTGTCTTGTTTTCATACATTAGATGTAGAAAAGTGATTCTAAATCATGGAGTTGGATGAAAGTGTATTTTTTAATCATTGGTATAATATGATATCATATATTTATTATTATCTCATTTATCTTATCTGATTATTGAATATATTTTTTGTGGATAGTTAATATAAGTAATATAAAATGACATTATAATAAACATGGATTATGAATTATCAAAATTTATAACAATGTTTATAAATTAGATATTGATAAATATTATTTACCATGGATAAATTCATTTATACAAGGTATTTTTTAAAATTAATGGAAATATTTCACACCTCCAAATAGTTTTAAATTTTATCTAATAATACATTGAATTTGAATATATCACCAAAACACAAGGAATACCATTTAAGATAACAAGTCTAATAATTTTCATGGTAAATTTTCCAAGCAACATAAATTAGTATAGTTTTTTATCTTAACAATGTAATAGTTTTTTATTATGGTATTCTGTATAGAATATTTTTTATAAGAAGAATGGGTAATTTTATTTGACCATAGAGAAGTTAAAATAATTCAAATAATATATTATTAAAAGCACAATTCATTATGTATGATGATTTATATCAAAGAATATTGTATAAGTTATTTCTATGGAATGTTATTAATGTGAAAAGTTACATTTAGTAACAAAAGAAATCTCAATTAAATTCTTGAATTTAATGTTTTTAGAAATATTTTATACTGAATGTTGAAAGGTTTCCATGTAGATAATTTGGGTTATTTATATTGTAAAATTTTATATTTTGAACTAATGAAGTATGAATACCAGATCAAATAATTTTACATAAATAATATTATTCTAAATTATATATATAATTTATATGTACATTATTTATAAATGACACTTATTAAAGGATTTTAGTGGTACAATTTTATTGGTTGATTATACGTAGATATTGAATGAATTATAGTGATGTATTATGAGATTAAAAAATCATAAATGTATGACATATTTATGGACTATTTGGTATTATATAATATAGAATATGAATATATGTCTAAATATTTATGAGATTATTATTATTTTTAACATGTTTTATTCATGAAAAATGTATCATGTTATTCAAAAGATAGTATCCCATTTCATATTTTTTTAAATTATATTTTTATTTTTCAATAAGAGGTATTTGAATATTCCTCTCAAAGTATTTATATGATTTATCCTTATTTTATGTTTTTCATAGAGTATTATAGGTTGGGAAAATTATTAACATTTAAATGAGTACGATTTTATATTGAGATATAGAATAATCTCATAATATTTAAATGTATTGTTATATGATGGATGAACTCACAAGTATATGACGTTGAATTTCAGTCATTTTGAATTTGGTGTACGAGGGTTGTATGGTTCATGTTAAATTTCTATACCTTAATTTGGAATGATACATAGCATGCTAACCAACATAGTTTGTTAAATTTCCAATTATAACCATGATTCAAATCTAATAAGGGGGTTTTTGGTTTTCATGTTAATTACATTATTTGTTTATAGTAAACCAAGATCTGATTTTTCTTCACATACTATTTAGATAACGTATGGATCCTATATAGAGATATAATTTGGGTGTATATTGATATATATATATATATATGGTTCACATGTTTGTCATATATATTTGGATAATGGAATATGATGTGATCATTATCATAATTTATTGACACTGTATGTGTTTACTCTTCTGGTTAGTCCATTCTTAATGAATTGAGAATGTTTGAGTAGCTATATGGAATTGAAAATCACATTTTCCATGGTTAATCAATTTCTTAATTAATGTTATTATATGATAATGAATGATTCTTAAAACTTTTTTTTGTAAATCCAATTATAATCATGATTGGTGATTTATGTCTATATATAAAAATTTTATAAAATATGTAATTCACAAGAAAATTACTAGAAACACCATGAAATTTGTATTGGTCATGAAGATGAGTTTTTAGGACAATCTACTCCAATTAAGCTGTAATTTTTTATAATATAGAAATCAATAATATAATTTAGTTAAATTTATTAATAATTCATAAATACCAAAATGGTGATGGTAACCCCAACAATAACAACTTTTCACGATCATTTATCGATGGGTATATATATATATACAAGAATTTCTCAATCAATGTGAACAATTTTTATATTATATTTTCATCATTGATCGTATCATCAATATATGTCAGACCCCCTCTATATTTCCCATATTAATTTGTGGTCATATTTGGGTTTACATCCACATAGCAAGGATCAAAATATGTAATCATTATCCTCGAATCTGAATGGTGATTATGGGGTTGGCAATTGGAAAAAATAGTGTTTCCTACATATACATATGAATGGAATCAGAAATCTCATAGTTTAGTTCCAAATAATGGGACATTCAATTGATTTTAATTTCATATTATAAGGACCACCATTATGTCATTTATTATTATGGGGACATGAACGGTTATCTTCTAGGTGAATGGGGAATAGAAATGGGTTATGTGAGACTTATTCTAAGAATCCCATTCTATTTAAATTTTATGGGATATGTCTTTTTGTGTGTGGATAAATACCACATATAATAATTTACCTAGTGCACATTGGTGTGGCTCATTTGGAATATGAACTAGTGGGAATGATTTCAATGAGAGTATGTTTTTTTTTGAAGGTGAATAATTTATCTCATTAGTAATATGTTATATCAAGAGTATAATTGATGCTATTGTTGGGTTAGTTCCACAAATACATGTTTTATAGATTCATATCAATAGAAATTAAAAACTATGTTTTTCATAGTCTGAAATATAATGTTATATGATATGGTAATTGTAACATCCCCAAATGATAAAGGGTTAAATGACTAAATTATATGAATCATGTCAACAAGGAGCACCTTCCTTTTCGGGAGCCTACTTGATTAGAACTCCACAGTTAAGCATGCTTGGCCTGGAGTAGTGATCAGGATTGGTGACCTCCTGTGATGTTTCTCAAGGTTTGTGTGAGTGAGGACAAAACACACTGGAAAGGTCATGTGTTGGCCTGTGGGGACTGTCATTAGTCAGATGACCCGTTCAGGCATGTGGGTGGACCCTAGGGTGGGCCCCACGTGTCTGCGGGGAAACTGGTAGTACCTTGTGGGCCAAGACCTGACGACCATGTTAAGGCGGGGTGGCTGTGCTTTCACCGGTACCCGGTTGTCACATTTGGTATCAGAAGAGTAACCCAGCATTAAGTGCGTGGTGCACTGCCTGGGTTGAAATGTAGGGCCCACAACGAGGGCGTTGTGCTCTAAAGGGGGGGGGGGTGATTGGGACATCCCCAAATGATAAAGGGTTAAATGGTTAAATGATATGACTCATGCCAACAAGGTGCACCTTCCTTTTCAGGGGCCTACTTGATTAGAACTCCACAGTTAAGAATTCTTCGCCTGGAGGAGTGAGCAGGATGGGTGACCTCCTGGGAAATTTCTCAGGGTGTTTGTGAGTGAGGAAAAAACGAACTGGAAAGGACATGTGTTAGCCTATGGGGACGGTCATTAGTCAGATGACCCGTTCAGGCATGTGGGTGGACCCTAGGGTGGGCCCCACGTGTCTGCGGGGTAACTGGTGGTACCTTGTGGGCCAGGACCAGACGACCATGTTAAGGTGGGGTGGTTGTGCTGTCACCAGTACCCGGTTGTCGTAGTAATACCATGAAACTTATCACATCAGACAAGGATGTTTATATAATGAAAGGGGTGACAATAGTTGATTTAATGGGTCATGTATATGATCTTAGATAAATGTGGGAATTTCACATTGTGTGGGAAATTTTATTTCCCTTTATATGGATATTATATGGCATAATTTTAGTTAGGGACGTGACACTACATAGGAACTAGGGGAGAGATAGTGGGGCTTTAACATTAGTATGAAATTCCATGATGTGGATTTCTATGGATCATTAATGGATCTATGTGAAACATAATTATGGGAGACATGTATGGGGCTAACATAAAATAAACAATCCCATTTTCACATCGAATGTTTATTTGAAATGGGATCCCAAAAAGGAATATTATTTTAGGAGAGACCACGTCAGTGTAATCATGATAGAGACCCTCACTACTTAGGAAATACATGATTTTAAACCCCATGAGGATTACATATCTAGGATTTAATTCTTGTACCTCCATTAATATGAGCAATATAGGATGGAAGAAGATCACACTGGTGTGAATATTCATAAAATGAATCTATAGTGGTTTGAGCTATAGACTCATTTTTAATTTTTAGTGTTTTGACTTTTGTGGAAGGATGTTGTAAAGGTCATTTGAAAAATATTTCTTGCTGGTGATGAACGATGTTATAAAATAATGTTATATCCCCTATTATATGGTGGATTATATGTAAATAATCTATAAAATAATTAAATAAAATCTGTGTATGAATCTATTTGAGGATTGTTTTAGATACCCAAAATGTGGCTAGTATTGTTAGTGTGTTTGTAAATGAGTTATGTAAACATGGTTTCATGGAAAAGAATAATTTTCAAGGTATGAACTAATAAAATTCTAATAGAGGAGGTGGACCAAATGGTTAAATCATAAAGGGGTTCAACTTAAATAGTAGATAGGAAATGAAAATCCCAAACTCTCAGATAGAATAGAGGTCACTCACATGATATATATAATCTTATGGAGTCGTTGAAAGATTTTTTCACATAGCAGGATTTCAAAAAAAACCATCATGGATTATGTTTAACTGAAAAAACATTATGACACTACTTATTATTTGTAATAGATCCTAAATTAGATGGTAATTTATCTGATAGAATGAGAAATCAATTATTCATTATTTCTCCTTGTTCACCTTCTTTTGATGTTTGTTTTTTTTAAATGAATCTATGGTTTTTATAGTCATTCATGGATTAAGAATACATTTTAAATATTATGCATCATAGGAGAGGGTATGTGATCATGGAGGGCCTCCATATATCAAAAACATGATAGTATTTTCCACCTACTGAATTAGATTCTCTATTTTTTACCTTCATCATACTACATATTATTTCTTTATGCATCCCTATATTCTATCAAAAAATATTACCATCAAAGAACCACATACTATATTTTTTTATGTACAATTGGACAAATGTCTGATGAGTATGCAATCATGAATGGTTTTATTGATTTTCCATGATTGATTATTCCCCATGACGAGAGACATATCATATAAAATTATATCTGAATTTAGTATATATAGAATGTACGTAAATTTACTATGCTTTTATCTATGTACTGGCTATGTGATAACACCATTGGTGTCTAATTTTCTAATATCAGGACTTGTGGTAGACTAAGTTATAATAAACAAAAACTACTGTGGTAATATAAAATTTTATACTTTAAATAGAGTTTGATATGTGTAATGTGGAGTCAATTTTTGTGATGTAATAAAAACAATCATTTATACCGTGAGATATTCTATGAAGGTCCAAATTTCATGTACATAAAAATTCATCCCACATATATGTAAAAATGGTATATAAAAATATATCTTCGGAATCCAAAGGACCATAGTCTTTTCTTATGAAGTGGTTCAAACCATTATCCTCGTGTCATTATTCTTATCTAAAAACTCTAAATCCAACACATAATCCTTGAACTATTTTCCAAATTCTACAATATTCCCATAAATAATGATTTCCTTCAATATTTTGTCATTTTTTGTGGTGCCTATACATATTTTTTTTATATTTAATGTCTTTCTATGAATTCATAAATTATCCATATTATTCCCACACAATTTTATTAGTTATAATGAAGCATACTAAAATTACAACATGAAATTTCATATTTCTCAATTTTTTGTTTTTTATCAGATCATCTGCTTTTATTTTTTACAAAGAATTAAAAAAATAAAATTTCCAAATCCAAATCCATGAGGTATAACAGGATTATTGAAACTATTTAGGATAGTAAACACCACTAAATGAAAAAAAATATAATTTATATTCAAATCCCAAGGCATTTAACCCCCATGAATATTTATTATGTAATATCTTTCCTTTTTATTAGTTTCAACTCGACAACAATGATCCAATTTCAGCACTATGAGTATAAGCCATGCACATCCTTTAGATAAACATGTATCTATAAATATCCAAAGATAATATATCAATGGATAATAATTTAATTAAGTTTATTTATCATCATAAATATTGTATGTTAGGGTATACTTCTTAGGTAGTGGAGGACCATCCATATATCATCGAGCTATGCATTAACAATTATTCATTGATCATGAGAATGTATTCATATTTTTAAAATCATGGATGGTGGTCAATATGGGACCTCTGATATAGGGTGGAATCTATTACTGATTAGTTTTCATCATTCTAATACTGTAAGATATAAAAATAATTTTAGAATGTTTTTAATCTAGTAGACTTATGTGATACATTCTATAACTCAGAAACGTTTTTTCATTACGACATAGACATAATTTAGGATGTTGTTTATAGGTGGATCCCAATCATGAACATTTTTAGGTATGGTAAATTTCGATATAGGAATAAGCCTATGATAATTTGATAAGTTTAGTGGTAATCTAGTCATAGGGGAAATTTATTACACTATTATTCCCATTTCTATTATATGGGATACCATCTACAGGATCCAACCACCCACAAAGAAGATACTATATATGGAAAAAGGGATCTTGGGTGAATACCTACATCCCAAGGATAATGTGACATTTGGATCATGGTAATACAAATTCATTAATTTGATTGAGAATGAAACATAAGCATATGAAATTACCAATAATAAATAAGTTAGGAAATATGAATTATTTTTTTCCAAAATTGAAATAATTATAATTCAATGAATAGGTTTAAAATACTATATTCAAAAATTTAGATTTGACCACAGAGCATACTTGAATGACATTTATATTGGTGTATATCTTATTCTAGAACTAAAATACATGGATGTATACAAGGTTGATAATTTGATGATGGCTTCCCAACTAGAAAGTGGAAAACTGAATTGTTTGGTAGTGAAATTGTTGAATAGAATTTATTATAAACATGGGAAATCCTATAAAGAAAACACCCCATTTTTGATCGTTAGACTTATACAAGTGTTATGGTGGTGAATGGTAAATCATCCATGTGGATATGAACTTATAAATTTCTATGGAATGATATATAACGACTTATAACCTTATTTTCATAATACAAACTAGGTTACACCAATACCAATAATGACATTGTGGTGAAGGAAAAGATAAAACTTCGTTCCAACCATGCTTAGCCCCTCTATTCCACATTTCACAGGTTCACCAGGGAGGCCAGATGGCTTGGCCAAACCATGCAGCAATCAAGCATCTAACCCATGAACCCGGTTTTAACTTGGATGGTTTCCTAGAGTTGTTTCATGATTTTTACTAACAATGCTCCAACTGTGAACCTACCAGAAAGACCTAAAAAAATTTATAAACTCTTAAAAACCTTCCAAAAATTATCCCAATTACATTATATATAGAAAATTCATAAAAAAATATTTAATTACTTAATTAATGGGAGGAAAATTATCTATACCATTGGAATTTGTAAGCATAGAATGTAAAATCCAACCATTTTACTCAAATATTATGGGCCATTGTTCGATCATTTAATACTCTTGTTTCTATATTTCATAATGAATCAATCCATGTTTCGGAAAAACCTACACTAGACTAATGATTTTTCCATGTAATACATTTTCTTTCGTATCCACAATCTACACTAGCACATGAATCAATATAAAATCCAAATGTTGTTTATTGTGGTTCCATTTATTCATATGGTTAGGATTAGGTTAATAATTTTCAATTGAGAGACATGAAAGACATTATGCATTTATGTGATACTTGGTAGAAATTCTAACTGATATTCCACCTCACCAACCAATTAATGTATCTAAAAAGGACATATTAATCTAAAATATTACTCACCCATCTTCATGAAATGGAAATTCCCTAGAAATGGAGAGATCGTCCAGAACACAAGATCACACACCTCGAACAACAACAACCATAAAAAATGATATGAATAATAGTTCTGATGACTCTCATCCATATCCATCGTTTTCATGTTCAACTAAATCTTTCTAGTTTTCTCTTGCATAATCCTAGGTCCGACTACTAATGACTCACTTGTTTCCATCCAAAAATGTTTAAAACAAGGTAGGGACACTAACGTAGACACTATCCCTGACCACTAGTAGATTGTCGATCCTATTCAAGGATGAGACATCTACTAAATTTCTACAGGAAACCAAAATAGATGGGTAGTAAGTGAGGATATGGATTGAACCAAAGTGAGGGAAGATAATATTCTATGACATATTTTTCTAGAATCTAGATTTCTACTAGATATTTTTTTGAGGTAGTAGTGTGGAGCTTTAGGGAAACAGATCTAGTGTCGTTGAGTGGTGCATCCAATGGGACATATACCACATCACATGGAATAGTGTAGGAATGTTCCATTCTTTTCATCCCACACCTGTTGATAGTAAGGATATACCATTGACAATGAGAGGTACTATTATTATATCTTATACACTAGCTAGTTCTTTATTTGATACTAGTACCTATAATTCCATTATTTATGAAAAACCTATGAATGGTTTTATACTTGATGTATAGTTATTGAGTGGGGTGTTTACAATAGAAACACCTCTGGGAGTACGACTGAGAGTCATTTTCTTATTCTTGTTGTGTTCTATAATGGTTGGAGTGTATCACTTTATATTTGATCCTTATATCTAGACATGTAAGGCTTAAACCTAGTTATGGGTATTGATTTGTTAGTATAATACCAATCCCACATAGACTGTTATCACATGAGAGTGACTTTTACAACTCATATGGGTGATAGTTATATTCATTGTTGGGAGTGGGATATCTAGGAAGGCTGGGAAAGGCCAATTACTCAGAAAATGGGAGAGCCCACACCCCATGTTTCTAGTCTATTATTGGGTGATGAATGTGTAATGCAAGATGTCCTTCCACCCATGGTGGACATGTTTTAGGATGTGTTTTCAGAAGATTGATTTTGTGATTCCACTTGAGGGAGATTTGGATTTCACCATTTATGGGACAGTCTGGTAATCCTATGTTGCATGCAAGATTGAAATTCCTCGACAACATGAGTAACATGCATGACCTTGTTTGACAAAACAACTTTATATTATTAAAAATATTAGTATATAATATATTATGAAATAACATGGTATTTATGTTAGAAGATATGAATATTAATAACTAACGTTGGATTACCCATGGTTTACACTAATATAAAATTACTTCACTAGTTACAGTGGACAAATTCAATATAAATGAGATGTTTTTATAGAAAAATATTTTTATTCCACGAAAACTATTTTTTCATAATAAATTAAATTATCTACAATATACCCATTCAATAGATTCAATAGGCCTAGGACACGAACAAACCCAATACTACACATAAAAATGTTTTTATTTAGGCACTTTTACTGCCTTTTGGTGGATAACCTATTTGAAATATAAATTATAGACCATTTATAAATATTATATGTCAAAATGATCTTAATTATTGAAAGTGAAATATAAAAAAATAGGTTATGGTGGATTTTTTTTCGATGAACTGGTATTTTTTAACGAATAGTGAAAAATAGAAAAATTTAACTCAATACATCTAATCAACTAATTAATTGATAAAGATAAATTTTATTGTTATTGATTTTATAGTTTAATTATATAAGGTTGTCATATTTTTATGTTATTTAAATCCTTGGAATAATTTTATCATTAAAATTGGTTATAAAAACCTATAAAACTACTAAATGATATTAAGTTATAAAATCTCTTAGTTGGCCCGCCTAGGGGATTAAATTTATATTAATTTATGTCACTTTAGTGAATAGAATTTTGAATGATGGATTACATATTTTGAATAAAAATAATTTGTATTATATAATAATATAACCATATTTATTAACATAATTATTGGTGATGGTAATTAAGATTAATTACATTGATTACGAGGAAATAAAGCATTATAAGGGACTAAACACTAAACATATGGCCTAATATGACATAAGATCATGTATGAAATCTATTTAACAGAAAAATATAGAACTAATACTTCATTTAAATGACTCTTGACCATTATTAGATTCCAATTAAATATAAAACGTGGGTGGGGTTTTGCTTTCCAAAAATATTACAAATGTGGTGCTCCTCCTCCACTATAAAAAATGCCTCAACTTCTCCCATTTCATCACAACTATATCCACCCAAAATATCGGTAAATATATTCCAAATTAACTTCCAAATATCCTTACCTTCTTCCTTGTATACTCCCCCGGGGTATAAATCCATCCAAGGAAGCCCTTTGGTGAAAACCAAAAGGAGTTACCCAAAGAAGAGGTAACATTATTTATTAAGAATGATTCATTTATTTTCTTTCTTCACCTCATAAAATGACATTATAAAATGATTACATAACATAAAATGTATAATAAATATACTGATACATTTTCTTATCAATGGTTTTATCTATAATTAGTCACACCTCTATCTAATTGTTAAAGAACTAACCATCTGTGTACGATGAACTATCTCCTCATGAAATGATGATTGTTCATTTTACCTTTACCACCATTCAAGGATTGGAATAATGACATAAAATATTAATATATATATATATGATAAAAATTATATATAATGTCTTTATGCTTCTATAATTCTTTTATATCACATTCATTTATTATATCCATTATTTTTAAACATGATAACAATGTTTATTGAGCTGTGGACTACTGCCTCCTAAAAGCTATGTGATCCGATCACAAGATACACGAAATGTATTTAATAATTTTTTTAATAAAAAATTTAGAAATAAAAAATATATATGATATTCATGATGTTATTAAAATTCTATAAATATAATATATAACATTTTCTGTATGACCATTTTACACAAATAAAATATGATAGTGTCGTTCATGGACTGTGGAATATTGCATACTCGACACGATGTGATTACTTTTATAAAAATATTATTCTATATATAAGAATTTATTATTAAATATAATATCATTCTTTAAATATTAATTTTACTTTCCATATTATCATAATTATTATTGAGAAATGGGAACGTTACTCATGGTTATGTATGAAAAACCTACACTATGATTGTAACATTGATTTATTTTTCACAATAATTCTTAATGATTAGTTTTAAAATTTTAATTGATGAATATATGTGATAATTATGTCATGATTATTATTCTTTATATTTTTATATAAATAACCCTTAGACCATAGTCGATCATCATAAGTAATTTTTTTTCACATGAACCAAATTTAGTCAAAACACCCTACATAAAATAAATTGTTCAAGTAGTTGTTTTAAAAAGGGTTAAAAGTGAAGTAAAATTTATAATAAACATGAATATGGTTCTAAATCAGGTAAATAACTCACAATAGTTCATTTTTTCAGGAATATAAATACCCATGAATCATGTCGGACTCAAGGTGGGGGGATTTCATCTCACTCTATATTTCAGTGAGATGCATGCCTTATTCACCACTCATTTCATTTGTGTTGTGTGTATACATCCAATGAATTTATTATATTCCTCATACAGTCATATCTATTTTTATTTACAAATCCATTATATGATCATTATTTAATATTAATTATGTCTAAAAAGGATTTATATGAATCTTTTATAAGTTTTCAAGGAAAAAAATTAGAAATACTTTACAAGAATCATTATAATATTCAAGGAAAAAAAATTTACAAATGTTCTCAATATTAGTTTATAAATTTTCATATATTTATTCAATGAAAATTTATTTCAAATTTTGTTCTATTTTAAAAATAATTTTTCCAATAATGAGAATATTTTTTTCTAGAAATGTTTTAAAATTGTCTTTTATAATTATTTCCCATTTAAGATAACATTAGTTTGTGTAAGTCATGAATTTCTGGGTAAACGTTGCAGTGTTTCCCTTCGTATTCATTAGATGAATGGTTTATGATTTTATGAAATTATTTTTACGAAACATTCTTCTCATTCGCGTGTTATATGCTTTTATAACCCGCTTCTTTCACTAGTTGATATTTTGACGAAATAATTATGAAACATGTTTCTTTTTCCACAGGTTATGATATGATTTCCCTTTTATGATACCCATTAATTTAATGGGTTATTATATTGTTATATTTTATTAATTTATGTCAAAATTATGTAAAATTTAACCAAGAGATTATTGGGACCTATATCTACCAACAATGCATTGGTTACAGATTAATATCTCATGAGATAGACTCCAATGGTTTTGGGTGTGAACTGTGACTACTAAGATGGACATTCTAGTGAGCCATGAAAAACTGGATGATATGAGGAGTGAAATAATACTACTAAAATGGAAAAGGGAGTGAACCAATACTGCCAAGATGGAATAGGGAGTAAAATAATTCTACCAAGAAGGTATCAGCTATGATTCCTTGAGACAATTCCATGTTTTATTCATAGATTATGTTTTCATGGATCGTGTTCTTTATTTCCTTATGATAAATGACTTATGAACTTACCATAGATATTCTATGATTACTATTTATGATAATTGATATGAATAGTATGATCTTCTCTTTTGATTATCCTATTCTAAAACCCTTACTACCTTGATATTGTTTACACATCTCCCTTGTTTACCAAATAGAGCATAAGATCTCAAATATTTTTATGTTTCCATTAAAATTGGTTATTAAAATATGCATTATGTGTTCTCAGTCTAATATGGGATTCAGTTAATAAGAACCTAGTGGGAGTTATTTTATTTATGGTAAGTGACATTGTTCATCTTTAAATGATTCCAATGGTAGTAAATTAATATGGAATTTAGGTGTGTGTTACTGTAATGATTTAAGTATTCCACAAAAGTAATTTATTATTTATATATGTTAAGACTAGGTAATTATAGTTTGTATTAGAGAGAAATTTCATTTGGCCTTCACAGACAATGATGATAAAACCATATTGATAACTCTAAGTACAAAACTAGGGATATGTCTATAGATTAAAAATGTGTATTAAAATTTCAATTTATTTTTTTAAAAGATATAATTAGTGGCTTCCTAGAAATACATCAGTTTTGGATACTACAAGTATATGTGGCTCAGGTATAGATTTACCTAGGGGTATCAAATCTTGCAAGATGTTTCAATCCTGACTTGAGGTAATGTGGTACCAAAAATGGGCTTTTCTGCACACCTGGTTTGACACTCCATGGAGATATGCTTTGGGAATTCAAAAACTCCTCAAAAACCATCTTTACTAACATAAATATAAGATCTATATTAATAACCTAAAATAAAACATGTGGTATTATAGATTAAAAAATGTATCATAACTTAGACAGTCTATAAGTGACAATTCCCGATTATGTGGTTCCTCACTATGATAATAATTAATTATTCAATTATTTCTGGTTTTAGGAATTGGAGGGAATCAAAATCAATAAGGTTAATGTGGAATTTGATATTTAATCTAATCCTGAGATGTAAAATGTGATGAACTCGATATTTAAGGATGTTGTGATCATGTCTAATAAGTATCAAGGAATGTAAAGAACAACATATAACTTGACCAACTCTCAGGCCCACCAAAGAAGATAAATAAGAAGTTTAATGAGATTTCAGGTAATTGAGGCCTTGGAGGAATGAATATCTCATTTCTTTTTTTCCAATATTGATGAAATAATAACCTAATTGAACATATTATAGAACAAGAAGGTGTTTTTATTATGTAATATAAACTCACAAATCATGTAAATGAAAATGAAAAATTAATGGTCAAACAAACCAAATGGATTGGAATATTAGCCTCCCTATGTCATCATCAATCATAAAGTTCGTTATCTGTAGAATGAATAGTCATTATGAATATTGATTCCCAAACCTTAATGCTCCTGAAGAGAATATGCAAGGTGGTTTTAGTAAACATTATATTAATGATGATGATGATACTACAGAGGAATTGTGAGCAGAAATATTTATTAAGTAATAGATGACGTATCATTCTTTATACATTCAGATAATGCGGAATAATCAATGTTTCTATGAATTTGGATTCAAGAAATATATATTATAAATGGTGAAATATGCATATATTTTTCATTGTATGTTTTCTCGAATGATTAAAAATATTATGTTGAATGCTTCCAATGCATTGGAAATGTGATTTAATGAAAAGTTTATTTTTTTATAAGGTATAATAATACATTATATGTTTCTTATATTAAGATAATTTTTTTGGTTTATGATATTTTGGATAAGAATAAGTAAATTAGACAGTATTGATTACCATGGAAGTATTTAAGGACTTTTCAAGAAGTGGTTTATGCTATCATGTTTATATACTATTTTTCTTTATCGTATATATCCAATAATATTTTAAATAGATATAAATTCATGATTAAAATGAGTATTTATGGTAATTTAGTTTATGACCATGTTTCGAAAGAATATTCGATGAAGGTATTGACATGTTTGAAATATGACAACAAATATCTAATTTTTGATATATAAGGAATCAATGATATGCAATTTTTTACGTAGATTCTATTGTTTTTTGTTTTTATATTTCTGATGGTTTTTAATTTTAGGCATTAATTGGAATATTAAGGTAAACATTGTATGATGTTTTTGGAAATAAATTATTATCTAACCACATGAGTATTTATTTATATTGGATAAACTGTAATAGTATCATGGTGTTTATGAAAACTACTGATAGATTCGTGGTTATAACATAGTTCTCATAATGTGTGTGTGCTTCAGGAATGATAAAATCAGCTTCTTGTTTTGTAAATGAGGGGATGTGGATAAAAAAGGTGATGTTTTACTGAAGTCATGAATGTAAATATTTGCGTGAAAATTCATTAACATTAGGGAAAAGTATCTTGAAACAGAAGTATTTATCATATTACCTCAATTTCATAGGAATGAGATGGTACCATAGTTCCACATAGATTTATGGATTGTGATTATAAACATTATCATGACCTTATTCCCTATCACTCTCCATAAACACATGATATATAGATTTCTAGTTAATGAATTTGTTTTCAATTTGCACATATGTTCTCCCATGTGCAAACCTATTTATTTAATACTTTCATTACCCATTATGTTTCCAACATTCCTTTTTTTAAAAAAAATCATGCATTTTTACAATGTGGGTTTCTAAAAAATGAACATTCCATTATTATTCCATTGATAAAAAAGATGAAATTTTAGGACAAAATTAATTTTATTGGGGGGTATAATGTATCACCCTGATATTTTTTTAGCTCTATATTTTTCAAATTAATATATTATTTCTGTATATTTTACATTTCATGAAAGATTGAAAATAATTATTTTATTTAAATTGAAGCACCAATTATGGATTGATTTTTTCAAAAATCTATGTTAATCATGCACTACATGCAATATAAAGGTCATATTTCTCTATAAGGAATACTATGGTAATATTACATTACAAGAAAGACTAACCATCCTTGATAGTCTATGTAGCACGTAAGGCCGAGTTAAATAATATATATTAATAAAATTATTATTATTTAATATAATAAGAATTAACCTAGATTTTATGTTAGAAGTTATGAATTTTATTAAATACCATATGAGAATATATGGGTTACACAATTTTATATATTATTAATTAGTTACAATGAACCAATTGAATATAAAGGATATATTTTTATAGAAGACTATTTTATGCTCACAATGTTGTCTTATCCAAAGATTTTAAATTAATTAAAATTAGTAATTTATAGTTTTATAATATATATATATATATAAAACTCAATCAATTATTTTTTATATTCAACCAATAGATTATATATGCATAACATAAAAACAAACAAAAAATTAGTCATAAAAACTTATGTTTTTTATGAAGGTTATTTTACATCATTTTGATAGGGAACAAATTTTAAATTAAAAATTTAAAACATTTATAAATTTAATATGTTAATATAATTTTCAATTTTTAAATTGAAATATAAAATTTATTTTATGTATAATTTTTGGTATTTTTCTATGATGTATAATTATTTTTATGAATAATTATAAATACTGAAATTTAACTCAAAACAACTTTTCCAAATAATTAATTTATAAGGAAAAATTATATTTTTATATTATTTTAATGATTAATTAGATAAATGCTTTATAAATGTATCCAATGTAGGTTATTGGAATCAATTTCTATAACACATTTCTACTCTAATATTTATATTTTTATTAATTTTCTAGGCATTGGGTTGTTCAGGTCAAGGACCGACTTAAAATTTTTGTGTTCTTATTTAAAAACATGTGTTTGGCCATGATATTGTTAAATGCACTATGGTCAAAGCCACGAGACCTCGCCCGAGTCACTGAATATCCCACTTGATATTCAAGGAAGATAAATAGAATGTAATGAATATTAAAATAAAAATAAAAATAAAATAATAAGTGTTATAAATTTTAAGGTACTATTTTAATTATAATAATATTGTTTGATTATATCATTATTATTATTATTAATAGTGTAAATAATATAACAAATAATAATTTTGTTTGTAATATTGTAATAATCATTATTATCATTAAAATTATATTATGTTAATATCTTTTTGTTTTATCTTATTTGGCTTTGAAATGTTTCGTACAGGTGCGGACTAAGTCTCGGTAGTATTTGGTATTTTGTCGAATGAATTAGTTTTTCAGAGCTTGACACCAGCGACGCATGGAAAAAACATAATGGAAAAGTCGTGAGACTTCTCCAGAACCACCGTGTGACCCTCCCATCATTCAATTAACAAAATAAAATGAATTATTAACAAGGAAACAATGTTATATGTGTGATAAAAAATTAACAAATTATTTTTTGATAATAAGCATATTATTATTTGAGGATGTTATTATTACCATTATTATTATTATTGTTATAATTATAATTTTATTTCATTACATCAAGTTTATTAATATAATATATTTAGGTTTTAGGTTTTTATCTCATTTTATATTATTTTATTTTTACTCTTCTTCTCTCTTCTCCTTTTCTTTTCTCTTTTTTTCCTCTTCCTTTCTTCCTCCACCCACACTCTACCGTCGCAC
Source organism: Viscum album (assembly GCA_963277665.1). Lineage (NCBI taxonomy): Eukaryota > Viridiplantae > Streptophyta > Magnoliopsida > Santalales > Viscaceae > Viscum > Viscum album. The sequence goes on along the minus strand of OY728155.1, from coordinate 1,340,602,776 downwards.
CCCTCTCTAACCCTAGCATTCTCCTCCCTTGGTTAGCCACTCTACACCTTGTGTGATGCTAATCCATTCCTGTCAGCTCGCACCACCATCGCACCAAGCTCCCTCCTAGCAGCTCATGCCATTGCCCCAACCCACTAGCCAGCTGGCTCGCACATCCGCACTGGCCTACACACACATCTCCTGTGTTGAATGGACCTCCCTCCAGTGGGACCAACTCATGATGCACCTTGCCAGGTGCGCTACTCCCTTGGATTAGCACCTCTCAACAGACATCGCCAGTCCCCCCGACAAGCCTTAGGAATAGCCCCCCTCGCCCCCTCCCGACTGGCCATCGCACCACTAAAACCCCCATGGTCAGCGGCCCTTTTTGTCCCTTCTGGCAAATCCTCGGTCCGGCGACCACTACCCCCCTCAGGTTGAGTTCCTTTCTTTTCCATGATTTTTGGTTGTACAATGGGTTGTGGTACAATCTTTAGGCTTTAATAATTTTTTGTGGGATTATAATTTAATGTTTTGGGTTCGAATTCATGTGTTTGAGTTTACGCTAGGTTCATTGAGGTACAAACGGTGTGCGATTAAGGTTTCACATAAGAATTTGATGATTTCACAACAATATTCTAGGATCCACGTCGAGGTAGGTGGTTCCACATCTATTTTATGATTTGACAAATTAATTTTTATGTTTAGTTTCTTTAGTATATAATTTAATTGATTTGTGTATTGTAAAGTTTTATTTGTTTGATGTTTGGGATGAATTTAAACTGTTTAATAGTATGTCTATTTTATGTGTGTTCTTTATTGTTAGAAACATATATCTATTTACTTTTTCGTGTTTTTTTATTGTACGGTAAGATGATTGACCTGTTCAAGTGGTGCGAAATATATCTTTGACATGGTGTAGTGTGTGTCTGGTTGAGAAAGATGTTTTTGGTGCAGATTTAGTCAGTAATGCCATGTGATTTCTGTTAAACTATTTTGTATACATTTATTAATGGCTTATTTAATTAGGTGATTTGTGCAAAGAAGTTTTACATATGGTGTAAGGTCTTCCATCAAACTGTTGGTGTGGTGAAAGTCACTCTCTAAAATGGTATTTGAGTGTGTGTGATGTTAGAATGTGTTTTAAGTGCGGTAATGGTTACTTTAGTTTGTGTAAAGCCATGTTACACTCTGTTTCTATTGTTTTATGAACATTTTAAATGGTTTATTCAATCATGACCTTGTTGTGAAACGTTTTGAAAAAGAAATATCAGTGTGCGTCTTATTTCAAAATAGAATTTATATGTGTAAGTTGTGGTATGTTTAATGATAAGTGTTTTTTAATGAGACAATTAGTATAATTGAGTATGTAACCTATGCAGATAATGTTTTGAATAGAGTTTGGTGTGCGTATGGTTTGGGTGTTCAAATTGTGATTTGACATGTGTAAGTAACCTATTTGAATTTTACGTATTATTGTGACATGTGACATGAACATGAAACTTGTTTGAGCACAAACCGAGGAGCCTGGGTAACTAGGAGGGGGGACTAGACTAGTGGGCTAGTGTTCTGGAGGTGACATGACCCTATTTTATTGGAATGACTGACGATTCCAACACTACCTAAACATATGCTTTTTTGAGGGTCGTGGCCTTCTAAGAAACATTTTCTGAGGGTTGTGGCCTTCTAATCCTTGTTTCATTGAGACACGAAGATCTAGGGACCCAAGCTAACTGATACACATGCGCCCTCTCCCATATTAGTGCACATTGGTTACTTTACGCTCGTTGGGGTGACATATTAGTTATTTTAAAAAGTAAGGGTGTGTGTGTTTTAATTTAAGTTGTTCCATTTGAATCTTTTTTCTTTAATTCTGTATTCTTTTAAACTGTTCAAGAATTTATATCTGTTCTTTACTTAATATTGAAAATTTATTTTTAATTTAATGTTTATACGTGGAACCTTTTTATTGGGTGACATCCTATTGGGATATTTTCTCACACCCTACATACATCTTTGTGTGTATGTAGACCTTGTTCTATGTGTATTCTTGGTTGAGGCATCATGCATAGTGATGTTGGTTTTGGTCATTGATGGTCTTCTCGTGTAGGTTAGTGGTTGTAACATGTGGATGTCACACCCCTCTTGTTTTGTGGAGGTTTGAGTTAGGGTTTTTGTTTCTTTCATTAATGTTACTTGTTGGATGTTGGTTCAAGTTGTAAATCTTTAAAATTGATTTTGTTTAGGGCCTAGTTTGATTTTCTATTTCGTAATTATTTTATTTTTCCTGTTAGTTGTTTTGTGTTTACAATATCGGGTAAATAATTCCCATGTGATAGTTTGACACCCGGGCACTTGTGCCAGCCCGTGGGGATCATGAACTCCCTTCGGGCAATGTCGCGGACTGGGTCGGGCACTGGGTCAGATGGCGACCCATCCTGGTGTGTGAAAAAATGGTATCATATCTGTTTGTTATTTTGGGTTGTGTTTATTTGGGATAGATTCAAGGTATACCAATGTGAAGGGTGTCGGAAAATTATGTTATGGCAAGCATGGTGTCTTCCCAGCACACCTTACGGTGGGACTCGAGTTACCAGAGTAAGTTGATGTTTGTCTGAGTTTTTGGTCCTTGTGGTTAATCTTGTTTAGGGGAAATGAAAAGGGAGTAGGGTCAGTGGTCCCTATGAGCTTGCAGGGTCTGGAAAGCCATGTGGATTCGGGGACACTATCCTATAATACCCTCTATTCCTGTGGCATGTTTGGCGTATGGATGCCAACCATAAGTCTCATTCACCCGACCACCCTAGTCAACTCTTGCATCATGCCTCGTCCATTTGTTATGGATTCTTGGAAATCTGGTTTCTAAGAAAAAAAATTTGGTCATGAAAAATGTTTTCAAATGATGAACATTAAAAATGAAATGATGTATGAGGTTTTCACGGTGTGGGTTGAATGCTTTTTTTTTTTGAAAAATGGAACGGTTTGGTTTTGAAAAATGGAAAGGTTTGGATTTGATTCGTGGTGTTATTGTGGGCACCCACATGCATGAGTGTATATGGAAAAAGAAATGTCCAATGAAATGAGAGGATGAATTCTTGGATGGATATGATGTGGGTGCCGACATGGAATAGAAAAATTCATGTGTGAGGCTCTTGAAAAACCATTGATGTTTGTGCAACCCCCTAGTTGTGTTCATTTTCAAAATAGTTTGTTAAGGGAGAAATTGGTGTTTTTAATAACCAGTGATTGTGCGGTGTGTTGTTATGTTTTTGAAATGTCAGATGTGAGGTGTTTTGATCTGAGGATCCATTTTGACTGATTTTTGTCTCATTTTAAACCCTTATTCACATGTTGGTGTACAAGCGCGTGGTTACTGAATTCTTTGTAAAAGTGCTTTGGCAATTCCTTTCATCAGTTATCACTGGATGTTTAGTTTTCTTTTGTGTTATGTCGCGGACATTTGACCATTTTGATTGGGTCCATGGTTCCCTTTATTAACTAGGGTACTCCCCTATAAAGCATTAACATGCTATTGAAGTGCGACCACAGGTAATTCGTTGTTGGACAACCCTATACTTGATTAAAGTGAGGACTCTCCCTTTTTAATGATAGTACTATGTTTGTTCCTTATCCTTTTTTGTTAAGTGGATCCCCTCACAGTGGGATGACAGACGTGAGAGGAGTTTAAGGGAGCTTTGGTCTCATTGAGTTGTCTTAGTTGTCAGGTATGATATTTGAGATCGTTGCGTCTGAAGGTCCCATGGAAGAGGTGAAAGGAATTTCAACAGGGAAGGGTGATGGTGGTTCAAAATTATATATGCTGAACGATGTCATGAAAGGTTTGTATTTCTTACATCAACCACACAGGTCATGTTTGGCGACATCTGCATCGTGAGATTTCTTGAAGAGAAAAGGTGGGTTTCATGGAACCCTTCCTGAATCCTCGTTTTCATAGGAGTGTGTCCTCCTCTTGGGGAGTTTTGATTTTTCATTAAAAAGAGGAGTGTTCTTCGTGTGTCTTACATTCATAAGTATCTTGATTAATGTGAAGAATTGATGTATGTGCATCATCTAAACCCATGTTTTGGTGTGTCTGCTGTGATAAATTAGTTGGATGGTGTGGTGTGTTGTGTTTGATGGTGTGTGTCAGCTGTAGTGTGGGTGCATGTGACACAAAAAAATGTGAAGCTTCGTTCTGTAGTCTTCAATACCTGACTATGAGGCAAGAGATGCTTCAAGCATCAGGGCTCCAACCAGAGGCCTCGGAGTGAAGCTGGCGCTTGGTCAGGAACCCCAGTAGTGTTTTGTGCCCCATCTTTATTTCTAACGACGATATTGAAGGTGAAGGGGGATTAAATTATTTAATGTGTTCCCATTCTGAATGATCCATTTGTGTGCGTGTGATTTCCGGTAGACATGAGGAGGTGTGGTCGTCTTGTCACCTTAATGTATTGGGGGTTGGGACCCATCGAATTTAATCACTTCAGTGGTCCTTGTGGGGTCTGGTGGGTAAATTGGTCTCAAATTGGAATATTACTCGTCCATGGATGTGGAGAAGTTAGTTTTTCTTCGCTCGTGGTTTTGAGGCCCCAGTAGTTGGGCCTCGCCCCTTGTGTTGGGGTGTTTGGTAACTGTCCAAATTTTTTTGATGTTCTTGTATCTTCCGTCAGTTATAATGGTGGGGAGTCCACTCGGGCCTCCCTGTGCCAGCTTTCTAGTCTCGTCTCATGTTTTTGTAGGTTTATAATGGTGGGGAGCCCCTTCGGGCTTCCCCATGTTGGCCTTTTGGTTATCTTCCTAAATATGACTTGGTGGTAGGCGATAAGAGTTTCATGAGATGTGGATTGATTTTGTTTGGTTCGAATCAATAAATTGTGTGGTTTTCATTTATAATCACTTGAGATGTTTCGTCTTGTGAAGTTGGTTTCTGTGGGTGCGAGTGATCTTTTCCTTGATCAGTCAATTGGTGGAGTTATAGCTCTTTGGGGAAGGCAACACATATCAGCAAGTGTTTTTAGGAGTTTATTGAAGTTTCCTTTGAGTCTCTCTATCTGGGCATGATGTTTTTTACTCTCCCCACATGATGTTTGTGGGGATCCCCATTGAACCGTAAGGGAGTGTGGTTTTCGACATTGGGGTTTGGTTTATGTTTGTGGATTTCTAAGGAAGGAATGATTTTTGGGGGATAATTGTCACACCTATCATTTCTAATTTGTTTATTTTAATTACATTTTTGGGAATTGTGTAGATCGGGTTGATACTCGACATAAATGTTTTGTGTTCTTTTTAAAAAACATGTGTTTGGCCATGATATTGTTAAGCGCACCATGGTCAAAGTCGTGAGACCACACCCATGTCACTACACAACCCACATGATATTCGAGGCCGATAAATAGAATGTAATGAATATTAAAATGAAAATAAAATAAAAATAAGAAGTGTAATAAAATATAAGAGACTATTTAAATTATGATAAGATTGTTTTAGTATATCATTATTTTTATCAATAAATGTGTTAAGAATATAAAAAATAATAATTATGATAGTAATAGTGTAATAATTATTATTATCGTTAATATTAATTATGTTAATAACTTATAGTTTTTGTTTATTTGGCTTTGAAATGTTTTTTAGAGGTACGAGCTAAGTCCTGGTTGGATTTGGTGTTTCGTCGAATGAATTATTTTTTCGGAGCTTGACACCATGTGATGCATGGGCAAGACATAATGGTGAGTTCGTGTGACTTTGCCAGCACTGCCGTGTGACCCACCCATCATTCAATTAACCAATTAAAATGAATTATTAACCAGAGAAATAAAGGTAAATATGTGATAAAAATTTAATAAATTATTTTAATGATAATAATAATATTATTATTTTAGGAGGTCATTATTATCGTTATTAATATAAATTTTTAATTTTTAATTTATTATTTAACAACCAATTTATTATTATAAATATATTTAGGTTTTAGGTTTTTATCTCTTTTTATATTATATTATTTTTATTCCCATTCTCTATTATCCTTTCCTTTTCTATTTTTGTCATCTTCCCCTCTTCCTCCCCCCTCTTTCTCCCGTCACACCCCTCTCTAACCATAACACGCGGCTCCCATGGCTGGCCAATCCACACCCTGCATGATGTTAATCCTAGCCAGTCAGCTCACACCGCCGTCGCGCCCAGCTTTCACCAAGCCATCGTGCCCACCTCCTTCCTAGCATCTAGTGTTGTCACCCCAACCCCCCAGCTAGCCGGCTCGCATAGCCGCACTAGCCTCTACGCGCTTATCCCACATTTGTCGGACCTCCCTCCGGTGGCACTAGCTCGTGCCACACCCTGCCCGGCGCACTGCTCCCTTGGACAAGCACCCCTCCACCAACATCGTCAGTACCCCCTGGCTAGCCTTAGGACCAGCCGCCCTCGCCCCCTCCCGGCTGGCCGTCACACAACCACAACCCCATGGTCGGTGGCCCTTTTTTCCCATTCCAACGAAGCCTAGGTCCGGCGACTACTACCCCACTCAGGTTGAGCTCCTTTCATTTCAATGATTTTTGGTTGTACATCAGGTTGTTGTTCATTTTTTATTCTCTAATATTTCATTTTGGGGTATTAATTTGATGTTTTGGGTTCGAATTCAGGTGGTTGAGTTTGTGCTTGGTTTATTGAAGTGAAAACGACGCACGATTATGGTTTTTTGCAAGAATTTGAGGATTTGACATCAATTTTTGGGGTTCGACATCGATGTAGGTGGTTCCACGTATGAGTTATTATTTGACAAATTATGTTTCATGTTTAGTTTGTTTAGTATATCATTTAGTTGATCTGTACATTGTGAAGTTGTTTTTATTTGATGTTTGAGATGCATTTGAACAGTTTAATAGCATGTTTATTTTATGTTAGTTCTTTCTACTTAAAAACTCCTATCTATTTAGTTATTGGTGTTCTTTTTTTTAGCTTACATTATTGATCTCTTCAAGTGGTGGGAAATATATCTCTAACATAGTATTGTGTGTCTGGCTGACAATGATGTTTTTGCTGTGGGTTTAGTCGGTAACACAATGTGATTTCTTTAAAACTATTTTGTATACTTTTATTTTTGGCTTATTTAATAAGGTGATTTGTGCAAAGGTGTTTTACATATGATGTACGGTCTTCCATAAAACTGTTGGTGTGGTGCAGGTCACACTTTAAAATGGTATTTGAGTACGTGTGATGTTAGAATGTGTTTTTAATGTAGAAATAGTTACTTTAGTGTGTAAAGTATGGTGACACTCTATTGCTATTGTTTTATGAACTTTTGAAATGGTTTTTTCAATCATGACCATGGTGTGAAACGTTTTGAAAAAAAATTCTTTAGTGTGCATCTTATTTCAAAATGGTATTTATATGTGTATGTGGTGGTTTGTTTAATGATAAGTGTTTTATTTATTGCGGCACTTTTTCTAATTGAGTATGTAACATATGCAGATTATGTTTTGAAAATATTTTGTTGTGTGTATGGTTTTAAAAGTGGGTTTTGGTGTTCAAACTGTGATTTTGCATGTGTAAGTACCCTGTTTGGATTTTACATATTATTGTGACATGTGACATGAACATGAAACATGTTTCCACACAAAACGGGAATCCTGGGTAGCTAGGAGGGTGGACTAGACTAGTTAGATATAGTTCCATAGGTGACTTCACCCGGTATCACTGGTCGGACAGACGATTGCAACACAAACTAAAAATATGCTTTTCTGAAGGTCGTTGCATTGTAAGACATGTTTTCAGAGGGTCGTGGCCATCTATTCCACGTTTTACCGAGAAATGAAGATCTAGGGACCCAAGCTAGATCATACCCTTGTGGTATCTCTAATATTATTGCTCATTAGTTACATTTTTCTCATCGATGTGACATATTGGTTATTTTAACAAGTAATGGTGTGTTTGTTTTAATTTAAGTTGTTCCATTTGAAACGATTTTCATTAATTACATTTTCTTTTAAACATTTCATGAATTTATTTCATTTGAAACCCGGGCACTTGTGCCAACCCGTGGGGATCCGGAACGCCCTTCTAGCAATGTCGCGGATCGGGCCAGGTAACGGGTCAGATGGCGACCCGGCCTAGTTCATGACAATTTCACATTGAAAGTGTTTATAAAAACCTAGAAAACATTTGGACATTTTTCTTTTAAAAACCCATTTTTTGGTCCCGTCTTCCGGATTAAATTTATATTAATTTCTACAAATTCTGTTATAGGATTTTGAAAAACATTTTTCCCTAGTTGGAATAATAATAATTTTTAAATTTTAATAATATCGTTTTTTTTCGAAAAAAATATTTGTAAAGTAATTTATATTAATTAGAATGATAAAGAATAAATTTAGAATAACAAGGGAGTAATACCTAGTCATAAGGCCTAATATAAACTAAACAATTTTATGAAACCATTTAAATGTAATATTTAGGCCCTATAATTCAGCTTATATACATTTGAACATTATTGGAACTTTTTTCTATAAAAAACGTGGGTGGGGATTCCTTTTTCCAAAATGTTACTAGAGTTCCACTACTCCACTATAAAAGGCCTCATATACCCCAACATCCACACACCTCTCAAGACACTTAATATCATCCAATAAATACCTAATTAACTTCAAAAATTTTCTATAATCCTCCCTAAATCATCATGTTTTTCATAAATTGATCCAATTATTACCTTTGTCACAAACTGAAAGGAGTTACCCAAATAAAGAGGTCACATCCTTCCTTAGCTCCATTCAGTTGTTTTTTATTCTCCACCACCTCAATTATTATTATTTAATTATTATATAAAAAAATATCCTAAATATTTTGTGGTGTTTACATTTTAATGGTTTCTCCTACAATTAAATAAGTCTTCATCTAATGGGTAATGAACATAACATTCGTTTTCAATAAACTACCACTTCAAAAATTGATGATTGTTCATTTATTCTGTAGAACATTCCAGGGATGGAAATTATGATGCAAAAAAAAAGTTTATATATAATATATATAGGATATTTATAATGTATTTATTCTTATTTAATTCTTTTATAACACATTATTTTATTCTTTCTTTTATGTGTAAACAGGATAACACTATTTGTGGAAGTGTGGACTACCTTCTCCTAATAGCAATGTGATTCAATCACATGATACATGGATTGTATAAATGAAGGTTTTAATTAAAAATATTTGAAATATAAAACATATATATTTTATTCATGAAAAAATTTACATTTATAGAAATATAATATATACCATTTTATTTATTTCACTTTCACACACATAATAAGTGATAATGTCGTTCGTGGACATTTGGACATTCACCTCATCAACATGATGTGATTACTTTTACATCCCAAAAATTATACATATAATTATATATGATTAAATAATATTTTATTAATTATATAATTATCCTTCTAGAATTATATATGTTACTTACCTTCTTTTCATAATGACCATTGAGAAATGGGAATGTTACTAATGCGTACATACAATTTTGTATCTCCATGGTTGCAACATTCATTAAATTTCCACATCCATATTTAATGAAAAGATTCAAAAGTATTTTTTTGTATAAATATTATTATTCGTTCAATTATATTATTTATGGATATTTGTATATAATTACCACTTTTACCATTTTCAACCATCCAATTTCATTTTTAGAAAATGAACCGAATTTGGTCAAAATATCTTACATAAATATAATTTTTTAATTTATTGTATAAATAATAATGATAATTTATGTAAAAAATAAAAATTATGATGAAAACGATTCTAAATCAATAAATTAATTATCATAGTTGGGTTATTTTGTAATATAATGTCACACAAAACAAGTCAGATTCAATTTAAGGGAATTTTATCTCAATCATTATTTTAGGGTGAAACATTCCTTATTCACAACTGACATCTTCTATATGGTGTATATACAACCAATGAATGAATTCTATTAATATTATAATTAAAACTATGGTTATTTACAAATATAATATATGATCATTATTTAATATGGTTTATGTTCTAAAAGGGGTTTTAAGAGTCATTTATAAGTTTACAAGGACAATGGTTTTGAAATGGTTTACAATATTTTTTCTAAGATTAAAGGGAAATGGTTTTAAAAATGTTTTAATGATTATTTATATGATTTAAATTATATTTTTTAAGAAAATAGTTTTTAGAAGGTTATATTTATTAAAAATAATTTATCTAATATGAAAGATATTATCCATAAAAAATATTTTTAAAAGATATCTCAAAATTATTTCACATCAAATATAACATATATTTGTGTAACAGATTCCTTTTATGGTGAAATGATTCAACTTCATCATTCATATTAATAATATAAGTGGTTTATGTTATGATGTAATTATGATTAAGAAACCCATTTCTATTTCACATGTTATATTCTCTTAAAATCCCATTCTTTTAAATGTTATTATTTTATTGAAATGATTTTGAAACCAGTATATTTGTTCACATGTTATGATATGATTACAAGTTTATAATACCCATTAAATTCCCTAGATTATGTTATGAATATTTTTAATGATTTTTTGGGGCATTGGGTCCTATATTTAAATCCAATTCATTTGTAAAGATATATATATCATGATATATACTAGGATGGTATTGGGAGTGACCCTTGGTTACTAAATGAATATAAGAGTGAACCATGACTACTATGATGGTATATGGATTGAACAAATACAACTAAAATTTTAATGGGAGGGAATCATGACTAACAATATGGTATAGGGAGTGAACTCATAATTCTTGAATAGTCTTAGCAGTGATTCCTTGAATATATTGAAATAATTTTAATATTCTTAAGGATCGGTCACAATTCTGCATCTTCTTCTAATATTACACTTTCATGGTTTAAGTTCATTATTTCCTAATGATTCAGGTCTTATGAACTTACAATCATTATTCCATGATTCCTATTTTTTATCATTAATATGCAGGGCATGATCTTAAATTTTTTTGATTCTATTATTATACCATCATGCTCATGATTATATTTCCATATCACCCTTGTTTACCAATAAAAATCATATGAGCTCACCCTATTATGTTTTTTCCATTCCACCATGTTATAAAGACATATATTGTTTATAATATGTATTATAAGGGTTCTAGTTAAATTCTACATAGTGGGAGATAATATAGATCAATTATATACAAGTGTTAAAGTATTTATGTTTCCAAATGCACTAAATTAATGTAGTCCTTGGGTGTCTGTTTTTGTAATGTTTTAAGTACTCTGAAAGAGTAATGTAATTTATTTGTACCTTAGGACAGGGTCATTATAATTGAGCTCATACTGGGGGAAGTGTTATTTTTTATTCTACCATACAGAATGACACTGATATATCTTCATGTGATCAAGACATAACTATAGGATTTGGAGGATAAAGGATTTATCTATCTAATTACGCCATTTTGGGGTTCAACGGTTTCGTTTCCAGAAAATGATGACATGAGTTTACTATTTTTTCTTTCTTACTGGATGATAAACTATATGATTATAATGAATTGGTATACCCTTCAACATATCGATGATATATTTTACCAGTTTAGAGGAGGTTGTAGGTTCTCAATGATTGGCTTGATATTAGGCTATCATCAGATGAGACTTCAGACTTCTCATAGTGAAAGGACTTATTTTAAGAGATGTTTTTTCCAATTTGAATTAATCATAATGCAGTTTGGATTGATAATGAACCATTATTGTTTAATTCAAAGAATAATAGAATCATCCATACTTACCTTGATCGGTTCGTAGTTATGTTTGTGGATAACATATTGGTCTTCTACGATACTCAAGATAATCATTCCCAACAACATTACATCATCCAGAGTACACTAAGGGAGCATCATCTACACACTATGGTATCAAAATATCTGTTTTTTATTGACGATGTACTCTTATTTGGTCAAATAATTTTAGAAGAAGGTGTTTCAATGGGCCCATAGATTATTTAGGGAAATATTTCTTAGATGAATCCCAAGAACATGTTAGTTATCTGAATCTTTTTGGGGTTTGTTTTTATTATAGGAGATTCATCTAGGATATTTCATGTTTTGAATCACATCATTTAGGACTAAAAAAATGGGGATACATTTTAATGTTCTAAATCTTGTGATTAATAATTCCATGAGAATAAGTATCATTTTACATTCTCATAATTCCTGGTACTAACTAAGAAACGTGAGGACTACATGGTGTATTTTGATGCTTCATGGATTGTACATGGAGCTGTGTGGATTCAAGTATATCGAGTTATGGAATATGGCACATGGTAGTTGAGCGCTCACGAACAAAACTACCCTACACATGACCTTGATTTGGAAACATTGTTTATTCTTTAAAGTGATGGATGCATTATTTTTTTTGTGAAATGTTTACAATATATAATGATCATAGGATCATAAAGTATATCTTTTAACTTTGAGGTTTTAATGATCGGTAGTGGAGATGGGTTGATTATATGCATGAATTTTATATTGATCTATCATAAATTATTAGCATAGGGAGTAGTGTGGCTACTACTTTGAGATGAAAATATTAGACTAGGGCATGTTTGGAGTCTAGAGATGTTTGGATGATGATGAAATTTCTGGATGAGAAGCATGTGGTTGTTTAGGAGAGTCATAAGTAGATGACACTAATAAAAATTTCATTGGATTTTACAGTTTTTATTTGGATAATAGATAGATTTAATGTGGATCTTGAGTGTTTTTCTGGGAGGTAAATCCTTGAAGGTGGGGTGTCACCTTCTGATTGGAACATATATGAGGATAAGAACCATTATTTCAGGAATTAGTTTGTTATTCCTGTGAGCATGTATGAGGGGATAATGTGTTATTTTCTTGTCATGAAGTGCGCATTTCTTCCAGGTGTTAATAAAAGGTACCATAAACTATGATGATTGTTTTGTTTTATGAGCATGAAAAAGGTAACAGTAGGTTTCATGCAATTATGTTACACCAATCAGCAGGTAAAGGAAGAGAATCAATGAACCTATGGTTTACAATAGTCTTTGACCAATCCAGAATAGAACATGTATGATGTTAAAATGGATTATTTAGTGGGTATCTAGAGTAATCTTTTCTACATGGATACTATTTAGTTGGTTGTAGACCATTTGAATAATGAAGTTAATTTAATGAATTTATCGGAGAATTTCCCTGTAGAGAAGTTGGGAGATATATATGTTTATGATATCCTCTATAAACTTGGGGTGCCTTGGATTGTCATTTTATTCTACAACTCACATTTTACATTTTTGTTATGTGGTAGCTTTCTAAAGTGACTACTTTTGTAGGTTTTGTGATTTTGGATTTATACTCACAAATTGATGGGTAGTTGGAGTGTACCATACATGTTAATAAGGATATGTTTTTAGTGTGTGTTCTAGAATTCAAATGTTATTTGGACAATCACCTAGAACTAGTAGAGTTCTCCTTTAACATTAGTTACAGTGTAACCATATAGATTGTTCAATATGAGTACCTTTATTGAAGGCCATGAATATCACCTCTATGATGGATGAAGGTAGTTGAGTCGGAGATTTTGGGATAGATTCCCATGTAGGAGATATCAAAGTAGGTTCAGTTGATTTGGGAATGTATGGTTAGGGTGTATATTAGACAGAGGTCATTTGCTGATAGACATTAAGGGCCCCTAGTGCTTATAGAGGGTGATTATATAATCCTTCAGGTGTCTCCGTGGATGGGTCACCGTAGGATACATAGATAGTGAAATCAGAATCCTAGGTCTATTGAACCATTTTAGATTATCTATAGAATTGGACCCGTTGTGTACCAATTGTAACTTCCATAGAGATACAATTTTACGCATGATGTTTCCCATGTGTCACAGCATTGGGGGAATAACCCAAAACCATTCCAATTTATAAATGTTGAAGATGTTCAGATTAGGATTGATGTATCCTTTGGGGGAATCAAATACATGTGTTGGATGAAAATGAAAAAGTGTTCAGGGGAAAGGCCATTATGATATTTTTTGTATTGTGACAACATGGATGTGTATAGAATATGAAACATAGGCTTGTGAAGAAGATTTTAGGGCTAAATGGAAAAATATTTTTGACTCCAAATCTTAAGGATACATGGGAGTGCATATCGAGGATTAGCTATTATATGTTGGGGAGATTGTAAACCTTAATATTTTATGTAGTTTTCTCGAGCTCATTTCCATGTTCGTTTTTCATTTTTAGGTATATTTAATTTGGGTTTTACCTTATTTTTTGTTTAGGTGGAAATTTGAGAAAAATAGAAGGAGGGTGGCATGTGCATGGTTGACGCATGGTTTCCCCTAACTGTACACCCTATCCCACCCTCCATACAACCCCTTAAAGGGAGAAATTGCAGAGGTAGAACACAGTTTTCTACTACATGCACACAAATATGAGAAACTATGCACTCCCCTTAGAGGAGGCACATGTTTATGGAAAATTTTCTTCCTCTACCAATAAAAATGTTCATAGGAATTTAATCTACATAAAAATTTGATTTTAAATCACCCAAACATCAGAAACAAACCCAAATGGATACACATTTTAGCCTAATGAAAATTCCTTGATTTTAGAACTTTTCAAATGAATTATAAGCCCCCCATACTCCATTATTTTTAATTCAAACCACAAATCGCTGATCAGAAACCCTCCTGATAAGTGTATCATTTCTTTCTTGTCTTTTGGTTCCTTTTCCTATATTTTTCTATTCCTCAGAGGGACTTTTCATCCTCTTTTGGTAATATCCTGATCTAGGATTCCAGATCTAGAACTTGATTTTAATTATCTTGATTTACTTCATATTTATTTATGATTTTATTTTTGGATCTCATTCTTCGACAATGTGATGCTCAAATTTTTAGGGATTTCCATTGGAAGATCGCTTGTCAATGAATCAAGATAAGTGGTCTATTATTCAAATATCAATGTATTTAATTAAATTCCATGTATATATTTGTTTAATTCATATTATATATTTATAATATTTTTTATGATGGAATTAATTGATGTTGTGAATTAATTAATTTAGGTGATGTGAAATTGGGTGTTATGGGAATTATAGATTGAGATAAATAAATATAGAATTCACATTGAGATATTGATTTTTTGATTGAGATAATTAATTTTAGAATTAACTATGAGGTATTCATTTTCATGACAGAGATAAATAATTGTATAAATAATTATGAGATATAGTGTTTTTGGATTTGAGATAAGAAATTATTGAATTAATTACGAGGTATTGAGAATTGAGAATTGAGATAATTAACATTGGAATTTATTAGGATGTATTGAGATTGTGAATGAGATCATTTTTTATTAAAATAATTAGTAGAATTTGTGTTTGAAGATATTGAATTATTAATTTATGAATAAATAAATTAGATTTTAATACTTTATTTCTTGGGGAGTTAATTAGAGGGGATTAATGTGGTAAACTAATTTTAAAATTAGAAATGAAATATTGTGTCACTAGTTAATTATTTTATTAGCTAATATAATTTATGTGATTAATTAATTTTTCAATTAATTAATGGGATTATATTAATATAGTGTGTTGGATTTCTATTAAATAATTATCATTATAATTAATTTTATTTGGTGATACATGTGTTTATAAAAATGAATGCTAATAATAGAATTCATATATTAGTTTAGATAATATATACTAATAATGGAAATCATTTGTGAATTAGAAAAATGAATGGTAAAAATTTAATTCATGTATAAATTGAGATAATGAGTTGTAATAATGAAATTATTGTATAAAACATTATCATGAACAGAAACAATTGAATTGAAAAGTTAATTCTGATAATTAATGGTAAAAATTTCATTGATGTGTTTCTCGAAATGAATATTGGTAAAAATGGTATTCTGAGATATTGTATCCCTTAATGATAGTTTAGAAAATGGAAAGTGCCAAAATTGGTATGGATTTACATGTATACAAAGGGACATGAGGTATTTTGTGCTTAAATAAATTATAGTTGATAATTTTATAATTATTTAGTTATTCATTGTTCATAATTTTTTACATAATTATATACACTATTATTTGATAGGGTATTGTTTTTGAAACCATTGGTTGTGGCTGGCTCAGTTGTTCTGATACCCTACTTTGGCTGCTTGTTTGGTAACAGATTAGATTTCATGGTTGTAGGATAAGATATGAGAAAATTAACTTTGTTATATTTTTGTGATAGAATGGAGAATTGATGATGGAATCAGATATGGTTTAGGGCCTTCTTGGGTGTTGTTTCTATGGTATCTTTTGAGTTTCATTTATACATGTGGAACATACATTAGCACGATGTATCTATTGTTCATCTTGATATGGTAACTCCATTTTTTCATCATGTGATATTTGTTTCGTTATGGATTATGGTTATATGTTTATATGTTGTTTATTTATTTTTTCACTTGCGTTTTACTTTGAATATGAGGGCATCGTCTCCCCATTCCTTATATTACACCCCCATTACTAGATGATGACCTATGAAATATGTGGAAACATGCATGAGGTCATGTAACTGACCAGTTCAGAGTACATATGTGTGGACATGGGGTGGGGAAATTGTATTTTGATTCCTTAATAGAGGTTATGAAGAACAATATTATTGATGATATATATAATAAGGATTTTATTTCTCAGGAACTATGTTCAAGACAATTTAGAAATCTTATAAACTAGGAGATTATGTTTATAAGATTAAAAAGACACTAGACCAATAAAATTATGGAATAGAACAGTATATTCTATAGGGGATATCCAACTATTAAGAAGCAAAATATAAGTAAAAATTGTATGGTTTTCACATTTGTTTTCAGAACAATGTTTTTTTGGACTATAAAAACAAAAACAAAAACAAAACCATTGTGAGAACCATAAGGGTATGTGAAAGTATTATAAAATATTATATAATTTCGGTTAGAAATAGAGATGTTGGCTTCTAAAAAATTGAATAATGTTTTAGATAATAAATTTGTATATGGTTCTGGAATAACTATCCTTTAGTGTAATAGATCTAAAAATAGAGTATTTAGTTTGACATGATCATCACATAGTTCATTATAATGGAACATACTGCACACATGGTTTGACACTCATTAGGGATGTACTTTGTAAATTCTTATAATATTTATGATATACCATAAATTATTTTAATAATGATAATGAATGAAATTTTTTAGGCCTATGGTGTCATAGACTAAAAAGTATGTGCTATGATTTAGAAATCCTATATGTGATTTCCCTAATTTTATTGTTTTACACTATGATTATTATTACAAAATCAATGTTCATTGGTTTTAGTAAATGGATAGAAATATAAGAAATCATTTTAAGATTTAAATTTATAGAAAAATGGGTGATTATAGGAAACCATTTTGGTTGATGACTAGAGAGAAAGATATCCTTTTTTACCTAATTTTCTGCCATGATATGTTATTAACAATATGTAAATCATTGAGATTCCTCTTAAATAAAAAAGGAAGAAGATGGAGTTTTATGAACGATAATGTGTTATTATTTTGTTGAAATGATTTTGAAACCAGTATATTTGTTCACATGTTATGATATGATTATAAGTTTATAATACCCATTAAATTCCCTGGGTTATGTTATGAATATTTTTAATGATTTTTTGGGGCATTGGGACCTATATTTAAATCCAATTCATTGGTAAAGATATATATATCATGATATATACTAGGATGGTATTGGGAGTGACCCTTGGTTACTAAATGAATATAAGAGTGATCCATGACTACTATGATGGTATATGGATTGAAAAAATATAACTAAAATTTTAATGGGAGGGAATCATGACTAACAATATGGTATAGGGAGTGAACTCATAATTCTTGAATAGGCTTAGCAGTGATTCCTTGAATATATTGAAATAATTTTAATATTATTAAGGATTGGTCACAATTCTGCATCTTCTTCTTATATTACACTTTCATGGTTTAAGTTCATTATTTTCTAATGATTCAGGTCTTATGAACTTCCAATCATTCTTCCATGATTCCTATTTTTTATCATTGATATGCAGGGCATGATCATAAATTTTTTTGATTCTATTATTATACCATCATGCTCATGATTATATTTCCATATCACCCTTGTTTACCAATAAAAATCATATGAGCTCACCCTATTATGTTTTTTCCATTCCACCATGTTATAAAGACATATATTGTTTATAATATGTCTTATAAGGGTTCTAGTTATGTTCTACATAGTGGGAGATAATATAGATAAATTATATACAAGTGTTAAAGTTTTTATGTTTCCAAATTCACTAAATTAATATAGTCCTTGGGGTTCTGTTTTTGTAATGTTTTAAGTACTCTGAAAGAGTAATGTAATTTATTTGTACTTTAAGGAAGGGTCATTATAATTGAGCTCATACTAGGGGTAGTGTTATTTTTTATTCTACCATACGGAATGACACTGATATATCTTCATGTGATCAAGACATAACTATAGGATTTGGAGGATAAAGGATTTATCTATCTAATTACGTCATGTTGGGGTTCAACGGTTTCGTTTCCTGAAAATGATGACAAGAGTTTACTATTTTTTCTTACTTACTGGAAGACAAACTATATGACTATAATGAATTGGTATAATCTACATCATATCGAGGATATATTTTACCAGTTTAGAAGAGGTTGTAGGTTCTCAATGATTGGCTTGATATTAGGGTATCATCAGATGAGACTTCAGACTACTCATAAGGAAATGACTTATTTTAAGAGATGTTTTTTCCAATTTGAATTAATCATAATGCAGTTTGGATTGAGAATGAACCATTATTGTTTAATTCAAAGAATAATATAATCATCTATACTTACCTTGATCGGTTCGTATTTATGTTTGTGGATAACATATTGGTCTTCTACGATACTCAAGATGATCATTCCCAACAACATTACATCATCCAGAGTACACTAAGGGAGAATCATCTACACACTATGGTATCAGAATATCTGTTTTTTATTGATTATGTACTCTTATTTGGTCAAATAATTTTAGAAGAAGGTGTTTCAATGGGCCCATAGAATATTTAGGAAAATATTTCTTAGATGAATCCCAAGAACATGTTAGTTATCTGAATCTTTTTGGGGTTTGTTTTTATTATAGGAGATTAATCTAGAATATTTCATGTTTTGAATCACTTCATTTAGGATTAAAAAAATGGGGATACATTTTAATGTTCTAAATCTTGTGATTAATAATTCCATGAGAATAAGTATCATTTTACATTCTAATAATTCCTGGTACTAACTGAGAAACGTGAGGACTACATCGTGTATTTTGATGCTTTAGGGATTGTACATGGAGTTGTGTGGATTCAAGTATATCGAGTTATGGAATATGGCACATGGTAGTTGAGGGCTCATGAACAAAACTACCCTACACATGACCTTGATTTGGAAACATTATTTATTCTTTAAAGTTATGGAAGCATTATTTTTTTTGTGAAATGTTTACAATATATAATGATCATAGGAAAATAAAGTATATCTTTTAACTTTGAGGTTTTAATGTTCGGTAGTGGAGATGGGTTGATTATATGCATGAATTTTATTTTTATGTATCATAAATTATTAGCATAGGGAGTAGTGTGGCTACTACTTTGAGATGAAAATACTAGACTAGGGCTTGTTTGGAGTCTAGAGATGTTTGGATGATGATGAAATTTCTGGATGAGAAGCATGTGGTTGTTTAGGAGAGTCATAAGTAGATGACACTAATAAAAATTTCATTGGAGTTTAAAGTTTTTATTTGGATAATAGATAGATTTAATGTGGATCTTGAGTGTTTTTATGGGAGGTAAATCCTTGAAGGTGGGGTGTCACCTTCTGATTGGAACATATATGAGGATAAGAACCATTATTTCAGGAATTAGTTTGTTATTCCGGTGAGCATGTATGAGGGGATAATGTGTTGTTTTCTTGTCATGAAGTGGGCATTTCTTCCAGGTGTTAATAAAAGGTAACATGAACTATGATGAATGTTTTGTTTTATGAGCATGAAAAAGGTAACAGTAGGTTTCATGAAATGATGTTACACCAATCAGCAGGTAAAGAAAGATAATCAATGAACCTATGGTTTACAATAGTCTTTGACCAATCCAGAATAGAACGTGTATGATGTTAAAATGGATTATTTAGTGGGTATCTAGAGTAATATTTTCTACATGGATACTATTTAGTTGGTTGTAGACCATTTGAATAATGAAGTTCATTTAATGAATTTATCGGAGAATTTCCCTGTACAGAAGTTGTGAGATATATATGTTTATGATATCCTCTATAAACTTGGGGTGCCTTGGACTGTCATTTTATTATACAACTCACATTTTACATTTTTGTTATGTGGTAGCTTTCTAAAGTGACTACTTTTGTAGGTTTTGTGATTTTGGATTTATACCCACAAATGGATGGGTATTTGGAGTGTACCATACATGTTAATGAGGATATGTTTTTAGTCTGTGTTCTAGAATTCAAATGTAATTTGGACAATCACCTAGAACTATTAGAGTTCTCCTTTAACATTAGTTACAGTGTAACCATATAGATTGTTCAATATGGGTACCTTTATTGAAGGTCATGCATATCACCTCCATGATGGATGAAGGTAGTTGAGTCGGAGATTTTGGGATAGATTTCTATGTAGGAGATATCAAAGTAGGTTCAGTTGATTTGGGAATGTATGGTTAGGGTGTATATTAGACAGAGGTCATTTGCTGATAGACATTAATGGACCCTAGTGCTTATAGTGGGTGATTATATAATCTTTCAGGTGTCTCCGTGGATGGGTCACCGTAGGATACATAGATAGTGAAATCAGAATCCTAGGTCTATTGAACCATTTTAGATTATCTATAGAATTGGACCAGTTGTGTAACAATTGTAACTTCCATAGAGATACAATTTTATGCATGATGTTTCCCATGTGTCACAGCAATGGGGGAATAACCCAAAACCATTCCATTTTATAAATTTTGAAGATGTTCAGATTAGGATTGATGTATCCTTTGGGGGAATCAAATAAATGTGTTGGATGAAAATGAAAAAGTGTTCAGGGGAAAGGCCATTCTGATATTTTCTGTATTGTGACAACATGGATGTGTATAGAATATGAAACATAGGCTCGTGAAGAAGATTTTAGGGCTAAATGGAAAAATATTTTTGACTCAAAATCTTAAGGATACATGGGAGTGCATATCGAGGATTAGCTATAATATGTTGGGGAGATTGTAAAGCCTAATATTTTATGGAGTTTTCACGAGCTCATTTCCATGTTTTTTTTTCATTTTTAGGTACATTTAATTTGGGTTGTAACTTATTTTTTGTTTAGGTGGAAAATTGAGAAAAATAGAAGGAGGGTGGCATGTGCATGGTTGACGCATGGTTTCCCCTAAATGTACACCCTAACCCACCCACCATACAACCCCTTAAAGGGAGAAATTGCAGAGGTAGAACACAATTTTCTACTACATGCACACAAATATGAGAAACTCTGCACTCCCCTTAGAGGAGGCACATGTTTATGTAAATGTTTCTTCCTCTAACAATAAAAATGTTCATAGGAATTTAATCCACGTAAAAATTTTATTTTAAATCACCCAAACATCAGAAACAAACCCAAATGGATACACATTTTAGCCTAATGACAATTCCTTGATTTTAGAACTTTTCAAATGAATTATAAGCCCCCCATCCTCCATTATTTTTCATTCAAACCAAAAAATCGCTGATCAGAAACCCTCCTGGTAAGTCGATCATTTCTTTCTTGTCTTTCAGTTCCTTTTCCTATATTTTTCTATTCCTCAGAGGGACTTTTCATCCTCTTTTGGTAATATCCTGATCTAGGATTCCAGATCTAGATCTCGATTTTAATTATGATGATTGATTTCATATTTATTTATGATTTTATTTTTGGATCTCATTCTTCGACAATGTGATGCTCAAATTTTTAGGGATTTCCATTGGGAGATCACTTGTCAATGAATCAAGATAAGTGGTCTATTATTCAAATATCAATGTATTTAATTAAATTACATGTATATAATTGTTTAATTATTATTATATGGTTATAATATTTTTCATGATGGAATTAATTGATGTTGTGAATTAATTAATTTAGGTGATTTGAAATTGGGTGTTATGGGAATTATAGATTGAGATAAATAAATATAGAATTCACATTGAGATATTGATTTGTTGATTGAGATAATTAATTTTAGAATTAACTATGAGGTATTCATTTTCTTGACAGAGATAAATAATTGTATAAATAATTATGAGATATAGTGTTTTTGGATTTGAGATAAGTAATTATTGAATTAATTACGAGGTATTGAGAATTGAGAATTGAGATAATTAACATTGGAATTTATTAGGATGTATTGAGATTGCGAATGAGATCATTTTTTATTAAAATAATTACTAGAATTTGTGTTTGAAGATATTGAATTATTATTTTATGAATAAATCAATGAGATTTTAATACTTTATTACTTGGGGAGTTAATTAGAGGGGATTAATGTGGTAAACTAATTTTAAAATTAGAAATGAAATATTGTGTCACTAGTTAATTATTTTATTAGATAATATAATTTATGTGATTAATTAATTTTTCAATTAATTAATGGGATTATATTAATATAGTGTGTTGGATTTCTATTAAATAATTATCATTATAATTAATTTTATTTGGTGATACATGTGTTTATAAAAATGAATGCTAATAATAGAATTCATATATTAGTTTAGATAATATATACTAATAATGGAAATCATGTGTGAATTAGAAAAATGAATGGTAAAAATGTAATTCATGTATAAATTGAGATAATGAATTGTAGTAATGAAATTCTTGTATAAAACATTATCATGAACAGAAACAATTGAATTCAAAAGTTAATTCTGATAATTAATGGTAAAAATTTCATTGATGTGTTTCTCGAAATGAATATTGGTAAAAATGGTATTCTAAGATATTGTATCCCTTAATGATAGTTTAGACACTGGAAAGTGAAAAAATTGGTATGGATTTACTTGTATACAAAGGGACATGAGGGATTTTGTGCTTAAATAAATTATAGTTGATAATTTTATAATTATTTAGTTATTCATTGTTCATAATTTTTTACATAATTATATAAACTATTATTTTATAGGGTATTGTTTTTGATACCATTGGTTGTGGCTGGATGAGTTGTTCTGATACCCTACTTTGGCTGCTTGTTTGGTAACAGATTAGATTTCATGGTTGTAGGATAAGATATGAGAATATTACCTTTGTTATATTTTTGTGATATGATGGAGAATTGATGATGGAATCAGATATGGTTTAGGGCCTTCTTGGGTGTTGTTGCTATGGTATCTTTTGAGTTTCATTTAGACATGTGGAACATACATTAGCACGATGTATCTATTGTTCAGCTTGATATGGAAACTCCATTTTTTCATCATGTGATATTTGTTACATTATGGATTATGGTTATATGTTTATATGTTGTTGATTTATTTTTTCACTAGCGTTTTACTTTGAATATGAGGGAATCGTCTCCCCTTTCTTTATATTACACCCCCATTACTAGATGATAACCTATGAAATATGTGGAAACATGCATGAGGTCATGTAACTGACCAGTTCATAGTACTTATGTGTGGACATGGGGTGGGAAATTGTATTTTGATTCCATAATAGAGGTTATGAAGAACAATATTATTGATGATATGTATAATAAGGATTTTATTTCTCAGGAACTAAGTTCAAGACAATTTAGAACTCTTATAAACTAGTAGATTATGTTTATAAGATTAAAAAGCCACTAGAACAATAAAATTATGGAATAGAACAGTATATTCTATAGGGGATATCCAACTATTAAGAAGAAAAATATAAGTAAAAATTGTATGGTTTTCACATTTGTTATCAGAACAATGTTTTTTTGGACTATAAAAACAAAAACAAAAAGAAAACCATTATGAGAACCATAAGGGTATGTGAACGTATTAGAAAATATTATATAATTTCGGTTAGAAATAGAGATGTTGGCTTCTAAAAAATTGAATAATGTTTTAGATAATAAATTTGTATATGGTTCTGGAATAACTATCCTTTAGTGTAATAGAACTAAAAATAGAGCATTTAGTTGGACATGATCATCACCTAGTTCATTATAATGGAACATACTCCACACATGGTTTGACACTCATTGGGGATGTACATTGTAAATTCATATAATATTTACGATATACCATAAATTATTTTAATAATGATAATGAATGAAACTTTTTAGGCCTATGGTGTCATAGACTAAAAAGTATGTTCTATGATTTAGAAATCCTATATGTCATTTTTCTAATTTTATTGTTTTACACTATGATTATTATTACACAATAAATGTTCATTGGTTTTAGTAAATGTATATAAATATAAGAAATCATTTTAATATGTTAATTTATAGAAAATTGGGTGATTATAGGAAACCATATTGGTTGATGACTAGAGAGAAAGATATCCTTTTTTTACCTAATTTTCCGCCATGATATGTTATTAACAATATGTAAATCGTTGAGATTCCTCTTAAATCAAAAAGGAATAAGATGGAGTTTTATGAACGATAATGTGTTAATTAACATAGGGAAAATAATATTAATCTTATATAATTCAAAAAGTTCAGAAGAATTACATTGAATAATATTTCAGATATAGATGATGATGTTTTCCTTGGGGAAATTATGGACATTGAGTAATAAAATGTAGTGTAATTTGATGTATTATATGTTATAAACTTAGTAATTATCCATGTAAATTCAATAAACATTGGTTTATCCCACATAACTAGGATAGACATATGTTATATCAAATTATTGATGTAAAATAGAATAAATTAATTTTTCATAATAAATATATATATTGTGTGATGATTTTTACAAATGGAATATTTGTCATATTAATAAAAAATATCTCTGGATTATGATAAAATTTTAACCATGTATTCATTTAGGTGGGATTAAGATAAGAGTTATAGGAACTATCATTGATTTAGGGGTTTATGGTTAATCGTAAATTCAATATTAAAGAGACTACATTTTATGTTATAAGTGACTAAATGTTAATGCGATTATTGAATTTTAGGGAGTCATTATGTTGAAATAGTATGTATTCATCTATTAGGTCCAACCTAGAGTATTACCTATGTAGAATAATCTTTTAATAAGTTTTATAGTATTGAAAACAATAAGAATTTTATTACCTTTTATTATTAAAGTTCTTTTTTCAGGATGTTCCACATATTTTCGGGGAAATTATAAGAATTATATTTATATATTTGAGGAGGATTATATATATTCATTATTTTTTAATCCTAAAAGTACAAATATTTATTGATATTTGAAATATATTTTCTAGATTTTAGTCACGAAAAATGATATTATAAATATTATATCTCAATTTATTAAATGATGGTAAATTAAGGATGTGAGGAAAATTTATGGTGGAATGTAACTGCAATTAACCACACTAGAATTAAAATAGAAAAACATCACCATTAACATTTCATCAAACTACCCAGTTCCACTAATAGGTAGAATTATATTTTTTTGACAATGATAAATTAAATATTTCATAACAGTGCATGATAGTTAACTAATATTTCCCTTTGTATTATCTATTTAATATATTAATTAAGGATTTGGTATGGTTTTATTGAGTATAAAATTATATTTTATCTAATCATGATTTTAGGTTAACCATAATTTTATGGAAATGTTTTTTGTAGGTCCTTAATACAGAACTATGTTTGTTT
Organism: Viscum album; assembly: GCA_963277665.1. Classification (NCBI taxonomy): domain Eukaryota; kingdom Viridiplantae; phylum Streptophyta; class Magnoliopsida; order Santalales; family Viscaceae; genus Viscum; species Viscum album. The sequence continues at coordinate 1,340,576,897 of OY728155.1, read as the reverse complement.
AAGAAATATCAACCTAAAATGGATTTTTGGTATGGGGGAGTTTTTAAAAGAACATATTACAAATAGAAATCTTAGTATTTGGATTTAAAATGTTGTTGTATTTAACAAATTTCCCTCGTTGATTTTTCCTACAACAATATCTCAAAATAAATTATTCAAATGAATCCATATGAATTACTCAATGGAAAGATGTGAATAGATTCAACATTTTAAATTCAATTTGGGGAATGAAACCTCTTATCCCTGATGTATCTAATTAAATAGAATAAAATTTTGTGCAATTAAGTAATATATAAGGTCATCAAGATATATTGAAGAAATGGTATGCTAAATTTTGATTAAATTATTTATAAATTGAGATTACAGATTTGATGTGTATAAGAATTTCACTAATAAATAGTGTAATTATATTTGTGAAGGACGGAAAACAAATCCCTACATATATTGGTCACATTGAAATTCATGATAATATCATGTTGGTATCTTCTCTATTGGAACATCCAACAAACCTCTCTCATATCCATGATGTGTTTCATGTATCTCCTATATGAAATTAGATATTTGATTCATCAAATGTACATAATTTGATGGCCATAAAAATGATCATGGTATTTATTTCAAGGAACAATTAGTGGATATTTGGGATTATAGAGTGATTGTTTTATTAAATATGAGCACTAACATGGTAAATGTTTTTTCTAAAACCACTATATTTAAGCAGCTATGTTAGAAACTAAGGATGTAATGAAGAAAAAATAACCTAATTTAATTCTAAAAATGTGACGGAATTACTGTGGATAAATTATTTTACGGGGGAGTATGTGGAACATACAATGCTTTTATGAAATAGTTTTTTTATAAATAAATTACAATGATATCTTGTGTTACATGCAACACCAAGTATTAATGAACATCGATATAATTTTTATATTATTATTTAAGTATGAACATTATAATTAAGAAGTTAAACAAGGAAGTATGGATCTTAATAAAAATATAAATAACATTTATTGTAATTTTTTATATAAATAATATATATTTATAAAATGAAGCTAAATTTTTACTGCATACTCTATATGTTTCGAATGTACTATTATATAAAAAATTCATTTTTATCGATTTTTATAATAAAATAATCAATGTAATTTTTGACACTTATGAGTTTTATTTAACCAAATAGGTAACATTTTTTTAAATACACATTCCAAAAATATATTTTGAGTTAATTTTATATAAATTTTGGTAAAGTTTATTTTTTTAATAATTACAAATAGTAATTTTTATTATAATTTTCATCTTCAGATAAAGCATTTAAAAATTTCCATCATTTTTAAAATGTGTTAAATGTAAAATTAGTTCAAAATGTTATAATTTAACCAATTTAATTCATTAGAGACAGATTGGAATTGAATTTTGATATTAATACATCCTATAAAAATGAAATATTCCCTTTGTAAAACCATGTTTTATATGTGTCTACGGGTATAATTTTAAATTAAAATTTTCAACATATGTGAATGGATTTTTAAAAAATTAATTACATAATTATTATCATAATAATTACAATTATAATACAATTTAAATATTTTTTTTCATAAAAATAAATTTTTAAAGTAATAAAATTTAAGTATCATTGTTATGTTTAAAAAGCGTTTTATCATGTGATCAACTAAAACGATAAGGGTGAAAATGAACTAAATAATGTAAAAATAGTATTTTGTTTCCATATTTGAACAATTAATCATATATGTATCATTAGTGACCAATTTATCTTCTTTTTCAATTCTTATATAATCATATTACATTTTATTTATAAAAATTCATTTTTGACCTTTCCCCTCTTATAAAAGGCAACCCTCTCCTCCCATTTTAAATATTCCAAAAAAAAATTTATATCCAATAACATCCTATAAAAAGTCCTTTAATACCTTAAAAAAATTATAGATTCCTTATTTTTATTATAAAATCCTCCTCTAATGGATTAATGTGTAATCCTAAAGGGGTTCTCTAAAGAAGAGGTATAATCCATAACCATTTGTTTTCATTATATTTAATACTATAAATCATTCAAATAATCATATAACATTATGATATAATAAGTAAATTTTCTCTAGTATACTATAATGTATTTAATTTAATTTAATTACATACATCGATATACTCTTCCATCATTTGGGAAAACAAACTCTAATTCCGGTGTACGACATACTACAACCTCAAGAACCGATGTTATTCATTATTTTTCACCACCTCTCATGGATGATAATAATGATATATTTATCATATTAAAATGATATTTATGATATTATTATACCTAATAAATTATAATATCACATATACCTTCCTACTTTCCATTATGTGGAATCATGATAATATCGCTCAAGTGTACGACGGACTACCACTTCGTGATGTAATGTTATCCTTTCTCCACATATGATTAAAATTGATCGTAATAATGATAGTTTTAATGAAGAAATTTTTTATATTTGAAAAGAAAATTATTCTTTAATATTAATAAAATATATAACATTATTTCATTTCATTTGTCGATAAAATAGAAACAACACTCTTATATATGTAGGCCCCATCGACTCTCTGAATGATGTTATTCATTTTCCATCTCTAACTATAATGGTTTATACAAAATACTTATGTAATGAAAATATATTATATTAAAATCATTTATAACAATATTTATATTATGGAACCATTATCAAATTAAAATTAACAAAAATTAAAAACCAAAATATATAGGGAAAATGAAATAGTTGTTACTTGAGAAGAGATTTTTACAATGAATCGTTAATTAACATGAAATAAAGGGAAATAATTTAATTTTATAGTATAGTATACAAAAAAATGGTTCTAAATTTAATCTATGATAAATTTTAATTTATTGTATATTATTTTTTAAACATGTATGAAGTATTTTTTGACTTAATAAGTTTTATTTCTTGTCACTTTTTTATTTCATAGAGACATATTCAATATTCACCACTCGTTATTTTTTTTGGTGAATAAGAAACAACATAAAATTATATATCAAGAATTTATATATTTTAATTATATTTATGGATTAATTTTATGTTATTATTTTATGCTTTTTACATATTAAATGTTACAGAACCAGTATGGTATTTTCACCACAATTTTATTTCTGTGGGATAAATTCTTTGACAAAAATTGTTTGTTTTTTTAGTGTATATAAATAAAATGAATTGATATTAATATTTTTATCATTAAAATAAATTTAAATATATATTCATTTAATAATATCTCCTAAATGGGTCTTATGATTCAATATTTACCTATTTTTTAATGGTATGATGCTTGAATCTCATTATTTATCAAGATTGATTCAAATTTTGATTCCATTTTTGAGTTATTATAATCTACCTATCATCTAAAAAATTAATTTTATTGTCATATATTAATTTTATGAAAAAATATTTTTTCTAATCATATTCCAACCATTATATACCCAGGTCCCTAAAATAATGTTTTTATGAAAAAATGAATATGTTTCTATCATCAGTCGAATAACCTTTTCCTTCGATATTAGTGCCTAATAAATTTTTTTTGTTATAAAATTATACATTCAATATATTTTTAACAAATAATTATTTTTTTCATTATTATTTAAAGGTAATATACTTTTTTTTGAATGAGATACATTTTCAGTTTTTAAAAAAAAAATGTGAGATGATTATTTATTTTAACATGTACTAAATGAACAGTATTTTATTACATCATGAAAACATAATAATTATGTAATAATTTAATGGTTTCAAATAATAATTTCATATAATATGATTTTAACAATTATTTGTGAAACTTTTTATTTCAAAAAGTTAATTTTTTAATTGAATATAAAAATTTCAAAAATAAATTTTCCATGTGATATTAAAAAATAATTTTCCATATAAGATAAATTATTTTGATGTTAATTAAAATTTTATGGGGGTAAAATCAAAGGAAACCATTATTATTTTTTATTTTTAGGGTTTATTTTTTATAAATAAAACATGAATTTGAAATATACTCATTTTCAACAGGTTATTCTATGATGACATATTTATGAAACCTGTTAATTTTCAATGTTTTATGCTAAAATAAAATGATTATGAATTTTTTTTCATGGATAATTATATGATATATGTTTTTGGATAATGTGGAAAAATATGTAAGTTTTTCATTATCAGATATCTATTACATTACAAATAAATATCATGGTTACGTTATAACTAAGGAATATAGTTACATTATAACAAATTATGGTGGTGGTTTTATAACCAAATAATATAGTCATTTTATAACTAATTATGAGTATGAACTATAACTATTTATATTCAATTGTGTAATGCTTTATATCTCATAAGATTAACTATTATATAATGGGGAGTGATCCCATTTTATTAAGGGACATCCTCTACTACGATTGACAAAGGGTTAAAAATTGACTACTTTAATGATATGGTGTGTGAACCAATTCCACAATGAAATTTTGGTAGTATTCCAAAATTACTAAGGAAATTATATTCTATAAATATGTTAATTCGAAAAATGTTTGTCTAAAGAAAATGGTATTATCTCATTGATAATATTGTTTGATTCATTTGTGATTAATGCCTTAAAGAATTCCAAGAAGTAGTTCCTTACTCAATATTATGATCTATGAAATAAAGGGTATTATTTTAAAATTTTATTTTCATGTTATCTTACCCTTATGGTCATTTTATACTTATATGTTTATTCATATAATTATTTTTTATGCATACTAAGAATCTATGGTCACCTTTTCTTATGATTCCTTTCCCCATGATATGAAGAAAGGTATTATGTATGATATTTCAAAGAAGTTTTCATGTTGTTAGTAACAAGGTGGGTGACATTGTTGGTATATACTAAACTAGTTTTTTATGTTTCCTTGTTATCAAATTCCCTAGACTAATAGGATTCATGCATGGATCATCATATAATGTAACTAATCTAGCATGGATTTTTTTATAATAGATTCTTGTATTGGATTTCCATTTTATTCATCTGAGAGATATTTGATTGATTTACATGATAATCTTTAATGTTCACCTTCATGGGAGTTATATCATTCTCATTGCAACCTATAAATATGAGGTATATGATTGTGTAATATTGATCCTAGAACTACTATTATTCAAGGATTGATGAATTTAATCATTTTCATATTTTAATGAAATGTATTAGGGTTTTATGTGTCCATTAAATCTGTACACATGATACTTCTCATTTAAGGAGATAATTAGGTTTAATTTTTTTTAGGTACTTTGAGTGATGGGGATTATCTAGGATAGTCTGTTGGGCTAAAATGAAGATAGAAAATTTGATGATATCATACATCATTATTAAGGGAAACTTTTTCCAAATGATGGGTTATTATTTGACCTAATGCTTTATGGTTGAGGAACCTGGTTCTGATGGATCTTATTAACATTGGGAATGTTCATTATAAGAGGAAAATGTAGAGTTATCCTTCCAACATTATTAATGTTTTTGGGAAATTGGAGACATGAAAATTTTTCATCGAATAATATTACACTCAGGTGAGTTTTGGAGTATCTGGGAGTGTCTCAGTGTTCTTTGTATGATCTATAAAGTACTTTCCCTTTATTTTTGGATATATATATGAATTCATTAGAGATTTAGAATGAATTAATAGTTATTCTAAAACCACTAATTCCACAATTCACTTAGACCTTGCAAAATTGTCCACCATCCATCTACCTATGGGTAGGGAGCCTATCATTACATGTATCTTATTTAGTGGAGAGAAATTTTACAAGTGAATGACATTAACCGAATCTATAAAATTATTATTTATTACATACAGATAGGTTATCTTGGTTATAGTCGTTTTTTTAGATTTGGAATCCTCCGAAATAAAAGAAGTCGGTCTGAGGTTCTTGTCCAATAGTTGGGAAATTTTTCTCATTCACATCATGTAATCATTAGACGATAGAAAAATATAGAGGTTTTAAAAACAATAAATATGCACATTTTGTAAGTCCAAAATGATTTACATTATCTGAAAACATTATGATGAAATTGAAATCAATTAGTATAGGACTCATGGTCTCCTACCCTCGAATCACATGGTCCAACACCGACCCACATCCACCCTCTCCTGTGTACTTCCCACTAACCCAACTCCTCCATTATTCCACATCTTCCTCAACCAATATTGCCTCAATCATATTCCCCAGCCATGACTACCCATTTATTATCTTCTTGATGGCCATCGTGATGAATGTTAGTGGAACATATTCAAAAAATAGTGGACCCATGCGACGATCATTTCACAACCAAATTCCTAGAATTGAATTCTACATTGTCACTTGAGAATAAATCACAGTCTTCATTCACATCATGTTCTACCACTCCTATAGCGTCTATTCAGTACCAATAATTTTCCAAATATTCCCAATGGGCTTCCCAACACATGATCCAAAATCGATATCTTTATTTTTATAACCATTACAAGAAGGCTCTGCTGGGTTATCTTTAGTCAATCACATGTCGACCAATAAGACCCTTGTCCAAGATATTCTCTGTATGATCCTCATTCATAAGAATTTCATGAAGGAAATTTATTGCATGTAATTATCTAACAATATCGATGTACATGAGGGGACTCACCCAGAAGTATGGCTTAAGTTATTATTCACAATAGAGATTAATGTGGAAAATGTGTCTTTCGATAATGGTGGTCGACCTTCGAATATTTCAATAGGATGTTTTGGAATTAGAATATGTATTTGTATGAAAAATTTCATTTTATCTTCAACTCATAAATACTTGTGGATTCATCATAAAAAGGATCAAATTTTATTGACCATGGTATTGATAGCATGTAATCACCAAAACTATTATGATCCATGTAATAAGAATATTGAATAACTGTGGGATTCCACCTTATAGATAGTGCATAGAAATACTTCCCAAGGATGGGTGTCTGATATAGATACTGTGAGATGGTATGTAAGTATGATATACTCAATAATACCAAATGTAGGATCGAATATGTAAACATGAGATTCTCAAATACAAGAGGGGGGTGAATTGTATACATTAAAAATTCATTAAATTTTTTTAAAGATGATTATATTTAATAGGGTTAAACAAGATAATTCAAAAGACCACAATGATCTAATAACTTGCTTGATTCCAGAAGAGTGATTCCGAAAATAAAACATGAATAAAGTTTACAAAGATGAAGATTCTACATTAAAGTGTATATAATCTAACTAAATCAGAGTACAAGTGTAAGGAAGTATAAGAAAGTTATAATTTACTTAAACAATACAAATTTAGCGGAAAACTTGTAACAAAAACAAGTAACAAGTAGTAAATCTATCAACCCAAAGATAAGGGTATCCAAAAAACTTGGATAATGGTACCTTGATTTATACTTTCAAGAAAGACTGTCTTACCCACACCAGGGTAAGCCCTAGATATGAACATCAGAGTTTGTCTTGCTATCCCCGCAAGCCCTCAACTATCAGGTATTCAGCACATCTATCTTCCTGAACAGGGAAGCCCTCAACTTCAAGGTAGTCGGAAACTCTTTCTTCCTATCCCCAGAAGCCCTCTATTGTATATAGCAACAATCAGAGTCGCACGTTTCAAAATTGAACATGTAGTTCAGTACAAACAAAGCAGTGAAAGTATCTCTCTAGAAATCACTTCAACCCCATGTGGTCTATAGAGTCTCAGAATAGTGTTGAGATCTTTTCAAATGAGCACTGATTTATAGGAACATATCCAACGGTCAACTCCCTTATCCAACGGTCATATTTTTCCTTGAATTTGAGAGGGACCTGTACAAGTGTCACTTCAAACAACGGTTAGTTGATAACTGAAATCACGACATCATTTTATAACTAAACAATTGAAATCATAACCAAAATATGATATTCAGAATGTAAGTAATTGAATGCTTGGAATGTAAGTAAATGAATTCGAAGTCTATAATACAATTATATTTAGATTCAGTATTATTGGAATTTGGAACCTAAATTCTATAGAATTCCGTAGTCTAAATTTGATGGTAATCCAGCATCTGAATTCATTAGAATTCGGAACCTGAACTTACAATGTTCGGAGTTGGAGTTCCTGAGAATTCTGTGTCAGAACTCATAGTTGATTAGAGTCTGAATTCAGAGACTCCGAAGGTATAACATAGAGATGTTCATATCTATAATTCGTAATCATAATTCGGAGTTGAACTTCATGAATGTTTGTAGGTAGAATTCAGAGTTGAACTTCATGAGGTCGGTATAAAGAATTCAGAGATGAACTTCATGAGAGTTCGTAACCAGAATTCAGAGTTGAACTTCATGAGAGTACATATCCAGAATTTCTAGTTGAATGTCATGAGAGTTCGTATCCGGAATTCAGAGTTAAACTTCATGAGAGTTCGTAACCAGAATTCAGAGTTGAAGTTCATGAAAATTTGTATCCAGAATTCGGAGTTGAACTTCATTAGTGTTCGTAACCAGAATTCGGAGATGAGCTTCATGAGAGTTCGTAACCAAAATTTGGAGTTAAACTTCAGGTGTGTTTGTATCCAGAATTCGAAGTTGAACTTCATGAGTTTTCGTAACCAGAATTCGATGTTGAACATCGTGAGAGTTTGTATCCAGATTTCGGAGTTGAACTTCATGAGAGTTAGTAACTAGATTTCATAATCCTAAACAGAAAGCTTCATTTCAGAGTATTAAATGATTCCAAGGTTTTGGTTTCAATCGGAAGTTTACACATAGAAAATTTCTTATATGAAAAATAAATTATAGGTAAGGGTAAATTTCCTTGGTTATGGAAATTTTCTTTAAGGTTGTAAAGCAAGGGCTAAAATGAGTTTTTCCTTGAAATAAAGTGTTAGTGAATTTCAAAACAAGAGGAATGGTAATGTCATAAGGTAAACCTTATTGACTCAACAATCTACCTCTTACATGAAATAATGGAAAAGTTTTAAGGAAACCCTTATTGAATCAACAATCTCCTCCTTTTGAAAAGAACAAACATCCATTCAAAAAAGAATATAAGGAATTGAAATAAATATCTTAGTCTTTGAAATTATTGCTCATATTCCTTTGTTCATGGACAATGGTGAATATGAATAACTCCCACGTAGGATTTGGAACTCTAAAAATCGTATTCTAGATTTCTGAAATGATATTTTTCATTTGAATGTGGAAATCATCGTATTGAGAAACTCCCCTTACGTAGAAACCATTTTCCTTATACCTGTTAGAATTATTTTTTCCATTTCCCCCTTTGTGATTTTTAAAAGGAGTTTGAGGTAATGGGAAAAAATATGGTACCTAAAATATTAGTATAGACATCCAAACAAAACATGTATCAACAATTTCATTACGATTGAAAGAATTAGTACAAGTAATAAATACAACAAAAGATTAGAGTGATATTTATTTTTCTTTTTTTCCTTGGTCATTTGCATCTTCACAATGGTCTTTAGCTTTTACAGCTCTCTGTGATCCTCCTCAGCTTTCTTTTCTAATGCTTTGATTCTGTCTTCTTAAACCTTCAGGGCCTCTTCCTGAGCCTTCAATAATTCCTCTTGCTTCACAAGCCTTTCATCCAGCTCAGTGTGGAGATCTTTTACATCATGAATCTGAGATTTTTTTTCTAGACGTAGCTTTTCCTGAAAACTGTTTGTAAGATCCTTGATCTTGGAGTATTCAATGTCATTGGACTCTTTGAAAACTTCTTTAAACTGATCAAGCTCTCTCAAATCTTCATTGATTTTCTTCGACCAAAGAGTCATTTTTCAATCGGATTTTATATGGGAATCATAATTGAAAAATAAATTTTTGGGTTTAGCCTCAATCATAACACATATGTCAATCACCTTAGATACAGATTCAGATTTCAGATTCATTGTGTGCTAAATCATCTAGAACCTATAATCAATTTTATGAACAATATGAATGGTATCTACAAACTTCTTTAGAGATTGAACAAAAAAATCTTGTCCTAAAAAAGATGAGTCCGAATCGGACATTTTTCATTGAGATAGTTCTTCCTCTAACTCTATCAGCTTCTTCTTAGTGGTTCCTCGAGCTTCATTATTCCTCATGATTTCTTTCATTGGGGTATTAGAAACCACTTGTTTCCCCTTGTCAGTTTTCAGTACTACTTCCTCATCAATAGATTCCTTCTCACTTCCGAATAACTGTACAATTTTATCTTCATCAACTTTTTCCTTCTCAGCTCTAGCTTCAATTTCCTCATGAAGAATAATGTTTTGATTGTAACTCTCTTCTTTAGATGTCTTATTGACTTCCCCTTCACCCTTCTCATCATCTATAGGTGTAACAAGTTTATAAGATCCTTCTTGAGAAGTCCGGAGTGAAAATTTCTCAGAAGAACTTTCCGTTTCATGAAAGTATTCTTCTTGATTTATAAAATCGGTTGTCTTTTCAGAGCTTTGAGCTTCTTGGAATTCTTCCACAGCTTCCTTCTCAACTTCCTTCTCTTTTAATTTTTCCAGAGACATGAAATTCATTCATGGAGTCTCAGGCAATTGTTCTACCCGGATGGTTTGTGGTTCATGGATTTTTTTGGATGCAACCTTAGTGGCCTTCAAAGGAGATTGGACAATCTATGCATTAGACATCTTCTACTTCAACTTCTTTTCCTTGGATTGTTTTCTAGATCGTCAGCAACCTTTTCTTTCAAGGCCTTATCCTCAGCAGGATCCAAACCAAACTGTGGCTCCCCTTATTTTCTATTCTTCTTATCCTCCTGCCATTTTGCTACAAAATCATCTGGGTAGGCTTTCTGCTTCTTTGGTTTAAGAGGTGCGGATTGAGGTTATTTAGCTTTGGGGTTTTTATATTATGCTTATACTTCTTTCAACATCCTTTTATTTCCATCTTTCTTTGATTTATCATCTTTTTCAACATTTTTCAGAATAACTTATGCCACTTCCTCAGGTAGATCATAAAATTCTCTTGACTCCTTGGGTAATCCAATCTTCATCCTTTTTAGGGTATCATCACTGATAATCATAACTTTGCAATTTCAAGACTTGGAATAGCATGGAATCTTGAAGGATTCAAGACACCGAACTATCAGATTCGAATGTAAGGTGGGATACATGATAATCTGAGCTAATAAATTCCCATTTTTGATATTCTCAATCGTAATGAGGATATGTCTCATGAGATTGACCTTCCTTAGGTTTAATAAAAAGTCCAAGATATACATGTCACTTTTCATAAGGGTGACCTTATCACCCTTCCTCGGTACGATGAGATGTTTCACCCATAACTATAGAATCCGATTGTTGGTAGATAGATAGGAAATTTTGGCTGTCTTGACATCATTGAACCCAAGGCATTCTATAGGATTTTCCTCAACAAAACATCCCTGAACCTCTGGAAGCTTCTGTGAACAGAATTTGGCTTCACCTTTATATGAGAGGACTACATAGCTCGTATCCTTGGTGTAAGAGATTTTATATATCTTTCCAAAACTCTTGAAAGAATATTTTTCTCTACCTTCTTCTATAAAGAAGCAAACTGATTCATAGAATTTGATATGAAGATCCTGATAGACTACATCATCAGCTGCTATCTTAGAAATATCTACACTTTCCCACCCATTGAGCTTTATGATCTTGGAAATGATTGAGTCATACGTGTTGAAAAAGTTTTGGTGTACCAACCACTCCCTATATATTTTCCACTCCAGAATCGGCTTAACTATAGACATATCTTAAGAAGGAGCTTCTGCAGGAATTCAGATTGGAGCACTTATGAAGAATTTAGAACGGGCTTTTGTAGAGGGGCAGAGCTTCGAGACGCAAAATCTTGATAACTGTTGTCGGAAAAACCTTTGGAGGTCCTTTATATATGCGATGAAAGTGACCTTTCATCTTCCAAATCCAATCTAATGGTCGGGAAACCTTATGATCTTATCTAACAGTTGATATGATAGATGCAAGAAAAAATATTGTTGTATATGATCATTTTAGGTTTTTAAAAGGAAAACATTTGGATTAAGGAAACATGAATCCAAGAAATTTTAAAACCAAAAGAAACTAAGAGCAATGAAATAATGACTATGAAAATTTAAGAACAAAATCGTACCTTTCGGATTTCTAGGAAGATTATTGATAAAGGTGATATTCTTTTGGAAGAACATTGGATTCAAAAATAAACATGAATACGAAATATAACTTCACTACAAAAAATTCAAATCTGAAAATTTCTTTTAAGAAAATTGCAGGTCTGAAGATTTTCATTACGAAAATTTCTAGTCTGAAGACTTTCATTATGAAAATATTAGTTTCGAAGATTTTCATTTCAAAAACATCAGTTCCGAAGATTTTTATTACGAAATATTAAGTTCTGAAGAATTTCATTACAAATGCTTCAGTTCCGAATAATATCATTACAAAATCTTCAATTTCGGTGATTTTCATTATGAAAATTTTGAAAATCCAACTACGAATATTTTCAATATGAAAAATTTGGAAAAACCATCTATTAAAAGTCTCATAAACATTAATAACAGATGTACTCCCCCTATAAAAATGGTTTATTAATTTAAGGAGATTGGTTCAATAGAAAGTTAATGGAGCCAGATTACCTCATGGTTATCATTCATATCTTCTTTTTAATGTATTAAAATCTATTGGAAGGTAATGATTTTGTGAAAATGATAGCAAGTTGATCTTGTGTTGCAATAAATTGAATAATGATATCTCCTTTTTTTGTGTGATCCCTAAAAATGTGATGCCTAATATCTATGTGCTTTGCACAAGAGTGACGTAAACGGGTTTTTTCTTAGGGAAATGGCACTTGTGTTATCACACATAATTTGAGTCTTAATAAAACATATGCCATAGTCTATGAGTGTGTGTTGAATCCACAATACTTGAGCACAACAACTTCTAGCTGCTATATATTCAGCTTCACTAGTGGAAAGTACTACATAGTGTTTCTTCTTGCAAGACCAAGATACTAATGAATCTCTTATGAAATGACAATTTCCAGATGTACTCTTTCTATCGATTCTACCTCCACCAAAGTCAGCATCAGAATTTTTTTTTAAAATTCATTTCTAGAAGTATAAAATAGTCCTATATCCATGGTTCCCTTTATGTAGTGAAAAATTCTTTTCACTGTGTTTAAATGAGATTCTTTCGGATTGGATTGATATCTTGCACATAAGCATACTGAAAAAATTATGTATGTAAGACTACCTATCATGTAAATTAGACATCCTATCATACCACTAAAAGATGTTTGATCTACTGGTTTCCCAACTTCATCAAGATCAAGTGTGTTTTAGGTACCAATAGAAGTACTTATACTCTTAGTTTTATCATATCCATACTTTTTTAAGAAGATATTTAATATAATTATGTTGAGATATATATATTCCTTATGGTTTTTGAATAATTTGAAAACCATGGAAAAATGTTAACTCACCCATCATACTCATTTCAAACTCAGATTTCATTAGATCCGAAAAGGAATCAGTTAATGATTGCTGAGTTGAACCAAATATAATGTCATCAAGATAAATTTTAAAAATTTAAAAAAATTTCTTATCTTTATTTATAAAAAATTAGTGTATCTTCATTTCCCTTGACGTAGTTATTTTATAGAAAAAATCTGGTAAGTCTATCATACCAAGCTCGAGGGGCTTGTTTAATTCCATAAAGATCTTTGGTAAGTATTAAAAATGATAAGGATGTATTGTACCTTCAAATCCAGGAGGTTGTTCAAAAAAACATCTTCTTGAACATAACCAATAAGGAAAGCACATTTCACATCCATTTGAAAAAGCGTAAAGTTGAAGAATGTTGCAAAGGCAAGTAGAATACAAATAGATTTATGTCTGGCTATTGAAGCATAGGTTTATTCATAGTCTATTCCTTTTTATTGATTATATCCTTTAACAACTAATGTAGAATTATTTCTAAAAATGATTCCAATTTAATCAAATTTATTTTTTAAGACCTATTTTAATCTAATAACAGAAGTTTCTTTAGGTATTTCAATCAAGGTCTAGACTTTATTCCATTCAAATTCATTTAGTTCATCTTGCATGGATATTATCATATCATCATCACCTAAAGTTTCATCGGTGGTTTTTGTTTCTAATTGGGAATGGAATTATAGATGTTCTACTTTATTTCTTAATGAGATTCTAGTCCTTATATCTTGATTCAAATCACCAATGATACTATCACTGGGATGATTCTTAAGGAACAACTGATTTCTGTTTTTTAAAACATGTTCATCAATATAGGGTAGGAAATCTTCTGGGTTAAATGTTTTTGTTGTATCTTTTTGAACATTTTCCTTATTAGAATGATTTTCTATCAATGAATGATAATTAGTTTTTGGAAACACATCCAAGGATATAGGTTGGGATCGATTAAAAATAAAAGGATTTGTTTCATCAAATTTGACTGGTATTGTTTCTTCAACAGTACATGTGTTTTTATTGAAAAATCTATATATCTTAGAAGTTATGGAGTAGCCTAAGAAAATTTCTTCATTAGATTTTGGTTGGAATATATGTAGAATATATTTTTTATTCAGAATGAATACCTTGAAACAAAAAAACATATAGTAGGATAGTATATGTCTTCTACCATTCCATTACTCACAAGAAGATTTATTGATAAAAGGTCTAATCAAAACACAATTTATAGTATAACAAGTAGTACTTACAACTTCATCCCAAAATTGATTGGATGTAGAATACTCACTCATCATGGTTCTAGTTATTTCTTGATGAATTCTATTTCTTCATTCTAAAACACCATTCCGTTGAGGTGTTATTGGTACTGAGAATTTGTGAGTAATACCTTTTCTACTATAAAAATTTTCCAAATAAGAATTTTGAAATTATCCTCCATGGGAAATATGAATGGTTTTCAATTTAAGGCTTTTCTCATTTTTAACATGGGCTCTAAAACTTTTGAAATATTAGCAGGCTTTAGACTTCTTTGCTGGAAAATAGACCTGTGTAAATCTAGTGTAATAACCAACCAAGACAAACACATAATACTTTCCCCCAATTCTTCCTACTTGTGTTGGACCAAAACGATACATATGAAATAGCTATAATGAATCAGTTGTTGATACTTCTCTGACTGATTTAAAACATTATTTATGTTTCTTTCCATATTGAAAAGGGTCACAAACTTTTGAAGATTCAAATATATGCTCTGGTGGATCTGTAACTAGTCCTTTCATAAAGAGTTTTTATAAGTTCCATAGGATACATTGACCTAAACTTCTATTCCATAACCAAGAATGATCTTCCATTTCATTAAGGCAAGGTACGTCATGGCTCCTATGGTCTTCTACGTTTAGTGTGTAAACATTCTCTTGCATATTGGAAGAATGAATAAACTCTTCCACGGAATTGTGTACTAATCAGTTATCATTCCTAAAATTCATAGGGATGCCTTAATTACATAATTATCTTATGCTAATGAGGTTGTTCTTAATACCTTTAACAAATAAAACAATTGAAAACAAAGTTTTTCCAAGAAGAATGATGCTACATATACCAATAATTTCTCCCGGAGCATTATCTCTGAAAGTTACATTTCCTCCTTTCGTCTTGATAATCTTTTCAAAATATTTTCTATTACCAGTCATATACTGGGAACATCCACTATCCATGTACCAAGTATTTTTGTTGGTAATTTTCCTATATTCTTCAAAATACGAAAAACATAGATTTTCATAATCCAAACTTTCTTGGATCTAGAATTTTTAGATAAAAACAATTTTAGTATCCACATCTGTTTAAAAAATTATGATTTATAAATCCTGAGAGATTGAACTCTATTCAAGGTGTAATTTTTCATCCAATTCCCACCACATTGACATTTAGTGCAAAAAGGGTCTCTAGAAGGAACAAAATAGTTTTTTTTTGATAACCTGTTTTTGGTCAGTACAACCTACTCCATTAGAGTTTCCTAGAGGTTTAATTCTAAAATACATCTTATAAAAATTTTAATTCCTAAAGGAAAATATTGCAAAAAGCTTTTTAAGAGAAAATATTTCGGATATCTGTCCGTTGACTAAATTCTTATCCTCATGAATCATTTCCATTGATTTATATTTTTCCTCAAAAACATTTATCTTAAAAATAGAATTCTTATGATCTATAGAATGTTCTTCTTTGACGGAATTTGCTTTCTCATGGTATTTAGAATGTTTTTATAAAAGCTCATATTTATCTCTAAGATCTCTAGAATGATATGAAATATCTTTTGTAAGAATTTCTTCCCTAGTATTTGCCTTGTCTAATTTCTTGGAAATTTTACAATTTCTGGCTTCAAGTAACTTAGAAAATCAATAAACATCCTCATATAAAGGTATTTCTTCATTTTCATAGGATGAAGTATATTCATTAGAAGTACTATTTTCATAATAGTAATTATTATCAAGAGATACATTTGTTAAAGCCTGGGCAGAGCATACCTTGGCCATAAGACATGTGCTGGGGAAAGATAAAATCGTAATGAATCCCATATTCTTATGTGCTGATTAATCATATTAAGAAGATTCACTTTATGAATAATGTCCATAGCTAGCACTCTGAATATCATTAGCTTTAAGGGTTTTCTTGTTCTTTGAACAATATAGTTTCTTCCTATTATTTTCCAAATTCCATTCCTTCTTTTCGTTCTTTTCAACAAGGGATAATCAGGTCATATATGACATATTCTTTTACAATCATAACACATAACTTATCCATCATACTTATCTCTATATTCGTTCTTCTTATATTTATTTTAATGGTTCCTTTGAGCAAAAATCTTGTTCATTCTCTGAGATAGTTTAGCTAATTCATTCTCATACTTTCCTATGTCACTGGATTCTGACTGAATAATGACTTTCTATGTCATTGACCTGGTTACTCTTTCTTGGGTCTTGTCTTTCATATGTTTATAAGTGCCTGTAAAAGAAACTCCTCCATTCCCATTCTTCTTCTTGACATTTTCAGCATTTCTTTTCATTCTGGTTTCATGCTGACGAAGAGTTCGAAACAACTCATCTATGGAAATCTCAGTGACATTCCTATTCTCATCATTTGCTGTCCTCTTGGACTCCCATTAATTTGGCATGATATCTATGATCTTTTCCACAAGATCCTCATCACCCAACCATTTTTCTCTAATAGATTGTAAGCTATTCATGATAGTCATAAACCATTGAACATTTCTTATAGGTTCTCTATAAAGAAATGATAAAACTATGGTATTCACCTCTTAACATATCACTTCATTTCTCTATGACTTTAGATGTACCAAAACGTGTAACTTCATGTTTCTTGTAGATAACGTTTGCAACTTCACATGAAGATATTTTACTATAGATGTTCCTAGTCATGGAACATAACAAAATATTTCTGACTCTGAAATTTGATTGATATTATAATTTCTCCTGATTCATAATGGTTCTCGAATCCTTATCTGGAATCTTATAATCTCCAATCAGCATTAGGTAGTTATCAACTCTAGTATTGATAACAAAATACTTCATCCTATCTCTCCGGTAATCATAATCATTTCCATTGAAAACAGGAGGTATGGTAGGATTTAGGTTATAAATAGAACCAACATTTCAACATACCATCCTTAAGATAATCTTTGGCACAAAAAATTGTTAGCAGTATAAGTCTGTAAAAACGAAATAATATCCTAAGGAAGGAAGAAATATCTTTAAGAAATAATGAATCAGAATGATATGATTCTGAAAAAAAATAAATTCTGAAAAATATGAATCTAGAATTTCACTTCTGAGAATTCAATTCTGAAAATTATGAGTGGAACAAAAATTATCTTCTGAATCTAATCATGAGATTAATTTATATTGTACCAAATTCTCTAATACCAATTGTGAGATGGTATGTGAGTATGATATAGTATATAATAACAAATATAGGATGGAATATGTAAACATGAGAGTCTAAAATACAATAGCGGGTGAATTGTATAAATTAAAAATTCATTTGGAACTTCTAATGATGATTATGTTTAATATGGTTAAATAAGATAATTCACAATTCCTCTAAGTTTTATTATCTTGCATGATTATAGACGAGTGATTCAGAAAATGAAACTTAACCAAATTTTACAAATATTAAGATTCTACCTTAAAGCGGATAGAATCTAACTAAATCAGGGTACATGTGTAAGGAAGTATAAGAAAGGTATACTCTCCTCAAAAATAAAAATGCAGCAGAAAAATAGTATAAATAACAAGTAACAAGTAGTAAATCTTTTAACCCAAAGAGAAGGGTATCCAACAACCTTAGATAATGGTCCTTTGATTTATTCTTTCATGAAAGTCTATATTACCCACACCAGGGTAAGCCCTCGATATGAAGATAGGTGTTTGTCTTGTTATCCCCGCACTCCCACAACTATCAGATAGTTTTCACCTATGTCTTCCTCAATAAGGAAGTCCTCAACTTCAAGGTAGTCTGCACCTCTATCTTCCTATCCCCGAAATCCCTTTATTGTACAAACCAAAAATCGGAGTTGCATGAAGAAAAACCGAACAAGTTGTTCAGTATGGACAAAGCAGTGAAAGTCTCTCTCTAGAATTCACTTCAACAACATGTGGTCTATCGAGTCTCAGAATAGTGTTGAGATCTTTTAAAATGATATCCTATTTAAAGGAATAGCTCCAATGGTTGGCTCCCTCCTCCAATAGTCATATTTTTCCTTGAATTTCGGAGGGACCTGTACACCTGTCACTTCAAACAACGGTTAGTTGATAACTAAAATTACGATATCGTTTTATATTAAACAAGTGAAAGCATAACCAAAATCTCATATTCAGATTGTAAGTAAGTGAATGTTCGGAATGTATGTAAATGAATTCGGAGTTTATAACACAAGGATATTCAGATTCTGTTTTGTAGGAATTCAGAACCTGAATTCTATAAAATTCCGGAGTTTGAATTTCAAGGTAATTCAGAATCTGAATTCATGAAATTCGGAACTTGAACTTACAAAATTTGGAGTTGGAGTTCATGAGAATTCAGAGTCTGAAATCATAGGAGTTCGGAGTCTGAACTCGGAGTACTCTGGAGTCAGAACATAGAGATGTTCGTATACAAAATTCCTAATCATAATTTAGTGTTGAACTTCATGAATGTTCGTATCCAGAATTTGGAGTTTAACTTCATGAGAGTTCGTATCCATAATTCATTGTTGAACTTCATGAGAGTTCGTAACAAGAATTCGGAGTTGAACTTCATGATAGTTCGTATGTAGAATTCATAGTTGAACATCATGAGAGTTCGTAACCAGAATTGGGAGTTGAACTTCATGAGAGTTCGTAACCAGAATTGGAAGTTGAACTTCATGAGACTCCGTATCCAGAATTCAGTGTTGAACTTCATGATTGTTCGTAACCAGAATTCGGATTTGAACTTCATGAGAGTTCGTAACCAGAATTCGTAGTTGATCTTCATGAGAGTTCATATCCAGAATTCAGAGTTTAACTTCATGAGAGTTTATAACTAGAATTCGGAGTTGAACTTCATGAGGGTTCTTATCTAGAATTCGGATATGAACTTCATGATAGTTCGTAACCATAATTATAAATAATAAAAAGAATGCTTTATATCAGAGTATTATATGATTATGAGGATTTGGTTTCAATCTGAATTTTACTCATTTAAAATTAATGATATGAACAATGAATTCTAGGTAAGGGTAAATTTCCTTAGTTAAGGAAATTTTACTTAAGGGAGTAAAACAAGGGGTAAAAT
This sequence comes from Viscum album, assembly GCA_963277665.1. Taxonomy (NCBI): domain Eukaryota; kingdom Viridiplantae; phylum Streptophyta; class Magnoliopsida; order Santalales; family Viscaceae; genus Viscum; species Viscum album. The sequence goes on along the minus strand of OY728155.1, from coordinate 1,340,557,067 downwards.
GAGTTTTGCCTTTAAATATGGTGTTTTTGATTTTCAAAACAAGAGAAATGGTAAAGTCATAAGGTAAAACTTAATGACTCAAAAATATCCCCCTTACATGAAGGAATGTAAATGTCATAAGGAAAACATAATTGAATCAACATATACTTGTGGGAGAATTAATCAGATAGCGGTGATCATTATTTCATACCTTATGTGAGGACCTTATATTGAAATGGATACATTTTTCACTACACAATTAGGGATAGTTGATGAGGTATCATTATACAATTATGACTGTAGCTTCATCACTATTCTATCATTTCATTTATCTATTTATTATGAATATCATTCCCTTTTCATTAAGGGAAAATGGTGTTGATTTATCTCTGGATGATCCAAATGATGGGACTCTTGTAGTCGAAAATAGAGCACTCGAGTTCTCTCATGATTACATTGATGATTCTAATGAGCTGTCTAGTTCTCATGCGCCACAACACTTATCCATCTCCCACAACTGATCTAGATGCCCCATAAAAAGATATTTCTATCCACCATTAATCTTTAGATACCACTAATTGACATCCCCCTATTCCTGCATCTCCGTCATTGATTCTACCATCGTTTAATGTTGATCATACTACACATATTTCAGCAGACACATGGGATGTACTCCACTAACACATTCATTTTATCCAGATTATTACAGAGGAATAAAATCATACATTACTTCATTTAATCATTCCATTCACTGATCCATATCAATATTCCACTGCATCCCCACTACCATCCACTATATATTCTCTCCCAACACCAAATTCAATAGAACCGACATCAACCTCCATTCCTAACCCATCTACCATATTGGAATCACCCACTAATGTCATCCTCCAACCATAAATTACATATCTAGATTGCAAGGAGGTGTTTTTTATTGATCATGAATTATAGGGAATGGAATCCACTATTCTATATGAATATCAGGTTCCAACCGTAGATCTAGCATCCAGAAATTTGTCCCTAATACATATCAGGACATCCCCTCCACCTATGATGGCTGATATAGCTACCACTACCATGGAACATTTTATGATGGTCGATCAACTATTCACAACCTCCATTTCATTCATAGTTATACTGGGGAAGATATGATAACTCAATATTCGATAGGGGACATCTAATATTGATTGAAAAGGGTCTTCCTAAGATATTTCTTCTTTTATATTCATACTCATCCCCCATTGTAATATTTATTGGGTGTGTTCTTATACTCATTGTATTATGGTTTCTGTTTGTTCATTTTGTTATATAGAATGGAGGGATATTATTCATATAGGGATGGATTTATTATATTCAAATTCTAATTTTTTATTTAGCCATATTTGTTTCAAAATCATTCATCTTATATGAAATTTGATGAGCCTATTATGATAACAATTGGCCTTATCCATGAGGTCCTTCCTCGAGTGGTTGAATTAACGATACAAATTTATGAGACCAGATAATACCTATCCTTTTTTCCACCACAACCACATAAGATGTTTAGTTAAAGATTTCATTAGGTGGTAAACCCCACAATGTTCCCCCATGAGCTTGAGGATACAGAATGAGTTATTGTAATATATTCTTTGTAGTTGACCATTTATCATCATAAAAAATGTTTCTATCCAATGTCCTAAATTTTTATCAACTAAGAGTGTATTTTTCATCTAACATTTATATAGGTGACATGGATTCACATCATCATTCAACATTTTCCCCCATATAAGGAATTTTTTGATGGGGAGATTTCAATTTCCTAGGATAAATTCATAATTTTCATGAACACATTCTCATTATGTTTATTTATTTATCTCCCACATAAATTTCCTAAATTGTCCATAAATAATTTCTTTTTATTTGCGGGTGAGACATTATTGATATTTACTGTGTTTAAACATGGTTTATATAATATTTTCTTTAATATAGGAACACTATTCATTTAATGAATTCATTAACATGATCTCTCATTACAACAATTTTATGAAAACTCAATGTTTAATTAGAAAATTGGGAATGATATTTTATCCCTTCTTAGAATATTAGATTGATTCCAGAGTTCAGTAATTTACTTCAGATTATTATATCTTCAAATTTCTTTTGATCGACTTATAACTTGTTCTGATTCCCTTAATGATAGCATTATTTTTTATATTTATATTCCTAAGAGGTTTCATGGCCTATATTTTTATATTATCTTCTTAGAGTATTTGATGATAGATAATTGAGAAATGTATACCCAGAAAAAGATACATTGGAATATTATTGATTCTATTACATAATTAATACAATATTAAAATTATTGGGGAAATATTTATCAATCAATTTATTTTGAAACATGACTATATAATTGTAGTTCTTAAGATAGTTGAATCAATTACTGGCCTTATAATGATTAAGACCTATTACCATACCATTTTATCCCATCATAGACCACTAATGATATAAATTCATTATTTTCAATTTAATATGTCTGGCGGAGATAGTCATTGCATATGTAAATGGGATTTTTACTACTGAGGATATTTATGGTAATTTTTCCACTTGATAGGCCCTAAGTGACCCATGGTTTTATTGATATATAAGTAATTATTATCATGTTATATATATGTGTGTGGGTTTTGTATTAAGAAGTTAAAAATCCCCACTACAAGATATATGACTCTTATACTCGATGAAATGTGGTTTCGTGATTTTTGTGAGATCTAGCCTAGACATTGATTTTGAAAAAAAAATGAAATAAGTTACAATCATTGCTCTTTTATGACACATCCATGTATGTTCATTGGATTTTTTTGTGTAGATGCCACATTAAAGATAAGTTTCATCATATCATTATTCCTGATGATCATTTATTATAATTTAATGTTTAGCCGAATGTTTTGCTTTATTTTTATCATCATCCCCTACCCTCAGTATCATATTCATTTTAACAGTATTTTGGAAGACCCCATGACTAATATTGTGTTTGTATTAATAGAGTGGATATGTTTGAACTAATGGAAGACTATGGTTAGGAATAATAATTCAATTTACGATCATAACCCATGTTTCATTTTACCTTGTGTCCTGATAGAAAATTCACTGTGAAATAAATTTCAATTGAGTTGTAGCTTCTAAGGAACATTTGAGAAATAGAAATTAAATGTTGAAAAGTTAACAAATGAATATAATAATAATAAATGGATAATTTTATCTTCCAATGTTATTATAGAGTACTATACTGTTCAACTAACATATTTTTATATTTAATTTTTTAATCCAAATTTCATTTAAAAAATTTATTCATCTGAAATCTATGTTGGGATTCTTTTTCTTTGAGGATATGAAATTTTAGAAGTGTTTCGGAATTTGAAAAGATTAGTTAGTAAATATAAAAATAATTCATTTATTTAATATTCATCATTTTTTATTTGATAATAAATAGGTTTTTACATTTTTAGGGAAATATGAAATCAATTCTCAAAAGGGCAGAAACTATATTTTTCCAAATTTCAATCGTTGCATATCATGAAACCCATTTTCGATGTTAATTTCCCAATCACATATCACCTACAGAGCAAGGGATACTTATCTAAACCATTTAATTCTAGGAAATCCATTAGAAAAATGATATATAATATATTAATACATTATATAACATGAATTATTTTAATAATTAAACAGAAAAAGATACAAAGTGTGAAATATCAGATATTTAAGATTTTTAGGGATTTTTGTGGAATGGAATACATGACATGAATTTATATTTCACATAATTAAACCACTAATGGAAAAGTAACTTTAATCCAACACATGATGTGATATATTTACATGACATGATCTTTTCAAGCTTATTTATTTTCTACCACTATGACACTGAAAAGTAAAATGTAGAAGACCAAAGCACATTGGGTTATGATACATTTTCTTCTCCAACTTGTTCGATTATTTTTCATCTTCTTTTCATTCCAAAATTTCGGATTCATTACTATAATGAATCATTCTAAATGAATTTGGGATTCCTCATTTTAATTGAAATATTTTCCAATAAAATTTTTAGTCTCATATATAATTCATATGTACCTTTATGGTTCCATTACTCAAGTAAGTGTTGTATTTTTTATTTATATTTCATTAATCATGGATTTCATTATTCTAAATTTCATAATAAAAATTTCAAGCATGTTTTGCATTTCTATTTCATCTAATACCACAGATAGCAAGTACATGTAATTTTCTATGTTTAAGGGTCGAGAGTTTGGGTGGAGAAAACCTAATGAGTCTTTAAATAAATCCTTCATTAACCATTCCATTATAATTATATTATGGTTAATTGATCATAAAATTTCTTTTTTAATCCTTGATATAGGGAATTTAGATTTAATGGCCCTGACCTAATTGGATTTGAGAAGGAAAATCCCAATTTTTAAAGATTCTTTCTTTCCTTGATGATAAGTGCAATGTACATGGGTTATTGAATACATCTATACCAATGAGTAGTTTCAATCCTAGGTTGAACTATTTTTTTACAAAACTAATTGGTGAATTAGACAACACATTTCAACCTAAAACATAGGATTATACAAACATTGATCTTGGATTACCTTTTCCTATGTTCTAGAAATTAACCTCAAACCCTTTCTATTCTTATGTAGTAATGAATAACAATGCATTTCATAGAAAATGATACCTATAATGGTTATGCGAGGAATCCATCCATATAGTTTCAATCACTAGGTTTTTATCTTTTCTAGCTTTTCCACATGGGATCAACCCCAAGTGACTGCTATATTATGACATTGTTTCTAGTGTTGTTTGAGAATTTATAAATTTCAAATTTGATCACTCACAAAATATTTAACATGATAATATAGATGCACCATATTCATAGATAATTAATTCCGAACACATTCTTAACAAACCATTTCATTATAATGTAGAACCCTTCACTATATATCGATTTTATCACATTATAAAACTTTTAAAATGAAACAGATTTAGTTTCCAAAAAAATATTCATGATTTTCAACTTCACATCACAATTTTACCAATTCATCCTTAAACATTATTTTTTTTTAATTTTAGATTAGAATAAAAATATCTTTATGGGACATAAACAAGTAAGAATATTATTCTACTAGTACATTTCCAAACTATAATTCATTTATGAATGTTTATGTTTAAGAAGAGAATCATGATCAAAAATAGTCATTTACATACACATGAAATCATTGTTAATTACTATTTAATTTGATGAACCTCATTATAATAAAAAATAAATGAAAAATAAATATCATGAGTGATTCATAAAAAAATGAGATCCATTTAAAAAATTTATAAAAAACTACCTTCTACATTAAAGGAAAAATCACTTCTTCCAAAAAAATATCATTATCATACATTATGAAACACATATATTCCCATAATATATAATTATTTTTTATAGAATCATCATATAAGATCCATGGGACATTAAATTCATATGAAAAATATAATAACCACAAAAAATGTAAAAACATACTCGGTAAATTAAAAAATTTGTGCCTGGATAAAATAATCAATACATAATACATTGTATAGCTATATCAGGGTCACCCGTCCTTATTAATATTGTCCAAGGGGTATAAAATATGTGAAACCAAGAAAATATTTAACCTAGACCATCAAAATAATAATCACATTTTTCCTAACCCAAATGAAAAACATTTTTGGATATTGATATATATGATTCCATTAAAACACAATTTTCAATAATAAAATTTACACATCAAATGTAAGGGTTATATTTTATGAAAAAATGGATTTATATAATGGAATCCTAAAAATATCGGTAATGGATAGAGTAAAATCCAATGGAAACGTATATTTTAAAACGGGATATTAATTTTTTCCCAATTGTAATAAAAGGAATATAATTATGTGTAATTGTTTCTAAAATGATCATTTTGAAAGAAATTTAATGAATTTAAATGGATAAATATAATTACCATGGTAATTTGTTTATTCTAATAATAATAAATCTATATAAGGATTTAAAAAAATTCACATGGGGGAAAACTATTTTAGAAACAAATCACTAAAAAAATTAAATTGCGGAGCTAAGGTGATGTGTTACATATCCTGAATACAATCATTTACAATAATGATTTTTATACCTATATAATAGATATTTTTGATAATTTTTATCTTATTATTTTAAATTTTTAGGGACTCATCCCAAGAAATTCGGGATCCGATGTAATGCTACCATTACATTAGCACAAACAAGAAAATAGCATCCTAAAGGATTTAATAGTATAGTAGTCTTGCTAATTTAGATATATTTATGTTTATTTTTACTCTAAATGAATAAAAAATAACAATATAATTTTCTTCGAGGATAATAAAATTTTCTATATAGCATATCCTTTATAATCATTATTAGCACACTATAGGGATTATTGGGTAAATGAAAAATTGCAAGAGTGAGGTCAAATGGTTAGTAATGTTAGGTATAAATGAATAAATATAAATTAATTAGATTATGTCAAAATATTAAGGTGAATAACTGAGAACACAATGAATTTTAAAATATGAATTATGAAAAAACAACATGGAATATGAAATTAATGAAACAGAAGACATTTAATCCATATATTAATATTTTTGTTCATATATATAATTTTTCATAGTGAAAATACCATATACAATAAATGAAGAACAAAAATAATGGGAATTATTATTTTTTGGATGACATGTCTTGGGAAATTTAAAACCTCTATTTCCAAGGTCTATCATCTAGATAGTTTAGAACAATAGGAATAAACATTTTCAATTTTCAAAACTAATTTGTATCATGAGAACATGTCGATGAATCAACTAACTATATAATTCCCCCCCCCCCATTACTACATGACTTAATCATTCCTCATATTGATTCATTCATTTCAATTATAAAAATATCCCTTGAAAAATATCCTTATTGAATAAAGAATTCATATTTATCAATATTTCCCAAGATAATCAAATAGAAATTATAGTATACAGAGTATGAAAAAATAGTATATGGTTCATGAAAAACTAATATCCATAATAAATCATATGGATATTTAGGGGGAATTAAAAGTTAAATTATAACAGGAAATTTTTGGTTTCATATGAACTACATAAATGAATCATAGAAGTGAATTTCAAGACTATACATGGAAAAATAAACCAAAACCCATATAAAGGAATATTATTGATGGTATTAATAAAAAATATTACACGGGGAGTAAAAAATAGTATTTATTATTGATGAATTGAAATATTATAAAAATATATTCTAAAAAAATTCTTGAAGAAAATTTACATTTAATTTTAAAAAAATTGAAAATAAATTTCTTTTAAAGACAAATTTGGAAAACATTTCTTGAAAAAATATCTTTTTATCCATGAAAAGGAATATTTTTATATGTAATAGTGGATAAATATGTATAAATCATAAAAGGTGAAAATATAATACATTTTTAATGGTAAAAGTTTGGAAAAGTCCATGTTCTGAAATATAAAAATATTCCTATAAAAATTTAATAGACAACAACTATAATAATTCCTTCAATAAATAATTATGGAATGGATAAAAAGATTTTTAGAAACATTATATAAAAAATGGATTTTATAAGAAAATTGATTCTCTGTCTAAAATATAAATGATGTCAGGTGTTCTTAAATAAAATTTCCATAACATTCTGAGTACCAGTGGGTGGAAAAATAGTACTATTACATAAAAAAGGAAAGGAATTACTAAATTAGAAGAAAATGAAAATTTTTATTGAATCAATATCATATAAATTATATTAATTCAATTTGAGGAAAATAAAATATCTATTACAATGATATTTTGAAATATGTCTTTAAAATGGTCATAACGTTGAAATAATAATTAATCATTGAAATAATTATTTGTGTCCAATGTAAATCCACATTAATAATTTAAAACAAAAAAAATATATATTAAAATGTTATTTGAAAAAAATTATAATATTAATGACAACCATTAAATATTATAATGAAATTTTATGGGATCAGTTTATGAGATTCTTTACTACATGGTGACCTATAATTCAAATACCATTAGAAGAATAAATTGAAATTCAGACTCATAATACCATTAATATATAATAATTGATGATATTATATATGAAAACGGTAAATATATACACCACACAAAAAAGGTAAGTGTTGATATGAAATTAATCTCATAGAAGACAAATTGTGAGTAGAAAATCCATTTACGTGTGTTTCCTTTTGGGTGACACTATTTAACTACATGTATGATGGTTTTAGATATGTTTTTATATTTTTATAGGAACATAATTTTTTTTACAATATAACATATTAAAATCATATTATACCGTATTAATTGTATTTTAAAACTCATTCACCCTAACAAAAATTTAATTTTCCAAATCATCCACTTTTTGGTTTATAGGGACCCTAAAAATCTAAATTCAAAAAAAAACAAAGCATTCTTAAAAAAATTAAAATTTCAAACAGAGATACCAAAACATTTAAATGGACAGCTTTACACCAAAAAAAATATCTAGCCACATAACACCTTTCATGAATCAAATTTTTGGTTTTTATAAATCAATCAAACAAATTTCATGCCACCTCAGTTAGGAAAAGGAATCAATCATTCCTTATTTTAATTATTATTGGTGTTTATTACATAGTTTTTAGTACGCATTTCTGTGTAACTTTTATTCCTCTTACTTATATACATATATCACCATCACAACAATTTTATCCATGATTTAATTATAATATATATTTACTATATATGTATTAATAAAAATATGGAATATTTCAAGATAATAAATGAAATACAACATTCATAGAGCCAATATATCATACGTACACATGAACACTACTTCCATTTCTTTTGTTGTATATAAAAGAATGAAATGTAATATATATATATATATATATATTATAATTATTGTATTAGTATTTTTATATATCATATATGTTACTTAAAATAATCCTGTATACATTCCATTCAATGTGTGAACGTATCACATCACTTATGGGATGGGGTAATCTACAAGTCCACAAAAGATGTTATCGTATTTACTGAAAATGGAAATTGTCAAGGTATGTGTTGAATAAATATTATAGAAGTGATAACTCTACATAAATATCACATATTTCATATATAAATATATTTTCATTCATAATTTACATCAATTGGAGGAGGTAATGTAAAATGAACAACATCACTTTGTGACGTGGCAGTTCATCGTACCCAAAAACGGTAAGTTCATTATCTATTGGATGAAAGTTTCTGAAATTGTACCTAAAACAATTAGAATAAATACATAATAGTATATTAATGAAAATTTAGTTATAATATAATAATTTAATAATAATAGTTTAGTGGTTGAAGAAGGAAATATGCAGATTGTTATCATTGAAGAGTGATACCACATTTTTGAGTAACTCCATTTTTTATATAGAAATACTTCGTTGCATGGATTTATGAACAAAGTGAGGTTTATAAGATGAGAGGAGTTATTTTTTGTCTTATATGGGAATATTTTTTTATCAAAAGGCCTTATATTTGTGATGATGTTGGAGTGGTTAGTGTATTTTTCTTGTGGAGGAGGAGTGTCATTTATGTATAATTTTGAAATGGGAGTTCCACCAATTTTATAGCAATTTAAATTTTATCCAATAATTAAATAAATTCGACAATAAGGAGTATATGTTTGAAATATTATAGAAAATTTATGTTAGAAATTTTTCTTGGTCATTGTGGCCCTTAGGACTAAAGAGTAGTCCGTTGTTTGGCTAATTTTTCTTTTGATCACTGTATATAATTTTAATTACTTTCACAAATATTTTTCTTCAAAAAATAAGATAGAATTACTAAAATTTAGAAATAATGAATATTTAAAAAATATATTACAATATTTTCAAAACTATAAATGATTATGTTTATGAAATTAATTTAAATTTTATCATGTATATGGGACAATACACTCTATTTTTAACGTAAAAATGTTCAAAATATTTTTAATCCATTATATCCAATCTGAAAGTGAAATTAATTCAAATGAATTAAATTGAATTAATTTATTTAGTTTTTATTTAATTTTACATTTTTACCTATTAAAAAAATAATTTAAAATTATGAATAATTATGACAAAAATTAGTTTTCATTAATATTTTAGTATTTTTCTCTATTCATAAAAATGTGAAACATCACTGAAAAATACCAAAACGTTATACTAAAATAATTTTGATGTTCTTATTTTAAAAATGAAGTTTATTTTGTCATATTTAATATATAAATGATGCAATATTTATATTTAAAATATGTTATCCATAAAAATGAAGTAAATTTACCTTTAGAATAATATTACATTTTATTTGTAATGTTGGGTTGGTCCATATCTCATGACTATAAAATATATTGGATGAGGGTCAAAACATTTTATTTCTTATATTATATATATATATATATATCTCACAAGTCACTCAATACTACTCCAAATTATTTCCTTAACTACAAGGTTAAATCTAATAATATTAAATAATAATATTATAATAATATATTGTTATTCAGTAAAACGTGATCTTGTGTATAACAAAATCCATTGGGGAAAATAATTGATTTGTATAGTGCATGATAACTCATTATCACATTAATTTCATGATGTATCAAAGATTTATATTATTTTAAATAGTATATATATTTAAATGTGTCATTAAATTATATTCCATTATGTGCTTTGTGTTTTGGGTCATACATGAAATCCAATAAAAGTTACACTTTTATAATTTTTTGGGTGTTACATTCACCCCATATAAAATAAATTTCATAGTAACAATTTAACCTTCATATTGTTATTATATGATTTGGTATTTCAAAATTCCATAGTTTAAAAACATATATAATAATAGAGTTCATAATATATTATCTTAATAACATATAATGTAAAGTAGAAAGGATACATGTAATGACATATAACTAGGTCTATATATTAGAGAACATTAGTGCTAAGTGGAGATAAGAACATATAGGGAAAGTGTAAATATATATAGAGTTATTGAGGTTATCAATCAGTGAAAATGATTGATCAGTGGAAATTTGATGGCCTCAATTCCATAAACCTATTATAAATTAAAAGTCCATCGGTTCAACAAAAAATAGGAATAAGGACAAAAAAAATTGATCATTTTCCAAATGATTAATAATTGTTTTACTATATATGAATATAAGGAAATATACTTACATTATATAGTTTTAGTAACCCAATTTCATCTTTTTGTTGATCTTTCATTGATTTCTAATTCATCCATTAAATCAAGAAATGCTGATCCAGAAATTAACATTGATTCATGCCACAATTATGTAAATTTTTATAGGATCTTAAGGCCCATAAAAGAGTGAAAAGTATAAATTTTTTATCTAACTATTCACTAATGAATATATGGTTTATATCTTAATCTCTAAAATTAAATTGGGAATGTACTGGTCATCATTTATATTTATTTTTCAATATAATTAACTAAAAATAAGGAAATATTAACAAAGAAAGTTTGTAAATCATTGGGTTCTATTCAACAATTATCATCCTTCCGTCATGGGATAAAATCATGCCGAGTTTCGGGACTTCTAGGGTTTTCACCCATCATATAGGTTTTCCTTTTATGAAACCATAGTGATATGATTTCAAAAATAAATATTATATACTTCCTATAAATTTATTTATTAAATAACCTATTAACTATGGTTTTCAATAAATCCTCATTATAGAAATACCCCATACATATTATTCTAACAATGGTCCTTCCATGGTATATGGATTATCCTGGATCATTCATTTCAATTATCTATTCAAATACATCTTAATTTATTATATATAAAATTTTTAATTCCCCTAAGTGTCTATGTTGGGGGTGTCAAACCAGGTGCATTGAAATACTCAATGTCTTGTAGCCAATTACACTTGAGTTAGTCCTAACTCACCTTTTTAGAGTTTTTATCCATATGTACATATATGCAAAATCCAAATACACTTTTAGTATATAGATAAGGTTATATTTCAAATAAATCCACATAATATCTCTCTATCCGAAAAAATATGTTGTTATTATATCATTATAATAAGATTCCATTATAGGGTTACGTTCTAAAATCAATGTTTCCCAAAATCATGATCCCATGGTTGCTACCATACCTTCTCTAATACCAAGTGTAGAAACTCTAAAAAAAATTACGGATCCAGTGTCTTGCATTCATTTAATTGGAATAACATAGAAGAAGATCACATCCTAAAGGCCTGAATAAATTAATAGTCTACAATAAGATTCATAAATGGGCCTTGTATTATAAATTATTACACAAATTAAAAAATAATTTTTTCAAATATAATAGCATTATTCAATCCAGGATATCCTAACATACAATTCTTAAACACATTTCAGGTAATCCATGGGAAATAAAATATAATAATGGTAATATCGAATCTATAGAATGTTTATGTATAGTGTTGGCCTGTAGTAGACTGTTGGACCTAAATTCTAGTATTAATGGTTTTAAAAATCAAAAATCATTTAAATTCCTATTAATCAGGTCTAAACACTTCAATCATGATTATTTTTGTTTTAAGGTCTCTAATTATATTTATATATGATCACATATAAATTTGATACATTTTGATAATATTTATGTTATAAGAAAGTCCATGAAAAAATATTTTCTTGGTATAACATAATGACCCCAGCTGAAACAATGAAACACTGATAGTTCAAATGAGTCACCCACTACTAAATTGACCTACCAATGAATCGTGATACAAACACACAGATATACTGATGCAATGACTAAATGACAGTGATTTCTCCGACATACCAAAAATTTCACCAATAGTTCTACTGAACAACCACTACAAGGACTAATTGATGGAACTGACCTATTGACACATGGTGATAATGATGCATGGACTCCCCGTCAGTTAAGATGAGTCACCGACATATGAAAAGACCAACAAAATCACACACCGATGGACTGAGTAACTGATAGACGGATATACAGGAAGATGACTCACTGATAGACTATTTAAAAGTTATTTTATTCAAAATATCCTATAATGGTTATATTTTATGTATTTTAATGTGCCTAATTAATTTACTACGTTTTTGTGGACATATTAAATGAGGCTACCAAGAATCTAAGGTTTTATTTTTACCAAAGACAAGAACAGTGTCGAGAAGAAAGAATATATATTCCAAGAAGATCAAATAAAAGAAAAATTCACACAGAGACATATATACACAAGAATATAGGACAAGACCCCCATAAGAAACATATTGAATGGAAGAGCATTGAAGAAAATTTCTTTTCCTACTTATTGGAATCTAGATGACTGATTTTTCTTAAATGTTCCAACATCACTATATAATTCAACTAAAAAAATGATAATAACATTTAACCCCCAAGAAGACATAAAAATGTTCTCGTCGACACACTATTATCAGTGTCTATTTTTAGAAGAGGACTTCAATTCCAACTCTTATACCTCAAAGAGTAGAGAGATGAACAACAGAACACAAAAATCCTTCTAAACTCAATATAATTCTAATTGATCTATTGTGTGTGAATCTATATGAAAAACATACACTGTATCCTGCACTAATATGGAGGATACTAGATATCCTTAAACAACTATCTCATTACACTTGTTCACCCCTTTATGAACCATGGAAGAGGTCATGATTGACCATGTTTCTTCTGTTCCCAAATAGAACTATGGTATAGGTCTCGTAACCTGGATTGTCTGGTGTACTATTATTATTTACAATCTAGGGTTTGGAAAAAAAATATTTATCATTATATATTTCATGTTTGAAACTCATCAAAATGTAGAGAGGATTAAGCTTTTTCTTGAGACTAAACCTATTGTTTTATATATACAATGTTTTTCAATTTAGTATTTATATCTTTTAACTCATATTATAGACAAATAAATTTTACATTGATTGTTATTCATGGATAGCAGTTATAATTATTTTTCCTTATTATAGAAGTTTCAAAAGTTATCAATATCCCATATTTTCATAACTAATAATTAATCAGTTTTCTGAGAAACAATTTGAACATCCAATCTATTATAAATTTACTACATTTGATAACTAACTACATTTATTTTTAATTGGGGGAATCTTTTAAAAATTAATTAACTAATATATTTAGAGGAATATAATTCACCCCACCCCCACTCTTGAGTGACTTCATCTGACAAACCATTGGAATCAGAGGTTGTTTTAAAATTTTTGTTTTCAAAATTTTGAATATGTTTTAAAATCATATCAATTGTGATTTTAGTAGTATTTTAATGATAATTAAATTTCTTTTAGTTCTAAATTATATTTCATGAAATTCCGATTTCTTCATTATGGATAATAGAATCAAATTTTTTGCTACTAAGAGAAATCCATTCTTAAATGAAATATATTATGTTCAATGAAGAATTAAAAGGAAAATGCACCTAGAAAGTATTGCCTTTGAGATTTGGTCTTCAATTATAGATTAATATATGATTATATCTACTACTTGGAATACATGGGATGACTCAACTAAGGCTACCTATAACAATAATTTCAATTCAATTAATTCATTATACTATTCTTTAGGTGATGATTAGTTTTATAGAACATCTCCATGTAAAACGACCCATGAAATTTGGGACACTGTATCTATTTCACATGACGAAACCTATAGTGTTAATGAAATGAGACTTAAAAAATAAAAAATTAAATATGATAACATTAAAATGAATAACGAGAAGACTATTTCTGACAAGAATATTTGGCTTAATGAAATTTTGAATAAAATGATATCTCACGGATGAGATGCTACAACAAAGAAGCAAATCATGAGAATACTCATATGCTTACCAGATAGATGGAGATAAACTTTTGTATCAATTAGAAAATCACGTGACATCAATGTGTTGCTAGTAAAGGATTTGATATGTATTTTGATAATGTATGTGGAGGAACAAAATGTACACAAAGAAGTGGATGATGAACCTGAAAGAAAACCTATTACATTAATATCTACTCCCTCCAAGAAGAAGAACAAAGTTCTTTATGAACATGAAAGTTCATGTGATGAACAATCATTAAAAGATAGTGATTTAGAGATGGATCAAATAGCCATAAGATAGAATAAATACTATAGAATGAATAAATTATTTAAAAATCCAAACTAAAAAGGTAAGAATGATTGCATTGTCCATTGTAAAATGGATTGGAAAAAATTTGATACTTATAGTGAAATAATCTATTGAAAATGTAAGAGAAAAGAACATATAAAGGCTTAATATCCCAAGATAAAGTAAAATAATAATTCAGATGACAAGGATACAAAGTATAAAAATTTACTGAAGGCCACTTGGAGTGTTTTTAGGGAAAACTCACTTTACTCAAATTCATCTCTTGATGAAAAGGATAATAATGCAAATGTGTGTTTTATGAAAAACATATTTGAGGTAAAACTAAATTCTCCAGAACATAATTATTTTTATTCTTGGGATGATAGTGGATATGAAATTATGAAAAATAATGAAAATCATCAATATTAGAAAATACTAGAAGACACTTGTAATGAATTAAAATATAAATAACAACCATTAATGAAATATAAATTTTTGACTACAATGGTTAAATATAAATGTGTCATAGAAAAATAGAAATACTATCAACTACTTAAAGATAATAATGAACATTAATTGTCAATTGAGCAATTTAAAATGAATCTAGATAGATTAAAAAATGGAAAGAAAATCTTATTTCAAATTCTTAGTAATCAAGTAACTCTTATGTTTATTATTTTAATAGGATACGAAATTGAAAAGAGGAATATAAAAATTCTCAATTGGTATCAATATTTGGAAAATCTAATTTTATGCCCATTTTTGGAAAAAAAATTCAATAAGTTCAAGATATGAAACATTTTCTACTATTTCATGTTTTTCTAGAACAAATAATGTTTTTAGTACTTTATATTCATATTATAGGAAACCCATGAAGAAAATGTGGATACCCAAAGATCTTATTACTGATGTTATTGGACCCAAACAAATCTAGATACCATAATTGTTTCTTGTCTAATATATTTTACTTGAAAACTATTTTAAGAGATCCAATTAAAGAGAATGGTACTTGGATTGTGGATGTCCAAGATAGTTGATCGAATATTACTTATGCTTATAGAATGCGATAAATATTGATGATGATAATCTCAACTTGGTGAAAATGCTAAATAAAAAATCATTGGCATTCTCCAGATTGGGAACTCTAACTCATTTCTAATTTCTAAAGTAATTTTTTATGGATTATAATATAATCTACACAGTGTCTCCTAGTTATTGTATATTGGTTTTAATGTTAAATATGAAAATGATTCATGCAGTTTTTTTTACTCTAAAATGAAGTTTTTGTTTTATTCTCTTAGAAATGAAACTATTTATGATGTTAACATAGAATATTAAATTTCACATTTTTTTTAACTTTTTTTTTCATTTAATAATATATCGTTTCTTTTGTAGATGATATTAGGATACTACGTTATAAACACACTTAGAAATTTTACTAGAAAAGGAATAGGAAAAAATCTATCTAAACATGAGATTCCAAATGATAATTTTTGTAATCCTTGTCAATAGGGTAGACAAGATTACATAACATTTAAAAACAAGAAAGAAATTTCAACCTCTATCCCTTTTGAGCTGGTTAAAATGGACTTATTTGGATACTATAGTGTTTCAAGTCTAAGTGTGAATCAATATGTCTAAGTTCTTGTATATGAAAACTCTAGATATATGTGGACATTTTTTTGCTCAAAAAAGTGAAGCTTTCTGTAATTTCACAATGTATTCTAGGACTATAGAAAATCATTTTTTTCTTAGAATTAAAAACCTAAGAAGAGATGGTGGCTGTGAGGTTTAGAATAATGAGTTTGAATCCTTTTGCTCACAAAATGGCTATAGTCATAACTTCAATGCTCCTAGGACATCCTAACAAAGTTGATTTTTAGAAGGAAGAAATAAACCCCCCAAAAAAATTTATATAACCATGCTTAGTGAATATGACATACCTATATAATTTTGGGAAGAATCTATCAATGCAGCATGATATATAATCCATCGAGTCTTGAATTGACCTATCCTTAAGAGAAATTTCTATGATTTGTGGAACTGTAGAAAAACCAAGTCTAAATACATTAATGTTTTCAAATATAATGTCTATATTTTTAACACTATGGATAATCTAGAAATATTTTCCTCCAAGCGTGGTGAATTATTTTTCCTAGGTTATTCAATTTCTAGTAAATCTTATATAGTGTTCTATAATAGAACCAAATTTGTGGAATAATTTGTACATGTCATGTTCAATGAGACAAATCCACATGAGTAAAAAACCTATTTAGATTATATTGAGGATGATATTTCAATATTGGACATTGATACTAAATATTATGACCACCTTGTGAAAAAATTTGTCAAATTTTCTAGTTCTTGAAATTATCCAAAATCTAGTCACGACGAACCAGAACCAATTGATGAACCTTAAGTAACCAGACCTCCGTTTTCTAGACCTGTTAGAACTATAAAGAACTATAATTTATATTATATAGTTGGATATTTAGAAATAGTAATTCAGACGAGAGATTCTCTTAGAAATTATGTGGAACATCAGGATTTTCATTCACAGCATGGTCCTAGGAACAGTAATGATGATATCAATGATGATTTTTGGTTGTTGGATATCTAAGATGAGTTTAATCAGTTTGAAAGGAAAAAATTCTGGAATCTTTTAGATTGACCCAGAGACACCTTGACTATAGAAACTGAACGAGTTTTTAGGAATAATTTTGATGATGCTGGAAATATAGTAAGAAACAAAGCTTTATTGGTTGCACAAGGTTACAGTCAAGAATAAATAATTGACTATAAGGGAACCATTGAAATAGTATCTATACTTTTGGTAATGAATATCATTCATGCCTATGCATCACAACTAGATTTCAAAATATATTAAATGGATGTAAATAGTTAATCCCAAATTGGAATATAGTTGAGGATGTTTTCTGTTGAACAACCCCTTGTTTTATAAACCCTCATTTTCCAAATAATTTTCTAAAATTAACAAAAACATTATATTTTTTAATGAAAGCTCCATGTTCTTTTTATGATAGGCTCATCAATTTTCATATATCTAATAGATTTGCAAAGGGTATATATGATCATAGTCCCATTATAAAAATAATTTAGGCTGATTTTTTAGAAGTCCACATTTATGTTGATGATATTATTTTTGGATCATCTAAAAATTCTTTCTGTGTTGATTTCTCAAAGATGATGCAAACTGAATTTGAAATTATTTTAATGGGTGAACACAAATTCATTATAGGGTTTCAAATAATTCAAAATTAAGAAGGTATTGTTTTGAATCCAAGTAAATATATTAATCATATTTTAAAAATATATAGCATTGAAATCCCTAAAAGTTGTGACACTCCGATGAATACCACTTTTAAGAAGGACCTCGATTAAGATGGTAAATCTGTTGAACAAACCCTATACAGATGAATGATTATATGTTTACTAATTTTAACTAATCA
Source organism: Viscum album (assembly GCA_963277665.1). Taxonomy (NCBI): domain Eukaryota; kingdom Viridiplantae; phylum Streptophyta; class Magnoliopsida; order Santalales; family Viscaceae; genus Viscum; species Viscum album. Next base: position 1,340,538,408 of record OY728155.1, on the reverse strand, counting down.
TATCCAAATATTATATTTATTGTGTGGTTGTGTGAACGTTTTCTAAAAATCCCAAAAAGATTTTCATCTTATGGATATTAAAAAAATTCAACTATCTCAAACATACTAAAAACCTAGGATTGTTCTATCATAGAGGAAATGCTTTTGATTTATTAATTATTTAGATAATGATTTTGGTGGCTATAAGTTTGATAGAAAACGATCCTCAATAAGATGTCAATTTTTGGACAGGTCTCTAGTTTTATGTTGTAGTAAGAAACCAAATTCTATTGCATTATCTACTACTAAAGAAAAATACATTACTTATGGTAATTGTTATGGTCATATTTTGTGGATGAAACACACATTAATAGATTAGGGATAAAAATTTTGACATCTCCTTATAAATTTTGATAACAAAAGTGCTATTAATATTTCTATGAACCAAGTCTAACATTTTTTGAAAAAACACATTGATGTATGGATTCGCCTATTGAGAGACCATTATCAAAAATATGATATAACATTAGAGATCATTGGTATTGAACATCAGCTTGATAAAAATTTCTCTAATAAATTTAACAATGAAATAATCAACTACATCACACATGATATAGGAATGATCAATCTATTGGACCTTATATTTATATTAATTTGATTTTTTTTTTGTTAATTTTCTATAACGACACTGAAAAAATGATATATATAGTTTCATGCCAACACTGATAGTACGAAGCTGACAATGTCATGCCGACATAGATAATTTTTTCACACCGACACTATGTCATGCTGACACAGTTGAAATGCCGACACTGATGCCTTTTCATGAAAATAATATATAATGCCGACATCAATTCCTTGTCAATACGACACTATTTTTTGATGTAAAATATTTCATGATGAAACTGATGAATCTATGATTTTATCTGTTTAATTTTATTACAAAAACAACTCTATTTCATTAATTTTGTTAAATGTGGATAACTATTTCCAGATTTTTTTGATTTCAAAATCCCTAAATGATACAAATATTAGTCGATCTACTCTACTCATTCATACAAACACTCACCTAGAAATTTCTCTCCCTACCCCTGACCATTCACCTTTCAACCTTCTAATTGAAAAACTGCAATTTCATGTGTGATATGATCTATTGATGGTGGAAACACTAATGAAACTAAGAATAGAAAGTGGAAGTGAGAAAATCGTTTGGACTTGTTAATCTTGCCTTGGAGAACTGAGTAGAAACTACAGAAACATTAGTTCTTGCCAAATGATTTGTTGGAAATAAAGGATTTTCTTCTCAAGGAGCTACAAAATAGGGTATTTCTTGAGTGGTTATCAGATAATGAAATAATCTTCCATCCATAGAAAGTTCTTTAATTTTATATGAATATGGAGTTCCTGCCAAAAGGAAGTAACATTGCTTGGATAATTTCTATATTATGAAAGAATGATAATTTCATTATAATCAGAAAAATAGATTGAATGACTTAAATTCATTCATGATGGTGTGTTGGATGATTATCAAGGTTCCTATCCTCCTAAGGGTGATATTTTCTGCATTGAGACAACTCTGAAGGAACATACTAATAATGATGTTCACTAGAGACCCAATGTTATAGAGTTAATTGGAGAATGTATAATTTTAGTCATGTTTGTTCAGCACCATATATATCATAGGAAAGTGGGGTTTTTGACCTCTAAATTATCGACATATCTATATGGTTTATCTGTTGAGAAAAGGGTTAATGTAAATCAATGTAGATAACTTATTGGGTTCATGTATGAAATGATCAAATCTTCTTGAAACCCCAATTACCTATTTTATCCAAGGATATTCTCATCTATGTTATAAGAGAATATTTGTGATATTTATGGATAAGAAGTTGTTTCTGAGTGCATTGGGATCTGCCTTCGTAATGCGATCTATAAAAGCATGAACATCAACTAAAACCCATAGAAGAAATCATGGGTTGGAGAATAATATAATAATTATCATATGTTTAATCTATTGTACTATAAAAATAGGCCTAAGAGTATGGATGATCACAGTCTTGGACAAGATGAATAATTTTCATACTCTTCTGAAGAAGAAGTAGAGCATACCACACCTGTTAGAGATCACGAGTTACCTATCGATAATAGGAGCAATCCAAACACCATTGAATCTGACAAAGGTTTTTATTTTTGAACAATTAGTCCTCCACTTGCCTTACCCTATGATGATACAACAGATTAAGATAGTGGAGATGAGGAGATATAAGTCTCAAGTAGTGTGGGAAATGTATGTAGATCCACTGGCTTTGAAGAAGAAGTAGAAGTAAGTGAAGATAATGAGAGTGGAAGTGTTAGTGAAGAGGAAGAAGGTAAATAAAATGATGATAGAAATGGAAATTAAGAGTATGTCTCTCTAAATGATGATGATAAAAGTAGTGAAATTTATAATGACCATATTAAGGATGATCAATGTAAATATTTTTAAATTGTTAGAGATGTGGATTAGGCACAGTTGGAAGAACCTATTAATGTTATTGTTGATGTAAGAAAAAATTATGATGCTTCGGATGAAGTGGATGTTTAGGAAATTTATGTACCTTAGCTAGTATATGAAAGACGAAGACTAATATTGAAGGTTTGAAATTAGCGAGGAGAGATCTGATTGAGTGAGTTAAACAAGAGAAGGTAGATCAATCTAATGAAGATAATAAACATGGAAGAGTTTGACATCACACTATAACTCCTTTGGATGCTGATGTACCGATTGAATGAGAGGTAATATTGGGTCTGTCGCACTAGGTTTAGATTCTGATGACATAGATGGTTATGTTTTTGTACCTATTGCAAGATAATTAGTGGTTTAGACCCTTCATACTGACTATATTAGTAAAGAAGATTTTTAAAATATTAATGTAGTGGCTTGATCAGATGTAAGTATATCAGTTCAATATCATTTGGTTCATGAGATTCAAACATACATAAGAGAAAAAACTGTGCTGAGTGATTAATTAAACACTCTCATATCTGTAATAGCACAAATGATGTGTTTTGGGATAACAGTTTTTGATCTATATCTGAAATTGGGTATAAGTGAGTCTGATGAAGCTAATGTTTCAATGAAAATGATATAGGATAATTTATCCAAATTAATAACAACTTTTTAGAAAATAGTTTCAAGTAATGCCATGTTGAGAAAAGAAATGACTGAGCTCCCATATGTAAAAAATAATTTTTCCTCATAGTAAAAATGTCATTAGAGTCGATTCATAGAGCATTGAAGACTCATACCTCATCTCATACTGATATTACTTCTACCTCTGGTCAGAATTCACATACATTGAACATTGAGGCAGTTCGATGTGTTGTTAAGGAAGATCTTCATGCTCTCTTTAATGCTTCTTTTTTGGTCAACCTTGAAATGATTGTGAAAAAAGAGATCATGCTCATGATTTTTTAGACTAAAACATCAGTTCAGAGATTGAAAATTCCCAAATAACAGAAGAGGTGGAATACTATTTCAAAAATATCATTAACGTGCATTAGAAAACAAGTATGTTTAAGTATTTGGTAGAGAAACTATCTTTTTCTTTTAGTGACTAGAGGTATTACAGTTCAAGTAAAAAAGTTGAAAGACTTCACCCCACCTTTGGAAAATGTCATGGAGAAGAAATATGATTTCGAGAATGCAGTGAAGTATGGTGTTGAAATCAATGATGATTCCGTCAAGCTGAAAAAGTTGTACCTTCATGTAAAAATTGAAGTTATTTGGTGCCTGTTGTTGAACCACATGGACCTATTAGATCATTTCCTCCCCCTCAGATGTTAGTTTCTCTAATATTGACTCAGATTTTCCATTTATCTAAGAACAAATTCAACCTTCTGTGTTGTCACAAGACAAACCCATCCTTGTCCCAAATGCTCTAGGAGTAGTTATCATACCGCCTCTGAAAATATTCTCAGAGCCTCAATCTTCTTGTCCACCACCTAATGGAGCATATATTTATCCCTCTGAGAAAGGTAATAAAAAAATAATCTTGGTCCGTATAGTGGATCAGTCTTTGATAGGGTTGTTTGGTTGAATTTTTTTATTTTTTAATAATGATTTTTATCAAATTTCACATTATTGATTAATGAAATTTGGTTTTTTTCATCTATTTATTTTTTGTCTATTATTCGATTATACTTTTTATTTTCTTTCTTATACTCCATAGGGGTAACATAGTTTTATCTTCCATTTCACTTTTTGATAATCCCAAAAGTGGTAGAATAGTACGACATTATCATTATTTACTTTACCTATGAAATCACTCTTAGATATTTTATTTTTCATTGATAACATTACTATATATTTTACCTCTGAGTTTATCTATATATTATCACTATTTATTTATAATGGGAGATAATAAATAGAATTATTTTATTCCACATCAAATGATTTCCCAAAAAATTCCTTGATTTGTGTTCATAAAAAAAGAGGTAGATTTTTGGAAAATAGGAGACTACTGGCCACCCACTCTAGTATTAATTGTTTTAATAATCATAAATCATTTCAATTCCTATTAATCATGTCTAAAAATTTCAATCATGATTATTTGAGTTTAAATGTATGAAATTATGTTTATCTATGATCACATATAAATTTGATACATTTTGAAAATATTTATGTCGTAAGACAGAAAATGTGAAAATAATTTCTGTATATCAGACTAACCCCATCAGAAAGAATGAGATGTTGATAGTTCAAATAAGTCACTGACATCTCAATCGACATACCAACAAATAGTGATACTAAAGCATGGAGATACTGATGCAATGAATCACTGAAACTGCAATCGACACACTCACAGACTAACTATCTCACCAATAGTGCAATTGACATATTAATGAAAGAACTCTCCATTAGTTTAGTTGAGTCTCCGACACATTGAATGTCTGACAGAATGACACATAGATGGAATGATTTGTAGAAAATAGGAGATACTAACTCAGGAAAAATCAATATAATATTTTAAATATTTTTTATTTAATTTTTTTTCTAACAACCATATTTTGATTATTTTTAATGAATATAATATGTTTAATACATTTTGCAGACATATTAAATGAGGCTCTCAGAAATATGTGGTAAAATTTTTAACTAAAACATGCTCATTTTTGTGCTGTAATAATATATATACAGAGAATATAACACGAATGAAAAAATTACATGCAAACATGCATATACAAGAAGATAATATAAGAACACCACAAGAGACATTCTGAAAGGAAGAACACAAAAATACCTCATCATTCATTTTTTCTGTGAACCAAAGAACAGTTTTTCAACAATGTTCAATCATCTCTACAATATCCAACTAATCGAAGAAGATGAAAATTTCACCATCTAGGATGATAGATCATAGTTATACTTGACACTTTTTTTGTCTTTTTCTAGAGGAGGACATCAGCTTCAAAACTGATACATCAAAAAGTCTGGAGCTGAATAAAATAACACACAAAGTCTTTTAAACACTATCTAATTCTTATTGTTATGTTGTTTACCTTTTAATTACACTATCAAGTAGTGTGTGCATATATCTGTAAAAGACACACTATCTCATGAACTAAACTAGTGGATACTATATATCCTCAACCATATGTCTCTTTAAACTTGTTCATCCCACAATGAACTGTAGAAAAGGACTTCTATGACCAGGTTATTTTTGTTCCCATATAGTACTTTTATAAAGGTCTTTTGACCTAGACAGTCTGGTGTACTTTTGTTAACCCCAATCCGGGGTTTGGATAAAAATATTTATCTTCATATATTGAATGGTGGAAGGAGATCACCAATTGGAGTGGAATATGTATATTCATGATACTAAGCCTCTTGTTTTATATCTGCTGTGTTTTTCAATTTAGAATTTCTATATTTTAACTCACATTTCTAATAACTAAATTTTAAATTGATATTTAGTCTTTGATAGTAGTTATGACTATGTCTCAATATTATAGTAGTTTCAAAAGTTGTATCAATATCACATATTAATATTGATGATAAATAGTAAATCATCTAAACAACTATTTTAAAATCCATGCTATTATAATTTTACTAATTTGGTTAACTGACTAGTTTTATTCTAAATAGGTGTAATATTTTAGATAAAAAAATTAACATAATTTTTTATAGGAACTCAATTCACCCTCCCCCCTTAGTTTCCTACTGCAACCAAAATGTAGCATAATAAATAATTATTCTATGTGAATTAATCAACGTGGAATGGTGAATAACCAAGAACACATGACTTTTAAACAACTAGATAAGGAATAATCAATATGTCAAGGTGAAAAATTGAAACATGTTATATTTAATAAATAAATTAATATTTTTGTGCATCCATATAATTAATCATAGTTAAAATATCATGGATATTATATTTTTTTCTAAATTAATGCTATACATAATTATTGGACGTTATATATAATGAATAAGAAATCCACTACTTTCATGAACTATTCATGCGGATGTTTAGAACTACCAGTATAATCATGTTTAATATATAAAATTAATTTGTTTCATGAGAACCATTCGATGAATCAAGGGGATATTTAATGTCTAGGCACCACCCATAACTTCATTCCCAAATAATTCCTCATATACAGTAATCAATTAAAATAATTACAATATACCTTATCAGATTTAAATATTGGATAATGAATTAGGATTTATAAATATTACCAATGATAATAAAATAACTATCAAATTAAAAATTTTATATAAAAATGGAATATGGTTTAGGAAATAATAATATACATAAAAAATGATATAGATAAGTTTGGTAAATTCCACATTAAATTATCATTAGAAATTGAATATTCAAAGGGGACTACAACAATAAATCAATGAAGTTAATGTAAATAAAATAGTTGGCCAAATCAATCAATAACCATTGATAGGAATATTTAGGATTGTTTCATAATAAAATATACCATTTGAAGAAAATATAATGTTTTTTTCATTAATTAATGAAAATACTATAAAAATATCTATTCAAAACATTTTTTTGGTATGATATTCTTTTTTATTTTGAAAAAAAACATTTAAATTGATTTCTCTGGAAAATTAATTATGCAATCATTTTAATTAAAAATTATCAATTTAATCATTAAAATAATGATTTATAAAAATTATGGGGGATAAATTTATTGATGTCATACAAGATAAAATGAATTTTTTTTTCATGATAAAAGGATAAAAAATTATTGGTTTGGAAATAGATAAGAAGATTAATTTGAAAAAATTTATTGAAGATAAAAATGTTAAAAATATATATTAATAAATTAAATTGGAAATGTGAAAAAAAAAATTAAAACATTTTTAGAAAAACATGCTTTTTAGAAGAAAGTGGGTTCTCCAATGAAGAGAGAAATTAATTTTGGTCTTCATAATACAATATTATAAATATAATTGAGTACCAATGTGAGGAAAAATGATACTATTACATGAAATATTCACTAATAGCTAGTGGAGACTAAAATACAATCATTTATTGAATAATAATAATAATAATAAATCCCATAATGGAATTTGAATAATAATAAATATTAATTCGAATGACATTGTGAGATAAACCCTTAAAATTGTTATAATATTGAATTGATAATTAACTAATGAATATATTACGTGTTTTAAATTTAAATCAATATAAATCTAGTATAAATAAAATAATTAACAGTAAATTTTTTTACACATAAAATATTCGAATATTAATTATAGTGAGGAAGCATTATAACCCATTGAAAAAGAATAAGGTTATAAAATTCATTACCACTTGGTAAATTTTAATTCAAATCCACTTAGAATAAATTATTAAAATTGATACTCACAATAGTAGGAAAATAAAATAATTCATTATATAATATATCAAAATGGGAAGTATATATAAGAAAAATGAGGTATGTGCTTAATATTTCATTTTTCTCAAAGATGTGCAAAGTGAGATCAAAATCCACTACCGTGTGTTTCCTTTCCAATTAAAATACATTAACATATATTATAATTGTTTTCACCATGTTCATAAATTATATAATAACCATAATTATATTTATAATAACATATATTAACTTATTGTAATATCTTATTTCTTGTTTTTTAATAATGGTTCTTTATTTTCACTTTTTTGGGTTTTAATTTCCTAGTCTTTGGAGTATGTTTTAACATGTTACTTGTTTTTTAAGTTACTGAGATCATGATCTAATCATATCAAATATGTTAACCATTATTTAATTATTTTATATTTATATTATATATGAATTTATAATAATCCATAATAATTGGAGATAATAAATGTAATGTAACCTTTAGGGAGATAGTAAGTTGTACTTATACATAAATGCTACTTCAATTTCTTTTATCCTATTTAAAATAATGAAAAGTATAGGACATATATTTATATAATAATTTCCAAGATATATTTATTTCATTTATATCATATGTTTTAATTAAAATAATCCTTTATACATTCCATGTATTTTGTGAACGTATCACATCACTTTGAGAAGGCGGTAGTCCACACGTTCATAGATGTTTTTATCATATTTACAGATGATTGAAATATTTAAGGTATGTGTTGTATAAATGTAAAATAAGTATGATGAAAAAATTAATATCACATATATCATATATAAATATTTTTTTCATCAGAATTCCCAGTCATGAGAGGTGGTAAATGAGAACGAACGACATCGATGTATGAGGCGGTAGTTCATCGTACCCACAAGTGGTAAGTTCGTGAAACATTTTATTGATGTGTGTATATGTTTTGGTATAAAACTTATAAAAACAACATAGAAGTATATTTATGATACTGATTTTATTATATAATAATGTAATAATATTATTTTATTTGGTGGATAAAGAAATAAAGTGATTGTGATCATTGAATAATGTTACCCCGTTTTCAGGTTATACATCTTTGTTTAAAATGAACAAAATACTTGGAAGGATATATAAAAAAATGGTGTATTCTAGGATTATGGTATGGATTTTGGGAGATTATTTGGGATGATTTTACATGATAAAAATGGATTTAGAGGTCTTAATATTTATAATGGGTGAGTCCTTTATTTTAATATTGGAGAGGTTTCATTCGTGAAAATTTTTAAAATACAATTCCAACCACATTATTCCAATGTATAGTAGCTCAAATAAGAAACCCAGTTTGATAACATGTAGTTTGGTTTTAATATATTTCCTTAAAATCTATTTTTGACACGTTTTTAGGTCATTTTGGCAATTATGTTTATGGTTTACTCCATTATTATGCTAATTTTTCTCTTAACCGTTGTAATGAATTTTTTCGAATTTCACTGACATTTTTGGTCAAAAACTATGTTTTACTTATCAGAAATTATAAATTATAAATATTATAAATACAAAATAAATGTTTTTAAATTATAATCACATAATTGGAAGAATTTATTTTAAATTTATTCATTTAGATAGGATGACAAAGCAGGTCTTTAAAGTAAAAATGTACAAATTTTTTATACGACATGATATCTAATTTTATTTTGAAATAGATTCCAATGACCAAAATTAGATTAATTTCGGATAAATTTATATAATTTTTATTGAAATACAACTAAAAATACAATTTATAATTATAAATAAATTAGAATGAAAAACGTTTTCAAATAAAAATTTGGAATTTTTAACTATTTATAAAAAAATCAAACATCACAAAAAACACAAAAAAATTACCCTAACATAATTTTTACTTTTTACTTTAAAAAATTAAGTTTATTTTTACATATAAAGAATTAAAATTTAACAAAATTTATATTTAAAAAATGATCTTTATAGATGGTGGTAAAATTTCCATAACAAAAATATAGGTTTTTGTGTTTCATATAGGGTTTTCTCTGATCTTATAACTATAAAATATATTGGATGAATGTAAAAAAAATTATTGGATATAAAATATATATATATATATATTCTTCATTATTTAGTTAATACTATTCATAATGGCTAATTTACCTGCTAGGTTAAGTCTTATTATAATAAATAATAATATTTTTAACATATATTGTTCTTCGATAAAACCCATTCATGCACATAATGAAATCCATTGAAGAAAATATTTTTTGTGTGTGAAGGTAAATAAATCAGTGCCACATTTTTTGAATGATATGTCCTAGTTTTATTCTATTTTTAACAGTAAATATATTATAATTTCTTGAAATGTTATATAACCTTATTTTTTTGGTGTTCTGTATTATAAATACTATCAAATAAAAGATACACTTTTAGAATTTTTAGGTGTCACAAATTTTTTATTATTCTATTTATTTAAATTATTTCCATGTAATATTTTATTACAAAATCTATAATTTTCAAATTTCATGTTTAGGGAATATCCATCATATATATCTAAAATGACTTTTCAGATTGACTATGGTCAAATGTATCGCATTATACCACTTCAAGAAAAATAATCTTCTTATAATTATAAATTATATAAATAAATTATAATCTTAGAACAAACCATATATAGTGGTTAAGGAAATTAATTTTCTTATATTATGTAGATGGTATTCTGTACGTACTCATAAGTAAGATTTCAATTTTACAAAAAAAATGTAACTCAATGATGGTAAGTATGTTTTTTAATTTATATAATGATGATAAGGTCATTAATATCCTATTATATTTTTATATAAAAGAATTTATACAATCAATGTGAGGTTTTATGAAAAATAAAATACATCAATTCGCGATACCGTCATCCACACATAAACTATAATGATGTATTTTGTCATTAGTGAATAAGTAAAAGAAAAATGGATTTACCATATTCATAATAAAATAATATAATATGGAAGATACTTATGTTATTATTTCATATTGGTTGAAGAATAATTTATGCACATATAATAAACAATAATAGGAAAATTTACACTTAATAATTATAGATATTTTTTGGATAACCTTTTTTTGGTTATACAAAAAATATTTATAATATGTTATTTTGAATAAAAAATTAATCCTAGGTTGTGGGGATTATTGTTAATACTATATTTAAAAATATATTGGTTGTTCTAATAGTATTAATGTGTGGATAAGAGAGGTGGCATGTTTCCATTTATATGTAGCGGAGTGGAAAAAATTAAATGTATTCAAAATATTTAAATGAAATTAATATATTATTAGGGGAATGTATCCCAAAAGAATAAATTTAGAGGGTAAGGTGATATGGGTTAAAATTAATTTATCCAATAGTAAATAATGTTAAATTTTGTGGTCTTATCCCTATGTTTAAATCTAGGATATGTTAATTTATCATTTTTCTATAGAGAAGCATTTTATAGTGAAATTTCCTTTCATAATGTCCAAATTTAATGTTTCTATCAGTTACTAATTTAAATTATTTTTATCAATAAATAGAATCCATATTATTAGTTTATATTTCAATAAGAATCATTATTTAATTTTAAATAATCACACAAAAGGTAATTAAAACCCATTTATTAAAATAGGACATTTTTTCCCAATATTAACTCAAACCAATATCAGGTATAAAAATGATTTCAATATAATTTATTTTTTTATTATAATTAAATGAGACATGTGTAACATTAAGAAAAAATTAAATTTATGTAGGTACATATCAATTACATAATTTAATGAATATAAATGATTGTTTTAAAAAATGGGTATTTATTAAATATTCATTGACAAATCATTATTTCAGAAAAATCACACAAAACTACCATAAGAAAAAATCATGTTGATTTCAAAAATGTGTATTAATTTTGTAATATACAATTTCATAAAATTTTATAGAATTATTATAAAATTCAAACACAATATTAAATAAAGAAATATATTTTATTAAAATATATTTCTGAAGCATAAGATGACGTTACCAAAAATCGTGTACACATTTATTATGAATTAGTCAATAAATGATCCCTATTGAAGACATTTATAAATAATTTTCATAACATGGATTCTCATAATATATACTCCCAGTTTAACTGGTATATAAAAACACTCACATAATAATAATTTTTCTTGTATCACAAATCCTTAAATATCACTATTGTGTATACTACATGCTAGAGAGTATATTAAATAATGAAAAGAAATACTATAATATTATGAAATCTCACTCTACCTCTATATGTTATTTCTCCCCCAAAATTATATATCATTCGTGATATATAAGGGGTTAAAAAATTCTATTTATATGGAGCTAAAACATTTTATGATTAAACGAAAAACAATTTTTAATATTATATTATTACCTATTTTGAAAACAATCAGTGTAATAATTTAATTAGAACATCCTTATTAATATATTGAATTGGAAATATGATGGTAATATAGAGTAACACATAACATGGGTTCAACATAAATAGAATATTATCAGGTAGTGATAACATAGACTTCTAGAGAAGATACATTTATTATATAATGTTTTACTCTTTTTGAAAATATATGAGACCATAATTTCATCATAAATGAATGTAAATGGATAATATTTGTATTTAAATAACATTTTTTGTTGTCATGATGGACTATTTTTTCATCAATATCAGGAAAAAAATAATGTTTACTAATATGATTTCCTTTAATTTCATAATAAATATTTCATCATTTGGTTATTGTTGAAAAATTTTCAAATCTATCAAGTATCTCACTCCATGAAATGAATATTAAATATGACTTTATCATGGTTAAATTACTACAAAGTTTTTTTAATATATCACATGGTCTCCATAATGATAATATGTTATTAGTCTTGTCTATAAACAATAAGAAAAACCAATTTTTTATCACAATATCTGATTATATACAACTCAAGGAAATATTAAATTAGTGTTAAATTAATAAAAATAACACCCACAGTTAAACTTTATATATTCATTAAATAACATACCCTAAAATTATTGAAAATATTGTTAACCATGTTCAAAACCTAATACTTAGAGGGATTTGATTATATATTTTTCCGAGATAAAATTATATTTTATCTAAGAAAATATTAGCCACTCCTAATGTAACATACCCCAAAAACGTATATTACATAATAATATAACCTATAATATATGAAAATCATTTCAACAATTATCCTAATTTAAAATATATCCAAAATTGTATTATAAATAAATCTAAATGAAAATTCAACCATTATTCCTATGAGGATATCACCTTAGTCACAATTATTTTCATTTACCTTATTCTCATAATGTTCCCAAAATAATAAATTTCATAAAAAATCATGTTAAAATATTATTCAACAAATAAAATTTAAATATCATGGTTTCAATATGATAAATCATATTTTCCTAGAATGGAAATAAATTATTCTAATTAACCATAATTTTCTCGACATAAATTGTTATATTATACTTAAAGGTTTCCAATACCAATCAACATATGTCCTAAATAATGAAATCATTCTTCCTTAGATAACTATTCAGGAAAATAGATATTAATAGTATGGGTTATATATATTGTAGAAATCTATTAAAACTCAATAAATGTCTACTTGGTACTCATATAATATAAAACATCAATAATAATATTATTTCTTATAAAAATATGACCATCCCATATTTAACACTACAAAATATATTTGGAATCCCTATATATAGAAAACAAAATCCTTAAAAAATTTCATTATCCATTAACCTAGATTTGGCATGTTATTCAATAATTCTTCATTCAATCCATTGAAAATAAAAATCACATCAGAAGAAGAATTAATATAAAAAAATACTCTAAAATATTACCCATAACTATTATTTTTCACACTTAGTTTCCTCATCATCAATGTTTATGAATTAGAAATTGGTAAAAATTTATCTCCAAAGTCCTACTATTGAAATTTTTGAGATTTCCCCTCAAAAATGTAATTTTATATTTACTATACACTCTACATTTAATGTATTCATTTGATACCCTGGGAAAAAAATATTCACCTTTGGGTTTTTAACTAAGATCTTCATTTTTTCTTGTCACATTAATACTAAATTTTATCATATACACATTAAAATATATTCTTATTACATTATGATATTTACCTTTTTTCTTATTCCATTATTCTTGGCACAAGTGATGATATATATTTTTAACATCATGATAATTATCACCCAATATTTCTTGGAACTCTATTTTCCATTATTTAGTATTATAGGAAAGTCACATAGGTTTAAATATTAATTAAGAAATTCTGGTATCTATATATATAATATTTAATTCATGGGGTTACAATTACATTAAACACACACACACAACACAAATAATGTCCTGAAAGTAGGGTTATATCCTCCCAAGGATTAACCTACCAAACTAGCCACTTTATTACATTATATATATATCTTTCCAAAGGCCCTGTGGGCATGATGGTAGTTACATGACCCATAGTCCCAAATGTTTTTGCCCATGGTCCATTCTATGAATAGAACTTCTATCGTACACCAAATAATATAGTACCAACTATAGTACCCACCACTACTACAGTGCCGACCTTTTCTACAGTTCTTGTAGCTGCTATAATTCCAATCACTACTACATTACTTTTACAGTACATGTGCTCTATGGGATTTGAACCCCACAACCTTCAATTTACAATTCCTATTTGGAAAATAAAAACCATAGTATTTTACACTTTATATCCTATTCTATTTGGTTTCTCTATCAAAAAAACCATCTAAATACCCTAAAAACACTCGTTATTTTTTCCATATTTACTAAATCCATTTATTAGAAAATGTTAGCATGAGTATAACAAATTAAATAATAATAAAAAATATTATTGATGAAGATAAGCACTATGATTTTTTTTATCAATCATGTCCTCTATATAAATCTTTCAATTCATAATAACGTAAAACACAATCTATATAATAATATATTTTGATGTTATAGAAGAATTTTATCTTTTGATCAAATAATATCAAAATTTCAATTGTTATATAAACCCTTTATATGATACATACTACAAGGGCATAGTCATTATTCAACACATAATGTATTTTTTTAAACAATAATTCATTTTCTAGAATTCTCATAGAACTATTAAAGTGGAAAGTTTTAAAGAATTATTTCATAACTCTAACATAAAAAACCCATACATTACAATTTGTAAACATCAAATAATTTACCATTTTATAGATAATATTAATTTTAAAATGATGCAATGATTATTTTTCTGAAAAATCATCATGTGTTTCAGTTTTTTCCCTCATTATTCATAATCCTCTTTAAACAGTGTGAATTTTTTTGATACCATGTGATTAAGAAAAAAACCCCAGGAATAGACTTTAACAAATAATAAAAGAAACTCATTATTCCAAATACAAAACATGATATCATATAAGATATTTTACCTTTAATATAAATAACCTCTTCGAAAATTTAAATTTACCTATAGACTAAATCTGAATTTATATTTAATGTTATTTATAAATCCATTTATATGAAAACATAAAAAAATTATTATCACGAGGTTTTCCCATAAAACATCAGAAAGATTGATAATTTTTTTAACATATCCTTTTCTTTAAAAGGTAATAGACATTCCATTAATAAAATACCATTATAATGAATTAAATAGACATTTAGGATAAATGGGACATTGTCTTCTTATAATAACCTATAAAAATATAATAGCATACAAATGAAATTACAACATTCTTCTCTAAAGTGAATTATCCTTATATTATGAAATGGATGTCCATATCAGGCTCATGCATCATCAATAAAAATTAAAATGACTATTACATAAATTAAACACTTCAAATAATTCATTTACATCACAAAACTCATTAAAATATAATTTATATCCAAAAAGAATAAAAATATTTAAATTAATATATCTCTTTCAATTAAATGTTTTAAAAAAATAAACAAAACAATTTTATGGTGAGTTTTTATTTAAAGAAAATTTAAACTTATAGAGGAATATAAACATAAAATAATGTTGGATGACATTACATGTTGTTGGCATCATACATGTTTAAAAAAAATTATTTTTTTAAAGTCAAAATATTCAATATAATATATGAAAAAAATATTCATTTTGAAAACCATTGAATGAAAGTAATAGTACACATAAAATTTCCTTTATAATTTAGTAATTCCAACATATATAAAAATATAATATTTTTTATGAATATGGACTTGGAAAAAATGTATATAAAAATGAGTCATTAAGACAATTAAAATGATGTTTTAAAGTAATGTGTCCCTGGACTGAAATCAAAATTATCTTGT
Source organism: Viscum album (assembly GCA_963277665.1). NCBI lineage: Eukaryota > Viridiplantae > Streptophyta > Magnoliopsida > Santalales > Viscaceae > Viscum > Viscum album. The sequence continues at coordinate 1,340,522,162 of OY728155.1, read as the reverse complement.
ACAACATATATAATTTGGAATAATAATACTAGGTTAATTATCAACATTGTTAATAAGAATTTTCAGGTTTATTATTCATTTTTTAAGTTATATATAATTTATTTTTAATTTCATAATCAATTTTATTACTGTCATATGTTCTGAGAATATTTGGCTTATATATAAAAATATACTATGGTATATTAAAATTTTTAAATCCATCAAGATTGTAGAAATTAATGAATAGTAATCATGTTATATTTATTATATTTCAACATTAATTATAAATTTAGAACCATCCAATTATAGTGGTTATGAAAAATGAATTATGTTATGTCGCGGGGACGGTATTCCATATGTAAAATTGAGAAAAAATACCATTTTTAAATGAAAATAATATTAATATGGTAGGTATAAAAATATAATTATAGAATGATGAATATAAAATATATATAATATTTTTTAAAAAAATAAAATATTAATAAAATCACTATTATGTAGAAAGGAAAAATAAAATATATTATTTTCAATGTCATAGTTCATGAATTCACACTGACAGTGTTATTATTTATCATTGTATTATAATGAAATAATTAGAATATATAGATAAAAATATTGAGTTAAATTTGTATCATATATAACATATTATTTCATTTTTATCAATCATTATTACCAATCATAATAGTCAGTGATGAAAAATGAAATACTTGGTCTCAGAATGAGATGGTCTGCATGTATACATGAACAATATAATTTATTCATTAGATATTTATAAATATGGAAGGCAGTTATATCATTAAGAAATTGAAATTAATAATTATGTAACATAATAATTTTTTTTAACACATGGTAGAGTAATGTTAAAAATATGTAGAAGAAGATATAAAATGAAAAAAGTCAGGTAACAATTATAAATATTCTTCATAGATGTTAATGTGGTTTGTTACTAATTAATTATATGAATGGTATTATGATCAAACAAGGAAATATTAGATGCTTTGAATATTTTTATTAGGGTATTTTATTACGAAATGTTCAAAATAAACAGATCAAGAAGTTTAGAGATATTCTAAATCCTTTATAACACAATTTAATTCATCATGAGGCCCCTAGGAGTTCTGTAAATAGAGGGCTAGCCTACTTTGTTGAGGAAAACTAAGAAGATGAAATATTTGGAAGTGATGGTTAATTGTATAGGGCCATCTAAAATTTCTTCTCTATTTTCATTATGTATTCTTTTTTTCTTTTTTTCCCTCTTATCCTTTCATCACTAGGATAATAGGTTTAACTCACATTGGGCCAACGTTATGTAACATATTGGGGAAGTTGTCATTGGATTGATTTATTTTTTTATTCTGGTATTCTATTAAAAAAATTTAATATCCAACTTCATATCCCTTTAAATTCCATTTTCCTGAACAATTTATAATTAAATATGAATGGAACAATATAATTATTAAACTATCAACCCAAAAGGGGAATGATCATTGTCAAATTTTTAAGGAGATGGTTTAAACATGGTATCGAGAAAAATGTGTATCTATGAAATGATAAATTATCATATCAATGGAAAATGGGATTGTCACTTCTATTAGGTGATACCATAACCATTGAATATGCCATTTATTGAATCTATTAGTATTCAAGTAAACCAATTTTCTAAAATCTAATTGCACATGAACCCTATTATTGTGATCAAATCAATAAATGATATGATATTATAATAATTTCACGTCCAAAGTTGAACCCAGAGAGATAGGGTTGAAAATAATATTAATTAGATAAATAAAACCAAAACTAATTTCAATTTTCATAAATTTCTTCTAAGATATTATGAAAATGATTTGTAAATAATATGGGATAGAAGAATATAAGATCATTATCTGATAGAAATAAATCCAATTTCAACGGATGATATGGTATGAAATAATTAATTTACATTTATGCACTCATTAGAATTGAGTTCGATTGAGTGTAATGGTCATGGTATACACCCTCCATCATATGGTATCCTTTTCTCATGGTATGGTACATTGGAATGAAAATAATGGGTAACCAAAACCCCTATTTACACACAGTGTATTTAAAACCCCATGGTCATAGAGGATGTCTAAACCGTATACCTAACATTAAACAAAGGTATTCAATCAAACATGGAAATTTTCATTCATAATGAATAACGGAAATAAACCCCACATATAATTACACTCTTAATTGTCATGAATTAAGAATCATGAGATATATCTCAATAAGGAGAAACCTCAAAATAAAACATAATTTTTTTAAAAAACCCATACATTCAATTACCTTTCATCACACATACCATGGAATAATGAAATAACCCCTTCAAGCTATCCATGATATGGTGAAAAAAAATAATTAACAAAATCCTATGAAAAGGTGGTAAAGTAATTCTCTGTAGTGGGGCACATCTATGTCATGCATATGTGTAGGCTTCTACAGTTCTATACTCCCCTAACAGAATGTCCATCAGTGTTGTTTTATATGAAACCCTATCAAATCTCTCATAAATTTGTATATATTTTCCAGATTTTTTACTATGTCATGACGTGTAGTTTTTTTAATGACATTTAGTCCTCATCAATATCAAATTTTATAAAGCAATCTATATCGTGAACTATCATAATGTGTATTTTATCCAAGACGTGCAACATATTTTCATAGAATGAAATGGAATTATGACTCAAAATGGTGATTTCTACTTATCAAATTTAAATCATAAAATATAAATGAATTATATGATGTGTAAGTGTCCTACCCTTGTTTCAATGCTCTAATGCATCATTAAAAATCAATTGTTGCGTCGGGAGGGAAACTCGTGGTGTGAAGTCTCTTTTTTCACTAACATATGAACTCATTTGGTTTATTTCCCAATTATCTATTTATTTAGGGTATAAAACATAAATAAAATATGTTAGTATAAGAATTTGAAATATTAATCAATTAAATAAAAAAAATCCATTTATTAAAACAACAAAATAAACATGCATGGAATACAAATATCTATTATCCTATATATGAACTCATACATGTCCTCAATGATGGAATCTAAACATAATAAAAAGGATTTTGAACATACCATAAATTAAATTAAAATTTTATAAAACAAATTTTTAAAATTAAAAACTAAATATTCATGCATCTCATAAATAAATTATTCAACACCACATATTTTAATCAAAAAAATAAACCTTGTATTTTATTTTTCGCCTTTCAAATAAGAAATCTAACTCATTCATAAATTTTCAATTATCAATCAAATATTAATATGAATTCCATATGTAATTTACCTAACCGGAATTCTCTCACTCAACATTTATATAAAAATGTAAATACATGTCATCACATACATCAAAAACATGATACTGGCGATAGGCTTGAAAGGAATCTATCATCATCATCATGTAATGATATAGATCATAATTATTATTGAGGGCATCACCATTAATGTCCAAATGACTCTAAATATTCAGTTTAGGTAGGTTAATTAGTTATATCAAATAATGCTCATAAAGGATTTTTGAATATATATAATATACGATTACATCAAAATATAGTCTCAATATAAACATCAATCTACATTTTTTAATTCTATCTTCAACTTAAAAAATTACAATGTAGGTCTATGATACATATATGCACAAAAATTTTATCATCCTATCTTAATTACTTAAAATACTTTTTCCTTTTTTGAAAATTTTTGGTGGGAATATTTTTACATCCACCAAATTACCAAATACGATCGAAATATTATTATTCTAGAAAATTGTGATTTTTAATTCCCCCAAAATGCAACCCAATGTTTTCATTTTATTGAAATTTTTTTCTTACAATAATTGAATAATTTCAGGGACTCTGCGCATATAATAATAAACAATTCCCATAGAAACATATCCATAATGAATTATATCATGTTACACCTAAGAAAATTTATCCCCTAAACGTTTTCATTAAATTGTCATACAAAATATTTATTGTTATGTTGGAATAGATCATATATTCATGTAATATGAATCATTTCCTCTCAAATAATTTTATGTATTCTATGGGATTAAAATATAGTAATACAAGGTGGTTCTCAGGAAAAGGAATAATAAATAATAATGCCTTAATAATTTTAAATGTAACAATAGGAAGTAACATCCTTGATATGATGAAAATAATGATCAATTGGAAAACCTGACTATTTTTTTGTAGACATGTACTATATAAAGGATGTGAAATATTTGTCTTAATGGATTTATAGGTAATGATATGAAATGTTATGATAAACACTTATGTCAATTTATATGAATAATTAAATTATAGAATGAAAATATAAAAAATATAAGACAAATCTCAGAAAAGATAAATTTACAAGAATTAGCACGCTCCCCAAAATTAGGATTTTTCAAATACTAATCCATATTATTTTATATAATAATTATTTATCCCTTTTTTATCATTCAAAATAATTAAAAAATTAATATTATTTTCATGGAATGATAATTGTTATAGGTAGTTTGTGACTCTTAGTTTTGTTGATTAAATCAAGATTCCATTGTGAGAATGAAATTTTTAGTTAAATATCTAAAACCATTCCAATGTGGGGAATACAGAAATGACTTCTAAATTCAATTTCTTAATCACCATTAAAATTGATTCTTCGAGTTATTTTTTTTGGGTAATGCCTGCAGCAGATTGATGATGTGTAATTATTACTCAACATCCATTCTTCAGTCTCCGTGACTTGAATAGTGTTTATGACATGAAATAGTCATACAACATCCTCTCATCCCACCTCATGTTTCTTCTATTTTCTATTATGGACATGAAAATTTACTGATAAATATTTGAAAGTATATACCATCATTAAAACAATGAAAAATGATATTGGAATTGAAATTAAATACTAATGTAATATTAAATACTAATAATTAAATAAATGTATATTCCCAAAATGTGATGAAAATCAGTTTTCCTCTTAGAAGATGCTCTTTTTTATTGACCATTTATATTGACCATATAACTATTAGAATATTATAGTATGGTATCTAACTATCCCATTTTTTCCTAATGATGACTTTGAAATATTCCTAATGTAGATTGATTTTTCCTCAATGTAATTAGCATGAAAATAGGTGGTGATGACCATATTCTAGATAGAATGAATACCAAAAACATGATATAAACATCTATCGAGAATCCAAAAAATTATTCTTCATCAAATATTATCTACATATGTTGAGTTTCTTCATTTATTTCCTTGGGTTACAAATATAGATTTTAAATATCTTCTATTTTAGGAACTTATTTTTATTCCTCTATGTGGTCATAAAAAGGTGCTACTGGTTCTTCTTATCCATATTTTAAATTTTGTTTCTGTTAGAGTTTATCAAGGAATCTTGGTAGCATCTCAAATTTCGTGGTATCTTCATAATTATAATATTCTTCAGAACCTAAAAAATTAGATAATTATTTTTAGTATCCATGTGGGCATTAAAATTGGTATTTACCTCTTTTTTAATGTTCATAATTATTTTCTCAAGATGAACCTCTCAAAAAATTTTCTCTAGTATATGGAATGATGTAAATTCATTTATTTGGTACAGAAGTGGAATATCATTGGATTTGTTTTTTATTATGTTATTTTCGTTGAATATTCTCTCCATATCATCTAGATATATAGAGATACTCTCCTCGGTAGTAATCATACCCTCTATTCCATCCATCACACAAAAAATACCCAGTGCAGTAAAGAGTAATAAATCTGTAAATAAAATAACTGCACATAATTTTTAAAAGAAAAAAAACATTTAATCAAGGGTTTTATAAATTATTAAACTAATAAATTATCCACTGTAGTCCCTGGAAATTTTTCTAGCCTCATCACATAGATTTAACCTTGGTAAACATGATTTACCCATTTTCCATGGTGATTTGTTTTTAAAAATTTATTATTAATAAATTTTAAAATTGAAATTAACCTTAATACTAAATATGGGAATTATTGTTATAAAAATATGACAAATTTTTTCAAATACAGTTTCTATATGTGTTTGATATTATTGTTGATGGAATGTGAAAAACTAAATGAAAAAATTATTGTATACAATTTGAATTTTAATTAAAAAACTAATTCCAAATTATAATATAATATTTTATTATTTAAAATTAAATAGATTATATATAATTAAATTATGCATATGTTAATATATTATCAAATTAAAAACATAATTGGAATTTTATATAATGTTATTTAATGTAATTAAATGATAGTTACAGAAATCATATTTTTTTACTCGTAGTCTGAATGTCCATTATTTTGGAAATATAAATCAAAATCACCATACGATGATCATAACATGATGATTATACAAATTATTATCATTTACAGAAATAAAATTTCTAATTATTGAATAAATTAATTGTAATTTTCTTGAAGAAAATTAAATGATACCCATTGTTGAAGAAAATGTGTTTTTGAAGCCTAAAATGCCTTCAATGAAAATTGGTACTTATATATTTTTATTAAATAAATACATTAAAACTATTTAAAACCCTTATTATTAATGTTCATTATGATATAATTACAAATACTAACTCCCAATATAGCATCATGGTTATAATGTTCACATAATAATATTACTAGGTTATATTTCTAGTCTTTTAATCATTTGAGTTGCGTATACTACATACTAAAAAATATTTTAAAAATAGAAATTAATTTCTAATGGAATGGGTTGTAACACACATTATACAATTTTAAATCCATGATCCATTGAAAAAAATTTATAATACTATATAAGGGTAAGCTTCCCATGTTTTGGAAAGGTAATATGTAAGCTTATTATAATATGAAAAATATCTGAATAAAGTTAACAAGAATTTTCCAAATGTTTTCCTAAGGATCAATGAAAATTAAATATTATAAAAAATATTTATGACTATGTAGTGGTTATTTAATATACCTTTTAATTTAAAATCATTATCAATACAAATGTTAGACTAAAATTATATAAGTTTCTTATAGATATCATGTAATCATCATAATCCTAATAAAAAACATTCCATATAATTGTAATTCAAAATCCGACTATTTAATTGTAATAAGAAAATTATATTTTCTTTGTAATGTTGAACTTATATTTGTGAAAAGGTTATCAAATATATTAAAATATATTTAATGTTAAAATGTATTTTCTTCTTATTGTATAATATTAATGCCAAACATGAGTATTGGTAAAAATATATATAGATCTTGCGTAATGGTAAAAAACAAAGAAAATATATATTTAAATATAATACAGTAGAAATAAAAGTAAAAATAAATAGAATAAATAATTAATAAAAAATTATTTAATGGACTATAAAAAAGGGATAAAATGTTATATTATTAAATAATAATAAAACAGAAAATTCACAATTATTATTTTATTCTACATGAAATGAATTCTCCAAACATTGATAGATCATGTATTAATTTTTTTTATTGTGAATTATTATTATCTAATATAATATTTGGTAAAAAATAATAATTTTAACTGAAATCATTATTAGTATTTATAATTATTAAAATGGAAATAAATATTGTCGATCAAGTAGCCACTCAATAATCAAACATTTCATGAAAAATAAAATGTTGAACTGTAATTTCAAAAATATCTCCCCCATATGGAAATTAGAAAAAATATAGAAATATTTGAAATATATAATCAGAAATACATTATCCACATTTATTAAATATAATGTCAAATATAAAAATCAAATTTAATCCCCATTTCTAAATGGAAAATGTAACATGAATAAAAGAGTTCAATAATGAATCTAAAAGAATAATAAATATATAATACTAATCAAATTTATTCATATATAATTTTAAATCCTATAAATATTAAAAAAACATTCATACATCAAAAATTAAAATATCATGTTATCAATTGTTATTCATATATACTATAAAAAATGTAATTCTTTTTTAAAATTCTTTATCTCCACAAAAATTCATGGTGTAAAATATTTTATCTAATATATGAAAAATTTAGAAATTGAAAAGAAATCATTTTTTATGAAAAAAATCAAGATCATACAATAAGAAATAAAAATTCGTGAATATAAAATATAAATATTGATGTTATATAATATATTCATAATCTTTTATCATTTAATATAGATTATGATGGAAGTGTTGCATATTTATCTGTTAAAACAATAATATATAAACTACATAAATTTATAGATGATTTATATTTGTAATTTATTTTGAATCTCAAAAATCCCAAAAATAATCCATAATAGAAATGATTAAAATCAATTAGTTTCATTAAAAAATATAAATATGGTACAACTCATGTTTTCACTAAATGTTCAAGATATGGTTATTAAATTAAAGTTCAACATTCTTATGAAAAATATTCACATTTACAAAATACAATATAGTGAAACATGATATAATATATAAAATAGATGAAAATTTGTAAGTTAAAATGTTGTATCTCGACCAAAATAATTTATAATATAACAGTTATGTTCCATTAAAATGTAAAAATTAGCATGTTGATAATGATATGCTACAATATACACTAAAATATATTAATTATAAATAACAGAAATCAATATAATTTGTTTATGAAATCATATTTATGCAATATGAAAACCACAGGTGAATCAATTTAAACTTTTAATATAAATTTTTTGAATCGGGTATATATAAACTATTCATATTAATTATAATTATAAAAAATGATTTTCATACATTCTTGAAGTTGTTTTATTGGAAATATATAAATGGAAGTGGTTTTTTCTATAATAGGCTCGTGTAGATATAAATTTTAATTGAGGCATAATTTATTAACTTTTAAATAAATTTTCACATTAAATAGTATCATGGTCAAACAACTTACAAAAGAAATTATTATGAATAAAACATTTATGTTACTCATATATTCAATAATTTTTAAAATAAAATACCCATTTAAAATTTCATATTTATTGCATAGATAAAAAATTTAGAAAATATTTCATTCTTAAAATATATTTAAAACTGTATTTCTTAATATTCAGGAAAAATTATAAATTAAAAAAATATTTTTATCCACCTCAACTATTGAATTCTAAAAAATTATAAGGTGGAATAATAATATATATATATATATATTAAATTTAACCCTTCATTATTTTTTTATTTTTCAAATAAGAATGGAATTTTGATATGAATTCAAATTTCAATTGGTATAATATTTTTAATAAGCCTCTTCTAAAAAATCGTTTTAGAAGAATTTCGTTCCAGGAAACATGTTATATGATATTATAATATTTTCCATCAATTTTAATGTAACCAACTAATAATTACATTCTAGTAAAGAATAATTTAATGATTTCATATCTATTCACTGTATATAATAATACTTTTTTATATTCATATTAGTATCCCACATTATAAATATTATATTATTCCTTATTTCCATCCAAAAACAAAAACACAATCCATTATCCCAAAGGATAAAAAGATATACAATCTAACAAAAATGTGATTCTAAATAATATTTATAAATACCATTTTTAGTTAACATGGATAAAAATATAATTAAATGAATGATGTGCATACAACTAATAAATTAGTTACATTGGTATCTAGAATAGTTTTTGTGCAGTGAGATTAGAATAAGTACCTTTATAAACCCAGTCTTTTGATGGCTTATAAATATTAACATTGAAATAGTATTTTTAAAATAAATCTTTTTTATGAAAAATATAATGATATAAATTAAAATTAAAACAAAATTAATAATGACCAAATGGGAAACATTTAATGAAATTAATATATGAAATAACTTTTTATTTTCCCTTAAAAACATTATTTTTGAACATGGTTGGAATATAATTTTTATTTAAAAAACACTTTATATATTGTTTTTTTGATGAAATAATATTCTCAAACATTTATATTATTTTAAAAAATGTGGATAAATTTTGTTTCTAGAATTCAATTTGTTCTTTTATGTTTCCATTTTTATTTTTGAGCAGACAAAAAAGAATCAAAAACAATTATGTTAAAACTATACATTATATTTTTTATATTTTAATTTTCATACATGAGTTTTCTGCAATCTACATTCAGATTGACATTTTAAAATCACCATTATTTCATTTAAAAGTTAAATTATTTTTTTAATGAACATTATGAAACATTTATATGATTTATAAAATTATTTCATTCATTTATAAAATATTATCTTGATATAAATTCAACATTTCCTTCAGGTCATTAAAATTTTAAATTTCATAAATAATTAAGGAATCAGAATCAGATATTGAATTGATTTTTTATTACATAATCACCATTAAATTATTAATTAAAATCATTCTAACATATGAGGATAAATAACATGAATTAAAAAATAAGGAGTTGAAAATGTTATCGTATGTGATTTTTATATAAAATCATGATTAGTAATGTCTTATTAATTTTTGAATTAATCAATTTTATTAATACTTTCTTAATCACTCCATTTATCAATTTTTCACTTTTCATTTCATTGGATCATTAATTGAATTTTGGCATCATACACTAAGGCTTAATGTGCTCATTATTCTATCAACCAAATCATATATTATTTTATTGATCTAAATTTAGACGTGCATTACCATTATTTACTATCAATTAGGTGACACCCCGGGTAAATAAAGAGCATGACATTTTCATATCTATCCATATTTTTGAATAAAATATTAATGTTAATTTAAAAGAAACACTATCCTCGATGACGTACCCAATACGCAACAACGATTTTCTTGGAAATCTTACGTTGCACTCTAATAATAAAATAATATTATTTTAAATGGTAGTTAACACCTAGCCATTTTAATTGCGGGAATGAACAGAACTAACTACAAAATTATTATATATGTTTGTAAAATATTTTTACTTTTATCTATTAAATGTTAGAGGCTTAAAATGTGAATGAAGCCAATTTTAATCGTAAATATTCTAATATTCTTTAAAAGGTCGATTAACTGCCTTTTGATGGTGAAACATTTTTAAATCAACTTTTTGACAATTTTTAATTTATATTGGAAAAAAATAAAATACTTCTTTATAATCGGGACATCAAAATTTACTTTGTTTAAGTTTTTGTTATTTTTATGATAAAGATCATTTTTAGTGAAAATGTGGTATTTTAATTCAAAACCTCCTTTTAATCTGATTTATTTATTTGGATATATTATATTTTTAATTAGGAATAAAGTTTATTTAGAATATAAGTTTTTCCATTTACTCCAATGGTGGTCATTGAAATTAATTTCAATTTGAAATTGGACTTTAACTAGTGTCAATCTTTTGATATATTTTGTTTCTTAAAAACACGCTATTTTTTTTGACAACGGGAATTATTTATTAAATTTATTAATGCAACTTATATGTTTTTAATTTTTTAAAATAGACATATTTTTTGAATTCGGAATATCAAATACAGTTTAGGGTGAATTTTTGGTATTTTTCTAAAAAACTTCAAATTTTTATGAATAGTGAAACCACTAAGTGCTAGTTAAAAAAACTGATTTTCGTTTAAATGAAAATTTACCACCTCTGGGATTTTATTTTAAAAAATATAACATAAATGGTTGTCATTAGGTTCTAAAATGTGGTTCAATGGGATAAAAATAATTTATTGGTGAATAGTAACATTTATGTTTTATTAATCACGATTAATGGTAATTAGTGTAATTTAATGTAAAGATAATGTTATAAAAATATGAAATGACCTTGACACATGTCATACCCTTATTGGATGAGTCATGGCCGACCAAGAAAATCCATGGGTAAACTTGGGAACCCCATGGAGCCACCTGGGTAAGAAAATGACATGAATAACTTTTTATTTAATGTTAAAATAAAAATGTCACAAACATGTATTGTTTTACTAAAACAGTTTTTACATGGGGTTATACAGGTCATATTTTTTACAATAAATATTAATTGGAAAGATAAAACTATTTTATACATCATAGTATTTTTTTAATAATTTTTAGACATTAAATAAATTAATTTATTTATGACAACATGATGATGCAGTGATTAGCTCATTAATTAACGATTTAAATAAAATGAAAAGATAATGTAAAATATAAGACATAAACTTGTCAAAAACCTATTTTATGGGTGTATTTAGAACCCTTTTCCCCTTATACTCTAAATATATAATTTTGGGACAATTAATATCCAAAAACCATTTTATAATTAAGTAACTTTTCAAGACTTTTCAAGAGTTCCCCTCCTCCCTCTTATAAAAGGCCCCCACCTCTACCACCATACCCACATCTCTCAAGCCTTTGGATCGACCAAAATCTGCTCATATTAACTCTCCACATCTTTATCTTTATCCTAAAAGTCTTACCTTTGGTATAAATCTCTTCAAGAAACCCTTTTGGTTCAGACCAAGAGGAGTTACCCGATTTAAAGGTAATGTTCTCTCTTATGTTCTTTTGTTTTATTTTTCTTCTCCAACCCCTTAAAATTTTTTTATTACTTTATTTTGTAATTAAAACAGTATATTAAATATTATAGGATTTTTTTATGATAAGTATTCGAGCTACACTTACACACACCTCCATCTAATGGTTAAATAACATATTGTTCCTGTGGATGGTGAATTAATGCCTCACGAAACGATGATTCTTCTATCTTCTCCTAACACCTCTCATGGTGGCCATTATGATGAAACTATATTTTTTTCTGATATATATTATATTTATTTTCTCTATATGCTTATGTATTTTACATTTAAAACACACCTTTATGCTTTTCATGATGTACAAATGCGATAATTTCATTTGAGGAAGTGTGGACTACCGCCCCTCAACTGATGTGACTCGTTCATGCAATACATGGAATGTAAAAAGAATGAAATTAATGAACTTATGTGACCTATATAAAATATATATTATACTGGAATTATTATATATATATATCTCATTTAGTTTTAATTCTATTAAATATAATATAGAAATGAAAGTAGCGTTCATGTGTACGTACGACTTGCCATCTCCAGGAACGGTGCATTTAATTTCTTACCTTTAAATGTTATGTAATATTATAAATGAAAGTATATACGTAATATATATGATATATATGTTATCTACATCATGAATATAATTCATGATATCATGGATATTTTACCACATGAACAACATGCAATTATAAGAAGTTTATTTTTTGACTCACGTGCCAATGATCGACAAAACGACCGTTATAAACTTAAATAATTACATAAGGTTTATAAAATGGTAATAAGTGATATAAAATGAGAAATTAACTTGAAAAATGTTCTTAAGAAATTATAAGTTAACTCTAGTTTATTATTAAGGAATATAAAGAAATGAACAAGACAAGTCGGTCTTGAGGTAAGGGATCCTACCTCTCTCTTTCTTTTTAAGTACTCTCTTTTATGTCATTTCTTTTCAGATAAAATTTATTATGTTTGGGGATATTATTTTATATTCCTCATACTGTACTTTTTATGTTCATCTTATGAGAGACCCTATTTGATCTCATAAATCCATTTTTGGATGTTTTAAGTGGCGTCGTCAGGATACCGAGTTTTCATAAGGGATTTTTCATCTCACTTTTATTCCCATGAGATTTATACTACATTTTCCACAATTTAAATTGAGTGGTGTATGTACATCCCATTATTATACTCTCTGTGTAATAAAATTTCATTTATGGGTATTTACATTATCATTCTATTAATCTTCTTTCATGGGGTGTACGTTTCAAAAGTTACCCATCTCAGTAAGGGACCCTTTCACCCTCCACTTTTTAAAATACTTCTTTTGTTATGTCTTTTAATTTACATCTTATTATGTTGGGATATGTTCTTATATATCCTTATTGATATAAATCTTATGTCCCAGTGATGAGATATTATTTTCTTTCTCATCAACTCTTTTTCTGAATTTTAAAGTGACGTCGTTGGGCTATCAAATTTTTGTAAGGGAACTTCTTAACCTAATTTCATTCCTTTTGGTTGAACCTCTTATTCTTGATTATGTTGTACTATGAATATGTGTGGATGAACTCTGATTGTTTTACACTTAATATCCTCTTATATTGGGTGTATTTATATTTTTCACACATAATTATATAATTGATTTATCCTTAATTTAAGGATACTGACTCTGTAAGGGACTTCGTCTCAATCTCCCTTAATTGAGGCATATTATGTTCCAATAAAAGAAATTCTATTATATGCTGTATAAAACCCCTTTAACTTCTACTTTTATTCAAAAGGAATCTTTTCTATAAGAAATGTTTTAATAAATGACAAAAAGTATGTTTCTTTTTAACGTATTCGGTGACAACGACCTTTCCTCCTCCGTGAGTATTATTTGATCATTGGATTCCACAAAAAGCCGTAATATTTTTAAAAGTAAATAAATACCATATACTATTTTATGTATTTGGGTATTGAAAATGGTTTTGATATTGGATTTGTTATTTTAATATATTTAGGTGATATATTTTGATTGAAATGTGTAAATGTTTTCTTTCCTTTATAATTGTTTTATGTGTTATGATTTTATAATTGTACGTGGACATTTGACGAGTGGTTACATGATAAACCATATGAGGGGTGGTGCCGTGAATACCAGGATGGGTGGTTACATTATAAACTCCAATGCATTGGGTATGGAAGTCGGTCGTATGGCTATTCCATATAGTGAAATGTATGGAAGTTGACCGTATGGTTATTCCATTTATATATGTTTATGTCCAATGTTTCCTATATATATTATGTGTTCTTTATATGGGGTTTATGGTAATATTTTGGTTACAAAAGGGTAAGTAATGATCTTTTATTCAGGAAATAGTATTTAATACTTCATAAAGTTGAAAAGTATTACTTTGATAAAGTATTCATGGTTTATATGTTGTTTTGAAAAACTAACATTTTCCCTTCTCTGTGTATCCTTTACTGAAATTTTTATGCTCATCCCATGTTTTTGAAATGTTTTCCACATGACTTAAAGACGAATAGGGTCACGAATGAGATCAATTAAAGGCATTCTATCTAAAACATGGAACTAGACGTGTTTCTTTTTAAGAGTTTTTATTTTATGGAAACATAGTAGAAGTGTCTACATTGTAATGTTTTGAGATGTAATAGTCAGGTCCTAATTCTCTAAAACTCTAAACCTGAAAAAATCCTCTATTTGAATTAATCATTTAATTCTATATTATGTATTGTTTAATGGTAGGGTCCTTATAGTTTTTATCAGAGGTTAGTTTAGATAACTTTAGAGGTTTGGGTATTCTTTAAGCATAAGTGACATTACCATAATGGTTAGGATTTCAGAAAGAGTCATAGTTTTAGATAAAGTGAATGAGATTATGATAAAATGAATTATTATATCATAGTACTATATGATGATTCTAATGATATAATCACATTGACCTTTTTGGTTTTAGTAAATGTATTGATCTAGCAGGCACCAAGGTGACAGTGCATGTGAAGAAAACTGTGACGGTTTATTGAAAGAACTACTGAATTATATGGGAGCTGCAATGATGAACTCTTGTGGTTCTTCTCAACGAAATATCAAGAGTCATGATTAACCACTTGAACCTTGGTGAGTTCTTTAATTCATCATGTACGATATGACCAAATAGATGTGGATGTTCAAGTAATATTTATAAAGGTAACCATTATGGTTTATATGATCCTTACTTTTGAGGTAATTATGGGTTACTATATGTTATGATAGAAAATGAAAGGCATGAGATAAACTTGAAGTTAAATTATGTTATGGTTATTTTGGATGAATTTATCTCTTTTTGGGGAATGTTTTGAGAATTATATAGTTTTTAAAAAAGGAAAACACACAGACTGTGTGACAACCCGTCACGTATGACAAAGCTATGGGAATCGAACTCACAACCAAAGTGTGACTGGTATTTTTCGCCTACCACTGGACTGTGTGAAGTACCATGTTTGTATGACAAATTATTTTTAGTAATATGATCTTATGAATCAGGAATAAGTTTATTTTGGGTTATCTATGGAAATTATTTTCCTATCATGGAGGATATGAGATAAAGTTAGTTAATTTTCAATTTGATAATTTAAGAGTAACTGATGTTATTTAGAGATAAATGTTAATTTTTACCTAAGAAGACTACATGATTAAAAAATTTAAATATTTGGGTTTCAATCTTAGTTTAGTTAACATTGATGAATTTTATGGACAAATTTTTTATCGAATGGTCTTTGTTGAACTTTGGGTTTTGTGAGACAAATTTTGGTGATTATGAATAAATTTTCTTTTTTATAAAGGTTTATCCTTTTGTGGATTATCTGATCTTGTTCTAACAATTTTGGTTTTGGATAGGGTCTAAAGACATTTGAAATATATAGTTCTCTATTTTGGATTAGGTGATTATTTAGAAGAATATTATTGTGCTCTTAATGTGAACTAGTCATCCTAAATACTCTTCGTTTAGAGGAAAAATGAGTTTGTGTAAGAAATCTAGTAAAAGTTGAAATTCAACATGATAAGTAAGTATGTTTCATTATTTTATAGTTAAACACATAAATAAATTCCACAATTAAAAGTAAATTAAAACAAAAATGTTGTCTATTATTTTTTCCTACTGGGGAATCAAATACGATTTAACCCATCACAAGTTTCTGATTTTCTGGTGGTTAACTTTCTCCTAAACATGTTCTCTATCACTCTCCATTATTGAATGACTGTTTTTTTTTCTTCCATATCCATGTTTTCCTAAATCGAATCCTAATATGGGTTAACTCAGGTGACCATTGTACATCTCTTTCTTTATTTAAAAGTGACAGTTTAATAGACTATTTTTATGATGTGGGGATTTCAATGAAGTTTCCAAGCCCAATTTTAAAATTGTGAGGACGCAATTCCCTAAAGGAGGGAAGGATGTAACAACCCAGGTAAATAAAGAGTATAAATTTTTCATATCTATCCAATTTTTTGAATAAAATGTCAATATTAGTTTAAAGGAAACACTATGCTCGATGGCGTACCCAATACACAACAACGAGTTTCTTTGAAATCTTACATTGCACTCTAATAATAAAATAATATTATTTTAAATGGTAGTTAACGACTAACCATTGTAATTGCGAGAATGAAAATAAATAACTACAAAATGATTATATATGTTTGTCATATATTTTTACTTTTATCCAATAAATGTTATAGGCTTAAAATGCGAATGAATCCAATTTTAAGCGTAAATATTCTAATATACTTTGAAAGGTCGATTAACACCCTTTTGATGGTGACCCATTTTTAAATCCACTTTTGAAAATTTTATATCTTATATTGGACCAAATAAAATCCTTCTTTAGAATCGGGACATCAAAATTAACTTTGTTTAAATTTTTGTTATTTTTCTGATAAAGATCATTTTTAGTGAAAATGTTGTATTTTAATTCAAAACCTCCCTTTAATATGATTTATTTATATGGATATATTATATTTTTAATTGGTATTAATGTTTATATAGAATATATTTTTACCATTTAATACAATGGTGGCCGTTGGAATTAATTTCACTTTGAAATTGGGCTTAAACTAGTGTCAATCTTTTGATATATTTTGTTTCTTAAAAACAATCTATTTTTTTTGACAACATGAATTAATTATTAAATTGATTAATGAAACTTATATGTTTTGAATTAATAAAAATAGAAATCTTTTTTGAATTTGGAATATTAAATATAGCTTCGGGTGAATTTTTTGAATTTTTCTGAAAAAACATCAATTTTTTGATGAATAGTGAAACTGCTAAGTGGTAGTTAAAAAAACAGATTTTTCATTTAAATGAAATTTTACCACCACTGTGATTTTATTTTCAGAAATCCGACATTCACGGTTGTCATTAGGATGTAAAATTTTGTTTAATTGGATTAAAATAATTTTTTGGCGAATAGTAACTTTTATGTTTTATTAATCACGATTAAAGATAATTAGTGTAATTTAATGTAACGATAATGTTATAATAATATGAAATGACCATGACACATGTCATGTAATTATTTTATGAGTCATGGCTGAACAAGACAATCCATGTGTCAACTTGGGGACCCCATTGATCCACTTGGATAAGAAAATTACATTAATAACTTTTTATTTAAAGTTAAAATAAAAATGTCACAAACATGTATTGTTTTACTAAAAAAATTTACATGGGGTTATACAAGTCATATTTTTTACTATAAATATTCACTAGAAATATAAAATGATTTCCTACATCATAGTATTTTTTTTATAATCTGTAGACATTAAATAAATTAATTTATTTATGAAACCATGATGATGTAGTGATTACCTCATTAATGCACGATTTAAATAAAATAAAAAGATAATGTAAAATCTAAGACAAACACTTGTAAAACACCTATAGGATGGGTGTATTTAGAACCCTTATCACCTTATAATCAAAATATATAATTTTGGGACCTTTAATATCCGAAAATAATTTTATAATAAAATAACTTTTCAAGACTTTTCGAGAGTGCCCCTCCTCCCTCTTATAAAAGGCCCCCACCTCTACCCCCTTACCCACACCACTAAAGCCTTTGGCTCGACCAAAATCTGTTCATTTTATCTCTCAAAATCCCTCTCTTCATCCTAGAAGCCTTACCTTATGCAGAAAGATCTTCAAGAAACACTTTTGTTTTAAATCAAGAAGAGTTACCCGATTTAAAGGTAATGTTCTACCTTATATTCTTTTGTTTTATTTTTCTTCTCCAACCCCCTTAAATCTTTTTATTACTTTATTTTGTAAGTAAAATAGTATATTCATTATACTAGGATGTTTTTATGACAAATATTCTAGCTAAACTTACACACACCTACGTTTAATGGTTAAAGAACATATTGTTTCTGTGGATTGCGAATTACTGCCTCACGAAACGATGACTTTTCTATCTTTTCCTACCACCTCTCATGGTGTCCATTATGATGACACTATATTTATTTATGATATATATTATATTTATTTCCGCTCTATTCTTCTGTATTTTACATTTAAAACACACTTTTATGCTTTTCATGTTGTGCAAATGCGATAATTTAATTTGAGGATGTGTGGACTACCACCCCCTCAAGTGATGTGACTCGTTCATGCAATACATGGAATGTATAAAGAATAAAATTAATTAAATTATGTGACCTATATAACATATATATTATACTGGAATTATAATATATATATATATCTCATTTAGTTTTAATTCTATTAAATATGAAATAGTTATGAAAGTAGCGTTCATGCGTACGTACTGCGTACCATCTCCATGAATGGTGCATTTCATTTCTTACCATTAAATGTTATGAAATATTATAAATGAAAATATATACATGATATATATAATATAAATGATATCTACATCATGATTATAATTCTGGATATAATGGATATTTTGCCACATGAACAACTTGTAATTATAAGAAGTTTATTTTTTGACTCAAGTACCAATGATCGACAAAACGACCGTTATAAACAAAAATAATTATATAATTCTCATAACATGGTAATCAATGATATAAAAGGTTTATTTAACTTTAAAAAGTTTCTTAATAAATTATAAGTTAACTCTAGTTTATTATTCCGGAATATAATGAAACGAACAAGACAAGTCGGACTTGAGGTAAGGGATCCTACCTCTCTCTTACTTTTTAAGTACTCACTTTTATGTCATCTCTTTTAAGCTCATCTTTCTTCTTTTTGGGGATGTTATTTTATATTCCACATACTGAACTTTTTATTTTAATATTATGAGAGACCCTATTTGACCTCATTAATCCATTTTTGGATGTTTTAAGTGGCGCCGTTAGTCTGCCGAGTTTTCGTAATATATTTTTCATCTCACTTTATTCATGTGAGATTTTTAATACATTTTCCGCCATTTACATTGAGTTTTGTATGTACTTCCCATTATTATACTCTATGTGTAATATAATTTCATTTATGGGTATTTACATCTTCATTGTATGACCCTTCTTTCATGGGGTGTACGTTTCGAAAGATACCCAAATCGGCAAGGGAACCATTCACCCTCCTCTTTTAAAAAGACTTCTTTTGTTATGTGTTTTAATTTACATATTATTATGTTGGGATATGTTCTTATATATCCTTATTGATGTAAATATTATTTCCAAGTGATGAGATATCATTTTCTCTCTCATCGACTCATTTTCTAAATTTTAATGTGTCGCCGTTAGGTTGTCGAATTTATGTACGAGAACTTCTTAACATAATTTCAATTCTTTAGATTAAACCTCTTCTTAATGATTATGTAGTACAATGAATATGTGTATATGACCTATGATTATTTTACACTTAATATTCTCTTATATTGGGTGTATTTATATTTTTCACACCTAGCTATGTAATTGATTTATCCTTAATTCAAGGATACTGAATTTGTAAGGGACTTCATCTCAATATCCTTTCATTGAGGCCTATTATGTTCCAATAAAAGACTTTATTTTTTATGCCATATAAAACCCCTTTGAATAATACTTTTATTCAAAAGGAATATTTTCAATATGAAGAGTTTTAATAAATTACAAAAATTATGTTTCTTTTTAACGTACGTGTTGACAACGACCTTTCCACCTCCGCGAGTATTATTTGATATTTGGCTTCCTCAACAATCTGTAAAATTTTTAAAATTAAATAAATACAATATAATATTATATGTATTTGGGTATTGAAAATGGTTTTGATAATGGATATGTTATGTCAAGATATTTAAGTGATATATTTTTCATGAAATGTGTAAATGTTTTCATTCCTTTATAATTGATTTATGTGTCATGATTTTATAATGGTACTTAGACATTTGATGGGTGGTTACGTGATAAACCATATGACGGGTGGTGTCATGAATACCAGGACGGGGGGTTATGTTATAACCTCCAATGCATTGGGTATGGAAGTCGGCCGTATGGCTTTTCCATTTAGTGAAATGTATTGAAGTTAACAGTATGGTTATTCAATTTAAGAATGTTTATGTCTTAAGATACTTTATATGTTATGTTTTATTTATATGGATTTTATGGTAATATGTTTTTTAGAAAAGGGTAAGTAATGATCTTTTATTCCGGGAAGAGTATTTACTACTTCATAATGGTGAAGATTATTACATTGATAAAGTTTTCATGGTTTACTTGTTGTTTTGAAAAACTAACAGTTTTCATTTTCTGTGTATCCTTTAATGGGTGTTTTTATGCTCATCCCATGTTTTTGAAATGTTTTCCACAGGACGTAAAGATGAATAGGGTCACAGATGGGATCAATTAAAGAAATTCTATCTGAAACATGGAACTAGACATGTTTCTTTTTTAGAGTTTTTATTATATGGAAACTTAGTAGAAATGTCTACTTTCTAATCTTTTGAGATGTAAAAGTTATGTCATAATTCTCTAAAACTATAAACCTGAAAAGATACCATATGTGAATTAATCATTTAATTCATGATTATGTAATTTTTAGAGGTCCGGCCTTTATAAATTAGATTATTTTTCCATCGTTATTTTTTGAAACTGTTTTTATAAATTTCCATCTTTTACACAACTTAAAAATCAGTATTTTTAGAACTACATTCCTCAAAAGTGGTTGTCTCAATAAGGTACAATCTTTAATTAAATATGGATAACCTTCATACCATGCCAAAAATCTTTCCACCAAAATAGAAATAAAATATATTTTGAACCATAAATTACAACTATATTTTACATTATGATCTCACCTAGAACAAATGAGATAAGAATTCAGTATTTCAAAAGAATTCATAACAATATTGAAATTAATAATATCTATATTTTTTGTAATATATTCTATATTATTATTTTTGTAATTAAAATTAAAACCATGACATTTTCTTGGTTATTTATATTTTTGAACATTTTTATTCATTAAGAAATTATTAACTGAAAATGTTCATTCCATTTTCCATTTTAATGACTTGGGTAAAATTTGTTATAAATGTATGTGAATAATAAATTAAGAACATTGTATCTACACATAACCCCTGATATGAAACTGATTCATAGTTCACAATGGGGTAACAAAAAGCAATATGAAAGGTGTCAGTTTTATTTTAATAAAATTACCATGATTTTAGACTTTAAATAAAAAATGTGGTCATACTATGTTTTTAAAAATTAAAAAAAAATAAATATATATAAATAATGAAAATAAATTTTTGAATGTAAAAGATGTACATAAGTTATTTAATTGTAGTTAATATTTATGTAATACTAATTCTACTCTTCACACTCCAAATGAGGTGTAGGAAACCCACAAATGTATATAACTTTTAAAGGATAGTGATGAATGTTTGGGAAAATCCTTAATGGAAAAAATGCATTCTGTTTCAGTTGATTATGATTCTTGAGAAAACATGTTGACAATATATGTTCTAGATTTCTAATGTAATTGATGTGGATGTATGTTGACATAGAACCACCAAAAATGTTAGGAAACTCTTGAATTGAATTAATAGGTTATATATAAAAGGTGGTTATTTGAAATTGGGTATTTATTATTTGATATCTCTTTAGCTTTTTATAAAATAATGTTTAATATAATATTTTATAAAAATTATATTTTTATTTTCATAAAAATAATTTATATTTCACATATTTTATGGATTTATTATTATTTTACATTATTGGTTAAAAAAAGATAAAGACACATACTAATTCATTTACGTGGACTAGTAGGTTAACACCACAAGAGTTCCGTCATTTAGAATCACCCACTAAGCCTAGCATAGTCTGAGCATAGTTGATTCATTTAGCATGGGGGATCATGTATAAGGCTAAGATAGTTTAGGAATAGATTACCTACAGGGCTCACCACACTTGTTTTTTTGTCGTGTATGTTTATTTTTTTCACCATAATCTATAGAATCCGGACATATATATTTAATGACCTCCTGATTTTAGATTCGATGTGGGAGATTGAAATGAGTTCACCATTTTTCCTCTAACTCTATGATCCTGTCTATTTTTTAACATCTATCTGATCAAACCAAAAACTATGTGATCTATTTTTGAAATACTATGTATATATTTCCACTTCCATGTGATGATCTCATCCTCTTCATGGTTTTGGCTATTGTATTTTGACATGTTAATCCACTTATACGATGCCACTCTCATCACAGGCTTCCAATTCTATACTTCAAATGACTTCCACAACTCTATTTCTTCTTGTCCAGTGGATATATTGGTTCCATGATTATTTTAAGGTCAAATAATCATCACCTATAGTCATGGCTTGCACTTTGATAATTATTTTATCTTATTGATTCAATTTTTTTTGGATTCATTCTATGTTCATTCTTCATCTTTTTGTATCGATTTTTCTCTACCTATTTTCTCACATATGTCATGTATCCATTGGTGAAAATACCAAGGGTGGGATCTTTGAGAACCATTGGAATTATCACTAATGGTCTATAAGAAATGGTACATGTTGAAGTTTTTGGAACCCAATGTTGAGTCATTGGATCAAAACTAGGAGATCAATGATGAGTAACTGCCTAACTATTTGTTTTATTTATTACTACTATGTGGAATTCACAGTATAATTCATCAATGTTCTCCGTATAACCCTATTTTTTTCTATTCTACTTTATTTTTTTGTGTTTCATTTTATTATCATTTTTTAATATATATGTTTTTTCATTTTTATTCTATTTAAATTTTATTTGGTGTTCTGTTTTATTTATATCATGGTAGTATACCTGATTTATTATCTAATTATTTTAATTTAACATTATTCTTCCTAAAATGGGTTTTTATCATCTACATCTAAAAAATATTATTCCCATTTTTTGTCATTATTTATTATTTAGTCACTCTTAGAACCCAACTATGAGACATGACTCACTACTAGAACCCATCAGTGAATCATGATTCTCCATTGGACACCAAACAATGAGTTATTTTTTGTTATTATCATTGAACCATTTAAATATAAGATGATTTAATATAAAATTTTTTTGTCTATTTATTTTTTCATTTTATATATTTGGTCAATGAAAAGTCCTTAATAAGAAATGTATCACTACCAGGCATTTCAAACGTTGAGTCAATGACACACAATTTGTTAAAAAATTAATTTTCAAAATATTATTTTATTATATTATTTGATGTCATCAATATTAATTAATTTCATAATATTTTAATACATTATTCTGAAATATACTTACAATAATTTCTAAAATTAAAAGAATCATTTTTATTAACATATGCACATGAGAATTATTATGTTTGAGATTCTTTGTTTTCAATAATATTATAATGTATTTTTATTTTTCAGAATTATATTTTAATTTGAATTACTTTTTATTAATGATTAGTTTAATTAATATAATTATAATATATAATATATTAATTTTAGTATTTAATGAATACATATTATTTTGAATTTAGTTTTGGGTTCTACATGATTTCAATAGTATGCAGTAATTTTCATATAATTATTATTAGAATATTACAAGTGTCTGGTAGAGATTCGACTCAGATATGAATTTAATGATATCTATTTTAATGCATCTAGATAATTATTCAAGAATAATAATATATACCCATGGAGAAAAAAATAATATTTTCACATTTGACATTCATTCGATAAGGATAACATCAGAATTTCTCCTTCTTCTCTTAAGAATCAAAAAACAGATAACCTCTTCGAAATCTATTTTTCTTCCTTTGTGATAATTTAATATCTTCATAATTTCATATTCCTCACTGATGTGATAATATAACAAGAGCTACGTTGAACTCTTTCATCATCTGCTCATGTCATGATTTTATTTATATTTAACTATTTTTCTCCATTATAATTCTTCCAATCTTCTATTTGTAATCTATATTCGTAGATTAATATTTTCCCATAAATAAGATGTAAATATGTTATTACTACCATATAAAAGGATGTATAGATTATTCCTCCCAGAAAAATGAACATTGGACGTGACTCTATCAAAATTCATTGGTCATACCACCATGTGTGAAAAAGTTGGGTTTGTAATTGTTTGAAATTTGGTAATCACACCCAGTCAAATGTGAGGATATTCTATATATAAGTATCCACAAGAGGTTGAGGATATTTATGAAAGGGATAGGATCTTATTGATCTAATCCTATGATAAAATTACTTCTGTTATATATTTTCTCTTCATTGCAATATTTAACAATGTTTTATAACTATGAAAAATAATAATTTGGATTAATATTGAAAAGGGGACTATTAAACCCCCTATATTCCCCTATATCATAAAAGGGACATAAAAATTTGTAATAGATAGTGTTTACATTTAAAATTATTTGTTTTTAATTTTTTTTATCTACTTCTAAACTAACAAATATACTATACTTAAACATCTAATGAATAGATCTGATGCATTGATATGGCTAATCACGAATTAAATATGTTAAATCCTATTTGACCACCTCACTTCAGTGGAATTTATTATGTAAACTAAAAATACATAATAGTAATATTTCTAATGAAATATTTATTAACGATCATGGTATAATGTAGAAACCATATGAAAAACCTAATTTTGAATTAGAAACTCATACTACTAATGCAGATTCTAAATTTGTTTTAAATTTAAAAGTCATGAATTTCATATATTAATTATTATTTATAAATATATATAGTTATATTTCATCTGGAATGATTGAATCTAGTATTTTGATGACATTGAATGTCACTCATCATGGAACATACATGTTATAGAGAACTATGATAGGTATACAACATGATGAATTTAAAAAGTTCGGGATCATAGAATAAGAGAGTATAATGGAGTTTTACAATATATTCTTAATTATTATAAACAACATGGTTTCTCTTTGATAAACCCAAAAATGATGTCCTCATTGAACAAAAACTACCATCTCTACCACAAATATGGAATTCAACGAAAGTGGTTATTGAATAAAGTAAGGAAATTACTAAATATTTTAGGGTTGAGATGATAGTATCATTAATACAATATAAGATATAAAAAATGAAAGAAAATAGTGATGATCATGATTAAATGATGGGTATTCCATTTAAATAAAATATAAATGTTATTGATTACTCTAGGAAATTTTAGTTGTAAAAACATTTGAAGGATGAAGATTAAAATTTTACAAAATCTATTTACAAGTATATGTCGGATAGTAGAGGCTTCAAGAAACATCCATGAATATATTATCAAAAGGCTGACTGAAGGAGAAATAAAAGTGGTAACACTAGTTAAAATGATAAGTTATAATTAATATGTTATGAGTGCTGTAAACAGAAGAACATAAAATTATACAATGCCCAATTAAAAAAATAATGAAATGATATGAAATACAATAATTGAAAAATAAACACTTATCATTAAGGTTAGAGTGGAACAAAAGAGTTATAATCCATTGATATTGGTTCTAAATGTCAAACTGAATCTAAAAATTTAGGTTTCCTAGAATTTATTATAAATTATGGACATTTGGATGATAAATTTTATTCTATTTATGAATTTGATATGAAAATGAAGTTAAAGAAATAAATTCTCAAAATAAAAAAAAATTCATCGAGATATATAGTGAATTACTGAAATGAATAGGTAAAATCATAGAGAATATATGATGTAAATGGAATATAATAAAATAAAATTACTATTATGTTTGAAGTAATATAGAACATAAAAATGGTGTTGATTTAGAATTGATAAAACATAAAGATGAGAATTTTGAAATTAAATATTTAATTGCAAAAATAATCTGGAAAAATAATTATTCAACTAGCCTGTTATGATTTAGTTGTACATAAAAATGAATTAAATATTCTTAAAAATAAAAATAATAATCTAAATTATTTGGATAATGTTCAAATATGAAAATATGTGATGATATGTACTTTATTCATAAACAGAATGAAAAAAATAAAAATGAAACTACATGACTTATGGAAGCAGTATTTATTTTATTTGTGGCCATGATATATTTTGTAAGATAAAGGCTATAAACAAACCAAAATATGATATGAAGTACTGTAGATATAATACACCATATCCTTAAATTCATAGCCCTATTTTTATTAATGTCATAAATGGGAATATTTCAAACCTTACCAACCTTAATTGTAATATCAAAGGAAATGATGAAAATTAATTTTCATCGAAGTACACATAGTATTTAGGCCATACTAAGACTCTCATTTCAAGGAAAAATTCTTCCAGATTATCATATAAATCATGTCTCACAATTGTATGGGTAAGGATGTTTTTTATACAAATCTGGTTACACCCTAAGTAGTCTAGCTTCCAAAACAACCATCATTCGTATATACATTTTTTGAAACATTCCTGTAGAGTGTCAAAGTCACTATGTAAAAGGATAGTGGGTGCTCAAGGAAAATAACTATTGAAAGTTTAAATTTCTTATCTATTTACTCTATTGATGGAAGTACTATCAATTTTTGTGACACATATAATGGTATGTTTATGGGTTTTGGATTATTAAGTATGTTAACTCATGCAATAATTTCTAGAGTCCTCTTTATGAACCTATTAAAACATTACTTAATTGGAAAATCACAACTTTTTTATGACGGTATGTATGTTAAATATTAAGATAAAATATATATTATTTATAAAGATTATTTTTAATTTATTCCAATAGAAAAGAAAATATATATTCCATTTATCTTTTCAGAATGGATCATGTATATTGTAAAATGATTAACTCTTATAGATATATATCAATGGCTATGGAACCTGAGGTTGGTACATGATCACCTTCTAATGTTTTACAAGCTGTCTAACCATGAAAATGTTATGGAACTTATAATGTTAAATTCATGTAAGTATTATGTATCTGAATCATTTTTAAAATATAAGAAACAATACTGATAGTTTAGACCAATAAATATAGTCAATACTGTTGGATGCATAAAACTATTACACCTTGATCATTTTGGACCCATGGGAACAACTAGTTTAGGTTCTAAGAGATATGTATTTGGGTTTGTTGATGAATGTAGCAGGTTTACTTAGAATATCTACTTCTCTCATAAATCTGATCCCTTATGAAAATTCATTATAATTATAATGAAAAGTTATAATAAAAGAGGTCTCTAAATTTATTTTATTTGATGTGATAAAGGAGGAGACTATGTAAACTGTGAATTTGATAAATTTTGTTAAACTAATGGATATATTCATAATTTTTATGCAACTAGAACAACAGAATGGAATGGTGTCATTGAAAATTTAATTGTAGCTACTCAGTAAATGGAAAGAAAAATAATTTATGAATTCAACCATATACAATATATTTGGGCATAATATGATAAAAATTCATTATATATCATAAATAGAGTTTATATCAGATGTTTTCTATTGAAAACAAAATAAAGAATTATTAAAAATATAAAACAAAAAATTCTCTATTTAAATGTTTCTTGATGTAATGTCTATATATAAATTACTAAAGATAATTTCAAGAAGGTTGAATCCAAAAGTAATGAATGCATATTTTTAAGATGTAATAATAATAGCAAGGATTATATGACATATAATAAAAAGTCTATAACAATAGAAGAATATATTCATGTTAAATTCATTGAAAATATTTACAAATAGTATAATGATTATATTGATAATGGTTATGAATCTATACAAATTCAATTTTGATGAAGATAAACCTGAATGTAATGATACATTAGTTTAGGGGGATTATGTACTATCTTGATATGATCCTATAAATTGGAAAAGTCACAAATATCACTCTTTGTAAAATGATATTGTGAATGTAGAATCTGGAATAAGGACTAGAAATTTTATTTAAAAAATATGTGAAAATTATATAATTATAGATTATTTTCCCTATTAATATAAAAATTCTATGAAAGATTGTAATTTACTTAATTCTATATATGAAAAACTTGAAAATTTTGATAGTATCAAATTAAGGAATTTAGTTATGTTACATAAAGATACAATTTCATTAGGAGTCAAATGTATTTTTTTAAATAAGTAAAATGAATATTGTAATATAGTTTAAAATAAGGAAATATTTTTTTCCAATGTATTTATTCATGAAGTAGGTATTTATTTTGAGGATTAGTTATCTATAGTTTCATTATCTGCAGTTGCATTATTATACCCATGGTTTCGAAAATAATATATTTCGAAATCAAGTATTCAAACCATCTAATTCTATTTATGGTCTTAAGAAATCTTCCCAATCTTGGTATAAAATTATAACTCTTTGTTTAATTCATAATTATTTTGATAAAGATAATCTTGAGCCAAAATTAATCATAAAAATAATTTCAAATGATATATTAGTAATACAGAGTAATTATGATTACATCATTTTTAGTTATAAAAATTATATTCAATGTATAATGTTTTGAACCTTAATGAAAAATTAATTTCATATGAGTATAAAAGAGGAATTAATTTTTTTTTGTTTTTGAAATTTAGTCAAAGAAATGATGTAATTTCCTTAAATCAATAAATGTATTCCTTTGAAATTATTTATAATTTTGGTTTTGATTCATTTTAAATAATCAAAACCCCTAGGAGAACAAACAATAAAATTGATGCGTATGTATCTAGAAAATTTGTATATGATAAGTTATATATCGGAAATATAGGATGTATTTTATATTATTATACTTAAAGGACATATATTATATTTTCTATTTTTATATGTGCTATATACCAGTCTAACCCCAATGAATGCCATCTTAAGGTAGTTGAAATAGTAATAAGGTATATCAATGTCTTTGTAAATATTGGACAATTTTATTCTAATGAAAATATATTTGATTTAATGTCTTAATTTGACTTGGATTTTGTAGGTTGCATACAATATTGGAAAATAACATCATGTATGTTTCACTTTTTTTTGGAAAATGCTTAAAATCATTCAGTACAAAGAAATATATATCAGTAATAACTATAAATAGCTGATTCTGAGTATGTTTTTTCTTATATTAGATTTTTGTTGAGTATTTGGATGAAACAAATATTATATTATATCAATATTATTTTTGACAAAATTCCCAATTACCAAGATAATACTAGTTCTATTTATTTTTATAAAAATCATATCCAATAATCTAGAACTAAACACATTGATGTTAGATTTTATTTTCATATACATCATTAGAATTATGGGGATATATGTTTATAATTTATCCCAAGGGACAAACAGCAGGTTGATATTTTCACTAAACTCTTTGATTCTGTTTAATTTGAGAAAATGAATTATAAATTG
The DNA here is from genome assembly GCA_963277665.1 of Viscum album. NCBI lineage: Eukaryota > Viridiplantae > Streptophyta > Magnoliopsida > Santalales > Viscaceae > Viscum > Viscum album. The sequence goes on along the minus strand of OY728155.1, from coordinate 1,340,491,850 downwards.
TGTGTGATAGAAGATTAAATCATGTTTCGTAAAACATTATGTTTTGGTAAATATAATCAATTTTTTTCTATCCATGTTCTTTAATTGAACGTATTATAATATATTATTTTAATATTTATTAAGTGAAACTATTTTCCTGATCTTTGTTAACATTTTATATCTTAAGGATTGTTTATCCCCTTATTAAATAATAATTAAATAAAAATTTACCCATTAATTTCGAATTTAAATAATAACATGGTATTATTACTATTTTTAATATAATGTATCAAAATATAATATTTTACTTTATTTATTTCACTAAATTTAATATATTACTTTTTATTAATTTCCAAAGGAATATTGTTTTTATAGATTTGAAAAATTTACTACTGAGTTCTTTTAATATTTAAAAAAATATATGTTTTTTAATATAAAAAGGGAGGGATTTTTTTATTTGATATTTAAATATTGATCTCTCTCTATGTATAGATAAAAAATATTTTAATAAAATATTTAATTAAATTAAATTTTGAATATTTTTTGAAAAAATATATTTATTATTAATAAATGGATATATTTTTTTATTGGTATTCTTTAATTTTCATTGTTATGAAAAAATAAGTTCGTCTATCAATAATTTATGTGGACCCATATGTTAACCCTGTGGAAGTTACATATTCCAGAAGCTTGCACTGTGGTAGGTCTTAACAGAGCATAGTAGACCCATTTAACATAATGTCCCATGTATATGGCCTAGTTGGTTTAAGAATAAATCCCTAAAAAGGACTATGGGGATTATGTGTGTTCCATGTCTATTCATTTTTGTTCTTACCATCATCACTTGCATTCTAACATATATACCACATGGCCTCAACCTTTTGGATTTGATGTGGGTCACTGAAATGAGTTCATTGTGACTCTCTCAGTCATCTGATGTCATTTTTTTCTAAGATATATCCAATTAAACCTCTGTACCACATGATCTATTATTTAAATACCTTGTTTACATTTCCTCTCCTACATGAGAATCTCTTACTGCACTTATTTTCCTCTTTTTTCATTCGACCGACAACTCAACATCTTCAACACCACTATCAAATCATCCTTCCTTTTACCCACATTAAATATCATTTATACCTTAGTTTTTTATATCCAGCTGATGTAATGGTTCCACATTTTCTTCATGGTCTAAGAGATTTGACCATCGGTCGAGAATTGATGTTTGGGTAGTCTTTTTTCTCAGTGATTCTATCATTTATTTATTTCTTCTGTGTTAATTTATCTTTTTGTGTATCAATGTTTTTTTTCCTGTTATCTCCTATATTTCATGCCACTATTTCTAAAAATATCAATGATCACAAAATTTTACACCATTGTTTGTTTAACCACCAATGATTGATAATTTTTTTGTTGAAGTATTTGTAACACAACGGTGAGTTAATCACACCCGATTGGTTCTTGTTTCTTACTATTGTAATGCATTAACAATATCCTACATGAATGATCTTATTTGGATATTATATATTTTGAATTTCTCTATTGTTTTATTTATTTTTTCTATTAAATGTTCCATTTCTTATATATAATATTTTTAATTCTTATTCTATACAACTTTATTGAGTTATTTTATTTTATTTATAAATTTATGTATAACTGATTTAATATCTAATTATTTGATTTTAGGATTCGTTGTCTAAAAAGTATTTATTTTTTCCATTTCAATCTCAAAATGTTGTTCAATTTATTTTATTTATTTATTATAATGTCACCATAGGAACCAAAAAGTGATACATGAGTCAGCACTGGAACCCAATTCTGAGTATAGATTCATAGCTACACTCCCATTGGCGATTTATTTTTTATTATTCTCTTCGAACTATTTAATGATAAGATACATTAATATTTTTTTAGTTTTTTATAATTATTTTTTGTTTTTTTATTATTACAATTCTAGTTCAAAGGTGATAAATTTTTCACCACCATACATTTTTAATGATTATTCACTGAGTCCCCACTATAAATTTAAAATGGTGAGTCATAACTGATCATCAATCGAAAATTTCATTTACAAAATTTTATTTTCATAATTTTAGTGAATGATTTTAAAAATAAATAAATTGATACTAATTTAAAATTTTATACTGAAATATATTTTAAAATTTGTTTGAAATCGATTTCGTCATTTTTTGTAACATCTGCACATACAAATTATCATCTTTATGCTACTCTATTTTTCATTTTTTTCTGCTGCATATATATTTTTTAGAATTAAATTTTCAGTTGCATTAATTTTCAATTTATATATTTTTAGTTAATATTATTCTTATTAAACTAAGTATTCCTATTAATATTTCAGGAATAAATATTTGATTGAATTTATTATTTTCAGCATGGAATGAATCGAATAATATAGCAAACTTATTTTTTTTAAAATACCTAACATATGTGTAGTAGTGATTTGACTCTTACAAAATAATAATGATTTATATTTTAATTCAACTAGAGAAGGCTTCTAGAGTTAAAAAATGTACCCATAGAGGTCAAATAATATTTTCACATTCGACAATTCATTTGAAGAGGATACTATCAAACATTCTCTTGTTGATCTCCAAGAATTTAAAATGTGAAATTTTTTTCAACATATTATTTTTGTCTATTATAGAGATTAAAGATATTCTTCATTTCATATTAATCTGATGAAGTGACCAAATAAAAATAGTTTCTTCAATTTTATTCATCGTGTGTTAATCTTCTTATTTTATTTGTTTTGAATTTTTTCCGTGTTGTAATTCTTCTTATCTATTGTTTTCATCATAGACTCATAGTTTAATCTTTTCCAACCCAAATCATATCATTGGGTTTTTCATCCCCTCTAAAAGGAATTATAAGTTATTCCTCCTAGGAAAAAGTATGGTTTGTTGTGACTCCATAAAATGATAGGGGTTATACCAATATGTATGAAAAAGGTAAGTCTGTAATTGTCGGTAATTATGTTATCAATCCCATTCCAAAGTGAGGCTAGAGTGAATACCAGTCACTTCGAGGAGTGGAATAGATTGATGATAGGACTAGAATCATAATGACAAGAACCTCTAGAAAAATTACCTGTGTTATATTCTTGTTTCCACTATAGCCTATAACATTATTTTATAACTTTTATAAATTAGAATTTTAAAAAAATTAAAAGGACTATTCACCCTTAGTCTCCCCTTCCATTCTACGGGACCAAAAAACGGTTTTATTTCCTAGTGTGTTATAAATTTTTGGGGTCTAAAAAATATAGAATGGAACATGTTTCATGAAATTTTCATTCTCATGTCACCCTCATGAAAATATATAAATTCATAGAATTGTTTAAATTATCATGTTTTGTAATATATTTTCGATTTATTGAAATGAATTTCACGAATGATGGTTGGTTTTGTGACTACAAATTTTCCTCTGATGTTTTTATGAAATATGATATGTTTCACAACAATAGAAAATTTACCAAATTCTTAACGATGAAACGTAGTTTCATGAAAAATAATGAATACATTCACAAAATTGTTTATGGAAGTTTGTGTGTTTCCCAAAATGGAGGAATAATCTATTAATACATATAAACCCACATTATTTGAATAAATAAATCCTTAAAAATGTTCCAAAGGATCTATGTTCATAAAAAAATTTCATGATGGATTATATTGCAGAACGTTTTCATTACACCATTAGACTCCAAATGAAAAGATGTTTTGAGAATATGTATAGAGATTCATGAATATTTATAGTTTTAAAAATATTTGTGTTCCACCAAAGAATAATTTTTCATATTGAATTTAGTTTTTTTGCAAAATATAGTTTGGAGTTTTTAGATGGTCAGACTTTCATGAACAAGAAGGTTTTTTCAAGAAAATCAGTAGGAAATTGGTATTCATCAAAAAATGAATGTGGACCTTATTGATGAAAGAAATGAGGTATAAAAAAATTCTAATTCAATTGATCCAATGAATAATCCACTAAGGGGTAATTGAGTGAAACTTAGTTGAGATAGAATTTATCATTGATAGTATGATATATTGTTAACCTGGATAGAATGTTAGACCACTTTAAAATTAATAATAGTTGTGTTCTTTATTTGATTTGTTTTATCAGATAATTTATGTTTTATACTCTTTGTATATAGACTAGTGAGAGCGAACTAATTAAATTTTTATCATGTTCATGTTCTATTCTATATTTATTATATTCTATGAGATGAATATTTATGAGAGTTATGTTTAATAATGAAACATGATCTATACAGAACAAGTGTTTTAATCATTTATAACATCATTAACCCCTACCTTCCCAAGGTATTTAACATAAATAGTGTAAAAAAAGTGTTTACATCAATATTTTAAACTTTAGGAGTTTCAAACCCATAATAGTCATTTAATGGAAAATCAAAATCCAATATTATGAGCGGAAATACAAATCTCATTTTTAATTACTTTTAAGGGAAATAATTAAATCCATAAATTTAATTTATACAATTTTTATAAACCCATACCATGTGCATAGTTGAAAACTGTTATAATTATAATAGTGATAAACAATGAAGGGTAAATACAATAAATCCAATGATATAATTTTTGTGCAGGAATATAGAAATATTATTACATTGGGTATTTATGATATATATACTGATTCTGAACATAACTTGAAATGGAATTATCAATAATTAATATCATTCATTTTATTACCTCAAAATATCAATTTTTTAAAGATCATGTTTTTTATTTTTCTTCACATTTATAAAGACTATTGAAGTAAAAAAATAATGACATCTATTTTAAATAAAACCCTTTCAAAATTTCATAACAAAAAAAATTAAAAAAAACAATATGGTTTATTTATATTAACCAGAACATGATATTAAAAAGATAAAACATAATTTTGGTAAACATAAAAAATATTCATCATAATTTTAACTAGAAATTATCACATATTCGGTCAATTTAGAATGGAAAATATACGTGATGTCAAAATTTAAGTCAAATTAAAGGTCATTTATAATCATTTTAAATGTAAATAATCCAATTTATACTAGTAAGACTGAAAATATTTAATCTATGAAAATGTATCAAGTAATCTTTGTAATGGTAAGGAAAAAACATTATATGTAAACTTATTTTAAAATTATTCTATATTATGGAAATAATACAATTATTAATGTTGTTTAAATAAGAAATTTTATTTATATAATGGGAAGCAAAAAAACTATAATCTAAATAATGTTCACATGAATGTTAATTAGGTCAGGTAATGTTAATCCCAATATCATTAAAAATAAAAAAAATCATCCATATAATTGATAAAGTTAAATAAATATATAGAAAATGTAATATAACATATAATTTAAAAATTATAAAAATATTAATTTATATAAATAAATAATGAAAAAAACATTAATGAATTACTAAACAAAAGAATAAATGATTAAATATTTAATTAAAATTAATCAATGAAGTAATAATTAATTCCAAATTATTATTTTCTACTACATGTAATGTAAGATTAAAACATAGATATATCTCATTTTAATAATAATTAAATATATTATAATTAACCATTATACAAATTAATAATAAATTTAGTATTTAAAATATTTAATTTTAATAAATTGCAAATAACAAACTCAGGATGGTGTCCACTAAAAAATAAACACTTTTTAAAAACTATGTTAAAAAATATTTAGATTTTAGTTATAAGGTCATATATTTTAGTAACATTATATTTTATATTCGTAAAGAATTTTACTAATAGATATATAACAACCAATTAAATTTCCATAAAAAAATTTGTAGATGTTATAGTTATAGATAAATTTTTTTTATCAAAATTATAAATATATCAATATATGATATATATGTTGGTCATATTTTTTATAAATTATTCATAAAATTGAATTATCTATTGATTATATTATTATCAACATTTATTAAAAAAATAATTAATATAAATTTACAAATTATATTTCAAATTAATTATTTTCTCTAGTTATTTTAATATTTTTATCTGAAAATTTGTATTATATATATTTTTATAGTTATATATAATATATATATTTTATTTATTATATAAATATAATATATATAAATATCTGAATCTCTAAATAACCAAAGATTTATTTGAAAAAAAAGTAACCAAACATTATATATAAATAGGTTCCCGCTCAAAGAAAAGACATTAATATCTATGAAACAAGTTCAAACTAAAAACTAATTTACAAGAAAATATTCCAAAATTATTCAATAATATTTTCCTCTCACACATCAACTATCACTATCATGGTCTACACATGTACTGGTGGATCCATGAATGAAATCCACACAATTAGTTAATTAATGGATAAAATGGTGGAGATATCATTTAGTAGCCTCACATATGAAACATTCTGTAAGAAATCAAAAATATTATAAATGGGTGGTTAGAATAAGCTAATCATAAGAAATATTTTACAAGGATCCATTTCAAGAACATGTTTCTGGAATATGTTCATCCCAAATACAAACACTAGAAACAATATTACAAATCATAAAACTAATAAAATTTTATAAGCTTGAATTCCAATGGTCACCTTGATGTTTTATCTTTGTCTTATTATGCTCTCTAGTTATTATATTATTTTTTTTATTCAGGTGTCAATATTTTTGATTTTGGTAGAATGTGGGCATTCACACATTATATGCACAATTAGTAGTAACCATCTAGTAAATGTTTCATATGTATCCATTGACTCCAGTTTGATTTCTCATGGTTCTACAACCCATGAGAGATTCCATGGTGAAACATGTTTAAGGATATTTTTGTATCCAAATATTATTTTCATTGATTGAACACAATTTTTCTAAACAAGTAGATATTATAGGATAACTTTGTAGTTCTATTTTCAAAATATAGTAGGGAATTCACTATTAGTTCATGGTTTATATAACCATATTTCTTAATCTATGATCCATATGAAATTCATAAAATGGAAAAATTACCTAGATACCCATGTTATTTTTATACTAGATTTTATCCCAAATATACCATTATCTAAACCAATCATTTCCTATAATATCATGGCGGTTCTCCCTTTGGTATCAGAGAAATTAGTCTTCCCTTTTTCTAGATCTCTTCAAGGTATGTTATTATTTCAATTCAATTTCACCTCTTATTTATAGATCCATCCTTGATCTCTTTGTTATTATATTATTGAAAATTTTAGTGGTGATGATGTCCATATAATAGTGGGTTTAGGTGTAATTTTTTACCTCTCTTATAGATATGTTACAAATAGGACTCAATATCATCATTTCTAATCACAATTTTCAAATGAAACTAATATTTTTCCATTTCAGTGTTATTGGTATCTATATAATAGCTTATCACCCAGTGAACGCATTTATGATATTGTTTTTTTCATTTTATTTTCTTATTACAATGTATAAAGTGATATCATTAAGGACTGTTTTTTTTAATTTTAACTTTATTGTCATGATAATTTAATTAAAATGGGTATTAATTAATCAATGTTTTACACACATAATTTTTATAATTACATTCCTTAATGATTGTTTTCTTCTAAATTTATTTTTTAGGAAATGTGGTTGTAATTATTTTAATAAATAAATTCATTATAAAATTATATGTATGTTCATATGAATGTTTTTTAAAAATATACCTCATGGGATGATTGAGATCATCAATTTATAGAAAATCAAAACCATAGTTACTCTAGAACCCCGATGAGTTATGGTAGTGATATAGATAGATTGTGGAGTGATAGGGAATTTTTAAGAGATACATTAAATTTTCTTATATTCCTTGTGTTCACTAGTTATGTATTATGTTATGCTAAATACCATGAGTGGTTAGTTTTACTCATGATAATATAATTTTATTCTCTTATAGATCAAATTCATTACTTATTTGTTACCATTTATTGTTTTGATTATTTCATTATTTTTTATTATACATATAAGTTCTAATGTTCTTGGTTTTTCAATATACTATTTCCTAATGAAATCAAATTTATTCTTTGTGATAAATTTTTTAGAAGAAATAATTTATAAATCTGGTTTTGTCTGAAACCTATGAAACATTACTTTCATAATGATATATATTATATATATTCATTATGTTTTCTTACAAGTTGTTTATGTCACACGATTTATATGCCTTTCGAAATGTGAAAAAATGTTTTTCAAGATCGAATTGTTGGTAAGTGTGTCATGTTTCTTAATGAGTTATCAATTTTGTTGTCAATTTTTGGTGGTTTTCGATAGTCATTTTGGTGGTCACATCGTGACATTGTTATTCGATTGTTTAGGGAGAGGGGTTCCAAGAATAACCTTGTGGATTTTTTTTATGTGTCATGGTTATGTAGAACTTCTTCTATGAGGTAATATTGTTGTTTATCAATACATTTTTATTCATTATTCATTTCATGTTATGTATTTAGGATACAAACATTTCCATGGTTATGAGTTTTGATACCCATGTTCATTTATCTAAAACATAGAAGTCCTAAACAATTGTAAATCCTTGTAGAGATATAGATTGATTGACATGATGGTCCACCCAAGTTTAGTTGTTATGTTATTTTTATAAAATGAAATTTCTAATCATATGTCAAAATTGATAAATCAAGTCAAACAATTTTAGAGACTAATTTATTTTCATATTTAATTATGAAACCTCTTCCATAAAAATTATTCTTATCATTAACTTTTTTTTAATAAATGAATCTTTTACGTGTATGGTTCAAAAATCATTTCACTTCAAAAATACGATCCTGGGGTTAAAAATCAAAAAACAATAATGATTATGATACAGGATGATCATGATCACAATATAAGATAAAATTTTCATCCATTATGGTTTAAAAATTTAAACTTTTCTTCATTATTTTTTATTTTGTTATATAAGTGGACACCAAAATGTGGAAATATTTTTAACAAATAGAAATTATTATCTTATTGAATAGTGTAAAATACCCAGAATATGATCTAAATTCGAAAATGAATTTAAATGTCATCACATAGTAGAACATTTTTCATATCCTGAAATGAACTAAATATATAACAAAATTATATGAAAATAATCCTTGAATTTTAATCTTATATCAAAAAATGAGATGTTTAATAATATTTTGAAAATAAAAAAAAATCTGTTTTTAGGCATTATATGAAGAACATTATGTTATTCATATTAACCACCAAAAAATAGTTTTTTTTCAAATAATTATGTTTTTTTATTTTTATAAAAATAATTTAGAAATAAATTTTATTCAATGACATAGAAATAAAAGAAAAACTAACCACTAAATAAATTGAATGTTGCTTTAAATGTTAATTAATGTATAAATACAAAAATATCAATTAGTTATGACTATCGGACCATAGGGTACACTATTAAAGTCATTTATCATTAATTAATTCACCATATATACTAAAAATTAATAATTTAAAATAATTAATTATTTATAGAAAAAAATTATTTTTAAATAATTTATAAGGTTATTCTCATAAAATGTTCATAAAAGAAAGAAATATGACTCACTCAATCTAACCTAATCAGCATGAGTGTTAAATAAAATTATTTTTCACTTCAATATTTAAATTATATAATGAATATATATGAAGGAAAAACTAAAAACTTCCTATATTTTTTTGAAATTTAATTTAATTAACATTATATTTTGAGAAACATTTCACTATAAACATGATAGGATATTCTAATGCACTATGATTGTAAATCTGAAAACCAAAGATCATTGAATTAATTTTATTATCTAGGAATATGATTCATGATTTTAAATCAATATATATAATTTGGGTGATTCAATTCATTTGATGGTATTTATTCTCTCTCATTGGGATGTCAATAAATTTTTTTACCTTGGTGTTATTTAGTTGGCAATTTTTTGATGAAATGTTTTTATATGATTTGTAAATGAAAAATTGAGAAAAATACAATGAAAATGATCCTACATGGGGGTCCAAAAATTTCCTTAGGAATAAAATCATTTTAATTAAATTATTTAAAGTCATGTGGTGTGAAGGATTATTTATAAAAATGTAAAATGGGTTTATATAGAATATATAACAAATTAGTTGAATAACATTAAAAAGTCTCTAAGTAGATGGAAATCGTGACAAACATTCTCAGCATAGGTCCGAATCATCACATATGATCAGTATCAAGATAAATAAGAAAATTATATTATCCATTTACAAGATTTAGAACCTTTTACAAGTTAATTAATTCTTTAATATTATATAATATTATTTTATATAAAATTAATTAATTGGTTGACTTCACGCCCGATGTTTTGATGATATTTGGTTCATGTGTCCAAAATGGAATATGTAATTTCAAAGTTTTCAATAAATTTATTATTTAATAATCTCTAATATGATACTAATTAAATAATTATCTTTTTAATATCTCAATATTAGGTTAAAAACCAATAATGAATTAGGTTTATGAAAAACGAACCATGTTACATTCAGGGAGATCATAGATCATATATATGCATGATTAAAATTTCCATTTTTTGAAGATCATTGTTGAATGAAGTTATATAACACTTTTCGATAATAAATGAACAAAATTTCATTATATGGAATTTGTGACAAACAAAATCGTTCCAAAAATTCCAACAAAATATTTTTCATTAAATTTAATAAAATTTGAATATTAATGAATAAGCCGAACTCTGGCAAAGTGAAGCATTATATAGTATACCTAGTTGATAAATAAGCATGCATGAATAGCAGAACTAAATTATGAAAATTATGCATAACTATTAATTATATATAAAATAATAATAATAGGAATACAAAAATATTTTCTTAGAAAAATTTTGTTTTTCTAAATGAATGTTTACTCACTTATTACCCAATTAATTTAATAATTACATGTCACCAAATTTTTAAAAATTGAAATAAAAATTCATTTTTGATATCATGTTATAAAAATAATCATAGTGTGATTTTATGGGATTCTATTAAAAATACATTTTTTAAATTAATATTGAATGATTTTTATTTTTAATTGATAACAACCTTAATGTTTAAACTACTAATAAATATAAATTATATTTTTAATTTTATTTAAAATAAAATAATTTCAATTATTTATCAACTAATTCAATTTATTTCATTGGAATCATTTCCTCGTTTGGGTTTTATAGAAAAATATTATAATATTTTAAATATTTTCTATTTAAAATCATTTTGTATCATCATGTATATGAGAATAACATTAAATTAAATATTTGAACTTATATAAATTTAATTTGAAAAATTGTATTCCACTTTTGGAAACATCATAATTTATAATTTATAAATATTTTTTGTTTAATTTTTGACCAAAATGAATTGTGAAACATTAGAGATTAATTATCGGTGTCAATGTAAATCTAGATCTATAATCAGTTAAACTAAGAGGTTAAAGGGTAAAATGAATTAAATCTTTTCAAACACCCATTCTATGGCCATCTTCATAACATATATCATCAAAATTATATAATGGAATATTTTTGGATGATTTTCCATGATAAAAACATGGTTCTGATTGAATATTTTCAAAACATTAAGAGAGTTCCTCTCACATCACCTCTGAAAGGAAACCCATATTTGATATTTATTTCACAATAAAACTATATTATTTCCATAAATTCCAACAAAACTAGGTCCCCAACATTCCTACCCTAAACCTAGAATCCATATTTTGGGTATAAATCCACCGTAGAATAGATTTTATTTAAAATCTATGTAATATACCTGAAGAATAGGCAATGTTTCTCAATGAGAATTTATATTTTATTTCATCATATACCTATTAATATTATTATTAAAACAAGAATATATAAAAAACATAATATTTGAAATATACTAATATATTTTTATGTTGTGTTCATAACCTAATACAATCCCCATATCCATCAAATGTCTTACAAAATCTTCATTTGTGTGTACGAAGACTACCGCCTAATGAGCAATAGTCATTCAGTGTACAATTACCAATACTCATGATTGGGTATTATAATGGATATAAATTATACATATGATATTTATATAACATTTATAACTATTTAATAATAATATAATTTATAAAATATAATTTTACATTGAATAGGTGATACGATAATGACACTTGTGAGTATAGAGGACTACCGCCTTGCAAAGTGACGTGATTCATATTTCACTAAGGATTTAAATTGATGGTGATAATGATATATTTAATGAAAATATGTGCCATATATAAAATAATTAGGATACTAATTTAATATTTATCATTCTCAAATGAAAATAAATAATTTTATTTTTTTACTAAATATTAATAACATCTGTAATGTATGTGTGGACTACCCCACTCACAAACCATTGTGACATTTTATTCATCACAACAACACATGGATTATATACATAAGTTTATTAAAATAATTAATATGATAATTTGTATATTTTCATCACTATATGAAGTTATTCTGTCTCATACCACCTTTCCAAAATTGATATTGAATAATGGAAATGATACAAATGAATATGTATGGTCTACCATCTCCGTGGTAGTAACATACTCAATTTCTCAAATATATCATTAATGATTTGTATTAAAAAAATAATTTATGTTAAAATATGATAATTATGTCATTATAATTGTTTTAGATATGATTTATGTGATTATAATTGTTCTAGATATGATATAAATATATAAAATTATTAGGAACTAGATCATTCATGACGAAACACACATGAGAAAACAAGGAAATTAACACCTGAAATACAAACATTAATAACAGATTATTAATGAATAGTTTATATGATGTTATAAAAGGAACTTATTTGAAATATTAAATATTAATATTTTTCACTTATTAATTATTAATATTTTTAATCCCATTATATAGGTGGTTAAAGAATGTACAAATACAAGGAACCGTTATGTAAGGGCGATGTAGTGGGGCATGCTCTCCTGAGCATTTCCTCTTCCTCTCCTAGGGTTTCCCACTCAATTTATCTTCAACGTGATTCACCTAGGATACTTTATACCCATGGTGTTTAGATTTCCTGAGATCCTATATGCCAATCTGGTGTTGGTTTATTGCTTTGGTCAGAAGACTAATGGTTTGCGCAGAAGTTGGATGCATATCATGGTCCGCTTATAATTCACGATCTCGGTCATTGCCAATGTCTGACAGTGGATGATCTGGTTCATTATGGGTAACATTGATAACATCATTAGATACTATATGTGTTTTATAGGTCTCTACTTTTTTACTCCACATTACAGATTAGTGGTCCCATGCTACTGATGAGGGTCATACCATGACATGGAGAGGAAGATGAGGGGGTATGTAGTCTTTCTACAAGTTGCAACAATTGAATGCACTAAGGGTCTCAATTGGTTTCTTTATCTCACCATCTAGTAGATCTTGTGGGTTGTAAGGAACTGTTGTTCGATGGTATGTAGGAAGATGTATTCAAGCTTAGGGATTTTGGGCCATCATTTTGGTTTTTTTACCAATTGACATTACGATAAATGTTTGTGTGGTGATTTTTGTTTCCTGGACTTCATGCATTGTTTTGTGTGTTCATGGTCCTTTGGATGGTATTTGATAAGGGAAATATTTACATTTAATGTGTTCCCTACTAATTTATATTTGGTGTTTTTACATTTTTTCTATAAATAATGGGGTTTAAGCCACAATAAGTTTCAATAAAAAATAAATATTATATAAGGTAATTCATCTCAATTTCATTTCATCGAGGAATATTGTACTCTTGTGAAGCTAATGCTTTTTATAATGTTTTTATACTACTCATTTACTTTTAATATAATTATTATTTTTTAATTTATTGTATTTCATATTTCGGTGTGATTTATTTTATATAATGGGACTTCACTAGAAAATTACTAAATGGTAAGGAATTCCATTACTCAATTACTTTTTATTGGGTTATATTACTTATTCATTTTCAGGAATTTTATAAGATTATGTGTATAATGAAATTTTATTATAATATTTTATATTTATAGTTTTTCATTTGAATATAAATTTTATACAAATAACAAAATAATTGATTAATTTCAACTTCAACGACAAGACCAATGTGCGGGTTGATTTCACAATAACATTCTAACTCATATTTTTTATTCGTGAATATTAGTTTATGGAAAATATTCGATCATTGTATTATAAAAACATTTAATTTTATTATAATATATTGTTTCATGATATTTTTCGGTAATAGATCAATTTTTTCATTCATTTGTAATTAATATAAATGATAAAATATTTTTTATGGAAATAAGACACCATTTGTCTCTTTGTTCTAGAATATGTTTTCTTTCAAACCCATATTTTATAAAAATAATTTACATATATTTTCAATTTTTTATTCTTTATTTAGGATACATTAATAAACAATTTTTCATTTTTAAAAATGTTTTCCAAATGTTCATTTTTTATTTGTTTAACAAGACAGTTTTCTAAAATTTTTATAGTGAAAAATGAATGTTCATTTTTACTAGTATTACGTCTACATAATTACCACATACATGACCTTCATTTCATTGAATCTTTCTTTTCATGTTTAAAATGTGATTTAAAAAAATATATTTCGTAATATTATATAAAATCATGGCAATATAAATTTATTTTCAATGAAAAGTGTCTTAAAATATTTTAATTTTGAAAATGTGATTTTAAATTTGAATATGATATTTTGTCCCAAAATAATTTTGTAGATATTTTTTACGTTATTTCTATTCATATATGATAACAAAATATCATATAACATTTACTACATCAGGGATATGTTGTATTTATATCATTAATATTATCCCTCCATCTATATTAGGATTATTTTCATCAAGGATTGTGTTGAAATTCACATCCTTGATTCATTTTTTAGTCAACAACATTCCCATGGATTGTTACATTCTTTTCATCATTGAACATTATATTTTCCTTAGATATAAATTTTATTTATCCCAGATATGATTTGTTTTTAAACAGTTAATAATTTATACATATGGCATTCTATATTTAAAATCATTTTTTATCAGGGAAAGTATGTACGAAACTGTAATATTTACTGAATAATGATATTTGATGATAACTTATATTTTTTTGAATTAAATAAATTAGTCAATATATGAGGAATGATTTGGAAATACATGAAATGGGTGAATGTGAATAATGGGTCTCTGTGATAGCAAAGACACCCCTCCATATAATGGCCATCGAGTCCGGGATTGCCAGGTACCACCAGGTACCGCCAGTTGCCCCGCATACATATGTTCCCCACACTAGGACCAACCCACATGCCCGAATAAGAACCTGAATAATGAAAGTTTCACATGGAAACACAAGTAATTTTGAGTGTGTTCTTTCCCACTCACAAACATCCTGATAAAATTCCCAGAAGGTCACCCATCCAGATCAGTAATCCAGTCCAAGCATGCTTAATTGTAGAGTTCTAATCAGGTAGGATTCCGAAAAAGATGGTTCACCTGGTTTACCTGTTTCATATCATTAATTTATTTAACCCTTTATCATTATAGGGTGTTACATTCACCACCCCCCAGATTAAAACGTTCTTTTATTATACCTAAATCTCATCCTTGGTAGGGAATCACACATATGGCTAGGTAGCACCTCTGATACAACATGTAACAACTGGGCCCTACTGACAGCACATACACCCAACATAACATGGATGTCAGCTCCTGGCCCTCTAGGTACCACTGGTTTCCCCCATAGACATGTGTTCCCAACCTTGGGACCCACCCACATGCTCACAAAGGTCATCTGACTAAGGATAGTCCCTAGAGGCCAACACATGTCCTTTCTAGTGTGTTTTTTCATCACTCACACAATCCCTGAGAAATATTCCTATAGGTCAAACATCCTGGTCTCTAATCCAAGCTAACAATGCGTAGATGTGGAGTTATAATCATGTAGAAACCTAAAAAATAGAGTGAAACACGTTTACATGAGTCATTTCATTTATTAAATTATCTCTTTATCATTCATGGGTGTTACAATGGGACCTGATCGTAGATAGGCCATTGATGCATCAGTGGTCCCATGAGATTTATTAATAGGAGATCGTTATTAAAATTGGTTCCAACCCATTAATTATAAGCATTCTTCAAGATATATCATTATAGTAGAGGTATCATGTTCCTAGGATACATGATGTCTAATAATTAAATATTAAATTCATTGAGAAATAATATTTCCCCATGATATTTTTACAATGATATTATCTCCATATTTATTTCATTTATCATATTATTGATTTAACAACTTGTATTTTCAATTTTTTACACCTTAATGCTTCTTATGAATTTTCATGTTATGTTATTCAAGATAATAATTAAATGCAATTTATTTAATTTATTTATCATTCCTTTTTAATTATTACTTGTGTTATTATCCATGAGGTTTTCACCCTGAGATCATATTTCGATGAATTCTATTCTCATTATACTGATTTAATTTTTTGTGTGTTTAGATATTTACCATTACATATTGATTAATCTTATTGATTAATTATATATTCCACTATACCGAATTATTACTGAGATTTTTAAGTTAACCTTATTTTCTTTCCAAGGAATCCACTTAGATTACTATAATTCATATGAAAGGACATGTTAGAGGGAAAATTATTATTATCAAAAATATAATTTTTTTTATTTTAAATTCAAATCAATGATATTTTCATGTATGTACCTACTTAATGAAGAGAACTAAACTATTTTATACTTAAGGATTCAATTACTTTTATATTATGACATTTTATTAATGGAGGAACAATATCTGGGTTACTAGAATCAAGGTTGAAATAATTGGAAAAGAGTACTTTAAGTAGAAAATATGAAAAATGGATTTGTGAAATTATATATTAGGGATCAAAACTGTATGATAAAATTTGAGGAAATGTATATAAGAACAACCTAATTTTTTTAATGATATATATTATGTGGTTATTACTATAAATAATTCCCTATAATGATACTAAAAGTGGAATTCAGTCTATAAAAGACTTAAATATAGTAACACTGAAAATGGTAATTTGACGCGTCCTAATTATAACCTGGTGAACAAAAATTGGATATATATCACATTTAGTTTGAAAATCCCATGGTATATCATTATTAAGTAAAATTTAATTTATAATACATTATGAAGTAAATGAAGAGGTAATGAAAAAAATGACTTACGATAATCCTATTGTTTCATAGATTGAAAAAACTATGTCTCAATGGAGAAGTCAAATTATTTATGTGGGGAAGAAAAGGGAATAAATTAAGTAATTGATGAAGATAATGATGAGTACAATAATAGAATATTATTCAAACAGTAAAGATAAATTTATAAGATTTTTTCATAACTATAGATAACCAGATTGTTTTTTGAGTCAATTATAAATTTTAAATGTTGACCCATATTCAAGGAGAGGATCAATATAAAAATACAATGGTTAAGGAATTTATTTATTATGATTAATGAATTTATTTTTGGAAATTATTTACTAATGGTATTATGTTTCTATGATTCCCAAAACATCTAAGTGTTAGGATAAACATTTGAATAATATTTTTATTCATTAACATAAGAGTTATGAATAAAATCATGGGTTAATGGGTTTAAGATTTACTGCGTGTACCTATTCTTAAACACCACTTTCGAAAAAAAAAGTGCAGCAATATAAAATGATTAAGGATATATTGTGAGGAATTTACCACAAACATTTATTTTATTTAAAAATTATTTGTGAAAGAATTACTTTACAGTTAATTGACTTAATTTTATTTGTATTTCTATCCATTAAGGTTATTATGATAATTAAAAATAGGTAAATAATAATATTATACATTGTCTAAAAAAAATTGTGTTGAAAACCATTTTAAAGGTTATATTATGATTAATTTTATTTCAAAAATTTCAATCATATGTTTTTAATAAATTTATAATAGTTTGTTAATATTGATTAGAAAAAAGAAATCATGTATCCTAGGTGACAACCTGTCACATTCGGAATAAAAATGCAGCTTGAACCCATTATTGATGGATGTTAATGGTTTACTTCCTCCAATTTTCCTATGAGATATCATATTTAATACATCGATTTATTGTTAAATGATTTGAAAATTAGATATTTATGATGAACCAGTAGTGTTACCATTGATATTTAGATAATGATTTATTATATTAAATAACATGTACCAACTATATTTCTTTGGTAAAATAATTAGATATGGAAAGAAAATCATGTCACTCTTTAATGGATCTTATGATCAGCTAAAAGTGAATATTATTTTTTCAGGCATAAAAAATCACTGTTTTATATTAATTTTTTGGATTCATTGACAAGTTAATCATTCATCGAAGCACAACCAATGGATGAAATGCTACTTATGAAATAAAAATGTCTCATGTTTGTATATTTACAAAAATTCATATATATTTAAATAATTCATCAAATTTTAAAAAATGATCACGAAGTAATGTCTTTCTTCATTAAATGGATACTCAAGGAATATTAGTTCTTTAAAAGATCAATGATTTAAGGTTTTCATACCCTTAAAATTCCACAAATCATTTAATCTCTTGTGATCAATGACCTTTTTGACACCCTATAATTATTTATGATTTTATTCTATGTCTATATATTTATTTGATACCAATGTTATCCTACATAAAAAACAAGTTCTTTTTTACACCATATGAAATTTTTTGCTTCCCTTTCAATCATCTTAAGGGGATATTTTTGTAAATCATTTTAAATTGTGGTTTTTTCAAAAAATTAATTTTCAAATATCAAAACCTTAATCACCAAGATCATGTTTAAATTGAAAGAAATTTTTTTAGGTACATAGATTATATCACCATAAAATTATAAATAAGTAACATTTTATTGAGAAGAGTATGTGTCATGAAACTTCTATATTAAAAAATAAATTACATAAATTCCATTATATTTAATTCCTTCGATAGCCTGTTGAACACAAAATATCGACTTGGAGTGAACTATAATATAACATAAATATCTATTAAATTGTAATGTATGAATAGTAATAAATAAATTATGAAATTTATGGATATCAATTCCTTAAAAATATAATTATAACACTAAAACAAGAAATTATTTCTTTAAAGATTTATTTTTTCTAAAAAAAAATTAGTCAAGCTTTTCACTTATAAATTAAAATTAAATTTTCCAACAATTGGAAAATTTATTTCACAAAATAAAATTTATTTTTTATTTCATGATATAATTAATACATTAAATCTAATTTTATTTAATTTTCTAAATTATTTAATTTTTAAATGAATACTCAAAATACAAAATTTTAATTGAAAATTTTCTTTTCATTTAAAATATAAATAATGTTAAAGTACATTTTAAAATGGTTTGAATCTAAAAAATTTCAATTATTTATTAATTAATCTAATATATGTAATTATAATGATTTTCATATAGAATTTTGTTATATAATCGTTGTAAACTTTTCAACATTTTAATTTTAAAACGCTGATTTATCATATTGTTTGCAGGATTAATTATAAATTAAAATTTTAAATTATATGATTTGAATATAGGAAAAATATTTCCATATTTGTATAAACCATAAATTATATTTACTAATAAGTTCATCATAATTTTCTACCAAAATTTATTGTGAAAAAAATTATAACCAGAGATAAGGTAAAAATGGATTTACTTACAGGATAAACTATGAATATAAGGGTAAAAATGAACTAAAACCATGTCAAACACCAATTTTACGAAAATATTTCATTATTTTAAAATATAGGATAAATAATGGACAAATATGGAATATTTTTAATGATAAAAAAAATTTATAATTGAATCTTTTCAACAAATTAGAAGTGTTCAAATCACTTCACCCATATAAGGCTACCACCCCTCATATCATCTTTACAACTTCTAAACATAGTTGTTTTGAAAAAAAAATCTAAAAAAAACACCCCTTGTTCCATCAAAAAATTCTATATGAATTATTTTTAATAAATCCTTCATATGAATGATTTTTGTGCAATCCTAAAGAGGATACTCGAAGAAGGGGTAACGTTTCCAAATGAGCCTTTTTTTCTTCATTATACACATTATATTTGAAATTTGTCATGGTTATATACAAATAGAAGTATCATTAATATAATTATATATCTTTTTAATATTTTAATGACTAAGAACCATCCCCAAATTAATCAAATCGTTTATGATATCTGCATTGGTGTCTACAATAGACTACTACCTCATGAACTGATGTTATTCATTCTTCCATTACAACCAATCAAGGTTGGGTATGGCGATGGATGTAAAGAATATATATGATATTTTCAAAATATATATACCTATAGAGTCATTATATCATACATATTCATTTGTATGTTCTTTTCTATAGGGGATATTATAACATCACTCATGTGTATGCCCGATTACTGCCTCATGAAGATATGTGATTCTCCATTCACTCACAGTATTCATGGAAGGTGATAAAGATAATATGAATAAATATATTTGATATAAAAAACTAATTATGATATTCATAACATAATTTGAATTATTAAATGAGAATAAATAATTTTATTTTTACAATGACAGATGATAACATCATTCATGTATGTGTGGACTACCGCCTCTATAGAGCGATGTGGAAATATTTATATAACCACACCAGAAGGATGATATATATATATGTATATTAAATGAAATAATATAGTAATACTTATACTATGATCCTTATGTAAGGATAAAATAATAATATATGATCCTGGTATTTTCTATGAGGTATAACTCTTTTGATTATGGGTTTAATTGGTTAGTTTTGACATAATGTGAATTCCTAATGAGGCCATGGGAGTTTCTGGGGATTCAAGATTATTTTAGGTGGTTGAATGCCATGTTTATGGAAGTGGTGTCTGACCCACATGGTTGTTAGAAATCAGGGCCTCATGTCTCGTGGTTTTAATAAAACGTGGGCGGTGTTTCAAAGGCTCGAGCAGGCATGCATGCCTATGTGATTCTCCTATAATTTCTAGTTGATGATAAATGCATGGGATGAAAATTGGTTGTCTAACTATTCTCCATGTACTTGTGAGGGGGTTCAATGATAGTGGAAGAAGCATAAATAGTTATCCTCATGGTTAACCATGAGGCCAAATTGTGTGACCCAATGTTTTTAGTTAAAATTACAAAACATCCCATAAAATCATTACAATCAATATCATTTTATATTTTTCCATAGTGGATCTCCTTTCTCGAATTTAATGATTTCCTCATGCCTTATCTATGGATTGGTTTTTTATTTTTCATCCAGACATGGTGTCGTGATTCATTCATATTTATGGATCCATGTTTTTTATTTCTCTATTATGTTGGCTTCATACATCATTTTTCTTTCTATCTATAGAGTTATTATGGTGTGAGGAATTATGAAAGATTTCTTGGGTTTTGTATCATTATTTTTTGTTCATCAAATATGAAATGAGTTAGAATGTAATACATGATTATTATTGTACCATAGGTATGTGGTATGTGGTATATACATATTCTTCTAATGATGAGTTATTTTAAAGCTTGTTTCTGATGTTCCACATACAAGTATTTCTAGAATTACCCTTGTAAATTAATTGAATTCCTTGATTTAATATTTGGAAACATTATTGGTTTCCCTTTTATAACCATTTCATGGTTGAAGCTCATTCACCTCAACCTGGACAAGTCGTGAGGTGTGTTAAACTATATTATAAATATATAAAACCCAACTATGTGTGTGAAATATCGCCTTTCCTAGTGGGACCCTTGTTGACTAAATTAAGATGTTGGGATATTAGTTATGAATCAATTTCTATTTGATTGTTATATTGATAAAATGGTCTCAATGAAAATTTGTGAATGAGTTGGATGAACTCAATTTTTATACTCATTAAATGGGATTATGTTTATACTTTATTCCATGGACATTTCTATTCCATGGATTCACAATTGCATCAAATTATGTGGATATTTATACTCTATGGATTCAGGATTTTATTTTATTCCATTGAAATTTATACTATATAGATCACTATTATAAGGGATTCCATTGACATTTCTACTCTATTTACCTGGCCATTAGGTTTGACACTTGATTAAATAGCATAAGCCGCTGAGGATGTAATGGAAATTTCTACAACATAGATCCGACCCATTGGGCCTAGAAATTTATTACAAGACATAAGTGGTTTTATAAACCTTGTAAATTTATACTTCATGGGTCTGGACGTTTGGGACTGACACTGAATTACTCGACATAGGGCATAGTGGTAGTTTCTCTTACACTGCAATTAGTCCATGTATATAGTTTCTCATTAAAAGTGAGTTTTATTATGTTCTACAGTATAAATTTTATATGTATCAAACATTCTCACATAATTGTATCAATTTTCTATATTGAAAACCTCCTATAATTATATATAGATACATGAAATATTATAGGAACATTTAATGGTGTCCTAATAAGTGTTATCTCAAACCTCGTTTTGGTTAAAAGTTGGTTACTCGGATAGACATCATATATATTTAGATTGGGACTATGGAAGGAACATTAATTATGAATATTGATTGATTATACATAGGAGTATGTGATAATATTACTGATTGATTCGTGTGACTTTAACTTGTGAATGTTATTTTTGTTCTTTTTTTGTATTTTGAAGCATTTATTATACTAGATGCATGTTTCCATGTATTTTCTATAACTCTTTTTAGACACATGAATTTTTAAATTTTTATATGATATTTCGTTTGGATTTTTTACTAATCCTACTATATGGTTGTTTTGTATATATTTTTGTATTATTTCACATACATTCTCTACTGGATGATGTGATTACACCATTATAGTACACCCTGATTATGACGGTATATTCTCACCATTATACCACCATTGAGACACACTATTAGTCAACAATCTATAGCATATGGGGAGGTATTCATGAGGCCACACAGCCCACCATATCGGTGTTCCATTTAGTGTCTTGTGGTTTAGGACCTAATAAAGTGTTATTAGATAATTTTCATATCATTTCATTCTTTCAATTACTATTTGGAATCATAGAAAAGATAAATAGGAATGTTTTCAAATTTCTTAATGACCTATATCAAGGAGCAGCTAACCCATGTTTCAAAAAAAGTAAAATTACCTTTGATGAGAATTGATTCTCTATATTAAATTTACTACAGATGATTTAATTCTACTATTGTGAGATGGACATGTAATAACATCCTAGTACATAGGTCAGGTATGTTTTCCATTTTTCTACGTTCCCTTTAGGTTCAATGATTTTAGAAAAAAAAATTCTAGGTTTACTACATCCTGTAGAGTAGGTACACATTGTCTACCTAAAGTAAAAATCTTGTATTAGTTGATGGATTCATATCATGAAAGGGGAGATCATTTTGTGAGTATGTACACTTCATTTACTATAGGTACACATTGTGTAGGGTTTAAATACTATATTTTTAAACTAAGGTGAGAGGAGTTTTGGCCTTACTTATCCATTGTGGCCTACATGATATGAACAGGGGGTACACATCATGACTCGGGGGCTGCCCAGATTAAATTCATGTGTTTTTCTGTTTCACTCAATATTTTATTCCCAGGATTTATTTCTCTCGACCCTAGGATTCTCCTAGGAAAATGTCATAGGTTAAGATCCTTACAAATTCATTTTATCGGCTTCAGATCTTCGTTGCAACTACAGTGAATCTCTCGTAGTATGTTTTCTTATTGGTTCTTCATTTTGGTTCATTACAATAGCATCCTAGAGTTGCGTTATCAGATATTAAACTATGTTGGATGATTCATGTTGTCTTTATCTATATATCTGTTCATATATTTTTATAAAGGTCGTTCCATGACTAGTTGTGGTGCAGAGGAAATCTATTCATTAGGTTCGTGGGTTTTCCACTAGAATTGAATGGCCCAAAGGCCATATTTTTTATTGATTTTTTGGTAACCCTCCTTTAAAGTATGAGGGATAACTCTTAAAATTCCCATAGGATTATAGATTACATGACCTATATGTCATAGGTAATTATACATACATTAAATATATGGAACTACTCTTCCTAGCATCATCGTTGTGATGTCAGCTCTCCACTGTCACATGGACTGTTCAACTAAGCTTCCCGTAAAAACATTGGTTGTCCCCATTCATAATGATATACATACTATTTATGACAATTCCTCTTAGCTTCTACATTAGTGAATGCAGTTTCTCTGAATCCTCATCTGGAGTCTGATCCTTGTATAGTCTTTCTGGAAATTAAGCATAATTTCAGGTTTCCCAAAGGCCTTGAGGTGTCTTGAAGGCTTAGAGGTGGCCTGAAATCCTTTACTATCATGAAGGCCTTGGGTGGGCCGAAGGCCTTCAAGGACTGGAGGCCCAAACATTGGGAGGCATGTATGACCCAAAAATTGATGTAGGTGGTTATATCTCTATCCTATTATAATGAGTCTAATTTCTATTTATTTTTATATTGATTTATGAAATTGAAATAAGTTTTTATTTTTGTTGTAAAATGGCTTTTGAAAGAAAAATTTGTTTTCCAATGATTTTGAAAAATAGAATGACAATGGTTTTAAATGGTTTTCAAATCATTGAAATTAATTTTGAAACATAGAACATGGGGTTCCTTTTGTACATAGGTATATGGTTTATCATAAGGTCATCATCCATTGATTTTTGATTATCAAGGAGGTTTCTCCTGGGTCATTTCTCAATTTCCTTGGCATTTTGTTCTAGGAGATCAATATTTTAATTTTGGGCGGGTTTAATCATTGGTTATTTATCTTCTTCATATTCCAGTTGTTATAGGATCATATTTGTGCTTCATATTATAGTGGTATGAGTTGTTTGTGGCATGTTCTTCTATTATCAGATAGTATTGTGATACATGTGCATCTATTTTGTAATACATGGATTCCTGAGTTAGCCTTGATATGCATGTTTATTCTTGAGAAAAATGATATGGAAAATTTTCATTGAAACTAATATACCTACTTTTGATTAGAAATATGGATGTGATAAATGTTTACCAGGTTTTCTATAAAACTTCATTATCACATATAATTTAATGTTTTATTCTAAAATGATTATATATAATATTTTATACATAGACTTTTTATAGAACACCTGGGTGGGATCCTACATGTCCTGTTAGTTCACACCATGTGCACATTTTTGGTTGTGCGTAGAACATCGTTTTTCTTCATGTGAAGGGAAATGAAAGGCACCAAATTGAGGCGACGATGATCGTAATAGCTGGTTGGGTAGCTGGTGGTGAGGATGGTGGTAGTTTTTCCATTCCATTAATTAGAGTATCTATTTGTTTTTCAGTCCTTTGTAGATATTTTTAATGGTCTTTTGGAGTTTTATCTATTGTTATAGTTAGTTTGGTTTTTCTGTTTCTCACATTGTTATGTAATATATATTTTTTATTCTCCGATCCCATTCATTTTTTGTTCATTTATTCCATGTGGTTTTTTCGTTTGGGAGAAATATTTCCGTCAGTTTTGTCCTTCTATGACCAGTTTCTTGGCACCAGCCCATCAGGATTAAGAATACCCTTCAAGTATCTGATATATCGGGTCGGGTGATAGTTTTGAGGGTAACCTGGGATGGTTGTTCACAGTTTGGTATCATAGGGAGGTTATGTTCTCAATAATTGTTTTCTTGGGATGTTTATTATACAAGAGATATTATTATATTGACTTGAGAGGAATGTTTCGATGAGTACCTTGCAAGATCTTGTCAAAATGATACAGAAGATACAATGGGATGTCAAGATATGTGTCCCTAATGTTTTTTTATTCTTTTAAAATATCATTTTTTAATTATTTGGGTTATAGTTTGAAATGATAGTTTTTTGTATGATCATTCTTATGTTTTGGTGTGTAACTGTATGCCTCCAAGATGTCTTCCACTGGTTCCTCAGGAAGGTGTAACTATTTCTTCTCAAGGGAACACAACTATTGATCAAAACCTTATCAAAACTATCATACATAAAGTACATTCTCTAAATCAGGATGTTCCATGAGTTTAGAATATAGTGGTTGAAGTACAAAAAATAGTTGGGGGAGAAAGATATCAATCAAGTGAGTTCTTGCGTGAAAATCCACCATCCATTAATGGGACGATTTCACCTTAAGAGTAGGAGGATTGGGTAGACATGATCAATTAAATCATCTACTTCCCGGAGCCACCTATGAGTATTAGGCTATTTTGTGACGTCTTTAGACATGAGGGTTCCAGAATGAGATTGTGGGACTCTATGGTCCAGGTAGACAGACATGTGGAGTTGATATATAAGGGATTCAAACCCGTTTTCATTCAGCATTTGTTTCCAGAATCATTGATGCTAGAAATGTCATTAGAGTTCCTATTGTGGAAATAGGTAGATCATTCAATTTTATTATACACAAAACGTGTTATTGAGCTAGTCTATTTTTTCTAGATGTTTTAATGTATGATAATGTAATGGTACAAAAATGCCTATATGTTTTACAACCAGATATCATATCATGGGTTTTTATGCTGAAACATTATACCTATGTCTAGACGGTAGACATAGCTATGATGGAAGAAATTAATATGACAGGAATGTTTGGTGTTACCACATATTCTCTTCCAACTGGTGATAGATTTAGTGGATTTCATGGGAAGAAGAGGAAGTGATAAGACTGTCGCCAAAGTGGCGGAGGTTGGTCTCAATAGGAAACCACCTCTGTAATGTTTGTTGCAGCTATTAGTGTGCCTCTGACTTTCTACCAGTATGGAAAGGGAGGTCACACCAGACATTATTTCCATATGCTTGTGAAGTCATGAAATATATATGGATGTGTAGGTCATCTACAAAACTTTTGTCAGGATATGAATATACCTCACTATGGTCATGGTACATCGGCTCCAATTCCACTACAGTTCAGTCGAAAACTTAAAAGACTACAAGGTTCCATCCATATGCCATAGTAGTGATGAAATAACATGCAGTAGATGATTTTCCAATGGTAGTTGATGATTTTCTGGAGAAATTGTTTGGAACACTAATTATTACATATTATATAGTAATTCCGTTGTTTGATATTGGGTCCACCCACACATATATATTTTAACACTTTTTTTATGCTCTTAAACATACAACGAAATGTATTCCCTTTAAAATGGAGTTTGTCATTCCTCCTAGAAAGTTGATAGAGTAGAGGTTTTATTTTCCTTTTTGTTCGTTTGTGATAGCTGATACAGATTTGGTATAGGATTTTGTCATTCTTGATCTGGATCGGTTTGACATCATCATTAGTATGGATTGGCTTGTCTCTCATCATGATGTGGTTGATTTTTATCCTCAGTGGGTTTAATTTCTCACTACCAATGGTAGCCCTTATGTTTTTTTCCGAGAATGTGGGACCCAATGTCTAGACGTGCAATACCTTCCCTCCCATAGCTCAAGAGATTGATGGATTCTATTATGTTTGATCCTGATGAAGTTTCTTCTATTTATGATCATCTAGTTGTTTCTATTGAATTCCTAGATGTTTTCCCATATGATTTATCTAGTCTTCATCTAAAGATATATATAGAGTTTATAATTGACCTCGTGCTAAGTATACATCCAGTATCAATTTTTTCATATCGCAATGAACCTGAAAAATTGAATGAACACATTGATTAGCTAGAAAACAAGTTACTAAAAGGTTTCATTCATCCTGATGTTTTTCCTTGGTCATCCTCTAAGCCCTTTTCGTATAATATGGTACACTTCTGTTATGTGTGGACCATCAGAAGTTGAATGGGTTAATAGTTAATAATAAATATCCCCTATCTCATGAGAATGATTTGTCTGATCAGTTGAAGGTGGAAAAGTGTTTCATTAAGATTATTCTTCAGTTGGGTTATCATTATCTCGGAGTTTGGGTGTCTGATATATCGAATATTGACTTCAATTGAATTTATGAACATTATGAATATCATCTGATGCATTTTGGTCTGACCAACACTCCTATAATTTTTATAGACCTGATGAATCCGCCATTCTATTAATATTTTGACATAGTTTTGGTTGTGTCCATGGAAGATATTTTGGTTTACTCAAACTCCAAGTGTGAGATAGAGCACCATCTATGTTAGGTTTTGGAAATTCATAGAAGTCACCATCTGTATAAAATGCTTTGAAAATCTACTTTATGGATTTCAGAATTAAAGTTCATGGGACATAGAATTTCTAAACATGGATTATCAGTTGACCCAAAGTGTGTAAAATTTAGTATGTCTTTGAAGAAACTACCTAATTTACTTTAAATTCAATGCCTCCTTTGTCTTACTGGACTCTACTGTCAATTCTCCAAGGACATCATTATGTTGGAATCACCTGAATCTTATCATACTAGTATAGTGGTAAAATTCTAATGGGATGAAAAATTTCAATCTTCTTTCGATGAACTGAAATGATTTTTTACATCGGCTCCTATTCTGATCTTACCTGATCCCGATAAGGGGTACATGGTATTTTGTGATTCTTGTGGTTCTGGGTTGGTATGTTTTCTAATACATGATGATCATGTGGTTTCTTAAGGATCTTTTCAACTCTGGCCACATGATATGAACTACCCCACTAATGATTTAGAGCTTTTTGAGTTTATACAATTACTTAAAGGTTGGAAGCACTATCTCTTGGGGGATAAGTTCATGGTCTTCTTTATTCATAAGATTCTGAGCTATATATTCAATTAGAAATACATGAATCTCATAGAGAGATTATGTATAGAATATCTTCACACATTTTACATCGACATCTCCTACACCATGAGGATAGGGAATGTTTTTCTATAGACACTTAGTAGGATCATACTATCACATGCTATTATAGAATTGTAGTAGGAGTGGAATTTTATTGGGTTTTTTCACTCTATTTCACTTCGATGCTCAAGAAAATGATACAGGTTTGGTTATGACTAGTGATTAGTTTCTATCATCTATACATGAGTATATTTTTAAAATCTACCACAAGATTATGAGTTTCATAAGACTTGGGAAAGCATTTATTGCGGGGGACCATTACTAGTTGGTCTTTGTCATTAGATGTCATACTTCACATCCGGAAGAAAAATGCCATCCCAACACCAATGAGATGTTCAATCTTGTTCGATTTTCATAGCTATTCATGGGTCATTGAGGCAGGAGCTATAATGATGTATTATGATATGAGAATAACATTCTGGAGGCTAATAATGATGTGTGTCAATGTATAATTTGTGTATCGATAATAGATATAACAAAGAATAATGGGAGATCACTTGAAAACATCTAGTTTTCATCAACCTCTTTTGGGTCTAGTTTGGATATTTAAATAGGTATCAATTGATGTTGTTGTTTCATTTCTATAGACACCCTGACTGAATAACACTATTTGTGTGGTTTTTATCAGTTTAAAATGTCTTCTCAATTTCATTCTGATCAAATAAACCATTGTAGTTAATGATATGGGTGATATATATATGCTGGAGATCATGAGGTTACATGTGAGACATTCTTTCATTATTTCATTTGGGGATCCATGGTTTACCTCAAGGTTTTGGAGAAGTCTTCAATAGGAAATGGGAAGTCAGATAAATTTGATCACAACCTAATGTCCACAAAGTGATGTCTTGATGGATCATGTAATTCAGATCCTATAGGATATGCTTTGTGCATGTGTCTTGGATTTTGGAGGATCATTGGATAGCCATTTAGGACTAGTTGAGTTTCATTACAAAAACGTTTATTAATCATCTACAATAATGAATCCTTTTGAGGTATTGTATAGTTGCCCATGAAGATCACATATTTTTTGGGTAGTGGTGGGCGAAGTGTCCTTGGTTGGAAAAATTATAGATCAGTAGAAATTGGTATGGATTCAAGAAGTGATACAATATCTAGTTATATCCCATAGTCGACAGAAATCATATGCATATCGATGACGTCATCCTTTGGGGGTCTTCTATAGGTCACTGGGTTTTCTTTATAGATTATCCTCCTTTGGGACACCATCATCGGGGAAAATAGGGGAATTTAGATCCGAGATATGATACACTATTTGAGATTACTCAGTGGCAGGGATAGGTTTCTTATCAATTTACATTGCCAATTTAGTTGATGGGCATTCATGATGTTTCCACAAATCATGGCTCTGGAATTATCACCCTCAACACATTGATGCTTTATGTTGGGAATAAATTTAGCTAGACATGGATACTTCTATTCTGGAGAAAAAAATCCAAATTTTTTAATCTCAAACGAATATCTTTCATGGTAAATCGGTTCTATTGTTGTGTGTTACATGGAAAAAAGGATTGGATTCTCATGTGATGTGCGAATTAGAATAGTTCATTGGATAGAAATGACCTCATATATTTCCAAGATTTACATCATCCACCTGATGTCCTAGGGACAAAAAGTATTTATGATGGGGAGTATTTAGCATCTCATTACCTTGGTTGTGTATGTTTTCCATTTTTCTAGGTTCCCCTTTTGTTTAATGTTTTTAGAGGTGTTTTTATAGGTTTACTGTATGCTACAGAGTAGGTACACATTGTGTACATGATGTATACATCCTGTTTTGGTGGATGGATTCATGTTGGGAAAGGTTAGATTACACTGTGGGTAGGTAGAAGCTATTTACTATAGCTACACCTCAAGTAGGGACTATGTATCAGATTTTTAACCCAATCCAATGTGTTTGTTCTGCATAACTTATCCAACATGGCCTACACACCATGACCAAGGGTGTATGTTGTCACTCAGGGTGTGCCCAGTTTAATGTCATGTTTTTTCATTTGGCTCATTATTTTCTTCCTAGATTTAATTTTTCTTGATCATAGAATACTTCTAGATTATTTTTATAGGTTCCCCCTTTCCAGATTCATCGTATCATTTTAGGATATTTGATGGGTCTCTATTGCATCTTTTTAGGTAAGTGTTTTTTCAGGTTCTTTATTTTAGTTGATTGCGATAGCAACCTAGCATTGTCTTATCAGATCTACTAACCTAAGAAAGATGATTCTAGTTGTCTTGTTCTAGTTATTTCATGATATCTTGTTCTGAAGTCCATTACATTTCTAGTTGTGGTGTAGTGGACATCTATTCTTGAGGTACGTAGGGTTTCCTCTATCTCTCAACCCATTTATTTATCAAATGAATCAATCCATTGATGTGATGGTTTGATTCAAGAGTCTTTGTTGGAGTTTTTGCGTTTAATTGATCTTGGGTTCTTTTGCGGGTGTGTGTGAACCAAAGATTGAGGTAGGTGTTTCTATATCTAGCCTATGATAATAATCTGGATTCCTATTTATTTGTAAATTGATTTATGGATTTGGCATGATTTCGTGTCTGTGTTGAAAAATGGTTCTAAAATAAAATTTGTTTTCCCTAGTTTTTTCTAAATGTATTTTGAATGGGTTTGAATTATTTTCAAATAAATTAAACTAATTGTGAAAAAGAGAACATGGTTTACCTTGGGTACATATGTGGAAGGTTTAGCTTTAGGCCATATTTCATTATTTTGTGATTATCAAGGAGGTTTCTCTGGGGGATTTCATATAATTCATGTTACTATTGTTATTGGAGATCGATATTGATTTTATTGGGTGCTTACTGTTGGGGTATTCCTCTTATTTCTAGGCCCGTTTTTCAAGGATCATATTTATACACTTGATTATTGTGGTATCAGTTGTATGCAGCCTAGTCCTATAGCATTCCATCGTGTTATGATTACAATGATGTATTTTTTACTTCTTTCCTTTCTAATATACCTTTTATATGAATTTTTATTCTTGTGAAAAATGATATAGATAATATGCTTTAAACTGAGATACATGTTATATTTTGATCTTTGGAAAAGTGAAATTATTACATTGATGTCTATAAAACATGTTTATTACATATTATTCCATGTTTAATTTAAAAATAATCATACATGATTTATTATATAAATACATGTAATGGAAATCTTGGGTGGGATCATAATGAGCCTATTATCTCACATCCTACGCACTTCATCGGGGTTGCATAGACCTTCCTTTGTCTTACAGTGCAGGGAAAGGAAAGGTGTCATTTTGAGGCAGTTAGGTTCATGTTAGTTGGTTGGGTAGATGATGGTGGGATGGGGGGAGTTTTTCAATTCCCTTATATGGAGTAGTTGTTCGGTTTTTAGACCTTTGTAGACATATGAACTTATCTTTTGGATTTTTAACGACTATTATATTTGTTATGGTTCTTTTTTTCTAATAGTTATGGAATATATATACATTGTTATTCAATTGTTCCTTTCATTCTATGTATATGTATGTCATGTAGTTTTTCAGGTTTGAAAAAAATTATGCCTCAGTTTTTTCATTCTATGTCTGGGTGCTTGTCTCTTGCCCGTGGGGAATAAGAACGCCCTTCGGGTACGTAACAATTTGGGTTAGGTGTTGGTTTCGAAGGTAACCCGAGTCGATTAATAACACTTGATATATGAAATTATTATAAATTTTATTTAGAAATTTTATTCTATTCTTGGTATGATATGACATTTAAATATTGAACATGAATTGTTATAGGCACCTAAAATGATTCGTATACCGTACATATTCCATTCAAATTAGGATGGAATTCATTAATGCATAAAATTATCATCTATTCCTTGAGTGGTATACCTTTAATAAGATTAACAATATTTGAAGGGGATTGAGAAACATAATTGATACATAAAGGGCCTACAGTTACATAAATATTGTTTTCCTACATAGTCTACAACACACACCTTACACATTAAATTTTGAAAAGCTTATCCATAGACACATACGTTCAAGGGCTAGAATGTGTTATGGTTGGGATTTAATGGATTCCATATTTCATTTGTTATGGTTCATGGGACCTCATAAATAGGATTTGGTGATTTAATTATTTATTCCATTTAATGAAAATCATTATAAAAATTAAAATTAACATGAATTAAAATGATTTCTATAGGGAAAGTACACCAATAAATTGAGATTCCAATAGCTCTTAAAAATCCATATACTGGGAACCATGGAGGGAAACATCGTTTTTGACCCATACCCAACATTAAGAGTTGTCATTTAATAGTGTCTCTATTTTCATTATGATTGTTCCTAATACCTATTCTAGAATTTAGGGGTAGGGATTGTGGTGTGGCTTATTTATATGACGTCTTGTACATTTTCTATGTTTATATCCATGATCTGGTTGTTACCACATGTTTTTTAGGGATGTTCATGGCATTTGTATAGATATTCCACTATGACAGCCATTATTTGTAGACCATGAGGGAAACAAATCCTTAATCATGATATATTAGTCTGAAAAAAATATTATAACCTTCTATAGTACCACATGATGAACTGTGTATTATTCATATTATGGGTGATAATGCCTAGTTCAAAGATAGTTTCTTTTTTTGTGACCATTTAGGTAACCCCAATGTCCTTCCCTTATATGGTAGAGTTTACACATATGTTTCAATATAAGAATCCACTCATTTATTTTGGGGATGGATATCCACAAGATATAGATTTATGTCTTGAGACCCGTATTTTGATTTTTGAGCTACTTGAGACACCTTATGGGGGAGAGTGAAGATTCTAAAGTGTAAACATTTAAGAGCATCATAGTTATTGAGGGATTTTTTTAACCCAATATAATCTTATTTGACATATCGTAAAGATGTATATATAATCTAGATTTTATGATTACTTATTTCCAGAGACCTTGATAAATGAATGGTCTAGTGAATTAATATGTTTGAATAAGGGTTTGAAGAACAATATAGAGTATATGTCCCTCTTTATAGAGATTATGAACATTTTATCATTATATATTTATGATGAGCCTTTTAAGGTGAGAAGCATTGTGGAAGGTCATGTCCACATCATTTGATCACATGTGATCATGTTTGGGTCGACTAAAATAAGTAATATTGTGAATCATGTGATAATTAGTGAGCACAACATGAGGGGTGATGGGGATCCACAAAATGATATTATATCTTATTGACCAAGTGGTTCCATTAAAACTTATTGGAAATGATGTTTTTATTATTATACTAAGGAGAATACAAATTAGGTGTGAGATATGGCAGTTACACATCAATTCATTAGTGTCGGAGAAGAGGAAATATAAGGATATTATTTGATAGTTATGGAGTTGAGTTCCATGTAATTTGTATGAAGGGCCATATGAATTGGATCCACATGAATTTTCAGGTAGTGTATACTGGGAGAGGGTTAACACTGAATCTATATTCCAGATATGTATTCACATAAATGTGTCTAGACTAGAGCTGGAGTACTACAAGTCATTCCGGGGGAGGAGGTGGTCGAAGATAGGGGATCAAGACACCGGTTTCAAATTGACAATTGATAGGTCCTTCTTTGGATATTTTTGGCTATTTTGTAGTCCTATAGTTCCAACCAAATATATTCAATATAGCCAATACCATATAAGCAGAGATGTATTCCATCTTCAGTGTGAGGTAGAATCATAACAGCATCTACACAAGTGTATTCCCTTTTTGATATAGGTTATTCAGATTATTTAATATATATATATATATATATATATAAATTATAGATCACTAGGATCTATTTTTAGTTATTAGCTGGTGTTAAAACACTTTATATTCTATTGGGAATATTATTATAGAGTATACATCATTGCAACAATATTCCATTGATATATGAGGGTGTATCATTGTATGGGATCACTACTTCATCGAGATTACTAGGTTTGAAATCATCATAGTAATGGAATTGAATGTTCTAATCATGCCCAAGTAAATTTCATTCACTAGAGGGCGGATTTCACATCACTACAGGTCTGTGTATTTATTCACAAGGTTTAATGTGATGTACTGGTGAGTCCACTTGAACCAAAGCATCATTGGTTGGGCGGGATGATAGCACAATTTTTTAGATTTTATCTAGATGACCATGGAATGCATTAGGTTGACATCCCTATAGTCGTTGATTGTTTTGTGGATTTCACCCTAGAAGGCTTATCTAGTTTACCTCATGAGAGAGAGGTGGAGTTCTATATTGAATTGTTTCTTAGAGACCCACTAGTTTACATTCATCCTAGTAGGGTGGAAACTACAAACATTCATGAGATAAACCGATTTAGAGAGGATATAAATTAAAATGGTTTTATACTACATAATACTTATCTATTGGTTTCACTATTAAATTTTACAATCAAAATTTGTTAAACCCTATGGACATATTTAGATTATTGATGATTGAACTAGAGGATGGTTAATAGTTCATTTCCTTTTCCTTGGATAAATGATTTCGTTGACTATCTGTTAAGATATATGGTGTTCTCGAATATTTATGCAAGATCAGATTAACTCCTAGTGAATTATTGATTATCAGATGTACCATGTAAAACATTTCATAGTAGATATGGTCTATATATGTATTTTTTTATTTTTTCTTCTCCAAAATATGCACTAAATGTTTTCTAGTAACTAATGAATTGTGTTTTCCATTATTATAGAGACACTTTTTGGTGTTTTGTGTTTTGTTTTGACGACATCCTAATGTATTCTCAAACTCATCATAATCATTCTAAATACCATTAAATTGTTTTTAATACAATGTGGTAGTGTACGGTGTATTGAAATCTCGAAAATTGACACTTTAGGATGGATAATATTTTATTCTAATGTCATATTACAACAGAGGTAGAATTATAAACATTCCCAGATATGTTTAATGAGATAATTTCCTTCAATAAGCTCAAAGAAGTCATTTAGAAAATGTGTATTGGGGGAAGACATTTATTATAGGTGTTCAATAGATTAATTCTCACACATAACAGCATTTCATATAGGTTTTACTATTAAGGGTGCGAAATTTTTATGATTAGATACCTGTGAAACACCCTTTACTGATATGATGGAGAGAATAAAATTAAAATCATTTATGAATGTTCCAAACTCGTGTAGAAGACATAAATTATTTTTGATGCATCAAGTATTGGGAAAGGGGGTGTTTTAATTTTTGAAGAATGAGTCATGGAATATAGATCTCATTGGTTGAAGCCACCTAAGAGGAAGTACCTGAAATATAATCTCAAGTTTGTCACTATTGTTCAGGCATTTTGTTGTTGGTGAAATTATTTATTGGATTATATTTTGGTGGTGTACAAAGATCCAAAGATCCTTATGTACATATTTATATAAAATTATATGAATCTACGTTAATGAATGTGTGCTGAGTACATACAATTATTTGATTTTGAGAATTCTTATACACCTAGAAATCTAAATGTTGTTACTAATTCTCTTTGAATGAGGACTCTATTAAATTATGTTTAGAAGGCTAATATTATGGTGATACTTGTGGAATTATTTTCATTGATACACTTGGAGGTGCAGGATATCCATTGGAATAATTTCTTCTCATTCATGTTAGTGAATTCCACTCATCTGGATAGGGTGTAGATGAGACAATTATTAGATTTTGAGGTCCCAGTCAAACATGATTGTGTGGAATGTGAGGAAATTCTTCATGACTGTGTCTTTAATAAGGAATATATTATAAAAATATATTTTCATGTCTCAGTTCTAGTTGATATACACAAAGAGTTTCTGAGGAAATTTTATGGCTCATATTGGAATTATATCTCTACACCACGTAGATATATAATGAAATACACTATATACATGTCCATGGATGAAATTATAGGTATATTGTTTTTCCATGTGGTGTTATAATTACTAGTAGGATATGAAGTAACACAATAACCAAGGTGGGATTGTATCGAAATTAATCACTCCTGAGTGGAAATGGGAGCTATTGTGATAGATTTTTTGACTAGGTTTGTAAGGATGCGTTGATGTAGATATTAAATATTTATAATTTTTGATAGTCCCATGAATTTCACCAATTTCCTACTAATTATAGAGACCTTCTATGTATATGCGATTTTGAGAGTATATAACTATGAGATTTTATACCTTTCTGTGGATTCACCTATAGTTCAATTGGATATGGATTCCTAGTTTACATCTCAATTCTAGAATAGATTATAGAGTTCATTCATACACAAGTTATTCTGAGCATGGCATAACACCATTGAATTTATTTCGAGTCATATCACATTATAATGTTTCTAGAGGAAATTCATAGATTATTCCCTCTTTATTTTTAGGGTTTATGGGGAAGGCATATTCCTATGTTTATATTCATCTAAAATTACACTTATCAGGATTTTAATAATGGAACCTTACGAGGACTTGTGAAATTGGGTATACCGATCAACTCTTTGTTGGATATAGGTAAGATATTTCTTGTTGCTCTGACCCCATTACATGAAGGATACATCAATGTAGGTCTAATTAATTAGAAGGTGGATGGATACTACATAGTCTAGGAAGATATCCTACATCAATTATTGTTGATGACCATTATAGTTCAATTTTAGGGAACAAGTATATTTTACATATCTCATTTAAGCTATAAAACATATGATTTAATAGAATACTAAGCTTTCATTGAGATATTTTAGGCTATTCATGCTTATGGAGTGAGTCACGCTAGTATCCTATTGGTTGCAGTTACGTCGTCGGTACTAATCCCTGAATGATGTATTCAATGTATCTCAACTACAACATTACCACTCAGATCAATCTCACACTCTTCTATAATATGATATTGAGTTACACGAACATGTTTCCTTTTAGGATCATCCTATACCTATCACTAATAAAATAATTAATTATCTTTAATGTTGGTCTATTCCTTTAGTTCTATTGTTTTTGTAGTATAGCCACGTCTATGAAGATACCTGGGTGT
This sequence comes from Viscum album, assembly GCA_963277665.1. Lineage (NCBI taxonomy): Eukaryota > Viridiplantae > Streptophyta > Magnoliopsida > Santalales > Viscaceae > Viscum > Viscum album. Next base: position 1,340,453,927 of record OY728155.1, on the reverse strand, counting down.
GAGAGGATGTTGTATGTTCTCGGCACATGGATATTTTTATAATTTCATTTAAACCTAAAAAGGGACACTATTGGTTTAGTTTTATTATGAGGGGGAGACTATATATTCATTGGATTTCCTATGATGTACAAATATTTTGATTTTATGTTTAATTGCATGTTTTTGTCCTCAATTGAATGCTTAATTTTGGACATGTGACTATTGGGTAATGTATGAGGCTTATTCAAATCATGGAGCCTTGATTTTTGGAAAATTAATTTCAGTAGGGTGGCTAGTTAAAATAGTGTTATACATGACACATAGTTTTACTAAACTGTGTGTGTAGTTTTAGAGGATAGATATGGGTAACATAGGTTGAATAAATCATGTATCTTGGGACACATGCCCATTAAGGATACTTGGTTTTTTTAGTAGAGGATAAATGAATGATCTCCATATGGTTTGTCTAACCAACTACCATGACCATGTGAGGGTTAGGGATAGTGGCAGATGAACATTGGATGAATTGTTTGGAAAATCGTATGGTAAAACTGTGTGATCCATTATTATTTTTAAAGAACTATATTTCACCTAAAAATCCTTATAACCATAATCCATTTTTTTCTCCCTAGGATCTATTATATACCATTTATTGATTTATTCAATCTATCTTATAGGCTTGGGTTTTAATTTGACATTGGAACTCTGAATAAGGATTCATCTTTCTCATTGGACTAATGCCTATAATTTCTATATTCCTTAGTCTTCATTCTACACTGGTATTAATAATGATGAAATTATTTTGGCGTATGACAATATTCCATACTTTTAGGTTATTTTATCATTCTATAAATTTCATCATATTTATATCATGTTTTTAGCTGATACATGATGGTTGTTTAGTTACTTGTATATGTAAGGTGTTATATAGCCTTTTCATTAAATTTAGGTTTTTTTATAATGTCTATTCAATGTGTTTCACTCTAGGATTTTTGAAGCCAACCTTGAAATTAATTTAATTCTTGTATTATGTGTTTGGATCCTTGATATCTTTTATTCATAGTATCATTGTATAGTTAGAGGTCATTCACCTCATCCTAGACCACCCAGGTTGTGTATTCACATGTCATCCCCATGTTTTACACCCAATTGGGTGTGTGCGGGATTGGTATTGTTAGAGGTAATATTGAAGAATAAAATGGGATAATATGATAGGTATTATGCCTCCATTATAAATGATTACATGTTATAAATTTGTTAAATATATTAAATGGAATGTTTGGAATTAGTTAGATGAACTATTGGTTTCTTTATGTATATGATGATGGTTAATGAAATGGTTATGTTTACACTTAATTCCATTCTCATTTATAATCCATGATTTAAAAACTGCATCAGATTCCGTATACAATTCTACTAAATGGATTCTTGATCATATAGGATTCCATAGACATTTCAAATAAATGATTCATAGTTACATGGTATGGCTTAGACATTTCTTCTACTTTAAAATGTTCATTGTCTCTTAGAATTTATTACATAGAATATTCCATTTTGTTTTCCATGAAAATTTATATTTATTGGATTCATCCTATTATGTATGATAGGTGATTACAGAGAGTAGGTCATTGAGGACACCATTTACATTTATACTCCTTGGAACCATCACTTTGGAATTGAAAGTGTGTTACACATCATAGACCACAATGGATGTCTATCATTCTATATAGTTAGCCTATTTTTATGGTTCTGGGTTAATAGTATCTCTTGGTAGGCTAAAAAATATCAATTTTGAAATTATGACACATGATTATTTGATTGTATCATTATTATATATTACACACTTCATTATCTTTTATACAAAACCTAGACATGATACAACCCCTATTCGTCGTGGCCTGCTGAGTGTTATCTCACACCTAATTTGGGTGGTCCTTGGGTACCCAAATAAACATCACGTGTTTAGTTATGTACAGTGGATATTAACATATTTATGATGATTGATTGTTAATTAATATGATAATTAGTGAAAATGACCAAGCTATTCTCATGATTTTATATAGAGAAAGTTATTTTTGGCCATTTCTATTTTGATACAATTTTTATACTGGATACCTGTTGTGAAGTATTTCTAATTAAATTAACTAGATACATTAAATACCCATATTTTATATGTTATTTCATTTTTATCTTTTTATTATGCATTATATGTGGATGTTTTGCATTCATTTTTTCAATTATTTGATATGCTTCTCTTATTGATTAATGTAATGACACTGTGGTTCTGCACACTGATTATGGTGGTATGATCTCTCCACTATACCACCATAGACCATCATTGTTAGTGATATGCCTCTAGAATATGTTGTGGTGACCATGGGTCCATGTGAAACACGTAATCAGGTCACCATTTAATGGATCTTTGGTCAGAATGATATAATTACATACGACCTTCCCATAATGATTGTCGAAAATTGAAGAGTTGGTCAACTGTAAGTATGTCCTACCATCTCCATGAATGTATCACACAACATTTCTCAAAAATAACATTTATTATTGGTATTAAAAATATAATTTATTAATAAATATTGTAATGCACAAATCATGATCAACCAAAAAAACACCAGCGCTAGCCTTTACCTGGTGAGGTGAAACAAGTTAAAGGAAAAAAGTATTGAATATAACTAGAAGAAAAAATACAACAAGAGTAAAATAAAGAAGGAAAAGATAAAAATATATATATACAATCTATTCCATGAAATATAAAAAAATGTATAAATATTAAAAGACCAATTATGTATAAATGTTACCAATCGTCATCTGCAAACCATCACATGCTGAATGTATCGACAATAAGAGAAGAAAATATGCTACAAGACTCTCTTCCATTTACCTATATCATTTAATTAAACATCTAAAATAACACAATTTGGGAAATACAGTATGAGAAAAATGACCGGTGGGATTCCAAAATAGTATCTATACATGGTCTAATGTTAGGAATTCTATAGTTATATCTTTAAAAACAAAATTGTTTTAAAATTAATTTTTGTATATAAAAACTCATTTTAATAACATTTTTTTTAATAATTTCATATTATCAAACTAGAAATATGGAAAATGAAAATGATAAATCTATAATTTCAATCCATCCATCAAAAGGAATGAAATTAAAACCATATCCCTGAAATACAATCATTTAAATCCATGTGAAACAAACTCACCTAAAAACCTATGAGAAAACGTAAATGATATGAAATTTAATGTGATATTTTTTTAAATGATCTTGAAAACTAAAATGTTTTCTATAGAACATGATACAATATATAAGAGTCATAAATGAATATGCAATCAACCAATCATTGGATCAAACCAATATGGATTCCATACATTGTATACTAATATGACCAAATCAACAACTACAGGTTCTACACACACTATATTCGACTGTGTGTGTTTCAATATTCACCCCTATTTCATAGTGATCCTAAGATGTAATATTATATTTCAAAATGATTTCAATCCAAATCGTTCTAGTGTTTGGAAAACCCATTAATGATTAAAATAATCAATTTTTAAATAAAACCTCACTAAAAATTAGCATTTCAATAAATCCATTTAAACCAATAATTAATTCTATTAAGTGAACAACCTAAGGGAGTTTCTCCAACATGATAAGTAGTTACTCGAATTTAACTGTTATGTATATTCACCTACCTCAAGTTGGTAACAACCTATCTTCCTTATGAAATATGGATTGTAACCCTAGAGATTTACTTTTGATAGATATTGTATGATAAGAAGATGAAATTGATAGATTGAAAACAATATCCAATGACAAATCTAAACTAAATCGCAACAAAAATTGCAGTAGAATCTAAAACAAATGATGAACCAGGAAGAATTATTTCTCGTAGAGGTTAACCACAACAACCCCGAGGATTGATCATCATGTGAGCTATATAAAAGAGGTAAATATCTCATATGGTACCTCGGGTGAGCTCTAGGTCTATAGATGGAGGTTTCAAGATTGAATGAATAAAAAATCATGTAATTCATTCATTAAAAACTGTTGGACTATAGCATTACAAGGCATGTAATTTCCTAAGATAAGAAGACATCAAAAACACATCTCCTATAATACTAATCCATTATTTGATCATCAATTTACATAAAACAAATTCATATTTCTTAATGATGTGAATCCTTATATTTGATTTTGGTAATTTGGAAAGAGATAATTACAAGACACATCATCCATTTTCACGACGTGTAAATGCCTAACATCATCTATTCAAAAAAAAATTATAGTAAAACTCAAAAAATAGAAATTAATATAAACACAAGATAATTTGATTACCTGAAAAGCATAATGAGTGTTACAATATACCAACCATAAATGTTTTTGACCACCATAAATTTCTCAGAATCGTGGACAAAATAAACTGAATCACATTGGTGCCTCATCATCAATTCCCTCTCTCCTGTCTCATAGATAACCCATTCGGACTGACAAAGTAAAATTCCTAGAGATTTTTTTACCACCCAATACCATCACTAATTAATCCATATTCTGAAATGGACACTAAAAAAATCATCCTCATGATTAACATCCTTCCATCCAATCACATGTGATGGATATTTTATAAACCTACATAGCTAGGAGATATGATACACTTCATGTGTTATTGTAAAAACATTAAGATAGTTAAACATTAGAGATACCTTTCCAAGTTTTCATAGGATATCAAAGGGGCCCAAAAACCACAATGACATCATACACAATATATCTAATCAACGATGTACCAATTTTTGAGAAACACTAAAAAAATACAATTCCAAACCACAATCTTTATCAGCCACCACCAATGGTCTATATAATATTTTTTATTACTATGTTCCATGATTAATGTCGTCTTGGTCAGCTGCACCATCATTGTCATCTCCTAAAAAAGACATAGCCCCACTATGAACCTATATCATTCTTCTACCCATCATAAGAGAAATATTAATTAATGCAAATATGAGGCCTCAAAGGGAGCCATATTTATCTAATATTGAAACTTTTTATATGGGAAAATTCTACCTTAGTGAGATTAGTTTCCATTGATCCTATAAAAACAAGAACATAACCTAGTAGAATATCATCATGAACCTTGTTAACCATCTTATTATATCTCTCGAAATATGGATAATTAGTTATGTTTAATCAGATAAAGGATCCCATCACCCACTATAAAAAAATTCTAGAACTATGATTTTAACCTCAGATCTTTATTAGATATAGCTATAGTGGGAACCCCATGATGTTTCCAAATTTCTTGGTCATAAAATTACTAATGATCTTCTACCATCATCACCTCCTTGATAGGGTTGAAATGTATTGATTTTTTTAGTTTATCAATGATCAACCAAACCATATCCTTCGCACTAGGATTTTGTAGAAAATTAATTAATAAATACAGCGAAATCATATCCTATTTCCATACTAGAATGGTTAAGCAATACAACAAACCCATAGGTCTATGGTGTACAAGCTTGATTATTTAAAATGACTCCAAGAAATAAATTATACAATCGACCATCACATCCCATGTCAGCAATAATAATGTATAAAAATATGATATATCATGGTATTCCCTATATATAGGGATAAAAAAGACTCTTTTCCATTTTCCATCATACATTTTCTCTGAAAAAATGTAACAAACACACTATTATAGAATCAAAGAGCAGAAAATTGAGATTGATTCCACTCTCCAAAGGTCATCCCATCATAACGGTTTTTAGTAAATAATTATCCCTCAATGCCTATCACCTATTCGAGAACAAATATCTCATCAAAAGACGAGTCATCATTCATCAATGAAAATAGGAATTTTTCACCAACCTATTCCACACCCAAGATGATCTCAGTAAAAAATCATCATAGACCCCTACTCAACTAAAACAATCATGGATTATATCATTAATTTTCTAATAAGCTTGTCAAAAACCACCTTTATTTTCTTAGGGGTGTATGGAATTTCAAAATAAAATTTTTTAGGGAACATCATCCATAATCACTATAAAAATTTCCAAAATGTATTATTAAAAATATATTTCTAAGATAATTTGATCATAGTATACATCAAACATCTACAGAAAGAGGTAGTTTCACTATAATGACCCGACCCATGATGAGGATTGGGCTGCAGCTACACCAAACCACCCATATAGTCTAGAAGGTGGCGGCATTCGCCGAAAGAACAAAAAATTAGGGGAGGAATTTTCCAAAGAAACTATAAATAAACACGTATAAAACTAAATGAGGATGTGTATAGGAAAATGAATAATTTATAAAAAAATTCAATAAAATGAAAAAACATGCATTGACATCTAAGCAGTTCATGTACAAAGTTGTAAACTGAAATAGAAAGGGGGAAAATACCCACCCAACCAGAAATGTGTCACAACATTACAACAAATAAATTGTACAACAGTTGTGTGATTCTTGCTCCTAGATCCCATGCTATGACCACCATACATGGTCCAAGCACCCTGGATCACTATGATCCTCTAATGTTATGATCAACGTTTCCATCATCTGTATATGGAACACCATGTGCCAGAAAATCCCATGCATGGGAGTGTATAATAATACTTAGTAGGAAGCCCCAAAATGGTGAAAGGGGAGGTGTAATAGATACACTGATGAGGAAAAAATTAGATAAAACGAGGCACAATAATGAGGATTTCTCAATACAACACGAGAACAAAGTAATCTCATCAATAGATAAGAAGAAAGAAAGAGTGAGATGGTGAACTTATTCTTCAATCTTCACTATGTAATGTATGAGTGTAGACTCATCCAACCAAGAGAATCTATACAGGGAAAGAAAATAGAATATGTCGTCGGTCATGGCATATCCAAGAAGGAGAGGAACCAAAAACTAAGGAGTGGGTAAAAAAATAGGATATATAAAAATTCTCTATCAAAGATGCCCAAATTATGGAGTAAGGGGATCTCCATCTATCAATTCATCCTAGGAAAAGTGTCACCTACAGTTGGAGAAGTAACCATCCCTGATACCCAGCATCCGTAATGTCTACCATGAACACATAAGTCAAATTGACAAATTCACCACACCTTGATAATATACACTTTGGGGGGATCTGTCTCGATCAAATAGTGTTAGTTTTAATGCCAAGGATCCTTCTTGGTGGGAAAAGTGTCCCTATTTATCATGAGTATAAAGGTACATCCAAAAATATCTCTTCACTGATCCATATAAATGGATGTTGTAAAAGAAAATTAGGGTTCTATCACTGTAGTCCATTAGAAGGATTCAACTCTAGTATTCTCCATTTATGTCCCACAACCATGTCAATGGGGGATTCCACTCTAAATCATCGAGGACCTACACCCTTCCCTGTAAGAGGATTCACTCAAAAGTAATTATTGAGGACCCAGACCCTTGTTGATTGGGGATTACACTCTCATATTCTTCATAGTTAACCCAATCCCAAGTGGCTTAAGGGGATTCCACTCTAGGTCATTGATGAACTACACTATCTATCTCGACTGGATGGATCTCTTGAAATGTATCAAGGAATGTCGTCTCGCAGCCGAGCGTTAGTTTGAGCTCGAAAAACACTGATAAACCTGGCTGATCCCATTCATTGTTGGGAATATTTTTAAAAGGAATATTTCATATAAAATAATTCACTATATTTCAAATGCCTCTATTGGGGAAACCATCGCATTCTACGCCGAAAAACACTTAAGATAGGCTACTCTCATGCCAAAATCAGAGTCCAAAATAATGAGTTAGATGAGATAGAAGGCTCATAAAGTGGTACACTGTGTATGTTGGGCCCCCACAGTATGTTACCCCGCCACATCACTTAGCCATATACCTTTCCATACTTAGGTATTATGTTGTGCACTAGTACCCTTGTACACGCTACTGTACTCCCATAGTACATGGAACGTCTTGCTGAATGTCTGATTAGTGAAAGAATCTCATTGCTGGTTAAAAATGAAGAAACCATAACTTTACAGACATGCCTACTAAGACAACCCTGGAAAACCAAAATTATCAAACAATTTTGATCCCTATTCTAAAATGAACAGGAGTGACCATTCATTCACTAGAAAAGGGACAGCCAATGATGAAAATCCATTTTGTATCATTACGAATGAATGATTCTTTGTGTGGACCAAAACTCGATCCTAGAACACATGCTAAAGATCGCACCATTGCGATCCTTACAGAATGTCACAAGAGATAATCAATTCATCTGTCCAAAGTGGACATCTAGTGAAAAAGTCATATTTCACCGCAAATTCCCAAACCAGGCTTCATGAGGAACATGTTTCAATTTAATTTTAAGCACTCGGAGTCAGTCATGAAATTTTTTCCTCAAATTTAGGGAGGTGACACTATTAATGGAATTTAAATCAGAAAACATATGCAAAAGTTATGGCATTTCAATTTTGTAATAAGCATAATAATATATTATTATTTGATCATTTTGAGGGCCCAAGCCACATTCCAAAAATATAAAATTATCAAACTGGCATAAAGTGGTCCATCTCTAGGATAAGAATTTGTGGCCATAAATAGCATGTATAATGGACCTTCCATGTAAGAGATATAATTGTTTAGATCTGAAACCTGAAGCCTCGACCCAGTCCAGCCTGGCCCATCCTCCTCAAGTCAGCCCAACCATCAGGGCCCCACTGGCTCTCAGCCACCACACTACCATCTAGTACGTCGGTGCACCACCATACCACTGATTTCATCTGTCATACCCTGCTGCCATTTGTGGCTCTCATGGAAATTGCCCATGACCACCTTCAGCCACGGTGCACCGGTGGTACCTTCCACAGACCACGAGAAAAAATCAAGTTCTCGAAATTGAAAATGATCATAGATTTTGAATTCTCTAGATGAGATCATCACATACACATGCTATGCTCGACAATTCGATGACCTTTTGGCAGGATGAAATCTGTCTTCCTCTTACGCTCAAAACCTCATCTCTTTCGGAGCCCAAAACTCAATCCTATCATAAATCTAAAAACCCAAGATCTAGATCTTCACAGAACCACGCTTTAGTAGAAGGAATAAGATCTTATTGATGTGTCTAAAAGTTTATTAATCAAAAACAAGATGAACAGGTGAAGAACATGTAGAAAGGGGGATCCATAATTTAAACGATCGAGGGTCGTGTTATAGGGACATTGAGAAAGGTTATCAATGTAGCGATGCTGAAAGAAAATAATTTTGACACTGAAAACCATCAATTGGGTGTTGAAAAATCCAAACGAAGAATACTAAATGGATTTTGAATCTATAATTGTGTTCACTGCACTATGATCTACTCAAATATTATATATCATCATGATCCATTAAGAATCTGATGTCGGTTCACCAATGAAAGGATATGGGATAACTTCATTGAAAATGGGAGTAAAAGAGCCAAACCCTATCACATTTCTTTAAAACACTATTTAAAGAATTTCCCACCAATGGTCATGGGATCAGAACATCCCACCCCTAGTCTCTTTATGTCGCACTTAAACAAAACATCTCATTATGTACTCAATGGTAGTCCCATATTTCTAATATAATCCCCCATTCATATGTTATTTTAATTAACTTTCAATATAACATGATTTTATTAAACTAGTTTATTTAGAATTACAGCCTCTGTGGAAATTTCCCTTGAAGTCCCGCACCGAAAAAATATTAGACTTACATAGGGTAAAATCCCTGCTCCAGACTCAAACATTTGCACGAAATTTTGATATGAGCTACCATTTAAGAGAAATCCCATTTCTGTCACAATCATAATATAAAATATAGTTAATATTTTTGTGAAGATTTAGTTTGGAAATACCATGAGTTTGAATCGCAACCCGTCTCAGCACCTACCATTGAAAATATATGATGAAATGTTCCAAATTCAAACAAGGAAAAAACTAGGTCTCTACATCCTTAAATAATTAAATATTTCCATCACCAAAAATCCAAAATAGGGGAAAAAACTCAGGATACAGAACTCACATCTGGCTCTCCCAATCCAAATAACTCTCATGAACATTTTTGTGCTACTACCACATTGGAAACAAAGGCATCGTCTATCCTTATAAGGGTCGCTCTTATCAATGATGATTATAGGATCATGCACATATATCCATAGCTATGACATGTGGAAAACATCATTTACCCACTCAAGCTATGGCGTAGGGAAAGGCAGTAGGAAACCACACCAACCCTCTACTTGAAATCGTACGAACCAAAGTACCTTAGGGATGTCATTCCTTTCTTACTAAAAACTATCATTCCAGCCCTCAACATATATTATATCACTTTAACTATGAGCTATATCTTCCCATTTATTTGTGGCTGAAATTATTTTCTCCTTCATAGATGGATCTTGAACACCTCCAGTAGGAATGTACATTATTGTGACATAAACCAAACATCACGGCCGAAAAAATATTTCAATGGAACCCCCTAGAGATGAAATATCTTTCACACGTACAACTAACGAAAACACTTCACTAAACTCTGTTCCTTGATAGAAAGGATTTCCACTAACATTATGAGTTGGTCAACTATTACCCAAAGAGCGTCATGTCCATTCTCTTTGTGTGGAATCTATAACGCCCCGACCCCAGTTACCCAGAGTTAGTGTATTATTACATAACATTGGCATGAACACAAATGATCAAGTCTCGAAAGATCGATTTGTTTAGTATCCTTGGAAACACTAGATACAATCATAAGTCTTGCATTACATCATTACATGAATAATCACAATAACATAGTATTCACAATCCACATTCTTATCCCCTTAAGACTATCCCTCTATGCCAGTCATAAAATATTTCTTAACATCTTGGGAAAATAAAACATTGAAAGGGGTGAGCTCAGATGCACAATAAGGATAATAATATAGCAGAAACTATCATAAATAAACATAAACATTTAATGCAATGTATAACTAAAACAAAATCCTTTTAAACATAAACTCCAGCATAATATGGAAAAGATAAAATGAAATAATGACATTTACTTATTCAGATGGATATTATACTAGTCGAATAGTCACATTCAATATCAATAACCACCTACATAATGATGGAATGCATAATTCCATACTATCATAACCACATAGTCAAGGCCTTGTGCCAAGACTACAAATAAGGCTTTGTCAAGACCTCATGCCAGGAAACTTGTTTTTCTCATGAGTCCTACAGATGCATCAAAAAGCTATTGCTGGCCCCACACGTCACTTACTAAGTCCAAGGCATTCCTTATATGAAAAGGTTTAAACATATCATAAACCATAACATTATTTTATTATATAAAACATGTATAAAGGAAACATAAAATTTCCACATTTCAATTAGAAGATATCAATACAACACATTGATATAATAAAAAAAATTATAAAAACCATTTTCAATAAGAAAATAAAAGTAATGTAAATCCTGGTATTTATTTTTTATTTAAAAAAATTTATGTCTTGTAGAGGAAGCAGAAACTCAAATAATGGTCACGGCGGCGAAGAAGTCGTTGTCGCCACATATGTGCGACAAAAAAACATTCCCTTATTTGGTTTACTAAAATGCTTAGTATAAAAAATATTCCTTTTGAATAAATGTAAAAGTGAAAGGGGTTTGGACAACATATAAATTAATGTTGTGTATAAAATAAAATATGCTTCAATGAAAGGAGATTGAGACGTAGTCCCTTACCTCATGTCCGACTTGACTCGATCATTCTTTAAACTCCTGAATAATAATCTAGAGATAGTCTCTTATTTCATAAGATCCTTTTTCGAGTTCATTACTACTTTAATATAAATTATTACCATGTTATGAACATTATGTATTCATTTAAGTTAATAACAGTCGTTTTGTCGATCTTTGGTACTTGAGTCAACAATAAACTTCTTATAATTACAATTTGTTCATGTGGTAAAATATACATTTTCTCCAGAATCATATTAATGATTTATATATCATATATATCATATATATCCAGTAGATACATGCATTTACAATATTAAATAACATTTAGAGGTAAGAAATGAATTTCACCGTTCATGGAGACGGTAAACCGTACGTACGCATTAACGCTACATTCATTTATATTTCATATTAAATGGAATGAAATCATAATGATATAAAGGTATATTATAATTATATTATAATATAATATATAATATCATTAACTCCACCCTTTATACGTGCCACATATGGCATTAACGATTCAAATCACATTGACGGTGCAGTAGTCCGCACTTCCCAATATGAAATTATCTCGTATACCCATAATGGAAGTCATAATGGTATTCCATAAATGAAAAATACAGAAGCATAAAGAATACGTAAACATTATATAAATCATATATAAAAATAGTTTCATTATAATGTCCACCATGATAGGTGTTAAAAGAATATTGAACAATCATTATTTCGCGAGGTAGTAATTCACCACCTACAGAAAGAGTATGTTCTCTAACCATCAGACGGTGGTGTGTGTAAGTGTATATAAAATAATTATAATAAAAACATCATAAAATATTGAATATACTAGTGTTTTTACAAAAGAATGTAATAAAAAGAGTTTAAGGGTTTGGAGAAGCAAAATAAAACAAGAGAACATTAGAGAATACATTACCTTAAAATTGGGTAACTCTTTTTGATTTGAGCCAAAGGCTTCCTTGGGATGACTTCTTCCCAAAGTGAGGCTTCTAGGAGTAATAGAGGGAAGTTGAGAGATTATTTTTATAGAGTTTGGTCGAGCCAAATGGCGTTGAAGGTGTGAATAAGGTGGTAGAGGTGGGGGCCTTTTATAAGAGGAAAGGAGTGGCACTCTTGGAAAGTCATGAAATGTTACATTATTATGAAATGATTTTAGGATTTTAAAGGTCCCACAATGATACATTTCGAGGATAAGGTGATAAGGGTTCGAAATAAACCAATCCAATAGCTTGTATACTAGTGTAAGTCTTAGATTTTACCTTATCTTTTATTTTTATTTAAATTGTTCAGTAATGAGGTAATCACTGCATCATCATGGTGTCATAAATAAATTTATTTATTTAATATATAAAAATTATAAAAAATTACCATGATATATGAAATATTTTTATCGTTCCAATAAATACTTATAGTCAAAATGTTAACTTATATAACCCCATGTAATAATTGTTTTAGTAAAACAACACATGTTTGTGACAATTTTATTTTTACATTAAATAAAAAGTTATTAAAGTCATTTTTTTACCCAAGTGGCTCCATGGTGTCCCCAAGTTGACCCATGTATTTTCTTGGTCGTCCATGACTCATCCAACAAGGGTATGACATGTGTAATGGTAATTTCATATTATTATAACGTTATATTTACCTTAAATTACACTAATTACCTTTAATCGCGATTAATAAAACATAAAAGTTACTATTCACAAAGAACCAAATTTTACTTACTAATGAAAACCATTTATGTTAGATTTTTGAAATTCAATTTAAAGATGTGGTAAAGTTTCATTTAAATGAAATATTAGTTATTTATCTACCCATTAGTGGTTTCACGATTCACAAAAAATTGATGTTTTTCAGAAAAATACCAAAAATTAATCCTAAGATTTATTTTAAATTCCTAATTCAAAAATGATTTCTATTTTACAAAATTAAAAAAATATAAGTTGAATTAATTAATTTAATAATAAATTCCCACTATCACAACAAATAGCGTGTTTTTAAGAAATAATATATATCAAAACATTGACAATTTTTTATGTACAATTTCAAAGTGAAATTTATTATAATGACCACCATTGGGTAAAACGGTTAAAATATATTCTAATTATACTTTAAAACCACTCAATCGTATAATTTATCAGTATAAATTATTTTGATTAAAAATGTTTTTTTTAAGTATTTTTCATTATTCATCGAAAATTGGAAGTTCTCAGAAAAATACCAAAAATTCAACATAGGATAATTTCAATATTCCGAATCCAAAAATGAATTCCATTTTGAAATATGAAATTTATATAAATTCATAAAGTGGTTATTACAATTTATAACAACTATTTTGATTGGTCGTGGTGTGTTAGAATCTTGAACTTGCGTACAATGCAAGATATTGCATTATTGAAAGAGAAGTGTATCATTGAAGAATAAGGAGTTATAGAATCCCTATGATAAATTCCTTTTATATGTCCTCCCATTACCACTTTGTTATTCCAATAGGCTGCATCATCCCCCTGAAACTCAGTGTTCATCCTCCATCTGATGATAGGTGATGCATCATTAAAAGATCACAACTAGACTTCATCTCATACCTGGGTACAAAAACCAGCATTGAAGACCCATGAACATCATTCTCACACCTAGATGTAAAACTAAGGGGGAAGTGTGGAACTCTCTCATCACCTCGTATCACATTGCAACCAGAACCACTTTTTTCCAAAGCATATGATCTTGAGATTAAATCCTTACAAATATAAATCTATTTTATCACATGTGGATATCGGAATCATTCATGATATATGAGTCAAAGACTTAAAACTAAGTCTCTATCACATACTCAAGAAGGGAATGAGTCAATACCATTGACTGAAGAAACTAAACCCTCCCACTCCACTAGGGTAAACCTCAGGGAAACTAATAGCTTTAAAACATCCCACACTAGGAGAGCATGAGACATCCTATTAAAGGAAATTTATACAATGTTTCCCCATTTGAGAGTATAAACTCTCTCGAATTCAAAGTCATATAAGAATTTCAACCAGCATCGCTACCTCATGTTTAGGTCTCTTTATGTGGAGACGTACTTGAGTCTTCAGTGGTCAAATCAACCCACAAATCACTCTCCCAGAATATAGTGTCTCCACATCCTCTTGGTGAAGGCTATGGCTTCCATCACCGAGTATAGATTTTTGTAGTTATTTTTTTGGGGTCTCCATCAGCTTGAAATGTACTTGATAACTGTCGTATCATGGTTGATGTTGATAAGGCAGTGGTAAAAATGCATTGGTATGGTGAGTAAACTCATCAAATAGAAAGAATCTAGACAGGAAAATAATATGGAATACCTCGTGTGACTTTTCATCTATTGGAAGTAGAGTATCCCCAATCTCGACACTCATCCACACCCACTAGTTTCATACTTGGTGAAAGGAGGTAAAGAATAAAAACTCCACTACAAATGCATTTACCTACTCTTACACACCACTGTACAACCCCTCTATGATCACACAATGTAATAGGGGCTCATCCAACACAGCTTGATACTATCCTCTTTTGGTGTCACTTACTTACCCTCATGGGTTTTATTGCATCACAAAATCGTTTCTCAGTTGGGTAATGACCCCTCCTCATCATGAATTCAATGATACATTGAAAAACACTAACATAGGGTAATACTAATGCCCCACGTCATTCTGGTAAAACATTAATAATGAAATGGGATGAAATGATTTCCTAAAATAATGTCCAACAAGTTATACTAAAAATGTAGAAACAGTGCAGATTGTACCTAATATATCTTGCACACTACAAGATCGTATACATCCATAACATACAGTTTCCAATGGCCCTGACAGCTAGCTCCCTGAGCCTAAACAATGACTCATGGTGGTGGTTTATGTATTTCATATCATTGTCAACCAACAATAGTTCCTTATACTCAATGGTAGATCCCTAATAATGACACTATCTCTAATGTGGATGTTCATCTACAATCCCACCAAGATACTGTAGACATCTGGTCAGGAAGTCTACATCCATCTATCATCACCCTTGACAATCATAGAACTGGCCTCTCTAGGGTATTCGAGTGCTCTATGTTTTCCCAGAATAAGTTCCTGAGTCTGATCAGGGGGACCCCTCCTACATTGAGGATCCACCAACTAGAATTTTTTAGATGGGACAAATGACATAGATATTTGGTTACCATTGCCAAAAATAGCTAACCGGTTCCCCTAGGATTGAAATATATTTATCACTAGAGCTCGATCCTACACCTCACCGCATGTGGGGATGCACAAGGGTATTACGCTGTCACAGATCTTGTTGTAGCGTCCCTACTCAAACTTTCATTCCAGGAAGTAGTTGTCACAAATAATGACCACATAGTAGTGTGTAAGGATAGTGAACCTTGCCACATACTCAACCACCATAATCAATCTCTGCTAAAGAACTTGATGCTACAGAATCCAGAAAGATCATAGGTAGTTGGGGTAACACTCCTCAAAGAATATCTACTTGAATTCATCAGATGAGTGTGTCGACTCATCGTGTATCTAGGTAACCAGGATCCACTAATACCTTGTCATTCCATAGAAAAAAATAGGTTCAAAATCCACCATATGATCCATTAGTGTCCAAAAAAACTTTATTAGGTGAACCATAGGCTCTAGCTATTCCTCTACTACTTGAGAGTCTCACTCGCCATGGATCATCATCGGTCTCTGGAACTGGAACTCGTGGTGTGCATTCAACATGCACACATATTCAGCCTACCATATTAGGTATTTCCACTATTTAATAGCTGGAGGTTTTTCTACCAACCCACATAGAGTATGTGTATATCATTACGGACCCTGAAATGCGGCCTCATCACTCACAAAATCGTTTTTATGAGATAGATCTATTATCAAGGATGGCTGTCATGATAAAGGAATCCAAAATGTTATCAAGGAGAAACGCAGGAAGACGTGCATATATATATATATATATCAGCCATAAAAGACAGTAAAGAACTCAATCCTATATTATGCATGTACCAAATTTCCCGGCAACAAATGTCTTAACATGCAAAGTCAAAATGATCTTAATCATGGTCCTACTGAATTTCTACATCGATAACCACACCATCACTGGACTCCCTTTCATGAGAGCCTCTTTCAAGACATGTTGACACTTTTTCTCTAAACCCAACCATGAACATTTTTAGGGAAATTTATGAACAACATCTGATGTTTCAAACATCCTATGATACATTTTTTTCATGACCCGCACCATGAAAGGGCTTGAGATAAAACTTCCTCAATCCCAACTCCATAGTTTATGGCTGGAGAAGAGAACTGAAGCACAAAACAAACTCGGGGAAGAATTTTCTTAATATGTTGTACTGACACATGAATCTTACTCAATGAAAAAAGAGTGGTGGAAAAGGAACAAAAGATAAAAAACCACAATAAAAGGAAAAACATGCATAAAACTCTAATTAGTAAAAGTATAGAGATTTAAAATGAATGGGAATGGGTAATAATACACACACAAGAAGAAAATTATCACAACCTGACAACAACTAAAAAGTTCAACAGCTGAGAGATCCCCGCTCTTGGATCCTAAGGTATGACCACCATATGTGGTCCATGCACCTGGTATCCCTAGGCCCCATAGAAGTAATGAACAACCTATCTGTCATATCTATATAGAATGACTATGGAAATCAAATACCATTCAAGGTTTATAATAAGAATACTCATTAGAATACCCAAAAAAGGAGAAGGGGGAGAAGTAAGAGTTACACTAAAGAGGAATGAAGTTAATAGAACAACACACAGTAACGATTATAGATCAACCATATAATAGAGTGAAGTAAGCCCATCCAGAGAGAAGTAGCACTAAATTGTGAGAATATGAAAATATTATCGAGAAATTTCTACCTATAGTAGGAGATTGGACTCATCCAACCAATGTAATATAGACATGTAAAGCACGTGGAATACCTCATGTGTCTTCACCTCCCCTAGATAGAGAGTTACCAAAACCCACAAAATCTGTATAGAAATATGATATATTAATATTCTTAGTCAAAGAATCAGAAATGAGAGAGTAAGGGGATATACATCTCACAGATCAGCCCATTAAAAACTTTCCAATAGATCAAGAAGTATCCCACAATAATACCAACATCCCTCATGTCTACCCTAAACACGCAACTCAAAGGGGCTCAATCATCCCACCTATATACTATCCACATTGGGTAGCTCTGTCTCACCTGCACATTTTAAGGATGCATCCCAATGATGTGTCACAGTGGGAGAAGTTCCCCTCTTTCACATGAGTCTAACGGTATTTCAAAACATGTATATTCACTGATACATATAGTTATATGATGTAAACATGATGTATTACACCTACTCATTAGTGCATCTGGGGTATTCCACTCTAGTAGTAGCTATCAAGGTCTGACACCCATGTCGATGGGGATCCCACTTTGAATCATCACGGACCCACACCCAACCTGGTAGGGGGATTCCACTCAGAAGTAACTACAGGGGACCCACACCTATGTGGATTGGGGTATTCCACTCCTATACTCATCATAGAGTACCCACACCCTAGTTCATTAGTGGTATTTCACTCTAGGTCATTAAGGAACTACACTAGTCATCCCTGCTAGATGGTACCTCGAGAAAAGCATTGATGAGTTCTTCATCCCTTCCCTGCTAGAGGGTATGCTCAGAATACTCTAATAAACCAGCCTGAACATAGTCATCATTGGACATATCCTGAAAAGGTATCGCAACCAAAACATCATGAATCTTATCCCAAAATCACCTATGGGAGAACCATCACATTCTATATGAAAAAAAAACACAGTATTGGCTATCAAATTCTAAAATACGATTCTAAAATAAGGTGATACATGAGATAGAAGATTAATAAAGTGGTACATGGTTCATGTGTGTCCCACACAATGTGTGACCCCACCTCATCACCTGGATGTGTACCTAGACATACTCAGGTACTAATGTTTGAACCAGTACACCTATCCATGCCACTGCACTCCCTGTGTACATGGCATATCCCGCCGAAAGGCTGACGAGGACAAAATGTCCGCCTCTTGCCCAAAACGGATAAAACATAACCTTAATTCAATGCATCCTCTGATGGCCCTATATAACCAAATAGATTACACTGTTGCAATCCTTATGATAAAACGTATAGGATCGACTATCCATTCACCGAAAAAGTAATCCCAATATAGAAACATTATTTCATAGTAGTACGAATGAAAAATTCTATGGGGGTCAATTCCTTGACCCTAAAACAAAATATATAGTTCCCAACATTATCATCCTCACATAAAAACCACATAGGATTGACTATTCATCCATCCAAAATGGAAACGCAGTAAAAAACCCACATTTTTTCACAAACACCCAAATTCAGCGTCATGGGGACCGTACCATTATTTTAGTTTAAGTTCCTAGAATATGTCTTTAAACATATACCTCAAATCAGGGTCACGACAAGGCTGAGGGCTTGTTGACAAGACGTATCATACAGGCTTCATGGAATTTAAAAATTGTAATAATAATAATATATTATTATCATTTGAGAAATGAAGTGGTATGATCCATCAGTCCAAAATATAATATTCTCAATATAGCCTAAAAAAGTCTATATTGATTATATGAACTCATGGCCACAGATACCAAAAAAACAAACTTTCCATTTAAGAGATATAGTGGTTTGAATTCACAACCTAAATGCCTCACCCGATCCACCCTAACCCATACCACTCTGTCGTAGCCCTGCCAGCACCTGGCCTCCACACCCCCATCCTGCTCACCACCACACCATTTCTTACACCCAGACTTCACCATTATCCTATTCTTATCATGTGGCTTCCACCACCTCTTGGACTACCACTGCTACCGTAGACCGCCACCGGCCTCTGTGGACCGTTGTGTGAAGGTGGATCCCTTTGTGGACAATCGACACCACTCCCATGCTTAAAAAATGTAAACGAACATAGATCTGGAAACCTCAGGATGATATCGTCACATAAAAATGACCGTCTTGATTATTCTTTGAATGTTTGGTGTGATGAAAATTAGTCTCTACATCTTCTCACCACCACGTCTCCTCTGGCACCCAAAACTCAATACCTTCAATGATCTGGAATCCCTAGATCCCATCCTTCGTAGAATTGTGATTTTCTCGAAGTTCATATCTTGTATTGATTTTTTAATAATATATCAAAAAATAACATAAATAACAGATGAAGTATACAAAGAATGAGTGGTCCATAATTTAAACTATCAATGTCCATGTGTGTATGGACATTGGAAAATGATTTAAAAGATGAAATGATGACCAGAAAACAATTTTGAGAACCCAAAATTTCAATCAGGGGATACATAATACGATTGAAGAATCCTACCTATATTTTGAATCCTTTTTTTGTTCGATATTCTCTAATATACTCTCTTCTGATGTTTCATCAGAATCTATCAATAATCTGATGTTGGACCACTAACATGGGAGAAGATAGAGCTTTGATGGCGTTGGAAGGAAATGAGTCAATCCCTTGGTCATTTCCTTGAACAACTATTTATATTATTTTCCACCAATAGTCATGGGCTACCAACAACTCGATCCCTCTCATTTTATACGATTATTATGTAAAATAATCCATTACAAACTCAACAAAAGTCTCAAATTTCCAATCCCAGTACCTGTACAAAATTTATTTGAATTAACATATGATATAAAATAAATTTATTTGATAATTTTATTTACAGTTTCATAGTCCATGAAATTTTTACAGAAGGGATGCAACAATAATATTTATTTCCTGCCTGGGGTAAATTACCCACTTCAGGCTCAACTATGCCCTTAAATTTCTAATCCCATCTACCATTTAATAGATATCATATTTTTGTCTCTTTCATAGTGAAAATATCACTACAACAAATATTCCTTTTATCAGCGCTAAAAATGGCCTTTATGAGTGCTAGAAAAGCGCTGTTAAAGCTGGTGAAGATAGGGGGTCCCCTTTATCAGCACTCCAAAAAGCGCTGATAAAGACCCCATTTATCAACGCTAAAAAAACACTGATAAAAGAGGTCTTTTATCAGTGCGAAAACAAAGCGCGGATAAAAGGGACCTTTATCAACGCTTTGTTTTAGAGCTGATAAAAGACCCCTTTATTAGCACTTCATTTATCATCACTTTCGTTTTAGTGCTGATAAAGGAACCCTTTTATTAGCACTTTTAAAAAATCACTGCTAAAAGTAAAAAAAATATTATAAAAAATCAAAAAAAAGTTAAAAAATAATACTAAAAATACTGCCAATTGGGGGGGCTTTTATAGCTCCTGAGTATCCCCTTTTATAGTGCTTTTCCGCCACCCTACAGCGCCCCATACACCCCCTCCACAATTTATCAGCGCTTTCTCACATATTCCCCCGTGCGCGCACACCCCTACCTCCACGAGGATTTGAACACGAGACCCCCCCTTGCGCGCCTAAGCCCTTACCACTCCTCTATTTTGATTTGTTTTCCATTTCATGATATCTCTGTATATATATTTAGATTTTGTTATATTTATTTGTATGGTAATATATAATTATATTAATATATATATATATATATATATATTATTATATATATATAGTTATATTAATATATATATAGTTATATTTATTCGTATAGTAATATGTATTTATATTAAAATATATATTGTTATATTAATAAATATAGTTATATTAATATATATCTCTATTTATATATATATATATTTATATTTATTCTTATAGTAATATATATTTATATTAATATATATATATAGTTATTTTAATATATATATATATATATATTAATATATATATATATATAGTTATATTAATATATATATTTATAGTGATATTAATATATATATTTATAGTGATATTAATATATATATTTATAGTCATATTAATATATATATATGAATTTATATTATAATATATATAGTTATATTAATATACAGTTATATATATATAGTTAGATTAATATATATATATATATATATATTCATATATTTGTATTTTAAATTAAATTGATATTACTTATTATTTAGATAAACCTAGTATATTTTTTATCTAAATATATTTTATTGTTTATATTTATAATTTCATATTTAGGTGTGAATATATAAAAAAATATATACATATAGTAATAAATTTGATTATAAATAGCAGTACATTATAAAAAATGATAAAATTTCAAAGAAATAATATCAATATGAATTTAATACCTCGGAATATATTCAGTACCCACCAAAAAAATCCAATAATACCACTTTAAATGAGGCTGAAAATCCACAAACTGTTAAAAAATCGGGGTATCCTGACTAAAAACTCAGTTTTGGAGGCCTTATTGTCCTCTTTTTCCCTCAAAATCGCATGACCCCTCACCACCTAGTTCTGAAAATATGTGTTTAAAATTTCGAATGTTTTACCAAGAAATAATCGGATCTATACATCATTCCCCCCTCCAATGTTTTCATTCCTGAAAACAAAAACAATATAAACAACTAGTGATACTAATATTACACCAATCTCTCCCACTCCCAGGAACTCTCCTTAATGTTTATGTGCTTCCACATCATGTCAAGGAAGAGGACGGTCTATCCTCATAAGGAATTCTCTTATTGATGACATGTGTAGGATCATGCACTCATCTCCTTGGTTATATCACATGGAAAATGCCATGCACTCACTCAAGATGTTTGGTAGGGACAGGCGGTAAGAAACCTCTCCCACCCTCTTCATGAACTCAAATCACCCATAGAACCTTGGGGATAGATTTCCTTTCCACTTAAAAACTAACTATCAACCCTTCTGCATATCATCCTGCTTCAAGATTGTGCACTCAGTCTTCCCATCAGAATGGTGGTGAATGGTTGTAATCATCCACAACTAGGTCCAGATTGCCTCTTGTAGGGATCTCTAAAATCATGATGTAAACCAAACATCATTTTTAGAGGAAAATGTCAATGGTACCCAGAGAAGACGGATGATCTCCCACACAAACAACTTCCCCAAACACTTCACTGAATAGTTCACCTTGATTGAAAGGAAGTGCAATGACTTCATGAAAAGGTATAATATTGATAGATGGAGTCATGTACCTTCTCTATTAGTGAAATACCAATAACAATGTACATGGATATGTTGTCCCAATTCTACATTGGGATTTAAAGATTCTCCATCCGCCGACTATAACTCAGTGCTTAGCCTCCATCTGCTGATTAGTGAGTCATAATGAGATGAACTCAGCTACTCATCATCTCATTATAGACCACCAAACCACTGATGATGTCCCATATACAACATTCCCACCTTGGGATGTACGGATAAGGGAGAAGTGTGGACTCTCGCATCACCTCCCCCAACATTGCTATCAGAACCACTTTTTGTACCGAGTACAATATCTCATTTTTCTTTCTTTCATAATATCCATCTAGTGCATCAAATTTGGATATATGAGTTATATAAGATCTCTCAGTTGATGTCTTACAACTAGGACTCTATCACAAACTCAAGAAGAGAATTGGTTGATACCATTGACTAAAGAAAAATTGTACCCTCTTGCTCTACTTGGGTCAGCTTCAGGGTAACTAGCTTCTTTGAAACATCCCACAATAGGCGAGCTTGATACGTCCTATTATTGGAATATTCTACAAGGTTTCCCTTTACCAGAGTATTTACTATCTAAATGTTTTAATCCTGTAATAATTGTACCCATCATCGCCGCCTAATTTTTAGGTCTCTCATAGAGGATACGTACCTATGACTCTGTTGGTCAGAAAAACCAATAAAAATACTCTCCCATAAAATAGTGTACCCACATCTTTAGGGTGTAGACTACTAATGCATGAACCAAGTAGTTAGTTTCATAGTTCTATTCATGGGGTCTCCATCACCTTGACCTTTACTTGATAAAAATCATATCATGGTTGATGATGAGCATGTAAAGTTACCAATGAATAGGGATGGTGAGTAAACTCATACAACCACAAGAAGCGAGACACGTAAAGCACATGGCATGCCCTGAATGTCTTCGCCTCACATGGATGGAGAGTAACCTCATACCAGACACTCTACAACACTAATAAGTTCCTTCCTAAGAGAAAAGAGTTCGTGAAGAAAAATAGCACATGAAAAATGATATCCTGCTCTGACACACCACTACACAATCCATCCATAAATGCATAATTACGAGGGAGTAATTCACCACACCTCAATACAATCTTCTTTTGGTGGCACTGAAAATCCCTCACAGTTTTTCTCAAATCACAGAAATTCATCTTGGTGAGGGAAGGGCCCATCTTTCTTATGTATTCAAAGCTATGTTAAACAACACTGATCCAAGGTTACACTGAAGCCCCATTTCACCCTAGTAAAACCTCAATTAATAAATGGGTAGAATAGAATAGATAACATAGTTTCAAAGAAGTTGTACTTAAAAAGGTAAAAAATACATAGAGTGTGCCTCTTATCATCTCACATGCTATTGGATCGTATACATCCAAAACATGTTGTTGCCTGCGACCCTAGCCACAAGACCCCTGAGCCTGATGTCAGATGCCTGGTGGTGGGGGAATGGTCTCCAAATATCATCCACCAACCAAGGTTCCCTCTATTTCTCTGCTAGCACCGCTGCCTAGGGACTACCCTATCCTAACATAAGAGATATCTGGTCACGAAAAGATCCCTATCGTGGTGGTTCATCTTCTATACTCCCATGATTTTCAACACATCTAATCTAGAAGTATCATTCCATGTGACCTCTCCAATCATAAGCATAACAATGGATGTCCCAGGGCTATCAAAGTTATCTACATTTTCCGAGACAAAGTTTCTGTGTCTGCTCATGGGGAGACCTCCTACAACAAGGCCCTACAAACTGACATTTTCTAGATGAGACATACATCTCCGCTCTATCACTCCCACTACAAAATATAGATAAATTTAACCCCTATAATATAAATCTCTCTATCACTAGTGCCTTCTCCATCTCCTCAGCATAGGTGTGGATTAAAAAAGCGTACTATGATGGCATAGATCTTCATGTGGATTCCCTGCCCAAACTATATTTCCGAGAAGTAGTCGTCATGGATATTACCTGGAGAGTAGTGTGTAAGGTCTAAATACATAGTCTAATACTAATCCCCCTCCATACCTTCCATTCCAATCTCCATAATCTATCGAATAATGACATATCATAGGCATAAGGGGTAAAAATCCTCATAGAATTGCTGGTAGTCCTCATCCCATGACAGTGCTAACTCATTGTTTATCTAGGTAACCAGACTCCACCAACCCACAACTATTCTGTGGAAAATTATATATTCTAAAGACACAATATGATTCATCATTGTCCGAACAAGCCTAAAAAGTTGGACCACCAACTCTAACCGAACATCCACTTCATGAGGGTCTGGCTCACCATGGAACCTCAACAGTCTATTCCATTAGAACTTGTAGAGCGCACTCCTCCTATTCATGTTCTCATCCTGATTTTTTTGGGAAGTCTGCTGCTAAATGGGTGGAGTTACTACTACCTGGACACCTACTGGAAGGGCATCACATGTTAGACCCTAAACAATAGCCCCTCCACCCATGTAATCATCTTCATGAAGCAGAGCACAAATCTTGGGTGGCTATAATCAAGGAGGCATCATAAATGTTGTTAAAGAGTACCTTCATCAGATGAGAATGTATATATATATCAACCAAAGTGGGGATCATCCTCAAGAATGAATATCAAGGAATCAATTATATATGATCCATGTACCAATGTTCTCTTTAATAAATGTGTCAGCATACTGAGTTGACAAGTGGATAATTAGGGTCCTGGTGAATGGATATCACCTACCGCACCATCACAAGACTTCGTATCCTGATATCCAATTGGAAATGTATGAAAAATATCTCAAGGGTATAACCACATCTGATACCACTTTTTCATGAACAGAACCATGCTTGGGCTCATGCCATAACTACCTCAATCCCACCACCATATTCCAAGTGGTGGCGATAGGCATCGTAGGAACATCAAATTAGGGGAGGCCATTACATAAGAACATGTACACATACAATCATCGAAATCAATTGAAATGTTTATAGTAAAAAGAACAAAAGATATTACACTACTATAAAAGAAAAAAAATTCATCGACTAATAATTTGTAAATGTATGAAATTTTAAACTAAAAGGAAATGTAACAAAATATTCGCCCAAATAGAAAAGTGTCACAAAAAAAATAAAAAGCACAATAGTTGAGCGTGACCCACTACTTGATCCCATGCTACGACCACTGTAAGAATTACAATCTCCCAATATCCATAGTCTCTTTTGAAGACCTGACTAACCAATCCATCATATTCGTAGGTAATGATAAATGTAGGCAATGCCCCTTTAGGGGATTGTACAAGAATACTCAACAGGATTCCTTGAAAAGAAGAATTGGGAGTAGTAAGACATAGACTAAAGTGGAATGTATAATATATAACAAGGCACATTAAAGATTATAGCACAACCCAAAAAGACAGCGATGTATGCTCATCCAGACCCATAGATCTAGAAATTGGGAGAAAATGAACATCTAATCAGGTCATCGCTACCTTTAGTTGGAGAGAGGACTCATCCATCCATGAAAAGCTAGACATAGAAATCACATGGCATACCAAGCACACCTTCACCTCTCATGGAAGGAGAGTATCCAAATCCCAATGAGTGGGTACACAAATTGGATATATAAATATTCTCAGTCAATGGATTCCAAACAACGAGTTAAGGGGATCTCTTTCGTACATCTTAGTTCATAAAAAGAATATCCAACAGTTCAATAGGTAACCACCAAGGATGACCAACATCCCATACTTATACCCTGAACATGCAAGTCAATGGGGCTCAATCACCAAATCATGATTATTTCCTCTTTGGGTGGATATATCTCACCCACATGGTTTTAGGTTGTGAAATGGGGATGTAACTCGGTGGTAAAAGTGTCCATCTATATCATGAGTCCAAAGAAACATGAAAACTTGTCTCTTCACTAATATGTATATTAGGATAGTGTAAAATATAACTAGATGACCCACTCCCTAGTTTTTCAGGGGTATTCCACTCTAGTGGTTTCCAATGAGGTCTTGTGAGCATACTAATGCGGGATTCCACTCTAAATCATCAAGGAACCAGGCCCTACCCTGTAGGGGGCATTCCACACAGATGTAATTATAGAGGACACCTGTACCTGTCGATGTGGTGTCCCAATCCTGTAGTCATTATAGATGACCCATGCCCTAGTCCATTAGGGGAATTCCACTCTAGGCTAGTGAAGAACTACACTTGTCATCCCTGATGGATGGTGCCTCTCAAAAAGCATCATGGAACATCACATCCCAACCCAACTTAAGGGTAAGAACAAAAAACATTGATAAACCTACCTATACATAGTCATCGTGGCACATCACCTTAAAATGCATCATGCATGTAAAATCTCAGATCACGTCTAGAAATATATTATGGCCGATCAATCACATTAATAATGGAATACCACTCAGGATATGAAACTCCTATGCCAAAATCCGTGTACAATGGAAGGATATATGAGAGACAGAAGACTCATAAAGTTGTACACTGCGAGTGTGGGGCCCACATGGCATGTGACCCCACCTCATTTCTTGGATGTTTACATACCAACACTTAGATACTAGATTGTGTTATAGTACTCATATCCATACCACTACCCTCCTTGATTGGATGGCACATCCTACTGAATGGCTAATGAGCACACGATGCTCGTTGCTAGTATGAAAGGGGGAAAATGTAACATTACTAACTTGCCTCCTTAGCCATCCCTAGATTACCCAATAGATCACCCCATCGAGAACCTTGTGAAAAGAATCTTATGATCAACTATTCATTCTTCCGAAATGGACACCATGTGAATAAACTCTATTTCATGTCATTATGCAGAAATGATGCATCATGGGTCCAATGCCCCAATCTAGGAATACATCATACAGAACCCACCATTGTGATCCTCATGGAAAACACATTGGTTTTTCTATTCATTCATCCTAAACTATCACCCATGAAAAAGTCAAAATTCACAAAAAAACACTCAAACTAGGCCTCATGGGGCCCACACCACAATCTTAGTTTCAGCACCTAAATATTTTATTGAAATGTTCGCTTCATATTCAGTTTTTTGATGTTACTAATTGTTAACAATCAGACATCAAATTTAGAAGTTATGTTGGGTAAAAATTGTAATGATAATAATATAATATTATTATTTGATCACTTTGGTGGCCTGAGACATAAGCCAAAAATATAATATTCTCAAACCAGCCTAATAAGGTCCATATAGATTATAGGAATGTGTGGTAATAAATGAAATGAAAAATAGTCTCTCGGTTTCAGAGATATAGTTGTGTTAATCTACAACTCGAATACCCAACCTGCTTTAGCCCAATGTAACCCCACCCAGCCGCCTTATCCCAACCAAACCTCATCACCGTAACGTAGATACCTTGGGCCAAACTCACATCAGTGTCCTAGCCCACTCCACAACAACCCTGCCATCTCCTGGATGTTGAACTTCCGCCTACACCCGACCTCTTCCATAGTCCGTTGCCACTACTTCGGTCGCCCTCGCTGTCATAGACCACTGTCGGCCACCACATACTATTGTGTGTCAATCATCACTTTTGTGGACCACTAGCACCACTTCGGTGCTCAAAAAATACAAATGAACATATATCTAGAAACCTCATGAAATTAGCTTCATAGACACATGCTCCGCTCAATGATTTTTTGACGTTTCAGTGAGAAAAAAAGAAGTCGCATGTTCCACTTGCCGTCGTGTCTCCTCCAACAACCAAAATTCAAAATCATCATTGATCTGGAATCCATTGATAATTAACATCAAATAACCATACCTTAATTAATGATTTTATGTCATTTTGTTGTTTGGAAATGTTTATAGATAAAGAATATGAAGAACATATGAAGAATATGGAGAACAAGTGATCCAGAATTGAAACGGTTGATGGACCTTTGAGTAAGGCCATCGAAAAAAGTTTTCAAAATTATCATGAAGGATTTATGTCTATTTTGAAAACCGAAAACATTAATCAGGGGATGAAGAATATGAAAGAATAATTGTACCTGTATTTTTAATCTCTCTACGTGTTCACTGCACTATAATCTACTTAGATATTAATATTCATCATGATCCTTCACGAATCCAATGTCAGTTCGCCAATATGGGGTGAGGAAAGATCTCCTCTAATGTTGGGAGGAAATGAGAAAAGCCATTGAACAATTAATTAAACACATATTTATATAATTTTCCTCCAAAGATCATTGGATCCTAACATCTTGCACCCTCTCACTTTATATCGTTTTTATGTAAAACAAACAATTACGAACATAACAGAATTCTCAAATTTACAATCTGAATCCATGTTAAATTTTTATTGAGTTATCATCTAAGATAAAAGAATTTTATTTAATGAATTAATTTAACGTTACATCCTCCATGGAATTTTCTACATAAGGCTCACACCGACAAATGTTATTCCCCACATAGGGTAAACAACATGCTTTGGACTTAACTCTTCCCTCATATTTATAATCTGAGATACAGAATAATAGATATCCCATTAATATTGTGTTTATAGTATAAAATATACATAATATTATTATAAAAATTTAATCTAGTCACACTCAGCCTCAGAATTTCACGTCATCTCAGCACCAAACATTGGAAATACGTGTAAAAATAATCGAAAGTTTTATGAGGAAAAAACGGTGGCTCTATAGTCACAAAAATTGTCGTGCATACATAATTTCTATAAAACCTAGATCCTGGTTGTAGTAGTTCATATCCTTTAGGAATATCTATCATGACACACATGCCACAACTTATTTTACCCACATCGAGACAAATCAAAAATATATTCTAAAAGACTCATAGAAAACATCACAACGTAAAACATGTTCTGGATAATTCAAAACTAGGGAAAAACTCAACCAGACCGTCAAATACACAAAATAACCCTTAAAATTGTCTTTTCATTCAATCATTGCACCATCATAGGTTATAGAATTCCTCATAAATGAAACCTACATGAAATAATTGAAGAATATTCATGTAATAATTAGAAAACCCCAAAATCATTAGATATCAAACACATTTCAAGGCCACTCCAATGACATATCATCCATTACCTTTTCAGGAGCCACTAGGATGCCCCTATCAATTACCAAATCTAAAACACACATTTTGAATTCTTACCATATATAGGATGTTCTCTCATCTTTTGAACAATGGTATCCAAATTTCCCATATACTCCTCCTATAACATAGAGTACTCTAATATATCATACATGAACACAATAAGAAAGATCCTATAAAAAATTAAATATAAGATTCATTAACATTATAAACCCCATAAAATTATTATTGAGTCCAAATTTCATATAGAGAGACTTGAAATTACCATATTGACTCCTAAACGATATCTTGTGTATATATTCCTCATGTAATATCAACTGGTGTTACATTAAAAGATTTTGAATCCTAAAAACCCAACATTACCATTGAATATAGGGTAAAAAGACATTGATCCTTCAAAACAAAAGTTAATTATTAACGGCCATCTGATTCAACTTTTTATAGTCAATACAATGTTTGAGGATCATGAATACCTTTTTATTAATGTGTATTAGTGAACCCAATGGTGACATTATATATTGAATAAATCCATTATCCTCTACTTACATAAGAAGGACCTGATGTTCCAAAACTACAATAGGTTCTATTTGGTAAGATAACTTAGAAATGTGTGTCATGTCAGGGGAGAGGGGAATAGTAAACTCAACCTATATCTATTGTATTAATATTGAAAACCCATATAGAAAGACCTCATGGTTTTCTCATGGAGATTATGGTAGCTAACATCCCATACATGAGTCAGCTTCATCAAGAAACATCCCTAAAAAATTCAAGTGAATACCCCATAAAAAAGAACCACCTACACATTCCATCCCAATATAGAGTCCCAACACAATGAAAGACATTAGTGACCCCATCTGAAGAAAATAAATACACCCGATATAGATAAAAGTATATATAATCCTAAAAAATTTCTATCCAATCAATGCTAATAATCAGGTCAAATGTGTCAATATAAATCATTAGGTGGTCTCACTCTACCTTAATGTCAACTATTATCAACCCACATGTTGGGAACATAAAATCATTTAACGACCAATTTTTAAAAAAAATGTAAATATTAAAAATTTACAACATAAGATCTAAACCAAATCCTAAAACATCAAATATGTTGGGAAATATTAAATAATGTGTATCACATGTATCAATATATTTTTTAACTGTAGAAGATGAAATAAACATAAATCATATTACTGTATCTATCCATTCTAATGATTCATCAATTAAATTTTAAAAATGAAAAAATACATCTAATATTTGTCAGTCAATAATATTTCATTATCACATGATCATCACACTTGACTATAGGATAGGATCAGCCCCCTTAGAAGAATCTGTATGAACTTAATAACCCATGATGAATTTATAACCAACCAAAAATTCATAGGATTTCCTTTAACAAATGTCCCTCATGTGACCAAATCATCATCCTGATGACAAGTATTGGGATCCTATAAAAATTTCATCAGGGAATTACCAGGAAGACCACAGAGAAAGAAAACAGTCACCACTATCCTCTAGAATAAACCTAATTTAGTCTTGATGAAGACTGTCTAGATTTTTTATTCCACTTCTAGATCAAATAAAAAATATGTATTACACTTGTACCAATTGATTCTCCACCCTAACTAGTTTTTACATCTATGCCTACCTCAACAAATGTTTTTTTCAAATACCTCAAAAAATGTTGGAAGGCACATAATAATCAAAATTTACTAAATATATTCCCCCAGTCCCAACTGAAGCCTCTAAACCTTCAGGTACTAATTAATTTTGAGAAAGTATGCTAGATGCACTAGCTCAACAAAACCAGTAGATTACTCAAGAATGGTATTATCCTCTGTCTTCATGGTCAGAAACTCTTGGTTCATTGTAATAAATAATGTCTCCAGGTAAAAGTGTTGATTAATGATTTTAATTAATGATGTCCATGTAAGATACCATTACAACATAGCTTGTATAATATATTTATACCATTTACTTCTCATTCCCTTCAATAGATATGTTGAAAACCCACCATTGGGTTTTCCAAAAGATTGATGAAGTTGATGTTCCACCCAGTCAAATCAATCCCCTCCTAATATTCGTAGGTTCCTTTTCGAAAATTGAATATTGGTGGATAATACATAGTGAAATCAAAGACAAGATCCTCCACAAGACCAGGGATCTTAACACATAAACAACTCAGAGTCTGATTGATGTAGATCAGTACTACTACCAATGAATGAATCATAGGGTTATAAATTAGGACTACTTTCATAACTCAATAATATTCTTCAAAACAACCGGAATTTAAGGATCTTATGAAATTAACATGCGATAGACAATAATTAAAAAGGAATAGATCAGTATAAATAAAAATTGAATATAGTTAATTTAATTATCCACTAGACATATGTCTTAAACCTGTCAAAGTCTATAAAAACCTAATGAATCTCCCGTTTAGTCTGGGAAGCGCGATGAACAAGACCCGTACCTACACATACTATCCAAATTATGACTATCCAAACACCTTTGTACCCAACACACAGAAACAAACTCAAGCAATATTATCACACATGAGGCTGAGTCCTCCTACCATTCCAAATTGTCTCATACCAAATCGAGTCAGCCAATTCAAACACTGAATCTAACTGTCACTTGGTGAGCTAAAACATATAAAGGAAAAAAGTATTAAATATAACTAAGATAAGAAATGGAACTAAAGTATAATTTGGATGGAAAATATAAAACCAGATCCAAAAAAACAATATCAAATTTGGTAGACCAGAAAAGTATGAATTAGACCAGACTAGAATGTCTCTATGAGACCAACATTCTCCTCCAAACCATCTCAAATATAAGTAAGTTGCAAAAAGAGAAGCCAAGATTGTAACACCCCGAGATTTTATGAAAAATATTCTTTTTAATTTCATTAATATCTTGTGTTGTACGCTACACCAAAAGGAGCTTTCACAACACGCATCCTTGACTTGCCTTGCACTACACGCAATCGTGACCTTCCTCGATAGCGTGTGTCGTACGCAATACCGAGTTTCACTAAACAACAATATTCTATTAAAATATTATTAAAACTTGCTGTTATGAATAGTAATAACCACTTCTTGAAATTTCGTAAATTTTATTTTTCAAAATGGACTTCATTTTTGGATTTGGAAATCGAAATTAGCATAGGGTGAAATTTTGGTACTTTTCGGATATCTTTCATTTTCTGATGAATAGTGAAAATTACTAAATTTTAATTAAAAACAACCTTTTTAATCAAAATAATCAATAGTGATAAATTATTACTTTGAGTGGTTTTAAAGTATATTTAGAATATATTTTTACAATTTAATACAATGTTGGTCATTGGATGTAATTTCACATTTAAGCCATACATAACCAAGTGGCAATCTTTTGATAGTTATTATCTCTTAAGAACACGCTATTTGTCTTGGCGAGAGGAATTAATTTTTAAATTAATTAATGCAACTGATATGTTTTTAATTTGGTAAAATATACATCATTCTTGAGTTCATAATATCAAATATAGTTTAGGCCTAATTTTTGGTATTTTTTTCTGGAAACTTTCATTTTTTGATGAATAGTGAAACCACTAAGTAGTACTTAAAAAAATGAATTTTTTATAAAACATAATTTTACCGCTTCTGTTAGTGGAATTTCAAAAATCTGATTGACACGGTTGATGTCAGTAACTAAAATGTGGTTCAATGAGATGAAAATAATTTTTGGTGAATAGTAACTTTTTACTTTTTTACCACAGTTAAAAGTAAATATGGTAATTAAGGGTAAAAATGATATTATTATTACCATAACACATTTCCTAATTCAATTGGATAAGTGTAATTCGACCAAAAACAAACTTAGGAATAAAATATGACAATTTAGGCCGACTTGGATTAGATTTGGACATTTATTATTAATTTATTTAAAGAAGGGTTAAAAGAGTTAAAATAAAAGTTTAATAAGTAAATCATTTTTAATATAGGGTTATACATAAGATAAATTCGACTATAAATATTAATTAGAAAGATAAAAAAATTTCCTATATAATTATATTTAATTTGTAATTTTTAGACATTAAATAATTTAACTTATTTATGACACAATGATGATGCAGTAATTATTTTATTAATGAAATATTGACATAATTGATGTTATAATTACCCAAATAAATGTAATTTGAGCCTTTTTATGAATTACACTAATTTTTTAGGTTAATATGACATGTTTGTTTTTCTTTAATTAACTGTTTTCGAAATAATTATTCTGTTATAATTTTCAAAAATATCAATTACAAAATAGTGTCAAAATTGACATAAAATAGTTTTGAAAACAAATATTATATTATTAATTGTTATTTTATTCATAAAAATCTAAGGTTCGGCCAAATGACTTAGATAAGGATACATATTAATAATAAACAACTTGTGTTATTTTGGCTTGTTATAGTAAGTTTATTAACCTTATAGTGTAAGAACACAAAAAGACACGGTAAAAGTAAAATTATCTAACTTAAAGTTAAATATAAATGATAAGGTTAAAATAGGAACATAAACTTGTATAAATTTATGGGATTAGAGGATTTCAAACCATCCCCACCTTAGCTTCGAAATAAATCAATTTTGATCTATTTAAAACAGAATATGACTTTATAATAAAATAATATTTTTTAGTTTTCCAAAGGTGCCCCTCTCCTCCCTTATAAAAGGGCACCTCCTCCCTCTCTTCCTCACACCACTTTAAGCCTTAAAGACCGGAAAAACCCTGCCAAATTCTCTTCTCCACTTCCCTATAAATATCCTAGAGGTCCTTGTCTTCTTCAAAGACCAATTTTAGTGCCCTAAGAGGAGGACTCAAAGAGGCGCTTCAAAGAAGAGGTAATGTCCGTTACCGATTCATTCAACTTTATTTTTTTGTTCCACTTATTCTTCTTAAGTTGTTTCATTATTGAGTAATACCATCTGTATCAATAATATAATTATATTTTATTATAAGTATGAAACAACCCTATTTCACCATCTATCCATCCTACGGAAAATGAAATCACCGTGCGTGCGT
This sequence comes from Viscum album, assembly GCA_963277665.1. Lineage (NCBI taxonomy): Eukaryota > Viridiplantae > Streptophyta > Magnoliopsida > Santalales > Viscaceae > Viscum > Viscum album. The sequence goes on along the minus strand of OY728155.1, from coordinate 1,340,418,832 downwards.
ACGTATGGAATACCGTCTCCACGCCGTGGTGTAATCTATTTTCCACCACCACCTTAATTGGATGGGTATAATGGTGTAAATAATAACAATATATGATTATTGTAAAGTGATATTGATTCTGAAATAGTATACATACACTCTAATACAATTCCACGATCATTAGAACGATATCATCGGTCGTGTGTATGTATGGACTACCGTCTCCAGGACGCAATGAGATTCATTCTCCACGTTAACCATTCATGAATGATTATAAAGTATATATAATAAGTAATCATGAAATATATTACATAATAATGATACTGGATTTATGTGTATATATATCTATTTCATCTAATTAATTTCTTTCAACTCAATAAGTAAACGAAAACAGCGTTCATGCGTATGTACAGCTTATCGTCTCCATGAACAGTGTATTTCTTTCCATTTATTGATCTATTATATATATGTATATTCTGAATATATATTATATATAAATCATGTTTTATATTCTGGAATTAAGAAATCATGATCTAAGTAATCATATGAATAATTACAAGTCAAAACACGGACGACAAATGAAACGATTTTACCCAAAACGCTTTTTAAACATGGAATTTACTAAAGAACGGGTAATATAAAGTCATAATTGAACCATATATGATATTATAACAATGAGTGAGACTCTGGAATAAGTCAATGACATTATTTAAATCATTATACAGGAGGTTCGGACACTTACGAAGCAAATTGGACCTAAAGTAAGGGAAAATATCACAATCTCATTTTATCTGAGATTGTTTATACTTTGGTATTTACTGGGGTGTATTTTATCATCCACATCCATGTTTCCTCTATATGTTAATTTGTTTCCATCCACTTAAAATTGTTTAAATCCAATTTTACCCTTCGGTGAGTTTTTAGTAAAGGATATGAAAGGAAACTTTTGTCATTTTTCGTACGAGGTGCTTTTTGACTTTTCTGACAAAAGTACGAGAAGAATGTTTTTTTAACTTATACGACATGAATGGATTTTTAATACACTATATCTAAGAAGGATAATTTACAAGTTTTCAAGTTTATTTTTAATCAACTTATTTTAGTTTAAAATTGTTTGACATGTTAAGAAAGGAAAAATGTTTTTGAAGTAGAAAGGATATTTTCCTCAAGAATGGAGTTCAAGTGTTTTATCAAAATTATTTTCCATCTAATATAATATAGGTTTCTGTTTCTATACCTATTATTAAATTGATTTGATTATGTTGTGATGGAATTATTTTTATAAATTCCTTTATCTTATATGAATTGTCTTATGATGTCATGAGGTTTAAGAATCCAATTTTTATTACATGGGTTATGCAATGATTTATAATTTATGATTTTGTGGCACACAGAAGAATGGTATCATTATGAGATGGGTGGGACATATATCTCCCTCCAATGCATTGGGTAAAGATTTTATATCTCATGAGATAGACATGGCTAGACCGACAGGTTAAACCGGTTCAGTGAAACAGGACTGAAATGAGGAGTGAACCCGATTTAGAAATGGACTTTGTCCACCAATGATAGTTTTGGAAATGAGTCTTGGCTAATAAGAAATGATTCTCTATGATTATGTGTGTATGCCACAAAGTTTCATGTTTTAAGTTATGATTATTGGGATTACATTTCACTACTATGATTTATCCCGTGTTATGATATTATGATCTTTTATTCAGGTTAAGATCTCTAAAATGATATGTTCTTATGAATATGATGTGATTGATATTTCTTTTGTTTACCCTTACTGAGCATTTGAGCTCACCCTTTTACGTTTTCTTTTCCCAAGGATATAAAGAAAGGTTTTAGGTAAAAAAAGAAGATCTTTATGGGAGATGTTGAAGAACTTTCACCACGATTAGAAGATTATATTCCGAGTTTCCAAAGACAGTAAACTATTACGGTCCTTGTGTGTGTGTTTTTGTTATGTACTAAGTATTCCGCAAAAGTAATGTAATGTCCATGTACGTCAAGCTTCGGGACTCTACAGTTGGTATCAGAGGAAAGGTTTAGTCAACCTTTGGAAACTAGGATGCGAGAACTTTAGTGAGATCCCTAGAGATATTTCTAAGGTATGTCTGGGGATGTCCCTATGGTTATGTATAAGTATAGGTTATAGTACTAGAATTACATAAACCCAAGATGTTATATATTTAAGGTACTCCCCCTTTATTATAATGTATTCCCTAGCGTGATTTTTTCCTCTCACACTATTCTTTTTGGGTTTTAGATGATGGATGGAACCCAAAGGAACCATGTTGATCAATGTAATGGACAATGCAATGATTTTCCTCCTAAACAAACAAATGTTATGGGAGGTGGAGTGCAAAATATTATTACTATACTTACACAAGCTATGAATCCTTCTGGACTTCTAAATGAGCAGAGAAGGGAAAAATATTTTATTGAGTCCTTCATGAGGAAATGTCCACCTTCTTTTAGTGGGTATTCTAATCCACTTGTTGCTGAACAATGGATCCGTATTACTGAAACGATATTTTTGGTTCTTCAATGTTCTGAACATGATAAAGTCATCTTGTCAGTGTATCATTTGGAAGGTGATGCTGATCAATGGAGGAATCTTATCAATAATACAAGGCCAAGATATGAAATTGAGTCCATGGAATGGGACGAGTTAAAGAAATTATTTTTCAATAAGTACTTCCCTCGTATTCTTCGAACAAAGTTGGAGAAGGAGTTTATTGAACTAAAGAAAAAGGATGATGAATCTGTTGGTATATACAAAGAGAATTTTACAAGGCTTTCAAGGTATGCATCTGGATTTATCATCCAACCTGAAAGTAATGTTGATCAATTTTTCAGTGGCCTAAAACCAAATCTTCGAAGGGAATTAGCTATACGAGACTTCAGTAGCTATGAAGAAATTGTGTGTTGTGTTATCAAGGTATAAATTGAATTTGGTGTTACTTATCCATCTCATAGTTTTGTCAAGAAATGAAAGATGGAGTTCAAGGAGAAATCTCAGAATAATGGTGAAAAGAAGATGAATGTTTCCTTATGCTCATAGTGTGGAAAGAAGCATGGTGGAGATTGTATTAAAGGGTCTAGAAAATGTTTTATGTGTGGAAAAGATGGTTATCGAGAAGCTGAGTGTCGAAGTAATGGAAAAAGGGTGTCTAATGATGTGAATAATGAAAAGACTGCAGATAACACACCACCAACACTTCAATTCTTCATGTGTAAGGAAATGGGGAATTATGCTAATAAATGCCCTAATCCAAGGGTTAGTGATGATCGACATGAGAAACCACTTAAGGAAAAGGACAATGGGAAGTCACATGCGATCACTATTGGCGATGTTGAATATGACAATGATGTGGTGGAATTATTAAGTGTTTATGTAATGTGATTCCAAAATAATGTTGTATATAGTATCGTGGAATATTGGAATATTTATGTATTAGTCTATTGTGGTTTTCAATAATTTTATGGTACTGGTAACCATGGAAAGTGATTGAGATATTTTTGGAAAAAAAGTTGATATGCGCATAATGAAGGGAAAATGAGAAAATGAAATGTTTTATAGTATTTATGAGCTCATGATTGATATAATGACTAAGTGATATCCTGGTTTGAGTATATAGAATTTTGAGGATTTTGGTATGTGGAAAGAGTTAACTTTTAACAGAATTCATGTTTTCAATAAGGTTCAATTGGTATTCATTTTATTTCAGGAGAATACATGATTAAGGCTTTCGAATGTTTGGAATGTGACAAACAAGACATATCTCATGATATATGGGGATAAAAATGGTATTAACATGTTAGTTTTATGATCTCTTTGGTAATTGTTTTCATTATAATATGAGATTAGACATCATTATTTTGGATAAGCCTAAAGACTGGAATGGATTATGTTGGACATAAGTTAGTAATGTTTAAGGATAGATGTTTTTTAGATATTATTTATGGGATGTTATAGTAATGTAGTTTTAGAAAAAGGAAAACCTACAGGATGGGCGACAGCCCATCGCGTCGGACAAGGCTGTAGGAATCAAACCCACAATAGAAGTGTGACTGGCCTTTATCGCCTACCACTAGCCTACAGGAAGTCCCTGTTTAGTAGAAACTAGTTTTATTATATTAATAAGTATGATATAAGATTTATAAGTCCATTTTAGGAACCATATATGATTACTCTCACTATAGATGGACCTATGTATTTTTTGATAACTTTTCAAACCTTTTGTTTGAGACAGATGGAATGACCCATCATTCTATCACATAATCTGCTAACACATCATGAATGGAAAATTCAACATCATTTATTTAATAGATGAAGTGTAAATTGTTCAAGTCACGGACAACGGTGATATTGTACAAAAATAAAGTAAGTATTTCTTTTGATTCGAAAATTCTTTAACACTAGAGAAATGCTCCTGAAAACCAAAAATGTTGTCCTAGTGCTCTTATATCCGATTAATCAGATGGTACCTTAGATCATCACAGATCTATGGATTTTTTATTGTTGGATTTTTCATAGCCATGTTCTCTACCACTCTCCATCAGAACATGATGGTTGGATTTCTCTTCCATATCCATATTTTCACCTATGTGGAAACCCAGTGATTAGTTTATTTGGATAATCGTTACGTTTCATACTGTTTTTTTAAAGATTGGTGTTGGTATTCCTTTTTACGATGAGGGTTTCTATTATATAAACTTTTGATTATAAAACCATTTATTACCCCGAAGAATTTCGAGGGAGAAATTCCTTTTAAGGGGGGTAGAAAGTAACACCCCGAGATTTTATGAAAAATATTCATTTTAATTTCATTAATGTCTTGTGTTGTACACTACACCAAAAGGAGCTTTCACAACACGCATCCTTGACATGCCTTTTATTACATGCAATCACGACCTTCCTCGATAACTTTTGTAGTACGAAATACTGAGTTTCGCCAAACAACGATATGCTTTACAAATATTATTAAAACTAGCTGTTATGAATAGTAATAACCACTCTTTGAAATTTTGTAAATTTTATTTTTCAAAATTGACTTCATTTTTGGATTCGTAATATCGAAATTATCTTAGGGTGAAATTTTGGTACTTTTCGGATAACTTTCATTTTCTGATGAATAGTGAAAATTACTAAATTTTAATTAAAAACAACCTTCTTAATCGAAATAATTAATAGTGATAAATTATTAATTTGAGCGGTTTTAAAGTATATTTAGAATATATTTTTACAATTTAATACAATGTTGGTCATTGGATGTAATTTCACATTTAAGCCATAAATAAACAAGAGTCAATATTTTGATAGTTATTATCTTTTAAGAACACGATATTTGTTTTGACGATGGGAATTAATTTTTAAATTAATTAATGCAACTGATATTTTCTTAATTTGGTAAAATAGACATCATTTTGGAGTTCATAATATCAAATATATATTAGGCTAAATTTTTTGTATTTTTTTGGAAACATTCATTTTTTTGATGAATAGTGAAACCACTGAGTGGTAGTTAAAAAAAAGAATTATTCATAAAACATAATTTTACCGCTTCTGTGAGTGGAATTTCAAAAATCCGAGAGACACGGTTGATTTCATTAAGTAAAATTTGGTTCAATGAGATGAAAATAATTTTTGGTGAATAGTAACTTTTTACTTTTTTTTACCACGGTTAAAATTAAATAGGGTAATTAAGGGTAAAAATGATATTATTATTACCCTAAACATGTACTAATTCTATAGGATAAGTGTAAATCGACCAAAAACAACCTGAGGAATAAAATATGATCATTTAGGCCCACTTGGATAGATTACGACATTTATTATTAATTTATTTAAAGGATGGTTAAAATAGTTAAAATCAATGTTTAATAAGTAAATCATTTTTAATATAGGGTTATACATAAGGAAAATATGACTATAAATATTAATTAGAAATATTGAAATATTTCATACATAATTATATTTAATTTGTTAATTTTTAGACATTATATAATTTAATTTATTTATGACACAATGATGATGCAGTAATTATTTTATTAATAAAATATTGACATAATTGATGTTATAAATACCCGAATAAATATAATATGAGACTTTTTATGAATTACAATAATTTTTTAGGTTAATATGACATGTTAGTATTGATTTAGTTAAAGTTTTTAGAACTAATTATTCTGTTATGAGTTTTGAAAAATTCAATTACTAAATAGAGTCAAAATTGACATAAAATAGTTTTTAAAACAAATATTATATTATTAATTGTTATTTTATATCTAAAAATCTAAGGTTTGGCCAAATGACTTAGATAAGGTTATATATATTAATACTAAACAACTTGGGGTTAGTTTGTCTTGTTATAGTATGTTTATTAACCTTATAGTGTAAGAACACAAAAAGACACGGTAAAAGTAAAATTATCTAACTTAAAGTTAAATATAAATGATAAGGGTAAAATAGGAACCTAAACTTTTCGAAATTCTATTGGATTAGAGTATTTCGACCCATCCCCACATTAGCATTGAAATAAATCAGTTTTGATATATTTAGAATAGAATATGACTTTATAATAAAATTTTATTTTTTAGTTTTCCAAAGATTCCCCTCTCCTCACTTATAAAAGGGAACCTCCTCCCTCTCATCCTCACACAACTTTGATCCTTAAAGCTCGGCCAAACCCTGCCAAATTCTCTTCTACACTTCCCTAGAAACATCCTATAGGTCCTTGGATTCTTCAAAGACCAATTTTAGTGCCCTAAGAGGAGGACTCAAAAAGGCGCTTCAAAGAAGAGGTAATGTATGTTACCGATTCTTTCAACTTTATTTCTTCTTCCACTTCTTCTTCTTAGGTTATTTCATTATGAAGTAATAACATCAGTATCACTCACATACGGATATGTTATTATAAGTATGAAACAACCCTATTTCACCATCTATCCATCCTACGGAAAACGAAATCACCGCGCGTGCGTACGTACGAAATACCGTCTCCACGCCGTGGTGTAATCTATTTTCCACAACCACCTTACATGGATGGGTATAATGGTGTAAATAATAACTATATATGATTATTGTAAAGTGATATTGATTATGAAATTTTATACATACACTCCAGTACAATTCCATGATCATGAGAACGATATCATTGCTAGTGCGTACGTACGGACTACCGTCTCCACGACGCGGTGAGATTCATTCTCCACGTTAACCATTCATGAATGATTATAAAGTATATATAATAAGTAATCATGAAATATATGACATAATAATGAGACTATATTTATGTGTATATATATGTATTTCATCTACTTAATTCATTCAACTCAATAAAGAAATGAAAACAGCGTTCATGCGTATGTACGGCTTATCGTCTCAATGAACGGTGTATTTCATTCCATTTATTGATCTATTATATATATTTATATTATGAATATATATTATATATAAATCATGTTTTATATTCTGGAATTATTTAATCCTGATCTAAGTAATCATATGAATAGTTACAAGTCAAAACACAGACGACAAATGAAACGATTTTACCCAAAACGCTCTTTAAACATGGAATTTACAAAATAACGGGTAATATAAAGTCATAAGTGAACCATATATGATATCATAACAATGAGTGTGATTCAGGAATAAGTAAATGACATTATTTAAATCATTATACAGGAGTTTCAGACACTTACGAAGAAAATCAGACCTAAGGTAAGGGAAAATATCACAATCTCATTTTATCTGAGATTGTTTATACTTTGGTATTTACTGGGGTGTATTTTATCATCCACATCCATGTTTCCTCAATATTTAATATTGTTTCCATCCACCTAAAATTGTTTAAATCCAATTTTACCCTTCGTTGAGTTTTTCATAAAGGATATGAAAGGAATCTTTTGTTTTTTTTCGTACGAGGAGCTTTTTGACTTTTCCGAAAAAGTAAGAGAAGAATGTTTTTTTAACTTATATGGCATGAATAGATTTTTTAAAACATTATTTCCAAGAATCATCCTTTACATGTTTTCATGTTTATTTTTAATCAACTTCTTTTAGTTTAAAATTGTATGACATTTTAAGAAAGGAAAAATGTTTTTGAGGTAGAAAGGACATTTTCTTCAAGAATGGAGTTCAAGTGTTTTATCAAAATTATTTTCCATCTAAGATAATATAGGGTTCTGTTTATATCCCTATTATTGTATTTATTTGATTATTTTGTGATGGAATTATTTTTATGAATTCCTTTATATTATATGAATTTTTTTATGATGTCACGATGTTTAAGAATCCCATTTTTATTACATGGGTTATGCAATGATGTATGATTTATGATTTTGTGGAACACATAAGAATGGCATAATTATGATATGGGTGGGACCTATATCTCCCTCAAATGAATTTTTTAATGATTTTATATCTCATGAGATAGACATGGCTGGAACGGTAGGTTAAACCGGTTCAGTGAAACAAGACTGAAACGAGGAGTGAACTCAGTTCAGAAATGGACTTTGACCACTAAGATAGTCTTGAAAATGAGTTTTGACTAATAAGAAATGATTATATATTATTATCTGTGTATGCCACAATGTTTCATGTTTTATGTTATGATTATTGGGATTACATTTCACTACTATGATTTATCCCATGTTATGATATTATGATCTCTTTTGCAGGTTAAGATATCCAAAAGGTTATGTTCTTATGAATATGATGTGATTGATATTTCTTTTGTTTACCCTTACTGAGCATTTGAGCTCACCATTTTATGTTTTCTTTTCCCCATGATATAAATAAAGGTTTTAGGTAAAAAAATGAAGATCTTTATGTGATATGTTGATGATCTTTCACCACGATTAGAAGATTGTATTCCGAGTTTCCAATGACACTAAACTATTACGGTCCTTGTGTGTGTGTTTTTGTTATGTATAAAGTATTCTGAAAAATTAATGTAATTTCCATGTACGTAAAACTTCAGGTTTCTACAAAGATGCTACAATATTACCTTCCCTTTACATATATCCTATAATAAAACATCTACAAACCCCAAAAAATTATTATGTGAGAAAACTCCAAGTATGATACCACAATAAAATCTATACAATGTATAATATAAATTATATAATAGTTCCATATTTTAAAAAATGAATGTTTTATTATTAATTTCCATAAATCAAAAATAATTTTCAATTAATTTTCCCTTTGGGGTTTCAAAGAATATTCTGATATTATCAAACTAGAAATATGACATGTATATGTGATAAAACTGAATATCATATCATTAGACCACAAGGTATGAAATTAAACTCATATCCATATAATACCATCATGAGAATCCATGTGATACAAGCTCATATGAAAAACTTTGAACATCTATTCATGATAAAAACCATCATGCAAAAAAATAAATTAAATGACCATGAACATTATCATTTGGTCACAAGCATATGGTAAAAATATAATGGATATAAAAGAACCTAAATTAGTTTAATAAATGGATCTAACTGAAATAAAGGGATTCCCTAACATGCTAATATCACTAAAACATCCACTAGTCATGCCACACACCATACAATTTGCATTGTCTATTTACAGATGCTCCATAGTTCCCAATGTTACAATATTATCAAATTACATTCCAAAATCCAATTCAAACATTATAAAATATATTTAAATTATAATAAAAACAAAATTTATGTTTTAACATCCCTTTTTTAATTATAATAAATCCATTTTTAATGAAAATCCATTTAAAAAATTTTATATTTAGAATAAATATTCTCAAAACACAAATCTCATCAATTCAATGAAAAAAAGATAATTTTTGAGAGTGATAAGAAATTCATAAAACTAACCCATTGTATAGAATCAATCACCTTAAATGTATGAATGCATTCATACATCTACTATCATTATTGGAAAATAATATATCAACCTTCCATGTAAAAGTCACACAAAGAACAAAAAATAAACCTACAAAAAAAATATCCAATCATGAATGTGAACATATTAGTAGTCAAAGCTATAATCAAAAAAAGAAAATACAATGATGACCCAGCAAGAACTATTACCCAAGGTGGTTCTACATAAAAACACTGATGATCGATCACCAAAATGATGTGGATGGAGAAAATATCACTAAAATCAACTAGGATGAGTTCAAGGTCGAGATTGGATGGAATGTGGATGAAATTGATTAGAAATCACTTGATCCAGATGTTAAAAGAACACTGGACTTGATTATTACACGACATGTGATCCCATTACATGGTGTGTAATCCCATTACATGGTGCGTAATCCCATGAAGTTAATTTTTGATGAAAAATGTGTCGACTCTGATAAAAATATAGATATCAGACCTCACATGATTTGAACCCGATTCACATCATGTAAATCATCAACTCCTTACATGATATTGCAAAATCTTCATAGTGAACATTACATGGTGTTTAATCCCTTTACATGGATTGTAATCTCCTAGCATACAACACATCACTGATATTCTATAATAATATAAAAAACATAGATTGAATAAAATCAAAAAGGAAATGGAGTACTTGAAAATCCTAATAGGTTGTTGGAAATATGCTAATTATGTAATGATTATTATTCTATATAGTATATGAATATTCAATATATGTAATGACCATATCATTTATGATGAATAATGCATGAGAAAATAATACAATTGCATCCAATAACAGTGAAAATAATGATATATTACTAAGGAAAATTTTAAAACATTTTATAAAAATATCAAATATGATATAATAATTATTAATATTTTTCTCAAATAAATTAATTTTATGTTTACAACCACTATAAAAGTGGTTAAATAAAATTCAAAAAAATGGGTGTGTGGGGAATGGGATTCCATCTCAATTTCATTTCATTGTGGAATATTATAATGTTATCCAACTAATTTCTAAATAAGGTGTATATAATTCTATTTAAAAGGTAATATCATGTTTTAGTCATAGTTAATCTTATTTTATGTATCAAATTTAACAATTTATACCAAGGGGAGTGAACATTAATATTACCAAATGGTATGGAATTTCATTACTCAATTTATTTTTAAATGGGTTATATTATATCCTTATATTCCATAACATAATAAGATTTTTTGTTTAATGAGATTTTATTATCTAATTTGTCATTTCCAATTTTTGTATTGGGATTTATAATTGAAACAATTAATCGATTGATATGTCAACTCCATATTCCACAAAATGATAATTATAATGGTTTATTTAACAATATCCTAATAATTAATATTTTTTCATGAATTTAAATTTAAGGAAATTATTTGATCATTGTATAAAAATCTCAATTCATTTTCTTATCCTATTTGTATTAATTATGTTTCTAACTAATATTAATATTTTCCCAGACTTTGGTACGTAAAATTAATGATAAAATGTTTTAATGAAAATCTTACTTCATTCCTCCATTCAATCAAAAATCTGTTAAATTTAAAATCCATGACTTCTAAATATGTTTTAAAAAATTGCATCCTATAATTTTTTTATTAATAATGTGATTACCCATTTTTTATTTTTAACACTTTTTTAAAATAATAGATTTTTCATTTTTTAAGCAAGTTACATTTATATCCTTATTAACATGAAAATGTTATTGTCATTTTTACATGCACGACATGAAAAGAATTACATATATTCATTACATTAATTTCATTGATGATTCCATTTAATATTTACAACACATTTCTTAATGAAAAATATTTTTCAAATATTTTTTAAATTCATAGTTTTAAAAAGCTATTTTCAATGAAAACTGTTTTCTAAATGTGTTATGTTTAAAATGTGATTTAAAAAATGAATATGATACATTCATCAAAAAAAAATAATTTTTTACCGATTATATATTATTAAAAAACAAAAAATATTAACTTTACATATAATAAACATGGGATATGTTGTATTGATACAATAAATAATCTAGATATGAATGATTGATGATTAATTTGACATAGGGTAGTATTGAAATTCACTAACATGAATTATTTTTTTGAGTTAATAATGCTCCTATGAAATGATAACTTTAAAATGATCGTTGGAAATTTAATTCCACCAAAATAAATATATTTTTTAACATGCATATGTTAATTTTTTAGCCATATACCATATATATATATATATGGTTATACATTAAAAGTAATTTTTTCTGGGGAAATAATGATAAATATTTATTCCTTACTCAATATGGATATTTTATAAAAATTATTTTTTATGAATTTAATTTATTTTTCCATTTATATGGTATGAATAGAAAGTGAATGACATTGCTGGGTCAACAAATATATATCCCCTCAATGAATCAGTGGTCTCATGAGATTAATTTGTAGGGTATAATTAGTTAACTTGTTTATAACGATTAGTTTTAAACATCTCTGAGGGTAGATTTAGATGATTGATGTGTCATTTTTCTAGGAAACATGAAGTCCATCAATTAGGTTTTTTATGATATAAAATTTTTACTTATTATCCATGATATTTTTTAATATTATATTATCTTTACATGCATTTCATTCTGAGTTTAATGATTAATTATAATGTGTTGTCAATTACTTTTTTTATCATGTTAATTATGTCATCTCCTTTATTATATTTATATTTTCGATATAATATAACTTTTTGATGTTATTTACATTTTTATAATTTTTTTGTCAAATCTTATAATTCATGAGGCTTTATTATTTATATTATATCGTAATTTTTTTCCATTAGTATCCTAACTGTTTAATGGAATGTATTTTGCTTTATTCACCTTGAAATGATTGTCATTCTCATTGATTTATGATATCTTCCACTATACAAGAATCTATATTTGTATTTTACATCATTTTTATCTTGTTTCCTTTCTGAGGAATCTATGATGTTTTCTATGATTGATAAGAAGTGGCGTACTAAAAGATAATAATGTTATTTTAATTTTTTTTAGAATTTACATGGTAAATTTTAATTTAAGACTCATGTATATGTTTGGTTTACCGCAACTTATAAACTATTTGGTCCATCAAGATGAGTTTCCTTGTATCTTAGGCCAATGTATTGGTGTATGCACTGAATCTAGGCTACTCATGTCGGGGTCGCTACAAGGTAGGTGTTTTTTGTTTCATTATATAATTATAGTTATATAATAAATATCATATTTTTTGTGTAAATATACTTATATATACTATTCACGTGACTTGGGAATGAAAAATGATTCACATCACTTGGAGGAGGTGGTAATTAGAAAATATTCATGAATGAAGTTTCCATCCATAAATGTATGGAATGTAATGAAAATATGTGACATATTAATTTTCAAGAATAATAAAAATTTCATTAATATATATATATATATATATATATAATCCATCGTCATAAACATATATTAGTGGTTATGATGGAAAAATAATTACATGAGTTCAAGAGTTGGTAGTCCAGCATATACAAGAATGGTGAATTCATTTACTACTTTTTCTTAGAGGATATGGATGTAGTTTATTCCATTTAAATAACATAATATATGTGTATGGGATATAATTATGTTATATTAGCATCATATTATAATTATATTTTAAGGAATTTAAATCAAATATAAAACAAAAATGGTCAACTAATATTGATACCACTTCTATAGAGAAGCTCCTTATGTTTGCACGAAAATTCATCCTATGAGGGTTTTCTAATCAATCGAATACCTACAAGACATGGTAAGAAAAGTAAGGAATTTATTTTTTCAGGATTGGAGGAATCAAAATAATTATTATATGTGAAGTAAAAATGGAGAGTGATCCCTTTTATAAGTAAGTGGACGGACCGTTTTCAGATATCTTATGATATTAAATTTATATAAATGAATTTTCATCAAAAAAGAGTAAAATGAAATTAATTATAATATAAGGTGAATTCAGGTCAAAATCTACACTTAAAATAAAATCTTAGAAATTTTAGATATTATTTTTCACCATTATATTTTGGTTTTGAAATCAGGTAACCATGTTTGAAAATTAACATAATATAATGTTTTTTTACTCATTATGGGTCCAATATATTTACTATAAAATGATAATGTTTCCGTGAATGGATCATGGGTGATATTGGTAAAAATATAGAAATAATTTGGATGACGATATTATTTATATTAATTTTAAATTTTTTAAATTATTTTTACATATTATAAAATAACGTAAATTAAATTTGTGAACTATTACATTAATATAATTTTGGAGATACCATGAAAAATGTTAATTTTGAATGTAATTGATTAAAACATCATGAAAATTGTTATATATAACTATAATAAATTTATAACGTCATATTTCAATCAATTTATACAAGCTTTAATATTTTTAATATTACTTGTTTTATTTATCTAACGGTTGAGTATATACTCTTTTTGGGATGCATATAAATTTATTATAATAAGATAATTATTAAAAATTATAAATAAATTTATATAATGAAAATATTTTAATTGTAATTAAATTAATATTTAATATCCATTCACAATATCCTTTCCTCCTTAACTGAACAAATAATCTATATATAATATCAAGATAGTGAATTTTTTTAATTTTTCATTACATAAAATATTATTTAAGCAATTTTAATAGAAAAATGTCCAATAAATAATTAAATATCAATCATAAGTTGTAACGTCCTGAACCAGATTACCCTCAAATTGCTAGCTGGACCGGTTTCCACATGACCTCATGCGGGTCACCCCATATACCAAAGGCTACTTAATAGTAGTAAGTGTCGATGGATAGTCAGCGGGGAGACTATAACCTCATGTTCTAAGCAAATGGTGGTAATAGATAATAAACTCAGAAAAAAGTGGAAGAATATAAAACAATATTCAACTAGATAATGATAATATCCAAAGCCATTTTATAAGAAGCATGCATGTCATGGTGATACATATCAAAAAGTAGTAAACAAAACTGAATGCTATAAATTATAATACAGATATAAATAAGGGACTCTAGCCCCAAGGGTTATCTCCAAGAGAATCCCAAACTCCAACTCTGTCCTTTGATCCCCAATCCTAAGTAGATGTAACACCCACAAGAAAAGGTCCACATTCTTGTAAACATGACTGTCTACTCGAGTACACCAGTGCAATGACAACAGAAATAGGTAATGAGAAATACATCTTAGTACACCGGGACCACCAGTTTTCTAGCCCAATCTAGACAATGCAATATAAAAAATTATGCATAGATATAACAGGGTAATAACATAACTGAATAAATAATGAACATCCCATCCATATTTCAAAGGGACACCTGACGACGATACCTAAGTCTCGAGGTCAGTTCATTTTATTCCCTTATTCTTATTCTAGGGGGTTCAGATGATGTCCTGAGACCCGTTGGTCCCAATTTCAACAATCGAAACCAAAAGAATGGTGGGTTGTATCGATTTGGTTCAATGTCGACCTATTTGGGTAAGGGTTTATAATTGTTAATTGGATTCTCTCCCTTGAATTAGTGTTTATGGTGTATTTTGAATTTCGCGGAATTATTTGGGTGTGATTCGGTCTCCGCCACACTATTTATGGGTTTCATTTAATTGTTGTAAGGTGAGGAGATGAATTCTGAGTGTGGGTACTCTTTTGTGGAGGTGTGTAGGCATGAGTAGGTTGCTATTTATGTTATAAATGGTCAGTTCAGCTATTTCCTTGTTGTAGGATCATCAAAATTGATTTTTTATAATGAAGTTTTTATTAATCTACTACTTTTTGATAAAGTTGACTGATAAATTGGAGAACATTTAATATTATTGGTTAGATTTAAAAAACTCATTTTTAATAAAACCCCTCCAATGGAGGTGCGCTACCTTCATGCTAAAAACACTACTTTTAAGGTAACATGTTCATATAGATTTCAGTTCTGTGAATTATTATTTCATCCTTTTTTTGAAACACTTGGGTTATGGGGAATTTATGAGTATTGGGAGGGATATGTTGAGATAAATAATTGGGGTATTAATTATGAGTTTTTAATTGGATAATATAATATAATATAATTAATTATTGAAATATTTATGAACCTAGATAATTGTAATAGAAATATTGAAATGGTTATGTTAATAATTAATACAATAATAATAATAACAAAAATGATAATATTATTTTAATTTAATGGATTCTATGATAAACCCCATAACTCCCCCATTAAACCTAATTTAATTAAATTCCTCTCCAAAAAATTTTATAAAATAAAAACTCCTTCTTAACTAATTTAATTAAATTCCCTTCAACAATTTTAAATAATACAACTCCAAATCATTGTTATTTAATTAAATTCATCCAAACTGATATTTAATTAAATTATTTCCCCACATTTCATTAAATAAATAAATTCAACAAATCCTTCAATTTATTTAGCTAAAACTCCA
Organism: Viscum album; assembly: GCA_963277665.1. Lineage (NCBI taxonomy): Eukaryota > Viridiplantae > Streptophyta > Magnoliopsida > Santalales > Viscaceae > Viscum > Viscum album. The sequence goes on along the minus strand of OY728155.1, from coordinate 1,340,402,421 downwards.
ACTCCACAATTATTCCTCATTTAATTAAATTCTATTGACATGGATCTAAATAAATAAAAAAATAACTCATTATAGTTTAATTATATTCTCTCACATTAATTTAAATAAATAAAACCCCAATATGCATCAATTAGTTAAATTCCTTTTTATTCATGAATTAAATCAATTATAAACCCCCATATCACAACATATAATTAAATCCATTCAAATATGGAATTTAAATAAATAAAATAACCTGAAACCGAAAATTGGGTATGCTGCACGGTTTGTCTCGCACGGTCTAGAAAAAAATGTGCCAACCATGGAAAACCATCTATCAAAGGAAACTACTTCGTAGGGTTTTCCCCACACGTTTTTCCTAACTGTGCGTAGAATGTGTGAGCACCTCTGTCTCAGCTTTAGCAATTTTCATGGGTTGACTAACTGTTCTCAGCCTATGCGAATGCCACTACCAGGTTCGGTGCTCCCGAAACCTATTGAACCACCAGTAAAACACCTTGATCCATTCCTAATGCATGTTATAAACACTTTTAAATGGTCCAAACTCATGAAACATTTACCTAAAGCTTGGATGTAAGACATACCCATCCAATAAATGAAAAAGTTCCAAAAAGTTTGTATTTTAACCTGGTTCAAAAACACGGGACCTTACAATTTATCCACATTAAATACTTCTCATCCCTGAGAAGCTGACGAGAACCACTACATCTTTATCTAACCCACCATCTTCATATAGTCTTATTTTTAGGAATTACATGTAATTTCAAAACACCAAAAACACCGTTAATAAAATCATATTCCCAACTAATTAAACCTTTTAAAACTTATCTGAAGCTCTGAATCTGACGCAAAACATAAAAATGTCACATAACCAAGCCCACACTACTAGATTCATGATCTTTTCATCATCTCGTCAATTGATATTGTCAAACCAAATACCTATAATCAACACTATCTCAGTAATTTTCTATTAAAAAGATTTCATCACCAACCACCAGTAACCAAAGTCCTCACTTGACTTCTGATGACCTCTCCATGTCAAGCAATCTCATGGATTCCATAAAAATACTGTTTCCCAACATGAATAAATGTTTAACCCAAAGTACCCCACATCCCATGTGCAACCAAATTAACTACCACTTTTCGAGAATAACATATTTTAAAACATTATCACGGAGTACGGCTGATGCTATCTAAGTTCCTCCTGGACGACGTCAATATAGGGGATATCCTCGTCTAATTAAAAAGAGAACAATATGTGTAATCTTAGGTCACCAAAATATCAGTGAATCTATCATTGATCAGATATTTACAAAAAGGCTCAGCTTCTCCCGTCAACAATTCATTAACCGAACATTGATTCATGTATACCCCAAGGCATCATTCTCCCTTCAAATCATACCACTAAAACATAGGAAAAAACATTCCAATGAAACACTACCCACCATAGGAGTGTCCACATCATAGAATAAATGATGAGTCTCTCAAAATCAAACTATATTAGATTCACCATTAATGCATGTTGGACGTTCCATGAACCATGATCATCATGTCATCATATCTTAGGAAAGCCGCAACATAAACCTATCATCTTGTCAAAACACTCGAGTCCCAAAAGTTATAGTAATGGAAACAACACTATAACAACACTAACATCAAAATATCACAGTAGAACAAAGCATCTCGATCAATAAGGGTGATACCTACCATGAGGTAGTCCATTATGAAGGATACACGTCAACCAAATTTCTTGGTTATGAAAAAAATTAATCACTAGTCTCAAAATCCCACATTTCATTTTAATCATGTCATTGAATTCATCTCAACATATAAATATAGAATGAATTTTACCAAATCCAAAAGTATTATTCCAAATAAATAACATGGTCTTTATAGAACACTCCTTGGAAAAAATAGGACAGCTATAGTAAAAATACTCTTAATCATTTGACATTTTGTGTGGTTTCATTTTTAAAAATGATATTTAGCATTTAAATTCCATTTAATAAGAAAGAGATCTCTTAGGGTCCCATTTGATTCAAAACATATATATTCTCCAAAAAGAAACCATATAAAACTTCATTTATATAAAAACTAAATAGGTTTACATTAATAAACTGTTTCAAACACGCTATAGTTAGTCTAGGCTCAGTCACATGGGTGGCCATCTACCAACATATAAGGTGCCCATAAACCTCACCTTTGGAATTTGGATCCCATTTATCAAAATTAATTTCCATTAAACATTTTTTAACTTTATCAACCACATTTTTAATCGTTTGAATACATGGGTTTCCCATTTACTAGTTATAAGGTTCCCATAAACCTTACAACTGAAATTGGTTCCCATTGAAGATGTAATCAATCAAAATGATTTTACACTCATGCAGCTATTTACACATCAATACTTCTCCAGCGTGTTATCATTACTAGTAACACAACGACATGTTATAACACAGAAGTGTGGAACAACATCAAAAACTAATAATAATAGATTCATCATGCCATATACACACCCAAACATGTTATATATATCACCAAAACATGTTATCCAACAGGGAATTCTAAATCAAATCAAACCATTGAATTCTACCCAAGGAACCCAATCAAAATTAGCGAACATGCCACTAAGGAAACTAAATGGCATGTAAATCACTATGTGCCTATAATGATGCATGTCATACAATTTCTTTGCCATATCAAGCTATAGATAATTTTCATAATTTTTAAAATTAATAAGCTACAAATAATACCCTAGTCACTCAAGGTAAAATAATATCAACCGTAACCTCAAACAGTATAAACATCAATTCCCATCTTTGGGAACAAGGTCATTTCCTACACATGGGGTGATTAGTCCCAAGAATAGCTATTAACCAAGTGTCGACTCTTTCCTAGTCTCATGTCTACCAAACCAAAACAAAAAAGACAAAGAAAAAGAAAGAAAAACCGAACCAATGTGACATATTTATAATGTACTAATGCTGCTTACCCTCGAACCGGTTGCCATAATGGACTCCACATGAAATCAAGAAAGTATTCTCTTATGCTAGAGGCTAACGACATGCAGCGGGGGTATATGAATAGTTAGTGGGGAGACTATACCCTCATATTCATATTGTTTAGTGGAAATAGACAATAAACTCAGAAAACAGTGGAAGCATATAATACAATATTCATGTAGATAATGAAAATGGACAACGCCAGTTTATACAATATATGATTGTCATGGTAAAACATGTCAGAAAGTTGTAAAAAACATCATGCATTACATTAAAATATAGAAATAATGAAAGGAAACAATCCCTAAGGGCGATCTCCATGACATCCCAAACTCCTGCTAGGTCCTTTGCACCCAACTCCCAAGAACATGTAACACCCACATACCAATGTCCATAGTCCTACAAAAAAGAATGTATACTCAGGTACCCTAATGAAATGGAAGCCCTAATATGGGGTGAGATATACATCTCAGTATGCTGAAACCAACAGATGTCTAGATCAATATAGACAATTAAATATAAAATTGATGTACAAATATAACAAGGTAAGAACATAATTGAATAAAAATCCAACAACCCATCTAGTTTTCAAAGGGGCACTTGATGACAATACCTACATCGGCCCATGGCTGGGATAAGAGTCTACTAAAGAATCATACACGAATATATTTCAAACAAAAATTCTTTTCAACACTTTACCATTTATTCTCTATATAATCATTTATTATCTCCATGTATCTCATGGTATCCCATACCTCAATAACAACTTCGGATCATACTAGAACTCTAACCATTCTCAATTAATAATTATTTAATCACATTCAACTCAAGAATGATTCATATCTGTCCTTCATAACATATTTCATTAATATAATATAATAATGGTGTAGAAAACCTTGTCTAGAACCTAAAAAATTGATTCATATATTTATACTATATGTGTTATAATTCCATGTGTAACTCCCATTTCTCCTTCAGTGTTGATTTTCATGTCTAAAACCCTTATATCTATGCTCTTAGATAACTTATAGGGAGGAACTCCATGTTTGAGTCCCAAATTCTACATTAGTCTAGGATTCCATACCTACAAATATATTCTCATTCATTTACATCATTTGATAACTATTGGGGAGGAATTCCATGTCGAAATCTCAACTTCAACATTGGTCTAGGATGACATACCAAACACCACATTCTCATTCATTTATATCATTTGAAAAATATTGTGGAGGAATTCCATATCCATGTCCCCATAGCTACATTAGTCTAGGATGTCATACGTAGCACTAAATTCCAATTCATTTATATCATTTTATTAATCACAAGAATTATCCACATTATCCCATTACCAATCCAATGATTTGTTAATCATTTGATAGACCCTTAGTTACTAAAAAATTCGCTAATAACATATCCCACTAATTAATTCATCAGTTAATTAATCAATCAACACAATTCTAAAGTGGTAATTAATTATTCATAATTAGTGGTCCAAAGAATTACTACAAGAGTACTTAATTAATACACAATTAATTATCTCATTTTATTAAAAGAATTATATCACAATTAATCCACTGATTAATTATATCAATTATCCAATTCAATATCTCATAATTAATCCCTAATTAATTATCTATATTTCATGGTCAAGAACATAATTAATTAAAAATGAATTATTTCATTAGAAATCTCATATTTCCATAATTAATAATCACAATTATTTATTCAAATAAAATATCGACTAATAATAATAAATTCTGATAATTAATTGTCTTTAATCAACATCATGGAACATAATTAAATCACAATTAATTATCTTTCATAGATAAACATCATCTAATAATTAATTTTCCCCATTTAATTATATTAACACAACCAATTCAATATTTCAATTACAACTCCTTCTGTTCATAATTAATTTATAAATTAATTATCTTTACTTATCTAATTAGAAACACATAATTAATTCCCCGATTAATTATCTCATCATATCCTACAAAATAATCATAATTTCCACTTAACCCAAGTGATTCAACAAAAAAATAGAACAAATATTAATTCACATAACTACAAGCAAAACCAAAACTTCACATTAAACATTATGCATTTAACTTGAAGGCAGCGCACCTCCATTGGAGGGGTTTTCATACCGAATGTCAATTTTTAATGTAACAAATAATAATAAACTTTCTCCAATATTGTAGTCAACTTTTTCAAAAGAAGTAGATTAATAAAAACTGCATTTTTACTAATCAAAATCATTGTTGAGGACCCAACATCATGGAATGGGGTGAACCAATGATTTTTAAAATCAACTGAAAATTTCTCACGCACACACACCTCCACAAAACCATGGGCACAATCAGAATTCATTATCTCACCTAATAAAAACTAACCAACACTCATAAATAGTGTGGTGAAGACCAACACACACCATAATAATTCACCAAAACACAAAATTCACCATAAGACCTTATTTTAGGGTGAAAATCCAATTAACGAGTATAAAACCTTACCCAAATGTGATGGAGGTGAACCAAATTGAGACAATACACCATGAGTTCGGTGGAGGTTTCCGGAATGTGGACCAATGAGTCCTAAGACAACATCCACAACATCTACAATCGAAATAAGTGAAGAAACCAAATTACCCTCAGGCCTTAAGTTTACAGTTTAATGGAGGCCGAGAAAAAATAACTAAAATGGCTGATGTGAAGAATGAAACATGCAGAGAAGGAGATACCTCGATGAGGCATAGAATTTATTTGAAGGAACCATAATGATCTGGCGTGCGGAGAGGGAGCTAAGTTGGGGAGTGGTGTACCTCAGCATTCGAGAATGAGGGGAGGTGGTCGCACCTCCCACTTATCACACAAATTATTTTTTTAATTATTAATGCAATAATAATAATAATAATAATAACCATATTGTTACCATCATTTTAATTTAAATGATTCTTTGATAATCCCAATTACTCCCCCATTACACCTCATTTAATTAAATTCTCTCCAAATAATTTAATTAAATAAAAACTCATCTTTACCTTGTTTAATTAAATCCCCTTCAACGAATTTAAATAATATAACTCCAAATAATAGGTATATAATTATATTTTTCAAAACTAAAATTTAAATAAATCATTTCCACCACTTTTTATTAAATAATTAAATTAACCATATCATTGAATTTAAATAGGTAAAACAAAAAACCCACATTTATTCATTATTTAATTAAATTCCATTAACCTAGATCAAATAAATTAAAACTCCAACTCATTATCATTTAATTAAATTATCTAAGATTATTTAAATTCAATGAAACCCTATTAATCATCTATAATTTAATTACTTTTTAACCATGAATTAGATCAATTAAAAACCCACATATCATGAAATTTAATTAAATCCCTCGCCAAAAAGGAATTTAATTAAATAAAATAATGCAAAACCCAAAACTGGTATAACCGAATGGTTTTTCTCACACGGTCTAGAAATATGAATGGCAACTGTGCATGACCAAATGTTTATGGAACCCACGTTGAAGGGTTTGTCCCGCATGGTTTGACTAACCGTGAGCAGACTGTGTGACCACCTCTGTCTCACATTTAGAAAGCTGTATGGTTTGACCAATACAGTTTGATCAACCATGCTCAGCCCATGCAAATTCCACTGCTAGGTTTGGTTCTCCAGAAACCCATTGACCCACCGATAAAATTCTATGAACCATTACCCAAGACAGTTATCATCCCTTTTAAGTAGTCCAAACTCATGAAACATGAAACGATGCTTGGTTTTAAGTCCAACACATCCAAAAAACTAAAAATTTCAAAATCTTTCCTATTTAAACTCAGTTTGAAAAACACAAGTCATTAAAATTTACCCGATATGAAAAAATTTCTCATCAAAGACAAGCTAAGGGGAACTACTACAGCATTACCCAACCCACCATGTTCATAATGTCCCATTTTAACAATTACATTGCATTACAAAACACCAAAAAAACCTTTAACCAAATCACAATCACAATGTCTTAAACCATTTATACATGATCCAATGCTCCAAATCTATCCCAGAACATCAAAACATCATAAACCCAAGCCCACACTCTTAGAGACAAGATCCCCACTTCATCTCCCCTATTGATTTTTCCAACACCAAATCCTACAGTCACCATTAACTCAGTGACGTTCCATTTAATATATTCCATCACCAACCACATGTATAAAATGTCCTCACCTGACTTTATGTGACCTCTCTATGTCAAGCCATGTCATGTATTCCTTAAAACTATTGTTTCCAGACCCTAATAAAAGTATAAACCAATGAATCACACATCCCACGTACATCCCAATTAACATCCAATTATTGAGTCAAGATACATTTAAAACATTTTCACAACATATGACCCACGCTATATCAGTTCCTCCAGGATGAAGTCAAGATAGGGGACATACTCATATCATTCAAAATAGAACACTAAGAGTAATCCCAGGTCACCAAAAGATTAGTCAAATTATAATCGATCGACTCATTACAAAAATGATCAGCCTCTCCTACTGATGTGTCATCAACCAAACATCAATGTCTACATCCACCAAGGCAACCTTGTTCTATCAAACCTTACCACTATAACTCATTGAAGAAAATTAGGATGTGACATTACCCACCATAGAAGTTATCATTTCATAAAATAAGATATATGACTCTCACAAGTTCACTGTTTTAGAAATACCATAAACGCACATGTGACGTTCGATGATCCACGATCACCAAGTCAACATATTGTATGAAAGTGGCAACATAAACCGTTCACTGTGTCAAAACACCAGAGTCCCCATAGTTATAGTAAGGAAAATGACACTATAATAACACTAACATGAATATCTCACAATAAAACAAGTATCTCAAGCTCTAAGAGTGATACCTATGGAGGGAATGTTATTTAAAAAAAATACACTTAAACCCAGTCAATTGGTTACAAAAAACATAAATAACTTGGGTAAAAATCCTCCATATTCATTTTAGTCATTTCATTGAATTTATTTGAACCTATAAAAATTGAATTAATTTTAAAAAATCCAAATGTACTATTCCACAACAAGTAACATGGCCTTTAAACAAGACTCATTTTCTAAAACAGGTAAGCTATAGTAAAATTCTTCTTAAATATTTCACATTTAGAATTATTTCATTTTAAAACAGGAAATTTAGATTTTAATTTCCTTTCAATCAGAAGGCGAACGCCAAGGGTAAAATTTAAATCGAAAGATATAGGTTCATCAAAAAGAAACCCTATAACAATTCAATTCAATAATACGTCAATGGTTTTAAATTTGTGACCATATATAAACACACTATGGTTATACTAGGTTCTGTAACATGGGTGGACACCTACCAATCAATAAGGTGCCCATACACCATACCATTATAATTTTTATCCCATTTAACAAAATTAATTTACCCTTAATAATCTCTTTTACTTTAGTAGCCACGTTTTCAATCATTTGAATACCCACGTTACCCTTATACTCATTAAAAGGTTCCTAAATAAATTAATACTATAATTGGATCTTGTTGAAGACGTAATAAATCAGATTGTTTTTATACTCATGCCCCCATTTACACATCAAAACTACTCTAGCATGTTATCATTACCAATAACACAACAACATGTTATTACACATACTCATGGAACAACATGAGAACATGATAATAATAGAGGCGGCATGGCATATAAACTCTAAAACATGTAATATCTATAACCGAAACATGTCATCTAATGAGGAATTCTAAAACAAATCAAAACATGGAATTATAACCAAGGAAGACAATCAAAATAAGCCGGCACCCTACAAATGAAATAACATGGCATGTGATATGCATGGAATATGAATCTCTAAGTGCCTAAGATGATGCGTGTAATGCAATTTCATTTCCATATATGACCGGGGATAATTCTCAAAATTCTCAAAATGAATACTAGTTTGAAAATACACTAGTCAGTCAAGGTGAAATCATATCAACTGTAACCTCAAAAAGTATAAACATTAATTCCCATTTGTGGCCACATGGTCATTTCCCGTACATGAGATGATTAGTCTCTAGAACAACTATTAACCGAGCGTGAAACTTTCCTAGTCTCTTATCTACCCACACAAAACAAAAAAGACAAAGGGAAAGAAAGAAATCTTGAACCATTGATACCACATTGTAACATCCCGACCCAGCTTACCCTCGAACTGGTAGATAGACCAGTCGCCACAAGGCCTCAAGCATGTCTCCACATATTCCAGAGGCTGCCGTCTAACAGCAAGGGTTAATGAATAGTCAGTGGGGAAACTATACCCTCATATTAGGAGTTCTTAACAGAAATAGATAATAAACTATGAAAATAGCAGAAGCATATTAAGAAAAATTCAACTAGATAATGAAAATGTCCAACACCTATTTATACAATGCATGCATGTCATGGTGTTAAGTATAAGAATTAAGTATACAAAAAACATGTTTACATTATAATACATAAATAATGAAAGGACTCAAGACCCACTGGTGTAACGACCTGAAATTTTCAATAAATCTTGTTTCCTAATTTCATGTTTTATTTTATTTTTTATACTCAACAAAAATGTTTTATTTGATAACATGAGTATAATTAAAATGAGACAGTTGGGTTTAGACGGTTATATGACCATTGGTAAATATGACCACTGGAAACTAAACATTTTGATTATTACCTCTAAATACAAGTAATCTTGGTTAATATTTATAGAAAGAAGATTCGATGGCCTCACCCAGTATTCTTAGACCGATCGAAGCCCATCTAACAGAACTTGGGAAGGAGGTAGCACCACTGGGCTTTGCTTTGGACCAAACCCAAGCCGAACTTCATCGTGTGAAGCTAGAACAGAATTGCCTTTGCGAGAAGTTCAAACTAATAGAGATTACTACTAATGTGATGTTAGCCGAGCCTCCCTCAGATTCTCTCACCTTAGCACACCTTACACTTAGGTCCTATGCTGGTGTGATAAGGGGCTATGTAAGGAGACCGTAACTGCCTTGTGTAATCCTTTGTTTTAAATAAAAATTGGGATTTCTTCTTATGATGAAGTTTATGAATTTTTAAATGACCGGATAAATATAGTATGCATATTTTTGATGAATTTTAGAAAAAAAATATTTTAAAAATGTTTATGTAAACCTTAAATAATTAATAATGTGTAATTATATTCAAAAAATGGTCTTCTACAATTATGTTCAGTACGAAATTTAGAGTCCAATAAGATCAACTTGATTTTTGATGAATAGTAAATTATGAATAGTGATTTTATGATTAGGATTAGTAATGTGTCTAAATGAATTATTAATCTCACTTAAAGAAAGTGTTAATATAATCTAGGCACCTTGATTAAGTAATGTGATTCAATAAAATGATTAAATAACGGTTTCATAAATTATTATTCAAGTATTAGTTTGTTTGAGTGAATAGTGTTTTTTAATTAAAAATTAAATTAAAAATAATTATAAAATTATTTTTATAAAACGGATTTCATTGTTGAACTCAGAGCACCGATATTATGCTATGGTAATTTTTGGGGTTTTTTCTAAAAAAATGAATTTTCGATGAATAGTATTTTTATTTAAAAAATAAATTAAAAATATTTAGAAAATTATTTTTATAAAATGGAGTTCATATTTGTAATCAGAGCGTTGATATTTGGTTAAGGTGAAATTTTGGGATTATTCTGAGAAATTTGATTTTTCGATGAATAGTGAAAATACAGTTTTTAAGTTACGGGTGTTTAATGACATCATTAAATGATGTATTAAGTTTGTAATCAATATTTTCGAATTATTAATAGTGAGATAAGGTATGAGGTGTCCCAAGTGGCCAATACCATGGGCAAATACCATGGGCGAGCCCATGGTTTGGCCAAAACCACTAATGAGGTGTCTCTTGGACATTAATGCCTTGTCTCCTCACATTCCCTATAAATACCATGCCATTCTCTTATCCATTTGACTCCCCACTCTCCCCCAACGAAGTTTGGGTCTCATTACCTCCCAAGGAGTCCTCACAAGGTGCCCCCAAGCCCTCAAGGTCCCAACCTTTGTGTTTTAAGAGTTACGTTTTAAGGTAAGGGATCCGATCTCTCTCTTTCTTTTCATGAAATCTCTTTTATGTAATTTCTTTTATGCTCCATGTTCTTAAGTTAAAGGGTGTTCTTTTATACTCCTCTTACTCCCCTTTTCATGTTCACATAATGAGAGATTCCCTCTTACTCTCATTATTTCGTTTTATGAAGTTTTAAGTGGCGCCGTTAGGCTGCCGAAATTTTTGTAACGGATTCTTTCTCCCTTCTCATTTTTCAAGATCTATTTTCATGTAAAGTATTTCATTTTCCTTTTTATTATGATGGGGTATGATCTCTAAATTTATCATACTGATCTTTTATTATCATATGATGAGAGACCCCATTTGATATCTTCAATTCAGTATTTTGAAGTTTTAAGAGGCGTCGTTAGGCTGCCGAATTTTTAAGTGGTTCTTCACCCTTCTCGTTTTGAAGTTCTACTTTCATGTCAATTCTTTCAAGTTCCTTTTTGTTATGTTGGGTTTTGATATCTATATCTATCATACTGGACTCTTATGTTCATATGATGAGAGACCCCATTTGATCTCATCAATTCAGTATTTTGAAGTTTTAAGTGGCGCAATTAGGCTGCCGAATTTTTTAGGGGATTCTTTCACCCTTCTCATTCTTTTCAAAGTTCTACTTTCATGTCAGGTATTTCAAGTTCCTTTTTAATTATGCTGGGGCATTATATCTATACCTATCATACTGAACTCTTATTTTCACATGATGAGAGACCCTATGTGATTTTTTCAAATCATTTTTGTTGAAGTTTAAGTAACGTCGTTAGGCTGCTGGACATTCATAAGAGAAATCTAATTTTTGTCTTCCTTACATGTTTTTCATTTCAAATGGTATGTCCTTGAAATTTCACAGACATGATCATGTATCCTTCTTATTCTGTCCATCTACTGTTTTATGGGTCATTTATGAATGTTTGACCCATTTTGCCTCTCTTTTAATGTCTTCTAAAACCCTGTAACATAGCCGTTATGCTGCAGAATTTCTGTCTCAAAATGTCTCTCTCTTTTTCTAAAGTTCTTTTATATTATTAAGTGAATTCTCAAAGCTCTTTCTTATAAAGGGGTATTCACATATATAACAAAATGGTCTATTTTAAAATCTGGGATTTACATACATGAGACCCACATTCCTTTTCTGTGGGTTTTAAAGTGACGTAAAGATCATGTCTTTAAAGCAGTTTTTAAAACAGTGTGATTATGAAATGAAACCCATTTATTTTATTCTATATGGGTTTTTTATGAATTTCTTGATGATGATATATGTGGCTCACATGTTAATAAAGGCAAATTTAAGGGTGCACCCTGATTGCACTCCATTTCATTTTGTAATGATGTAACCACTAGAGATTACAATTTTCACGATACCTTGGTGAATAACCTTGGTAATTTTCAAATGACATCTTGGGGATGGACCTTGGTGATATGTTCATGATTGTAAATATTAAATGTTGTAGCCACATATTCAAGTTATGAAAATTTTATTTTTATTATGATATTCCTCATTATTTCATTCTCATGCCTTAATGTTCTTTTCATGACCTTATTGAAGTATCTCAAGTTCACATGTAAAATGTTTCTCTTGTTTCCCTTACTGGGCTTTTTGCTCACCCTTTCTTTTGATGTATGTCCCCAGGTTATGAGATGCAGTAATGAACCTAAGATGAACTTAAGGAAAAGCCTTTCAAGTGTTTAAGTAGAATTTTTTATGTTGTTTTCATGTATTATGTTCCTGGTTTTCAAGACACTAAACCTTAAAGATCCTCAGTTTTGTGTAATGTAATGAAAGTTTATGTTATAAAAAGGTGAGATGCTATAGTTGGTATCAAAGGATGGTTTAGTTATTTGTGGAAATTAGGATATGAAAACATTAGGAATAAGCCTAAAGAAAAGTTTATATATAAGAAATCTTCATGATATTTTGGTGAGTATTGAGTAATGGGTTGCCAAGAAAATACATCCATGTCTGGATACGAGCAGGTAGAGGTGGCTCTAGCACAGATGTACATAGGGGTAAAACCCGAAAACATCGCTTTGAGCTAGACCCGAACGGGAACTGGTACACGACAACGGGCCTTGCTGCACTCTTGGTTACGACACTTCTGGGGGATATGCTTTGGTAAATTCATAAGAATAGTATGATCCATTGTTAAAAGAACAAAGATAAAATAAAATAAAGGTTCACATAAGAATATATGATCATGGATAACCTATATGGGAACCTAGGGGATCACAAGTTAGGATATACTTTTATTCTACATGTTTATCCTTTTATGCTTAATGTTTCCTTTTCATGATTATTTGCTAAGTATTAAAGCCCCTAATTGTACTTTCTTTTCGTAGTTAATGGCGGGAAATAGAAGAACATGTCCCAACAACCAATGTGATAAGAAATGTGACGATTGACATATTAATATGAAAGAGGTGATTAGGGGATTAAAAGATGATTATTATTTTGGAAGACGTTCACTATTTCGAGGACCCTATATGATCAAAGTAAATAGATTACTACGGTATTTTCATTGAGGAGTAAGGTTGACTTATATTTTGAAGAATCAATGAATTTAAGGTGGAGTTATAGTAATTTAGGTTACATATGGAAATGATTAACCTATCTTGGGTAAAATATGTTTAGGTTAGCTACTTTTGTTATAAGATGTTAGGTGTGGTTGATGTTGTTTGGAGATGAAAAATGAAGTTTATTTTGGAAGACTATGTTATCAAATCCATCTTGTATTTGGGTTTCAATCTTAGTTTTGTTTATTTTGAGGAATTCTAAGGACTGTTATTTATGGGATGGTCTATAATGAACTTTGGGTAGTACCATGGAACTTTGATGATTTAAAAATAGTTTCCCTTCCAATGGGATTCTTTCTTTTTGAAGAGTTGTTTAACCTTACCCTCTCTGTTTTTGGGATAATGTTTAAAGATAGATGAAATAGATAGTTAATCTTTTTTGGATTATGTGATTCTCTAGAAGACGATTCTTGTGTTTTGATGAGACCAAGTAGTTTTGAATGCTCATCGTTTGGGAGAAAAGATTAGTTTTGGTAGAAACTAATTAAAGGATGAAAATCCACATGAAGGTAGATATATTTTCCTTCTATTTTTGTTCTATGTTGTAAATGAATTCCTCAAAATTATGAAAAGGAACGTAAAACAAAAACGTTGTTGGTTTACGTTTCCTACTAGGTAATCAAAGATCGTTTACACACATCATAAGTTTGGGATTTTCACATGGTTAACTTTCTCCTAATCATATTTTCTATCACTCTCCTTTTGAATGTGACCCTTTGTTTTCTCCTCCATGTCCATGTTTCCAACATGGAATCCTAGTATGAGTAAACTCGGGTGGCCTTTGTACTTCCTTTTCTTTCTTTTAAAGTAATAGTGTTACTGACTCTTTTTCCGAAGTGGGACATTCATTGATATTTCAAAACCCAATTTTTAAAAATTATGAGGACACAATTTCATAAGGGGGGAAGATTGTAACGACCCGAAATTTTGAATAAATCTTGTTTCCTAATTTCATGTGTTATTTTATTTTTTTTACTCAACAAAAATATTTTATTTGATAACATGAGTATAATTAAAATGAGACAGTTGGGTTTAGATGGTTATATGACCATTGGTCAATATAACCGCTGGAAACTAAACATTTTGATTATTACCTCTAAATATAAGTAATCTTGGTTAATATTTATAGAAAGAAGATTCGATGGCCTCACCCAGCAGTCTTGGACCGATCGAAGCCCATCTAACAGAACTTGGGAAGGAGGTAGCACCACTAGGCTTTACTCTAGACCAAACCCAAGACGAACATCATCGTGTGAAGCTAGAACAGAATCTCCTTTGCGAGAAGTTCAAACTAAAAGAAATTACTACTCGTGCGATGTTAGTCGACCCTCCCTCAGATTCTCTCCCCTTAGCACACCTTACACTTAGGCCCTATGCTGGTGTGATAAGGGGCTATGTAAGGAGACCGTAACTGCCTTGTGTAATCCTTTGTTTTAAATAAAAATTGGGATTTCTTCTTATGATGAAGTTTATGAATTTTTAAATGACCGGATAAATATAGTATGCATATTTTTGATGAATTTTAGAAAAAAAATATTTTAAAAATGTTTATGTAAACCTTAAATAATTAATAATGTGTAATTATATTCCAAAAATGGTCTTCTACAATTATGTTCAGTACGAAATTTAGAGTCTAATAAGATCAACTTGATTTTTGATGAATAGTAAATTATGAATAGTGATTTTATGATTAGGATTAGTAATGTGTCTAAATGAATTAGTAATCTCACTTAAAGAAAGTGTTAATATAATCTAGGCACCTTGATTAAGTAATGTGATTCAATAAAATGGTTAAATAACAGTTTCATAAATTATTATTCAAGTATTAGTTTGTTTGAGTGAATAGTGTTTTTTGATTAAAAATTAAATTAAAATTATTTATAAAATTATTTTTATAAAACGGATTTCATTGTTGAACTTAGAGCACCGATATTATGCTATGGTAATTTTTGGGGTTTTTTCTGAAAAAAATGAATTTTCGATGAATAGTGTTTTTATTTAAAAATTAAATTAAAAATATTTAGAAAATTATTTTTATAAAATGGAGTTCATATTTGTAATCAGTGCGTTGATATTTGGTTAAGGTGAAATTTTGGGATTATTCTGAGAAATTTGATTTTTCGATGAATAGTGAAAATACAGTTTTTAAGTTACGGGTGTTTAATGACATCATTAAATGATGTATTAAGTTTGTAATCAATATGTTAGAATTATTAATAGTGAGATAAGGTATGAGGTGTCCCAAGTGGCCAATACCATAGGCAAATACCATGGGCAAGCCCATGGTTTTGCCAAAACCACTAATGAGGTGTCTCTTGGACATTAATGCCTTGTCTCCTCACATTCCCTATAAATACCAAGCCATTCTCTTATCCATTCGACTCCCCACTCTCCCCCAACAAATTTCTGGTCTCATTACCTCCCAAGGAGTCCTCACAAGGTTCCCCCAAGCCCTCAAGGTCCCAACCTTTGTGTTTTAAGAGTTACGTTTTAAGGTAAGGGATCCGATCTCTCTCTTTCTTTTCATGAAATCTCTTTTATGTAATTTCTTTTATGCTCCATGTTCTTAAGTTAAAGGGTGTTCTTTTATACTAATCTTACTCCCCTTTACATGTTCACATAATGAGAGATCCCCTCTTACTCTCATTATTTCGTTTTATGAAGTTTTAAGTGGCGCCGTTAGGCTGCCGAAATTTTTGTAACGGATTCTTTCTCCCTTCTCATTTTTCAAGATCTATTTTCATGTAAAGTATTTCAAGTTCCTTTTTATTATGATGGGGTATGATCTCTAAATTTATCATACTGATCTTTTATTATCATATTATGAGAGACCTCATTTTATCTCTTCAATTCAGTATTTTGAAGTTTTAAGAGGCGTCGTTAGGCTGCCGAATTTTTAAGTGGTTCTTCACCCTTCTCGTTTTGAAGTTCTACTTTCATGTCAATTCATTCAAGTTCCTTTTTGTTATGTTGGGTTTTGATATCTATATATATCATACTGGAGTCTTATGTTCATATTATGAGAGACCCCATTTGATCTCATCAATTCAGTATTTTGATATTTTAAGTGGCGCAATTAGGCTGCCGAATTTTTTAGGGGATTCTTTCACCCTTCTCATTCTTTTCAAAGTTCTACTTTCATGTCATGTATTTCAAGTTCCTTATTAATTATGCTGGGGCATTATATCTATACCTATCATACTGATCTCTTATTTTCACATGATGAGAGACCCTATGTGATCTTTTCAAATCATTTTTGTTGAAGTTTAAGTAACGTCGTTAGGCTGCTGGACATTCATAAGAGAAATCTAATTTTTGTCTTCCTTACATGTTTTTCATTTCAAATGGTATGTCCTTGAAATTTCACTGTCATGATCATGTATCCTTCTTATTCTGTCCATCTACTGTTTTATGGGTCATTTATGAATGTTTGACCCATTTTCCCTCTCTTTTAATGTCTTCTAAAACCCTGTAACATAGCCGTTATGCTGCAAAATTTCTGTCTCAAAATGTCTCTATCTTTTTCTAAAGTTATTTTATATTATTAAGTGAATTCTCAAAGCTCTTTCTTCTAAAGGGGTATTCAAATATATAACAAAATGTTCTATTTTAAAATCTGGGATTTACATACATGAGACCCACATTCCTTTTCTGTGGGTTTTAAAGTGACGTAAAGATCATGTCTTTAAAGCAGTTTTTAAAACAGTGTGATTATGAAATGAAACCCATTTATTTAATTCTATATGGGTTTTTTATGAATTTCTTGATGATGATATATGTGGCTCACATGTTTATAAAGGCAAATTTAAGGGTGCGCCCTGATAGCGCTCCAATGCATTTTGTAATGATGTAACCACTAGAGATTACAATTTTCACGATACCTTGCTGAATAACCTTGGTAATTTTGAAATGACATCTTGGGGATGGACCTTGGTGATATGTTCATGATTGTAAATATTAAATGTTGTATCCACATATTCAAGTTATGAAAATGTTATTTTTATTATGATATTCCTCATTATTTCATTCTCATGCCTTAATGTTCTTTTCATGACCTTATTGAAGTATCTCAAGTTCACATGTAAAATGTTTCTCTTGTTTCCCTTACTGGGCTTTTTTCTCACCCTTTGTTTTGATGTATGTCCCCAGGTTATGAGATGCAGTAATGAACCTAAGATGAACTTAAGGAAAAGCCTTTCAAGTGTTTAAGAAGAATTTTTTATGTTGTTTTCATGTAATATGTTCCTGGTTTTCAAGACACTAAACCTTAATGATCCTCAGTTTTTTGTAATGTAATGAAAGTTTATGTTATAAAAAGGTGAGATGCTATAGTTGGTATCAAAGGATGGTTTATTTATTTGTGGAAATTAGGATATGAAAACATTAGGAATAATCCTAAAGAAAAGTTTATATATAAGAAATCTTCCTGGTATTTTGGTGAGTATTGAGTAATGGGTTGCCAAGAAAATACATCCCTGTCTGGATACGAGCAGGTAGAGGTGGCTCTAGCACAGATATACATAGGGGTAAAACTCGAAAACATCGCTTTGAGCTAGACCCGAACGGGAACTGGTACACGACAACGGGCCTTACTGCACTCTTGGTTACGACACTTCTGGGGGATATGCTTTGGTAAATTCATAAGAATAGTATGAGCCATTGTTAAAGGAACAAAGATAAAATAAAATAAAGGTTCACATAAGAATATATGATCATGGATAACCTATATGGGAACCTAGGGGATCACAAGTTAGGATATACTTTTATTCTACATGTTTATCCTTTTATGCTTAAAGTTTCCTTTTCATAATTATTTGCTAAGTATTAAAGCCCCTAATTGTACTTTGTTTTCGTAGTTAATGGCGGGAAATAGAAGAACATGTCCCAACAACCAATGTGATAAGAAATGTGACGATTGACATATTAATATGAAAGAGGTGATTAGGGGATTAAAAGATGATTATTATTTTGGAAGACGTTCACTATTTCGAGGACCCTATATGATCAAAGTAAATAGATTACTACGGTATTTTCATTGAGGAGTAAGGTTGACTTATATTTTGAAGAATCAATGAATTTAAGGTGGAGTTATAGTAATTTAGGTTACTTATGGAAATGATTAACCTATCTTGGGTAAAATATGTTTAGGTTAGCTACTTTTGTTATAAGATGTTAGGTGTGGTTGATGTTGTTTGGAGATGAAAAATGAAGTTTATTTTGGAAGACTATGTTATCAAATCCCTCTTGTATTTGGGTTTCAATCTTAGTTTTGTTTATTTTGAGGAATTCTAAGGACCGTTATTTATGGGATGGTCTATAATGAACTTTGGGTAGTACCATGGAACTTTGATGATTTAAAAATAGTTTCCCTTCCAATGGGATTCTTTCTTTTTGAAGAGTTGTTTAACCTTACCCTCTCTGTTTTTGGGATAATGTTTAAAGATAGAAGAAATAGATAGTTAATCTTTTTTGGATTATGTGATTCTCTAGAAGATGATTCTTGTGTTTTGATGAGACCAAGTAGTTTTGAATGCTCATCGTTTGGGAGAAAAGATTAGTTTTGGTAGAAACTAATTAAAGGATGAAAATCCACATGAAGGTAGATATATTTTCGTTCTATTTTTGTTCTATGTTGTAAATGAATTCCTCAAAATTATGAAAAGGAACGTAAAACAAAAACGTTGTTGGTTTACGTTTCCTACTAGGTAATCAAAGATCGTTTACACACATTATAAGTTTGGGATTTTCACATGGTTAACTTTCTCCTAATCATATTTTCTATCACTCTCCTTTTGAATGTGACCCTTTGTTTTCTCCTCCATGTCCATGTTTCCAACATGGAATCCTAGTATGAGTAAACTCGGGTGGCCTTTGTACTTCCTTTTCTTTCTTTTAAAGTAATAGTGTTACTGACTCTTTTTCCGAAGTGGGACATTCAATAATATTTCAAAACCCAATTTTTAACAATTACGAGGACACAATTTCTTAAGGGGGGAAGATTGTAACGACCCGAAATTTTGAATAAATCTTGTTTCCTAATTTCATGTGTTATTTTATTTTTTTTACTGAACAAAAATATTTTATTTGATAACATGAGTATAATTAAAATGAGACAGTTGGGTTTAGATGGTTATATGACCATTGGTCAATATAACCGCTGGAAACTAAACATTTTGATTATTACATCTAAATACAAGTAATCTTGGTTAATATTTATAGAAAGAAGATTCGATGGCCTCACCCAGTAGTCTTGGACCGATCGAAGCCCATCTAACAGAACTTGGGAAGGAGGTAGCACCACTAGGCTTTGCTCTAGACCAAACCCAAGACGAACATCATCGTGTGAAGCTAGAACAGAATCTCCTTTGCGAGAAGTTCAAACTAAAAGAAATTACTACTCGTGCGATGTTAGTCGAGCCTCCCTCAGATTCTCTCACCTTAGCACACCTTACACTTAGGTCCTATGCTGGTGTGATAAGGGACTATGTAAGGAGACCGTAACTGCCTTGTGTAATCCTTTGTTTAAATAAAAATTGGGATTTCTTCTTATGATGAAGTTTATGAATTTTTAAATGACCGGATAAATATAGTATGCATATTTTTGATGAATTTTAGAAAAAAAATATTTTAAAAATGTTTATGTAAACCTTAAATAATTAATAATGTGTAATTATATTCAAAAAATGGTCTTCTACAATTATGTTCAGTACGAAATTTAGAGTCTAATAAGATCAACTTGATTTTTGATGAATAGTAAATTATGAATAGTGATTTTATGATTAGGATTAGTAATGTGTCTAAATGAATTAGTAATCTCACTTAAAGAAAGTGTTAATATAATCTAGGCACCTTGATTAAGTAATGTGATTCAATAAAATGGTTAAATAACGGTTTCATAAATTATTATTCAAGTATTAGTTTGTTTGAGTGAATAGTGTTTTTTAATTAAAAATTAAATTAAAAATATTTATAAAAATATTTTTATAAAACGGATTTCATTGTTGAACTCAGAGCACTGATATTATGCTATGGTAATTTTTGGGGTTTTTTCTGAAAAAATGAATTTCCGATGAATAGTGTTTATATTTAAAAATTAAATTAAAAATATTTAGAAAATTATTTTTATAAAATGGAGTTCATATTTGTAATCAGAGTGTTGATATTTGGTTAAGGTGAAATTTTGGGATTATTCTGAGAAATTTGATTTTTCGATGAATAGTGAAAATACAGTTTTTAAGTTACGGGTGTTTAATGACATCATTAAATGATGTATTAAGTTTGTAATCAATATGTTCGAATTATTAATAGTGAGATAAGGTATGAGGTGTCCCAAGTGGCCAATACCATAGGAAAATACCATGGGCAAGCCCATGGTTTTGCCAAAACCACTAATGAGGTGTCTCTTGGACATTAATGCCTTGTCTCCTCACATTCCCTATAAATACCAAGCCATTCTCTTATCCATTCGACTCCCCACTCTCCCCCAACGAAGTTCTGGTCTCATTACCTCCCAAGGAGTCTTCACAAGGTTCCCCCAAGCCCTAAAGGTCCCAACCTTTGTGTTTTAAGAGTTACGTTTTAAGGTAAGGGATCTGATCTCTCTCTTTCTTTTCATGAAATCTCTTTTATGTAATTTCTTTTATGCTCCATGTTCTTAAGTTAAATGGTGTTCTTTTATACTCCTCATACTCCCCTTTACATGTTCACATAATGAGAGATCCCCTCTTACTCTCATTATTTCGTTTTATGAAGTTTTAAGTGGCGCCGTTAGGCTGCCGAAATTTTTGTAACGGATTCTTTCTCCCTTCTCATTTTTCAAGATCTATTTTCATGTAAAGTATTTCAAGTTCCTTTTTATTATGATGGGGTATGATCTCTAAATTTATCATACTGATCTTTTATTATCATATGATGAGAGACCCCATTTTATCTCTTCAATTCAGTATTTTGAAGTTTTAAGAGGCGTCGTTAGGCTGCCGAATTTTTAAGTGGTTCTTCACCCTTCTCGTTTTGAAGTTCTACAATCATGTCAATTCATTCAAGTTCCTTTTTGTTATGTTGGGTTTTGATCTCTATATCTATCATACTAGACTCTTATGTTCATATTATGAGAGACCCCATTTGATCTCATCAATTCAGTATTTTGAAGTTTTAAGTGGCGCAATTAGGCTGCCGAATTTTTTAGGGGATTCTTTCACCCTTCTCATTCTTTTCAAAGTTCTACTTTCATGTCAGGTATTTCAAGTTCCTTTTTAATTATGCTGGGGAATTATATCTATACCTATCATACTGATCTCTTATTTTCACATGATGAGAGACCCTATGTGATCTTTTCAAATCATTTTTGTTGAAGTTTAAGTAACGCCGTTAGGCTGCTGGACATTCATAAGAGAAATCTAATTTTTTTCTTCCTTACATGTTTTTCATTTCAAATGGTATGTCCTTGAAATTTCACTGACATGATCATGTATCCTTCTTATTCTGTCCATCTACTGTTTTATGGGTCATTTATGAATGTTTGACCCATTTTCCCTCTCTTTTAATGTCTTCTAAAACCCTGTAACATAGCCGTTATGCTGCAGAATTTCTGTCTCAAAATGTCTCTCTCTTTTTCTAAAGTTCTTTTATATTATTAATTGAATTCTCAAAGCTCTTTCTTCTAAAGGGGTATTCAAATATATAACAAAATGTTCTATTTTAAAATCTGGGATTTACATACATGAGACCCACATTCCTTTTCTGTGGGTTTTAAAGTGACGTAAAGATCATGTCTTTAAAGCAGTTTTTAAAACAGTGTGATTATGAAATGAAACCCATTTATTTTATTCTATATGGGTTTTTTATGAATTTCTTGATGATGATATATGTGGCTCACATGTTTATAAAGGCAAATTTAAGGGTGCGCCCTGATAGCACTCCAATGCATTTTGTAATGATGTAACCACTAGAGATTACAATTTTCACGATACCTTGGTGAATAACCTTGGTAATTTTGAAATGACATCTTGTGGATGGACCTTGGTGATATGTTCATGATTTTAAATATTAAATGTTGTAGCCACATATTCATGTTATGAAAATGTTATTTTTATTATGATATGCCTCATTATTTCATTCTCATGCCTTAATGTTCTTTTCATGACCTTATTGAAGTATCTCAAGTTCACATGTAAAATGTTTCTCTTGTTTCCCTTACTGGGCTTTTTTCTCACCCTTTGTTTTGATGTATGTCCCCAGGTTATGAGATGCAGTAATGAACCTAAGATGAACTTAAGGAAAAGCCTTTCAAGTGTTTAAGAAGAGATTTTTATGTTGTTTTCATGTATTCTGTTCCTGGTTTTCAAGACACTAAACCTTAAAGATCCTCAGTTTTTTGTAATGTAATGAAAGTTTATGTTATAAAAAGGTGAGATGCTATAGTTGGTATCAAAGGATGGTTTAGTTATTTGTGGAAATTAGGATACGAAAACATTAGGAATAAGCCTAAAGAAAAGTTTATATATAAGAAATCTTCCTGGTATTTTGGTGAGGATTGAGTAATATGTTGCCAAGAAAATACATCCCTGTCTGGATACGAGCAGGTAGAGGTGGCTCTAGCACAGATGTACATAGGGGTAAAACCCGAAAACATCACTTTGAGCTAGACCCGAACGGGAACTGGTACACGACAACGGGCCTTGCTGCACTCTTGGTTACGACACTTCTGGGGGATATGCTTTGGTAAATTCATAAGAATAGTATGATCCATTGTTAAAGGAACAAAGATAAAATAAAATAAAGGTTCACATAAGAATATATGATCATGGATAACCTATATGGGAACCTTGTGGATCACAAGTTAGGATATACTTTTATTCTACATGTTTATCCTTTTATGCTTAAAGTTTCCTTTTCATGATTATTTTCTAAGTATTAAAGCCCCTAATTGTACTTTGTTTTCGTAGTTAATGGCGGGAAATAGAATAACATGTCCCAACAATCAATGTGATAAGAAATGTGACGATTGACATATTAATATGAAAGAGGAGATTAGGGGATTAAAAGATGATTATTATTTTGGAAGACGTTCACTATTTCGAGGACCCTATATGATCAAAGTAAATAGATTACTATGGTATTTTCATTGAGGAGTAAGGTTGACTTATATTTTGAAGAATCAATGAATTTAAGGTGGAGTTATAGTAATTTAGGTTACTTATGGAAATGATTAACCTATCTTGGGTAAAATATGTTTAGGTTAGCTACTTTTGTTATAAGATGTTAGGTGTGGTTGATGTTTTTGGAGATGAACAATGAAGTTTATTTTGGAAGACTATGTTATAAAATCCCTCTTGTATTTGGGTTTCAATCTTAGTTTTTTTTATTTTGAGGAATTCTAAGGACCGTTATTTATGGGATGGTCTATAATGAACTTTGGGTAGTACCATGGAACTTTGATGATTTAAAAATAGTTTCCCTTCCAATGGGATTCTTTCTTTTTGAAGAGTTGTTTAACCTTACCCTCTCTGTTTTTGGGATAATGTTTAATGATAGAAGAAATAGATAGTTAATCTTTTGTGGATTATGTGATTCTCTAGAAGATGATTCTTGTGTTTTGATGAGACCAAGTAGTTTTGAATGCTCATCATTTGGGAGAAAAGATTAGTTTTGGTAGAAACTTATTAAAGGATGAAAATCCACATGAAGGTAGATATATGTTCCTTCTATTTTTGTTCTATGTTGTAAATGAATTCCTCAAAATTATGAAAAGGAACGTAAAACAAAAACGTTGTTGGTTTACGTTTCCTACTAGGTAATCAAAGATCATTTACACACATCATATGTTTGGGATTTTCACATGGTTAACTTTCTCCTAATCATATTTTCTATCACTCTCCTTTAGAATGTGACCCTTTGTTTTCTCCTCCATGTCCATGTTTCCAACATGGAATCCTAGTATGAGTAAACTCGGGTGGCCTTTGTACTTCCTTTTCTTTCTTTTAAAGTAATAGTTTTACTGACTCTTTTTCCGATGTGGGACATTCAATGATATTTCAAAACCCAATTTTTAAAAATTACGAGGACACAATTTCTTAAGGGGGGAAGATTGTAACGACCCGAAATTTTGAATAAATCTTGTTTCCTAATTTCATGTGTTATTTTATTTTTTTTAGTCAACAAAAATATTTTATTTGATAACATGAGTATAATTAAAATGAGACAGTTGGGTTTAGACGGTTATATGACCATTGGTCAATATAACCGCTGGAAACTAAACATTTTGATTATTACCTCTAAATACAAGTAATCTTGGTTAATATTTATAGAAAGAAGATTTGATGGCCTCACCCAGTAGTCTTGGACCGATCGAAGCCCATCTAACAGAACTTGGGAAGGAGGTAGCACCACTAGGCTTTGCTCTAGACCAAACCCAAGACAAACATCATCGTGTGAAGCTAGAACGGAATCGCCTTTGTGAGAAGTTCAAACTAAAAGAAATTACTACTCGTGCGATGTTAGTCGAGCCTCCCTCAGATTCTCTCACCTTAGCACACCTTACACTTAGGTCCTATGCTGGTGTGATAAGGGGCTATGTAAGGAGACCGTAACTGCCTTGTGTAATCCTTTGTTTTAAATAAAAATTGGTATTTCTTCTTATGATGAAGTTTATGAATTTTTAAATGACCGGATAAATATAGTATGCATATTTTTGATGAATTTTAGGAAAAAAATATTTTAAAAATGTTTATGTAAACCTTAAATTATAAATAATGTGTAATGATATTCAAAAAATTGTCTTCTACAATTATTTTCAGTACGAAATTTAGAGTCTAATAAGATCAAGTTGATTTTTGATGAATAGTAAATTATGAATAGTGATTTTATGATTAGGATTAGTAATGTGTCTAAATGAATTAGTAATCTCACTTAAAGAAATTGTTAATATAATCTAGGCACCTTGATTAAGTAATGTGATTCAATAAAATGGTTAAATAACGGTTTCATAAATTATTATTCAAGTATTAGTTTTTTTGAGTGAATAGTGTTTTTTAATTAAAAATTAAATTTAAAATATTTAGAAAATTATTTTTATAAAACGGATTTCATTTTTGAACTCAGAGCACTGATATTATGCTATGGTAATTTTTGGGGTTTTTTCTGAAAAAAATGAATTTTCATTGAATAGTGTTTTTATTTAAAAATTAAAATAAAAATATTTAGAAAATTATTTTTATAAAATGGAGTTCATATTTGTAATCAGAGCTTTTATATTTGGTTAAGGTGAAATTTTGGGATTATTCTGAGAAATTTGATTTTTCGATAAATAGTGAAAATACAGTTTTTAAGTTACGGGTGTTTAATGACATCATTAAATGATGTATTAAGTTTGTAATCAATATGTTCGAATTATTAATAGTGAGATAAGGTATGAGGTGTCCCAAGTGGCCAATACCATGGGCAAATACCATGGGCAAGCCCCTGGTTCTTCCAAAATCACTAATGAGGTGTCTCTTGGCCATTAATGCCTTGTCCACTCACTTTCCCTACAAATACCAAGCCATCCTATTATAAATTCGACTCCCCACTCTCCCCCAACGAAGTTCTGGTCACATTACATCCCAAGGAGTCCTCCAAAGGTTCCCCCAAGCCCTCAAGGTCCCAACCTATGAGTTTTAAGAGTTACGTTTTAAGGTAAGGGATCCGATCTCTCTCTTTCTTTTCAAGAAATCTCTTTTATGTAATTTCGTTTATGCTCCATGTTCTTATGTTAAAGGGTGTTATTTTATACTCCTATTACTGACCTTTTCATGTTCACATAATGAGAGATCCCCTCTTACTCTCATTATTTCTTTTTATTAAGTTTTAAGTGGCGCCGTTAGGCTGCCGAAATTTTTGTAACAGATTCTTTCTCCCTTCTCATTTTTCAAGATCTATTTTCATGTAAAGTATTTCAAGTTCCTTTTTATTATGTTGGGGTATGATCTCTAAATTTATCATGCTTATCTTTTATGATCATATGATGAGAGACCCCATTTTATATATTCAATTTAGTATTTTGAAGTTTTAAGAGGCATCGTTAGGCTGCCGAATTTTTAAGTGGTTCTTTACCCTTCTCGTTTTGAAGTTCTACTTTCATGTCAATTATTTCAAGTTCCTTTTTGTTATGTTGGGGTATGATCTCTATATCTATTATACTGAACTCTTATGTTAATATGAAGATAGACCCCATTTTATCTCATCAATTCAGTATTTTGAAGTTTTAAGTGGTGCCGTTAGGCTGCCGAATTTTTTAGGGGATTCTTTCACCCTTCTCATTCTTTTCAAAGTTCTACTTTCATGTCAGGTATTTCAAGTTCCTTTTTAATTATGTTGGGGCATTATCTCTATGCCTATCATACTTAACTCTTATTTTCACATGATGAGAGACCCTATTTGATCTTTTCAAATCATTTTTGTTAAAGTTTATGTAATGCCGTTAGGCTGCCGAACTTTCATAAGAGAAATCTAATTTTTTTCTTCCTTCCATGTTTTTCATTTCAAATGGTATGTCCTTGAAATTTCACTACCATGATCATGTATCGTTCTTATTATGTCCATATACTGTTTTATGGGTCATTTATTAATGTTTGACCCATTTTCCTTCTCTTTTAATGTCTTCTAAAACCCCGTAACATAGCCGTTATGCTGCAGAATTTCTGTCTCAAAATGTCTCCCTCTTTTTTTTAAAGTTCTTTTATATTATTAAGTTAATACTCAAAGATCTTTCTTCTAAAGGGTTATTCACATATATAACAAAATGGTCTATTTTATATTCTGGGGTTTACATACATGAGACCCACATTCCTTTTATGTGGGTTTTAAAGTGACGTAAAGATCATGTCTTTAAAGCAGTTTTTAAAACGTTGTGATTATGAAATGAAACCCATTTATTTTATGCTATATGGGTTATTTTTGAAATGTTTGATGGTGATATATGTGGATCACATGATAATAAAGGCAAATTTAAGGGTGCGCCCTGATAGCGCTCCAATGCATTGGGTAATGATGTAACCACTAGAGATTACAATTTTCACGATACCTTTGTGAATAACCTTTGTAATTTTCAAATGACATCTTGGGGATGGACCTTGGTGATATGTTCATCATTGTCAATATTAAATGTTGCAGTCACATCTTCAAGTTGTGAAAATGTTATTTTTATTATGATATGCCTCATTATTTCATTCGCATGCCTTAAGTTCTTTTCATGACCTTATTGAAGTATCTCAAGTTCACATGTAAAATGTTTCTCTAGTTTCCCTTACTGGGCTTTTTGCTCAACCTTTCTTTTGATGTATGTCCCCAGGTTATAAGATGCAGTAATGAACCTAGGATGAACTTAAGGAGAAGCCTTTCAAGTGTTTAAGAAGAATGTTTTATGTTGTTTTCATGTATTATGTTCCTGGTTTCCAAGACACTAAACCTTAAAGATCCTTAGTTTTGTGTACTGTAATGAAATTTTATGTTATAAAAAGGCGAGATGCTATAACTGGAGATCTCCAAAAGCATCCTGAACTCCCGCTCTGTCATTTTCTTCAAACTCCTATATACACGTAACACCCACTGGAAAAGCTCCACAGTCATACAAACACTAATGTATACTAGGGTAACCCATTGTAATGGCGGCCCGAATATGGTGTGAGATATACATATCAATAGCCCGGGACCACCAGTTTTCTTTCTCAATTTAGAAAATTCATAATAACAACGAATTTGAAGATATAACATGGTAATAACATAACTGAATAAATAACCAACAACCCACGTAGGTTCCAATGGGACACCTGATGGGGATACCTACTTCGGTTCGTGGTGGGAATTATAGTCTTCTCATGATCCATACAAGTATATATATCAAACATAAATACCTTCCAACAGTTTACCATTTATTTTATATTAAATAATTTATTATATCTAAGGTTCTAATTGTATCATGTACCTCAATACCAAATTTTTCTCATGATGGAACTCTAATCATTATCAATCATTATTTATTTAATCACATTCAACTCAAGTACGATTCATATATCTAATTCATTACATATTTCATTCATATAATATAATATTGTTGTAGAACTCCAGTCTCACACCTAAAATCTTGATTCATATATTTATACTATTTTTATTAGAACCCAATTTATAACACCTATTTCTCATTCGGTGTATATAGTCATGTCTAACACCCTTACATTAAAGGTATTAGATAAATATTTTGGAGGAGTACCATGTACAAGTCCCAACTTCTACATTGGTTTAGGATGCAATACCTATCACCACATTCCTATTCATTTACATAATTTGATAACAATTTTGGATCAACACCATGTCGAAGATCCATATTATACATTCGTATAGTATGCTATACCTAGAACCACATTCTCATTCATTAATATCATTTGATAACTATTTGATGGTGATTCCATTTCCTTGACGGAACTTTTACACTGGTAAGGAATTCCATACCTAACACCACATTCCCATTCATTTACATCATTTCATAACTCACAAGAATTAGCCACATTATCCAATTAATAATCCAACAATTAGATAAATATTTTAAATGCCATTATTTACTCAGTAATTATCTAATCACATAACCCATTAATTAATTCATCAATTATTAATCAATATACACTATTATCATTCGATAATTAATTATACATTTTTAATTATCTGAAACATTACTACAATACCACATATTTAATACACTATTATTAACCTCATTTTATTCAAAGCATCATATCACAATTATTCAACTAAATAATTATCCCAATTATCCAATTCAATATCTTATAATTAACCCCTCGATTAATTATCTATATTTGAAGGTTAGAAACATAATTAATTCACTAATAATTATTCCTTTCTAAATATCATCATTCCATAATGAATTATTCAAAATTAATTATCCAAATCAAATATCAACATATCATAATTAATTCTCAAATTAATTATCTTTCAATTAATTATCTTCAATCAATATCATGGCACATATTTAATTATCTATTAATTATCTTACATATCTAAGAATCGTCTCATAATTAATTCCCCCCCAATTAATTACCTTAACATAATTGATTCAATATTTCAATTAAAATTCTATAGGTACATTATTTATTGACAAATTAATTATCATAACTTAATCAATTAAAAACACTTAATCAATTCCATGATTAATTATCTCAACTTATCCCGTAAAATACTCATAAATTCCACTATCCAAATGTGTCAACAAAAAATAGAAGAAACAATAATTCACATAACCTCAAGCTAAATGACCATATCACATAATACATTATGTTTTTAACATGATGGAAATGCACCTCTGTTGTAGGGGTTTTATTACAAAATGTTCTTTTGTAATATAAAAAATAATAAGAACGTTTATCCAATATTGTCGTCAACTTTATTAAAAGTTATAGATTAACAAAAACTACATTATTACCAAATAAAATCAATTTTGAGGACTATAATGCAAGGAATAGGCTGAACCATCGCATTCTAACTTAAACCGAAAACTGCTCACACGCAAGCACCTCCACAAAATCATGCATGCACTCAGAATTCATCGCCTCACCAAACAATAATTAACCAAAATTCATATGTAATGCGGTATAGACCAACACATACCCAATTAATTTACCGAAACTCAAAATACTACCTATGCACTAATTTATGGGTTAGAATCCAATTAACG
Organism: Viscum album; assembly: GCA_963277665.1. Lineage (NCBI taxonomy): Eukaryota > Viridiplantae > Streptophyta > Magnoliopsida > Santalales > Viscaceae > Viscum > Viscum album. The sequence continues at coordinate 1,340,371,971 of OY728155.1, read as the reverse complement.
AGTATATACCCTTACCAAAATATTAGGGTGGTGAACTAAATCGAGACAATCCACCATTATTTTGGCAGCAGTTGTCGAAATATTGACCAAAAATTCCCAAGACATCATCTATATACCTAGAATCAGATGATGGGAAGAAACTGAATTAAACCTGGGACTTAGGATTTAGGCCTAAAGGAGGCTATGCAAAGAGGAGACGAAATGGTCGATCAGAATAATGAAACATGATGATAATGACTTACCTCAACGAGATGGAAGAAATTATATGGAGGAACTTCCATGATCCAGCTTCCGTAGAGGGAGCTGAGTTGGGGAGTGGTGCACATTACCATAAGAGAACAAGGGGAGGGGGTTGGGCCTCACCGTTCTATGTACCTTCCTCTTATAATCCAAATTAGTTTTACAATAATTAATAAAATAATAATAATAATAATAACCATATTATTATAAAAATTTTAATTTAAACGATTATTCGATAAACCCCATAACTAACCCATTACCCCACATTTAATTTAATTCTTCTACAAAAAATTCTATTAAATAAAAACTCCCCCTTAATTCATTTAATTAAATTCCCTTCAACGAATTAAATTAATACAACTCGAACTCATCGTGTTTAAAATAAATCCCTCTAACCTAAAATTTAATTAAATCATTTCCCCCACATTTCATTATATAATTAAATTCATTCTATCCTTGAATTTAATTAGGTAAAACCCTCAATCCACATTTTATTCACATTTAATTAAATTCAATTGACATGGATATATTTAAATAAAACTCAAACTCATTATCATTTAATTAAATTATCTTACATTAATATAATTAAATGAAACCATGTTCTGCATCAATTAATTAAATTCCTTTAATAACCATGAATTTAATCAGTTAAAAACCATCATATCATGACATATAATTAAATCCCTCGTAGATGAGAATTTTATTAAATAAAACAACCCGAAACCCAAAACTGGTTAAGCCGCACAGTTTATCACACACTGTGTCTAAATCCATGCGGCAACCATGTGGCACCTTCTATCTAAGGAACCTACATCATAGGATTTATCCCACATTGTTTTCTTAACCATGCACATACCATGCGAGTGCATCTGTCTCACCTTTAGCAAGCTGTATGGTTTGACCCATACAGTTTGACCAACCGTGCTCAGCCTGTGCGAATGCTACTGTTAGGTTTGGTGCTACTGAAACCCATTGAACCACCTGTAAAACACCTCCATCCATTACCTAAGCATGTTATCAACAATTTTAAGACTTCCATACTCATGAATCTTGAACCCAAGTCATTGTTTTATGACCGACCCATCCAATGACCCAAAAAGTTCAATAAAATTTATTTTAACCAGGTTTAAAAAAACAATACTTCACATAAAACTATAAGGTAAGAAATAAAGTTATCAAATAAGAATTATGAAGAAATTTTTTTCCTTAGCACTTATTTTTAACTAATGTTTTCCATAGTCACCCTTTTATCATGGTGGAAAATATTTACTATTTTTTCTATTTTTACACTTTTTTTAAAAAAAGTTTCTATTAATAAATATTATAATTTATATTGATTTCAAATATTGAATCCTTATTTATAATTTCAATAAATTTATTTTTTATAACATTATTTTTTTATAATCCCAAAAATCATTGTAAAAACGTTTTTAAGAAGTCATAAATCCTTTTAGGTCTAAAGGTATTTTTATACCATTATCACATATAATGTTTATTCATATGTAAATAATTATATTTTTTTAAATATATAATATATATTCTAAATATGAACCATACTAAATATATTATTTTTTAAAAAAATTAATAATATATAGTTTTAAACAAACAATTTTCTTTAACCATTCACTGAGAGAATAAATGTCTTAAGAACAAATCAAAACAATTCACCCAAATTTAATGTTGACATGAATAATTCAAAATTAAAATCCTTTTTATAGAAAAAAATTTCAGGTATTTGATGAAAATTATTTTTTTATTTTCTCATCAGAAGAAATAAATTTAATTTTATGAAAAACATTTTTTTGAAATAAAAACGTACATTCCAAAAAAATGTGTTATTATTTAATAATCATTAATAATTAAATTTATATGAAATGGAAAACTTATATTTAGTTTATAATATGGATAATAATTTTCATTCCCTTTAACTCAATTTCTAGGTTATAACATTCATATTTAAATTATAATATTTTTTGTTTCGTTCAATCTCGGTGTTTCTTTTTATATATTCAATCAAACATTGTTTTTTTTTCAAAATATTATGATGTTACATTCACCCCACATCAATAAATGTTTTTCCATAAATTTGATCATCTAATTTGTAATCTAGGGTTTGACATCAAATATTATTATTTTTTAAATCCACATTATAAAAATTATTAATAAAGGTTCATCTTCAAAAGAGTTTAAAGAAAGTATAAAGGTTTTCATATAACTAGGAATCCAAAAAGGTCTAAAATATATAAACAAAGAAAATTTTAATATACATTTTATTATTGATAGTGACAGAGATATTTTAGCACATATTCGTCGAAGATAAATTTAATATTTATCTCAAAATAACGTCAGTCAGTTATACGATTTCGTAATATTAATGTATATTACTTAATCATATAATTTTCAAGATATGTTAATCGGGGAAAAAAATAACATGAATCACCTTAAATAAACATTAAAATAATATATTCTTCCAAAATATATTTCAACCGCTAGTCCTCAAATAAATTCCCATGATGTTATCTTTACCTTAATCTCATAATGTTCTGAAAATTGTGAATATTTTCCGAATAAAAATAAATCCCTTATTCACCAAATAATATTTTATTATCAAGGTTATCTCTATGATAAAAAATATTTTCAAAAAATTAACATTATAATTATATATCTCATCATTTTTATATCGTACTTATGGAATAAAAACCAAGACATTACAAAGCTAAGCAGTAGGAATTTCACTATTGTCTCCTTTCAGTTGTGGGTTTTAGCAGAGCCGGCTTTCCAGTTGTGATTTTTTTCATATTTAATAAAAATATAGTAATATAAATATTATAATATCCTGATATATATTATTAATATACTTCTTAATCATCAATGACCTTAAAATCTCATATTTTTTTAATAACCTTAAAAATAGATCTAAAAATTATAAAATCGTTATTCTTCAAAAGACTGTTTCCATGAAATGTATGATAACACAAAGTGTTGTATTCAAAAAAATTATATCTAATATATTAATAATCATGGAAAAATTATATTACATAAAACCTAATAAATCAATTATATTCTTTTAAGTTTATGATGAACCATAGACTCATCAACCCAATACAGTTTTGGTTTATCACATATCAGTAAGAAATGACAATGGTTTATATAGGATACATTCCATCATTAATTATAATGGTTCACAATTAAAATGTTTATTTACCCCATATTATCCCATGGGAGTGTAAAAAAATTTATGGAAGGGTACAATAACCATTAAATAAAAGAATGACTGATATATACAAAAACAACTCTTTTGGGGTTATATTCCCTTGATGCATATATTGCAAAATCATGTCCACCAACAATATCCAAAATCAAATTTATTATTAGTAAAACTGAATAATATATTCATTTCCAAAATATTAGTTTTTTATCCCATTAATATATATATCCTCATAGTGTGTCATATGAATATGTTCTGAAATCTATATTTCCCTAAATCTACCTGTGAAGGATTCGACAAAACATTCATCGTATCAACTATTATGTCCCTCAAACACAATCTCCCAAAGATTATTGTTTCTTTATTAATTTTTAATGGATATATAGGAAGTAATTTTGGATGATGGATCAATTTAATACTCTTGGAAATCTATATACATAATTGAATCTAGCATTAAATTTTAAAAAATAAAATAAAAAACATATTGAAAGTAAATATCATTCATCCTTTAACTCAATCAATGAGTACTTATTAATATCATTGAGAAATAAAAAATAATATTTGTGGGATAATAATCCTAGAAATGATTATATAATGATGCATCCATCATGAGTAAATAAGTAAAAATCTAATTGGAAAGGTAAATAATTGAGAATACAAGATATTAAATCAAATAAACTAAAAATAAAATTAATCCATGGATACGGTGAATAAAAAATCTAATCAATAATAATAACTAAATTCTAAATGATTAAAATAAATACTATTATATATCTTGATATCATGTATCATGATACTTATACTTTCAAGACCTTGTACGAAAATATTTTAATCTATATATATTTATATACCAAAAAAACATTTATAGTGGAAATTTATTCATCTAATAAGACAATGAATGCATCAATGGGATATCTTCCACTGTTCCCCACAAATCACTAAATCTCATCAAATTTCTACATATATTTAATTTTAAATTCAATTCATCAACAATAAGTATTTTTAAAAAATATTAATTTCAGGTGTTGAATATAAAATTTCCATGATTATTATTTTCCATCAAATTACTTTCATTATATAACACCCATGTGTAAAAAGGTTAAATATTTTAGAAAATAATAATATCCTTGATAAAAATAAAATGTAAATTTATGAGAAATTTTATTTTTATTTATCCGAAGATAGTGAAGGTTTGAAGATGAAGTATATAATAAAAATCGAATAAGATATATAAGACAATTACAAATTCATCATAAATATAGGGGTTGTAATAAATTCATGACTTTTGGTGGTAAAAAAAATAGTATTAAAACAATAAAATATGTTTTACTTGAAGTTTATTTTTTAATATAAAAAAAATTAGGAGAAGAAAAATATTATCAATTTTTTATAGTCATGAGGTGGTCCACTAACAGCATATTCCTTGAAACCATTAATTTTTTTTGTCAAAAATGTTGAAAATTCCCCATTATGAAAACATTATAAATATTTTGTTCAAAAAATTTAATAATAAATGGATAGAGTAAAATTTACATGATTAATCCTTTAACTAAAAAAATGTAATTTCTTAAAATAATTTTGACAATGTTAAACATGGAAGGAAAATATATCTGATTAAAAGTGGTATAAATCAGGTTCTCAACTAAATATTAATTTTCCTGAGTCATTTTACAACGATTGGAAAATATGATTTAAAATATTGATAAGTCATAAATTTCCCTTGGATAAGAAAATATATGGATTTTATGATGGACAAATTACACAATTCTGTTAATGAAAAATAATTCAACCCAAAAATATCATATTGTATCATAAATCATTACATCATTGTTAATATTTAATTTTACAACCAATTGAATTAATTAAAATTAATTGAAACATTAATGATGTGAATATATATGTTTTTATTTTTAAATATATGAATGGGGAAGAATATACACCACCTAAAAGTAAATAGGTGTATAATATCAAATATGTCACAATAGAATTCAAATTGAGATGAAATCCATTAAAATGATCATAATGATAAAGTGATATTCAATAAATGAATTGATTTTGTGTATAAAGATTAAATACACATAAAAATAGTGTAAATAGAACATAAACTTATCAATATACATCACACTTTTAATCTTATAATGTCAAATACAATGAAAACTAATTATATATCATTAGAAAGAAATTGATTTAAGAAACCCCATACCACTTGATAATATTTAATTCAAATATCCATGTATATGTTAACTCTAATTGAAAAATAAAATACCATATTGTTTTGGTGATTGATGATATAATATGTAAAAGGGTAGTCTGTACAACATATGGTATATATTAAGTGTATAACATTGAAATATACCTAAATGAAAGGAAATTGAGGTGATCATCCTTTACTTAGGATTGGTTAATCTTGTTTTTTAATCCTTAAAAGATAAAAGAAATATTAATTTTATCCTTCATAATAACCTTATTCAATTGTATTATTAAATGTAATTTATTTACTGATTTCATTTATTATATTACTTTATTAATAATAATCACATTGGACGTTTTGTTGATATTCATATCATTTGTCCAAAATGAAATTTATTAGTTGAATATGGTGAAGTAGATATTTATTTCATCATCACCATAGTAATTAAAATGAAATAATTATAATTTTTTTATTACCATCCATGAAATATGGTTATAGAAAATTAACCATGTATCATTCATGAATATTGTATGTCGTATATACCCATGAGAAGCATTTCTTTTTCTCGAGGGTCATGTTAGAAATATGGTAGGTTTATTATATGATAATATTTGGATAATAAAATCATAAATATCATTTAATTATATATATATAAATATATAAACCTTCTATGAGATGTGGTGAGGAAAAAAGAATCACATCGTTTTGTGGAGTTGGTAATCCATACGTTCACAAGAGTGATATTATCATCATTCACTAAATATAATTATAAGAAAAAATATAATATAATATCGTTAAATATGATAAATTATTCCTTAATACACTATATAAAAGTTACTTCCATAATCATAATCATACTGGACATACGATGATGTATAATGAATTACAACAGTTCGTGAGGAGGTAGTCTTCCATACACAAATACAATGGTTTTTGTATCCCATTTAATGGAGGTTGATATAAATATAGGATAATCTATTAAGAAAATAATATATCATTTTATGGTTGATGAATCGGAAATTTTTTTTTAAAAAATTATATTGAAATGAATGATAAATTTTTTAATAGATAATTATAACTAGGCTTTAAACATAATTTATCAGCTTTTATGATTTGAATTTCAAAAAATAGTCATATACGTTTGTGATCAGTAAGTTATTTGGAGTCTCATTGTACCAACTTGATTTTTAGTAAACACTAACATACCATTATGAATATTATTATGAATAATAATATGAACCTAATGAATAGTAAACTAGATTATTATTTTCATTTTGTAAGGCTTTAAGATAACCACAACTTGATTATGTTTTCAAGGTTTTAAAAAATGAGTTATAGATTTAGAATTGTTATTTTTTAATAAATTATGATTTTATATAAAAAATAAATTAATAATATTTAGTTTTTTTTAAATGGAGATAATTTTTTGGATTCTAATCCTCAAATAGTTGTTAGGTTGAATTTCTGGTTTTTTCTAAAATTCTTGAATTTTTTTGGAAAAGTAAAATATGATAAATTATGATAAATTCAAAATACTTGTTTTACTGCATCATGGGTGATGGAAGGTTGATGTAATACCACGTTTTTGAACTCACATGCAATATTTACTAATTTGGGTCACATGAATTAATAAATTTCATAGACTTGAGAGAAAAATATGGAAATATTGACTAAATGAATGTAAAATCCCTCCTCTTGTCCACTATAAATACCACCCTCATTCCTCATTTCCTCTCAGACCTCTCAAGACTGGAGTCTTGCCAATGGTCGACCCAATAATCCTCCCAATAAACTTCCCCACTTCCAACAATTTATGGTATTACCAAAAGGCCAAATCCAATGTCCTTACGAAGTATCGCAAGGAGAACAGATTAAGAAGTGAACATCCTCTTTTGTTTTCGTTAAATTTTTTCATTTTATTTTCTATTCATTATTGTTCCTTACATCACCTAATCCATGAGGAATTAATTATTCAGTATCTTACATACTCTGTATTTCATCATGTTTGTGGAATATTCACCATTATTATTCTCCTCCTCTTCCACATATACATGAAATTAAAACACAGTCTCTGATTGTTGATTTACCAACATCGTGGACGATGTGATTTAAATTTATTTTAAATCCTGTAAGAATGTTCATTATACCATTTATATGGATGAAACATATTATAATTTATATATTATATTTTATACAATGTTTGGGAATCATTTTGTACACATTATATTAATTTATGAGTCAAAGTGAGTTAATTAAGATCAAAGAATTGCTAAAATGACCTAAAAAAATAAAAAATAATGTTTTAACATAAGAATAATCATTATGTCAGAATTAAAAATGATAAATGGTATAATTTATGGTTCGTTAAATATTTAAATACCATTCCATTCCAATTCTACTATTTTACTTCCAATCGTCAAGAATGTCCATCATGAACCGATCAGGTAAATCGGGTAAATAATACGCCCAAAATAAAGGAAGGAAAAAAATACTACCAATTAAAGGGATAAATGACATAACTAAATGATCATGTAATGTATTATAAATATTAATATTTTTTATTAATATATTAATAATACTATTTTAACCATTATACAGAACGTTTAAAATAGGATTTATGTAAGACAAACCCAATGATGAGAATTCATAACTTGATTTCCATTATGTGGGTTAACATTCTACTTAATTGTTTATTTTTTATTATTCATATTCTATCCACTCTATATTATATTATATGATATTAAAAAGGGACTTTTCTTTAAAAAAATCTTCTAAAATTCTATTTTACGAAATTGAAAAGAAATTTTTTTATAAAATTATTTATGGAGTATGATTGTGTTATGGTTACTGGGAATTTTTTATAATGAAGGTTTGGAACTATATCTCCATGAAATTAAATTGTTGTGCGTATATTGGAGGTCGGTTGTATGGTAACTCTATGTGTAACTACGATGGTTACACAAATTGTAAGGTAGCTATGAGGTTTACAAATTATGAGGTAGCTGAGAGGGTTACAAGATTATGTAAATAATGTCCCATGATAATTTTATGTTTCTATTTTTTTCTATATTTTTTTCAATCTCATAGAAGTCACATGTTTCACAATGTATGTCTATATAGGCGACAAGTGTGTCTTTTTGAAAATTATTGCATACGATACAAGTATTCAATGACAAATGTTTTCTTTCCTTTATATTATATACATTACTGAACTTTTTGTGCTCATCCTAAGTTTTTAAATTATTTTCATAGGTTATACTTATGTGTAAGGAAAATAAGGAAGCCAAGTTAAATGTTATGAATATTTTTCAAAGAAATGTAGTATTATTTGAAATGTTTTATATTTTAGAATAAATTGATACTAATTTTGTAGTATCCTCTCTGTATGATTGTGGAATGTTATGTATGTTTTATATCCCAATCCTCCAAAAAAACAAACTTTAAAAATCCTAAATATTAAGGAGTTGAATTTTTGACTAAAATTCAAGATTATGTAATGTTATAAGGCCGAGCACTTATAGTTTGTATCAGTGGAAGGTTTAGATAATTTTAGGGATTAGGATGATGTTAACAGAATAACATAAATGATTCTTAATTTAGGTTCAATTTGAAATGATATATAAATTAATGATTACCATGTCTCTTCAACTATAATATGTTTGTTCAAAATGGTTGTCTGTTGAAGAAATAGGGAAATAGATGAGGATAGGCACTAAAATATAGACATCCACACGAATCTACATCCTAGAATGGTAGGGATTGGAACTGATTTGTTTGGGACATTAATGGCTCACCTAACACAAGAAATAAATAGTGGTGGAATCTAAGGAACATAACATCCTGAGGTACCAAAAAATAAAATGATGACAGTGGTACATTTTATTTATAACAACCTCTTTCTTTCGATGGATCTTTTGAACCAATAGCAGATTAAATATGGATTAAGGCCCATTAAAATTTATTTGATGTTATAGACTATGCATATAATCAAAATATAAGTATATCCATTTATATTTTCCAATTAGAAGCTGAGAAGTGGTGGTCAATGGTCAAAAATATCATGGGTAGAGAGGAGATTAGTGCCTTAGAGTGGGATGAATTAAAATGTATTCTCCTATAAAAATATATTTACTAAGGTGGTGTGACATAAGATGGAGAATAAATTAATTAAATAGAAGAATATCGAGGAAGTTTCAGTGGTTGTGTATGAAGCTAACTTCACCTGACTGGGGAGGTATGCTCTAAATCATACTTTTGATATTGATAGTAAAATAAAATACTTTTACTTGGAATTAAATATAATATATCAAAGGGAATTAGCCTCTCGTAAATTCAAAAGTTTTATGAAACTTCTTTAATGTGATGAGTGGGTAGAGATGGAGTTTTCTGATAATCATGTGCACTTAGAAAACAAGGATAAGAAGAGTTCTAGATGGAAAGAACAGGGTAATAAATCAACAAAAGAAATCTGATGGTATGAAATTCTATTATTTAGTTTCTGAAAAGTGTGGCATGAAGCACCCAGGGGAATGCCATACTAAAATTGGGATGTTTTTTCAGATGTGGTAAGTTTATAAATATGTCCTGATATCATAATTAAAATGATCATAATACAAATCTTGATAAGAAAATAATTTAGGGTTTTAAATGTGGTGATATGGGTCATTATGAAAATGCCTACCCAAAGAGAGATTCAAAGGATGAAATGAATCCAGACTATAAGAAGAAAGTTGTAGTGAGATCCTATGTGACTACGTCATCCAATATTGGTCCATCCAATGATGGTTTATTAGGATCCTTTTTTGTTTTTTCTGATTATACAAAAGTTTTGTACGATAAAACGTCTAAACATTCCATTATTTTTAGGAACATTTCGGTAAATTGGAAATATCACCTCAATAATTGAGACCAAAATTTATTAATAAAACACTAGGGGAAAATATTATAGCGAAGGGGAATTATAACAATAACTCTCTTAGGTTATGTGGAAAGAATTTACCTCCAATCCTTGTTTTTTTCCTTAGTAGAGATTCGTGTCATTATAGGAATGGATTGGTTTATTTTTATTATGCTAAAATTGACTATAAATCTAAAGAAGTTTTTTTCTGAAATAGTTTCAATTTGATTACATGAACAAACCCATGAAATTGATAAAATATCTTGAAGCTAAGAAATTTTTGAATGATGGAAATAAACGTTATCTTGCTCATATTTTTGAAAATGAGGGAACTGTTCAGATTAATGATGTTCAAGGGGTAAATGGGTACCTTGTTTTTTTCTGATGAGTTTCCTAGTTTTATACCTGATTGGGAAGTCAAATTCACAATTAACTTAGTTCGTGATTCTAAGACAATTTGAAAACCCCCAAATCAAATAGCATAAATTGAATTTCATGAATTAAAAAATAAATTACAGGATTTTCTGGATAAATGCATCAATCATCTAGCACTACACCATGGGGTGGTCCAATTTTTTTGTTAAAAATAAATATGGTTCCATGAGACATTTCATTTATTATAATGATTTGAATAAAATCACTCTTAAAAACAAGAATCATTTTCCCCGTATCGATGAATTATTTGATCAGCTACAGAGTGCATAGTATTTTTCTATGATTGACATGAGATCCAGATACCATCAACTGAAGGTGAAGGAAGATGACATCCCAAAAACATCTTTTTGTACGAGATATAAGAATTATTAATCTGTTGATATTCCATTTGGGTTAACAAATTAACCTGTTTATTCATTGATCTTATGAATATAATGTTTCATGAGTTCTTGGATATGATTTTGGTTGTGTTTATTGAAAAAATTTGGTTATTTTCTAAGAGTTAATAGGAGCATGGAAAACATCTAAGGGTTGTTTTGAAAACCGTACAAGAAAAGAAACTGTGTGGAAAATTAGGCATGTGTGATTTTTGGTTGCAAAAAAATTATTTTCATGGGCCCATTTTATATAAGGATGGAATAATAGTAGTAGTAGTAGTTTATTTTTTTTAATTCAAAAATAAAAGGACAAGGGATACAAGACTCCTCAAGGGGGTCGGAAATGGTGGATCCCCAGAGCATCCCCCAGCACAAAAGAGGCACATTCTGGAGGAAGGGAAATGAGAGATTCATAAATTATGAGAGGCTCATCCTGCCTACCCAAGCGAGCAAGGGAATCCTCCATGAAATTAGCCTCCCTCCAACTGTGATGGATAAGTTTCCCATTTGAGGTTCTTATCTTGCACCTTCTGATAATGTAAGTGAGCTCCAAAGGAACCCCACTCGTCACATTCATGATCTTCGCAAGAGTATCTGAGTCCGTCTCGATTTCGGACGCTGTCAACTTGCTCCTTCTATACACCGACAGACCCGAAGCCAGTGCATGGACCTCTGCACTCAGAGAATTTACTGTACCATAAAAGTCACTAAAGGCGATGAGAACCGAGCCTGGGGAATCTCACATCACGCCTCCCCCCTCATGATCCCCCCCATGCATGATCCATCAACATTGAGTTTGAGTCCCATGACCAGCATGCGCCACTTAACCCACGGACCAGTCCCCTTTCTCAGAAAATAGGGATGATTATGCAGATTAAGGATGGAATAATAGATTACCTATACAAAAAAGTGGTTGATGAATGGGAAATACCTATAAATGTTACATACATTCACAGTTTTATTGAATTTTCAGGTTATTACTAACTCTTATTTAAAAAAATTTGATGGTTATCTAGCCTATTAACTATGTTAACATGAATATGGGATAAATTTATTTGGATATAAGAATGCGATGTTTTTTTATAGGAACTGATGAATATATTGGTGAATGCACCAGTTTTGGATATTCCTTCATGAAATAGTGAGTTTTTCATCTACAGTGATGCTTTATTTAAGGGACTTGGTTGCGTTTTGACATAGAATGGCCAGGTAATTGCATATGCATCAGGAAAAATGAAACCACATGAGTTAAATTATCCCATATATGATTTTGAATTGGAATCTTTGATTTTTTTTCTTTGAAAATTTCAAGAATCATTTATACATAGCCATATGTCAAATATATACTTACTAAAAAGGTTTGAAGTATATATTTACTCAGAAGGAATTAATCATCAAGCATAAAAGATGTCTTGAGCTGATAATGGATTATGATTTCACGATCAATTACCATCATGGGAATGAAAAAATAGTAGCATATGATTTCAGTCAAAAACATCATGCATCATTAACCATGATACATTTGTAACATGATCCCATGATTGATGATTTTGTGAATTTTGGCATGGATGTTGTTAGTGCATGAAATACATCTGTTTTATTTTAGATTTTAGTGTAGTAATTGTTTTAAAAATGAATTTAGAAAGAAAAAAAGGAAGACTCTGAGCTACAAATGATGTTTGAATTGGTTAAAATTGGTATGTTTCCAAAATATAACCCCCAATAAAGATATTGTTTTAAGATTTGGTAACAGTTTGTGTGTGCCTTGTGAATGTTAGTTGAAAACAAATTTGTTTTTTGAATATCATAGTTCTCTATTTTCAGTGTATCATGATAGTTCTACGGTGTACATAGACCTTCATGAGTATTACTGGTGGGATGGAATGAAAATGTATATTGTTGTTTTTTCCATTAAATGATTGAAATGCCATGTGGTTAAAGAAGAGAGGCAGTTATTGAAGGGGATGCTTTAGAATATTCTAGTTCCAGATTAGTAATGGGAGAATGTATCGATGGTCTATATTGAGGGACTACTAATGTCTTCTTAAGGTAACAATGTGATTTGGTTTATTGTTGATCGGCTGAGAAAATCTTCACATTTTCATTATATTCGAGATACAAGGTCTTTGGATCAACATTCTCAACTGTACCTCAAAATGATTGTCTGGTTACATGGATTTTCTACTTCAATCTATCAAATCGGGATCATTGGTTCACATAAAACATTTTGAAGGGCCTTTAGAAGTCATTGGGTATAAAATTAAATTTCATTTCTGCTTTTTATCCTCAATTAGATAGTCAATTAGAACGAATGATTCAGACTTTGGAGGATATTCTTCGAGATTATCCAATAGAATAATAGGTAAGTTGGGATCATCAACATTCTTTAGGTGAGTTTTAATATAATAATAGTTATCATTCCACCTTATAGATAGAACCTTTTGAGGCATTTTATGGTATGTGGTGTTGAACTCCAAAATTTTTGGGCTAAAGTCCGGGAAATGATGCTGATGGGACCAAAATTAGTAGAGGAAGTGGCTGAGAAAGTGAAGATGATCTAGCAACACATGAGAGAAGCTCAGAGAAGATAGAAATTTTATGTAGATAAAAAAACGAAAGACTTTTCTTTCGAGGTAGCTTATCATGTTTTTCTTAGTATATCACCATGGAAGAGTGTTATGCATTTTGGTATGAATAGAAAGCTATGTCCAATATTCATTGGAAATTATGATATTATTGAGAATGTGGAACCAGTAGCCTACTGACAAGCTTTGACTACATGTTTATCTTAGGTACACAATGTTTTTCATCTTTCGATGTTGAGAAAGTATGTGCTAGATTCATCTCATGTCTGGAGACCCAATGTAGTTCATCTAGAAAATATCCTTTCTTATAAATAGAACCCAGTTTAGATTTTTGATAGAAGGGAACATGTATTGAAGAATACGGTAATACTCTATGTAAAGGTTTTGTAGAGAAACAAAATGGTTTAAGAATAAACATGATAATCTAAAAATTCCATTAGGGTGAGGTACCGTCACATGTTTAAGAAGTAAATATATTTGTGAGCACGCAATTTTTGAATGGTGGGATAATGTAACACCCAATTTATTTAAAAAATAAATTGTAATGAAAGAATCATTATTTTGATAAGATATTTATAACTATATTTCAAATATAATTTCTATACTCTAAAGATCTTAATTTCAAAAAATGGTCATCTACGGTAGTGATTAGTGTGTTTTTTGGAGTCTCATAGAACCAACTGTAATTTTTTTTCTGAATAGTAACATATCCACATGTGTACTTATATGAATTGTTATATGACTCTAATAAATAGTAAAATTCATTATTTTTTATATTTACGGCTTAAATATAATGACAACATGATTAATTTTTCTAGGTGATAAGAAATGGGTTATTGATTTAAAATTGGTATTTTTGAATAAATAATGTTTTTATTTTAAAATAAAAATAAAAATATTTTGATAATTATTTTTCAAAAATGGGGATAATTTTCGGATTCTATAGGCTGAAATTTGGTTAGGGTGATTTTTTTGGATTTTTATGAAATAATTGAATTTTGATGAATTTTAAAACATTATATATTACGATAAATGCTAAATACCTGTTTTAATGCATCATGGGTGATGCAAGGCTGATGTATACCCCGTAGTATCAAAATCAGATACATTTGTTTTATATTTTGGGTCACATTAATCAATATTATTCATAGACATGAGAAAAAAATATTAAAATAATGACTGAAATAGTGTAAAATCCCTCGTTTAATCCACTATAAATACTACCATCATTCCCCTCATCCTCTCACGCTTCTCAAGACATGATCCTTACAAAGGAACTACCAAATAATCCCCCAAGACCCTTACCAAGCATCGAGGATTTCTGTTTTCACCAAAAGGCCAAAACCTGGAGTCTTAAAAAGGATCCTAATGAGAAGAGATCGAGAGGTAAACATCCACTTTTGTTTTCCTTATTTTTTCTCATAACTTTTTAGTTCTTATTCTATCCTCACCCCCTTATCCAAGAGGCATAAATGATCCATTACATTACATATTATGTATTTCATCATGTTTATGGATGATTCAACGTTATACTTCTTCTCCAATCCCACATATTCAAAAAATTAAAACCTCATACGAGATGTGTTGACTTACTAGCATCGTGGACGATGTGATTTCAATTTTTACTATGTCCTTCAATATTTTCCATCAAAAAGAATTTACCGTTGAACCATATTATAATTTATATATTATATATTATATAAGTTTATGGAATCTTAATGTACACATGTTATTAATTTATAAAACAAATTGAGTTCATTATGATCGAAGAATCACAAAAATGATCTTAACAAATATCAATAATGTTTTAACTTATGAATCATCGTCATGTCTGAATTCAAAATGATAAATAGTATAATTTATGGATCAAAATATATATAAATACCATTCTATTCCAATTCTGAGTTTCACATCCAATCAACAAGAATATCCATCATGATTCGATCATGTAAATCATGTAATGAATGTATCAAAAACAATTGAAGGAACAAAATAATAACAATTAAAGGTAGAAATGATGTAATGAAATGATTATATATGGTATTATAAAAATTAATATGTTACTTTAATATATTAATACAACTATTTTAACCATTATACATTAGATTTAAAATATGTTTGATGTAAGAAAAACCCGAGGTAAGGGAATTTATAACCTGATTTACATTTTTTGGGATAACAGTATACTTCATTATTTATGTGGTATTCAAATTGTCTGTGAGATTAATTTTCTCATATTATTTATAATTGTGTGTATTATTAGTTTATATAAACATTATATCCACTCTATTAAGTCTCACATCATTTATATGACGTTTATAAGGGACATTTCTTTTAAAACCCCTCTTTTAAAATTCTGTTTTATGAAATTCAAAAGAAACGTTTTTATGAAATTATTCATATTGTAAGATTGTGTTATGGTTCTTGGGAATTGATTATGATGAATTCTTGGAACTATATCTACCTCCAATGTATTGGTTATTTGTACGATGGAGGTCAGATGTATGGTTATTCCACATGTAAATGCGATGGTTACAAAAAAAATTAATGTAACCATGAGGGTTACAAATTATGAGGTATCCAAGTGGGTTAGAAAATTATTTAAGTAATTAACCATGATACCTTTATGGTTCAATTTATGATCAATATGTTTTGTGTAAATATCATGGAACTCTCATGTTTCAAAAAGTTTTTTATATGGGTGAATAGAAAGTTTTTGAAAATGATTTCATACCTTGCAGGTATTCATTGACTAATGTTTTCTTTCATTCTTTTTATATACATTAATGATATTTTTTTTCTTATCCAGTATTTTTAAATTATTTTCACATTTTATAAGGATGTGTAAGACCAAGAAGGAAACCATGTTCTATGTTATGAATATATTTCAATGAAAACATTTTTTATTTTAATGGTTTCATATTTTGGAAGAAATGGATACTATTTTTGTGGTATCATCTCTATAAAAATGTTGACTATTATGTTGGATTTATATCTTAATAAACAAAAAATATAAACTTTAAAATATATTAAATATGAACTAAGTGAGTTCTTGAGTAAAATTCAATATTATAAAATGTAATAAGGTCGGGTTCTTATATTACAAACCAATTTTCTTATATCAAACAGTTTTAAAAATATTTTATGTAGGTGAATAGGAAAATAAATTCTAAAATTTCAGTTAATAACAATGTATTATATTTTCAATTATTAATTAGGATTAAAATAATATGCATCTTAAGTGGATTTATCTCATTAATAAATTTAATATAAGACGTAGTATGAAAAGTAATTGTGGTATTTTTTTACGTGTCGGCTGAAACAATTGGCTTTTAAAGTGTGATGAAATGAGGAGATGGGTTCCCTTAAATAAATAAATGGAGGGTTACTTTTGGAAATTTAAAAAACATTAAGTTAAAAAAAACTAATTTCCATGAAGAAAAAAAAATAGTGTATTTCTTATATAAGGTTACAATGGGTTGAAAGCATCTCAATAAATAAAATTTGGTCAATTTTAGGTGATGTTTCAACCATTATCTTTTGATTGTTACATGTTTCAGTCCTTTTTGACAATTGGCACAATAATTATGTTGTTTACTCTTTAGGGTGAAATAAAGTTAAAATAAAATTATTATTGGTTCATTAATAGATAATAGTTTTTATTCATAAATATAAACAAAAAAATTGAAAATTATATTATTTATTGTAATTTTAAATCATTGATAATTAATATTTATTATAAATTATAATTAATGTTATTTTTTGAACAACTCATTTAATTTGACATTGAAAATTACATGATTTCCTTGCATGTTAAAAATTATCATCTCACACATAACTAAAATGATATATTTATATGAAATATTTATTTAAAATAATAATTCATTGAATTTATGTTAAATTTGTGAAAATCAATGATTTAATTATTCATTTAATTGAAAAACTGTGTCATAGATGCATATAATTTAATGTAAAATGATAACATATAAAAAATATTAAAAAATTAATATCAAGAAAATAATATCATTATGATAAAAAAAATTATAGTTGTCACCACTTTCCATTATCCGTATGTTAACACATAAGAGATATTTAAAAATCACGATAATGATACTATTGTCTTCTTCGTTACAGAAAATATTATATAGGTCATTTCCCTGAATAGTTCTAATAAAAAAATATCAAAAACAATGTGATAATGGTATAAATTAATTTATCCAGTTATATTATTTTTACTAATGGTGGCCATATCACATAGTCTTATCTAAGGATTACCTCATTTTCCCCCTTACCATGGTGACATTTTTTTTTGATTTTAGTATTAAGTATGTAAAAAAATTATGTTATATATAATAAATAATATAAATTTTGATAACTCATTTTTTTAATTCCTTTAATCAAATTCAATCAGTATAAGTGCGAGAAATTCATTATATAACAATCCTATAAAGCACACTGAAAAATGTTATTTCTGAAAAAAAAACTTTTTTATGTCCAATTTTTTTTTATAATAATATCATTTATAATGATAATTAATTTTTGATTATTTATATTATTTATAATATGGTTCTTATATTAATTTAGCATTTAAATAAAATAATATATGTCACTTTTAATAAATATAAATTATTTTTTTACAAAAATCTTATATTTTTCACTTATTAATAAAAAATAAATATTTTCAATAAAGAAAATACATTTAACTCTAAATGAATTATTAAATCCATATTTAAATATTAATAAAATTATAAAACATAAATATTTTAAAATTTTATGTAATTAGTTACAATATTTTATAAATAGAAAAATAAAAACAATTTCTAAGAGTATGTATTATTGAAGAATAAAATGACCTTGCAAAAACATTTGGTCCCATATCCAAATAATTATTCAATAAAATTATATAAAATAAAATATTTATATAGAGGTCAAAATATGGTTAATATTTTTCATAAACACCAATTCCATGTCTACGTTATAGTAATCATATTTAAATAGTAATACATCATGATTCATTTAATCATGATGTTTTGTATTTCTCAGGTTATTGAACATAGTGTGATTTCTAAAAAAATCATGATGTTACATTATTTCGTAAAACCAAATGTTTATAAAAAATTAGGGTTTAAAAATGTGAATTTTCACATAGTATTATTATGTAATTAGTATGGATGGGTTTTAAAATTTGGTCCAATTGAGAATTTTTAATAGTAAATTATATAGACCATTTCACCTTAAGGGGCTCAATCAATGTTTTTTTAAAAATAACAACGGTAGAAGTAATGAACAAACTAACATACGGAAAGAATATAATATCCCCTGTTCACTTTTCAATACCCCAATTACTTGGATATGAAAATACTAAATAATCACAATAGAAGAGAATGAAATTGATATGTCGCTATAGAATGAATCAGGTTAGACACAACCATAAAAATTATGCAAGCATGGTGAAAATTTTCAAAATAATGTCAGCATAAATATTAATAACATATATGATATACTATCCATTAAATTTAAGAACACAAGACCCCTAAAATTTCCCAACATAGATACACATGAGTAGTTAGTAATAAAATAAGTAAAACTCAATTTGAAATAACTTAATAATTTTTTTTGGAGAATGCATAAAAATTGTAAATGGATGAAGTTTATCTAAGGAGTCAATTATTGTTCCACATAAAGAATAAAATTTTTAAATTATAAATATAAATAAATCTATTCCTCTATGGCGGTGATGGGTCTTCCTCTCCTTTCTTCTCCATGAATCCTTTCCTCATATTTTTCTTTTTCTTCTCAGATGCTCTCTTCTACAAGGTTTTATTCTTCCTCACTTCTGGATCTATCTAACTTTATCCCCTCCCTCATCTTAGCTACTAGTCATTTTCAATACACTCGACTCCATATGGTCAGATGTGTTGCTTCTTAAGAAGGTTCTGAGTCTGTGGTTGTAGGTGCAGTCCTTCACAAGATTCTTCATTTGTTATTTTCCATGGATTCATCCCTCATCCTCGTCTTTCTCCATCCTCTGAATGTTTCATCCCCCTGCTCTATTTCTTAGGGTATATTTCCTAGTTCCCCTTATCAGTTCTAGATTCTGTTTGGGTTTCATAATCTCTTCCATTTATCCCTAGATTCATAACCATGCTATAACCTCATGTTCCATCGCTGCTCTTTGGGTTGGACTCTAGGAGATGGACACCCAGAGCTTTTTGTAATTGTGGTTTGGTGGTTTGTGGGGACCCCTTGAGGGTTTCATCCTTTGTATCCTTCAGAGTATCTTCCCTAGTTTTCCCAAATCCCGGTTCCTTTCATTTATTATCTCCAATTATGTTTTTCATTCATTATAATGATTGATGAGTGGTTCCTTATGCTTGCCAGCCGAAGTTGTGTCAAGTGACCTGGAGACATGTCTGACATTGTGTTATTACCACATCGATGTAGGTGATCAGTCAACGACGATGATGGTATTTTATGGCATTGAAAATGGTGACTTATGGTAGTTTGACGTGTATGGTTTATGGGATCCTCTTCCAAAGGATGCTCCATAGATTTTGTGTCATTTCTTCTTTGGATGTACTTATTCTAGACGAAGGGGGTTGTGGCCTACGACTGGCGCTGTTGGTGTCGATGACGCTTCTAGAGGATGATAACAGTTACAAGTATGATGGTTATTTGATGAGGTAGCCGATGATGAAATTATATCACTAATACTTAGGATTTCACTGTGCCCCATCAAGCAGTCCTCGATCCACATGGATTTCGCGGCCATCGAGGAGCTGATATGGTGGGAATCGAGGAGTGATTTCTTTTATTATGTTTTGAATTTTTCAATCTGTTTTGTTAGCTTATTGAATTGTGAACCTTTATCATTGAAATCATGATGTATTTTGGTACTTGTGTTGTTACAACTAACTCAAAAAGGGGATTTTATAATATACAAAGAAGAGATTTCTGGATAATTCATTATGATTAGAAAGAAAAATTCGTTGTTTCCCTATTATGGGACTCTATTAACATTCAATTGGTTTAGAAAATGTATATTAATATAGATAATGCTTCCCCACAATAGTTATCTACTAAAATGTATAAATTATTAGGTATACACAACTAAACAAATGACCCAATTAAGATTATTAAAACTCTATAATATTAAAAATAAAGATAGGATAAGAGATATAATAAATTTAATTCATTCCTCCTTAATATCTATTGATTTTTTCATTAATAAAAATAAATATAATATTTTTATTTCATGATAGAGATTTTTAATAGTGTTTTAATCAGTATAGGTAAAATCATGAAATCTTAATAAAAAATTAAGGGAACATTAGGGAATCTTACAGAATTAGGTAAATACACACATCGAAATGTTAAAGGATTTCCATTTAGGTTGTTTAACATCAAAAATATATCCACTATACTAGAAAACCTCTATGTACTGTAGCCTTAGTAATTTTAATATTTATCAATAGAAGGGTAATGATTTTTTACTTCATGTTCTAATATTTGTAGTGATTGATAAAAATTTCATTCTAGTAATTACATGTAAAAAAATTTGATCAATAGTAAAATAAAATAACATAATTGATATCCCTTTTTTGACCAATAATTTGATACTTCTCATCTTCTTCATCCTATTATTACCACATACACATGTATTTATCTTTATAACTAGAACCCTACTCACATTTAATCACTATGAAACTACAAATTATTTTGCAGAATAATACCCCAAAATTCAAATTGTTTTGCATTCCTTAAATTCTAGGACATGGTTGGCCTCTTATA
Organism: Viscum album; assembly: GCA_963277665.1. NCBI lineage: Eukaryota > Viridiplantae > Streptophyta > Magnoliopsida > Santalales > Viscaceae > Viscum > Viscum album. The sequence continues at coordinate 1,340,350,247 of OY728155.1, read as the reverse complement.
ATTTAATACCATTTATAGATATCCTGGAAGAGCTTAGGAAATTTAGTTAGAAAATAGCTAAAGGAAAAGTAAATTTAAATGAAAAAAGTGTGTATCCATGTGATTATTGCACCTCTATAGTAATATCATTATAAACTCCAAAAATGAGAGTAGGTTCTTCCCTTTTCCCATTTCATTAATATCTCGATTAAAAATTCTATATCATATTATAATGAACCATAATTTTTTATTGATAATTTTTTCACAAATAAACGATTTTTATATTATATAAAGTTTTTATTGTACACATAGAGAACATCGGGAAACCAATTACACTTTAATTATTAAAAACATACCATTATGTAAATTAGATATGAAACCAACGAATATTGCAAACATTTAATTTAGGAAATAAATATATAAAATAGATATGATAAAATGGGAAAATATGGATTCCACAAATATTATAGAATCATTACTCAAACAACAAAAATATAGAAGTGAAAAAATATAATTAAATCATTTTCAATCATATAAAATAAAAATATTTTAAATTGAGAAAAATTTTAGTGAATATTGTGAGAAATAATGAATAGGTATTTCTGGGCGGTAATGCGAAAATTTAAAATATAATTCTGACAATTGGGAATAGTAACATGACCATTGGGAATAGTAGCATAACCATTGGAATAAGCATTTTACGTTAAAATTAATAATGCTTGATATAAAAGAAATTAAAAATGGGTAATATAAGAATATATAAATATTATAATTCCATAAATTAGATATCATTAATAAAATGTTGAAAGAAAATATAGAAAAATGTTTTATAAATTGTATTTTAATGTGTTATATAAAATTAAGAAAATTAAAATTAAAAATTAACTTTAACTTTAATATAAATGTCTTTCAAAAAAATGAATATCACTTTTAAATCATTATATTGAAATTTAACAAAGATTATTGTTTTGTAATTCTATAAAATACTAAACTATTCATGTGATTAGTAAAATTTCAAATTTTTATGTAACTGGTGTATCTTAAATTACATTATAATTGATAAGGTATGAAATATTACTATTACAGGTTTTACCTTAGATATAATATTTTATTAAATATTGTATTCTAAAAATACCCCAATACTAATGTTTAAATAACTCATCTACCTACCCTTCGAAAAAAGATACCATGTAACTTCCCAATAAAAAATATCGGTCGCATTCTACCCTAAAGATATCATTCTAATTCAAATGTATTATCTAGTTTAATCCAACTCAAAACAACTAAGGAGTTTTAGTGTCATACATTCACAACTACATCGAGGAAAAAGAATGAATCTGTCAACCCTTCAGCCTTTTTCTTATACTTTTTATTTTTGACCGATTACATTTGAAACCAAATATTAAAAAATTAATTCTGATTTATGTTAAAATTTTATTAAGTATTTTTTCTAATAGTATGTATCATATTATTTACATATATAATTTTCTAACATCCTTTTCCCTATGTTTTGACAATATCCAGTAAACAGTCGATTAATCATCAATGAAGAAATTACTAATCCTTTTCTTATCACTAAACTATTTGATTGTTACAAGGAAACTTTTAACATTTATAAATTTAAATATATATGTTTATTGTTATTGATAATTTAACTCTAATTATATATAAATTTCCTTGAAAAATATTTATATCTAAATAAAGAGCAAAAATTTAATGAAAACATGAGATCAAAACGATTCACATTTTATAGAAATGGTTATAAATTAGTATTCACTAATTATAATTGATAAATAGTAGAAAAATGATAATAAATAAAATTGGTAACAAATTTTTAAAAATACTATGTTTATTATTTATAATTTTTAATAGATAAAAAAATCATCGTGATTTATGGAATGTGGAATCTCTAACCCTACTCTTTTGTTGGGTTTATCCATATTTAATGACATCTTTAGTATGAATATTTCTCTAATATTCCATAAATATCATTTCAATATTATAGAATTTTCGTTTTGGGGATATTCATGTTTCCACTATGATTTTCAATACAATTAAAATGGATTTCTGAAATATATCTCTTACTCTGAATGAGTTGTTTTTAATTCAGTCAAGATAGATGATGTTGTTCCGAAATATGTTTTTCATTATTCATTTAGAAATTAATATTCTATCATATAATCATGACTTATTAAATCCTTATGAATCATATTCATTTACATGATTTACATAATTATTAATGTTGTTATAATTTATATGTTTCATTCATGATTATATAAATATTAAAGTGTGATGTGTGAGATTGAAATTATTTTTCTCCCTAATTAATTGGTTATTGTGATGTATCTCATGAGATAATGTGTATTATAAATGAACAAGATGCTATCTTTGTTGAAAATTATGATTTTATGATTGTTCACATAATTAATATACGAGCATGATGCTAAAATTTATCACAACTATGTGTGGTCTTGAACATAGTGACATGATGTTTCATTTTAATGAATCACAAAATTGCATGACATTAACAATTGTTTCCATCATCAATATGATGAATATACTATGTTTATGTTTTGATGAAGATGATTATCCTCACCCATTTTATATTAATTCAATTTCCTTGTTAAATTTTCTTGCTGGTATTTTAGCTCAGCCATTCTTTTATATATATCATCATGTGACGATATGTGCTAGGGAGAATTTGATATTTTTGAAGGATAATGATTATGTGTTTTGATAAATGAAATTTAATTATTTTAAATTAGTGAATTATATCATAATTATTCCAATATACTAAACTATTAAACCAATGATTGTATAACTATTATATTTTTTTATCATTAAAATAATTTAATAGTCCTGTAAGAGAAATTATGGTCATAAAGGTTGGTATTAGTGGATGTTTTAGTTAATCTAGGAATTCCGATTTTAAATAATTTGTGAAAACAAATATTTTATGTGTATTTATATTAAGACATCTAATAAAATTACTTTAGTAAAAGTGTAGTCATATTTTTTCACTAAAATATCCACGCAGAGTTAATTATTCAAAATAATAAATCATTTAATAATGTTTTTATGATTTTTGTTCCATAAAAACCATTTCAAATTTGGAAAATGTTCTAAACTAGAAGAACACATGACAACAATCCATGTAGTTTGATAGAAATCCTAAATTCCATCTGAGGTAGAGGAAATTTTTTTAGAAATGCATAGCTAGGTGTCTCGGGCTATAAACAACATCCTAAACTATTTGGAACATCATACTCTTCCTAGGAAGGAGCTACTAAATATTTAACCTTTGATATAGAAATTATAACCCATATTTATTGGGTTGTCTAATATACTTTTCTAAGAATAGTGGGGTGATTTAATGGGATAGAAAATGCATAAGCTCGACTATTCTATGAAGGAGAAGGTGAATCTTTCTATATATTGTTTAGATCGATAATTGAATAAGTGGTATTAATTGGTATTCAATTACTAGATAAATGATTAAATGGTATACATGGAGGGGAATTAATTAATGGAAATATATAACAACATGTATATCTCTAAAACTATTTTATGAAATAAAAAGAGATAATTCATAGTGTTGAATAAAAATAAAGGTTAATCGATATAATATTATGTGGAAATCCTTATTAGTATTTCATAATAATCCTCATGTATTGTTAAAAATAGTGATAGAAAAAATCATAGATTCCCTAGGGGTTGAAAAAAACACATTTAAAATGGTTTATCTGTTAAAAATTTCAATAGTTATAGAGAATTATTTCTATATTCTCTCAAAATAGAAAGAATGTTTTTTTATTTGACCTTTATAAATATTGATACTAAAATAATAATGCATTTCAGGATGGTGGGACAAATGACAATATAGGAAAGATGATCCATCCACATAGAAGTCTAGAATTTGGGATGAAGCATCATGTGAATTGCCTCAATGTGATAAGGAAATGATTAATGTGTGGGATATAAGGGATCCATTTTTATGAATATCGAAGGTACATGAATATATTTGAAAATATGATCATGGAAAGCACATTAACTCATAATGCACCACTTGTGGTTCAATTATTATACTATCTGGAGAAAGGGAACTATTCAAGTTACTTCACTAAACCACGAGTCCTTGATGTTAATCTACATCATATAACACAAAAATCCTATGGAGTAAGGGAATTATTTTCTATCACTACTTATACTTTGGAGAATGAAAATAATTTCATATATGGTAAAATTAAATTTTAATCAAGAATTGGAAATGTTGAATTTGGTGTGGGATCTATATATTGTTTTGTATACGCCACATTTGATGGGACTATTGAATCAATACCCAAAAACATTGAGGTATATATATATATATATATATATATAAACACATTTTTTTTATAATTAAAATCCATTTGTTTTAATATTCTTCTTTTAGTGTATATTAGATGATTCGTCTTTTGAATCTAGTAATTTATACATTGGTGTAATTTAATTCTATACTAGGAATGGATTGTCTGTTGTTGTATAGGAAAACCATCAAATATTGGGAAATGGAAATCCTTTTTTATATTTTGAGCCATCACATCCTCCTCAAAACTTTTATGTAAGATCATGAATCTCCTATGGAAAATCCCTCAATGGTGTGAGATTTGATACCCTGCAAAGAATGATACCTCTACCAAATTATTGTTTAAAATGAAGGTATAAACCTAGAGAAAATTCCCATTATGGGGGAATACATTAAAGTATTTCCCAAATAATAATACTGAATTCTACTAGATCTTGAAGTATTCCTAGTAATATAACTCATACTTAGATCCACTCTTATCACCAAATACCCATACATTATTTACTCGATTTCCTTGGAGGAGTTAAATAAGTAACAATAAGAGATTTTGGCCAATGGTTTTCATTACATAATGTATTACATTGAGGGTTTATGAATTCTCATTGTAAATAAAATGGATGGGTCACTGTGGTTCTGTAAATATTACTAATAGATCAAAAATATCACCATAATGAATAATAATCCTCTAATAATTATTGATTACTAGTTCAATGAACATTGACGATATCAATAAATAACAAACTGGATCGTCATTATGTACATAATTAGTTGATGTTGTATAAAGAAGATATTCAAAATACTTCATTCTATACAATATATGGGAAATATGGTTTGAAAATGATTCACATTGGAATTAATAATTCCATAGTAATATTCATAGCCATTATCAATAGATTATTTAGATTCTTCATAAACAAAATTTATTATATTTTTAAATTTAAAATTTTTTATTTTCAATAAGAGAAAGAGGAATGCGATTAGTATTTTTGGATTATATTAGAATAATTATCGAATGAGAAAACATATGCAATATTCATTATATGTGACATTTATTTGGAAGAGAACACATTCATCGGGTATGTGATAACATGATAAGGGATTTATGTACACCCTTTAAAGTGAAAAAAATTGTAGAATGTCCAAGAATCCCTAATGTCACAGAAATCCTTAGATTTCATCGATTAACTGGATATTATCAATTTTTTCAGAGAAATTTATCATGATTTCATATCCTAATAAATATGTTCTAATGGAATGTTGTAAACTATGATTAGATAAATGAATTTGATGAAACAATTGAGGAGCACAATATGAGGTTAATCCCTATGGTTGTACCCATAGTACCAATATGCAAAGAATATTTTATGATATTAATTAATGATTTATCGAAAAACATGGGTTTGTAATCATGATCAATGAATAATTTATATCATTATCCTTAAAAAAATTTAGATCCATGATAAGACTACCTAATTAATTATTTGGAGTTAGTACTTTTGGTCTTCCCATGGAATATTTCGCTGCACTATCTCTATAGTGAGAAGTCTAACATATATAGATAATATAAGAGTCTACAAAATATATTAACATTTATAGAACTAGACATGCATCAAATAATATGGTTACATAAAATCATGTTATATGGTTTCTCTATTCACTACTATCCATGAATGTCAAAAACGGTAGATAATTCTACTAGAAAAAAATTACATAGCTTTTTATCCATGATTCTGAATCAGAAATACCCTATATTAATGTATGTAAAATGTATAGTTTTGTATATAAATATTATAGGGAAGAAATCATATATTTTAAAAATTATTTCACATCCATCGATCTAATAAATGATCAAGGAGTCCTAAGGGGACGGTTTGGATCTTCAAAATATGGAATAAAAATAAAAATAAGGGAATATACATGAGCTCCAATTCGATGAGGATGGTATGATTTGGTTTGGGATTATAATTTTTTTCGATACATCACCTGAAAAAATGAATGATCTATTGGATAATTCACATAGATAATCGTTCTCAATCCATCATAAGAGTAACATGATGTAACTTGTTCTGTGAAAGAACTCATAGTAAGAAAACATGATGAAGGAGTGTATATAAAGCTCATTGTTATGTCAACTAGTTAAATTAGAGTGCCATAAGTACAAGGGAATTATTAAAACATTTCTTATACTGATATCGAAATAGGAGAATATCATTGTGGACTTTGTCACTAGTTTTCCAAATATATTCAATTATAAAAATGTGATATGTGTTGTTGTGGATAAAATCAACAAGACTACAATCTTCATCACAAATCAAGAAGCATTCCCCCTTTAATAACATGAAACGATATATATAAATGAAATTTTCAGGCTACCTGGGGTACCAGTTTTAACCACATCTAATCATGATAGGAGGTTTAAATCTAAAAATTATATAATTAATCAACATTTATTGAGTACTGAACTATATTTTAGTACAACCTTTCACCCCAAAACTGAAGGCCCATCCGAAAACAATATTCAAACACTCATGGAAATTTCATGATCATTATAAATGGAATTAAAATCTGCGAGGGACAAAAATATACCATTGGTTGAATTATAATACAATAATAGAATCCATAAAAGTATTCAAATTGATGAATAAGAATACTTATATGTGAAGTGGTGTATAAATTCAACATGTTGTGATAATGACGAAAAATGAAGTATACATAGACCTAATTTTCTTAAAGATATGATGGAGAAGGTTCGGGTCATCCAAAAGTATAAAAATGTAGATATGAGTTGAAAAAATAGCTATGCTACAAAACATTGAAGAGTTCTATAGTTTGATGTTGGAGAAAATGATTTCCTCTATATATCACCATAAAAGAGAATCATTTAGTTTTATATTAAATGTAATAATAAATCAATGTACATTTTCTATACTATGAATCCAGAAAACATAGGTTAAGTAGCCTACAACATTGACTTCCACAAAAAATGGGTCTAGTTGATGATGTGTTCCACATATCACTATGGAGTAAGCATATACCATAACCCTAACATGTGGTAAATTTGGAGCTTGTGAAACTTTATTTTAGATAAACCTTAATTATGATGTGGTGATAATGGAACTCGGGGAAACAATGAAATATATGTACACCAATCTATTCCAAAAAATATATGAATTGTAATTTCTTTGAGTTATTTATTAAGGGTGGAAGAATGTAATGACCCATACTTTTTCAGAGTTATTGTTTCATAAAAATTGTGAGATATGTATTAGTATATAATTAATATATGACATTATAAAATAGAGATAACAACCAAAAATTAAATATTTATATAATATAACTACATTTATGAGCTATGAAATTTATGAAAATTAAAAACATTTCAATTGTAAAAATGAATATATTGAATTGAAAAAAAATGTATATCTCTAACTTACTAGAATCGTCTCCCCCACTACATACACTATATAAATCAATCAATATGTTAAAAAACCAAATATTATATTTGAAATGGAAATATATAACCTTTGGGGGAATTGTAGTGAATATTTAGATAAATAATAGAGTTATTTAAAGGTGGTAATGTGACTGTTGGGACTAGTAAGCTAAAAATTTGAAATAATAACATAACGATTTGGAATAGTATTCTAACCATTGGAATTGTAGTTTAACCTTAAAATAATAAAGATTAATATAAATAACACTTATCATGAATAATATAATTAAATTTTAATATCACAGTTTTGAAAAATAAATATCATGAATGAAAAAATTCAGATAAAATATAGGATGATATTTTACATCCTTTATTTTAATGTATTTAAAAAATTCACATTTTATATTAAAATATTAAATTAACTATGATAGAAATTAATTTTAAAAATAAAATAATAACATCTTTGAAATAACCTAATAGATATTATTTATAGTTTAATGTTTGGTAATTTTCTCCAATACTATAATTTTCAGGAGAATTGTAAAAATATAATATTTTATATAAAAGGTGTGTCTTAAATTAAATAAATCATTATGTAAAAAATTTCTATTAATTTATAGAACCATAGAATCATAAAAAACATATTTAATATCATAAATTATTCATTGATGTAAAAAATATAAATTCCCATATCTTTAATGTACATTCCAGTGATTAAAATTGGAAAGAATACATTCTAATAAAATATTATCATTTTTCCCAATTTTCCATTCGATTAAACTATATAATTCATAATATGAAATAACTAAAATTATTAAAATGATGTTACAAATTACTTTTAATAATATTAATATTATTACTATTTTATGGGTCACCATAGATAAAGTTTTATATTCATTATTTTATTAGCTAAATACCCATCTCCAAAAGTAAAAGATAACCCCTCTCCTACCCATTAGAAAACCATTCCCCCTCACTTTTAAAACAAAATTTCATATCCATATTGTATCTATAATTCACCTTATAAAATCTAGGAAATTTTTGGAAAAAATGAAATCTAAATACCAATTTATTTTCAGTGTCGTACAAGATATGTTTCTCCAAAGAAGGAGTATGTTACTATCAACCCATTTATCTTTTTCATATTCTCGTAAATTTTTACTGAACCAGTAAAATATTTTATGAAATTAATTATTAATTACATTAAAATTAGATTATATATTTTAACCTATTTTAGAATCATTTTTTTACATATTTATATATCAAAATTAACTCTCATGTATGTTGTCAATGTCAATCAACAGTCAGCTAATCGCAAATGAGGAAATTGTTCATCCTTATCTTATCAACCAGACTATGGATGGTAACAATAATTTTTTTATGACTTATAAATTATATATATATATATATATATATATATATATATATATCTGTGTGTTTTTATGATTCTATAATCAATTAATGGGATTTCTAAATAAATTCACATAAAAATAGCGACATAAAAACAAAACGGGAAAATTTAATGGAGACATTATATTTAAAAAACAATGATTTTAAATAAGAGTCATATGTATTAGAATCCATTGATTATAATGGATAAATAGTGTATCAAATCATAATAATTCAATTTTGGGGATATATTTTAATAATATAATGTTTATTATTTAAGATGTGGAATACTGATGAAATAATACCATATTTAAGGTAAGGGGATTATCCAACCCCACTCGTTTTATTTGGTTATCCATATTTCATGATATACTCTATATTTATATTTCTCTAATATTCTATAAATTTGTTTTCACTATTATTCCATTTTATTTTTTGGAATATATATGTTTCTACCACTATTTTTAATCCAAATACATATATTTTGAAACAATTATTTTCTCTCTAAAACACATCATTTAATCCTTTTAAGTTATTTCTCCTTAGAAAAATAATTATTTTTACGAAAAATATTTTTTCACCTATTAACTTGGGATCCCTAAATTATTTCATCAAGATATTCGTAATAAAATATTTAAGAAACTCAAATACTTCAATGGGTTACATCATGATTAATATTTTTATATATTCTATGTGGAATGCATGGTTTTGTAAATAATATGATGTTATGGGTGAGATCAAAATTATATATTCGTCTACTGAAATGGGTAATGTGATATATCTCTTGAGATAATATTTATTATTCATGAACATTATTCAATATTTGATCACAATAACGATGTTTTGATTATACAAATATGTTATGCATGAACATGATGGTTTTGTTATTCCCAAATATGTGTGATATTTGATCACTACGACATAATGCTGATTTTTTATGAATCACTCCATTCAACGAATTTATCAAATGGTTCCCCCATTATGATGATTATGATCACATTCTTATGATTTAATGATTATGATTATCTCACCCTTGTTATATTGATTCATATCCATCACCCATCCTCCTAAAAGGATCATACATATCAACATTATTTGACATATATCCTCATGAGAAAACAATTACTAAGGAGAACATGATATTTTAAAATGTTAAAGAATGTGAATGTAAAAAAAATTATCTTTATTTAATATTTATATGTGATTTATGATAACAATTTTACCATGAATCTAAATCTTCTGATCATTGAATGTGTAACTAGTATGTTATTTATTATTAATATAATGTAATAATCATATAATAAATGGTAGGGTTGATATTCATATAAAATTTTTTTTTATTGAGATCTTGAGGTCATCGTTTCAACTATATACATATAGGGGATAACAATTAGTCGATCTTGGAGAAGTTATAGTTATATTACCAAACGCCCATTTTCTACATTTCATGTAATATATATTCTTTATGAATATTCATTTTATTTATTTTCTTCATTGAAACACTATAATTATATATATTTTTTCATCAATCACTAATAGTGAATGAATCCAAAATATGGAATATAAAATGAGGTTTCTTGTATATATATATATATATATACGTTTTCTATTTTTATTAGTTTTTTATTTTGAAATACCAATTTATAAATTATTTTTCCATTAATAAATGACTAATTGGATCATCCATATTGCAAACACAAGGATATAATTTTAAATAAAAACAATTGTGACCATATTGAAAAAATGGAGAATAAGTCTTTAAAAAAGTAATATTTTAAATATGGAATTATGAAATGGATTAAAATAATAATATAAAAACATTTGATAAAAATATAGACCAAATAAAATCAATTACAAATTAATAATATTGAAATTAAATTATATGTTGGTCTTTAGAAATATAAATAATTAAATACTCTAAAAGATAAATTTTTCATACTTCAAAAACAACAATATCAGTTATAATAATGATGTGTACATATTTAGTTTCTAATAAAACAACTATATAGAAAAAATATTACTCTATTCATGCCACTAAAAATCATATAAATAAACTGTTTATAAATTATAATTTAACATTTAATTTATAGAGTTACTGGAAAATATATTTCTTATATGAAATTAAATCCAATAAGACATGTATGAATATAATGTTAAGTGATGAATATTTGAATATTAAATTTATTTAGAAAAAAATTCATATGATTATTATAATATAAATATGAAATAACTTAATTTATTATAATAACTCCAAGAGTTATCAGCACCATACAAGAAAAGAAGAATAGTTTTTATTCTATATATAATGTTTTGTGCATTTTATTCTCAAACCCCAAAAATGTATTTTATATTTACAAGACATTCCTAGTTCAATTTTTGGTATTTTTTATTAATAAAATAATAGAGAATATGAAATAATATAACAAATAAACAAAATTAAAACATATTTTCGAAAACATGATACATATTTCACCATTAATTTAAAATATATAATTTTCTAAAAGTGTTATATAAATAAAAATGCTTAATATATGCTAAAAATAACACTCATGAGTTTACTATATGGTATTGATATATTTATGAAAATATAATAAAAATATATATTAAATAAATATTGTTTTCATATGGTGGAACATAAAAATTCCTTCACAAAATATTATTAAAATCAGTTTCTTAATATTTATAATATTACAACAAATATGAATCCAACAATTCATGTTAAAAATAAAAAATAAAAAATGTTTTATATTTAAAATCAATAAATTAGTAAACAATGTTATACATTATTTAAGTAAATATAAAAAAATAAATCTTATACTTTTTACACCAATTAAACAAATAATAAGGTGCGTAGTCGGGATCCAAATTACACTTTCACTACACATCACAAAGAAATAAGATGATGTAAATGTCTATTTTTTATTTCTATATTGTGTCTACGGATATAGGGGATTTTTTAATTAGTAGATAATAATATATAATCATTATGAGTAAGCATACTTGAGGTAGATTGGGGAGAAGTGGATGCCAATATACTAACACATGGGGTAAGGGATCACATTTGAGACAATAGTGAATCAACCTCATTTAGTTTTGGTGGGGGTGGAATAAACATGGGATGTAGTAGAACCAGAGATTTAGAAGATGTATTTTTTGAGTTAGTAACCATCTAGATAGGAATATCAGAAATGAGTAGTAGTGGTGGTTAATTAATGAAGAGTAAGGGTTAAGTAGTATAATTGGAGGCATGTAGGAAGATCATGGAGAATAGTTATAAAAGGAAGTGGAGTATGGTCATAATTAATATATTTATCCAATAATATGTATTTTTCATATAATGTGTTTCTTTTTGGTGGATGTAATACTTTTCATTATAGTTTTACTATTTTTAGTTTTATTTGAAACATTTTATTTTTAATTGAAATATGGTATGATTGTACTAAAAAAATTAGTAATATATATTGAATTATGTTTAAAATATTTTTTTAAAATGAAAAATTTATTTTCAGATATCATTATAATGGAAAATTAACTATTGCTAATAATAATTAAGAAAAATACATATAACTATTATTAGAATAACTATTATTTTTAGATTTAAATAAAGATAACATTGATTTCCAATAAAAACATTTTAGAGTAAAAAAATTAATAATAATATATATACCATCATAAAATAATATATTTAATCCAATAGTAATACCAAAAATTATAATATCATTTCTAATTACTCAGTTTTTCCAAGATAATATATAACGTGACTTAAGATTTTTTCAGTTATAGAGAACTATTGTAATGTCCTAGAATTTCTGTAATTTTTTTAAATTTTATGGAATTATTTTGAGACCGTGAAATCTAATGGTGCGGGATTCCGAGGCTCGGAGATCGCGGAATGATATGTTGAAAAATGTTATGTTTAAAATAGCACGTGTGAGTGGTTTTTGAGAAAATGTATAATAAATCTTAAATTGGTTCTCGGATTAGAACTATGAGAGACTTGTTTCATTTAAGATAACAGGTTTACCCTAGGCGCGACTTATACTTAGTCAGTGCACGCCTCCAGTGAGAAAACACGAAAATGACATAACTGTAAATAAAATAATTAAATAGAGTTATTTTATTGTTCAAATGCTTATAATACACGACTGGTGTCTCTAATTTAAAATCTTAGACCATGGTTGAGCACAAGAGGGTATTCTTTCTTTAGGAAGATACTATCATTGGACGACAGAGGCCATCTATTGAAGTTAGTTTTTGGTTGTAAATAAAATAATTAAGTAAGAATTATTTTATACATAAAATCCATAACATCTAAATAATAACTCAGATTGAAAATTCAAGAGTACTATTGAATTTTTTGGGACGTTCTTCATCAATCTAAATCCTATCATTGACTAGCGTGGGTCGTGAGTGACTGTTAATAATTTTCGGAACTTTTTTTGGGTACGTTCAGTAAATGCGTAGGTGACATTTCCTATTATTAGACTCATTGTTCGGATCGAAAAATAGAGAGCACTATTGAATCCGCAGTTCCAGGATTCTCATAAGAGTGGATTTACAATGAACACATCTTTTCGAGAGAAGAAGATAGTTTTTTGACCTTTTTTTAATGAATAATAAAATAAAAATTTTATTGTTATTATATCATTCTATATTCCAATGGCTGAGCGGTGTGGGCGGGACCAATGACATGTCAAGACATTAAATGGATTGACTCCCCTATATTCTTGTAACTGTGCTGTGGAATTAAGAAGTTTCCTAAAATATATGAACTCGTTAATTCCATTTGTGTTACTCACCCTCCCCCTCTACTATTTAAATGGAGCTTGGGGTGGAGTGTTGGCACGACTTCACCAAGCAAAAAAGCTCGAGAAAATTACCACAAAGCTAACCCTTTGGAGGATGAAACTGGTTTCAGCGAGTGGTGATGAGCACCACTGAATCATGAACTAAGGGAAATGACAAAGGGGGTTCTGTCGATTGTCATCAGTGAATGTATCTTCCAGGTAGGGTGTTTATTTTATTATTTCGTTGATGACTTAATTTTTTCCCTCCCTTTCTATCACATTAACGCGGAGGGATCGGGCCAAACGAACAAGGCTTGAACCCTCCTCCTATTCACTCATGATCTATTCTTCAGTGAAAGTTTCCTCAGATTGATGGAAATGTGAAATAGCAGGTCACGCTATGACGACGATAGCTAGGGAGATCCGTAGGTGCAGAAGAAACCAAGAACAGACACTAGAGCATGTCCGGTGACCCGCGGAAGAAACCGATGGCGCGCTATGTCCGAGATAGCTAGTGGTGGCTAGAGGAGAACCAAATTAACTAGTAGATGGATTTGGAAGGGGTCACACGATGTCGAGCCATGGTGGCCGGCCCAAGGAGCCATCACATGATGGGGGCGGTGCCCGCAGGTCCGAACTACACCACGATGTGTTGGTGTAACTCTGTTTGTGGGGCAGCACCCCATCGATTGGCGAATGGCCCCGCAAGGGCGAGGCCTACGAGATTCAATGATCCGATTTCGGGAGGACTGAGATAGCGTGGGCCGGGCAAGCAGGCCGGACCCGCCCAGAGGGCTGGATGTGCGGCCCAGTGGGCCAGTGCAGGTGGGCCAGGCCCCACCATGCGGGATGGGCCGACCATGACCAATGCCCAAAAATAGAACTAGGTTGACTTCGACGAGCTAGTCCCAGTGAACTCGGATGATCCTAAACGGGTCGGACCCGAGTAGGGTCAGGTAGACCCTAGGACCCATTGCGTTAGGCCAGTCTGACCGAATCAGATCGGGCCTAGACACAACTAGTCCATGAATAAATAAATGCTCATAACTGAAAAACCAGGTCTTCGTTTTACACGCCATTAGTGGAATTCAGATCCATTTAGGGAAACTGTCATTTTGGCATATAACGGTGGGCCCAACTGAGCCAGGCCGTACTGAGGTGCAATCACCCCCATAGTTTCATAGAAATGGATGTGACTAATAGACCAAGCATTCGATTTATCCGCCTTTTGTGGCATAAGAACCTTAGTGACAATACAGTCCCTATGAAATACTCCACGAGTTTTTTGGAGAAGGTATTTTTTATGGATGGGGGGATCGACTCCAAATCTAACAAGGCCCACAGCACTAAAAAGACAATAACTTACAGACCGAGCATCTTGTTGACGCAATGTCTTTTGCATTGGTTCCCTTATGAAATGACAGATAATTGGGATACATCTTCGTAAGACTTCATTCCATTTAAAATATAATTTATGGCTTGAGGAGTGGTTCTAAAAAATCAAGCGTACAGTGACTTTGAATGTAGTGGCTGGCAGTGAGTTGGAGGTTAGAGACAGATCATACAGAGTTTAGTACTGAGTGATCCTTTGAGGGTCAGCACCTTGAGATCCTGTGTTGATCATAACCGAGCGATCCATTGTGGATCAACACCTTGATACCCTTTGTGGATCAACACATCATGACCTAATGAGATATATGCTTCGAGTGGCCCATCGTGGATCAACGAAATACCTATCCTCTATGGGTCAGATCCTGTGTTGGTCAGTGCTCAAAAAATCCTATGTGTGTTAGCGCATACCGATCCTGTGTGCGACAGATCTTTTGTAGGTCATTTTAGGGGTTAGTACCTATCGACTCCAGTCAGGTCGAATCTTGTGTGGGTCATTGCGGGGGGTAGTACCTATCAACTCTGGCCAGGTTGGATCATGTGTGGGTAATTGCTCGGGTTATTACAATCGACTCCAAAAGTTTCAAATCCAATGTGGGTAATTTTGGGGGTTAGTACTAATCTATATTGGTTGAATCAGACTCATTATGGTCACCAACAATGCCTCATGATAGAACAAGATTATCTAGGTTCTCTACTAATCATATATACTTCTATACTTCACTAATACCTAGTTTGATCTATGAATCTATTTGAACATTTTCTATTTCATTGTTCTTTGTGGTTGATATCACGCTTTGTGGTTTGCCTTTGTGGAATTATGTGGGACCTTCGAGGGTATCAGGGTCCCTACTATGTATTCTTATACTCACCCCTACACGGACTTCACCCACACCTGGTTGTGTCTTGTGAAGATGATGAGCAGTTGGGATGAGAGTTGCGGGAGCCAGGACCTGCCGGTATACAGGGGAGATGTGATGACCTGGAATGTTATGGAGATGATATGTACCTACCCATCATGTCGGATTCTTGGTGGACGATCCACGAGATGATTCCTCTTTTCAGTTGAACTTTTACTTTTTAGGTGGGCTTGTATTTCTACCCATATACATTATGTAAACTTTTACCTACATTAGTTTACTTCATGGTTGCTTCTTTTTTTGTTCAGGTCTATGTGTTTGAATAGGTTTAAAGGCAATGACTTCCCATTATTGGGATATACCTTTCTGGTGTTAGTCACTATCCCATGGCCTATGGAAGGAGGGCTAGGTGTTGTCACGCCACATGCCCTGAGGGGTGGTCGTGAAAAAGTGGTATCAGTGGGGTAGGTTCTACAGAAGAACTAGGATAATTATATTTCCAATTGAACAATAGTGTTATGTTTTTTGAGTGTGGTTTTCAGTTCAGGAAGTCCATTGTTGGTGTTGCGGCTGACATATCCATACAACAGAACCCTAAATTCTGATTTCTGACTGGGTGAAAAAAAATATTTTGTGTGTTTTAGAAATGTGATACATTGATCACTTTTGAGTCATCTCACCAGGTATAACCATTGGACCATAGTTCATCTTGATGGTCTTTTATGATGCCTCCATGTAGACAGCTAGCCATGATTCCTAAGAGAGTACACGATGACAGCCCACCGAGCGACGAGGCTCCAGTGTAGGGCCATCTTACTATGTTGGAACCTTCAGGTGGTGTACTTGAAGCACCACCACCTTCTGGGAAGCAGTTACCACCAGCTACACTGGCAGACGGTGCACACCGATTTAGCAAGTTGCATGATTTCTAGCAGTAGAGGACTCTGATGATTCAAGGAGAGACAGATTCCCCAGCAGCTGAGGACTGGTTGGTGGTTGTGGAAAGAGTTTTCTGCCTAGCTGAGACACCAGTAGAGCATATGGTGATCCAATATGTTACTCTTTTCTAGTGCGTGATCATGGTGATTGTCCGCAGGGTAAAGAAGCTTCGATACATGGACCGTTTCTTAAGATGGTACCTTCGGGTTATGTTCCAGCTCTATCACAACCCGTTGTTTAGAAATTATAATCGACGATATTAGTACAGGACACATGTAGTATTAGTTCCTCAAATTTGATTCAGCATGAGATACCTCTCAGGTTATGTGGTGATCCCAACTCACAGGCGTCTAAGGAATTTCATGAGGAGGTGGCCGAGTTTCCATCTACCTAGGGCACCATTCAATTTGAAGGGGGTCTTGGTAGAGATCCATCTATGTGGATCAACAGGATGATAATAAGGATTATATTACCCTAATCGTTCAAAGAGGTTAATTTTTTATGGACAAGATAAATAACCTTTTTCATGGAAGTGGGTCTGTTAACATAAAATGATAAGGGGTGACTGTTCCCTAGAAATTCTATAACTTCAGCAGGACGACATGTCAGTATAAGAGTATTCATCGAGGCGTATTGACAATCCCAAGTACTTGATGTATACATTATGGCCCATTATTTAAATCTTGGACCTCCGAGTGTGGTGTGTTTAGGGACATATGATCTTTCACTATTCCACTATGCATTCATACTTATGTTAGGGTGCTAGAGAGAACAGTTGAGGTTGAATGATCTTAGAATGAGTGGATACATACAGTGAATGTTAGCAGTGATAAAGAAGGAAACACATTCTAGTCTTAGTGACATGGGTGTGTATGATGTTTTGTGAAGATGAAGTGTTGGGGATAAATGAATCTATAGGGCAGAAGACGTATAAGTGGAGCTAGTAGAGAATCACAAGGTGGTATACATTTCAACAATTTACAACCCCCCCCCCCAAATGTGGTCCCCACAAGTCTTATGGATCGTGAGGAAAATGGATGGGAGTAGATGTAAGAGGTCAAGGATTTTGTCCCATGGACTCTAGGAATTCTTCAAGGTATGGTCTTTTTTTACTAATAGCTTCCTTATTAATAGACATAAGTACCAATTATTCATTCTTACAACAAATATTGTTCAAGAACTATAGTTTATGGTTAAACTGATGACTTGACCCATACTTCTAGAGATACCTTTGGGAGAAGATTCGACAAACACACATAGGATGACGATGTGATCTAACCCATGAGGGGATAGTTTCAGTTGGAACCACTTGGTGGATGCGTCAAAGCCTTACAAGGATAGATTGGTTATTGAATGGACATCCACAATTCATACTCAAATTGACTGTTTTAGGAAAAAAGGATGTAGTATATCTAAAGTGTTGGAATGGGGTTTTCCTTTGTTGGAAAAAAATAAAACCCGTGAAGCACAAGATAAACTCATGCATAGGAGGGTGCAACTGATCACTCATGAGTCGGCCAGCCTTACCCTCTAGGCAGAAGGAGTTTTTAGTTTTTAGTTCCCAACATTAGTTGTAGAGTGTAGGGAAATATTTTCAAAATATGTTTCTATGATTACCTTCCCGAAGAGAGATGGACTTATACATTGGATGGGTACTAAAAGGGAGTTGTACCAGACTTTTATTGGGTAACGACACCCTTGTTATCTTTGACAAATGGGGAGCCTTTATTATAGATGAAGAAGTGTCAACAGAAATTTTAGGATCTGTGATAGATACTAAAAAGTACCCCCCCTATTGAGGCAACATAAGAGGTTATGGGGAATGTAGTTTACTGCAATGCATCAGGGACTAGACTAGGTTGTTTCCTCATGTATGATCATGCAGTAATATTCTATGACTCATGAATTTATAGAAAACACGAGAAATAGAATGTTACCCATGAACAAGAGTTAGATGCAGTGGTGTTTTCACTAAAGATGTGGTGAAACTACTTGATGGTTGAATGATTTACTCTTTACTCTGGTAACAAAAGTCTCAGGTATATCTTCTCATAAAAGGAACTGATCTGAGATAGTGATGATGGATTGATTTCTTATAAGAATATGTCTTTGAGATATTCTATACTCCTGAGAAGGGGAACATGGAAGAAGACGCACTCAGCAAGAGGTCTGGTCTGTCACTACTGAGTGCTGAGTCATAGCAGCAAGTTGTGTTGGGGAGATCTTTCATGGATAAATATGGAGTAGCGTAACTCCAGTCTATGACTATCACTCTCCCAATTAATTAGAGAGTTCGGGAGGGACCACATAGGGGTGTTGACAGCGAGGCCTGATGTGCTCAGTTATACTAAAGACAATCTCTTGAATAATTTTATGAAGGTGGGGAGCATGTCGTTCTCTTCAAATCACGCACCAAGGTACCATTGATGCTTCAGGAGAAGTTATTGAGGGAGTTCCATATATCCCATGTAACGGTACATCCTGGAGTGGTGAAGATGTACAAGGACCTTCGGTGTCAGTACTGATGTCCAGGGATGGAGGAAGTAGTGGAAGAGTTTGTATCACGATGCATCACATGTCAGCAAATGAACACTACATAGATCCAACATAAGCCTTATGCCGATAGGGGATGAAGACCCTTGGTGTCCCTAGAGGGAGACGATGTCTTCCTACGGGTCTCATCACGATGAGGATTTCGGAGGATCAGGTGGGGCGACATGCTATCTCTGAGGTACATCAAACCATTATAGATTCTCAATAGAGTGACAGAGGAAGTGTATCGTCTATCTCTTCCCCCCACAGATGCACAGTGTGCATACTGTTTTCCATGTGTCACAACCGAGGATATACGTGCATTATCCATCGCATGTTAACGACAAGGGAAAGTTGGACTTTGATGATGGGGTAACTTTTATGTAGATTTCTGTGTTGATAGAGGATCCACATGATCGAGCCCTTCATGGATGGTCGATCCCTCGGGTGTGAGTTAGGTGGAAGCATGGGAACCTCCAGCAGAGCACATGGGAGCGAGAGGATCAGATTCCTGCTCAGTACCCTCGTTTGTTTGATTTTCCTTTGTTTTGTCTTTTGGGGATGTAAAGCCTTATGTGGGGAGAATGTAATGTCCCAAAATTTCCAAATATTTTATTTTAATTATGTGGAATTATTTTGAGACAACAAAATATGATGGTGTGTGCTTCCGAGGCACGGAGTTCTCGGAATAACCAGTCAAAAAATGATATGTTTTAAATAGCATGGGTGAGTGGTTTTCATGAAAATTTAGAATAACTCTGAAATGGATTCTCGGTTCAAAAATCAGAGGGACCATTGCATTCAGGATAGTGTGTTTACCAGAGTCGTGACTTATGTTTTGTTGGCACATGCCTCTAGTTAGAAAACCCAAAAATGATATAATCAAAAATAAAATAATAAAATAATGATACTTATCATTCAAATTCTTGTAACACACGAACAGTGACTCGGATTAAAAACTTGAGACCACCAATGAGAATTCGAGGGTATGATTTCTTTAGGCAGATACTAACATTGGCCGACACGTGCCAAATACGGAAGATAGTTTTTCCCGTAAATAAAATAATTACGTAAAACATATTTTATTGATAAAATCCATTACATCTAAACGGTAACTCAGATTGAAAATATGAGGGTAACGTTGAGTTTTTTGAGACGTGATTCTTCTAGGAAGGGCCTAACCTCGACCAGCATAGGGTGAGGGTGACTGTTAATAATTTTTCGAACTTTTTTTGGGGACGTTATGTAAATTTTCGTGGTCGTTTTCTATATTTTGACTCATTTGTCATATCGAAAATAAAAGAGCCATGTTAAATATGTAACGCCAGGATTTGCTTAAGGAAGGATTCACTTAGACATTTTTTTTAGTAAATGAAGTTAGTTTTGGACATTTTTTAATGAATAATAAAATAAAAGTTTTTTTGTTATTTTATCTTTCTTTTTTCTAAAGGATGAGAGGAATTGGCAATACCAATGAAACATCAATCCATTAAATGGATTGACTCCCCTTTATTCTTGTAACCACACTGTTAGAATTAAGAAGGTTCCTTAATTAAATAAACCACATTAATTCCACATGTGTTACTCACCCTCCCTATCTCTTATTTATATGGAGCTCAGGGTGGAGTGTTTACACAGATTCACCAAATGAAGAATCTCTATTAATGTACAACAACACCAACTTCTTGGTGGATGAAACCAGTTTCAGTGAGCAGTGATGAGAACCACCAAATCACGAACCAATGGAAACAACAAAGGGGAGTTCTGTCAATCATCGTCAGTGAACGTCTCATCCAGGTAGGGGCTTTATTTTGAATTTTTCATTGATGAATTAATTTCCCTCCCTCTTTCTATCACCTCATCACGGAGGGAATATTCCAAAAGAACAAGTCACTGAACCTCTAATGCTTCACGCATTCTTCGTTCTTAAGGGACAGTTTCCTCATATTGATGACAACATGAAATAACAGGTCACTCTATGGCGATGACAGTACAAGAGAGCCATAGGCATATACAACACTAAGAATAGAAAATAGATCACATCCAATAACCCATGGAAAAAACGGTCGGCGCACAATGTCAGCAGCGGCTTTTAGTGGCAGGAGAAGACCCATGACAACTGGCCTCGGGAGATGGTATACGGCGCGCAAAGGCACGCTGAGGTGGCCAAAGGTGTTCAGCCAAAGCTGGCTGTGTGGGATGTGGGAGGTGCATGCAGGCACCACTGGTAGAAGCGGCTGCCTCCAACAGGTCACCGCAGGAGGGAGAGGCGCGGCCCGCGGCGCTCCGCGTTGGCGAAACCCGGTTGGCCAAACGACAGAATGTTAATTTCAGTGGGGCAGCGCCCCACCAGATGGATAATGGTCCCTCAAGTGCAGGTCCAGTGGGATGCAATGGTCCTCCTTCGGGCAGACCGAGTCAGCTCATGACGAACCTGGGCTTGGCAGGCTAGTGAGGGTGGGTCAAGCCCCACCACGAGGGCCCGACCTACCATGGACCGAGCAAGAAAACTGAATCAGGCCACCCTGATGGGCCAGAACCTGTGAATTGGTCTGACTCTTAATGGGGCAGACCTGGGCGAGGTTAGGTAAACCCTGGGACCCGTTGCTACTGGCCGATCTGACCGAGTCAAACCGGGACCAGGCCCAATTGGCCACTTAGTAAATAAATGCCTGTAATTGAAAAAACAATATTCTGTTTGACACATGGTCAATGGAATTGGGATCCCTTTAGGGATGTAGTCTATTTGGAAAATTCTAGCCGGCCCATCCGAGCCGGTCCAATCTGAGGTGTGATCACAACCACGTTTCACGAAAACGGATGTAACTAACAGATCGGGCATCCGACTTATAGGACATTTATGGCATAAAGACCCAATTGGAAAGGTGATACTTTTGAAATACTCCCTGAGAGATTTGGAAAAGTAGGAGTATGGATGTGTTGGATTGACTCCAAATCCAACCGGGCCCTTGACACTAAAATGTAAATAACTTACAGACCATGCATCTGGTTGATGATTCGTATTTTGCGTTGGGACCCTTATTACGTGACAGATCATCATGTTATATCTCCATGGTACTTCGTGCCTATTTAAATATGACAGATGGATTGAGGATTGGTTCCCCAGAATCAAGCATACTATGAGCAGTATTCCAGTGGCTTGCGGTGAGGAAGTAGATGGATATAGATCACACAGAGGTTAGTACCAAGCAATCCTATGTGGGTCAGCACCTAGTTATCCTGTGTAGCTCACCATAGAGAGATCCTCTGTGGATCAGCACCTAGAGACCTGGGTGGATTAGCACTTCATGACCCAATGATGACCATCCTTAGTTCAACCCGTCATGGATCAGTGACATACTGATCCTCTATTAGTTAGATCTTTTGTGGATCAGTGCTCAGCGATCAGGTGTGGGTCACCGAATACTGATCCTATGTGGGTCATATTTAGAGTGGGTCATTGAGGGGGTTAGTACCTATCATCTTTTGGAGGGTTAGATTCAGTGTGGGTCATTAAGGGGGATAGTACCTATTAACTCCAGGCAGGTTAGATCCTTGTGGGGCATTGTGGGGGTTAGTACCTATCGACTTCGGGTGGGTAAGATCTTGTGTGGGTCATTGTAGGTTTTAGTACCTTTTGATCTGGTGTGGGTTAGATTCAGTATGGTCAACAACTATGCCTCTTGATTGAACATGATGATCATGCTCTGCAACTGATCATCTGTACTTTTATACTTCAATAATACTTGGTTTGAGCTGAAACTCTATTTGAGATGTGTCAATTCCATTGTGCTTTGTGATTGGGATAATGTTTTTTGGTATGCCTTTATGGAATTATGTGAGACCTTCAGGGGCCTCGGGGTACCTACTAAGTAATGTTATACTCACCCCTGCATGGGCTTTACCCTAACCTTTTTGTGTCTTGTGCAGACAAGGAGTAGACATGCTGATACTTGAGAGAGCCATTACCTAGTGGTACACATGGGAGATGAGCTGACATGGAGTGTTGTGGAGACGATCTATACCTACCCTTCAGGTTGGATTCTTAATGGACAATCCATAAGCAGTTACCTCTTTTCAGTTGTAATTGTAATTTTCAGTTGGGCTTGAATTCCGTCCCCTTTACTTTCATTACACTTTTTACTACAGCAGCTTGCATCATGGTTTCTTCTTATTGTTTTTTTGGTTATGTGTCTGTACATGTTTAATTGAAATTCCTTCCAATTATAGGGATATTCCTTTTCGGTGCTAGTTGCCAACACCTGGCCTAATGAAGGCGAGCATAGGGTAGTCACAAAATGAGACCTGGGGGACGGGTTGTGCCAACTATTTTTATACTATTACAAAAATACACTAAAATTTCAAAAATTTATCAATATTTTAGAAAATATAAAAAAATTAAAATATATAAAAATATCATGAAATAAACATTAAATGATTTTTTAATAAAATTTTAAATATATTAAATCAAAATTTACCTAATATATAAATAAATAATAGTAAAAGAATTAACTGAGATCATAAATAAATAAAGAATATCATGAAAACTTAATTAAATAGTATTTTATACAAAAATTTATAGCATGTGAATCTCGAAGAGAACATGTATAATTCAAAAAATTAAATATTATAGTTATTAAATTATGTGGTTATGTTTTATGAAAACATATTTCAAAACTTTTCTATTATGATGATCTATTTTTAATTTTATAGAATTGGACATATTAAAATAACTATTATATATTCAGAAAATGCTAATGTATTTCACATTTTCTAAAAATCCATGTTTAAACCCAGTAAAAAATAATTACACACTATAAAAAGGAAATTTGGATATTGTATAAAATATTCATGAACATCCATATTTCATTAGAATTCAAAAATCTATCATCATGTTGTAATATATTAAATTAATAAGCTATAAACATTAGAACATAAGAGTATAATTATATTTACAATTTTATATTTAATCTACAATCTTCCTATGTACTAGAACATGATAAAACGGATTAAAAGCATCACATTTAATGAAAATATTATTAATCTAAAATAACACTTTTTTTTATCAAATTTATATTAATGATTTATTAAATTGTTTTTGAACATACATAGTAAAAATAAAGAATATTTTCAAAACAATAGACAAAAAAATGGTAAACAAATATAATACATTAAAATCAATCAAATAAAAAGTGTATCTGCCACAATATTAATTATAATCTAACAAATAAATTATTTAATAGTGGAAAATAATAATTAATTTAAATTAATGCTCCAACATACACAGAAAAATTTTTATCATTAAAAATGTATATATAAAAAAATCTTATTATTAAATAATATTTAACAAATCCAAACATAATTAAAAGCTATAAATTATTTTTTAAAATTATATTTGTAGATATTAAAATGTTTAAACAAAAAAATATTATTTAAAAATGAAAAATACATGTTGAAATTTCTTGAAGATGTGTTAATATATTTATAAAAATGTTCTATAGTATACAAAAGTATATTTTTATATTTATAAATTAAAATCATAAAAAATATTTTTATTAAATATTTTTTCCGAAAAGAAAAAAACTATACATACGAATTTTAAATAAATAAAATACATTTCAAAAAATTCAAATGTACAAACAATAAATTCTAATTTAAAATATTAATTCTTCATATTTTAATCTCTTGGAGAAGTTACAGTAGAATTATAAAAATTAAAAATTAAATGTAACTAAACTATTATATGTTTCCTCAAATATTAATATAACTTCAAGAATATTTTAGAATTCATTGAATGGATTTTAAATGTAAAAGAGTACATTCTAAAACATATTAATATAGGATTTATTATGAATAAAATTTTTTTCATCCCACAAATATCAATAATAAACAACATAATTATATATCTAATATTATATCATACAAAATAGTACATATAATATATATAAAATTATAAATTTAATTGATATATAATTAAAACAACTATCTTGGTATATATTCTATAAAACATCTGTATAAAAAATGGTTTACACCCTAATAATTGATTCCTTCTAAAATATGTTTATTTGAAACAAAGTACATTAAAATAGTTAATCTTCCACTTATATTTTTTCACATTTTCAACTATGTAAAATATTTAACATATAATTTAAAGTACTACATTTGATGTAGTGAATAAACCTCTTAAAAACACATTAAAATACCAAGTATTTATGTAACATGTTGTATGAAATTCAAATATTATCAACAAATTTATAGTGTTCAAATGGTAATTATACTATAATATACAATGTATTACAATATAAATAATGTTATAGATGGTTGTGTTATGATATATTAAAATTCATATTAGTAAAAAAACAAAAATAGGAAATGCTCAATAGATATTTACCAACTAGAAATAAAAACATTAGTCAAACTAATTAAATATATAATATCTTAGTGATAAAAAATGTAATAATAAATAAAGTGTCTAAATATAATACCATATTTCCAATGATAAAACTATAAAGACATATATGTTGGATATAAAACCAATAATTTAATACTCTTTATCATCAATATTAGTACTGCTCTTATTTGATTATAATATGGGCATTTATAAACCAATCCTAAATTTGGTTGATAATCAGAAGTTATAAATTCATGGTCAATGGGTCAATATGTGATCTAACGTTCCTTAGAAAATTGCTATGGATTAATTTAATTACACTGGATTCCAATCATGAATAATTGAACATGATTGTGTGATTATTTTTATGTTGGACATTAATGGAATAACATAAAAGTGTAAATGGATTAAGGAACATTGAATTAAACAATAAATATGATAAAGACCCTCTTAATGTTAATTTCACTAAGGAATTGAGTTTTATGAGGAATTCAGAAGTGATCCACACAAAAAAATTGAAGGTTATGTAATTTCATGATGAATTTTTTATGATTTTCAAAAGTGAATGCTGAATAATATTCATATGTTTATATGAGGAAGTTGAAATAGGGGGTTTGGAAATATTTATGACAATATTATGGTTTGGTTTTAATATTTATATAATGTAATGTACACATAGATATATATTCATTATGTAATATAAAAAATAAAAAACTACCAATCTTGGAAATGACTCTATCTAGGATTATTGGAGGAGGACATCAACTATATAGGGGATTTGGGTCAATGAGCCAACATGTTGGTACATGAGTGCATGGGGACCGATAATACTCACATGAGCACCCTTTCCTAAGAGCGCATGGTGTGGGAAGTGGTCCATCACTAGGAGGCATGGCATATGATTCCAAGTGTGTGATGTGTGGTTCTAGGAGTAGACCCCAGGCTACACACATCTTCTAAATACATTATATTTGAAATAATAAAATGAATAACTCAACTAAAGTAAAATTTGATGTCAGATAGTGGTTACATAGAGCAATTTCTTTTTTATTAAAATGAATCCATAAAATTTGTAATGAATGGTCCCTAAAATCATAGAAATCTAACCATTCATAGAATTAAATCATCTACCCTTCCTCTAGGGATCTTTTATTTGTTTTATTTCATCTATTTATGGTCAATTGTGATAATAATAAATGAATTAACATTGATTGATACTTGATGAATGTTATATACTCTATTATTATACCTAGATGCGGTCATTTATGAGATAAAAATAATTCATTATGGAATTTATGATATCAATGAACATAGAAAATTCCATGAAGAATTTCAATTTATGAGACCAAAAACATTTCAAATGAAAAATCCCAATTTTTTTTCCCAATTGAGATCAAAATAATAATGCATGTAGTGTTGAATTTCATGCATGAATATTGAGTGAAGGACACAATTAAGTAAGGAATCCATGTCTAGGTTGAACCACATCTAAAAATCTATGAATGAAATATTAATACAGGAGAATAATTTTTTGCTTACTTTTATACATTGGAAATCTCAATATGATACAGGTATTAAAATGATGATATAGGATGTCCCAGGTCAATCAACATCTGAAATACAATGTTGTTAATGAAATGGATGCATAAAATGTTTATATATGAAGGTATACATGTCATGTGAAGAATAATTATAATTTTAAACCCTAAGATGTTTGAAATGAGTTCATGGAAAATACTAACAAAAGAATCACATATTTAAATAAGAATATATAACACCTATGGTTTTGTGGTATTCATATTTATAATGAGAAAATTAAATTTTTTACTTGTAAACACATTTAAATATGTTAAATAATGGGATATTATCACATGAAAAATTTATATTTTTTTGTGGATAAATGTGTGAATGCGTGTGATGAATAATGAGTGAAAACATTGAGATTATGTATCAACTATGGAAGAATATTTTGAGAATAAAAATATATATTTTTATATAAGATAGAAATAGTTTGACATCAAAACCCTTTTATGAATAAGAAATGTGTGTGCTTGATTAATTATTGTTTGATACAAACAAATCATTCATGATCCAATATGAGATTCATGTCAAATAATTATACTACATATAAATATTGAAGATAATTTTAAATTTAATACAAGGAAGAAGTATAAAAAAATGTTGATGATGATTATATAATGAAGAAGTTTTTTCAAACTATGTATTATAATATAATGATATAAATATGTATTATAGTGGACTCAGGGAACTGAGAGGGAAAATGGATTCAATGTTGTTGAATTTTTATTCACTTGTGGAGATAGTTCGGAGACCATGATATAAGGTATAACCAAAAGTGAAATGATTACACAATAATGATGAACCTCATAAATAGATTATTATTATCTATATAATTTTACAACTCTATTAATGGTGTTATTAAGAGATAATAATTAGGGGGTGATGAATTATAAAAAGTTCTAGTGGATAAATTGACATAGAATATTTAAAAATTGTGTAGCACTAATTAACCCTCAATATTATTAGAGTAAAATTGATCCTTGGATTATATAATTTTTATCTGAGAATGTTACTTCTAATGTGATAGGAATCTTGGAAGTTATAATATTATTAGGAATTGAATTATATTATAGTAATTACTGATATAAAATATGAAGAGGGAAAAGTTAATATATATAGAAATAAAAACAATAAATATCATTTATAATTAAAATCAAAATTCATAATTTAAAATTATCATTTTTACACCCATTAGAAGAATAACATGACGAATCCATGACATATTTTATTCCCCTTCAATGTTAAAATATGATCCTAATTTTAACACTAATATGAAACATTATGTTGAGAATGAATATTGAATTTCAAAATATCTCAAATAGTTTTAATGGAAATATGGATCTGTTGATGAAGAGGAATGAAAATCATGTTACTATTCAATGGAATGCACATGCATTGAAAAGTAAGATTAATCGAGATTAATTCATTATGTTCATTATTGAATGGTGAAATATTTAACCATAGAAAATAAAATATTATGAAGTAATGTAGTGGCCGTGAATATCATTTCATTTATAATTGTAACTAAAATAAAGTAGATAAGTGATATTATTGAAGATATTTCTTAATATGTTTTTAAATAATAACCATTGATAATGTGTTTAAGGAAAAAATAATATAATTAAAATACCATCCTAATTAATGATGAAAACATAATCTATATTCTCCTGAAAATATTAATTCCATAGCAACACAGTAGATAGAGAAAGATATGAAAATATGATATATTTAAGATAATATGATGACCTCTAAAGAGAAGATTATGTTCTAACCATAATACGTCTCATATTTTTTATAAAAAAGAAAATCTAGTTGTAGAATATTTAATTAATGTGTTGTCCCATGAAATAATAAAAAACATTGGTTCTATAATAAATGAAGTCATTAAATTTATTTTAAATATGGATTATATGGGAACATCACGATATGATTATTTGAATATAAAAATCTCAAATATGTTAGAGAAACTCAAGATGTTCCGACATATCATTCAAATATATTCCAAATGAGTTATAAATCATAAGGTAAATGAATCATTTGTAACGACACCGATCATATCGAAAGGTATTTTATTGGGACTCTTTCATGGATGGATAATGCATCCATATATTGAGAAAAAACATACCTGACATATTATGATATTATTTGATTTTTATGAATACCTACTAAAATAAAATACGGGTTCAATATTATCAAGGATAAAAAATAACATCAACAAAGGCTATATCAAGTATCAAAATTTGAGTACATAAAAAAATATATAGGATGAAAAGAATAAAAATCGATAGGTAAAATAGTTTTTTTCCATTTTATGAATTAGGTGGAAATTATTATTCTATAAATAAATCAATTAATGGAATGAAAATGTTTATATAATTTATAAATAATTATAACATGATATAAAGAACATGTCCTATTGAATTTGTAATGAATGAGAAGGTAATGATAAGGGAAAACTCCCACCATGAATGTTTATTCTACTAAAATAAGATTTTACTCCATATTTTCATAAATTTTACACAATTGGAACTATCATAAAAGGAGTTGATGGAGAGGATTAAGGTTTTCTCTTCTAGAAAATATGAATATTTTAACGTTCATGGAATATTTTAACTATAAAGACAATAAAAATAGGAATGCATTCCATGATGGGAAGATTACATGATTTTAAGGTATTCCAAAAATAGTATTATACCAAATAATAAATTTCACTATTTTAGTGAGAGTGATTGGTTGATTAAAACATGAGAGAGGGGGGACTTGTTCTTACAAACATGAACATTCTATTGTGTCTATTTATGTGTGTGTAGGATCATGTAATTATAATATTAAGTATCCATATATAATGGTATAAGTAATTTCAAAAAATGTTATCACATGTGATTACTTTATGGATGTCATAGACAGCCATGGTTATATATCCATTTTTTTATATCGGGTAATCCAAAATTGAGATAATGTTTATTAACTAAAGCCTATTTAATATCAAAACCAAGTGATATCATCCCTCTCCTGAATATGTAGAAATAAAATACAAATAATAGAGGAGAATATTTTTTTTAAAGGAATGATAGGATGAGAATACCCCACTGATACTTTTAATTTTATATTATGTAATATTTGGAAATTTTTAAAAGACATATTGACCTTAAAAATGTTAAACTATATTGATAAAACATTACTATGTGGGAGACCTTTTATCCAAATTGTTTCTTTCTTTCAATTGTTTATCATGTCAAGTGTTGATGATTTTAGAGTTTTTATGGATTTATTTAATTTGATTGGATCTCATACTTGTAAAATTATCCATATGTGTTAAATTATTTTTATAGATCTTTGATGGAATAAAATTCATGTTTTTATGGGTGATGGAACAATGCCTACAAAATTAAACAAGGTTAAGGTAATTATAATAGTTATTTTAATTAGTAATTGTGTTTCGTAATGAATTGTGGTGTGTTCCCTAACAAAATTCAAATATATTATAATTTATGATAAATGATTGAGTATTTTTTAAAATTATATTAAAATATAAATTCATTTTTTCTCATAACGAATATTTATAATGGGATATTGTAAATATTTATGTTTGGATTATGGTTTGGATTTTATATTAATATGAGTCCTTTTAAACATAGAAATATTTTTATGTTTTACCAAATATTTATCCAAAAATTTATCTAGGTTATAGATCACTCCTTCAGTGTGTGTTAAGGACCTCTTTTGTATAACCCAAATATTTTGAAATAACATTTTTGTCCATTGCGTAAAATATATTCTACAACGAACAAAAATGAACCATGAAATATATTATTAAAATATGATTATTACAACTTATCCACTAAATTATTGGGTAAAAATAATATTAACCACAATATGAAATATATTTAAGGTTTAAAAGCCATAAAAATATAATGATTAATTCTTATGAAATAAGAATACAACTTTTAGTAATGAAATATTATTATTCAATGATGTGTTTTCTTCAAAAACAATTTTTATTAAATTTTTTGTTTCATAGATAATATAATTATATTTCCCAAATGTTGTAATTTTTTAGAAATAAAATATTATAAATTTTGAAAAAATCATATCAAAATTATCCTCACGTGAAATATTAGGATTTTTTATTGAATATAGATTCTTAATGAATAATGAAATATATAAATTTTAATGAAATGGGAATTTATTTTCATTTCAAAAGCACAATAAATTTTTTAATTTAATGATAAATTAATATAAATATATTTTATTTTTAAATATTATAAATACATACATATTAATCAAAAATATAATTACTTTTCGTAAAAAAATTATTTTAGACATAAAAAGGTACTTTCTCAAAAAAACTATTTTTCTTTTCCCTTTATAGGATTCTTATAAAAAATTCAACCTCATTGATATATCAAATTCTAAAAATGTAATCCATAATTGAAATCGGAAAAAATTACTAATTTTTTAAAATTCATATCAATTTTTAGTCATAATGAATAGAAGAAACACTTAGAAATTATCACCACGGTCAAAGGGTTAATTCAGATATCTTTTGTTAATACTAATTTATAAGACCACCATTATTTATATTGAATAATATTGGATGAATTTATTTTAAACCATATCATATTATTTATTTTATTTATTTTTTTATAGGAAACTATTCTAGGAAGGTGGTCGATTTAAAATTATACATTTGAAAAAAAACAAATTATTAACCCTCTTGTTTCTATATATCTATTTTTTATTCACAAAATTAAAAAATATTGTTTTGAAACACTTAAATGGTTATGATGAGAGAGGTTAAATAATTTTCATAATGGTAAATTTTTTTTATTTTTAATAATTATCAAATTACATTAAATGAAAATAGAGCAATGACATTGTATTAATTTAATTAAATGTATATTATAAAAAGTGATTTTTAATTAATAAATATAATATTTTTTGAATAAATAATATTATTACAAATAAAATTATAAAATTATAACATATTTTGGTTTTTTGAAACATTTATTTTAAAATTAAATCTTTCACTAGAGGTTTTTAAATAAACATTAAATAAATAGTGCCAAAACTGAAATTAAAGATTTTTTATAACAAATATATGTTTGATTACGTGATTAATAAATATGACAAAATAATTTAATTGGAAAAAAATTAATATGTCTGATAATATAAAAAACTTATATTAATGGTCATTTTTCTTTTTATAGTAACTTTTTTGAAAATTTAAATGATAAAAAATTAATTACATGGTTTTTGTCGAAAAGCATTTACACGGTTTAAGACAAAAAACAATATGTATAAAAAAAATATCATAATCCTTTGAAACATTTATTTTATAATATTATTTATACTCATGCATATCATATCTTGTAATATTATCAACTTGGATCTCTTTTAATATGAAAAATAATTTATATTCACCTAATAATTTATGAATTTCCAAGAGCTCCACTCCCCTCAATGATAAAAAGAAAACTCATATCCACATTTCCAAACACATAAAAAATAATCAAATTAAATAAATAATATATTAATTATTTCTATATCCGTGACCATGGGACCTTGTTCATATTTTAAAACCATCCTAGTAAGAAACTGTTTTTAACATTAATAGGTTATCTGATGAAGAAGTTTATTTTTTAGACAGGTGTATTCGTTTTATTTTTCATCTACCTCCATGAAAATTATATTCAACCCTAATAAAAATAAAAAAATTAGTATTTCTCATATAATGATTTGTTATTATGTTCAAGTAATAGTATATATCTCTATCTCCATCCATTAAATTGGAAAATTATCCATTATGCATTTGTATAGAGGGATATAGCCTCGTGAATCTATGAATTTTTTTCCTTCCCCACATCTCACAGCTAGTTATAATGAAGGATTTATTTCATATATATATATGATATATATGGAATATTTATAATTCTAGATAAGTAAAATTTAATATATTTTCATAACTTTTTAATTACTTAAAATAATAACATCGTTCTTGTGTATGTTTAGAAGATGAAATCTATAGTACGATGTGATTAGTTATTTATCATTGAATCACATGGATGGTATATAAATTAGTTTTCAATGAAAAAATATGTTATTTATGATATAATTATCATTTTTAATTATATAATAAAACCCACCTGCTATCCACCATGATAATTGAAAAATAGAAACATTACACATGTGTATGTATGACCTACTAATTCCAATATTGTTATATAGTTAATTTTCATAGACATCTTCCATGTTTGGTTTCAAAAGTATAATTAATGTGAAATATGATAATTAGATAATTATTAATATTATATAGATTATGGAATAATTACCACTTTTACAATAGTCATCCTACTAATTTCATTTTGGATATATAAATTAAATATCGTCAGAATGCCTAATGTTAAAAAATTGATTATGTAAATAAATTAAAAATTGTAATTATTAATAAAAATCAATAAAAATTAAAATATATATCATTTAATTAAAAACTAATCACATTTTTATTATTTTGGATGATAAATAACATATGTAATGAGTTGGACTTTAGGTAAGGGAGTCTTCCTCAATTTCCTTTAATTGAAGTAGGTTTTAATGAAATGAATCTAATTTTTTTAAAATTTATATGTTCCCGTTTTACATGATATATTATGAATACCTCATACATAGTTGTATTTTATTTTTTGGATAAATTATTTTACAAAGGGTATTTGATATGAAGGTTATCAAGGGGTATGTTCATAAAAATTCATTTTTGTTTAGTTTGGTAATATAACTTCTCTATAAACTATATTATGTCATGAATTTTGAGAAACTAAGAAAGATTATTAAATTTTTTATTACCTCCATTTTATTTTGATTTATATTTTACACACATAATGAATTCATTTATAAAATCTCACTTCAAATTTATGATCATTATAAATGATTTTTTTCTCTATATCCATTCAATTGAGTCATATTTGATATAATATGGCCATTAAATTTAATGTGGTTTATATACTATAAATCAGATATATTTATCATTAATACTGGTTTAATTATTATTTTGAATACTGTTTCAATAAGACAATATTATCTCAAGGAGTTATAATTTTAATGGCATAAAATGATTGATGATTAATTATTAATATGTTTTTGGATTTCCTTAAATTTCATTGAAGAAGTATCACAATCAATAATTCATAAAATCCATATATTTTATAGTTCTCTCGAAATCTAAAGATTTTACATATTTCCTTATATATATAAATTTCATCGGTATATGAATCAATAATAATATTTTTTAAATGATAATCGTATTACTATTTTTGATCAGATACATATTTCTCAGACATCCATATTTTTTCAAAATATTTTAACAAAATTCTATTTATTTACTAAAATGTTTTATTAATGGATATTTATGTTTTCATTGACACATTACACATATTTGAAGGATTGTTATAAATGGTTTCTATAAAAGTTTCATTATCATTTTTTATATAAAAATTAAAAAACAAAATTTTATATTAATTTATATGGCATTGAAGAACATTCTAACTACCATAATATTTTTACACCCTATAGATTATTCTATTTGATATCATTGATTTTTCAAAGGTATAGAATTATATATAAAAATTGAATTCTTTTCATTCTTTAAAATAATATAATTTACTATATAAGGTAATATTTTGATGATTATCTCTCATCTCAAAAACTTTTTTGGGATATTAACATTCCCTTTATATATTATACATCTTGTTTTTACTTTACCTTACATTTATCTTAAATATATATATTATTTATATATTGGATATAAATATTTCTTAAACTATAAACCGTTTCTATATATGATTTCTTCTTTCAAACATATTCTATTTTCTGGTGAAATATTGATATGACGAATTCTTTATAAAACATAGATAATTGTTGGAAAATAATTTTTTTTTGAATTTAATTTATCATTTAATATATGTGGAATGGGTTTTACATGTTGTTACATGTGGGAAAAAAATTATTTATCTCATAGATTCATTAACATGTATCATCCATCAAATGTGTAAGCTATCATTAAATGAGTTTCTTGTGTCTAACTGAACATCATTTGACATTCATAGAAGAAGACATTGATGGAATTGATATTATGATATTTAAAATCATACCATGCACTATTGATCATTTATATTCTTGAAAATTCAATTAATAATATCCATGATATTAATACACTGATATCATCTATTAATGAATTTAATTCATAGGATATTGATTAAATGGAATGTGTTTTTATTTATTTATCTTTCTACATTAATTCATGATAGACTATGTTGTATATATCATTTATTAACCATC
The DNA here is from genome assembly GCA_963277665.1 of Viscum album. Taxonomy (NCBI): domain Eukaryota; kingdom Viridiplantae; phylum Streptophyta; class Magnoliopsida; order Santalales; family Viscaceae; genus Viscum; species Viscum album. Next base: position 1,340,314,288 of record OY728155.1, on the reverse strand, counting down.
TTATCTCGCACATTAACATTTTTATTTTTCATGAATATAAATATGGTTATTATGAATAATATCTTAGATAAAAGAATGATTTTATGATTTCATCTATATATTTCAACTATAATATGAGAATCATTTATGTAACTCAGTTTCTAAGATTATTAAACAAATATATCCTCCAGGATACGATTCATTAAAATTTATAGAAATTTAATATAGGTGGAAATGGTTAAGGGATACTATAGTCGCGGAGTTACAGTTAGTATAAGTGCAAGTTCAGTAAAATCCCAGGGAAATAGAAATATGATAATATAGACTAAGTAGAATAATGATATAACTAACATTGAGTATATATATAGTTATCCAATAAAACTATGAAATTTTGTTATGGTATATATTATGTGGTATTCCATGAATTACATCATTGTATGGATATTATAAAGTGGATTTGTTTTTCCAATAGATGAATTTAGTGGTAATAATCCTAAAATCAGATGTTCTAGAATCTATTGTACATCATTCTAGTTCAAAACTAGTGCACCCTTATTGTGAACTTATTTGGAACTCCATTGAGATATACCCCTCTTTATTCAGATTTAAATTAAAGTATTTGTGAATGATTTGATTTATTCATGATAATGAATATCCCAGGTTAACCCTTATTAGAATCATATAAAAAAATTGTTTCTATATTTAGATATCATGTGATAATAATATGGTTCCACAATTTTATTATTATTTCACATATCGTGATTCTAATTTTAGTTAATTTTTTGCACTTTGGGAAATCATGTCAAAACTAAATGTGATGGAAAAATTGGTGATTGTGTGAAAACAATTTTATGAATATTGGAAATAATATTATTTTGAATATTCCTATTTATTTATCATAAAATATGATTAATAACATTAACCTTAAGAAACCCCAAAACTCCACAAATAGGTTACTGATATATTTTTATGAGATATCAGATATTAAAGACCACTATGAAAATAAAAAATCAATTTTCTTCATTGAGTTGGGATATATGGAATGGAAGATTCATCAAATTTAAAAATAACGGACATAGGGAAATAAATTGAAGTGGAGTAAGAAGTATTATGTGTGAGGAACATTGTCTCTATCCTAGTAAAGGACATAATCAAATTGTTTACTTCGAGGAAAATGAATATATTATTGTATTAAAATAATAGAATTGGATGGATTATAGTTTATATGTATTTAGATTTTATAATTATGTTATATTAGTGTCTTATTATTTATATTTTTGTAATATGAATCATGAAACATCATTGTATTTTTCTATACTAGTTTATCATTAGGGAATTGTAGGCACATTTTGAGTAGTATTAATGAACTTGAAAAGTGTTTTATTGTTATGGTTATATTTTATTAGAATTTTTTTTCAGAATTATAACTTTTGTTATGTTCCTAATGATGATTTCATAGAGTTTAGTTACGAAGAAATGATTATTTATGTTGATGATGTGAATAAATATTACTGGTGTCATTGAAAAGGATTAATGTTTTAGAGTAAAATTAATTAACGATGAAGTTTAAATCTATTACATATTTATTGAATATATTTTATAATTAAATATATTATATAAAGAATCATGTTATAATTCACATAGTAAGATATTTTATTTTCATTAAGGTTTTATGATGATCAAGGTATTCAAATATTTTATATGATACATTAAAATGTACTTTACAATGTCTGTGAAATTAACTTTAGTTGGATTTTTCATATTTAATGATTTTTTCATAAATTTATAAATTTTGAATTTTTTATATGTATTTTTGAATACTATTAATGATAACTGCATATGAAATAGATTAATATTTACATTCGATGTTACTGTTGTGATTTTAGAGGCTATTTTTTTATTAAATTAATTCTACTAACCAAATATATTTTTTAAAAATATTTATATATTGAATGAAATTCTGGAAAAAAATGTATGCATCTTATCATCTATTAGGTGTTAATTTTAGTTTGTTATGAAAAACAATTTATATTGTATAATAATTTCATGTCGTAATAAATGATGTGGGAATTTATCAAAGGACAACTAAATGATATAATTCTTCATATGAAATAAATGATATCTTGTATGTATATTTTATAGTATTATATAAATTGATATTAAAATAATCCCTCAACATTCTAAAAAAATATTTAATAATAAAACTATCCATTTACATATATATCTGATGAATTAGTGGTCTTTACAAACTTTTTAGATTTATGGATTTTGGATAATTATCTTCATCCTAGCTAATTTCAATATCATTATATATTAGTACATGGGTGTTATTTATCCCGTCCAAGTCCATATTTCACATTAAAATTATTGTTTTCCTATATGTCAATAATGTTGTTTGTTATTCAATGTAGCATTCATATTTCCATTTCACTCTTATTATGAGATAGTATTATTGACCCTCTTACGATATGGGTTTCCAATGGAGGAAGTAAAAAATGACTAACCCACGATTTCTATAAATAAATGAAAATTTATATGAGGCTATTTATCAAAGGCTTGAAGAATGTAACACTATAATATTTTAAAAGAAAAATTTTATGTTTGGTAGGATATATGACAAGCATCACCAACATTAAATGATTTTTAAAAATATATTATTTAATTACTATAATTATAACATGGATTTGGAATTTAAGGGTACAAATATGATTAAAAAAATTATAATATATATATATATAATGGGTAGAAATTTATTAAAAATCACATTATGTTTTTTGTGAAATAAGAACAATCCTTTTAATAAATTCATTTTATTGTTCAAAAATAATTTTTCTAGAAAAATGATTTCTAATTTTGTCAACCTATGAATAAAATAAATAATTTCATCACCTTTTAATAATGATATATTATATAAAAATATATTAATTTGGAAATAAACATATTAAAAATATATTTTTGGAAAGTTTCATATTTTTTTGAAAATATTCATTTTTCATTGAATTGTAAAAATTTATTTTTTAAACATGCTTTTTATTGATTAAAAAAATCCCCATTATATTTTTAAATTTATCAAATTTTTATGTGAGTCACGATTAATTAAAAATATTTTATTTTATTTCATATGAATTTAAATTAACTATTTTCATGGAAATAAATACTTACAAACATAAGAAAATGATTTTTTTTAGAAATTTCTTCTTCATCGAGTGTTGAGAGATATTTTTGAAATAAATTTCTACCAATTAGAGAGGTAAAATTAGGTAAAATAATTTCTTTATTTTTTATCAAAACAATTAATAATATTTTATAAGTTTAACATAATTTTGGGTTATAATGAAAAATAAAAACAGTAAAAATTTATCGCCATGATAAAAGGATAAATCAGGTTATCTTTACAGAGAACTAATTGATAAGGCCCCAATTTTCATCTTAAATGTTCTATGATGAATTTAATATCTCAATAATCACCTTCTGTTTGCTATGAATTTTTATATGGGAATCCTTCTAAACAATGTTACCTATATAATATTTTATGTAATTAAGATGAGAAAATGTCACCCCAATCATTTAAATATCGATTACAAGTTCACAAAAGGAAACATGAATGTTTTTAAAGAAACATAAAGTTTATATAATTATAATTAAATTATATAAATTCGGGTGACATGTTTATAATATTTATTAAGGATTTAGTTATGTTAAATACTAATGCAACATCGATGAAGTATTTATTCCATTAAAAAGAGAATATTTTTTAAAAAATTTAATATGTAATATTATTTTAAATAATTATTATATTTCAAAAACATGATATATAATTATAAATAATTTTGGGAGTGTGAATGATTCATATAAAATTCTATATTCCTTTTCAAATTTTTAATGTGAGATTAATATATCGTGTCCAAATAGGCATTCATGATATTTTATAGTAAAAAGCACTTTTTTATAAATTATTAATAATTTATAAAACGCTTTAACAATAGTAAATAAAATTAAATATGCATTATCTTATCAAACATAGTATCTTTAATTTTTATTTACAATTTTATGGTATCTTTCACGACCTACTAATAAGGAATACATTTGAACAACATTAATTGTCTAAAAGGATTAAATGGGTTAAAAACGTAAAATGGGGAATGATATCACCGAAGCATGTACAACAATTATTTTATGACATCAATGTAACTAATAGATGTCTTATATTCTAAAATTATCTATTTCTATACATTTAAACATGAAAATAAATTAATATTGATTTTATAATTTAAGAAATTATATGAGTGCCCCTCCCCTCTCATATAAAACAAAACCATATCCACTCTTTTATTCACACATTAAAATCAATTTGGTTTGGAAAATTCATATCATAATACCTTATTAAATACCCTATCCCCACATATTCGAGGAGTTTTTTATCAGGAATCTAGACATTGAAGGGTTTTTCTATAAACATTTATTTATTTTATGAAACAGAGGTATTATTCATAATCTAATGTATTTTATTTGTTTCATCATTTATCTATATAAATATATTATTAAAAAAATATATAATAATATAAATATTTACTATACTATAAGATGTTATTTGTTTAACGAAATAACATATATCTATGTCCTCCTCCATCAAATTGGCTACATAACCGTCATTCGTGTATAAGACAGACTACCTCCGCCTGAAATGTAAATCCTTTTTCATCACCACCTATGATGGATGATTATAGTGATGTATTTAATATATATATATATATATATATATGTTATTAATGAAATATATATCTATATGGATAAGTGATATATCATAAATTTTATTATTATTTCATTAACTAAAAAAGGAGAACATCATTCATGTGTTCAGGTGGACTACCACCTCCACGAAGTGATATGATTCATTATTCATCTCTACATAACATTAATGTCATTAATAAATCGTTTTTATGAAATAATATTTCATTTATGAAATATTTTTAATTATAGATATACAAATTGACACTAACATTCTTTCCATCTTGATCATTGAAATATACAAATTTTACCAGTATATAAATACTAACTACTATATCAATGATTGTAATGTAGTTCAGATTTTATGACCAATATTCTTAGTTGGATTTTAAATTAAATTTTATAAATAAAAAATATTATTATTTAATGATTATTATTATTTAGATTATCGATCAATTACCACTTTTACCAAAGACAACCTTCTGATTACATTTTTTACATTTGAACTAAATATCTTCAAAACATATTATATGTTCATATTTAATTAATTTAATAAATATGAAATATAAATAAATTAAATATTAGAAATAATAAACATGAAAACGTTTCAAAATCATGTAATTAATTATCTTAAATTTATAATTTGAGAATATAAACAACCAATTTGGTGGGTTATACCAGAAGTAAGGAATTCCCTCTCAATTTTCATTCACTAAGACGCATTTTAATATTATCTAAATAATTTAAATTATATGGCGTATATGTTTCCCCATTATAAGATATTTCATTAATACCATATACTTCATTTTATATTAATATTTAACTCAAATTATTTTATTCGGGGGTTTTTTGACTTGAACCTTACAAAGTGGTATGTATTTCAAAGCTAACATTTCGTTCATTTGACCAAATCACTTTATTATTGACACTATTATGTCTTGATTATTTGTTCAATGAACATTAAATATTTTATGTTTAATTTACACTTGATTTATCTATATTAATACCGACTCACATAATAAATTCATTAATTAATTCTAACTTTAAGGCCTGGATCCCTATATGTGATTCCATCCCAATTTACACTCAAATAATACATACATTATATTTTCACCTATTTACCATTATGCGGTTTATTAAAGGATATTCAAGTATATTTAACATGAAAAAAATTCATTAATTTTGATTAATGTTTCAATTCATGTTTTTTCTTCCAATTTGTTATAATCATAATGATATAAAATAGGGAGAAAATTATTTCAAAATATGTAGTTTGGGTATTTCATAAATTTTTGTTAAATAAATATAATAATACATGATTAATTGAATCAATAATTTTTTATTATAATCTATATGTCAAATGAGAATAATTATTTTTTTCCAATTTTTTCCATTTTTGTATGAATAATGGAATAAAATCATTAAAAGGAATTCTAGTGTTAATTCTACTTTTGATTATGTATATTATTCTTATATTCCCATTATTGTTCAAAATTGTTCCACAAAGGTACTTATATTTAATCCAATGATTTATTAGGGAACTTTTATGTCATCATTGACTTTATTTCATGGTTTTACATGAATCATGTAATTTTTTTCATTAAAACGGTCATTTTAATAAATTTTTAAAAAGTCAAATTTAATGATTTCTTTTACCGTATACAGTGTTTATGTAAATTCCAATGGCTATAAAATATTTAAAAACATTCTATTTTTGTATATGATATAAATAATTCTTCAAAGGTAACTATTTATGTAAATCAATTTTACATTTTTCCATTATTTGAATGAATTTTTTCTACAAGAAATTATATTATTCTAATGATCATCTCTCATCTATTGATTAATTTTTTTATATTAAATTTTCATTTTAAATTCACTTTCCTATGATAAGTAAATATTAAATTTCTCATTAATATCCATATTATTTATATCAAAACTATTATTATTTCCAAAATTGTATTGCATTTCTACATAGAATGTTTAATTTGAATGTTAATTTTTTTAACTATAGAAATATTGGTTTTAAAAATTCATTACATAATACATATAATTATTGATAATTCATATTGTATGTGGATTAAATTGTTCAATAAATATAAGAGGAATGTGTTGTAGATGTAGTGAATAGTGGGACCAGAAATTATAAAGCCTATTAATGCATTAACATGTCTCCTTTGATAAATTAGTAAGCTAACATTAATTTTTTTATTTACAAATACATATTTATTAAACTAGTATAGATTACATATTTGATGATATATATCATGATATATAAAATAATGATTTCTAGTAACTATCATCCCATTCATTTATAATTTGGTTACAATTATCAATGTGATTACTATATTTATATTATTAATATATGAATTTAAATCATATGATTTTCATAAAATATAATTTATTATCATTTAATTACATTTACATATATTTTAGAACATATTGATTTCTTATAGATTCTATTGAACATAACTCTTACTGGGCATATCTGACAAAAAATTATTTTCTTTCATTCCCCATTTATATGATAAAGGATATTATGAAATAAATAATCATACAATTGTTTTTATGCTTTGAAAATTAAATTTCCCTCATGTATTGGAATAATTTATGTGTGTTGGTTTCCAAGGCTAATAAAATCATCAATCCATCAGGATCCACATTGTTTTTTATACTAATGTAAAACATTATTCATTGGATCTATGATGTTGGATTCAATTTGTTACCTTGACAACACATGAGTGTCATCTCATTGATCCTATATAGAAGTTGAAGAGTGTGGGTGGACATATATTTTCAATTAGAGTGCCATCATGTTGGAAAAATATAGAGGTAAGTGTGCAATAATTGGAGGTCACAAACAATGTTACGTGGTCTTTGTAGTGGGGTTCTTAGATAAGACCTTAAACTACTAAAATATTTTGAGTTCATGGGATTAATGGTGATAAATGGATTAGATGTTCCATAGAAAAAATAATTTTGTGATAACAAAATTTTGGTAATTTATCACTATCATTAAAACATATGCATAAACCGTGTTTTTACCAATCACCCAAATTGGGGCCATCCAATAACTATAAGTGCATCGTATTTTTATAATTCTATAGGGTTCTTCCATACATAGTAATTCCCATATATATAATCTATAAAGATCATGCCATATAATTTTTATTGACCAATCCTACTCAAATATGAATCCTCCATGATTATAATGAAAAGAGATTACTACCATGTAGAAAATCCTGAATTGATATGTGTATATGGCCAATTAACATTAAAAAATCCATGAGTAACTTTTGTTGCTCATACCAGGATATTATACATGAAAAAATCACAATTTAATGCAATTATGATATCAAAATGACCATGAATATAACAACATAATGCATGAATGAAAATAAAATGAAGGAAAAAAATTAAATAATTAAGAAATTTCTTGGTTGCGCCAAATTAAATAAACCTAATGGGTGTATTATTATTGCATGATAATAATTTCATTCTTATTTTTCAATTATATATGCATGTTGGAGACAATACATTGATATGCGTATTTAAATTTGAATTCAAGATGGGTTGGGTCTTTTAGAATTTAAAATACCATGTGTATAATGATATGAATGTATACTATTTTGAAGTATGGAGGCTGAAATTTCATATTAATATTAAGGAGAACCTAAAAAACATGGGTATTTGAATTGTGTTTTTAGATAATACCCATTTAATAATCCTGTATTTAAATATGGAAATATATAAACTAGGGTTTCTCGTGAATTCGTATTTTTATTGTGATATACTAATTTTTTATTTTAAAAAACATATTAATCATTTAAAAATGATATTTTATCGTATGTACAATATTTTTTTTATTGTATACAGCTATTTGAAATATGGTGATAACGATTTTGAGAAAAAAATTGAATGTTTTCATCAATTTTTGAAGAATATTTTGAGAAATTTTCTCTATACTTGTATTGAATAAGGAAAGAGTTTACATTTTTTTTCCTATAAAGAAAGTGTAAGATGTGTTCAAGAGTAATAAAATACGGATATAATCAGATCATTTATGATATGAGAAGAGTTTCCATACTAATAGTTCTGTTACATGTATTTGTTAAAGACCTAATAAATTGTACCCAATTAAGGGGAATTCATTGTTATTTAGGAGGAATAATCTCTGAGGAATATGTTCGTTCTTGATTTAAATGATTTTTTATTAACTGAAGAATAATTATATTAGACTCTGGGGTCAAATGAGGAAAAATGTATTTTTTGTTATAGTTTAGAGGAAAAAGTGAATTTTTTGATTTATTATGTTTTTTCACTTCGTAAAATAGTAATGAGTCCATATATAAGTGTATAATAAAAAAGGAAAGGAATTATATTTTATTCATAACCTTATAAATAATTTTTTTGTCCCTTTATTATGTTCTAATTGAACATGATATAATATTTATAAGAAATATTTAGTATATTGAGAAACATAATAAGTTTAAGAGTTCAAATTGAAAGAGAATTTCTAAAATTACTGTACCACTAATTCACCCCCACTTCTCTCAAATCAATAATAACAAATATTTGGATTCCATAATGGTATATATAGTTTATATTTTAATGAACATTATCTAGGAAAGATTTCATATGAACAAATTATTTTGTAAAATGTAATGGAAAATCATCATTGTAATGAGCAAAACCACCCAAATTAAAAACAAAATATGAATTTCCATTTTATTTTACCATCAGAAACGCAGTTCTATGAGTTTTTGGGATACATGGATCATTTCTAGGTTCATTGTTTTTATTTTATTCAAGGAAACAATCATTTGAAACATTTCTCTTACGAATGATAAAGTATACATATTTTCATTCAAATATTCAATATCACTTTTTTAAATTTCTATTTTAATTTTTCGAGGAATAAAAATCATCAAAACAATTATATTATATTAAGAAATCATATTTCATAATATTTTATATCAAACATTAGTTCTATAGTGTCCACATTAAATTCAAATGTTTAAGAATCAATATTTTTTCATTAACATATAAATTCCAATTCTGTTCACAAAAATTAGAAACATTACTTTTACTGATATATATATATATATTAGTCATTTTTTCAATTTAATCATTATATGAATCACACATTTCATTTATTACTTAAATTTTTTAATTTTATATTTTAATTGAATAATTCATGTTATAATTTTCATAACAATGTTTACTTAATGTACTAATAGTAAAATTATAACTTTATTAAAATATGACCCTAAATCACTAAATTAAGGGGAATGAGGAGGTGGATATTTTATTTTTGGGTTTATTTTATATTAAATAACGATTACAAATTTCCTATATATATTGTAATTAATTATTTAAAATGTATATTTATGAATCTCTCTAAGAATTGGTTCCTTTATTTTATTATTTTTGGAATACCATTAATTTTTATGCAATGGATAGTTGGGTTTGATATATCCATCCCTTAAGTATCCATAACATTAAATACATTAATGTTAAAATTTTAATGATTAATTACATTTATGGATTTTCCTATTAGACAAAATTTTGGTTTTCTGTTTTCCTTTATAGGTAATATATTTTCACATTTCTAGATTATCCAAAATTATATAAACTATGATTTTTGGAACTTCCATCCTCAAATATTGATGTCTCTATATTTTTTAATATTTCATGATGTAACACCCTGACCATAATTTTATTCACCATTTTTAGGTTAGAGAGTTTTTGAAACCATATCTTTAGTTTTCACACTTGTCAAATTTTTTATATCGCTTTTTAAACATCTTTAATTATGAATTGAGGAGAGTTAGTGACATTCTATTGGGTGAGTGTTAGAAAAAATCTAGTCTGGTGGAAAAGATATGACATTTCAAGATACATTAGAGGGAACAATATATCCAATGATATTCCTATATATTATAAGTTCTAGACAGAAATTATTATCCTGTCGTTGGGGCTCTTTGATTAATGTGAATATGACTGGTAATAACCCTCCAATAGCTGGAGGAAATTTTTTAAAGATTCAATCATTAAGAGACCATTTTACAAATTTATTTCATTGGATTTCTTTTTAGAACCCATACTTTCTCTATTTTTTCATTCTATATGGTATCTCTCAAACAATATGAATTTAGGATCTTCAATTTGGAAATTTCAGTGCCCTCTCATCTATTTTTTCTACCATGTTCAATAATAGAACAATTGATTGATCATTTGGATCGAGTATAATGAATTATTATATATTCTTGTTCAATCTATTTCTCTTTACATGAATAAAAAATATATATTAGATGACTTGAATATATATAGGTAATTTTTATAATATTAATCCATGGATTATTAATCATTTATAGAATCATCACCCTGATTTAGGGATATAAAAAATGCACATAAAAAATCATGATCAATTTTGACATAATGTAATATCAATAATGCAAATCATAACCCTACATGTGGTTGTGGTTTCTACTCAACATTGATCATCGCTTTTTAAACCATGTTGAATTAGAAATTATTCAACTATTTTGTGTATAAATTTTAATTGGATTAAATAAATTATTATTTAAGATCATTATAGAAATGATATGAATATCATGACATTCTAATATTATTTATATTAGTTTTTAGCATGACTATGTGAGTGTGATTTTCCCCATGGGACCTATGTTTGATGATTGATCACTTGAGGGGTATGTGCGTGTGTGTGTGTTGCCTTATGAATCAGGTTCTTGTTATTGATTTCATATGGATTGTGATGGTTATGATTATTACATGATATGATTTGATGTTTGAAATGTTATTTTAATCTATTATTGTTATATTATCTTATGACAATGTAGTAATGTGTACAGATCGATCCTTCTAGACTAGTCCATGAAGGTTATGTGTCAAACTCTAATTTGAAATGAATTCTCGTAATCCCACCATGCAGGTATGTTAGACAGGTTATCATACTTCCTTATATATGGGGTTGTTCTAGGTGGATGATTAATGCTCCTTCTAGAATTTAGTAGAATATGGTAGATCAAATCTTTGAGTAAATGGAATATATATTATTCATTAGTGATATACTTGTTGGTTATATCTTAGTTGCTTTCTTTTATGTAATTAACTAGTATATCTTATGAACTTAAGTTAGGGGTTATTTTTTTCTCTTAATCAATATTATCCTCACATCATAATAACTCATTTCAATATGATTATAGTTTTCATAACTAGGGTTCTTGTGAAGTTAAAAGAGATTGTAATTTAGTGTTTAGTAGTTCTATCTAGAGGATAAGTGAATTTCATATCGGAAATTATGGTATAAATTATTGTTATTACTATTTAGTTCTATTAAATTTTCCATTTATCCACTAACTATTTGGAACCATTTTCATAGATTTGGATGAAGGGATTAACCTACCATACTAATATTATAGGGGTTTGAATATATTTTTTCACACTAATCCATGGTTTTTTATTAATTTATTCACTATTTGTTGATTTATTTTATATTAGTTCCATTATTTTAATTAGAAGTTTACCTAGTACTAAGGGAATAGTCTCCCCTCATTTTCCGTTTTTCACACTAACAATATTATCAATCATTCAATATGAGTTGGAAGGCATGAAGTAATGTGGAATTATATTTAGAACTCAGTGTTCTATGATGGTTATTGCAAAATGGTATCAAAGACCCATAATTAAAAACATTTTTTTGCTATTTTAATTGAGTATAGATTAGTTAGACAAGAGATATTGTTTTTTGGACATGGGTAAAAATACTATTTATGTTCATATCAAAAACTCTTTACAAGAATTTCATGTTTCTACAAAGTTGGAATTGGTGTTATTTCTGTTCGATGTAACATATGATTTTAGTTCACCATGTTTGATGCACATGATATTTGTATACTGATATATGTGATATAGTTAGAATTAATTAATCATTATTAGTCCCATATGATAACATTTCATATCTATTTTTAATTCACTATACTGTTCCCAAATAATAATAAGCTTTTTTAAATTTTTGAAACTTACTTTTGGTGTATTTTTTCAAATATTTTTTATTTGATATTGAAAATTATAATCATGAGCATATATATGTGACCCTGACTAATTTTAAAGAAATGAAGGCATAAAATCGTTTGTGGGTTCTACTTAAGGGTTATGCCTAGTTCCTATGGGAAACTTCTTTGGTTTGACTTTCTAATGACCCCTTATGTCATCATTTATGGCCCTCAAAAATGCATCCAAAAATGAAAAAAAAAATTTATAAAATGATCAATAAGTGTAGTTTTCATCACATGATTTAGTTTGAAACATTATAGATCCCAAATAAAAATATGAATCAAAAGTTATTGGTTTTTTTGTAATGGAATATGAAAGTAAAAAAGAAAGGCTGATTTTGGAATAATGAACATAATTTCAAAAAACTAAATGATTTTTGGAAATAAAAATTTTACAACATCAATCATTACAAAAACTCAAAAATAAATGAAAAAAAAAATTGACGAAATTGAATCATTCATGAATGAAAATTGGTGATCCATCTAACACAATTTTTTTAAAGGGATGATAACATTCATGAATGAAATCAACTTAAAAAATATTATTATCTTATTAATTTAGGTCCTATAATTACCACCTCGATTTTTTATTTTTGAGGATGATTCGCGATGATGAATAACAATGATATCATTTCATGAAACTCTAATTAGTTTCGGAATGTCTTGATTTTCATTTTCCCCAAACACTAATATTTTAGGAATTCCCTATGACAAACCCTTCCATGTATAGGTATGTATTTTGAGGATGGTTAATGAAGCATTCATCCATGAACAACTCTATTCATATAAGGTTTTCATGTATCAGAAAAGTTAATACTTCATGAAGAATAAATGTTTCGTGAAATAACATTTTCCATATCTAATTAGATCACTTCTTTCAATAAACATACTTTCATGAATGTCGATAAACATTGTGAAACACATATCATTCCTAAAACCATTCATCTGGTATCCTACCTTCACAGCCACTTATACATATCAGGGTCGTTATAAACCCACAACATTTCTCGGGTTAAATATTTGTACTTTTTCAAAGTCCCTCCCCTAAATTCATTAATCCTATTAAAAAAATGGGTGTTTCAATGTGTGATTTTAATGTTGCATCAAAGTCATTTTATGTAGAATCCAATATAGAACTAATTTCCACCACCTATAATATATGAGTCGATATACTCATCTACATAGCCTAAACAAATTTGAGTTAATATACCCCACTTTGTACCTTTTAGATTCCATGTGTTTTTATTATCCTCTTATGTGCCACTAATACATTGATTTTAAATTCATCTGAAATTTCTACTACCTCATCACAGGGATACTATGTTAGGTTGAATAAGAATGTTTTTCATTGGTAAAAGACCCACACAAACCATTTCTAGTAATTTTCTTTATGTAAGTCCAAACTACATTATGTTAAGCTTTAGTATACTCAATTAGATTAGATTAATAAGAAGCCTTTGTAAAGAATAAATTTCCTTATGTGAGAAGTGTAAATAATCCCATGTAATGATCATGTGATGACCAATTATATATCTTATCTGATGAGAATATGATTAATATTATGGAAATCAGTAAAGGAATAATTTTTCATGAATAATATGCCCAGTGAAATGATACAAAGATGACCACCAAACTCTTACCTATGCCTCCTCATCATATTTAATTCCCCAAAATAACCCACAACTGGTTTGTGCGCCATATACCCTAATGTGCTGACATAAGGAAGACAAAAAAGATTTTCTATTGTAAAATCCCATAATATATACATATGACTAAAAACAACAACTATGAGATTAATAATTATGTTAAAGACGAAATCATATTACCCAAATTATTATTAGAATGAGATTCTCTCGTGGGCTGACATGAGGTATGAGGAATGGTAAGTTCAATGCGTTATCCCCACACAAAATTTCATTACATATGTTATTAAACAATGGACTTACCCATTGAAATAGACATGAGAGGATATATTTAAAAGATTAAGGATTACACATGTGATTATCATGATATTACTCATGTGATATGTTTTAGAAGACCACTAATCACCCATGAAACATATCTCTACAATCCTCATTCATACACTTGATACTTCATAGGAGCACTATGGATGTTTCCAAACATAAGACCCAACCATAAAATCACTACATGGTAATCACAGTGACCTAATTACCATTCATTACCTTAGTACTCCATATCACAATTAGTTCATCCCATATGCGCAAGTTCCATTCATATTGGCACTATTCTATTATCGTACCCAAGCGGCCATTCTGCATATGCCCCACTTATACCACCATTTCTCCATAGAATTTTCTGTTTAGAACATCTGTATAATCCCCAATCATATAACTATATACCCTTAGATATACCATGTATGTTTTATTTTGTATTCCCTAATCATTCTATCAAATCCCCTCAGTATCACATAGGTTTTTCTATGCATAAGACCCCACCAGTTCTGAACTATATGACATTAAACTATATAGACCGGTTTTGTAGTCGTATGGTGTCAAAATACAAAAAACAATCCCCAATAAAAGATGAAAATATAGATCCCTACACTATGATGTGAAAAATGGATTCACCATGTATGATTTTCATGGGATGAAACCCCACCTTAAACCCTCTACGATGAATATAGGATTCCCCATGTATGATCATCATGGGAAGAAGCCTCCTCCACCATCATCATCTGAAAAACATGTAATAGTAATCCCTTATGTGTATTCCCCACATCATCTTCCACCATCCTATGATGACTTTCATATACTAGAATACCCATGAGTGTAAGTCACAAATCATCACCCACTATCATAGGATGGTCCTCATACACCAGGAAGCCCATGTGTGTATGCCCCACATTATCTCCCAAGATAATGGGATGATTCCAAATTACTAGGAAGAATATTTTTCCAATATTTTGTTTATATCCCAATATTATCATGTGGTTATCTTTCAATAGTAATCCTACAAACGCAATCCCCACATCCTCTCTCACTAGTATGGGATGTTCATCCAACACCGAGCATCCCAAATGAGTAATACCCACAACATTATCCACCACAATGGAATGAGACACCTCATATGGACAGACTCTATGCATAATCAATACACTATCTATTTTTATCACTTTATCCATTACACAAGCACCCAGACCGCATAATGAAAAACTACATGGATTTTTCCAAAAATAAGTCCAAAATATTTATATAGAACTACATGGGTTTTGATACATTTCATTTAGTAGTGTACATTGGATGTGTTGGCCTCCATTTATTAATGATGAAAAAATCATGTTTATTATGATACAAAATAGTTTTTTGATTTATGATAGTCATATACAACATATGAAAAATAGGGAAAATATAGTTTACCATGGGAAGAATCACCGATGAGGTAGAGTTTCCGAAAAGAATATCTCATTGCCACGGAATTATCACCAACATGAATGTATCACCTCCACGAATACTTACATTTAATGATGATTAACCATTAGTTTATAAATTTGGATATGTATTGGAAACATTATCCATTAAAAATATCTCACCACGATAACTATATGGCTACCCAAAAAATTCTTTTGTAATGTAATGAATGACTCACCATCGGGGTTGAGTCACTACCAGAAAAAAAAATCAGCTAAGTCTAGGAATATACTTCCACATGGATGAGTCACTATAGGCATAGCAATTTACTAACATTTTAACTATGAGATGAAGACTCTATGAGAAACATATCACCGTTCTAAAGACTCACCACCATTATTCCAATATATGTTGAATTAAAAATATCTAATGACAATTTTATAGAATTTAATGGCCAATCTTATTTTAATGATTGATAATTTATTCCTTGAGAGAGATGAATCAATTAATTTCTTAGCTCGGAGTATGAGGATGTAGGATATCTAGGTGATTTCAACAAACATGGATGTAATTGCATATAGATAGTAAAAAAGATGATGAATACTTCGTCCTGAGAAAACATATAGAATTCACAAGTAATACAAATTAAAATATGCACATTAAAATTGATCTGAGAACATATTAATGAACATGAAATTTTTCCACTTGATGAGTTTTCAAATGTTGAAACATATATTCACATAAATTTAAAGGAATAGAAAATTTAAAAATAGATTATATGGCCTTTTGTTCCACATCAAATTTAAGAACATGACTCATTCTACCAATCAATCTTCTAATAAGGAGTAACATGTTTTATATATTATCAGAGAGTGGAAAAATATTTATACTTATATTTACATTCTATATTTTTCAATTTTATATAAATAGTGATCAGTATGGAATAATGTATTTTATATAACCCATGTTTCCTCTAACACTTAAAATGGAAGATACTAGATATCCTCCCACCACTCTTTACTTTTGTTTTCCCATGTGTTGTGGCAGTGGTCTGGTAGTGACCTATTTAATCTGTACTCCCACAATTACTATAGAGGATGTCTGTCTATGGCATGGACAAGTATTGTGTTTTTAATGCCCGATGCAGGATTTATATAGAATCTTGTTTTATATAAATTTCTTTTTAGTTATTGAGTTATATATAGATAATACTACGTCTCAGCTTGATATTGAGACTCTTCAGATACTCACTCAAACCATTTTTTGGTATCATAGGATTGGATTTTGTATAAATGTTTCCATGGAATTTTAAACTATGAATTTAGTTATTTTTTAAGGATATTAAATTTATGTTATTACTAAATTTAATTTTATAAATGGATAATAGAGATGAAGGTATTGTTACTAACATATGTTATTTTATAAATGGAAATAATCATGATCTCTGGAAAATTAAGATGAAAATGCATAGATATTTTATGGGTTTTCAATGTTGGGTAGCTATAGATGATATATATAAATTACCTACAACATCTACCATTACATGGGTCAAGGATAATAATAATTCTAGGAAAAATAATTGAATATATATGAATTCCCATTATTGCACCTTAAGATATAAATAATTAAATAGAATTAATCCCTTCAAAATTTAATTTGAAATATGGGATGCTTTAGCTATTTCACATGAAGGAACGAAAATTTTTAAAGAGATCAGATTTTACACATGCACTATTAAATATGATACTTTTAACCTAAATTCGGGTGAATTAATTTTTGATTTGTATATTATGTTCAATGAAATTTCGAACACCGTGATATCTATAGGATATAAAGTGTATGATAAGGGTAATATTATGATACTACTAAAATGTCTTCATGAATGATGGAAATAGAGGTCCGTATCAATCAATGAACAATGAGATATTAAAGAAACTAATTGTTTCATAATTAATTTTCAAGATAATGATGTATGATGAAGAAAAAAAATTCAATCTATAATAGGATGCAGGGATAAAAATAAAATTTTAATCGTTTAATTCTAATAAATCCAAGAAAAAATTAAATTGAAAAAGAAACGATACGGATGAATGTTATAGTGACATTGATTCAACACTGGACAATGATAAAAAATACCCCATCTAGAAAAAAGATTTAAATAATTCTATAGAAAGAATGCTATTTTTGAGAAATCATAGTATCAAAGGAATGTATGAATAAAAAATGAACTTGGATAAAATATTGTAAAATGGTTGACAATACGAAATGATATAACCTGACATGAATTCCAGGGAAATGGTCATGATAAAGAATAATTACCAAAATTGAAATATAAAAATTAATATGAGAATATGGATTGAAAATTTAAATAACCAATTAAAGAAACAAGGTGTTCATTAGGGGACATCTACAGTTACTCTTACTCACCTTGTGAAGAGAAACCTGACAGAGACCACATGTGAATCCGAGAAAAAGTATCTAAGGTACATTCTATATCTAATAGCTTATCGATGCATAATTATGATAAATAGGAATATGAACACAGTTGTGAAGGTTTGTATCAATATTAAATGTTTAAACATTGATAAATTATTGACGAATATTTCACTGATGTTAAGGAAAAATATTATGTTCTGGATAAATAGAATGATATATCTGCCAGTATTAAAACTAATTTTACTACAGAGAAAGAGAGAAATGATCGACTTCTAAAGGAGAATAAAGAAATTAAAATTTATAATGAACAAATAAATAAGTATTTATTAATTATTACCATTGTTCGACAATCACTTATACATATTTTTGGTAAACAATTTTCTCCAATTATGTCACATTTATATGATACTGAACTGGATGGAGAAGGCTACTTAAGAGGATATTTTTACTTATATCTAAATCTAAAAACTCTACTGTATCTATTTTTTTAGAGGACTAACAAACGTTTTTATTTTAAAAATATTATATACTATTTATATGTGACCTATTAAACATATTTGTGTTCCTATATCCATGGTTACTAACACATCTGGACCCAAGAAAATCATTATACCAAAATCATTCTTTGTAGTGTTTTAGGAAATATACTAGAAGACATCTTGTAAAAGTATATGGTACATTGAAAACATATGTTCAAGTAATATCATAGGAGACTATTAATGTTTCACAATCATAACAATGGTATATGATTCTCATGTATCCATTGGGGACAATGCTAAAGGGAAAATAATTATCCTTGGCCATATTGGTAATAGAAATTGTTTTTTAATTTATGAAGTACTATTTTTTGATGGTTTAATGTAAAATATGATTATAATCTCACAATTATTTGATGTTTAAAATCATGTTAATATTCAAAATAATTATAATAATGTTATTTATTATAATTATTCTTTAGTTTTTATTAATTTAAGGAATGATAATGTTAATATTGTTGATCTTAACTTTTTAATTTCTAAAAGTGATTCCATCCTGAGTGCCTTCCATAATGAATATGGGATTTTCAATATAATACTAGGACACTATAATATTCACCCTCATAGGATGATTAATCGAAAGGAATTATTCATGGATATTCTAAAAAATTATTTCTGTAACATCACATTATGTAACCCCATTAAAAACCCCAATTTTTTATCTGAATCAATGAATGATATTTCACTATATCAAACTCTTGAGTTGTCTCACATGGATTTATTTAGACTATATAGATTTTTTATACTTAATTAAAATAACTATGTTGATTTTTTAAAATATTACCATTATAGATATACTTGGTTATTCTTTCCATATAACAAGAGTATAGCCTATTCTTATTTTTTCATGTATGCTAGATTTGTAGAGAACATATGTGGACATATAATTAAGACCATAAGAAGTGAACATGGATAAGAGTATGAATGTTATGACTGGGATTTTTTATTATAAATGAATGGTCATGGTCATAATATATCTTCAACTATGTCCCCTCAGCTGTAGGTAGTGGTAAAATGAATTAACATAACACTTCAAGAAATTTATTGTACTATGTTGAATGAACCTAACTTACTTGTCTACCTTTATGTAGAAGCTATGAATAGTTAATACTATATATTGAATATACTATCAATTAGACATATCATGAAGAATACACATTATGATATTTGGAATAGTATAAACCTTTAGGATAATTACTTCTGTGATTTTGGTTGGAACGTATTAATTCTCAACAATAAGGATAATAATGAATAGATTTCCTCCAAATTTTATAAAATAATTTCCTAGCTTATTGAACATCTATTATATCATAACGAGTATTTTTTATTAAATAACCAATATAGTGGAATGATTTGCCCAAAAACATTTTGACGCAAAATATCTACATGAGAATAAGACTTATTAAGAAAACCATAAGTAAGATTTATCTTCTCAAATCATAAATTGAAATACATAGGATTAAACTAAAAATCAATATGACAAATCACCCAATTCTGATAAACTTCTATAACAAGAACTTGAACCTATAGGGAAACTGAAGGTGGCAGTCCCCTTTTATTTTAGTGTTATTTTTACATATTAGTACCATTATTTAAATGATTTTGTTGGACACCTAGATAGAGGTACCATATTATATCTTCTCTAAGAAATCATGTTGAACATCACACCTTGATCTAAAATAATGAAAATAAGAACACAAATGATGAAATTAGCGATATAATATTGGTAATATATAATAATAAAAATTAAGTCAATATCATAGAAATAAATTATGGTAACATGTATTTTGACCCAAATTCACCTTGACTATAGGCACTAAATGGGTGTTTCTAAACAAGGTAGATGAATCAGGCAATATAGTATGAAATAAAGCAATATATGTTGAACCATGGTATAGTCATGAAAAATTAATATATTATGAAGAAACCATTGTAGGAATATCTAGACAGGAATCCATTATAATACTTATAACCTATAAAGGACATATAGATTTCAAATATTATCAAATGGGGGTTTAATGTGGTTTCTCAAATTAGTATATAGGTGAGGATGTTTCTGTTGAGAAAAACCTTTTTTTAAAATCCCCATTATCCATATAATGTTTTATAATTAACTAATGCTTTATATGGTTCGAAACAAGCCACTAAATCTTGGTATCGTATGATCATATATTTTCTTATTTCAAAAGGGTTTTCAAAAGATATAGTTGATCTAACACTTTTTATAAAATAAACATCGAAATAAGTTATAGTTCAAAAAATTAATGTAGATGATATAATTTTTTGGATAATAATAAAATTATTTATGTACACTTTTTTTAAATAATTATTCCAAATGAATTTGAAATGATTTGATATGATGAACACAAATTCATTCATTGTTTTAAAATTTTTCATGATACGAAATGGATTATTTTTAATCAAATTAAATATACTATGGATATTATTAGACATTTTATTTTGTATAACACTAAGTGTAGTGATAATTATATATATACAAAATGTAAATTAGATATTGATAATGATAAGAAACAATAGGATCAAACTAGTTATATTTGGATGATTCTATGTAGTATCTACCTTACTACTAGATGACCTGATATTATGTTTAGTGTGTTTATGTATGCTCGATTTGATGAAAATCCAATGGAGTCAGACTTGGATACTGTAAATAGAATTTTCAAATTACTATAATGTGATACTAATTTGGGTATATCTTACCTCATAGTACATTCATTTGACATAGTTAGTTATTATGATGCTGATTTTGGTGGTTTTATGTTAGATGGAAAAAAATCCTATAAAACATGTATCTTTCTTTATTGTAAATAGTTTCATGGTGTGGTATGAGAAGTCAATTTTCTATTGTCTACTATTTAAGAAGATTATATAGCCATATGAAACTATTGTGATCAATTTTTTAATATGAAACACACATTACTAGTCTATGCATATCAATTCTAAAAAGAACCTATAAATCATGACAACACAAGTGCTGTAAATATTTCTATGAATATTTATATCTTATTATAGATAAAAACATTTTTATGTAATACATCTCTTTTTGAGAGATAATTTTCAAAAGGGTGATATCACTCTTGAATATATTAGTATAGATCATCAATTTGTAGATATTTTTACTAAGACATTCATTTCTAAGAGATTGAATTAAATCAAACATTATTTAATTATGATTAATTTCAATTGAGATTAATTTTTTAGGACTCACCTTTAGGATATCTGACCATTATAGATTTATCATCATCGTTCATGTATCACTATATATTTTTCACACATTTTTTAGTTTCTCACTATAGTAACTTTTCACTAATGAAACACCTCACCATTGAAAACATCTCACCATTGTAGTTCTCATGATTATTCAAAATTTTGTTTCATATCACTGTTCTTAAACCCCCATTCTAATTTTATTTATAGTTCATTTAATTTCTTATTTTACTCAAAAGTTTTTAATTTTTTTTATGAATCCCTAAATTCCTTAATGATATAAATTAGATTATTTCTCTAATTCTAATGTTCAAATATCTTATGCCTTTTTCCTTAAACTATGTCGCATAGTGTACTCTCATCACCATTTTCCTTCATAAACATTCACCCAAACCTATCATTTCAATCTCCATAGACATGGTGAATCATCATTCATTTGTTTTTCAGACGATTTGAATATTTTAATGAATAAAAAGAGGGACCTGATTTATCCTTCTACATTTTATCTATTAAATCAATTGCAAGAAAATCTTATTTTTGTGCGTAAAAATGAATTACATGTTTAGTGGATACGTTCGAGATAATATTTTATACTTTATATTCTTAAAAATGAAGGATGTATGGTATGTCTCACTTAAATTGATAGACCTCTTTATCCATGGTTGTTATAATAGTTTTATTAGTATATTTATTTTATTTTTTATGAGAATGAAAATAGAGTAAGAAGAATTGTTATTTTCCATTGAAATGTCATTTCATCAGGGTAGTGGGATCATTGTTTGAATGTTTCATATGAATTTGGGGTTTTTTATTATCAAGATAATATTTTTGAGTATAGTAATGATATAATTTTTGAATATTATTTAGCTGATTTAACGGAAGAAAGAGTTTTCGGAATACGAATTTCTTTAGAGACTGAGGGTGAGTGTAAGATTATTTTGAAGGTTATCCATCATATTCTTTTCCTAAGGTAGTGTAATTTGAATAATTTATGTTTTCATGATTTTTATTTGTTATGTCTTCTATAAATGAGGAAAAAATGTAAATATTTGTCGATAAGTATTGGTACATATGATGGAAATCTATATGTGTAATATCATCTTACCAATATGTCAGGTATATCCTTAACCTTATAATGATTTTTCTTTTCTCGTTTTTTGTATAAAGTCATCAATGAATTTGGAGGATACTTATAATGGTTATGTCATAGATTTTTTTTCTCTCAACTTTATGTAGCCTTTTCTGTATGCTTCCTGGGGATTTCACACTATGTAATTAGGATGTATGATATTTAAGAGTTTATGGATGCATATTGTGTAAGGAATCATGTTGTGAAATGTTATATGGCCTAAAGTGATCTTATACCACATGAGTTAACAAATGGTTGAATTTAAATATGAGGAGGTTGGTTTTCTAAAATATATGTGGATTTGGCAGATAAACATTGTGTAACTAAGATACACAACCTGTAACTCCCGAGTTACAGTTTTAAAAACAAGCATGCTATAATTTTTCATTTTGATCACTCTATAGACTTCATTTCCTTTGACCCAAGGAAATTCCATGGAAATTTTGGGAGACTCTTCTCTTTTTATATCTATCTGTTTGGTGTTTAATCTCTGTTGTAGTTGTGGTGCATATCATCAAGTAAGGGACCTTTCTAAATCTTTATTTTTTTTGATCTTGATAACACCCTTTTGTCACATTATCTGTTTTTTTATCTAAATTGGTGTTTCTTATTTCATTCTTTCAAGATTCGTTGTTAAATCTTGTTCTGGAGGTTGTTAATTTTCTATTCATCAAGCGGTAGATGTTCTTTCATGATGTATATTGTATTTCATCTTCTATGCATACCCTCATTATCAATTGAATAAATCCTATGATGGAATTTATTGAAGTCATTGGGGTTTCATTTTTGGTGAACCCTATTCTGAGTCTATCAAACCCATGTTTTGAGTATAGTGGTTCCATCTCTAGCATATTATTGATAAGCTGTATTGTTTCATTTTTATAAATTTGTTTTTAAATAAATTTTTATGAAATTCTAATGATTTTTTTGTTCGTGTTGGAATGAAATATTGAATAAAAGTTGTTTAAACATAGTTTTTGATAAATGGATACAAAAGTTGTATTTTCAGAGAAATAAAAATTATTTTGTAAAATGTGATTGAAATTATTTTCGATATAATGAGATGATTATGAAAATGAGAACATTGGTTACCATGGGTATTAGGTGTATGTTTTATCTTGAGGCCATAATCTATTGTGGGGGATCATTTTTGGGGTATTAATCTTATCATATATTTTAGATTATTGTTTATACGAATGTATATTATTTTTGGGTTTCAAATTCAGTGGTTTCTACCGGGTCCTGAAGTGTAGATAATTGTCTTCAGGTACCAGAATGCATAGTTCATAGATTTTCTGGTATGAATAGTCTGCTAGTTGACCTATTGTATTCCTTTGTGTTGTGATGCATGGGAATCTCATATTGTTTTTTACGTCATTGATTTACACTATCTTAACCTTTAAATGCGTGTTGATACATTTGAAATAAGATATGGAATATTTTATTTGAAATTAACATACGAGCATATGGGACACCTAGGTGGGATCATATTGATCTTGTTATCTCACATCCTACACACCCATTGGATAGGGCATAGACTATTATATGTCATCCAATACAGGGTTAGGAAATGAACTATTGTGGGGGGGGGTTCGTGTTAGCTAGGTTTATACATTTTTGGTGAGGTTGTCGTAGTTTGTCCAATACATTTCGTTGAATAGTTTTGTGGGTTTTGTCTTTGGAAGTTGGAAAATTCCCTTAGAGTTTTGTGCTATATTAAAATAATTTTTTTGCACTGTATTTCATACATTTATGGAATATATTTATTTTATTTACTCTATTCCTTCTTTTGTCATGTATATATATTCGATATTTTTTTTGAGGTAGGGAGAAATTATTCCCTCTAGTTGTCGTTCGTTTCACGGGTGGTTGTCAGTAGGCCGTGGGGATTAAGAACACCCTTCAGTTATGTGTTCTATATGTTCCAGAGTGTGATTTGACAAAACCCTGACTCAGGTTTTTAAAATTTGGTATCCGAGTGTAGGTCTATCCTCAGAATTCCATGTCATTGGAAATCTGTTATTCTGGAAATAGGAAATTCGGGACTTTAGAGGTATATTGCGATATTTTAATATCCCTCACATATCACGATTTGACTCAAGATTTCACGGGATGTTTGGATACATGTATCTAGTGTTGGGTTTGGTTTTTAATATCATATTTATCTTATGGGTTTTCTGGATTAAATGGAGATTTTTAATGATGTCTAGTAATTCTTATGTTTCAATAAGTTGTATTATGCCTCCTAGACATATTCCAAAATTTCCTCATGAGGGTGCAACTAATTATCCTCATGATAATCTGCATATAATTCAGAATATCATTGAAACAAAAATGCAAACAGTTCCTGTTGTTGATCAGGATAAACCATGGGTTCAGATCATAGTTGTATTGGTACATCCCAAAAATAGAGGAGATAGAGAGATAGAGGGATAACTAAAATTACTACATGAGAAGCCATCATTTTTTATGGAATTAATGAACCTCAAGAGGTAGAAGAGTACCTAGATAGGATCGACCTATTAATTGCCTGCATGGAGACACCTAATAATATCAAGGTGAAATATGCAACGTTCGGGCTCAAGTTTTCTCAAAAGTGGTGGTGGGAATCTATGGTATAGGAATAATGAAACATATACATTGATTAGAAGGTTTTCAAAACCCTATTCATTCAGATGTTTTTTAAAGAGTCACTAATGATGGAAAATTCGTTATATATCCTATCTTTTCAATAGGGAGAGACTTCGGTGTCAGAATACAAAAAAATGTTTTTAGAGATTGTCTGTTTTTCTCTAGATGTAGTGAAGAATGACCAGCTGAAGGCTCATAAGTACCTGTAGGGTATGGGACTAGATATCATGTCATATTAATTTATTTTATAACACTCTACCCATGCCGAGTTAGTATAAATAGATATGATTATAGAGATGGATATGCTGGGAATAGTTGGTTTTCCTAACCATTCTCTTTAATATAGTGGTAGTTTTAGTGGCATGTGTGGGATAAAGAGGATGTTCTTGGACCCTCTCAGAAGTGGTGGAGGTGGGTCTCAACTGCGATCCTCTTTTTCACAATCTACGATAGCTAGCTGTGTGCCTCTAACATGTAATTCACGTTTCAAGATAAGACACACTAGAAGTTGTTTCCCTATGCCTGCAAAGATGTGCAATATTTGTGGCCATGGTGGTCATTTAAAAATATTTTTCCAGTTAATGAATATGCCTCAATATGGTCAGTATTTGATTACTCATAAGGATAAATTAATGTATTTATAATCTAAAATGAATTTAGGGATCCATACACAAGCCTCAAGAGCTAATCACTTTCATGCATTACATGAGTGCACAACAATAGTTGATGTAGGTCTGGTGAAAGTAAGAGTTATCGTCCTTAATCCATCAACTGTATAAATTTTTTTATTTGACACCAGTGAGTTCCACATGTTTACATATGCATATTTTGTTGATATTATTAACATCATGTGTAACTTATTTACATTTACAATGGAGTTAGTGAATCATCTCAGTAATAATAAAGTGTAGGGGTTTCAGTGTCATTGTTCATTAACGATAGTTGACATGGATTTGATTTAGGGTTTTCTCATTATTGGTCTATATTTGGTCCACATCATCATAAGTATGTATTATCTTGTCACTCATCAACCTAATGATGAATTTTATCATTGGTGTATTACATTTATTTCTCCCGATGGGAGATATTCTTTGTTTAATGGCAAGTGGGACTTGATGTCTTGATATATAGAACCTTCCCACCCCGAGCTGAAGTTAATTTTTTATACCAATTCAAGTGATAAAAATTATATATATTCTAGTTTTTATCTTCCCATTGATTTTGGGGACATTATTTATGTATTACAAAAATTATTCTCTGGTCTCCCTCCAGAGATAGTGGTAGTTTTTATAATTTACATAGAGCCATGTACACATCCAATAAGGATACCTTCATATCTTATTGATCCAGTGGAGCTAAAAGAGCGCAGGAATCATAT
This sequence comes from Viscum album, assembly GCA_963277665.1. Classification (NCBI taxonomy): domain Eukaryota; kingdom Viridiplantae; phylum Streptophyta; class Magnoliopsida; order Santalales; family Viscaceae; genus Viscum; species Viscum album. The sequence continues at coordinate 1,340,286,797 of OY728155.1, read as the reverse complement.
GGATGACCTATTAGAAAGGTTTTATTCACCTTAGTATTATTCCTTTAGTTTAACCTATTATCATTACAAATAAGGAAGATTATTTTCATCTATTATGTGTAGTCTATGAGAAGTTACAAATCATAACCATCAAGATCCAGAATCAATTTCCATGCTAGGTTGTATTATTTGATCATCTAAATGTTGAAAATTGGTTTTCAAATATTGAACATCGGTTAGGATATCATCAACCCAGATTTTCAGTGTCTGATATACCGAAGATGAAATTCAGGATCATACATATTCATTATGAATATCTTATAATGCCTTTTGGTCACACTAATTATCCGCTAGTTTTTAAGGATTTGATGAATATGATATTCCATAAAAATGTTGACACATTTTTTGTATTTTTAGTTGATGAAATTATGGTTTATTCAGAATCTGATCATGATCGATAGTACCATATATGCTTGGTTCTGGAAATTATTATCAGTCACTATTTTATGGAATGCTTTTGAAATTTATTTTTTGGATTCAAGAAGTTATTTTCTTAGGGCATACGATTTATGAAACTAGATTATCAGTTGATCGTTAAAATTTTATGGCTCTATAGTCTACAATGGAACCACACATATTCTTTGAGATAAAGAGAATAGTTTGCCTTATTGGATACTACCAACAGTTTATAATGGATTTATCTAATTTGGAATCAACATTTACTACCCTTAACACAAAATTGTTGAAATTCAAATTGGACACAAAGTGTCAGTCTTATTTTCATGAACTGAAATGACTTATGACAGAACCACATATTCTGATAATACATGAGATGGGAAACGGATACATGGTTTTTTGGATAATTTTTGTGATACTTTAGAATTAATGCTTATGAAAGATGCCTATGTGGTTTCTTACAACCCTTGTTAGCTTTGACCACATAAGAATAATTACCCAATCACGATTTAGAGCATCATACTATTATACATGCATTGAAAAGTTGGAGACAATATCATTTTTGGTAGAGTTTCACTGTAATCTATGATCAAAAGAGTTTGAATTATATATTATCTTTGAAATAATTGAATATCAGATAGAGAGGGATGGGAATAAAACCATCAGATGTTTGACATCAATATTTCACACACCTTAGGGAATGGAAATGTCATTACAGAAACTCTTAGTAGGAAAGTACCATCATAGGATACTGAATAATCAAAGGATGAGGGAAATCATAGAGGTATTTTCTGGTCTGTTTCACATGGATACTCAATAGGTTATTTCAGTTATGGTTCTAACCTATTCTTTGTTATCATCAGATCTCTTTGAGTCTATTTTTTAGAGTCGGCTGTTGGATATTGATTTTAGTAAAATTTGAGAATGCCTATAGGGTGGAGACATCGTTATGTTTTGTCTCATTATTCATATTTCATTATGCACATTAGGTACCCGGTTATCTTCCCATAATATATGAAGAGTTTATTCTTCTCTAATTTTCACATATATTCTTTGGAAGTTCACCCATGAAATATAAAAATGAATTAGGATATGTGATGATGATTTGGGTGGTCAGGTATGAAGCATGACATAGTAGAATATGTGTCCTACTATTACACCTACTAATAGATAAAGAAAAAAGAACTTGAAAGACATGGTTTTATTCAGCCTATTCTAGTGATGGTCTAGATAGGATATAAGGTATCCATATATTTTTGTTGTATTTCCATGAACTAACTGAGGGAGAAATTCCATCTCTATGTTCATTCGTCGGTTGACAATGTATGCTCATTTAATTTTGTACAATGATTCCACTATGCTTTAAGGTCTGGTCAATATGTATTTACAGGAGATTAGGACAATACATGGAATTTCATATCCCATTGTTTAAGATAGGGATCCAAGATTTACATAAAGGTTCTGGAGGAGTCTTCATGAGTCAATGAGAACTTCGGTCTAGTTGATCCCATATTACTATCCATAGACAGATGGTCAGACATAACATGTGATTCAGATCCTTGGGGATATGATTTATACATGTGTCATGGATTTCATATGATCATAAGAAATACATCTATGATTGGTTGAGTTTGATTACAACATCAGTTATCATTATTCAATTAGAATGGATCTATTTGAGTTTTTTATGTTCTCTCATTCATATCGCATCTTTGATGGACATTGGTAGGAAAAGTAGCTTGGGTTAGAACATTTTTTATTTAAGCGGCATCTCTAAAGATTCAAGATATACATAGACATCTATTTATAGACTAGAGTCAACAGAAATCATATATGGATCAATGATGTCATCCTATATATATTTATGTTTGTTTCAATGTTTTCAGGAATGTGTCTCCTTAGTTGTTTCATCGCTGGCATGGAAAATAGGGATAGTGGGCTCCGAAACATGGTGAAAAATTTCCGTTCACAGAGTGGTTGGGATATTTTTCTTATTAGATATCATTTATTTTTTCAACTAATATGTATTCATGATCTTTACCATATGTATTATCTCATGAATTATCATCCTAATCCCACTCACATTCTTAGTTTGGACAAAATTGAGTTAGGGACAAACATTTAAATTTTGGAGAAACCGGTTAAGATTGTTGAATCTCATGTGAAATTCTTGTCTGGGAATCCATTGGTCCATGTTCTTTGGAAACATAGGAAATATTATAATAAGAAAAGGGATTGTGAGTAGTTGATTATGGATTGGTGGCCTCATATTTTTCTAGGGATTGAATCTTCCAGATGACTTCCTAGGGAAGAAAATTATTTATGGTGGGGAGTTTGTTACATAACATTAACTATTATTCAGGTATATCCTTAACATAGACATATATTTAATTATATCATATTTTTCTATAATATGTAGAATTAATTTCGATGATACCTATAATGGTGAAGTCCCCTTTTGGACTCTTATCAGTAATCAAATTTTTTAAAGGATTTAATGGTATTTTACACCATGTAACTATGTTACAGGGCATGTAAGATTTTTTAGATGCAAGTAATTTAAAGGATTCAAACCATGAAAGGTTTCATGATGTGAAGAGATAATATATGTCAAGAGTTAATAATATGTCATATTTTAATCTGAGGTGATGGGTTTTGGAGCGTATTTAAGGGTTTGGCTGTTACACATAGTGCAACTTGGTTACATGTCATCTAACACCATGAATATATTTTTTTGAACTGTAGTGTGACTATTTTTAATTTAGTTGCTTCTCAAGACTACAATACTCTCAACCAAGGGTAATTCCTATAAGATTTAGTTAGAATCCTCTATTTCTAGTTTGATCTGTCTGGCTTTTGATCTACATTGAATTTGTGGTGGATTTCTATGGGTAGTAAAAAAAATTAATTAATCATTTTTATTTATCATGGCAGTTACCTTCTGTTTCATTGTCTTATATATGGATCTAAATTGGTTCTTATTCTCATATTCAACAAGATCTATTGTGTGATCAAATTTCACAGGACGTTCCTTTGTTTTTTTGGTGTTCTAGGTGTCCTTTCTTGAGGGATTTATCATTTAATCTTCTCTGCTGACCCTCTCTCTCAATTGAATCAATCTTAAGATGTGTGGATTGGATTATATATATATTTTATTGATGTTTATGTGTTTTTTTGTTAAATCCCATTTTGGGTGTGTGCGACCCATGTTTTGATGTAGTTGATTCCGTCTCTAGCCTGTGATTGATAAAACAAATTATTCTCTTATTAAAATATATTTATTAATAAATTGATATGAAATTTGATTTTTTTGTGTGTATTGGAATGATATTTTGAATAAAAGTGGATTTACCACAGTTTTTGAAGTATGGAATGAAAATGTGTATATTTTAATCCTTAAAAATTATTTGTAAAATGGTTATAAAATTATTTTCAGAACATTGGGATGATTTTGAAAATGAACACATGGGATACCTTGGGTACTAGTTGTAAGGTTTAGCTTGAGGCCATAATCCTTTGTGCGGGTGCACATTTTGGGAGATCCTCAGGCACAACAGTTTATATTATTACTTTATGGTATGTATATGATATTGGGGTACCACATTTTGTAGTGTCTCCCTTTTTCTAGTGTGTAGGTAATTTTCTTCACGTACCACAATTCTATATTCATAGATTTTTTGGTATGAGTAGTCGGATGCATAACATGCTGTTTTGCTTTCTGTTATGATTCCTATAATGCTTCTATTGTTCTGTATTTCGTGTAAGGGTACTATATTACCCTTGATTTTAATGTTTTTTCTTGTGAAGGATGATATGGAAAATGTGATTTAAAATTGAGTTACCTTCGTTTGTTTTGTAACATTGATAAGGAGGAAATTTTTACCATGTTTTTTTATAAAACACATTTAATGCTTATCATGCATGTTTTATTTAAAATGAGCGTACATGAAGTTTTATACAGAGACATCCTATGTAACATCTGGGTGGGGTATTATTCATTATGTTAGCTCACACTCTTGTAACCTCTTCAGGGTTGCATAGACCTTTGTGTGTCTTCTAATACAGGGAATGTCAAAGCTCTGTAGTGGGGATATGAGGTTTCATGTTATCTTGGTTGGGTAATAGGTGGAAAATGGTGGGAGTTTGACCACACCATCTCATGCAGTAGCTATTTTTTATTTTCTTCCTCTGCATTTTGACATGCCTCTTATGTTTTTAGATACTTTTACAGTCGTTTATTTCCTCTATCTTTCTTACAGTTACGGAATATATTTAATATATATTCTCTATTCATTCTTTCTTCATGTATATATATTTCAAATGTTTGATTAGGTTGGGAAAAATCATTCCATTTGTTTTTTTTGCAATTTCTAGGTTTATATCGCCAACCCACGGGGATCGGGAACACCCATTGGGTATGTGATGGATCAGGTCAGGTCCTAGGTTTGAGGTCAGCCTATATCAGTTTATTAGAAGTTGAAACAACCATTCCCCACTAACTGCACAAACACCCTACTCAAACATGGTTGTCGGGTCCTAGACCTCTAGGTACCACCAGTTTCCTTGCAGACATGTTGTCCCCACCCAAAAGTCCTCCCATATGCCTGAACGGGTCATCTGACTAAGGAATTCCCCCACATAACGTCAATATTTCCTTCTAGTCTACTTTAACCTCACCCACACACACCCTATAAATCATCTAGAAGGTCACTCATCCAGATTAGTACTCCCCACCAAGCACGATTATCCTTGGATTACTAATCAGGTGGGATCCTAAAGGAAAGGTGAACCCTGTAGACATGAGTCATTATATTAACTCATTTATCCCTCTATCATTATGGGATATTACATTCATGCACTTTAGATCATAATTTCCTCATTGTTGATAGTACATTTCTACACAAGAAATGTGCCACCATAAGGCAAGGAACCTCTTTGTGATAACAATGTCATTATTTTACCCTACAAATAGCATAGGCACCCCACCATAACACAGTTTTTAGGTTCTGGCCCACTTGGTCCCACCAGTTTCCCAATATACACTCAGTCTACAACATGGGGCCCAACCACATGCGTCAACGAGTTATATGACTAATTACTATCCCCACAGACCAACACATTCTCATAGTAGTGTGTTTTCCTCTCTTACACACATCTTGGGAAACTTCCTAGAAGGTCAGCCATCTGGTAGACTACAACCAGACGATCACCCTTAACTATGGAGTTCTAATTAGTTCGGCTCTCAAAAATAAAGGTTCCCCATATTGACATGATCCGTTCATTTTTTGTAATTTAATCCTTTATCTTTTTGGGATGTAACAGTAATCATTGATCTATATAAAATTCTCTAATCTACCTAATGCTCATTTCTGTTGTGTTAAATGACAATGGATTTATCGGTATTGATTATGAAGTTATAGTTCATTTTGGTGGTTACTGCATCACTATAATATTTTCTAATAAGGATGGTTGAATTTTGAATCCATGGAAGAATAAATATTCAGTGTATGGTGAAATTATTTGTGGTGAATTAAATTATGTGGATTATCCTTCAATATTTAAAGACGTTGCTGATCCTCATGTGGTACCTGATGAAGTAGTTAAATATTCTAATTCAAATATGGTTGATGATTCTACTATTAGTGGAAATAAATAAGAGTAGTTTAATGTGAACTAACGATATGAGGTTAATTTGTCATTAATATATTTTCTACTTCCTATGGACCACATAGTCCACTTGTACTATACTGAAAAAAGAATATTTTAAAGGAAGGAAGTGAAGAGAATGACATTGCAGTTTTAGGTGAATATAAATTTAACTGAAATACCAAAACTTCTAGTGATAATTCATATAATTAATGATTTATAAGAAGAGGAAAATGATAATGGAAAAGAGATTTTGATTGTTATAAAAGTGATCGAAATTGAGATTATGACCTTGATGGTACCTGTTGAATAATTACTGCTATGGATTTGGAAATTCATAAAAATATTCTTTTATCTCTAGTAGCCTCTGAATCATGATCTTAATTGTGACCCAAATTGTTTAATTATTCTGGACATTCTTAATAGATAATAAAAAGAAGCATCAGTTGAGGGCGATCAATCCTCATGATTTGGAGTGTTTCTATGTTTTCAATGATGATCATGATGTGTCAAACCATGTTATTGTTCATAAGAGGAATTTTGTTTCTATTGTTGGTTATTTTGTGGCCGATCAGATTGATGTTGTGCATACTGAACATGTTTCTGATGAACATAGAAATATTTATTCCTCTATTTCCATACTTATTTAACTATTTTCTAAAGTTGTTGGTTCTCCATGTATTGAATATCATGATAAGACTTCATAAAATTAGATGGACCCTACGTATGAAAAATTGGACAAGTATTCTGGTACAAATGGATTTCCACCAAAGAATGGTGAACCTGATCTTGGAGATACATTGTCTGTTAAAGGATCATCAGTTAGTTAAATTAATGATGTTAGCGATTATTTTTGTTTTAATTTGATGTGCATACCATGTGCGATCCTACTACACCTTTACCTACTAATATTGTCCCACATGTTTTATTGGATATGGTTACCAAGGGTGATCTAGATTCATTTAGTGAATATGTTTTTTTTATATTTATGTTAAAATGATGAATAAATTTACCTTGGTTACAATGTTTTTTAAAATCGATGCTCGATATATTTTGGAGCTGGTTATTCAATATATTCAACCAAAAGTGATGAATCATATCTGAGAAGTTGATATCAAAAATAGAAGGTTAGAAAATGAATCAGAATCCTTAATGTTTACTAGGGAGGACATATAGTCTCAATTTTCCGATTACGTGGAGGGATTTTTATAAAGGATTGAAATTATTAATTCTATGGATATTAGATCTAGTGATCCTCCTCCTTTTTTATGGGGAGATTCTTAAAACTATTTTGAGAGAAGATCATTGTGATTCTTCTAGTGTTTTTCTTGAACAAAAATAGGATACATTAAGAAAAATCGTATTTAAAATCTATCATGTAATCATGTTCGTTAATGAGTATGTAAATGACATGAAGTTTGATAGAGAGTCTATTACAAAATCTATCAATTAATGTCTATCATTAATTCCTAATAAGCATGAGCTAAATTCTTATATTATATTTCATGCTGAGAATATTAGGATTCCTCTAGTAACCAAAGACTTTAAATATGAAATTAACCCATTAATGTTCATGGATATAGTAATTTATTGATTTATTTAAGAAAATAAATATTTCCCACGTTCAATGGAGAGAGGTGGAAATATTATCATCAATTCCATACACCTTAAGGAACAATTTAATCATGTTCATGGAACTATTGTTGTGGATCATGAATCCATAACTATATCTCTATATCTGAAACCACCCACTATTATTCCAAAGTCCCTCATACTTTGAGTGACAAGTGATATTCATATTGCTTTTATATACATATTCATTCCTTTTTTTCTATCTCCTAGAGAATCTATGACGTTTTATCATAGAGTGTCATTCTCTTAAAACCTTTCCTACAATTATTCCTACTAAAACCCCATCCTCAGTTTCCAGAGCCTCTTCTATAATCAATTTCAAGGGAAAATATCCTTTTATTACATCCAGCTTTTCGAAAAATAATTATTGATCTTATACTTTTTTCAATAATGGGGATGTTTTTGTAGTTTTTTAAATCATTTTTCTAAAAAATGTTTTGTATAAACATTTGTTGGTTTATAATGAAAATTTCAGTATTCAAATTATACTTTTCTATGAATTTCAAATTTTGATATTATTTTTTTGGTAATCCAAAAAGGGGGGTGAAATATATTATGGAATTCATTTCTATTACATTTTTGTCATTTTTATATTGGATTGATATTTAATTCATACCACATTTGTCTAATTTTCCTTCATAATTTTCTCTTTCATTTTCTATCATTTCTCATGTGATTTATTTTTATTTTATACCATGAACATTATATCGTAGATACTCTATTATATTCATTAACTTTTGTTCCATGATTTACAAAAATAAAATGATTTATTATTGATATCATTTATACAAAATTCACTTATTTGTGATCATAAAAAAGATGGAGGTTGTTGGGTGACATGATTTAAAGATCACAAAATTAATGTCTACTATGTTACTAATGAGTTATATGTTTTATTATAGAATTTCAAGACGTTTTAAAGATTCAAGAAAATACGATTTTCTTTAGGAAGACTCACCATTGTTGTTGAGTTGTCAAAAAAATATCCCCTCACTAATGGAGTCTCACCGACACGAAAGTATAATCTCCAAGAAGACACATCATTAATGATTAGTTACTATCAGTATGGGAATTCAGATATGTTTTCAAAATACTCATATTCTCCAATGTATAAAATTAATTTTCTTCACACTAAATAGAACATGAATTTGTTATAGTATTTATTTACTCACCCTTATGGATGAGTCACCGCCTGAAAAAAATCATCAAAGTGATGGAATGACCAACAACCCAGATGTGTCATCATTGGAATAACTCACCATCAGACCCATTCACCACCAGATCAATAATCGACAAGAGTGTGTCACGATTCGAAAAACTCACCTTCAGTATTCTAGTTTATTTTTAAATAAATATATATAACATAATTTTTATAGAATTTAATATCAAAACATATTTTAATTATTATTTTTTAATTGATTCATTGATGTGAATTAAAAATTTGTTAGGCCTTAGTATGGGAATGTTTGATAATTATGTGATTTTAACCACACGAATCCTACTACATTTGGTTATTAAAAAAATGAAGCATACTCCCTCATGTGGGAATGTGTAGATTATATAAGAAATACATATAGAATGATGCCCAAGAAAAGATAGTTGAGAATATATTGATGAACATGAAGAGGTCCACTTTTTAAGAGTTTGCAAACTGTAACTCATCTTCATATAAATATGAATGAACCGATATTTCATAAAATAGTGTCTATGATTCTCTATTATATAAATAATTTAAGAAACGTTAATCAAGAAGACACTAAAGAAACATTCATGTAGTCATGAGCTTAAAACCTTATTAGACAGATCCACACAATATTTCTACTTACCATTACATTCTTTGTTTCCATAATTTATTTACATTAGTATAAATTGGGATTACTCTAATTTATTCAGAACACACTATCTCATTTACTTAAACAACATAAAACTAGATATCATCATAACAATCATTAATTCTGTTTTCACATGGGTTGTGGTAGAGGTCCGGTAGTGTCCGATTTTATATTAACTCTAACAATTACAATGAAAGAGGTCTATGTGTAACATGGAATAAAATTGTGTTATTGTATACCCTCTCTAGGTTTTGGATAAAAATTTAGTTTAAAAAATACTACTCAAATCATGTGATTACCAATTGGAGAGGACTACGTCTCATCTAGTTAATGAACCTCTTGTATTCATTTTTTCCTCTTTGTGTTTTTGTTTTTATTTTACATAAATTCAATGATTTAAAACTAAACCTATTTTAAACTAAAAAGATCACTAATTTTGTAGTAGGCCTTATTTATTTATTATAGAAGTTTTTATTTGAGTAAATTTACTTCAACGGTCAATGTAATATTATATATTATTTGAATAGAGAAATAATTGGTCTTGGAGAATTCATTAATAGTTCAATTTTTATTTTGATATATTGGTTTGAGAAAATATACATATTTAAATTAATTGGTGTATTTAAATTTCATATAGTTTCAGTAGAAATTGATATTGGGTAATCGATTCTCCCCCCTTGATATACTCACTCTAAATATTAGGATGCCTCCCAAAGGATCAATCCCAAAAAAACTAGGATATCTGCCTATGGTTCATCACAAAACCCCTAAAAACCCTATTAAATATACATGAATTCCCCTAGGGTGCGATAAACAATACAAATATGATCCTCTACTCCTGGAAACAATAGATATCTACAATATTTGTCAGAAAGATGTTAAATATGTGACCATCATATCTCAACAAAACATTAAAACATTGACTAACAAGTCTCTTCATGATAATAAACCTATGACTATCCAATCACCAAAATTCAAAAGAAATGTGACCAAATTCTTCCAAGAAACTATAATTCTATGAAATTCAATCTAGAAGACCATAAATATGTGACCAAACTATCTAAACAATACAACTACCCATTGACCAACCTATTCCCTCAAGGGAATAAATAAATCCTTTTGTCCACAAAGAACCATAAAAAATTCATCCCCATGAAATACATTATTATATTTTAACACATTAAAATAAAATAGGTTTCGAAAGGTTAAATTCAATGAATGTGTTATTCCATGGAAAAATTACCATATGGAGGACATGGGATGTCTTGGGTATTGAGACTAATATTCATTTCATATGAGATTCCCAAGATGTTGAAAGTGGAATAATATATCAGTTCCTAACAATCCTAATGGTAATTGGAGTCTATTTGTGTCTAGAACTACTATTAAAACATATTGTAGGTATTAGACGGGCGTCCACCATGATATGGTATCAAGATGAAGCCTCAGGAATGTGAATTCAAACTATGAGGGAGATCTGAATTATGAAATGAGGTCAAAGGATGAATCCATGGATTGAAGAAACCAAATTACTATCAACCATTTTTTTAATGAGAAAACATCTCCAATCCAGGTGGTTAAGTAAACCTTCAATTGGAAAGGGAGAATACGAGAAAAAGAATCAGTGACCCTTGGATGAGGAGATACCTATACATATAATAAAATAAAAATTTTAGATTCATTGACCCTAAAAATTAAAATCATCACATTTGATTCATGACCCAAATGAAAATAATTGAAAAATTTGAATATATTATTCCCACTATGTTATTTTTTATGTTGATGGAGTTCCCAATGGTTTGTTCTAGAATTTCAGGAAATATTACATTGTAAACATATTGTGTATCTAGTTTCATCACATATTGTACAGGATAATAGAAGTGATCACATCCCTTATATTTTACAAGTGTGTCAATACATACAATTGTTTCATCCATGACTTTTCTAGAAGATCTCGTTTTTGGTGGAGAATCCCATAGGGCTGGGTTAATGTTGTTCAATTATGCATGTTACTTCTTTATACTTTATCCCCTATCCATTAATGGAAATGGAGTCCCCTAAGATATAGAGGATTTTATACATGTCATTTAAAGGGTCATGGACTGATTTAATTCCCAATATGAAAAGAAATATAAACATATATCCTTGATGGTTTGAGGTGTATCTATAAAAAAATTTAATCTCATGCGACAGACTTGTATAATTGAACTACTAGCATGGGTGTCCCCCAAGGATCTTTTCCTTTAATAGTTCTTATTTGATGAACTAATGTTGGATCATTTTTAGGGGTTCATGGATCTCTATTTGTGGATAATGATAGTTTTTTCCTATTCATCATGAAACATATAGATGATTATCCTTACTCAAGATGTCGAATTGAATTAGCTACATAAAGAATGAATGGTTGAAATTTATCTTCGTCCATAGTTTAAGCACAATGATAAGAACCTTGATCTATGGATATTTGTTTCAGTGTTTCACAAGGAACTAAATCTAGAGAATGAAATTGAACAAGAAAGGGTTTAATGTCTTCTCCCATATCATTGTATATAAATAGGTTATTTATATAGAATGGTTACATTTCCATCATTTGGGAATAAGAAAATGATTTTAATAGGTATATTCCAGAGCAGTGGTCGATAGTCAGAGTAGAGAAATGGATCTTCAACTCTTGTGATGAATGAAACTACTATGTTCTTTAACATTACATGGAAAGGGAATTATTTCATGGAAACTCATATTTTAATCAATAATATGCACTAATTATTAAATGATAGTAATATTAATTTTTTCCATTTAAATTCCCCATAGATATACACATCATAGATTAGCTATGGTGTGATTTTGTAAATGACATCATCAGCAGGTGCATACACCACAAGGGTGTGTAAATTAGTAGACTTTGAGACTTTATAGCATCATTATGTGGTTTATATAATGGTTTATGTGTCTTATCATGTTTTGGATGATGATGGATAGGGACCCTAATTATTTTGAGGTATGGTCATAACTTCTTTTACCCTCATTGTTGTTTTGTTTGATATAATTGTATCTACTTCATTAATATGAACTCATGTTTTTTTCTGTATGGAAAATTTGGATAAATTCTATTATATGTTTCTATTCTTTGATACATCCCTATGAATGAAAATATATAGCCTATATATCATTCCAAATATTCTAATGGTGGTCTCTATCACTCACAAAATATGAAGCATTATAATTTTAGATAGGGAAGGCATTAATCTAATCATCGCTATGGGTGCATTGACTAGATATAGTTCATATAATTATTTTTATTACTAATGAGTGATCTTTTTAAATGAAAAATAAGAATTTCAAGTAAACTCAAGAGTGAGATGTTAGCGAAGGTAAAGTAAAAACATATCATTTTCTGAGTGAATTGTTTTTAGAAGTTGTTTTTAGTCTGATCCTTATAGTGCATCAAATATTGGCACCATCCAATTTTTCTCCTTTCATAAACCAATAACGATATAAATTTATAATGAATTTTACTGGGTTAACTTAGAACATAGGATTGATTTTGTGATCATGACATTGACTTGTAAATGACCTTTATCGATTACACCATATGAGTTGAAGGAGATCATTCTGTTGTTGAATGATCTTGTGGCTATATTCATCATTCGATTGAGAACTTCTCAGTTTTTGTTATCTAGTGTTTTCACCATGATAGAGAATGAATGTATTCATATTTATGTGGAATATCTATTTTTAAACCACATCACTATGAAGAATAAGTATTTGTTTCTATAAATTTATGACATTTTATAAAATATAATTGAATAATTGTGGTTTTTAAAGACATAATGAGATTCTTCCTACAATTAGCTTCATGTTACATAGGAATAAGTTATAATTATAGTGTTTAAGAGAAGTTAGGGGTTGTATGAGTATCTAGTTATTCCAATTGGACTAAAAAAATTCTTTTATAGTGTTTATGGATATCATGAACAAGGACATGGACAAATGCATGGAATCCATCATTGCTATGTTCATCAATGACATCCAAATATTTTCCACGATGTATTAATCATATTATTGACACCTAAATATCATATAGAGTATTCTTTATCAACATCATCATTAAAGAAAGTATATTAATTTCCACTTTTGGATATGGGAGGCGATCGTTCATTGGATATGTTTTCTGAATAAGGTATATGAGTTGATTTATATAAGGTAGATATAATTATTTATTGGGAATAACTGAGGAATGTGATAAAGATTCATTGTTTCCTTGGGTAGGATTTTTAGTAGAGAAGGATCATTTTTTAGTTTCTCCCATTTATGTTCCCATGACCATGATGATCAATAAAGGATTAATTTTAAATTCTATAAATTAGTTTGAAGAAGTCCACTCATAGCTAATGAAGGGGTTGATATTGACATCAATCATGATTTTTTCAAAATCTGGAGTTGTGTATATAGTACATTGAATCAAATCATTCATTTTCATAAGAGTAACTCTAATCCAGTGTACTAAGGTAGTCACTTATGTTTTTCTTCTTATTCAACATAATGAGTGGAACTAACCTACAAATGAAATAGGGATGAATGGTGGTGTTAGTAAATTGAAATGTTTGATTCATTATGTATTTCATTAGATATTTTTCCTATATACAATCTTCATGGGTATATGGTATATTTTACCCCATAATAAACCGAATCTTAGTTAAAGTCTCTAGGGAGAATACAAGTTGATATTTGAATTTTTTTTAGTGTACTCCTAGGAAATTATATATAGTTGGAGAGTCATTGATTTTTACGATACAAATGGTTGGGGAGTGAATGTTTGAATTTGGATGAAAGATCATTAATTTTTTGGCAGACTTACTGGCTAGAGGGATAATGATTGATATGATGTGGTTTTTCAATCATATGTAACATTTCCCTCATTGGTGAAATGAGGTAAATATAGTCTTATTCATAATCAAGTGTGGCCAAAGATTCTAAGAGAGAAACTAAATAACACTGACAATATTTTACCATGGGATGTGTACCCATGGTTGACCAAAATGAATCATGATGTCAGAAAATAGTTCTACTAGCCTAGAATAATGATATACAATATATCATTTCTCTTCAATTTTATGACTTTTCAGAAGATTATTTCCAAACAAAAGAGTCCTAAAAATCTTCTCCAATAACATTTATTGAATTTTGGGATATGTAATGGTGTCACCAGAGATATCAATCTAGGTTTACAAAGGATAATTAGAGGTTGATATACCAAGTGGGTTCTATTGGATCATTTGACTAAGATGGTAAAATTAATATTAATCCAGGAGGATAAGTCATTTGATATTCATGGAAACATATATTTTTGAGAGGTGGTATAGATACATGGTATGAATTCAAGCATAGTATTGAAATGAGATACTCTGTGTAATATGAAGAACTATATCACTTGATAACCATAGATGAACTGATGTACACATGTCCTCATATGTGCCCCCATATACCAAAGAGATCCTACATTCATTAAGGATCTGTGAAGGTAAAGTGATGAGACTATACCCTATTTTTTATGTGCAGCACTGTGGTGGGTTGAAAAATATATAGAGTAACAATAATAAGAAACATTTATCTATAGAATTAATTTACCCAGATTATAATAATACATCATGAGAAAAGTGTCAACATATAAAAATTATAAGTATTTCATGGAGAAGTAAAAAAATGTAGGCATACATACATACTTCAATAACAAAATAACCCTGAAAAGAATTATATACAATACCATCATGATCCAACTCTTGATCTCATTATCCAAAGATCACATTCTATAACATATGATGTATCCGATAGAGTAATCATTTTCATGACCCGAAGTATGTCCGTGAATTCTGTTTGGCTACTATCATCCACGTGAATTGGGATTGAGATATACTCAGTAGGCCACGACAAAGGGTGTCTAAAACTATCAATATAGTGAATATAATATTATTTTTTATATGATATCATAATGGTAATGTAGTAATGTATTCAATAAAGGGTCTGATCTGGTTCTCGATGGATATTCGGATAACACTACCAGCTTCAAACTATACTAGGATCCCTCTAAAACGATGTCACAATGAATGTGTAAATATATATATATATATATATATTAACTACATACCTAATGATGTTTATATACATATATATATATATATATATAGTGTTATCCCTAACCCTTGGAATATCAGAAGTGTCTATGAATAGTCTCTAGAGTACTATAATGAGGTAGGGGACACTATGTTTAGGTTTTAAATCAGTAGAGCCACTATGAATGAGTATTACATGTTTATTAGATTCCATTATCGAGTATCATATCTGAAGGGAAATCACACCCTATTATCTTAGGTATATTGTATTCCATTCTAGAGTATCATATTATAAGTGATTCTATGATTGAGTATCACAGGTAATAACTAGTCGAACAAGCTTTACAATGAACCATTAAATGGTTATAATTCATTATAATTCCATTTAAACAAGCTTGGATCCATTATTTATGTAAAATCACGTGACATGTCACACTAATCACTTTCCATTTATTTTATTAATGTCATTTCATCAATATTCCAATCCAAAACCACGTAGTATGTGGTTTAGTAATAATTAATTCATAATATCAGTGTGAAATTATATAATATCACCAGATGGGGTGAAGTTAGTCAATTTGTACCAATTTCAACAATAATAATGTGGAAGAGGGTTATTTTTATCCACTATTTAAATTTAATTAATGAAAATAATTATTGTTATTGAAACACTTTGTAAATTCATCATGATAAATCATTATTAAAAATATAAAGCAACAATTCTCGAGTGATGATTACTAGAACACCACATTATTGTGGTATAAGAGTACACAACTAGTATTGGATTCTAATTTAGCCTATAATGGAAGAAACCTTCTAAATCGACAAACATCCATGAAATTCGGCATAGTATCCCACACCAAAATATGACCGAATAGGGGATTCAAACTAGGAAATGATGGTAATAGATCTAAGCTCTCACTAAGTGGAATACATTGATATAGAAAAATATGAAATCAAAATATAATTGAGGGAGATCCAATGGAACCTATATCGAATGAGAAGAGAAAAACCATGTCTATCATTGTTGTATGAGTGAATTAGAATTCCTATTAAACAATTGGTTCTTCCCCTTTTAAAATACATTCAAGAAATATTTACAATGTTAATGAAATTCACATAGTGAATTCTTTTTGTTTGTTTTTTTATAGGAAAAATAGTTTGAAGTGTGTACAAGATTCATTATATACATTAAATTCATATATACTAACGAAAATCATGTTGTATTTCTAGACCCATTCACGTTATGAATTTTAGTCACATCATGAATTTAATTCACATCAGGAATTGGATTGGATTCTTGGCTCTCCCCCACAAATAACATCCTAAACAAACCAACCAAGTGGCACTTGGTCCCCAATATCTATCTCACACATAGGTTATCGATATAGCCTATTGTATAATTCTGCCCAAGGATCCATCAGTAAACTACTTTAGATGATGTCATTGTGGGAAAACTCAATTACAGTTATATAATTCTCCCAAGGTCATCTGAAATCAAGGAAACATGCCCAAATAATATCCTCATGTATCTAATTTTTCTATTAAAACTAGACATTGATCTATGAGGGAATTGTTTTTCTCCGAAACAGCCATATTCAAATATTCATATTTAACATCCTCTAGAACCTCAATGAAAAACATACATCCCTATGAAAAAGTTTTTATGAGGGACCTCATTTTTTAATATAATTTCATTGATGTATTGTCTCCAAATCTCAACCATTGATAATGTCTCTCTGAAAAGATGAAAATGAGAGAACCTATCCATATTGTCTTTTAGTATGAAACTCACATCATCGCCTCATGAAGAACTCTGTAAACCAGTCCATGAATCCATTGCATTTCCATCTATTTTCCATAACAAAGCTAGTAAAGACTAAAAAAACATGTATGAACAATTTTATCCACCTTCAACGACAAATATTGGAACACACTACGATAAAAACCATGATCATTGGTTTCCTCCAAGTCTACCAATACTACCAGCTCATGTCTTCATACATCATTGAAATTACTAGGTATACATACCATTGTAAAGAATTAGAATCTCATAAAAATTATTATTATAGTTCTATAGGCACCCATACATTACTATGAATAAGAAATATACCATCTCCATTGATATACGAACCCATTAGTGGATCCCCACAGATATGTTATCCCTTAAGACTAGTCCCTCGAGATCAAAGAACTGCTTCATCTATACTCTATCCAGAAATGAAGTGGTTACAACTAAATCCATGTGGATTTTATATCATTGATTCTACTGAACCAAAAGATACATCTTACAAATATTATCCATCAAATTCATTTCATTATTGTATTTTAGAACATTTTCCATTTGATTCTCCTAACTTAAAGCATTAGAACTTGTATTGTCATTCCATGCATATAGGCAACTTAAAATTTAATGGACGTATGATTTTCAACCAAAAAATCTATATAAGGATCAAGTACTATTGTTAAAATATATATTTTATATTTTTGTGGTATGAAAACACCACAAATCACTCTCCCAATTGGTAATACCTCCAGTAATGCAAGGCATAAATGAGAGTTTCTATACTGATATCGTGTCTTTAAAATTTTATCTCATGATCCCTTAAATGAAGAGAAATATATGAAATGAAATAATCCTAATTATTTAAAAATAATTACATCTGAAACATTATGCATGAAAAAACACCACATATTATCCTTTTATATTTGGTAGAATCTGGATAACCACTAATGTTAATCATCCTTTCATCTCTTAAAATCCCTTATCGGATGATTTAGACCACAAGAACATCACACCGTTTTATTCTAAACAAAAAGAGATATTTCAAGGAATGATAATTCCTATATATTTTTTATATAATAGTAATATTTCCCTAATAAACTTTATATGTCATTGATGTACATGGGATGTTTCCATATAATAATAGAACTCACCATTTTGGGTCAATTGATACTTCTATCTCTATGATAATGTGACCCAAAAAGCGAATCTTTCTAATCAAAAAATATAATTTATTTTGAATAGCACACATATAGCTCTATCATATTATATTTAATATGATACAATTATGTATGGAATTGGAATTTCTAGAATGTGAATACACAAAGCTATTGTCCATTAAAAATAACAGAACAAAATCCAGATACATGAGGAACACACAATTTATTAAGACCATAAAGATTATATGCTTATTTTATAGATAAAATGGAATGATAAAATAGTTATATAAAATATACTAACATCATATTTCCTAACATTTTAATTTTGAAGGGCATAATCATACTTTATTGTAGACCAAAATCAAATCTATCGCAAATAAAACCCTCTGTTCTTATTGTTGGTCAAAGTGAATTTTGATACGATAGACAATACACTAATTGATAACCACATCTTAGTTCAACCAAATATAAACAACACAATGTATGAGGGTACCCTCTACCATATTTTTGAAAAGGATAGATGAACCCATGGTGATGTGATGGGTATTATAAAATATCTATTCTTCAAATACTATAGTTGCCTCTATATCACTTGTAACTTAGTAGTATCCATCCAATAAGTACGAATAGATAAAATTGAATCTCCTAGAACCAAATTGATAGAAAACTCTAATGATCTTTAGAGAGGTTGTTTGGAAAACAATTGCTGAAATAAATCCTTGATGTGATCAATAATTAGAGGGATATCATCTTGATATTAACCCTAAACATCATGAAAAAAGTTTAGTTATCTGGATTGTCACATTATTCCATACATGATACTCTATTCCATCTCGGCTCTCCTAGACTTCCCATTCACCCTATATTATATAACTATCTCCCAATGGTGATGTAAAGGACACTTTTTGGTTAATGAAATAAATTTAGGATTGGAATGAAAACAGTCAGTCCATACCGAGAATGATTTGGAAACCATCCATATCAAAGATGATGTGGTTCCCTAGAAAATTATGGTGTCCTACCTCAAGGGGAAACTCCATACACTATAATACACACTCTAAACGTATACTTAATCTAATTTCAAGGGTCATAACCCCAAATTGGTAAAAAGAAATAATATCCAATACATTGAACAACTTATTTAGATATTGATGTATGATAAGAAACAATGTTGAACATGGAATAAAAAAGTGTGTTCTACTAGAATAGTACCTCCAAATAATCATTTCATGGTGTTACTCTATTTCATAAAATGGTTCAATTAACAATTACGTGTAAACATGGGGTATTAATATACAACATAACTTCATTGAGCATGTACCACCTTTTAATGTTATACATCAGAAGCCCTAATTCCTCAACCATGATCACATCCTCTTCTGGAACAACTACTATTACTCTAGTTTCATTCATGTAGAATTTGTACTAATATTTATCCTCTGCTCGGGGATGATATGTATCCTCTCCCACTAGACACATATGGGATTGTCCTATAAAAATAAAAATTCTGCCTCAACCTACTGCTACCATGAAATTCAACAGGATCTTTGGGACACTAGTGATTCATATTCTCTACAGTTTTGCACTAGTGAAAACCCACATTACAATTCTAGGGATTCATATTTATATCTCTTCCCCAACCTGAGTATTATCTCAGATCAATGATTTTGTCCAATATTAGAACAAATCCCATGTCTCAAATCTGAAACACCTAATCCCACCACATCAGCTTCCCCAAAGTTCTTTTTGGTGATGAGGGTGTGGATTGAAATTTCTAAAAATATGGTCAACCAATGATAAATTCACTTGAGATAAGATAAATAACCTGGTATGATCCTTAAATCATCTCATTCATACAAACTAATGGATACAGATTTTTTTTGTGAAAAAATGTATCTTCATGAACCGAGTTGGATAAACCACTTAATTCATTCACTTGTAGAAATATATGCTTTAAAAACGTTATTTAAATTCCATTTTATAAAAACCCAATGATAAAAATTAATAAAATAGAGTTTTAGAATTGGTTTCTAGAAAACCCGATGCCAAAACTAGTTTGATAAAAGACTCGGTGTTGGTTTCCAATAAAACAGACATCGATGATTAGGAATAAATATTTTTGGCATCGTTTTTCTTAAAAACCGACTCCAATAATATAAACTGAATTATATTTTGAATCAATTTTCATGAAAACCAACACCATATATATATATATATTAATTTACCAAATCAGTTTTATGAACAACGGATACCATAATGATTTTAAAAATATATCAAGATTTTGAATTGTGAAATTTTATTCATTCAAAACCATACCTCTCTTGAATGAAGACGACTTTGAATTAACTCAATGACCATCCACCAAAGTCAATGAACATGACTAACTACTACAATCATGATTTATCCATAGTTTTTTGTTTCTTCTCCTATATCTTCTAACCATTATTCATATTTTTTCATCGTTATCCTCTTACATCTGATCTAGAACAACTATTTGATGTTTGTTTTGGTTTTTTATTTTAATATGCATTTTCACTCATTTGTCATGAATCATACAACGTTTTCATTATAACCACAATATTTTATTGATTTTATTTTAAGTCAAGATACATTTCTTGTTACTCAACTCCAAAATTGGTATGTGTTTTTTTAAATATTTTATATATAGTTGTTTGGTATTAGGGTAGTATATTAATTCAAATTTTATATGATTTTAAGACAACTTTTGGACACATTTTTATTCAGGATATATTTTTCATTTTTCAGGATACAATTTTTTGATTCAGGATACAATTTTCAATATTCAAGATACATTTAGATGTCAATTAACTATTACATTCATTTTTCATTATTAATCAGTTCTTGGAATTTGTATTTTCACTACCATTTAGGGTTAATTTTCCATTATTCATGAAAATGTTTTTTTATTATAATTTTTATTGGACTCATTTTTTACAAATCTTGCATGGTTTTCTCTATTTCCACTATCTATTTTCATTATTCAACTCTAATATTTTTAGATGATTTATTATGTTTTTTGTATGTTTTTTCTATGTTTTATTTTTTAAATAATTTATATATAATATATCCTATGTTATTATATGTTTTTTATTCCCATGTTTATTATATATAATTGTTATGATAATGTTTAAGAAATATTTGTATAAATGTCTAAAAAAATTTGTAGCGCCTTGACCCCAGTTACCTAGAGTCGGTGCATTATTTTAATACATTGGCATGATTACAAGGAATCATGTCCCGAAGGACTTATCATTTTAGAAGTATTGGAAAATAGATTACATACATGAATGTTACATTACACATATTAACATACAAAAAACATAAATAATACTTTATGAACGCCATTATTCCCTTATCTTAACATTTCATATCAATCCCAATATACTAATTCTTGGAATCATTGAAAAAAATAAAACATAGAAAGGGGTGAGCTCAAATGCTCAGTAAGGGTAAGCAATATAGTGGAAAATAACATAAATATTAAGCATGGTGAATAATTGAAATGACATGCCTTTACCAATAATAAACATGAATACTTTTATGGAATGAATATGAGCTGAGTAAATAATGTCATAATAATACATAATCATGGGTATTATACTAGTCGAATGACCACATGAACCATCAATATTATTTACATAATGAGGGAATGTATAATTCCAGACATCCTAAATTTTTTTTTCAAGGTCTCGGCCAATACATCTAAAAATGATTAAGGCCTCGGCCAAAACCATAAATCAAATTGTGAAAAGGCCTCAGCCAATTCCACGTCTAGATGTCTCATAAGACCTATCGATGCATCAAGGATCTATAGCAGACTCCACCCATCACAATATATGTCCAATAAATTCCTCATATGAAAAGGTTGAAACATAACATAAACATTCATATAAGAACTATATATGAAATGGAAATACTTTACCATAAACCATGAATTATTTAAAAATAACATATCCACAGTCAAACATATCACAAAACCTTCAATACAATATGGAAGATTTCTATCATAATAAATCAACTTCAAAACAAGTTACCAATCCATTAAAAGATTTTACATTGATGGAAATTATTTTTAAAACTAATTGATTGAAATATCCCTTTTCATAAAAATATTTAAAAGTCATACAAGTTTGTAAGAAATAAATTTAAATACATTTTTGAATCAATGTGTCCCCCACCACTGTGAAACATTTTAATATAAATAAAATTTTAAAAAATTCATTTCCATTTAAATTATTCCTTAAAACTATTTTTCAAACATAGACATTAATGATAATGGATAAAAGAATAAATCTTTAAAACATTTAAATTGATGTTGACATATATGAAATCAAAACTATTGGAGAGAAATATCTATTTTTTGAAATCATTTAAGAGTCACATAATTATAAAAGAATACATTTTCATTTAAAATATTATTATAAGCTTGTAAGAGAAGCTTCAATGATTTTATAATGGTGAAAAATAGCCGCACCTGCCATATAAGTTAAAAAAAGACATTCTTACGTAAATTTTGATGAAAAGGTTAAAAAGGAACTTGATTGGAAAACGACAGAAATATTCCTTTATAATCATCTTATAAACAGTAAAACAAGGGTATAAATTAATTTAACCCATATTCAATAAATTAGTAAGAATGATTTGAAATAAATTTTTATGAATCATGGATGTGGATGATAAAGAGGTCCCAGTTGATAATTATGTATAAACAACCTCGGATAATGAAGAGATTGTGAAATAAACCATTACCAATTTGGTAACATACGAAACATACACCCCATGAAAGAGGTATCAAACAATGATTATGTAAATTCATATAAATTAATGTTTATTACACGAATAATACAATTATGGGCAGTACATACATCACACAAAAGGTAATAGTTGTAATGTTTCATGAATCTCGCGGTAATAAGGAGTGAGATGAAAACCCCATACCCTGTATTTTTACTTGGTTCAGGGTAGGTTAACATCCTGTATAATGTTCAAATTCTTGTTATTAAATTATAAAAGTTTTATATACATTAATATGATATCATATATGATCCTTTATACATTTCATTTTTAATAATATCTTTGTATTATCATCGTTTCGGGTGTTAACAGATTCATTTTTCATTGTATTATTTGTTATGTGAGTCATAATAATTGTTGATGGGATGTATCAAATTAATATCCAGATTTATATCAATTCTGTAAACATTGTTTTTATTCATCAAATGAAAACTAGTTTTGAATGGATACGATGGGGAATGATTCTCATCGTGTTCGTCGAGACTACAGTACGTACGTACGCCCAAGTGAAAATATCATTCTTTTGATATTAAAATAATATATAATTGGATTTTATATAATATATACATAATAATTATCATGTTATATTTATTATTTACATCAATTACCCATCATTTTCATACCCATCCAAATAATAATGCATTGAATAACAATTACCCCAGGACGTGGAGACGGTAGGATGTACGTACGCACATATGGTGACATGTCATTCAAAGGATAGATAGAATACTGAAAATGGTTGTAACATATTTTTTATAACAACACATTATATAGAAGAAACTATATTTATTATTTTATAATGGAAATAACAAATAATTAATATGTGGAAGAAGAAAGGAACATCAAAGAGGGTGGTGAAATCATTACCCCTTTTTCGGGTTCTTCATTTTGATTTGATCAAAAGGGCTCCTTAAGTTGAATTTATGACTAAATTAAGGCCTATAGGATAGAGTGAGGGATGTTTTTAGAATATTTGGGCTTGGTTTGCCTAATCCAAAAAACTATGAGGGTATTAATTTGAGAGAAGGGGGACTGCCCTTTTATAAGAGGGGTGAGGGGAAACTTAGGAATAGTTAGAAATATTATTTGATAATAAATTCATATTAGGTCTATTATTTCTCTAAAGTGGATTCATCAAATTTTATGGTGGGGATAGGTCAAAAACAACTCAACCAATAGGTTTTAGATAGGTTTGGACCACATTATTATCCTATTTTCTTAGTTTTAACTCTTAGTTAATTAATTTTACATTTACCCTGTCACTTTGTATTTCTATATTATCTGGTTAATAAACATACTATATTATTCCAATCGACCCCAAAGTGGACCATTAATGATACACCTATCATTATATATGTCCTTTGGATGGACCTTGTATTTTTAGGAGTAGAATATCAAATAATAATATAATATTTGTTTAAAAAACTCATTTATGTCAATTTTGACACTATTCAATAATTGATTTTTGGTGAAGTATTAAAATCTTTATTAATTAGAATAAAATTCATTTACACAATACTAGCAAGTCATATTAAAAAATAAAATTATTTTTTGGCATCAAAACTTTCAAATTATATTTATTTAATATTTATATTACCAATTATTTGATTCGTTCATTAATAAGGAAATTAATTCATAATTATTGTGTCATAAATAAATTTAATTATTCAATGTCTGAAAATTTATATAAAATACTATTATGTACGAAATAGTTTTATCTTTCTAATGAATATTTATATTCGAAAATATAACATATATATCACAATTTAAAAATTGTATTTCTAAAAGTTATATACTTATATGATTTTTGTATTTATTTTAATTTAATTAATATAAATTGTCATTATCACTTACAAGTGGCTCTATTGGGTCCCAAAATCGACCAAAAGATACCCATGGTTGGACATGTATAAACCAATAGGGTTAGGACATGTTTTAGGGTGATTTAATATTATTATAATATTATTTATTTACCTTTATTTTAAAGACCTGGAAATTTGAAGAAATGTTTTTTAATACTTTGGAATTTTTCGAGTCTTGGGATTCTGAAAGAACTTGATTCTATGGCCCGTTGTGCCCAGAATCAATTTCCTAAGTTTATCTTGGGTACGTTCAGTGAACGAATGAGCGGGCTTTTCTATCTTTTGAACTGGTTCTTGGAATTGAAATCTGATGGCACAGATTAACTCGCAATGCCAATAAATGCTTAAGGGGATCTTTACTGTAGTTGCGTTTGCATGGGAGGAGAAGTTTATTTTTGGGGTTTAATTAAGAAGTAAATAGAATTGATGGAACAATTTTATTATGTATCTAAAGAGGTTAATTTCCCCCATTGGTACTTAAGTGTGGGACCCACATCCACCTAATTACCCATGTGTGGATGTTAGAGAGGTGGGGCCCACATGAGCCCCAACCATTTATTTTTCTCTAAACTCATTAAAACCCCACATTAATATGACAACCCCTATTTAATTTCCAATCTCTCCACCTTACTCTCACCATTAATCCATGACAACCCCTCAAATTAATGAGGATCTTTCCTCTCCCTCACTTTAATTAAATGCCAACACATTTAAATTAATTGGGATCTTTCATCTACCTCTCTTTAATTAAATGACAACGCATTTAATTAATGAGGATCTTTCATCTACCTCTGTTTAATTAATTTCCAACACATTTAATTAATGAGGTGATTTTAAATTTTTGAAAATTTATTTGCGTGTGTAATAAAATAATAGGAGGAACCTATTATATTACTGGAGGAGGGATTTCGTTGTGCTAAGGAGGATTTGGAGAGCTCTTGAGTTTTTGAAGAACACCCCCTTCCAATGAAGAACGATGATTTCATCAACAAAGATCGCCAGTTCCATGAAGAACGAATACGCACCACCCATTCTCTTCTATGTGACAAGAGAAGAGACATTGTTTCCTCCTCGAGCGCACTCAGAGGTCGCCTACGAATCCTTTCCCCGTGACGTCGTCTTCCGCGACACTTGACATGTAATGTAAAAATTACCAAGGTAGGGGTTTATTCTTGAAAGTGAATGTTTTTTTACCCCTTTATGCATTGGAAATTGTGTTTTATATACGGCCAATTGCTATCACATTAGGCGGAGGGTGTGGGCCGAACGAACATGGCCCGACGACCCTCCATTGATAGGGTTTTTTTAGAATCATAATTCGAAGGAGGAGGAGGCACGACGCCGTCGCGCCGTGCCAGGAACGCGATGAAGGAAGTCGACGCCGTCACCCTAGCTTTGTGGGAGGAACTGCGGCCCGCATCACGGGCCACTTTGGCGGAAGAAACGGCCGGCTCGTCGGCCAGCCGGACGAAGGGGATTCGCGGTGCTAGGAGGGTTACATGCAAGAAAACAGGTCGGTATGTCGGCCGAGTGAGCAGAGGAGGTCCGCGGCGCCAGGATGGAACATCGCTGGAAGTGCAGTGGCCCACCGTGCATGCCGCTTGCGCCAGAAGACCTGCCAGCCTAGCTAGTAGGTTTGGGAAGGGCGGCGCTGCTTGGCGCTGCTGGTTCGGACAATCTGGGAGGTCGCATCCTCCTCCGAAACACATGGTCAGCCAGCCGAGCTAGTCAGGCTGCGTGCCCGGCTAGGCCACGCACCCAGTCAGGTCGCACCGGGCCAGGCCATGCCCCTTCCGACCGGTCTACGTTTTCCTTCAGACCAGTCCGACAACCCTGCCGGGTCGGACCCGTCAAACTGCGTTAACCTGACCCGTGGGCCCACTGGGATAAACGGGTCGGGCCCATTTTTCACTTTAAATTGAATAACATAAAGACCACGCATCCGATCTACACACCGTCTGTGGCACTGGGACCTTTTCGAAGAGACGGTCTTTTTTGCGATACTCTATGTGTGTTTTGGACAAATTTGGTAAATGGCTGGGTTTGGAATGAGCATATTTCCAACCGGGCCCTTGGGACAAAAAAGCCAATATCTCTTAGACTGGGTGTCCGTTTGACAAGCCGTCTATCATGTTGAGTTCCATTATATGAGACAGAACTTATGGATTCATCAACATTGGACTTCGTGATAGTTGATGTAACAATCCCCTTTTACTCGTGGAGTGGACCCTCCGGGAATCAAGTACGCTGTGTGCGGGAACCCTAAAGCTGATTGTGACTGCGACGACTACCGTGCTAGGATCCTCCGTAGGTTCGACGACGAAGACGATTTTACTTGGGTCCTATGTGGGTTCGGCAGCGAGGATGACTGTACTTGGATCCTATGTGAGTTCGGCTGTGAGGATGATTGTACATGGATCCTCCATGGGTTTGGAAGAGATGACGACTATACTTGGATTATACGTGGGTTCGGCAGTGATGGTTACTCTACATGGATCCTACGTGGCTTCGGCAGCGATGACTTCTGTACTTGGATCCTACGTGGGTTCAGAAGAGGATGTTATTCAGAGGATAAATCTAATCATCTCCACCCCTTTTTGTGAGTAGTATACCTGTGTGCACTGAGTCGTGAATTTCAATCATTATCTTGGTATTATTGACTTCTTTCTGGTGTGGACAAGATTGTTCTTGGGCTTGGAAGTTGGAGTCGTACTGAGATTGATGACTTAGGTATATGTATGGGATTATACCTAAGTAGAGTCGGTTGATACATCATGATTTTACTTTTCCTTTGTGGTTTATCCTTTGTTGATTCTGAGAGACCTTCGGGGGTCTCAGGGTCCCTACTGAGTAACATATACTCACCCCAGCATGGGCTATGCCTGCACTACATTGTGTTGGATGCAGATGACGAAAATCACTGATCAAGGTGGTGCTGGTCGATCTGGATGGTACTCGGAGGTGGACCACTTGGTGGGACGTACACGAAGTGGACGGTCAGACACGAGGAGCTGAGGAGACTATCTGTACCCACCCTTCAGGTGGGATAACTGGAGGATGACTCAGTGGTTGTTTCTTTACTTTACTATTGTTGTATTTTCCTTCTAGTTGTACTGTACATTTAGTTGGGTTTGTATACTAGCCCATTTACCTTCTATAACATACTTTTGTACACAGTTTAACTTAGTTCATACTTCACTTGCGTACTCTGTTGTTTTTTTAGTTATATAAAGGCAATGCCTTACCTTTTTCCAGGATTTACTCCTTTGGTTGTATTCGCCATCCCCTGTCCTAGGGAAGGCGGGCTTGGGGTAGTCACGACACGGGCCCCGACGATGGGTCGTGAAAAATTGGTATCATATGCGGTTGGTTCTACCGCATAACTCAGGACTCTAATAATTTCTTCTCTCTGAAGAAATAGTGTTAAGAGTATTGAGTGTGGTTATTAGTCTAGGGCCAATATTGGTGCGGCGGTTGACGTATCCATACACCAGGACCCTTACTTCTGATTTCCGACTGAGTGCATGAAAACATTGATTTCATGTGTGTTTAAAAAGTTTTCTTTGTGATTACTTTGTGAAGTTCCCAGATCAGTGTGAATCAGTGAGAGGGGGAGGGGGTGAATCAGTGATCCCTTAAAACTTTTTACTAATTGATTCTTATCAATTAAACCTCTATGGCTTGTTAAGGCCTCGATCCACTCTTCTTGTATCTCTCAGCCTTTCCTCAAGTGATGCAGTAAATGTAAAGGCACAGGACACAAGGATTTACAAGGTTCGACACCAAAGGCCTACGTCCTTGCCATGTTGGTTATACATCCCAACATGGTTTCTCCATTATAATCGGTTAGTATTAAAATGGTCGATACAACATCCCACTGTATCTCTCCTGAGTCCCACAGGAGGGTCTTTATACTGCGTCCCACAGTGTTACCAGAGTCCCACTGGCCGGCTCGAGAATCCCACTGAAGACTTCTTCCACCCTGAGTCTCACAGGGGGCTTCTCCTGGCTCCTCGAGTCACACGAGTAGCTCTTCTTCTCTTTAGCTCTTCAAGTATCTTCAGCAGTCTGGGATAAAGACTGCTAGCCTTGCTCTGTACCTCTGCTCACTTGTGATGAACAGGTCTTCTCATCTTTCTCGGGCTTTATCACCTTCTTCTAAGGATGACTCGGCCTCTCTCCAATTACAGAATACTAAGACAATTGATGTCTTTAACTTCAGTCTGGTCCAGTCTCACTTCACATCAACTCCATGCACTGAATGCATGGCATCACAATATCTTCAAGATCTCATGGTCTTGGACTCCTCAAATTCACACAACCATAGTTGGCTTTGTTCACGTGTGCATGTGCATGCATGCATGCATGCACTCCCCTTCTTCTTCTCTTGGTGCAGTAAACCCACAAAGGGTGTAATAACATCAAGCACACACCTTCTCAAGCTTCACACACTTTATTCAATTTGTTTACACACATAAATGTTTGTTATACTTTATTGTGATAGTCTTCCACTTCTTCTAAGTGTATACACTTCACATAGTGCACACACTAGGTTTCGGCCTTCTTGTTTCGTTTGCACACACATTTTCTTTGTTCAATTTGAAAACACAAGAGACTTGGCCTCTCCTTCTTGCACACCCCCAAGGGCTACGACCTATTCTTAAATTTGCACATACAAGTGCCAAAGGGTGTCTTCCTTGTTGCACACCCACACACAATGGTGGGCTCTTCACTTCACCCACTGGCACACACACTGCCACGACCCTTTTCTTCTTTTGTTAAGAACACACGGCCTCAGGACTTCACTTCCTCTTCAAGGCACGCAAGGTGTGAGTTCACCTCGGGTGTAGCTGGCCGCGCAAAGGTTCTGTCGCGCAAGCTCCTCAAAGGTGCAAGGCACCTCGGCCGCGCAAGCCTCAACAAACCACGAGAGCACGCAAGTGATGCGGCTGCCTCGGGTCTTCCTGCCGCGCAAAGGGAAGGTGCACAGGGGACTCATCCTTCTTGTCGCACATAAGAGTTGCGCGCAAGGAAATCAGCCGCACAAATACCTTGCGCGGGGCTTCTTTCTTCGTGAGGCAGAGAGCTTCACGGTTCTCAAAA
The DNA here is from genome assembly GCA_963277665.1 of Viscum album. Classification (NCBI taxonomy): domain Eukaryota; kingdom Viridiplantae; phylum Streptophyta; class Magnoliopsida; order Santalales; family Viscaceae; genus Viscum; species Viscum album. Next base: position 1,340,256,419 of record OY728155.1, on the reverse strand, counting down.
GTTTCAGCAAGCTCTCCTCGAGGGCTAGGCCTCATTTTTATAGGCAAAGGAGAGGCGGTTCAATCCACGTGATATAACTTCAAACTCCTGAGATTTTCGGTTCTTCAAGATTATGTAAAATCTTGTTTTTCCTCTATTTCACACGCGAACTCCTTCTCTTTATATACCTCTTCATGCATGTGCATGGAAACGTATGCATGGCCTTATTTTAAGACAATCAATGCAGAGGCATAATCCCTTCATGGCCTCGGCAGCGTTTCTTGCCTCGACCGAATGTTGAAATCCTCCTTTGTCGCATGCAAGCATAATATTAGACATGGATCTGTTCAGTAGGTCTAGACGAGCTCAATAGAGCCTTCGGCTTCGGCAATGGTGGCTGGGAACTCGAAATCCAGTGCTCAGAGGCCCACTGGTTCAGTGGGGACGTCGCGGGTGCCTCGGTCAAGCTCGAGGAAGGAGACGACTCGCAGGCCGTTGGATCAGATCTTTGGACGTCCGCGATCAGAAGATCTCACGCGGGATTGATCGTGCGGTCGAGATCTGGCGCGCGATCAATCGAGCGGCCAGGATTCGCTCCCGGTGAAAATTGCGCGTCCCACATCGAAACGGCCCGCGATTTCCACACGGTTTATCAAAGTTCCGCTGTCGATAACCCTTCGATTGAACTTCTCCCTCCACGGTGCCTCCCCGCACCGTGTTCTCTCTGCGGGCACGCTCTTGCGCCCACCCCTGCCACTCGGGCACGCCACTGGCGCCCACTATGCATCCTCGGGCGCGCATCCTGGCGCCCATGCTGCACAGGCTTGACTCCCCTGCATGGCTTCTTCCGACTTTGGTTTTCCCCACGGGTTCCCCCTTGGGCGTGGCGCCTTAGGCCCACATGTTCCTTGGGGTTGAACCCTCAAGGTGTCCTTGGCTGGCCAATGTTTTGGCTAATTAATGGTTAGTACTTTGTGTAAAAACAATGTTAACCAAATGTAATATGCCAAGCCACAAATCTTCTTCTTCTCATCTCCATTCTTCTTCTTCTTAAGAATTCCTCCATTCTTTCACTAGACTTCATCAATTCCTTCGAAGGAATTCCCGAAGGGTCTTCCTTCAATCGATGCTCCTGAATCAAATAATTCATCAACATTCTTCAATGATCCAATCAGAGATCAAGTTGGATCATCTTCAATTCATCATGCACTAAGAGATAGTGCATGGTCTTCATTAATGCACATCATCCACTCAGTGATTGTGGATGGATCATCTTCATCTCCTCATGCATTGTTATGACAATGCATGGTCTTCAAACATTGTTGTGACATTGTATCCAGTTGATACAAGTTCTTGGAACTTTAATAACTGCTCAACAAACGTCTGATTTAATGATGATACTCCATCATCATCCATTCTTCAAGTGGTGTAACTTAGTATCATCTTGATACAAGTATTGAAACATTAAGATCAGTTCTTCAATCGTCTGATATACATAGAGAATGTTCCAACCACAACATCCTATGTCATTTAGTAAATCTCCTATGTGACATGCCTCTAAGTACCATGGCCATTCTCCTTCATCACCATCACCATCACATCCTTTATCATTCACATCTTGACATTCCTTGACATCCATTCATTCCATGACAACATCATGCCTCATTGACAACAAATGCAACACAGTGCATTTCAATCTCCCCCGTTGTATTTGTTGTCAATACACTACTTCTGTACATATGAATGGGTCAATATGTGTGCCAATATTTTCTCCCCCTTATTGGAAATCAAATGAAAAAGATGTGGTGTGGCTCTCTTCCAAAATATCTCTTCCTCCCTTCGAATAGCATCTTCTTGAAAAGCACTAAGAGAGGGATGATGTCACATGTTCTCTTTAAAAAAGAACCTTTAGTAAATCAACTCTAAGTCTATGTGGGATAACCCGGTGTAGAAAACAAGAGTGATGTAACCAAGGAACTCAATGCCGTCCAAAATTCACTGTACATGTGAGATCATGCTTGAAGGGGTTTGAAATTTTTCAGATATAACAACGAATTGCTAAATCCTGCACATACTTCACAAAACTCATTAGAAAGTTCAGTGAAAAGATAAAGCTTCCCCTTTCAACCATTTGTCTTCAATCAATACTCCCCCTTAATTGTCATGATGAATACAATTAAGAAACAAGGGATGAAAGTATGATTGGAATAACTTCAGCTTTTCTCAAGATGGTATTAAATCTCAGAATCCCATCTTCTACAGATTGGATCCCCCTTAAGGGGTGCACTCCATTCTTTCCAAACCATCCTCTAGTTTAGAATGATCGTCATCTTAAATTCCCTGCAATGTCAGCACATGTAAATACAAGTGATTAGGGAATAAGATGGAACCTCCTCGGTTCATCAATGAGAACAACAAGGTTGAGAAGATTCTCTCAATCGAGATGTCCCATTTTCACCATTCTTCACACGTGCACATTTGATCTTCAATGATGTTGGTGCTGGTGTGGATCTCAATACATCTACATGTGAAATATTATTCTTCCCTTTTTCCTTAGCAATTTCCATAACTTCATCTTCAGCTCTTTGCAGATCTTTGGCAAGTTGCAATTGATTTAGCCATATGACTAGTAAGTCACTTGGAAGTGTGGCCTCAGTTCTGGATATTCCACATGGTTCCTTTGATGCTTTCAAGCTACCTTTCTTAGGTAACTTGTTGTCAACCAATCCCTTATGCTTTATCTGGATTGATTGTCTGTTTGAGTCTATTCTGTCTCTATTGAATTTCATGGATTGTATACAAAGATCCATGATATGTCCTTTCTTTCCACAATAGAAGCATGTTTTCTTCTTGGTGGTCCTTCTGGATACATCACCCTTCTTGTATTTAGACTCCAAGGTCTTCTCTTTCTTTTTCATAATCATCTTGGGATCATCTTCCACTTTCTTATGCTTGCTTCCCAAGGATTCTTTCTGAGCCAGGTTCTGTGATCATCTCTTCTTTTTAGCTCTGTATACAGTTGTAGATTGACATGTATCTATTTGACCACTTTTGCACACATCCTAGATGTTATCAAGAAATCAAAATCTTTTAGCAGTAAACAGATGTCTCCGGACCTGTGGATGTTGCTTCTTTCCTTCTGGCTTGCTCCCCCTTGGTATGGGATTGGTCTGTGCTTTTACAGTTAGAGGATTGTACCTACAATCTTTTGCACAATGTCCATACTTGTTACAACACCAAAATTGACCGACAAATCTTGACCTCTTGAGTCCTTCTGATTGTAGGGTACTTTTCTTGACTTGTTGTGCTGTTTCAGGAGAGCTTTCTTTCTTCACCGTCTTCATCCATACTTGTTTGGATTCATTCTTCCATCCTGCACTTTTAGTAGAAACACTTTTTAAAACATGAGTACAAGATGGTATGGATGGTACCTTATTTTTAGATGATTTTTCCCTTTCATTAGAGGATGTCTTTCTTTTAGAATCATCCTTCTCAAAGCACACTTCTGTAGAAACATTTCTACTTTCAGCTGACTGGGAGGATTCAGCTTTGGGTGATTGCAGATTTTTCAATATCACCTCTAGTTCTATGAATTTCATGTTAAGGGAGTTCTTCTCATCCTCAACAGTTCTTAGCCTTCCTTCACATTTTTCTTTCAGTTGTTCTAACTGGTCTTCATGCATCTTCTTCAATTCTAGTAATGAATTTTCATGCTCATTCACCCTGTTTACTTTGTCTTCAAGTTGAGCATCTCTGACATTCATTGAAACTTTGTGCCTCTTTTCCAGTGCATGGAAAACATCTTTGACCATAGTCTAAAATAATTCTTTCTCAGAAAGGCTTCTTTGCAATTCTTCACAAGTATCTTCATATCTTTCATTGCAAAGAGAAAATGTTTCATCCTTAGCCTTCACCAGCTTGCTGAGAGTGTTGGTTATGCCAACCCTTTTTGCCAACTGATCTTCCATTGAATTGGCTTCTTCTTCTAGCTGTAATTTTTCTTCATGAAGATCACGGATGCCTGTAGCTATACACATTGCCACTTCCTTGGTGACTGTCTTCTGAAGATATTCGATTTCACTTTGAAGATATTTCATTGTTCCAACTTCATCACAGCTAGGACAGGCATTCTTCATCTTCTTGGCCTGTTTCTTCTTTCTATTTTTCTGAGTCATGGCAGATATCTCCATTTGAGGCTGTTCGCTCATTTCCTCAAATCTTCACTTCATAAAGACTCCCTTGGATCTTTTATAGGTAACCTCCCTCTAATACCAATTGAAGTGCCCAGATCAGTGTGAATCACTGAGAGGGGGAGGGGGTGAATCAGTGATCCCTTAAAACTTTTTACTAATTGATTCTTATCAATTAAACCTCTATGGCTTGTTAAGGCCTCGATCCACTCTTCTTGTATCTATCATCCTTTTCTCAAGTGATGCAGTAAATGTAAAGGCACAGGACACAAGAATTTACAAGGTTCGGCACCAAAGGCCTACGTCCTTGCCATGTGGGTTATACACCCCAACATGGTTTCTCCATTATAATCGGTTAGTATTACAATGGTCGATACATCATCCCACTATATCTCTCCTGAGTCCCACATGAGAGTCTTTATACTGCGTCCCACAGTGTTACCAGAGTCCCACTGGCCTGATCCAGAATCCCACTGAAGACTTCTTCCACCCTGAGTCTCACATGGGGCTTCTCCTGGCTCCTCGAGTCACACGAGTAGCTCTTCTTCTCTTTAGCTCTTCAAGTATCTTCAGCAGTCTGGGATAAAGATTGCTGGCCTTGCTCTGTACCTTTTCTCACTTGTAATGAACAGGTCTTCTCGTCTTGCTCGGGCTTTATCACCTTCTTCTAAGGATGACCCGACCTCTCTCCAATTACTGAATACTCAGACAATTGATGTCTTTATCTTTAGTCTGGTCCAGTCTCACTTCACATCAACTTCATGCACTGAATGCATGGCATCACAATATCTTCATGATCTCCTGGTCTTGGACTCCTCAAATGCACACAACCAGATTTGGCTTTGTTCACGTGTGCATGTGCATGCATGCATGCATTCACTCCCCTTCTTATTCTCTTGGTGCAATAAACCCACAAAGGGTGTAATCACTTCAAGCACACACCTTCTCAAACTTCACACACTTTATTCAATTTGGTTACACACATAAATGTGTGTTATACTTTAGTGTGAGAGTCTTCCACTTCTTCTAAGTGTATACAATTCACTTAGTGCACACACTAGGTTTCGGCCTTCTTGTTTTGATTGCACACACATTTTCTTTGTCCAATTTGTAAACACAAGAGACTTGGCCTCTCCTTCTTGCACACCCCCAAGGGCTACAGCCTCTTCTTCAATTTGCACATACAAGTGCCAAAGGGTGTCTTCCTTGTTGCACACACACACAATGGTGGGCTCTTCACTTCACCCACTTGCACACACACTTCCACGACCCTTTTCTTCTTTTGTTAAGCACACACGGCCTCGGTACTTCACTTCCTCTTCAAGGCGCGCAAGGTGTGAGTTCACCTCGGGTGTAGCTGGTCGTGCAAAGGTTCTATCGCGCAAGCTCCTCAAAGGTGCAAGGCACATTGGCCGCGCAAGCCTCAACAAACCACGAGAGCGCACAAGTGATGTGGCTGCCTCGGGTCTTCCTTCCGCGCAAAGGGAAGGCGCGCAGGGGACTCAGCCTTCTTGTCGCACAAAAGAGTTTCGCGCAAGGAACTCAGCCGCGGAAATACCTTGCGCGTGGCTTCTTTCTTCACGAGGCAGAGAGCTTCACGGTTCTGAAAAGTTTCAGAAAGCTCTCCTCGAGTGCTAGGCCTCATTTTTATAGGCAAAGGAGAGGCAGTTCAATCTGCATGATATAACTTCAAACTCCTGAGATTTTCGGTTCTTCAAGATTCTGTAAAATCTTGTTTTTCCTCTATTTCACACACGAACTCCTTCTCTTTATTTACCTCTTCATGCATGTGCATGGAAACGTATGCATGGCCTTATTTTAAGACAATCCATGCAGAGGCATAAACCCTTCTTGGCCTCGGCAGCGTTGCTTGCCTCGGCCGAACTTCGAAATCCTCATTTGTCGCATGCAAGCATATTATTAGACATGGATTTGTTCAGTAGGTCTAGACGAGCTCAATGGAGCCTTCAGCTTTGGCAATGGTGGCCGGGAACTCGAAATCCAGTGCTCGGAGGCCCATTGGTTCAGCGGGGACGTCGCGGGTTCCTCAGTCAAGATCAAGGAAGGAGACGACTCGCAGGCCGTTGGATCAGATCTTTGGATGGCCGCGATCAGAAGATCTCGCGCGGGATTGATCGTGCAGTCGAGATCTGGCGCGCGATAAATCTAGCGGCCAGGATTCGCTCCCGGTGAAAATTGCGCGTCCCACATCGAAACGGCCCGCAATTTCCACGCGGTTTATCAAAGTTCCGCTGCCGGTAACCCTTCGATTGAACTTCTCCCTCCACGGTGCCGCCCCGCACCGTGTTCTCTCTGCGGGCGCGCTCTTGCGCCCACCCCTGCCACTCGGGCGCGCCACTGGCGCCCACTATTCATCCTCGGGCGTGCATCCTGGCGCCCATGCTGCGTAGGCTTGACTCCCCTGCGTGGCTTCTGCCGCCTTGGGTTTGCCCCACGGGTTCCCCCTTGGGCGTGGCGCCTTAGGCCCACATGTTCCTTGGGGTTGAACCCTCAAGGTGTCCTTGGCTGGCCAATTGTTTGGCGAAGCAATGGTTAGGACTTTGTGTAAAATTTTTTTTAACGAAATGTAATATGCCAAGCCACAAATCTTCTTCCTCTCATCTCCATTTTTCTTCTTCTTAAGAATTCCTCCATTCTTTCACTAGACTTCATCAATTCCTTCGAAGGAATTCCCGAAGGGTCTTCCTTCAACCGATGCTCCTGAATCAAATAATTCATCAACATTCTTCAATGATCCAATTAGAGATCAAGTTGGATCATCTTCAATTCATCATGCACTAAGAGAGAGTGCATGGTCTTCATTAATGCACATCATCCACTCAGTGATTTTGGATGGATCATCTTCATCTCCTCATGCATTGTTATGACAATGCATGGTCTTCAAACATTGTTGTGACATTGTATCCAGTTGATACATGTTCTTGGAACTTTAAGAACAGCTCAACAATCATCTGATTTAATGATGATACTCCATCATCATCCATTCTTCAAGTGGTGTAACTTAGTATCATCTTGATACAAGTATTGAAACATTAAGATCAGTTCTTCAATCATCTGATATACATAGAGAATGTTTCAACCACAATATCCTATGTCACTTAGTGAATCTCCTAAGTGACATGCCTCTAAGTACCGTGGCCATTATCCTTCATCACCATCACTATCACATCCTTTTTCATTCACATCTTGACATTCCTTGACATCCACTCATTCCATGACAACATCATGCCTCATTGACAACAAATGCAACACAGTGCATTTCACTTTGTATAAGCTCAACAGGAATACTGTAATAATAGTTGAACACCTGTTTCTTCTCAATATGTCCCCACGAATAGTTGCATGTGGGATGGAAACCCACCGAGCGACGAGGCCTCAGTGCATGGCCCCATTACAGCGGAGGCACCAGCGGTACCACTAGCCTCTGTGACACCGATACCCCCATCCCCAGCAGGAGAGAGTGCACGCCGCCTGAGTGCATTGCACGAGCTTCAGAAACAAAGGCCGCATAGGATCCGCTGAGAGATGAACCCTCTGGAAGCTGAGGATTTGATAGAGGCTATCGTTAGAGTCTTTAGATAGGTAGGGACACTAGCCGACCTTATGGTGATCCTTTTCTCTAGTCTCCTACATGCAGCAGCAGTATGATTGTGGATTCTGATGCTCCATGTGCACGACGAGGCATCTCTACTTTGGACAGTCTTCGAGATTCTCATCCACTCGGAGTTTGTTCAAGGCACCCTCCATGCGGCGCCCATCCAGGAGTTACTACAGCTGTGGCAGGACAGCATGAATGTAGCCCAGTACTCGGAAATTTTTTCCGACTTCTTGCGCTACTCCATGGACATGGTACGATACCCATTCCTCCGGGCCTAGGCCTTTGAGCAGGGACTGAGGCATGAGATCAGGGCTTTGATGATCTACCTCAGAATTCCAATGTAGGCAAGATTACTGGAGCGATCCCTTCTTGTGGAGATATTTCTTGGTGAGTTGTTGCCAGCAGCGAGACCCACCATAGGGAGACATGTAGCGGAGTCTTCTGTAGCTGGCAGTAGACAGATGTCGTAGAGGTCCAAGAAGACCAGGAAATCAGGTGGGAGACCCCAGGATTCTGGTTCGGATGTGTGGGGCACACGCAGCAGATCCAGGCATACGAGAGGTAGGCATTGCTATGCATGCGGCGGGCATGGCCACATGGATCGTGACTACCCGACCCGCCATGTAGAGGAGCAATAGACAGTTGAGGGACCACCCAGGTAGAGGCAGAGGTTCGACCGTGGTGGTCCGCATGGAGTAGGTAGACGAGGTAGAGGATCTGGTTGAGTAGTGGGTGGTGGAAGATGCTTCGAGGCTCTACCACCACCACCACTAGGTGGACCACCCCAACTGCAGGGAGCTGGCAGACAGGGACATGCTCAGCTCTAGGATGTTGAGGACTACAACCACGGCACACCTGAGATGATTTGAGGGACTATTTATGTCTACTCCGCCCTTGATTAATTTATTAAAGACCTAGGAGTGAGTCATTCTTTTTTTCCGCTGCCCTTGTTCGGAGCTCGGAGATTCCGATCGAGTCGTGGGCCCAATCCTTACGGCTAGAGACTCATACGAGAGCATACTCAATGATTACACACCGGTGCCAGCATTGTGAGCTTACTCTAGGAGGCGAGAGCTTCGGATGGGATCTTCTTGTAGCTGCATCGAGGCCTTACGACGTCATCTTGGGTATGGACTGGTTATCTACAGTCCATGCCCAATTCGACTGTATTAGGGGAAAAGTGCAGTGTGTCCGCACAGATGGGAGAAAGTTCACCTTCACCAGCGAGAAGGGAGCCTTTGCAGCATAGGATGGACTTAAATAGAGGAGAGGGTAGTCCATCACAAATTAGTTAGCTAGTCTCATCCTAGGATAGTTTGATGTGAGGAGTCCAAGTTTTCCTGTTGTGGTGGATCAGTATACAGACGTTTTTCCTATCGATGTTCCTGGACTACCTCCTCATAGAGATGTAGACTTCTATATTGACCTATACCCCAGAACAGCACCGATATCTACTCTAGAATATCGGATGGCTCCCTACGTGCTTCGTGATCTGCGAGTATAGTTAGAGGATTTATATGGAAAGGGATTCATCCGACCGAGTGTTTCACCCTGGGCTACTATAATTTTATTCGCAAAGAAGAAAAGTGGGATCTAACGACTATGTGTCGACTACTGTCGCATGAATCAGGTGACCGTGATGAATAAGTATCCACTTATGAGGATTTACAACCTCTTTGATCAGCTCAAGGGAGCCCGTTGGTTCTTGAATATAGACCTCAGGTCAAGCTATCATCGTCTCAGAGTTCTAGATGAAGATGTGCAGAAGAAGGTCGTCAGGTGTCAGTATGGCCACTACGAGTTCTTGGTTAGGCTCTTTGGTGTAATCAATGCACCAGCAGTGTTCATGACTCTCATAAACAGGGTCTTCCAGCCTTACCTCAATCGTTTTATCGTATTCTTCATCGAAGACATACCGATTTACTCGACTACTGAGGAGGAGCATGCATACCACTTGCGGGTTATACTGCACACACTCCGATAACACTAGCTTTATGGTAAGATCTCTATGTGCCAATTTTGGATTTGAGAGGTTCACTTCATGGGGAACATCATCTCAGAGGTTAGAGTTGCTGCAGATACTGCGATGATCGAGGCGGTACTTGCTTGGGAGCCAACCAAGAGCGTGACAGAGGGGCGGGGTTTTCTAGGTCTGGCTGGGTACTATCGGAAATTTTTACCAGAGTTCTCCAGAGTTGCAGCACCGTTTTCAGCTTTGAAAAAGATGGGGTAGCCCTTCATGTCGTCAGAAAGATTCTAGCAGATCCTACAGGAGATGAGATAGAGAATGAACAGTGCTCCCATCTTGAGGCTACCAGAGGAGGGTGTTGGGTACACGGTTTTCGGCGACGCATCTGGGACCGGACTCGGGTGTGTCCTAATGCAGGAGCGGGTATTTATCACCTATGGTTCACGAAAATTGAGGCAACGAGAATAATTATGCTACACAAGACCTAGATTTAGTAGCAGTGGTATTCTCCCTGAAGATGTGGTGACATTATCTGATGCGCGATCGGTTTACGCTCATTTCTGACCTCTAGAGTCTCAGGTACATTTTCTCACAGAAGGACCTGAACCTGAGACAATGATGATAGCTCAAGTTCCTCCAAGACTATGACATTGATATAGTATATACTTCTGAGAAGGGGAACGTAGTAGCTGATGCTCTCAACAGAAGATTGGGCATTCAACTACTTGGAGAGGCGACAGTGCAGTTAGCCGCTTTGCAAATATCTTTCATGGATAGAGATGGGGAATATTTTATAAAATACCTCATAGTCACTCCTCTACTACATCATCGGGTCAGAGAGGCACAACGCAGGAACGTTAAATGTGAGATGTGATTTGCTCAGATTTCCATAGGGCAGGCGCCTGATGGTTTTTTTGTAGGAGGAGAGCACATCATCCTCTTCAGGGGACGTACCATGGTACCAGTTGCACTGCAAGAGGATGTACTGGGGGAGTTTCACACTTCCCCACTAGCGGTGCATCCTGGAGTGGCGAAGATGTACTAGGACCTCAGACGAGAGCACTGGTTTCCAAGTATGAAGAACGTTGTATCATAGTTCGTTTAACGATGCCTCACATGCTAGCAAGTGAAGGTGGAACATCAGGTACCACCGAGCTTAGTACAACACTTAGAGGTTCCAGAGTGGAAGTGTGATGGAATATCCATGGATTTTGAGATGGGGCTTCTATGTTCATCCAGAGGACACGACTCTATCTGGGTGATCGTTGACTGACTCGCCAAGTTGGCCCACTTCTTTCCGATCAGAGATCTGGGCTCAGTAAAGAGATTGGGACACCACTACCTTCAAGAGATCTTACAGCTTCATGGTGTGCCATCATTTATTGTCTCTGATCGAGAAGCTCGCTTTACTTACCATATTTAGAAGGGGTTGTAGGAGGCATTTTGGACGTAGCTACGCCTAAGCACCGCCTTTCTTCCTCAGACAGATGGGAAGACGGAGAGGACCATTTAAACACTCGAGGACATGCTCCGTGAATGTGTCCATGACTTTGGTCACAGGTGGGAAGATCACCTACCCTTGGTGGTGTTTGCGTACAAAAATAGCTACCAATCCACCATCATGATGACACCATACGAGGCCCTGTATGACCGACCATGCATATCACCTATGTGCTGGACTGACCCTATGGAGTCAGCACTCGTAGGACAAGAGTTGGTTCAAGCTACGACAGAGAAGTTGCAGATCATCCAGGAGCGTATGAGGACTATAGAGAGTAGACAAAATTCCTATGCTGATAGGAGATGGAGGACATTGGAGTTCGAGGATGGAAACCATGTTTTCTTACGGGTCTCACCACAATGTGGATTTCAACGAATTGGCCGGGGTGGCAAGTTATCTCCGCGCTTCATCAGACCATTCCAGATCCTCAGTAGGATAGGCGAGGTGGCTTACCGCCTGGCCCTTCCACCACAGTTGCACCGGGTGCATGACATCTTCCATGTATCTCAGCTAAGGAGATACGTGCACGACCCAACCCACATCATCAGCCACGTGTAGTTGGAAATCGATGACGGGGCTATATTCACGGAGGTTCCAGTGGAGATCGAGGATCGACATGAGCGGGTCCTATGTGGATGGTAGATCCCTCTAGTGCGCATCAGATGGGAGCATGGGAACCTCCAATAGAGCACAAGGGAGTGGGAGGCTCAAATGCGTACTCAGTAACCTCATTTGTTTTCCTAGTTTATGTTGTATCTTTATGGGGACATAAATACCCAAGGTGGAGTAATGTAAACACCCAGAAATTTCAAGGAAATTTTTTTTAAATAATTTTTAATTTTACATGTCTGGGGCCTCTGACAGAACATGATTCCGAGGCTCGGTGTGACTGGAATCAATTTCCAAATTTTATCTTGGGTAAGTTCAGTGAACGAAGGAGTGGGTTTTCCTACATTTTGAACCAGTGCTCGGAATTGAAATAGAAGGGCATCGATGAACTCGCAATGGAGAAAATTGTTTAAGGGGACTATTGCCATAGTTGCATTAGCACAGGAGAAGAAGTTGATTTTTGGGGTTTAGTTAAGAAGTAAATAAAATTGATGGAACAATTTTATTACGTATCTAATGAGGTTAATTCCTCTCATGGGTAGTTAAGAGTGGGAACCACATCCACCTAACTACCCAAGTGTGGATGTTAGAGAGGTGGGGCCCACATGGGCCCCAACCATTTATTTTCCTCTAAACTCCATAAACCCCCTCACTAATTTTGAAACCCCCTTTTAATTTCCAACCTCTCTACCTCCATCTCTCCATTAATCCATGACAACCCCTCAAATTTATCAGGATCTTTCCTATCCCTCTCTTTAATTAAATTCCAACACATTTAAATTAATAAGGATCTTTCCTCTCCCTCTCTTTAATTAAATGCCAACACATTTATTTAATGAGGATCTTTCCTCTCCCTCCCTTTAATTAATTACCAATGCATTTAATTAATGAGATGTTTAGAAATTTTGAAAGTTAATTTGTGTATGTAATAAAATAACAGGAGGAGCCTATTATTTTATCGGAGGATGGCTTTAGTTGTGCTAAGGAGGATTGGTAGAGCACTTGATTTTTTGAAAAACACCACCCTCCGACGAAGAACGACGATTTAGTTGACGATGATCACCGGTTACACAATGAACGATGACGTGCCATCCATTATATTCTCTGAAACATGAGAGGAGACACTGTTTCATCCTCGGGAGCACTCCGACGTCGCCTACGAATCCTTTCCCCATGACGTCGTCGTCAGTGACGCCTAACGTGCGACGTAAATTAGCGAGGTATAGGATTAATCTTGAAATCGAATTTTTTCATACCCCGTTATTCATTGGAAATCTAGGTTTATATACAGTCAATTTCTATCGCATTACGTGGAGGGTGCGGACCGAACGAACACGGCCAGATGACCCTCCGTTGATCTTGTTTTTTTATTAATGGAAACCGAAGTAGGAGGAGGCACGACGCTATCACGCTGTGCTCGGAACGTGGTGAAAGAAGCCAGCATCGTCGCGCCGGCTATGTCGGAGGAACCGTAGCTCGCATCGCGGGCCGCTTCGGCTGAAGAACCGGTTGACCCGTCGGCTGGTCGGGCGGAGCAGGTCCGCAGTGCCAAGACGAAAACACGCCGGAAGAGTCATGGCCCGTAATGAGGGCCCCATACGCCAGAAGGTTGTCCAGTTTGGGAAGGGTGGTGCCACTTGGACCTGCCGGTTTGGATAGCCGGGGGGTTTGCGCCCCCCTCGTAATGGCTCGGCCAACCAGGCCGCGCGCCCAGCTGGGCCGCACCGGATCACGCCTCACCTCTCTGAGCCGGGCAATGACTCTTCGGGCCTTGCCCTTCAGGCCGAGCTAGGTTTTCCTTTGGACCGGTCCGACACCCCTGTCGGGTCGGACCGGTCATACTGGGTTAACCTACCCCGTGGGCCCACTAGACTAAATGGGTCATGCCTGTTTTTCACTTTAACATGAATAACATAATGAACGCGCATCCGATCGACACGCCATCTATGGAACTGGGACCCTTTCGATGATACGGTATATTTTGAGATACTCTAAGTGAGTTTTGGAAAACTTTGGTAAATGGACGGGTTTGGAACGACCATATTTCTAACTAGGCCCCTGGGATGAAAAAGCCAATATCATTCAGACCAGGCATCTATTTGACGTGTTGTCTGTCGCGTTGAGTTCATTTTGATGAGACAGAACTTTGGGATACATCATCTATGGAATTCATGATAGATGATGTAACGGACCCCTTTTACTCCTTGAGCGGATCATCCCGGAATCGAGTACGTTGTGTGCGGGAACCGTAGAGATGACTGCAACGGCGGCGACAACCATGCTTGGATCCTCCATGGGATCGACAACGAAGACTATTGAAAATGGATTCTACATTGGTTCGGTAGAGAGGACGACTGAACATGGATCCTACATGGGTTTGGCAGCGAGGATGACTGTACTTGGATCCTATATGGGTTCGGCAGTGATGACGATTGTACTTGGATCCTACATTGGTTCGCCAGTGATGGTTATTGTACTTGGATCCTACATGGGTTCGGAAGTGAAGACTTCTGTACTTGGATCCTACATGGGTTCGATATACGAGATTATTCATAGTCTTCATCTAATCATCCCCACCCTCATCGTGAGTAGTATGCCTGTGTGAGTGGAGTCTTGACTTTCAGTAATTATCTGGGTATGATTGACTTGTTTCCTCTGTGGACTGGATTTTTCTTGGGCTCAGAAGTTAGAGCCATACTGAGACTGATGACCTAGGTATATGTATGTGCATATACCTAAGTAGATTCGGTTGATACTTCGTGATTGTATTTTTTCCTTTGTGGTCTATCCTTTTTGGAATCTCAGAGACCTTTTGGGGTCTTGGGTTCCCTACTGAGTATATTATACTCACCCCTGCATGGGATATGCCTGCACTACATTTTGTTGGATATAGATGACAGACAGAATTGATCGAGGTGGAGGCTTGTGGAGCTGGATGGTACCCGGAGGTGGGCCACTTGGAAATACGTACACGGAGCGGACGACCAGACACGAGGAGCTGAGGAGACTATCTGTACCCACCCTTCAGGTGGGATATCCAGAGGAAAACTCCGTGGTTTCTTCTTTACATTACTACTTTTTTATTTTCATTGTATTTGTACTGTAATTTCAGTTGGGTTTTTATACTGGCCCATTTACTTTCCAGCATATACTTTTGAACTCAGTTTATCTTAGTGCTTACTCCACTTGCGTACTCTGTTGTGTTTGTTTACTTTTATAAAGGAAATGCCTTCCCTTTTACCAGGATTTATGCATTTGGTGCTAGTCGCCAGCCCCTGGACTATGAAAGATGGGCTTGGGGTAGTCACAGCATGGGCCTCGAGGACGGGTTGTGACAATTATTTACTGGATTTACCCTTTAACCATAGTAAATAAAATATTTATCGAAGTAATTATTCAAAATGTATAAAAATCAGAGTTAACTATTTAAACAATTTGGAAATCCTGATTCCAAATATGGAATCCATTTTTCCAAATTTAAAACACAGAAGTGGCAGAAATTAATTTAAAATTAAATCCCACCGTCAAAACAAAAAGCGTTTTTTTAAGAAATAATAACTTTCAAAAGATTGACACTTTTTTATGTTCAGTTTAACTGTGAAATTATGTACAATGACCAACATTGTATTAAATGGTAAAAATATATTCTAAATATACTTTAAAACCACTGAAATTCATAATTTATCCCTATTAATTTTTTCGATTAATAATAGTTGTTTTTAACTAAAATTTATTAATTTTCACTATTCATCCAAATATGAAAGTTATCAGAAAAGTACCAAAAATTCACTCCTAGCTAATTTTGATATTCCTAATCTAAAATTGAAGTCCAATTTGAATGATATAATTTATAAAATTTCAAAAAGTGGGTTTTACTATTCACAACAGATAGTTTGATTGGTTGCGGTGTGTGTTAGAACTTGAAGTTGCGCACAACACACGCTACTTTATTACTCAAAGAGAAGCATATAGTGGAAGCCTGGGGTGTTACGTTCTCTCCTCCTATAAATTGCGTCCTCGTAATTTATTCTTGGTATTGGACACTTGGGATTGACATTTCAAAATATCTTATTTGAAACCCCACATTTAAAAATGGATTAAGGAGGCCTCTATTTAAAATAACGAGTGGTAAGTATGAAGGTTTCTAAAAATAAAACATACTAGGGTTCCATGTAAGAAAACATGGATATTAAAGATAAATATAACCATAAATATCTAATGGAGAGTGGTAGAGAACATGGCTATGAAAAATCCAACAATCACAAAGCCATAAAATTGTGATGATCTAATGTACCATCTATGACAACATTTTTTTATATATTCCTTTTCCTAATGTTGAGGAATTTATTTATGATATTTGATACGATCATAAGGAGATATAATTAATTTATAATTATATTTTTATCCATTAATAAATTTCTACCACAAACACATCTTTCACTCCAAAACATAATATAACTCAAAAATACTATATTTATCCTAATTGTATAGGGTTCCAAATATAAAAATATAACATTTAAATGATGAAAAATATTTTTTCACAACGAGGGACTTCATGTAGGAAATTGGTAGGTAATAAAGGCATGTCGCACTATGATCGTCGGTTCGATTACTGCATCTTTTACTAACGCGACAGGTTATGGCCCGACCCGCATGTTTCTGTTTTCCCAAGACTATAGTTTTATATTATTCCTTAAATAATCATAAGAAATGTTTTAACCATAAAAAATACTATCAAAAGTTCATCTTAATCCATTACAAACATTATAGTTATCCAAAATACCTCTGTCCAGACTATATGTAAATGGTATCAAAATTAAAAAATCAATTGTCACATCAGATTCCCCAAACAATGTAACGTTTCTCTTATTGTCACATACTGAAAATATGATTACCTTAGTCATATTAAAACCATAATGAAAAAACAAGTACTAAAGTACAGTCCATATATATATTACATTATTATTATAACCATAATATTGTTCTTGAATCCAAAAAACACAAATACAATAATTATTCAACTTCAACTGTAGTAATAGAATAAGGTTGGCCTTGCACCCTTTCCCTTTTATGAGGTATGTTTCCTTGGCGCATTGAACATTAATTTTCATAATACCCCTTTTCTATACAATTATAGCATTCCACGTTGACGACAACATTATTTCCCTTGCAATCATGAGCTTGGTGGCCTTTTTCCCCACACTTGTAACAGACTCCCATTCCTTATAGGCAAGTACCAGGGGGTTTCTTCCCACAATTATCACATAATGGAAAATCCTTCTTTCACTTTTTCTAATTACCTGTCTCTTGATCCCTTGTTCTCTTTTTCTATTGCTTTAATTTATTGTCATAAGATTTAGAGATTTCCTTTTCTATCTTGATAGAACATGAGACAATATCTTCGTATGACAAGAAGGACTGCGATACTAAATCTTGACGAAGAAATGGTTTTAACCTATCAAAGAAACGATCAATCTTACTTCATGGGTTACTTATATAATCTGTGGCATTCCTCACTATCCTTGTAAATTTAGCCTCATACATTGCGACATTATCATCTTCCTTTTTCCTCAGACTCAGAAATTGTCATTCCATTCTACTCGATGGTCATGAGGAATGTATTTTTATAAGAAAATTTCTTTAAACTCCCTCCATTCCATATTTGATACTTCATCATCTTCCATTTTGTTTTGAATCAATGACCAACATTGATCAGCATCTCCAGTGAGGAGGTAAACATCCATGAAAATTCTTCCCATTTCATTAATCCCCAAAGCGTGGAATATTTTCTCTAAGGAATTTATCCATTGCTCAGACACTAATTGATTTGTTCTCCCATTTAATGTCGGTGTTTGTTGCCTCGTGAAGTGATCTAACATTGATCCTTCGCGTTGTGGATCATGGTGCTCCATACGGGTAAGGTTATTATTCATAACTTGAGTGAGTTATCTCAGTATGGGGATAAGCTGGTCAATAGCAGTTGTTTTACTAGCTCTACTATAATTTTCTTGAGTAGGAGGGAAATAACTACATGGCGTACATGTGTTGATATGATTTCCATTCCATCCGCTAGGTGCCATTACTAAAAAATGGCATAAACTAGAATAGTTTATGAATCAAAATACATAATTTTAAACATGTAATATATCTAAAATAAATTGAACATTATATGGATATAATCCATAATAAAAAGAATTTTTTCATTGTGTAAGTATATACTCATTAGCCCTTCATAATGTTTTGTAAAGAAAATGAGAATTATCCGAAGCATTTCCTCCGGGAGTGTCGCAACCAAGAGTGCAGCAAGGCCCTTTGCCATGCACCAGTTCCAGATTGAGTCTATCTCAAAGACTTCATTTTGGGTTTTACTCCTAGGTACATCTGCGCCAGATCTGCCTCTACCTTCTCGTATCCAGACAGGGATTTATTGCTTAGAAAACTCACAAAATCCCCACAATACCATAATTATAGGAATTTCTTCTATACTAATCCTCAAAGTCTATCATAGGGCTATGTCCTCTAATATGAACTTATCTAAATATAGTTTCCAAGGATATTGCTAAACTTCCTCTAATACTAACTGTAACGCCCTGAACCCAGTTACCCATAGTCGGTGCATTATTTTAATACATTGGCCTGATTACAAGGAATCAAGTCCCGAAGGTCAGATCTTTGTAGTAGTCCTGGAGAATAGATTATATAGATGAATGTTACATTACACTTTATAACATACAACACAACATAATTAATCCTTTATGAATGCCATTATTCCCTTACCTTACCCCTTCATATCAATCATCATACACTACTTCATGGAATCCTGGAAAAAAATAAAACATAGAATGGGGCGAGCTCAAACGCTCAGTAAGGGTAAGCAATACAGCGGAAAATAACATAAATATTAATCATGGTGAATAATTGAAACATCATTCGTTTACCAATAATAAAAATGAATAGTTTTATTGAATGAATATGTGCTGAGTGAATAATTCCATAGTGAAACATAATCATGGGTATTCTACTATTCGAATAACCACATGAACCATCAATATGATTTCCATAAAGAGGGAATGTATAATTCCAGAAATTCTAAAAAATTTTGTCAAAGCCTCTGCCAAGACGTCTAAAAATGATTAAGGCCACGGCCAAAACCATAAATCAAATTGGGAAAAGGCCTCAGCCAATCCCACATCTAGTTGTCTCATGAGTTCTACCGATGCATCGAGGAGCTATAGCGGGCTCCACCCATCAATTACTATGTCCAATAAATTCTTCATATCAACAGGATGAAAAATAATATAAATATTTGTATGAGAACTAGGATATGAAATGTCATTATTTTAACCATAAACCATGAATGGAATAAAAATAACACATCCACATTCAAACATATCACAAAACCTTCAATACAATAAGGAAGTTTTAATCATACTAAATAAAAATAAAAACTAGTTTAAAATTCTTTAAAGGATTTTACATAGATGGAATTTATTTGTAAGACTCTTTGAATGAAATATCCCTTTTCATGAAAACATTTTAAAGTCATACAATTTAGAAAGGAAAATAGTTAAATACACTTTGGAATCAAAATGTCCCATAACACTTTGAAACGTTTTAAAGTAATTAACATTTTAAAACATTCATGTCCGTTTAAATAAATCCATAAAACTATTTTGCAAACATGTACATTAATGAAAATTGTTTATAAGACTAAATCATTAAAACATTTAAAATGATGTTGACATAGATGAAATATAAACTATTTGAGAGAAATATCTCTTTTTTTGAAATCATTTAAGAGTCACATAATTATAAAAGGAAAAATTTACTTTGAAAATATTCTTATAAGATTGTAAGGGATTCTTCGACAACTTTATAACCTCGGAAAATATCCACACCCACTCTATAAGATAAAAAACATTGTTACCTTAATTTTGACAAAAAGGTTAAAAATGACCTTATTTGGAAAATGATGAAAAGATTCCTTTATAAACATTTATAAAAAGTCAAACAAGGGTATAAAAGGCTTTAACCCATAGTCTGTAAAATAGTAAGAATGATTTGAAATACATTTTTAAGAATCATGGATGTGGATGATAAATAGGTCCCCGTAGATAATTACGTATAAACAACCTCGGATAATGAAGAGATTGTGAAATGATCCTTTACCAATTTTGAAACTAACGAAACATAGAACCCATGAAATCGGAATCATACAATGAATATTTAAATACTCAAAAATTAAAGTGTATTAAACAAAGAATACATTTATGAGCAGTACATACACCATAGAAAACGTAATAGTGGCAATATGTCATGAATCTCACGGTAATAAGGAGTGAGATGAAAACCCATTACCTGGTAATTTTCCTTGGTTGAGGGTAGTTTAACCTCTGGTATAATGTTTAAATGATTCTTTTGAAATTATACAATAATCATATACATTAATATGATATCATATATAATCCATTAACATTTCATTGTTAATAATATCTTAGTAATGTCGTCGTTTTGGGTGTTAACATCTTTGTTTTTCTTTATATTATTTGTTCTGTGAGTCATTATAATTTTGAATGGGATGTATATTATTTATATCTAGAATTATATCACGTCTTTAAACATTATTTTTATTCAAAAAATGAAAATTAGTCTTGAATGGATACTATGGGGGAATGATTCTCATTGCGTTCGAGGAGATGGTAGTTCGTACGTACGCACGAGCGACACTATCATTCTTTTGATATTAAAATAATATATAATTGGATGGTATATCATATATACAGAATAGTTATCATGTTATATTTATTATTTACATCAATTACACATCATTATCATACCCATCATAATAATAATGTATTGAATAATAATTACACCACGACGTGGAGACGGTAGGTCGTACGTATGCATGTATAGTGACATGTCATTCAAAGGATGGTTAGAATACTGAACATGGTTATAGAATATTTTTATTAACATTAAATTATATTTAATATACTAGATTTATTATTTTAGAAGTGAAATAACAAAGAAAGTAGAATTGGAAGAAGAAAGGATCTTGAAAGAGGGTGGTGAAATCATTACCTCTTCGTCAGGTTCTTCCTTTTGATTTGATCAAAAGGGCTCCATAAGATATATTTATGACTAAAGAAAGGCCTCTAGGATGAATTTAAGGAATTTGAGAGAATATTTGGGCAGGTATTGGCCAAGAAAAAAGGCTTTGAGGGTATGAATTTGAGATAATGGAGAGTGCCCTATTATAAGAGGGTTGACGGGTACCATAGGAAAAGCAAGAAATATTATTTTATAATAAATTAATAATAGGATTCTAATTGCTAAAAAGTGTAATATTAAAAGTATAATGTGAGTATAGGTCAAAACAAAATAAACCACAAGGTGCTAGAGAGGTTTGGGTAAGTTTATGAACCTTATCTTTTAGTTTGAACTATTAGTTAATTAGTTTGACATTTACCCTATCACTTTGTATTTTCATATTGTATGGTTAAAAAATATAAAATATACTTCCAGGAGACCCCCAAGTGGTACATTAATGATATAACTATAATTATATAAGTCCTTTTGCAGAACCATATATTTTTATGAATAGAATATCAATTAATAATATAATATGTTTTTAAAAAACTCATTTATGTCAATTTTGACACTATTCAATAATTGATTTTTTTAAAGTGTTAACAAATTTATTAATTTAAAAAGAATTATTTAAGCAATACTAACATGTCATATTAACCAATAACATTCGTTTATAGCATCAAAACATTAAATAATATTTATTTTAACATTTATATTACTAATTATTTGATTCTTTCATTAATAAGGAAAATACTTCATCATTATTATGTCATAAATAAATTTAATTATTCAATGTGTAGAAATTATAATTAAAATACCATTAGTTAGGTAATATTTATATCTTTATAATTAATATATAATGTAGAAAATATAACATATATAACCTTATGTAAATATTTTTTTCCTAAAAGATATATGTTTATGTCATTTTTATTTACTTTTACATAATTAATATAAAGTTTCATTATCACTTACAAGTAGCTCAATGGGGTCCCAAAATCGACAAAAAGATACCCATGGTATGAAATCTATCAATCCATAGGGATTGGACACATTTTAGGGTGATTTAATATTATTATAATACTATTTTTTACCCTAATTTACCAGATTTACCCTTTAACAATGGTAAATAAAATATTTACCGAAGTAATTAATCAAAATGTATAAAAATATGAGTTAACTATTTTAACAATTTGGACATACTGATTACAAATATGGAATCCATTTTTCCAAATTCAGAACACAGAATTGGAATAAATTAATTTAAAATATATTCCCAATGTCAAAACAAAAAGACTGTTTTAAAGAAATAATATCTATCAAAAGATTGACACTTGTTTATGTCCAGATTAAATGTTAAATTACGTTCAATTTCCACCATTGTATTAAATGGTAAAAATATATTTAAATTATAATTTAAAACCACCCAATTTAATAATTTATCACTATTAATTATTTCTATTAAAAAAAGTAGTTTTTAATAAAAATTTAGTAATTTTCACTATTAATCAAAATATGAAAGTAATGAGAAAAGTACCAAAAATTCACCATAAGATAATTTGGATATTCCGGATCCAAAAATGAAGTCCAATTTAAAATATATAATTTATAAAAATTCAAAAAGTGGGTATTATATTCATAACGACTAGTTTGATTGGTTGTGGTGTGTGTTAGAACTCGATGTTGTGTACAACACACAGTAATGTTTTATTCAAAGAGAAGCGTACCGTGAAAGCTGGGAGTGTTACAATTTTTGTATAATTTTATGTATAATTATTCTAAATTCATCTTCTTTTTTAATAATATTTTTCATGTAGTTTTTTTATGTTTAATATTTATGATAATTGTATGTATTACTTTTTATGTTATTTAGGTTTTATAGTTTTTGTATAATTCTGTTAGGTATTGTTTTATATGTCAAGATAATTTATTGATTTTTTTGTAGATCGGTTCTGTATAATATTTTATTATTGATTATTATATATTTTTTATAATATTATTTTATCAATATGTTTAATTTTTATATAATTAAGATCATCATTTCTTTATTTAACACATAACATATAATGATCACCAATCAATTTTATTAGAAGTGTCTATGTTTGAAATTTATCACTATATATATATATATACACTTAATGGTTTATATGTCATAATACACCCACCAATTATATTACTATATCATGTATTGAATATATCATTAATGTATATATTTATGATGAACAACTACTGAATATGGAAAATGAGTTTATGAAATCTAATAATTTTATAAATGCAATATTAAAAACAAAGATTTCATTTTTTCCATTTCTGATGTTTATGAACCTGAGAATGATAAACTCTATATAAATAAATGATAATATTATTTTTTATGTTTTTAACCTTAATTATACAAGTCAAATATGGAATGGTGAAATAAATAGAAAGTCAACATCAAATGTTGATGAAATATTCATAATGAGGAAGTGGATTGTATTAAAGAATTAATTCTTGATTGAGGTGTTGAAACCATTGAAAAAATATCAACTATTGAATAGTATTATGATGATTCTAAGATACCAATATTCCTAGTTTGTTTTTGTAAATACACAGTGTTATCATTAGTTTTGATAATATATAAGTAGAAAGAAGGAAATGGGTGGAGTGATAAACATTTTGTCGAACACAGGTTCAATTTTAAAAGTGCTATTTTCAGAATTCAATGAGCTTCCATATTCCAATTATGAGTTTTAGAAAATATAATTCCCAATAGGATTGGGGTATAAATTGATACATGATTTCCCTAATGATTTTGTGTTCTATAGGAAAGAATCTAAATATTTATCATGTTGTCCTACATGTCGGATAACAATATATATGATGGATTAAAAAGTCAACTCAGATTGATTCTCATGTACTAACATCTATACTCATGAAAAATATATTTCTTACTTTTTAATGATATCATCCAATAACCGTTTTATACAATTTTGATTATTATAATATTATTAAATCTTAGGTAACATAATCATAACTCATATTAAAGTAATTTTATAGCAACAAATAATTCATTGTTTGAATTGTATACCTAAAAATTCTATTGATACTAAAAGGTTATGATGGAATTCAGATGATCACATATATTATGGTAAATTACATCAGCCTATTGACTCATCAAAATAGAATATAGATGATAAATAATTTCATAATTTTGTAGGTGAAATTATAAATTTTAGAATAGGGGTGTGCACAGATGGAATAAATTCATATCAGATCCTAAGTAAACAACATAGTTAATTGCCTATTTTTTGGCAGTTCACAACTTATCCCCACTGATATGTATGTGGAAAAAATATGTTATGACAAGATTGATGATTTATGGACCAAAATATCTAGGAAATGATATTGATTTTCATCTTTTAACATTTAATGATGATTTGAAACATCTATAGGAGATAGGTGTTGATTATTTTGATGCACACAAAAAATAATATTTTTTGCAGGCTACTATAATGATAAGTATAACAGACTATCCCACATATGGAAACATATCTAGATATAATTTTATGGGACATAAATTATGTCTAATTTGTGGATATCACACTTCATATTATCAATAACAAAATTTAAGAAAGATAGTGTAGATGTGACATCAATTATTTTTGAAAAGTTATCACCCTTATCATACATTTAAAAAGAAATTTTAATGTTTACCAGAATACAATCTTACCCCACAAACATTGTGAGCATAAGAATATTATATTAGGGTGAAAAATATTTATTTTACATTTGTGATATTAATTAGTTCTGTTCATCAAAAAAATACCAGGAAGGAGACGTCTATTTTTTTGAACCACCATATTGGAGTTTTTTAGAAATAAAACATAACACTGATGTTATGAATGATGAGACAAATTTATGTTAAAATTTGAGTAGAACATTAGTAGATAAAAAAGGAAAGAAAAGTAAAATAATGAATTATTGATTGACATGATTTCAATTGGAATATTTTTGGAGTCAACTCCCATAATGAAAGAAAATAGAACATATTTATCTCTGATTTGTCACATATTGAGGAAGAGTGGGAAGTTAAATTTATATTAGTGTCTATATAGTATAAAAGTACTCAATGGATTTTCTTCAAATGTGATGATTTATATGATAGTGAATGACTTGAAGTTAATAGGTGTGGAATCTCAAAACATTCATTTATTTATGCAATGACTACTACTAGTCGCATTATGTGGTCTGTTACTGTCAATTGTCACAAAGACTATCATCAGGTTCTGTAATTTACTCAAATTCGTTTCTAGAAATGTTTTTGATCAGAATTTGTTATATGATTTCGAGAATGACGATTCTATTTTTCTTTATAAAGTAGAAATTCATTTTCAACCTACATTTTTTGATATAATGGCTAATCTGGTGATTCATCTTCTGTGTGAGATAAGAATATATGGGCATGTTTGTTTACTTTTGGTGTTTACTGTTAAAATGTATAAGAAAATTATAATGTGATATGTTAAAAATTCTTATCAACCTAAGGACTTTATTGTTCAAAAATATGTATTAAATATGCTGATTGAGTTATGTACTAATTATTTCATGGATGGAGCATGTATTTCTCCCAATATCTCAAAATTTGATAGTTAGTAGTATAGGTGGGTATATTTAAGGATTTAATGTAATGGTCATTCCATGTGATGAAGTGATGTAGGAATATTTATACATATCAAATAACACAAATGATGTTTAATGATATATATTGTCACATATTGTTGAAATAATGGGACGATATCAAAAAATAAATGGATAGTTGTTGATGACTGAGCATAAGAAGACATTTAATTCATGGTTCAAATAGAAAGTGAGCATAGATATATCTGCATCAGAAATTTTTAAATGGTTGTTTGGGGTACAATATTTTAATATGATAAAATAGATAGGTTTTGAAATTATGGGTACACATTTTAGAAAAAATATATTGATGATAAGATTACTATTAAAAATAATTTTGTGAAGGTTCTCGATGAAGCAAGGAATTTTTAAAGTGAAAAAGATAACAAACAAATTTTTTATTCATTGATATAATTTTGTGTAATTGAGGATATATGAGATATTAATTATAAAATATTTCTAGTCACTGTGATTAAGTGTAATTAGTTTGACAACAATAGGGGTTTGAAACTAGATGATTATGGATTTACACTAGTTTATTGGAAATGATTTAATTACAATGTGGAACCATTTATCACAGAGACATATGAAAAGTAGATATTTTATTTCATTAATCCATCGAATGAGCAGTGGTCAGTCATTTTGGAAGGAACAAGATATCATTTTAGGGATGATGATGATGATGATGATATTATTTATTAACATGTGTCTTAATCAACAATTATATTTTTTATGAATTATTACAATTCAATCAAATTATAATTAAATAAGATAATAACCATTTTTATATAAATTTACGTGACATGGATCGACCACTCACTTTCTATGTAATTAATTATTTTCATTTCATTTTGATGCGATGAAAACACACATATTATGTGGGTCGGAGAAATAATATTTCATAATTTGAAGGGGTGATTTCTAAATAACAGAACAGGGAGTGGAATTAGGTGAATGGTACCTATTAAAAGCATAATTTGGGATAGGGTAATTTCTATCATGTGAAAAAAGTTATTTAAGGGAAGAGTTTTTCTTCTTTTAAACACACATGAAATATGGAATGTAGAATCACAACGCACAATATAACAAAACAATACATTTTCTATAATTAATATTACATAAGAAATATTTATGTATGTGAGCACTAATATAGTATTTGCTTCCAATCAATCCTAGAATGTATGAAAGAAAAAACCCAATATACATCATAATATTAGGAATATTACATTGCTCCAAAATAACTCAAAATAAGGAAGGAAAACATGATAAAATAATGTAATTTTTCAATGATAATACTAGTAGGAATCACATAATAAAAATGTTGAAGAAATTAGAGAAAATATGAGGTAAAGACAAATGATCATTACTGGAAGAGAAGATAAAATCTATGTTTTCAACATATTAATGGAAGATATGGTGGATCTCATAAAACATGATTTGACCCCTTTTTTATAAAGGGCCACACCATATTCATGGAATAAATGGTATTCAAATCATCAATTCGTTATTTTTATTATTTTAAAGGTAATACTAGTTTACATAATGTATAGGATTCATAATATCCATTGAATTCACGTCCCATAATAAAAAATTTAAGGTCTATCTTGAACAATTCATGTATTGAATTTTATTAAAATCATTAAATGGTTCTAGAGAGAGGCTTCAACCCCCTACTACATTCTTCCTAAAAAACCAATCCTCCTAGTAGAATTTTTATCCAATTTAAAAAAATTACATACAAAATTAATATTTATCCAAAAATAAAGTATATATACCTTATATTGGAAAACAATGACTATACTGTAAGATTTTACCATGGATTTTAAAATTCATTCATAAGTAACATGGGACTCAGTTGAAAATTGGTATGAAATTTTATATTTATACCAATTGGTAGACAAATTGAACAATCAGGACACTAGAATAAATTTTTCATGCTTGTATTTAAGATTTCAGATGGTCTTGTGGTGACCAAATGGATTGGGTATATTTCTCATTAAATAATTTCATCTAGTACTCTATTTCGATGGATATGTTTGATGTTTTTTGTTGTAGTCCATGTCATTAAGTGCTCTTCTAGAATTAGGCATGTAAGTCTTTAGTTGTTGTGATAAATTTGATTTAGGTTAACATTGAGTGGGTGTAATTAATTTTGAAATGCCTGGTTATTATTCATAATAATTAGTGTTCTTATGTTATTTGAAGAAATAGTAGTTGGAGTTTATATTAAGAGACAAGGTTGTCATGTGATTTTACTTTCATTTAAGAAATATAAATTTGATCAACCGTGAAATGTTAGTAATATGGTATTCTATATTGTTTGAGATTGTGAAATGTTATGGGATGCTAACCGATCAGATGAATCATCTTCTAGGTTACTATGAAATTATTATTGGGTTTCACATGTCTCTACTTCAAAGGTACAAGCCCAACACTATGCATGAGATCAACTATGAGGATATTAGGTAACAACTAGAGAAATAATTTTTGTAGTGACATGTGCATTTATTGGACTATAATGAGACAATTTTTTGAGGTAAAACTATTCCTCTTGTATAGATTTTGTGGCAGCCCATGTTTGATTAGGAAATGAAATGTGAGTGAGAGATTAAATTTGGACAGAGTGGCATGTCATGTTCATGAGAAACTGTACAGATACTTCTCAGAGATTAAATTTAATAATATGGGGATAATTTTCTAAAAAAAATATAGCTATGTCATAGTACATTTATAATGATTTTTAGTATTTTTTAAATTAAAATTGTTGTGGGATAGATGCATTCATGATGATGGAAGAAAAAAATGTCATGGAATATCATATATATCATAGGTAATATAGAACACACCAGTACCCACCTGATAATCATTTCAAGAAAGTGTCTATATGAAAAAATTAATGAACATGGAAATAAAGGAATAGAAATATCTATAAAGCACATAAAATGGTTAGGAATTCATAACTTGGGAGTATCAATATCCAAAACCCATAATTTCCACCCATATGATTCTTGTTAGATAAGTATACCAAGAATCATACCCATTATGTTCTATGTGGTTTAACAAATCAGGATCCATTAATAAGAACATGATTATGGTTTTAATTCAATTAGGATTTCCGATGATGAAACACCAACACCAAAATATATTCAATTGAAAAGGGAATGATGAAAACGCTCTTGAGATGTCCTCTTATCCCTTGATAAGTCCCGATTCCATTATTATATAACAACAAAATTCATATTTTTGTGGATTTAATACCATATTTTGGATTTCTTCCAATAATAAGAGATGATAACTAGACGAAACATGAAGAAAAAAGTATGAAAAAATATTATCTTCAATTCTCATGGGCCCAAGACTCTATATGAAATTAAAAAGAGTTATAGTGGAGGGGAATAAACTATAATATCCCCTAGAGTCCCTAGTTTTATGATTTTTGGAAAATGAGGAAGAATTAATATTTTTTTATGTTTTGGGTTATAATCTAAACTTATAATTTATTAACTGTTAATGCATAGGTTTGTAGAATGGTTTATTAAATAGTGGAATAATTCTTTGACACTCAATACCTCATTAGTTCACTCATATGGTTTGGATACATGGTTTTTTAAATTATGTCCCAACTGTACTTTTTTAGTCTTTCAAGTATCATATTTTCCTATGGAATGTTCAACGGATATCATCGATTATAAGTCAACCACTCAACACATACATCTACTATCTAAAAAACCAAATTGTTCTATATAGTGAATTACATGGTTGTACTAAACCGTTCATAAAAGTAAAACCCCTTAAAATACACAATACAATTCCTAATCCATCATGATGTTACCCAATATATTACTTATCAAAACAATAAATATTAGAACATATTTTCCTTTTGGAATGGGGGATGTATAATCTTGTTGAATAATGATAATGGAGGGGAAAGAGAGGTTTCGAAGATGATATTTCATTCATAAAATTATTATAAATGGAAGGGTTTTACATTAGTTTTTGGGATGGATGCTTCTAGATGAAGGGTTTCCTGATGTGATCAGCTTTAGGTGGCACTATTTCTGATGTTTATCTATTACATTCTGAAAATTTTTTATGTTATATTTTTCACTAGGATATTTTTAATTTACAAGAGGTTCCAGTAAATCTATGTTTTTCTATTATAAATGATCATTGATAAATGTATAATGGATAGAATATTCTATTTCAAAGTGGTCGGGACTACTGGATGACTTAATAAACCACTCTATAAATATGATGGTGGATTTTTTTTTTCAGTGATGACCCTGAATGTTACACAAGTACTTTTTTTTATTAATATGTATTTCTTATTATGTTGATGAGATATAAAATTTAAATTCGGTTGAAATGGTGTGTTTAAATGTTTATGTTCTATATGCACAACTTTTAGACCATAATAGAAAAAACCAATGTTTTATTATTATTAATTGAATTACACGAATTTAATAAATTTTTTTGTATCAATTACTGTGATTATGGATGATGTTTGTTATAACATTTTGTGGTTATATGGATATCCTTTTTACAAAAATTTCTAGAACAACAAACATCAAATTTTTCCTTCTAAACTAAATTTTATCTAGTGTTTTTTTTGATTAAAAACCTCCATTTTTTACTATAATGATTGTATGGAAGGAGATTAAACACATGGTATTTGAAGGATGGTTCCTTGGAAGATCTTAATTCTTTATATTTGTTCAAGTAATATTCTCTAACTATAACATTTTTTAATTTTAGTGAGAGTTATTAATTTCATATACATATATTTGAAATATATCAAGGCCATAATTGATAAAAAACATTGAAAAACATTATTTAATATGAAAAGTATATTCCATATCTTCTCCTTTGTAAATATTTCTATCTTCCATTGAATGGTGTAAAATAAGAAGAAATGAAAAAGGTTTCATACAAAATCACAGAATTGAAGACACATGGTTACATACATATATATTTAGTTTTGATTATGGATTTGAACAATTGGGAAAAGAAAACTATAGTGAAGTAGATTGTTTCCCTAATAGATATTTATGATAAATATAAAATATAGAATAATGTTTGTTTGATGTGGATGTTATTTAACATAAGGATGTCAGAAAGAATATCTATATCAGATCTATTATATGATTTCAACATAATCTAACTGCAACATGGTTTTTAAAGGTTTCATTAATATATTAATTTTGAGAATTGTTTTCAATCTTCTTTACTAGATTACTAAGAATCCAAGGAAAATAATAATTCATGTTGATGTGAAATAAGGATTTAATACTTAATGGTCTTCATAAAATATTCATCAATTAGGGGCATGAAATTAATAAGGGTTTATCATAATATTCTAATGTATTGAATTCATATGTAATGGTATAATCACCTTTTTGATAAATAAGATGCAATTTGAGTATAAATCAATGGAATAAAGTGTTGGTAAGTCTTTTATAACCAGGCATGATTTTTGGATTTTTTTAAATATAGATCACATCAAGAATGACTATTGTGACATAATAGAGTCCTATAAAATGAATATTTTTGGAAAATTATGTAAATCATTTTTCTACAGTTCATAGATAAGGTAAATATTAGATTATATATTTTGGTGAAAAATTCGATTACATAAGAGATAAATAAGCGATATAAAATAGGTATTAGTACAATTTGGTAGAGTTATTATTTCTAACAATGAAGCTATTAATATTTTGTGGAACAGTGAAGTGAAATTCAATTAATGTATATAATTATCTTATTCTAAATGAATATCAACATGTTGTATGTCTTTTAAAAATCATGATTATAGTTTTCTAGATGAACAGATAATGTTTTTGTTTGATTTTTTTCTAAATTAGAATAAAATATTACACATTTTTATCATGTAATATCTAGAGATCAAAAACATGGTACATTTTATGTAAATAAGAGGGATGTGGGAGTGATGATTTCTGGATCATTTTCTTTTGAAATTTCATAAAATTTTAATAATTATATTTGGAAACATATTGAGAGAGGAATTAAGATTATAGATGATGTTTTCAGACTGATATATTATAATTTAGATATCATATTATTCAAGATTTTTAAACTTAGGGTGTAATTGAAGGTGTATTTTAATCTTTCTGAAAGAACATAAAATTTTTGGAAGCTATAATTGGTTCATATATTTACGTGGGGAGATACCCATGTTATTTTTCATGGATTATCTATGTGTTTTCTTATACTTTTTTGAATCTAAGTGTGAAGTTCTTTGAATTACTTTTCAATTTAATGATATGGTGAAAAGGGAATCTACAAGAAAAATAAAATTTATATGATCATAAAATGTGGGTAATTTTACTAAATGGATTTTCTGTTATTACTGTAGACATTAAAATTTTGTAAAGATAATACTATTATAGGATTGTGGGATATAAGTTTTTCATTGGGATGTATATAGGCTGTGAATAACATTTTAATGTTTATGCAGTAGAACGAGTATCTGAATGATAACGAACTGAAGAAGCTAAAACTATATTTCTAGAAGGAAAAATTATATATGTTATAGTTCTTAAATTAAATGAATAATTGGTCAATTTTTGATGATTAATAAGGGTCACTTATGTTGTGTAGATGTATGGAAATTCCTATAGATTATCACTTATAATAGATACAAGAGATTTAGAAATTATGAATGAATCGGTTAATCCTGCTGAATCTGGAATAAGGTAGTTATCGATGCATGATGGGTTGGAATAGCTATGAGTGAATAACAATTGAGATAAAATATTATATTAAACAATGAAATAAATCACTTGATAAAATGTGTGTATATTGGTTCAACTATGAACCTGACAGAACGAAATGAAAAAAAAGAATGGTTGTTTGTAAAGTGATTTTAGTTTATGAATTGCACTGACCTATCTAAATGGGTACTTATTATAGTAAAATTTACAACCATCTAATCAATTTTAATTTTGTATGTTTTAGAATTTTGTTTGTAACACCCTCTAAACTATGCTCTTGGATGCAGTGTGAAAAACACTAACATACAGCATTGGATATTATACACATATATGATTATAAGTTATTTATCCCATTCAAAATAAAAGCAACATTTAGTATATAGATTTATATAATTAGTAAATATCAATAAATAATAAATCTCAAGGCCTCTAATAAGATAGTGTATTTTTTCCTCTACATAAGAAGCAAAAAGATTCATAATTGGTCTTCAGTGTTTCCCAAAAAAATCTCCATAGAATATAAATTTTGAGCTTAGGATTCCTAATGATTTCATTAATAAACTAGTATATGGGAGTCAATATAAGGGGTGATCTCAAATTATATGTATTTATAATCATAATAATATAGTATACTAGTAGAGTTGTCTGGAATAACAATATTTCATAATGATAATGATCATATTCTTGAGATAGTGGATTAAAAATATGATATCATATGTACATGGATTATACAATTATCATATCATAAGATAATGGCATCATTAGAATGTGAAACAAATATAAAAATGATTTCATAATAATTTTACTAGGATTAATCCCAAAAAAATCATCATCATATTACATCTATTTTTTCATTATTCCGTTATCATATTACAAAGAATAATCTATTGTCCATAAAATAAAATTTGGTTTACTCATTAGTCCTATAGAAACCACAACATGTGATAATAAATTTTTTTAAATTATTTGTGAACCATCTGGATTCACCAATCATATTGAAAAATCATTCATATCGTTTCCACATGATCTAAATCATCATATCATAATAACTGAAGGACATAAAATGGTTTATATAACCATTCAATGTCATTTCCTATGGAATAATTCAATATTTCATCAATAATAATTTAATGATAAACCCATGGAAGATAAATGGGTATCCACTTACAATACACATCATTCTGAGAATATAAAATTGGAAAACGCTGATTGCGTATATTATGTTTATAGAATATAGGAAATAGATATATTATTTATAAATCATTTTCCCCAATCAGTATATGCATATGGAATCTAGGTTAGTACAATTTAATTTTGTAATGGGAAATATGCAATTCCTAGAAGAATTAATTAAAAAAATATTATACATAAAAATTGATTATTTGGAGATAAAAAAGAAATTGTGGGTTATAAAATTAATATAAAAGAATATTTTAAAATCTATCTATCTAAATATTGTGGATTTTATCATTTAAATAATACTCTTGATGAATCATAACACATAGTTAAATATGATTTTAGGAAATATA
This sequence comes from Viscum album, assembly GCA_963277665.1. Taxonomy (NCBI): domain Eukaryota; kingdom Viridiplantae; phylum Streptophyta; class Magnoliopsida; order Santalales; family Viscaceae; genus Viscum; species Viscum album. The sequence continues at coordinate 1,340,222,546 of OY728155.1, read as the reverse complement.
TTTATTTTTTTAATAATAATTTCCCTTATTAAATGAAAATATTTTAAAAGGAAGAATTTTTTAAAAATTATAAAATAATATTTTTTTGATATCATGAATAAATATAGGTTTTATCCCCTTAGATAATGAAAAAGGTTGAATAAATAAACATTTCTATGGAAACATGAACAATATATTCCATTTAGTTGTAAATTACCCATACATAATCATTTCAATATTTCTATTTGTTTTTTAAATAAGTTCATCGTAGTTTTGAAGTCAAATTTTAAAACAATTTAGAAATATAAAATTGGAAAAATTTAAAAAAATAAATTAGAATAAAATATTTTTTAAAACTAATCAAGCAAAATTTTCAAAATATATTAAATCCATCTATTAAAAACAACATCTAAAAAATGATTTTAAAACCATTTATTTATTACATGTTAAGGGATAAATGAATTTCACATGAAATATTATAGAAAATCCATTCGATAGAAAAAAAGATATATTTTTGGAAAATATATGTGTTATTAGGATTTGAATCATTATTCGAATTGTTTCATTTTTAAATACAATGTTACCCCCCATATAGATATAATGACATAGGGAAAAATAATATCAATTGAGAAATTATTATCCAATTGAGTAAAATTTTGACTAAAAATAGTAATAGATAATGATTTTGAAAAGAATCATCAAATAAAGAGAATAAATGTTATTTAAATATAATATATAAATTTGTTTTCATCTACGCCATATAAAACAATTATTCACATAAACGAATATGTGTCTCATAAAAGGAAGTTTTAAGACAAAACTATAACCACTCTCTAAAATAATTATTCTCTTGTACATAACTTCATGAATACTAAAAAACATTATTAAAAATATTAATTACAATAACAATAAACAATAATTAAATCCCCAATTTCAACTTATATTCATATGTGTTTAATTTATTAAATAGTTTTAACTCATGTTATTTACTCTAAGTGGTTTGGTTGATTTCTACATGTCTCTCTTGGAATGTTGGCCATGGTTAAGTTAATTCATAAAATAGATTAAAAAATAGTAAAATATCAATATTTCTTAAAACCTATTATTCATATAATTATTTAATTATTTAATTTAACCATTTTTGTTGGCAATGGATAAATAAATCTCTCTATAAAGAGGTAGTAAACTACATGAACACAAAGATGACAATTTTACTTTGTACAAAACAAGATAGAGTGTGCATGTAAACATTTTTATAATTTAAAATTCATAATACTGTTATAAATGATATATTTGTTATTTTAAAGTATAATTTTAAATATCCATTCAATTATGTAATAAAAAATAAGACATGTATTTCATGTTGGTGGTAGTCCACAGATAAGCATAATGTTGTTTTTAAATTTTGAATTGTTTTGGATAAAGTTATAAAAGGAATATTCTGAGATTATAATAACATATAATCTGGATATTAATATTAGTGGTATCATACACGCATTAAAATAATATTTTTTATGTCGTCAAAAAAATAACTAATAAGACATAAACATTAAGAAAAATGCAATACCATCCTTGAAAATTCGAGATTTCATATGAAAATCATGTTAAAAATAGAAAATGTATGTGATCTTATGATGAAAAGAGGCTTGATGTAGTAAAAGTTATTTACAAGAGAGTAAGGTAGTGTACGATTTCTAGAGGAAATAAAATGTTCAGTGAATCATAGAAGTGGTGAAATTGGTGAACATTTTTATTTTAATGAATATGGACTATCCATGGAATGAAGGTAATGTAATCGGTAAGAATGAAAATTCATGACTATTATGTGATTTGTTATAGTTAATTAATTACTATATATATTTGTAGACCCATATTAAAAAATATACATAATTAAATTATAAATATAAGGTCTTTTTAAAAAAAATCATTATATAAAATGGTAAATAAATATTTTTATTTAAACATTCATAACATTTATATTTTTTAGATAAAATAAATATTAAAAAAATTAAAATTATATAGAAGATATATTTTTTCAGGTTAGAAATTCTAGTTATAATAATTCATTATTAAAAATAAAATTATGGTCATGTGAATACATAATTAATACATGTCTAATTTTTCTATAATACTAATTAATTAAATGGAAATATATTAATGGATTTCTCTATTAATGATACACTTTACTTTAATTATAAAAATGTTGGAAATGGGTTTTCTATTATAAAATTATATTTTATAAAGTATAATTAAATTACATCATTTCATATTTGATCACCTAAATTGGTTTGTGACCTTATAGTTCATTCATATGTATTGATAATTTCATAGAAGAAATATTTCTTTAAAAATAGTTTTTTTGAGAAATTTTTTTTATTAAAATGATCATAATGTAAAACTAATTTTATTTTGATATTATAAAATGAAAAATAAATTTACTTTTAAATATTTTTATTTATAATAAAAATATATTTAACATTAAATAAAAGAACATATAAAGATGAAATGATTTTATTTAGTACTGGCCTTCTAAAATGTTATGCGTTCATAATATTATATCATAAAAATGTTTTAATTTATTGATTTCACTTTTGTTTCATATAATATATTCATTTCCCATATCCAATCATAAATATATTTTATAGATGATTATTTAAATTTAATAATTTATACTGAACTTTATTTTAGATCCTTTAAATAGAGATATCAAAATCAGTATTATTTAGATGATTACATATTTAATTAAATATCAGGTTTTTACTTTTATTATTTAAACATATGAATAAAAAGATGAATTTTATTGAATTTTATTTGGATAATAAGAGATTATATGAGGAAAAAAGTTGGTTTTCTTGAAAATTGTAATTTTTGTTGGTGTGAAAATTGAAAAGATATCATTACGGTTTTGAGTAAGTATCAGGGTGTTGGAACCAGAATAATGATTCATTAAAGTAATAGAATGGTTTTACATGAAGTAAAACTGTTTATTCCTATTAATATAAGGTGTTTAGAGGAAATGAATTCATTTCCACACTCCTATACATTGATGATATTTTCATGGCATGTCCCATCAGGGATCGATCCATGGCTCTCTATACCCACCCACAATAGGCAAGGGTCTATCAACCAGTGTCGAGTAGGCATATCCCACACAAGGGGACCTAATAATTTTTAATGGTATCTCTAAACCAACATACACCTAAATTCAATCGTTTAGATATAATAATAAATGAATCGAAAATGCATTCATTCATCTATCAAAGAATTGGAGAATATAAAAATTTAGATAAGAGAAAATGGTAAAAAAAATCCCACCAAATAATAAAATAGTGTAAAAAATACTCAGATGGAGGTTTCTTTTGGCAGATGAAACTATGAGGAAGATCCTTTGAAAATATATTGAAAACACCTCAGTCATGTATCCCACTATGCTCCTTCTTATAGGAGTCAAACCCTAAATATTTTGAAATAAATATTTTCTACAGATGAAATTACATGGGGGAAGATATACTGTTGGGTTGAGTATAGAAATACATATTAGGTGCCCCAAAAAAACAATTATAGGGAGAACCTGAATTGAATATGTTTACACTCGACCCAAGAAGAGCCAAAACCAAACGACAGATAAAATACATATCAAAAAATCATTAGTTATACATGACTAGTATACTCTATTCACATGGTTTGTTAACCAATAGATGTAATAACACCACATTGATACCCATATAACTCCAAAATATACTCATATTAGACTCTGTGTGTTATGTTGTACCGGCCTCATATCCAGCAATATGATTTTACTCTAGGCTCAAAGTAAATTCTCATCAATAAGAACATAATCCATGAGCTATTCCATCCCTAGAAATCCAACAGAAACATCATGGATGATTGAAGATCCCCACCATCCAAGGTTTCATATATTTAAGATAACACACTATTCGTATCTCGACAAAATAAAGATCACACGAGAACCTAGAAGATCAAAATACTCAGATTGGGGATCTCACCCAAACATTATTTGGGACACCTCTAAACCAAATAAGGGCACAAAATTTATCATCACATAGATATGTGATTAGTACTAGAACCATTATGTGATGCCATAAACACAGTTTGGATCACTGAACACCACATAATATCGGAGAAGTGGTCACACCTAGGTCTATTGGGGGACACAAAATACCATATTTGGAATCCCAAAATATATCACTTATATATATTATTACACCCGGAACCACTTGACGACACCACAAACTGAATATGATATCTCAGTTATCATATCACTCGGATAGGGGATTACCACCCATGTGGTATTGAACCCAATGATTCCATAAACACCATCTGATAAAACTCATGATTTAAGGGTTCATTCTATCAAGGATACAAAAAACAATACTTTAACCATATTCTAACCAAGGGATTGTATTAATGATTAATACACAAACCCTACTAGGAAATCATGCAAGATTATGGATCACCACAGATGTAGTTTCGGTCATAAAGATTCTAAGAACCTGATCTAGAGACAAATATTTGATATAGAATCTAGTCTTAATATCCTTGAAGGGATAAAAAATATCTACCCAAGCTTAATATATTAAGGGAATCACAATTATGTGCTAAGGATTTAATGACATATTCTACCCACATATGGATTGACCAAGGGACTCACCCAAATACTACATGTATGAATGTCACTAATAGAAGAAACCTATAACTATTACCACATGGGGTAACAAATCCATTGGTAGGGCAAATAACCCTAATAATATTGGAAGACCACTCTACCATCTCCAATAGTCTAGGTACATGCATCCTTATATGACATGGATGATTGTGGACCCCAACATCTCTCCATTGATCTACCTTGATAAAAATTCATGGTCAAGAACTTCTAATATGGTATCATGATAAATTAATTCCCCATCAAATATCACATAAAACCATGAAGTATTACATCACATTCTACATAGAAAACTACTCTGTAATTGTAACTCATAGGCTTAAAATTGAATCCAAAAAATGGTGATATTCTACCCGTACATTTCCAAGAATGGTTATCAGTGTATACTATGGTCCACATAGTGTGTGACCCCCTTTTGAACCAAGATATTTACCTTTACACATAGCTTGGATTGAATTTTATAATTCATGGTGTGTACATGGTTTACATATTGTGTCTCCTCTCACCCGGAATAGTGGTTGTGTAATTTCCCCCCTAACTTGGCCACCTGTGTCTATTACATGGCATCTACCCCAGGTACATGGAGTGTAGTATCATACATGCCTCTTGCATGTGCCATTATCTTTATCCAATATAAGTCACCATGTGTATGTATATATGGTCATTTATATCCACATGGATATTATCCTTGATATGGCTTCCATGGCCATCTTCCTTGGCCACATGACCTAGGAACAATAACTAGAATTTAACCCTAGAACACACTGTGTAGTCCCCAAAATCCATATTAATTTAATTTTAAGAACACAATTAACGCCAACGTTAACTACGTGTAGTTTGATTGGTAATTATGATCTTGAATTCCATAAGAGATGCCCAAAACACCCCCGTTTCCACAGAAAGCAACAAATCAGCCTCCACAGGGACTCTAACAGTCATATATGGTCTTCATAGCCATAAAAAGAATATTAATTGTGGGTAATGGTTTAAAACTAAAATAATACAACCTCATTGAAAATACCAATTCTCCTGGTACAGATCCATTCTCTGAAGTCATAGGACCACAATCTGGGATCAATTATTATCAAGATCAGAGATCGACAGGACATCCCCTCATTGGTTTTCCATTGTTTAGATGTCATTAAAGTGGTGTATCTATTATCATCATCCATGTTAACACCAGGTGTGATGTATATTGAATTAATTTTATTTAATAAATAAACCATATTTAAGAACCCACTAATATGCATATGCCCTTACACCCAAAACAAACAATTTTAATGTCATTATAAGGTAAGACATCATATCCCAATGTCAACCACAAAAAATAATTTCATATCATTGAATCCAAAAATATAGTTCTCCCATATATAAAGAAAACCAACATGTGTGTGAAAAAATATTTAATAATTTTAATAACACAACACTTAGGCTCATTTTTCTTGGAATCCCATGTTGTCTCAATGCCCTACTTCACAAATATTTCAAAAAATATTCCAATATCTTATAGGTAAAAACCAGATCCACTAAATCTTACCGAAACATGGATTATCATCGGTGATAATATAAATCAAATGTAGAAGGATTATATTTGATCTCTACACAAAGAATCCAAGGAAATCAATGTCTACATGTGTTCTAGTATTGCATACAAACATGCACTCAAGGAATCTATATTAGCCAAACCACCTCCAAAATCCAACACATACCAAGACGACATTGTGAAAATACTGGCCACATGATCCCTTATCTACAAAAGTATGAATCAAAAAATATCCGTGTTCCATATACAATCATAGGGTATAATAGTATGGAACAATGTTATCATTACGTAGATATGGGCGTGGCAAGGAAATTATCTTTGAACCCTATATGGATTACACTATGTCCACCACAAGCATCTCATGTAAAATTATAAATCCTAGAAGATGATGGTAGTAAAAAACAACATAGGTATTCCCATATTCACACAATGGGTCTAGTTAAGGCCTATATCAACAAATCTCCATCTCACAACCCCACCAATAATACTCAAGTTAAAGGAACATTTCCACCACACCATGAAATGATATTATTTGTGTAGTACAGAATTTATCCTATAGGTTTAATAACATCACATAAAATAATCTTGTTGTGGGAAGATTTTTTATTCTTTATGAGTATGAATCTATGTCAAACAACACCATCAGAGGTTTCTATCGATGTACCACATCACTCTGGATAATCAAATAGAATGATGTGGAAGGAAAAGAGTACCTCACAATGTTGCTTGATAATAATAATAAAGCATAATAGATAAAAGAAGTTCACATCTAATCCCCATTGATTTCTCATGTTCATTGGTTTCTATAGAATATTACTATCTTCTCCAAAATCCTCTATCTTTCTATTACTAGAAAAGATGACATGGTGGCATTTTTGGAAGCATCTTGAATCATATTCCATGCCTTTATACTCACCCTAATCCTCTAGCTTGTCCTATATCATATGAATCCATATGATCCAAGAATTTCCTATACCAGGGTGGCCTATCGACTATCTCCCTCATAGAAACATAGAAGGTTGGGAAATAGAGTGAAATATTTCCTCATCCATTGCATGAGTAACACCATTTATCCTTCATCTGAAAACAGCCTAAAATAACTAAACCTTAGTCCCTTCATCTTTGGATCATCTCTTGATGAATCTCGCATGACCAAATACCAAATGTTGTTGTCAGCTACCAGAAATGAGGTGACAACTCTTGTGTTCCCAGTAATAACAGTCATATTCTACTAATCTAGAAATATATCCATTACCATGGTCAACTTAAGTAGTCAATCATAGGTTTTGAATTCATAGAGTTATAACCAAATCCCTAAACTCCAAGTCTATGCACAACAAAAATAATTTTATTTGAAAACAAATCATTACCATATCTTGTGATTACCATGATAAGTCTTTGAACCTCACTGAATACTCTTCTGTGGTCATTTTATCTTATCGAAGCCATAGAATCTACTAGATACACACTGATACCAACATTCCAATTCAAAAATATTCCTCATAAAGCATCTAAAATTCTTCCCATGTTATATTTTTCTCATAATGGCTCGACATCACTAGATTACCACATTATTTGGTCAATCCTTAGAGAAGAATCATTGGTTGGAAACCCATCAGATATGTAGGTGTCCTCTCACGGTGGAAAAAACATGTGACAATTTAATGACAGTTTTATCTTCATAGGGACTCATATCACCACACTACATTAGAGGTTACTTCCTCTAGATGTCATGATGTCCACTCATCATATCAAAATACTCATCCTGATTTCTCATAAAACATGTTTCCTGATGAGTGGAGGCTCAACTGGAAGACCAATATAATGCACTGCCTCAGGCCTAGTTCCCTATACTGAATCCTCATTAATGGGAATGTTTTCATTAACCACCCCCCAAGGAACCCTCTTTAGCAGTCATTTAAGTGGAATATTAAAATAAAATATTGACACATTACTCTCAAATAGAATATCTAGGGATCAGAGTCAAAACAGACATGGAACTCAAAACCTAATCCTATATGATGTAGGTAAAACAAATTTCATATTAAAAGTGCCTTAATTTATTATGTTAACAAGCCATTTATTAGATTCATGGTGAATGGATACATTATCTTCCACACAAACACTGGATTCCCTAGACAGAAATCTAAACCCTAAACAATTTCATATTTTCTCTAAGAAATAAAAAAACCATTGTCATAGATAAAAAAAAACCTCTAAAAAGTCGTCAGAAAGTGGAACATGCTCTATTACCACTATTTCATGACCAATCCAACAATGGGGAGAGTTGCAACTCCCAAAGCCCAAATCAAGTAGGCTAAGGGTTGAAATCTAGTAACTAGTAGTCATATCACATGCATGGGTGGAAATATCATATATTACATATATACACAAACACACAACCTTCTACATGAAATAGTGAAAATTTATTAATAACATAATCTGAAATGCCTAAAAAAATTATGAAGAAAAAATATATAATAAATGTGAGAAATTTAATGAATATAAAAATACAAGGTTATAGAAGTTTGTACAAGTTTCAAACCTTATCGTATATTGGGGAAAACTATCAGAGGTAATTATAAGGAAGCTCCTTGACTAGGAACTAGAAAACCCCTAGGTATGTCTTACCCACTATGCTTTTACCACTTTGGGTCTCCTAGGACTACATATGAAAACCAATAATCTATAAAAACATTAAAAGTGTGGGAAAATCTAGTACGGGTGTGATTATAATAGTAACTTGTAGGTACCCCAAAAATCAAAAATAAAATGGAGCAACTGAATGGGAACTGTCCGCTCAACATAGCTAGAGAAAACCAAATTTGAGAGAAATAGAATCTCGACCACTCCTCAGCTATACAAGACTAGACACCTCAATCCAATTGGTGTGTGAACTAATATATGTGACAACACTACTGTAAATCCCATAATGAACCCATATATAGGAAATATAGACACCAGGTCACCTAATGTTCTATCCTCATAGCCATCCATAAGATTCTACTTAAGGATCAATGAAAATTATCCTCTTGGAGAAAACACTCCATTTTCTCAATCATTTAAGATGAAACTCGTCCAAGAGGAAATACTACATCAAAAATAGCTCAGCTGATAGAACATCCCTTCCATCCCATGTAGAATACTTTCAAGAGAATACACTCATCATATATCTCTATTAAAAAACTCACACTTGAACCAAGAATATCATGATACTTATATAGGGGATCTCAACCATTCCTGATGGTGTATGCCTCTAACCTTACTAGAACCATGAAAAGAATCATTATCTGTATATTAAATCTCTCCCAGAACCATTGGGTAACTATGTGAACCATGTCCAGAACACTCAAGACACCATCTCTTAGGATAGGGGATAAGACCAATTACTACAGGGGGACATCAGAAACCCAATTTACTATCATAAAATATATCACATAGATAGGGGATCACCTCAAGAACCACTTAGGGACCTAAAAATTCTATCTGAGAACATGTAGATATTATCACTAAGATTAGGGATCACCACAAATGTAGTGTTAGTCATGATGATTCAACAAACCCCATCCAGTATAACTCAGGAATTATAGAATCATACATCAGATGAATCCATAAAGAATATTGTAACCATCTACTAGGTAGTGGATCATATAAATGATGGAACCAAAACCCCAACATGTATATCCTTCTAGATATGCGATCATTTCCAATGTAGTTTTGGTGATTATGATTCCATGAACTCAATATAGGAACCAGTATATGATAGAGGATCCTTACCTAGATTCATTAAATAGATACTCCAATTATATACATTGTAAAACTATTTAGGGGATGAAAAATCTATCATGAGGATGTAATTCCATACTATACCCTTATATTGATAGACTAAGGGACTCACTCGACCACTTCTACTATGAACATCAATAATACCATTGACCCGGAACCATCACCTCGTGATTCAACATAGACAAGGGTAGGGGGCCTCCACCTTAATAGTAGGGACAACTGTTGTACTATCTCAAATAGTATAGGGGTCCCACATCTGTAGAAAATAGATAAGATTACCAACCATGAAATATCTCCACTGATCTACCCTAATTACAATACATGATCAAGAACCTCATAAAAATTTCATTCTATAATCATGATAAATCATATATCATAAGAAACCATGATGGATTCCATCATGTTCTATGTCGAAAACTGATTAGGATAGGCTACTCGCACACATGAATTCGACTCTTGATAACAGAAATATGCTAGGAGGATGATTCATTGAATAGTGAATGTTGTGAATTGGGAAACATATGGAATGTGACCCTATTAAAAGAGATCTAATGGGGGTATTACTCACCTAAAACCCTATATTTTCCCATTCCCATAAAAATCAACCAATCATTTGAACAAAACAACTTATACCCCAAGTACATGGGTTGTCCTTGATATACTGCCTCTTGTCCATGTCATCATCTCATGATCATGTACCACACCACATTTCCCAATCTCTAGCCTTATACATCCTCACATCTTTTCCCCCTAACAATACATCATATGAAATACAAAATTTCCACAGAACATGGGTTCAATACATAGACTGTAACAATATTCCATGAAGTGTAGTACACAAATTCATCTTCCCATAAGGGGAAGAACACACCACAGGTTACCCTACACTATACATTAAGTGATCAATAATTTAGAATTGGAATTCCCTGTGAGAATCTAGAAATTATATGGTTTCAACTGAAACCCGTAGATCGACCCCCACAAGGTCTCTTGTAGTCATATATAGGATCTATAACAATAAAAAATAAAAATAGGTATCAAGACATAAAACTCATATATGCTTACCTCATTGGTAATCATTCTAAATATCGATGTCATATCCATGATTTGAATCCTCTGTACCATGATTCTGGAGCAATCACAATCCATATCATAAATTAGTGGCACGTCAAATCCTTGGTATCACCTTTGTTCATCCATCGAGCAATGTGGTGGTGGATCGCCTCACCTATTTTTTGCACACAGAAGGGGGAGGGTTATGGACATAAATTTATCAAATCAAAAACCAATATTTCATACCCATAAAACAATCCCCCAATCTAACACCCAATTCTAAATAATCTTATGTAATCCCTAGAGGAAAAAATGTTCCGAAATAAACTATGGCATTTTATTTTTGGTTAGATACTCATCGTAGGAGTTACCACTCATTTCCAATGAAACATCATGTGTATATTAAATAATATATAATATTTGTAATATAAGTGCAGCAATGGTCTCTGAGACCCAAAATCAAGTACCGGCAGAATTCTTAGCTTCAAGAAATATTCCAATGTCTTAATGGTCAAAAACCATGTCACAATAAAAATATAAGTGATTCATATAAACCAAATATGTGATATGGAATTTTTAGCAACTATATAGATTTTTTAATTAAATATCATAGAGAATAAAAGAAGGTCATGTTCTTGATTACCGAACATGATAGGAAAAAAATGATCCTAATTTTACAATATAGAGATTAAATACAAAAGATAATTTATAATTTAGATGCACAAGATCCATAGCCCAGTTGGTTAGGATTCGTCAAGAGCATCCTAGAGACCTGAGTTCAAAACCGAGTGAAGACATATTTTCGGGTACTATAGATGTACTCTATCAGATATTGTAGTAGGTACTATTTTAGGTACTATTTGGTAATGTAAATTTAAAAACATTAAATCTCCTTGGTCTTTCAGGCCACCTGTTTGGTCACCAGGTCCTTCAAGGCCTTTGGTCCACCCAAGGCCTTCAGTCCAGTAAGGCTTTCGAGCCACCTGTAGGCCTAGGTTCCCCCTCATGGACTTTCGGACAACTCATGGATTTTGGGCCACCATAAATTATTCGTAATAGATAACAAAGCTTATACAATGAGAAGACTGTAGATGATGATGTAGAGTAGGTGTATTCTCTAGTGTAGAAGTTTAATGGATGTTGAAGAGAGGGTATGGCGTAGCCATTAGGACTATCATGTGCATGCATGATAATCCTAGGCGAACAATCATGTGATGCGGGAGAGATGATATATCGATGAAGATGGTGGGGAGGTGTAGTTTCATATAGTTATAGTCTGGATATTTTCTCAATGACTTACATGTTAAGTAATCCCTCTAAGACAACGTTCTTTGTAAGGGTTCCCTCTCATCCCTTGAAATATGGGTTATCAAAATTCCATAAAAAAGAAGGCCTACAGGCCATTCAGGAATTTAGGATTTAGAATGAGTTTATGTAAACTAGTTCCAAGACACCAAATAGGTTACTTTAAACATTCAATGGAGGAGGAATCATTAATTAAAGAAAAATAGAAATGCATGGAAATTTTTCAATATCCTTCATCAATTAAATTTTCATGTATTTTATGGTGTGTGGAAGTATGAATATTTACCATGTAGTGGGAGTGGTATATCGATTCTAGTAATTTCTATATAAATATCATTATGAGTTTTTAAAGTTGATTATTTGGTATCTAAAATGATCAAAATTAATATTTATTTGTTTCAGATATGATGATATGTTACTTGGGTGTGTATATACATGTTTTGTGTAGATTTTATTTCTTATAATATCATGAATGTGCATGGTTATAGTTTTGTAATAGCCGTGTTTAGTTGAATATGTAGGTTACAAATAGTTTCTCACATTTCTATAATGAATGTATAGTATTTGGATATAATTTAATCTTGATATGAGATTTTGTGGTTGAGGTTTTTAGTTCAGGAATTTTACACCCTGTGATTTTAGAATATATTTCTATTTAAATAAATTTAATTTCATTAAAAACATATATTATATTAAATAAAGATAAAATGAAACATTATATATTAATAAAATATTATTATTGAAATGGCATCATTACAACCTTTCCATTAAAATAAAATTTCTGGATAGGAATTACCACATTAAAAAAATGTATATCGGGTTTATATAATGAAGGCAAATTTTTAATAGAGTTATTATATAATTTAAAAACAAATTTCCCAAAAACATTGTTTTCATAAATGTTATTGAATAAAGAAATTACTTTATTTTGTTCACATTTAGAAACTGTATTTTATAAAAAAAATTAAAGTCAGGATATCAAAATTAATTTTGGGTGAAAAATTACGATTTTATAAAAAATATTAATTCTTTATTGAATAGTGAAAGTATCGAATTATTCATATACAGTAATTTATCTTAAATAAATAAAGTAATATAAAAGTCCCAATAAATACTGGATTTTTCTAAAACTGAAAAATGAACAATTTTTATTTATAATAATCTGAATTAAAATTGTAGGAATCAATAATTTTAACGATTTTTGAATGAGGATATTTTTATTCTTAAAAACGCAATTTTCTCAATACTTTTTATGGTGAATAAATTTTACAAATAGTAATTATTACATATAAATCCATGAAGAACACCACATTATATTAAAAAGAAAACTATTTTTTATAGCTTGAATGGCATGCAACACCAATCCTAAACGAACCTTGAAATATTATAATACAAATATGACTATTATATAATACACAATAAAATAGATGGTTTGAATAGGATTAACATGTTCATGATATATATATATATAAAAGTCCTAATAAACAAAAATTTATTAATTAATTATTATGAAATAATAACTTAATTTGTAAAAAATACATTTCCCTCTTCTAAAATGCATATTCATAAAAAGTTATTTTCATTTATTTTCTATATTGAAATTATAAAAAATTCGACAAATATTTAGAATTTTTTTAATAAAAAGTATAATAATTTTTCTATAAACATAACAAATTTATCTTGTCGTGAAATTATGATATTTTCCTAAAATGATATATTTTTCAACCAACAATTTAAAATATAACAATGTCTTCTAAAAACGATATTTTATTTTAAATTATATGAAATTTTGAATTATATTTTGGATAATATTAAAAAATTTATTATTTATTTTTAATTAGAAATTATAGTTATTTTCTTTTTAATTGATTTTGTAATTCAAATACTAAATAAGGCATAAAAAGGGTAATTTCAAAATAATTGTCCTATTTTGAATGTATAATTTTAAATTAAATTACGAAACATAATTTTTTAAAATATTATATATAGATTCGATAATTGGAATCAATGTTTCCAAATTTATGATGTATTTACCTTTCTGTTTTTATCATTATGAATAATAATATAAGTAATGTTTGTTACCACAATAATGGTAAAATACAATAATTGCAGTTAAAAATGATAATTACTAAAAAAACGATCCTAATAATTGAAATAATTTAATTAAATGAGTATATATCATCTATAAAATCCCTACTTTAAATATATGATATTTTTTGACATTTGGATATGTTTTTTTCCTTTATTATATTTTAGTGACTTTAATGACAAAAATGTCACACTCATCATTTTGCTATCAGTAATATTTTTGACACTAGAAAAATTACCAGATATATTATACTATATAAATTAATTTTAAAATTAAATGATTTTTTATTACTCATATTAATTTAAATTTTTATTTGGGAAATAATTTCCTTAAAAATATATTCCACACTTATGTAATAAATAATAAATTAATAGAAAAATAAAATCAAAGATATTAAAAATAATAAAAATAATAAAATTTGTATGTTTTGTTTTTATCCATTAATTTTGTGGATAAATATAAAATTTTTTAGTAGTATGAATTTATTATGTTTGAATTATTGTTTTTTGTATATTTTTATTGTTAATGTAAATTAATTTTTCTAAAATTTATATTAATTACCTTTTATTATATAAAATATCTTTTTAAATGATATAATGTTCTTAAAATTACTATATTCGACTAAGTGATTAGAAAATGTATTAAAATTTCAACCATAGACCTTTTATGCATGGTTATTCTATTTATAGTACAAATATTGACCCTCAAATAACAAAAACCTTATTATCCTGTTAAGTCTCAAAGTGATAATTGTGGTTAAAACCACAAGATATGGTTAAAAATTATATTAAAACATATCCAAATATTACTCTATGTGATTATTTCAAATTATAGAAATACTATCTTTCAAATAATTTAGTTTACACACATTATTATAATAAAACTAGTCTATTAATTTAATATTTTATGTAATTCTAATAGTACCCCTCGTATCTCTAATAAAATGCACCCTCTAATAATTTTTTCACTAATTTATAACCATTTAGTTTGGAAAAAACATGAATCAAATCAAATATTAACATCCCTCCCCATGTTGTAGATTTAATTGTTTTTAGAATTCCAACCTTAGAATTTTTAATGTGTAAAGCCTAGGAGATTTTCCATATAATATGTACAGTTCTTCAAAGAGTGTTTGTTTATTTCATCTTCTACATCCTTAAAAAAATCTTTAATCATGATGATATCATTACATCAGCATCTCCCATATATATATTTGTTATTATGTTAATGTAATAACCATTATAAATCGCCAACATCTTACAAATTGTAATATAATCCATTATTTGTGTGTTTGACGGACTACCACCTCATGAAGCATTATTTATTATCTTCCATCACCCAATATCACTAAAAGTAATAATTATGGATTAAATGAAAATATGTTATATTAATTAAATATTTAAATTTCTATAAATATAACATATAACATATTTTCTTACCTATCCATTCTCTGTAAAATGATAATGGTATTCATGTGTATGAGTAGACTACCCCCTCTATGAAGTGATGTGATTTTTATTTTATCACCACATCAAATTAATGCTATATTTTCGTGTATTTAATTAAATAATATTGTAATCATAACATTATTATCATTATGTAAATATTTAACAATAGTTTCAATAATTAAATAATTTTTTTTAAAATAGAAATGATATTCATGTTTATGTACAACCTACTGTCTCCCGGATTTTGACATAGTAAATTTATCATAACCATTTTTCATGATTTTTTTTTAAATAATAACGGATATAAAAAATTTATTATAAGGTAATGACTACTATTTTGGATATGACATTATAGTAACTACTTTGACAATATTTATACTACAAAACTAATTTTGGACATATTAGGCGAATATTATCAAAACAACCACTGTGAAATTAATATATTGTGTAATTGTATAAAACATGTTAAAAAGGTAAATAAAATGAATAAAAAATTAAAATGTTATAAATGAAGAAAATAACTAGCATTATTTTTTCATTAATAATGATGAATGTCGTATGTGATGAGTCGATCTCGATATAAGGGCCCCATTAACAAAAAACTTCATCATTAATGATTTGAAGATATATTTTGTAGGTTTTTTTCTTCCATTACTATGTTATAATAATAAAATCTAGAAATATATTATTGATTCTTAAATGGAGTTATAAGTTACTTTTTTACCACATTTCATATTATTTTAAATGTTTATACAAATAAATCACATTTAAGGAGTCACTTAAGATACATTCTTTTAGAAATAATATTTTAATATTTCCATTTTAACTCTTCTTCTTCCATTAAAATATTTATTATAATTTTTTAATAGAGTTATTTATATGGAGATATAATTACTAAAAACAAATTTTATTATTATTTTTAATTTCATTCACTATTCCTAAAAAGGAATCCTTTTCGGTTTTTTATATAGAACATTGTAAAAAATATGAAACGAATATTCAATTTCGAGTTATACGACATCATTGAAATTTCCCACTACTAATATAATTATATATAGTTTATCTTATATTGCATTATTTCATGTTTTATTCAATGAAAACCCTTTTTTCATTATTTCTTGGTATTTTGGTATTGAAATATTTTTTAACAGAACATCAAATTTTATTATTTGGAATGCTTTTTATATGGGTTTAAAAGAGTTTTTAATGGTATTAAAATAAAAATGTGAATCAATAAGCTGTATTATTCATTATTTTGTATTTGGTCCTTATATATGTGGAATGTATGAGAACTATGAGGCTTATTCAATTCTTTTATACTTATAATATCACATGAAATAATAGTGATCAGAGTAGATATTATATGAAGGGTTAAAACCATTAAAACTCTCTAATACATTCGATAATGTTTCTTCACTTAATTTTAGGAAAGTATATATTTATTATAGGGTTTCTCATATGGTCATAACTGTGATACAATTATTTATTTCATTAGTTTAAAACATTTTATGAATATAATCTCGAAAATATTAATTTTTTCCATGATCTTATTATTCCAATTTATTTATTTTATAAATTCTTGTGATTAATCACAATCAATCCCTTTAATGATATCATTTTGTTCTAATCAGTCACATGTTTTTGTTTATTATCATGTTTATACCTGTAATAAGATTTTTTAGATTACTTGTTTATTTATGTATTCCCCAAATTATCCAATGAATTTAATAAGAACAAATTTATTTATGATATTATTATTGAGAATAAAATAAATATTATTTATTTATTTTTTATTGATGAATTATGAACCTATTCATGAAATACACCAAAACTCTTGATATTTGTGTAGTGTTAATTAGACGTTTGTGTTAAAAACATGTAATTAAAAGTGTAAAAATATTGTGTCTCTATAGTTGGAATCAAATAAAGTTATTGTTATTTTAGGTGATTATGATGAGAATAATTTATTTATTACAATGGGGATATGACTACGTAAACAAAATCTTGTAATTTTGGAATAAGATAAATAAAAAGGTCAACGAGAAATTAAATCTTTGTTTAGACACTATATGCTCATGTTTGTATAAAATAGTTTTACTTGTGGGTCATAACTCTTCAAAGAGTCCTTTGTTATATACATGATCATCATCATGTTAATTAAAAATGGGCCTTCTTACACACATGGTTTGACACTCATAAGGGGTTTGTTTTGAAAATTTACGAATTATTTTGGAACTATCATAAAAGGCATGAATTTATGATAATAAAGGATAAAAAAATATAAAAATATGGTGAATTTTTTTTAAAAAAACTATAGTGAAATAGATACACTAGAAATTATTTTTTATTAATAAGATTCTTGTTTTTCATTCTATAATTTGTTGTCATAGGAAATGCATAAAATTAGGAGGAATGATTTTAATACTGAATGTGATGAGAAATGATGTGATTCTTAGAAACTCACTGACATTATGATGAATGTGAAAGATATTTTTTTATTCCATATTAATTATCATGGTATAGGATTAAAAACATAGAACTTAACCAACTGAAAAAACACGCCAAAAAGTGAATGATGGAGTCTTCTAAGGTTTTGGTTGCGGGAGACTATAGAGAAAATAAGGCACAATTTTATTCATGTATGAAATGTGGGAGGATAAAAGCATGATAATATATCAATGGAAAATGAATCTTATATAGGTATATAATTTATGTGATCATATAAATTAATTTCTTAGAATTGGGTGTTTTTATTGAGGCTTTAAAGATTTATATTTTGTTTCATTGTATAAAGGATTATTAATTTTGAGAATTATCATATCTAATGCTTATCAAATTTATTATAGTTAATGATAATGGTATGAAAACTATAATTTTATGATTCTTTTGGAAATATGTGGTCCTTAAAATTTTATTTCAATGCTTTATTTATAAAAAAATTACACTTGAATACTCATAATTTAGAGAAAGGGGTGATATTGGTGTTTAAATTGATTAATAGGTGAAATTATAATGGTAACATACATATGTATTGTTTATCTTTCTACATTTATATGGTAAAACTTTATACCATTCTAGGAAAAAGATCCTGAAATAAAATAAGTTTAATATTACATTCATTTCATATATATTGATAGAATGTTTTATATCTATTTGGTTTACGTTATTTGTGCATTTTTCGTTCACATTACAATTCACTATTTTTATCAATAAATTTTATCAATTTTCATTATTAAATATAAATTATTTTTTCATATCTATCAATATTTTTAATTCCTAGTAAGGTTACCCTATAATTATTCATAGTTATGTGTCACTCATGACAACCATCATATTTAAATTTTCCAATTTTCAAGTGGATGTTATCTTAACTCATATTTACGATGTGTGTTTTCAATAATTTTATTTTCATATATTCAATCATTGATAATATATTTAATATTTTTAATGTTAAATAAATTTATTTGGACAAAATTTAAAACCTAAATACTTTCAAATATATTTATTTTTTAAAAAATTACATTCATTTTTATCTTGTGTTTCATGGAAAAATATATTAAAACAAACTACGATATATTATTAAAATATTATTATTACGTGAGGAACTTAATATACTAGAAATTTAAAATGGTATTATATTTACTAATATTTTTAAAAAATATATTTTTTTTATATGAAGTGAGTATATTTTTACAAATTTTTTTATATAAATTAATAATAAATTTTCTTCAGAAATGATTTTTAGGTCATTTGTGGAAAAATAATATAATTAAATTATTAAAAATTTGAAACCATTATTTCATAAAATTAATATATTTTTTTAAATAATCATATCAAAATTATCATATGGTGAAATTTTTGTTATTTCTTGAAATGATTTATTTCTTAGTGAATAGAGTTAAATACAGATTTTCCAAATTTTATCATTTCTTTTCATTATTTAATATATATTAAAATAAAAATTACATATATTATTTTGTAATAAAATGAGTTATGAATCATTTTTTTAATAATTTAATTAATATTATTTTATTTATAAATTTTCATGATTTTTGCATATGTTTATTTTTATGCATAAAAACACAATGTTCTTCGATCTATTTTTACGTTCATAAATTTTATCCAATTTAATTAAGTAAAATAACCACTATATAGGGATTTTTTACATAAAACTACAAAATTATATATATTCTTAAATTAATTATATTTTATATAATAATGATTACAGATAATGGAGTTATTGTTATATAATCATAGTCATCAAAATAGAATTTGTTTGAAAAATCAATTATCGATATGTTAATCGGGTTTATATATAACTTAATCACATACAAAAATATTAATATAATTGGATAATATTGATTATATTTTTTTACTCAAAACTATTAATATTAGTTCATAAGATCAACATAATTTTCAGTCTTAATGATAACAAAAAATAATAAATATTAATTATTTCAGATAAGGTCAATACATGGGTCTCCACAATATATAAAGTTTTGTTGAAATTAATTATACTAACACATATAATATTAATTTGAAAACACTATTTATTATTTAAAATATTTGTGTCAATATTATATTATAACGGTAATTTTATTCTATATTCTTGAAGGAAAAATTACCTTGGTGAATATATACTTACAGTTGGAAAACTCTAATAGTAAAAATAAGAAACCATAATCTAAACTGAATAAAATATATAATAAATGATTGTTTCTAGTTTACTAGTTTTGGGTTATCTTTTTATTCACATAGTTAAAAAAATTTAATATTTGAGTAAGATGGATTCAAAAAAAATCAACGTTATTGAATAGTTTTCAATTCGTTCAATAGTTCTATTCCTCCTCACATTTTAAAGGGAACCACAAGTCCCCTTAACATAAAACACTAAAATCCTTTTTTGGGATATACCTA
The DNA here is from genome assembly GCA_963277665.1 of Viscum album. Classification (NCBI taxonomy): domain Eukaryota; kingdom Viridiplantae; phylum Streptophyta; class Magnoliopsida; order Santalales; family Viscaceae; genus Viscum; species Viscum album. Next base: position 1,340,201,742 of record OY728155.1, on the reverse strand, counting down.
CAAAAAATAATTCCATAAAGCCATAAAAAAGTCTTATATACCTTATATTGTAATGGAAAACCTCCTTGAATGAATTCGGTTCAAACCAAAAGACGATTTCTGAAGAAGATGTAACATTATTTCAAAATTGGTATGTTATACAACTTCTTCCACCTTAATCAAATATTATTCAAACATTTTGATATTTTTAAATAATATATAAAATATAATGATAATTATTATGTTAAATTAACAACCTACATCAATATACTCACCCATCAAATGGAATGAAAACATTTAACTTTTATTTGATGGACTACATCCTCGCGAACCAATGTAATTTTTTTTCTTCATCAAATATTATTTCTATTTATTAAATTGGATTTATAGAATAGATATTATATAAATTACATATTTATCATTATTAAAGAGTTATATATCATATATTTTCATTCCATTCCATTCATAGAATAATGATAACAACGTTTGTGCATACCTGTGGATTACCACTTCTACAAATCAACGTGGTTGGTTTTTCATTAGGACATCACATATATAGTATAAATTGTTTTATTTAAGTAAATAGTCAGATATTTATGATGTAATAATCATTTTACAAATAAAAAATGAAACATACCATCCTTCCATCATTATCTTTGAAAAATAGAAAATTACTATTTCGTATGTATGGCCTACTTTCTCAGTGATTATAACTTATTTCATTTTTCATAACCATATTTAACTGTAAGTTATAAAATAATAATTGACTCATAAAAATTATAATTAATTTAGGGAAATTTTTTTTGTTATGTAATAATGTCTTATATTACAATATTCATCCTACCGAAGTCATTTTAGAAATATGAACTGAATATCATCCAAACATGTGAAATGAACATAATTAATTACGTACATAAACATAACATGTTAATAATAATATAAAAGTAATAACAAATATAAATAAAATATATAGTTAACATATGTTTATTATTAATCATGATAAAGTATATATCCTATGTGTCGAACCTGAGGTAATGAATTTATTAACTTAATTTATTTTAATAACATTGATCATCTACATCATTGAATATGTTTTGATTTTATTATTTTTGAAACGACCTCTATTTTTATAATGATTAATTTACAAGATATTTTCTTGAATTTATATTTTTATACTTAATAACATCATTGATTTTTTCTCTCACCAATGATAAAATCTTTGTAATGTGAATTCTTTTAAAAATCATCTATTATTTTTTCCCTTACAATACTTTTTCCTCATTTCCATGTTATTAAATGTATTTCAAGACGATTAATATATATGAATTAATGGATTATAAAGGAATCATTTTACTTTATTTTACATTTTCTACAGTATTTTATAAAAATATCTTTTTTGGTTTTACATTGGTGAAGCATTACATAAAAAACTCATTTTAAATATTTTGAATATTTATTTTTATAAATCATTATATTCGTTCTACTTTTTTATAAAATTATTATATTAATGTAATTATATGTGTATAAACTAAATTTAAATTATATTATATTTATATTTTTACATTCTTATATAGATTTTTATAAGGAATCGTTTCACATATTTTATATTGAATTTTATGACGTTTTTTTACAAAATATGGAAAATGGTTTTTTTCTTTTAAGATATAAAAAATCAAAAACATTTTCCTCCATCACAAACATTATTTGATATTTGGATTTATTTATAATATTTCTTTTTTTTTTCTAAAAAACAAACATTTAATTTTTCTATGTATTTTTAAAAAATGTTTTTAATGGAATTGATATTTTTATATTCCTAAATGTTTTCCATATCGGTGTTAGTGATCTCTCCAAACAACTGTTTTTCATTAAGTTTTGACAATTGAATATCTAAAAAAAATTCTTCCCGCATTAATGTTATGAAATTATTCAAAACTATATATATATTTCTATGAAATATATATACAATGATTATTCTACCTTACATTTATGGGGTAATAAATGATTTTAGAATATTTTCCAATACCATATTTATAAAATTTCTATTAATTAATTTTGCAGGAAAGATTATTCATCACATTTATTATCAGGGGTAACTATAATGTTTTAGACTTACAATTAATTTTATTTCATTAGAAAAAATAATAATGAACAAGTTATGATGTGTGATCCAGGATAGTGATCCAATGAATTGGGTATTGATTTTTTCTCAAGAGATATTAGGAATTTGATTTTAGAGGAATCCTTATCCTATATGACCATTTTTTTGTTCATGTGATGTTAATTTGGTAGTTATTCTTAACATATTATTTCATTTTTGAACTGTGTATCTTCTAAATTTCCAAGGCTTCCATAGTATTATGATAACATGTTCTTTATATTATACTCACTTGTAATTACTCATGATCCATCTCTTTTATAATATAATTTTATAATTAGGAATCATATGTTTTTTATTATCATATTTATACAATTAATTATTTTTAGATAACCCATTTATTTATTGCATCTCCCATTTATCCTATATCATAATTGGATTATAAAAATATTTTAAATATCATTATGGAGAATAAAATATTTAATTTGTGTATTATTTTTCCTTAGTTGAGTTGTGATCATAATATTCCAAATTTACAGGGAATCATGATCTTTGGGTTGTGTATGTCTTTTTATAATATTAATAATAATTTAACAATATATTTATAATTTATGGGCCTCAATAAAATACATTGATGTGTTCATGATAAAGGGATTCTCATATTTCATATTACGATTATAATTCCTTTATATTAGAATATAGTTCTTAATTCAATAATTAATCACATTTATGTAAATTACAGTAACATTGGAATATGTGGGATGATTGTGAGCTGGAATTATAAATTAATGAAGAAAGATGATTCCAATATACATGATTACTAAGTGTTCAGTTATTAATTTATTGAGGCAATATAAAGCCTCAGTAGAGTCTAATCAAATATAAAGAGGTAGTGAAACATTTATATATAATTTATTTTGACGACATTGAGGATTTCGATGAAGCTGTAACACAACATGATTTTGTAATATATTTCTCTTTAAATAAATTTTAAATTTTTATATCTTTTCCCTTGAAATAGTATATTGAAATGGATTATGATAAAATATTTAAATATTATTATTTATTATGAATGTTGTCACCTAGCTATTGGATTGGATGTTCTACATAATAATAAATATGTTATGGTAATTTAAATATTATATATTTATAATATTTATTCAATATTTTTTAATTCATTATAAATTAAAATGAAATCATTTGAATGTAAAAATAATTTTTTTTTAAATGTATTTATGATTACAATATTCATTTAAATTAATAAATTAATATAATCACTATTTATGAATGATTATCATTAAATGTATTTATATTATGTTATATAAATAATTTTATAATTAATTTAAAAAAGTTTACATTGTATGGAATGATGGAAAACCATGTTTGATGCTTAAAAATATATTTTTCAAAAATTCATTCAATTGTATTTTGTAGATATAATGGAAAATGAATTTATTATGAATATATAAATTTAATCATGTAATATAGATTTCGTAATTTGAATCCAAATAAATAATATTATTTTATATGTTTAACATTATTTTAGGTCTTTGTGAATTTTAGAATGGGAAAAAACTTATTTCCACTCTAAAGGATAAAGTGGATTAAAGAGGGGTGAATATCTAAATATAATTAATAATTTGACCTAAAAACATATATAAATCCTAATAGATGAATTTATACGGATTATATATCATCATATGATTATGAATTCTCCATTTTGGTTCTAATTCCTTAGAGAGTGACTTTATTATATTTTAATATTATAAATAATTTCAATTGTGTCACTCCCCTCAATCATAAAAAGGTACCCATATCATCCCTTATAGACTTCACTTGATCCAATTATCTCAACCATAATATATAGAAATATATTATTAAAGTTAATATTCATGTCTTATAGGTGTTCATATGCTTCAAATATTTTCCAAGGGCCATAATAAAAATACTAAACGTTGGTTTCTAAATGAATAGGTATATGATCGTACCGAAATTTTTCATGTTTCATTATTCTTCCACATAATATTAATATATTTTATCCAACTAACATCAATAAATTAGTATAATAAATATACAAATTAGTAATTTATATTATTAGAAAACCATTTTCTATCTCCTCTTAATCAAATAAGAAATGAATGTATCACTCATTAATATGTGTGGACTACCACCTTCACATAGGGATATGATTCCATTTCCATCACCATCATTTGAGAATAGATATTATAATTTATTAAGTGTTTATATGTGATAATAATATGATAATCAAGCATATTTAATTATGAAATCCCATAATTATTTTGAAAATAATAACATTGATTCAGTTTACATGTGGAATACAACCTCGACGAAGTGATGGGATTCAATTTTCACTACTGAAAAATCAGCCTATACCCATAGTTTTGGGAACTGTGGGCTGGAACATCGTCGGTATAGGTTCCCAACCTATACCCACAGTTTTCCAAAACCGTGGGTATAGGTGTTCTGCCACCGTGTCAACGAAACATACACAATTTCCACTGTGTCAAAGGCTTTTCCCCACGGTTTCAAAACAGTGGGTATAGGTCCTAAAATAATACGGTCAGTGGGTTTCGAACCGCAACCTCTCCGCTGCAGACGAAGCACACAACCACTACCCCAACATCGCTTTTATATATATATATTTATATTTAGTTAAATATAGTTATATAAATCGTGGGTATAGAGGGAAGAATCGTGGGTATAGAAATCCCGCAAAAAAAATTTGCCTTCCCGCGGAAAAAAAACTTCTCGCGCCCACACGGGAAACCTATACCCACGGTTTTTCGTAACCGTGGGTATATGTATTTTATCCCAGACCTATCCCCACATTTTTTCCCAAAACAATGGGGATAGGTACCCCTATACCCACGGTTTTGGAAAACCATGGGGATAGACCCCCCCCCCCTATACCGACAGGTTTTCAAGACCGTGGGTATAGGTCTTGAAACATGACCTATACCCACGGTTTTCCAAAACCGTGGGTATAGGGGTACCTATCCCTAAGATTTTGGGGAAAACTGTGTGGGTAGATCCAATTTCCAGAAGTGTTTCATTTTAATTTTACATTTATGGTAGGAAAGAAATAATTAATTATTATATATGATATATATCATGTTATAATGACTATAAAAATTTGGATTATTAATTAACTTTATTTTTCATCTATTAATAAAAAAGTGGAAAAATAGTTGGTGTATATGTAGAGACACCGCCCACACAATGTGAGGTAATTAATTTTTCATAACTTTTTTATTTTAATTATTATAGAAGTGTAGGTAATTAATAAATATCCTTCCTATATCATGATTAAAATTTTCTAGATGATGAAACCATGACCATGTTTATTGTACCAGAACCATTGAATTGAAACATGCATAAAAAATAGCCAGGTTTTGAAGAAAATATCCATTTATTGATGAATTGTTAACAAAAAGGATAATTTGACATTATTATGGCATTGTACATAGTAATTTATTTATTATTATTTATATTTAATATATTTATAATAAATTTATATTTATAATATATATTTTTGACCCTGTACAATGTAGGATGAGACTTCAGATTAGATATTTATGTTTCAATCTCATTTCTTTTCAAATTTCTATATTTTTTATTTATAATGAAGGAAATTATAGGACCCACATACATTAATCCCATATTATTTTCCCCTATATTTTTTATTTAATTTTCAAATAATAGTAAAATTTATCTCAATTTTTTACTAATAATTTATAGGAAGTAGATTTTCTAAAAAACTAACGTTATCTCACCTATAGTCGATGATATTTTCTTACACGATATTTAATTTTTTTTCAATATAGTTCATTTAAATGATCCAATTATTTTTGAAAGTAATTTTTTAAAATATATTATTCTATTTAAAATAGAATAATATTTATTTTTATAAATATTTTTTTAATATGAAATTTATTAATTTTAATAGAATGTGTGAATGGAATGTTTGTTTTTGAATTTACTTCACTAATTACTTTTCGTTTCATCATGAATGATCATTTATTTTAATATTATTTTTCATTTTTCAATGCTTCATTTAAAATATAACATTTTCCTATTACTGTAGATATTTTTTTTATTTTTAAGAAGTGACTTCGAAATGAATCTTTTATTTTACTCATGAAATGTTCCAGTCATATATTGATGTTATTTTAATCTATAAAAAACCATTGATGTTTCCTATGATTAATTATGGATGTGATCCAACGATATCATTTTTTTAATTTTTATATATGGTTATTGGTTTTGATTATGAAATATTTATAAAAATATTTTTTCTTTTCTGTTGGATAAAATATGACTAAATTTTTAATATTTTCATAAGATTATGTAATAAAATATAATATAGTATGATAATGTGATCATACATTCTATTATAAATGTACAATACACTGGTCAAAGTGATATATATTTCTCATGTGCTGAAGATGACAGTCCTGTACCATATTTGTAATATCAATTATCTTGTTTTGATGAATTATTTTAATTTCCTCTTGATATTCCCATAATAATATGCATCGAAATTATTTCCAATGAATATGTTCACATTTTTATCTGCATGTATGATTTATTATATCATTTACCAAAATATTATTCATGGACATCATTTTCAATAAATTTTTAATATTTTTATATTTGAGTATAATTTCATATATCTTGGTTCACAATATTATGTGTATATAGGGTTGCGAATAGATAAACACACAATACTGTGATTTAAAATTATTATGATGCGACAATCATTTGTTATGAGTCTTTAATGATCATTTATAAATTAAAACAATAACAAAACAATCATGTGGATATGATTTTTTTGAGTTATGATATATTAATTTTTAGGTATTAATATTTAACATTTGGAACATACAAATGATAATAATATCATACACTTATGAATATTATATGATTATTTATGATTGGTATCTCTCATGTTTACCGTAATATGAATTTGAAATCCTGATTTTTTATGATTTTCTTCCCCAGGTCTCGATAAATGGATATATGTATTATATGTTTAGAATGGTTCTATTATAATGAACTTTTGGGAAGAGTTTTTTGGTAACTTCTAATGACTAATTTGATTATTCATCCAAAATCCAAAGACATTGAAACCTTACAGTCCTCAGTGATGTGTATTTTAGATATATATATATTGAATATTCATAAAAAAGTATATCATATTTATGTATGTTATTCATGGGTTTCCTCTATTGGTATCATATAATTTTTCACTTATTTCAATAAAAGATTATTAAAAAACAATATTTAGAATACATATAATATGAATAAGTACAATATTAAATCCAATGTGATTTTATAGGTTGGACTATGGATATGCTAGAAAAAAATCCATTTATGATACAAAAATGTGGATATAGTAGGAGAATAATTTCACCTTGGAGTAATTAATCTGAAGTGGGTGGATTGGGTATTAATATGACCATCATTGGTTCATGATGAGTGGGAATAATACTGAAACCATGATAGATACTCCCATATAATATCTTTTGTTTTATTCCCAATTTATATATCGAAAAATTTATGAATTAGTGGGTAATTAATATGGGAACTGATGATAAATCATTATTAGATGATATAAATATAATTACACATAGTTTGAAAGAGTGCTTTCTAATTTAGGATGTTATGAGAATTATTTCAAAAAAAAAATGTAACCTTCATTACTACTATTTTTTATGTTTGACACTCACTAAATAATTTTTTTATTTTAGTAACTAGATAGAAGATTTTGTAATTATGTAAATTCTATATGTGACATAGAATGAAATTTTTTTCCTCATGAGTATCCAAATTAAATCGGAGAGTTATGTTGAACACCCATGACACTGTTTAAAAGTTTCTATAATATATTATTAAAAACATAAACATGGGTGGGTTCCATGACAAAAATAATAAGAGAAAATAATGACTTATGGGAGTTCAGTGGATGAAGACCATTGGGGAAATAATATTTATATCATTTCATGTATATAATCTGAGTTGAATCACATGAGGAAATGTATTAATGTAAGGAGAATATGTTTTATGTGTGGTGATGAAATTCAACAAGAAATTATTTTTTAGGAATCATTGAAAAGTTAATGGAGGGAAATGAAGTTTTTCATTGAGAACAACTAATATTTAAATGTATTATGTGTTGAAATATTTTCCATTACCTAAGAAAATGTTTCAATCAAATGCTAAACTCATAAACCAAGGAAGGGTAAATTCTATGTCAATAACAGATGTGGGTCATGATGGTTATGGCACACCAATACTCTTATCATGAGTTTGGTATATCATGATAAAGTTTGTAATAATATGCATAATGAAAGTATTTTTTTCATACATTATATGATTTTCTTGATTATAATCCTTAAAAGGATATCTCTATTATGACCCCAAATAATATTCTAGTATAAGGAATAAAATTATGATATTCTAAATCAATTAATAATTATATATCAGTATTAGTATCAACATGAAATTCCAATGGGAATAAATTACATCTCATGGGTATTAATACTTATTAATGTGGGATATTTCTCTCAAATGGTTTTTTAAAACTAAAAATTAAAGATATAACTACATATCATTAATATTCATATATATTTTCTGAAGACATTATTAGTATTACCCTATATATTGAGGTTGATTTTTTACCATTTTTAACACATGGTTCAATACATATTTCAAGGAATTATTATTTAATTCAGCCAATTGATTTAGATGAATTGAAAAAAAAATTAGAATCATTTTGAAAAGGGATTCATATACATTATTTCATCACCATTAGATACAATAATTATTTTATTTATCAATAAATGCGGGACAATGTGTATAATTTGTATTATCTCGAACATTAAAAAATATTTATCACAAACATGTATCATATACCCTATATTAATTAATTTTTTTTATAGTATTCTATTCCAAATACTTTTCCTAGATCAACCATCATTAAAAATATCATCAATTGGGAGTCATAAAGGATTATATAACTATGGAATAAATTCATATTAGTTTAACATGCTTCAACAAAGATGGTTAGAGCTGATCAAAGACTATGACTTCTCAATCCATTACAACTATGGGAAAGCAAACAAGGTGGAAGATTCCCTAAGTTGAAAAGACCAAGAAATTATATAATGGATGACATTTTAAAATTATACAATCATCTTATATTTTATGAATATGGTCACGGGAATAACAAATAATGGAAATTAATCAATCCTCTCACAAATGATTTCTCAATTGTCACTTTTGAATGGTTAATGGATGCTCAAAAGGATGATGTGGGAAATCAAAAAAAAATTGAAGCTATCAGAAAAGAAAAATACCAGGATTCTGATGTTATTGAAGAAGGAATTGTGAGATTTGGGAAAAGACTATGAGTTCCATCAAGTCCAGAGCTAAAGATGTAACATTTAGATGATGCACATAGTTCCAATTTTACTATTCACCAAGGAAAAAAAGATGTATCATGATCTCTGAGAGTATTATTGGTGGGATAATATGAAGATGGAGATCACTTAATATACATCAATGTGCCTGGTGTGTCAGAAAGTGAATGTAAGGAGATAAAATTCTATGGGGATGATGCAACCATTTCCCATACCAGAATGGAAATGGGATAACATCACCATGGACTTTGTCACCAAACTTTTAAAGACATCCAAAGGTAAAAATTCACTTTTGGTTGTTGGGGATCATCTTACCAAGGCTGCACACATCATTTCTATTTGATTGGATTTCTCGTTGGATTAATTGTTAGAGAATATATCATGGAAGTGGTAATGATATAGGGAGTAAGACTATATATTGTTTCCGATCAATATCCAATATTCACCTCTATGTTTTGGAAGAGTATTCAACATGCTCTGAATACTGAACTAAACATCAGTACTACCAATCATCCTCAAACTGATGGCCAATCCGAGTAGACTATCCAAACACTTGAGGACATGTTGAGAGCATTTTCAATGGACATTAATGGAATATGGGATCAACATCTTCCTCTAGTTGAGTTATCTTATAATTTTAGTTTCCACTCGAGCATCCAAATGGAACTATATGAAGACCTATATGGATAAAAGGTGTAGAACACCGGCATGTTGGGATGAGGTCAAAAATCATAAGCTGATTTGGCCAGAAATGGTCAAAGAAATGGTGGAGAAGGTGAAAACCATTTTGCAGCATATCCAGGAAGCCTAGAGTCGACAGAAAAGTTATGATCATAACTGAAAATATGACCTTTAGTTTAAAGCTAGAGACATGTAATTTCACTACATATTTTCATGGAAGATGGTCAGGAGGTTTTGAAAGAAAGGGAATTTAAGTCCAAGGTACATCGACCCCTTCAAGATTCATGATAGTGTCAGTGTGGTGGACTATCGACGAACACATCCACCTACCATTGCAAAAGTACATGATGTCTTTCATGTATCTTTATTATGGATGGACATACTGGACCCTTCACATTTACTCTCTTCAGAGGTGGTACGGTTAGAGGATGATCTTTTTAGGAGGAGAAAAATTGATGATCTTAGATCGTAGATAAATGTTATAAGAAATAAGACAATGACCCTCGCCAAGTTGTTGTGGAGAAACCACAAGTTTTAAGAAGTGATGTGGGAATCCGAGTAAACGACGAAGCAGAGTTACCCAAATCTGTTTTTTTGTAGGAAAAGGAAATTTTGAGGGAGAAATTTCTTAAGGGGGAGGATTGTAATGACCCAAAAATTCATTAATGGAAATACCTCTTGAACTAGTTAAATGTTCCTCTATGTAAAATGTTTATATAAAATTTCAGCTTCGTTGGTTTTATGTTTTTGGATTTGAAAATAATTCTTTGAATTGTGACAGTTGCTAATATAGCCATTGAACAGTGATCACTTTAATAGTATAAATGAAGGGATTTTAAAAATCTAATTTACAAAGACAAAGGAAGCAATGGGATAATCCAGTAGACTTTCCCCATAAGAAGACCATTTGTTAGAGCTTAGAAAAGAGGTGGCTTCATTGGGTTGTTCTCTTGACCAAGCCCAATCCGAGTTTGAATATGTTAGGATCGAGCGAAACCACCTACGAGAAAAGTGGAAGTTGATTGAGATTGCCACCAAAGAAATGTTATCCAAGCCATCCTTAGAGTCTGCCACTATTGCACACTGTACTCTTCAGTAATATAAGGGGGTCATAAGGGGTTAAGTAACAAGACATTAGCACTATGGTTATGTACATTATTTCTGAATATAATAATGAATATACTTTCATTTAATTATTGTTACCTTTTAAATAGTTTATTAAGAACAAATTAAATTTTTAGTTAATGTTCAACTATAAAATATAGTTGGGTGAATTAATGGATTTTTGAATTAAATAATATTTTAATAAAATATTATTATTGTTATTAAGTTAAATTTTATTAAATCTAAATGATCGTATAATTTTATGAAGGCAATTTTAATTGTTATTAATGTTTGAAAGCCATTTTTTAAAAACCCATGAATTTTTTATAAATGTAAGTTTTTATTTGTAATGTGAAAATTAAAATATTAAGAAAATTATTTATATAAAATGAATTTTATTTCTAGAATCAGGAATTTGAAATAATCCAGTATTGAATTTTCCATAATTCTCTAAGAGAGTCAAATTTTTTGGGAAAAAATTAAATACCGTTTAAATATATAATGTGTTTTAGGACATCTTAATGACCCAATATTGATTTAATAAAATAATATAAAATTTATTTTCAGACAATAAATGTTTTACCATTAAAATAAGGTGATTTTGTTTTTTTTACAAAGCTTTAGTGGACTCTTCAAGACTTAGAAATCATTTCTTCCTTCTAAATTGTTTTCCTTGGGAGTCTGACTCACCTCCACATAAAAACCCCATTATTCTAAGAAGTTCGTACTTATGACATATAAAATATTTTTTTCCACTCCTCTTTGGCAAAAACCATGGTCAATAACCATGGTCTGGTTTTTCATTTTGATTAGATTATTGTGAGGTGTCCCAAACCTAAATAATAAACAATTCCCTCACCTTTCCTATATAAACCCACCCAAGCTCACACATTATCATCACTAAAATCCTTTGATGTTAGTAAAATCTCTTCTATTCCCACTCTTGAATCCTTCCAAGGTGCCCCAATATCCCAATAAGCCTTTCTCAAACCTATCTCAATCCTTGGTAAGATGACTTCCAAGTAATGGTTTTTCTTCATTTCTCATTTTGTCCAACATTCTTTAAGTTGTTATGCCCATTTAAATTCAATTATAAATGTTGTGGTATGGTTTTTCTCCTCCCCCATACTACCTTCATTATTTTTGAATGAAGGGAGACCCCTTTCTCTCTCATTAAATGCCTCCCATGTACAGCCGTTACTATGCCAAAATTCCGAAATTAATTTCTCTCTCCTCATTTATATTCAAGCAATTAATTTGTACCATGAATATAAATTCCATTAAATTTTTTGGGACATGTATCTATATGACCACCATACTATCCATGTCATTATAATATGATGAGAAACCCCTTTCTCTCTAATCAACCATTTTTATGAGTTCTTATGTCACGACGTTATGCTGCAAAAATTGCACCGTGCTTTTCAAAGCCAAAGTCATTTTCTAGTAAATACCATGAAAATTTATCTATAAAGGGTATTCAACTTTATGCACATTTACTTTTTTTAAAGATTTTCATGTATTTATTCCACATCTGTTTATCATGGAATAAAATATTATGTTGAATGATTCAATGTTTTATAATCCATGTGGCACACTTACAAATGAAAAAAATGTTTTAGAAGGGTGTGCCCTTATAGCACTCCAATGCATTGGGAAATGTATAGTATCATGAAACTTCATGCGCAATAGGTTTTTACTCATGATAATTCAACTGAAATGAGGGTTTACTCTTGCTTCATGTGTAATGAGGGTTTACTCATCCTCCATGTGAAATGAGCCTTGACTGATGCTAATTCGATGATAAGTGTTGTTGCCACATTTCCATGTTTTGATTATAATTCTTTATCATTCATTTATGTTTATTCTTTTCTTGTTATCTATTGATATACCTATTGTCTCACACACATTGTATTTCTCATGTCATTCAATGATTATTCCATTATTGGGCTTTATATCTCTACCTTTCCTTATACATGTCCTCTGGTTGTCTCACGCAATGCTATGTACGAGGGAATGTAGTGGTCATGTAATGGAAGTTTTCAATAAATATGTTTTATTTCATGTTTACAGTTTTCATGTAATGATCCAAATCCACAAATACACTAGACCTATTGATCATCTATGTTGTATCTAGTAAAGTTTATGTTATAAATTATATAAAATTGTGAAATAAAAAGCATGGTTTCCATAGTCGTAGCGGGGGAAGGTGGAGGCTGGAATCCTGACCGGCTGTGTGGAACTAGGGCGGCGTGTAATTCCCCGACCCCAGTTACCCAGAGTCAGAGGATTATTACATAACATTGGCATGATCACAAGAAAACAAGTCCCAAAGGACCAATCAGTTTACCAGTCATGGAAAATAGATTACATACATGAATGTTACATTACACATTATAACATACAAAACAACATAAATAATCCTTTATGAATGATATTATTCACATTCCTTAACTCTGCATATCAATCACAATACACTTCTTGGAATCCTTGTAAAAAAGAAAACATAGAAAGGGGTGATATTAGATGATCAGTAAGGATAACAATATAGAGGAAACTTTAAAAAATAATCATAAACATTTAAGAAAATGTAAAATTAAAACAAAAGCCTTTTAAACTTGAACTTCAACATTATATGGCAAAAAATAAATTAATTCAATTTACTTATTCACATGGATATTCTACTAGTCGAATAATCACATGAAATATCACTAACCACTTTCATAATGATGGGATGCATAATTCCAGACTATCATAACCACGAAGACAAGGCCTCCTGCCAAGACTACAAATAATATTTTGTCAAGGCCTCGTGCTAAGAAACTAGTTTGTCTCATGAGACCTACCGATGCATCGAGGAGCTATACCGGGCTCAACCCGTCACTTATTAAGTCAAATGCATTCCTCATATGAACAAGTTTAAATATAACATAATCATTCGTATTAAAACTAGCATAAAAAATGTAAATACTTTCTCTATAAACAATGAATGTTATAAAAATAACACATTCAAAGTTAAACATATCACAAAACCTTCAACACATAATGGAAGATTTGTATCATGAAAAATCAACTTCAAAACAAGTTTAAAATCCATTAATGAATTTTGACATAGATGAAATGATTTGTAAAACTCTTTGAGAGAAATACCCCTTTTTCATGAAAAAATTTAAAATTCACACAATACACAAAAGAAGTCATTTAATGACATTTTTGAGTCAAAGTGTCCAAATCCGATTTGAAACTTTTGAAAGGAAATAACATTTTAAAAACATTCATTTCCATATAAATAAATCCTTAAAACCCATTTTGAAGACGAGGACATTGAAGAGAATGATTTAGAAGAATAAATATTTAAAACATTTGAAATGATGTTTTAGAAAAAATTACCTAAAAATAATTCCTTTCAAAACTCTTTAATAAAAAATGGACATGGATAATAAATATGTCCCAATAAATACTTATATAAAAACAACCTCGGATAATAAAGTGATTGTTAAATTAACCCTTACCAATTTGGTAACTTACGAAACATACACCCCATGAAAGAGGTATCATAAAATGAATATGTAAATACACATAAATTAAAGTGTATTATACAAAGAATACATTTATAGGCTGTGCATACACCACACAAAAGGTAATAGTGGAAATATGGCATGAATCTCATGGGAATAAAGATTGAGATGAAAACCCCTTACCTTGTACTTTTCCTTGATAGTGTGTATGTTAACCTTTTGTATAATAGTTAAATAATTTTTATATTAAATTATAAAAGAATAATATTCTAAAATATGATATAATATATGATCTTTTAATATTTCTTTGTTAATACTATTTTAGTATTATCGTCATTTTAGGTGTTAACTGATTCGTTTTTCTTTATATGCTTCGTTACGTAAGCTGTGTTTGTTATAGACAGGTTGTATCTTATTCATATCCAGAATGATATCAAGTCCTTAAAAATTACATTTAATCATGAATGTATAATTATTATTTAATGGATATGATGGGGAAATGAATCTCATCGTGTTCTTGGAGACGATAATCCGTACGTACGCACGAATGCTACTTACATTTCATTTTTCATTTTAAAAGGAATCAAAACCAAATGATACATAGGTATATTATTTTTTCCGTATAATTTAATATCTTATATTTGTTACTTTATTTCATTAACACCGTCATTTATACGTTCCATGTATGGTATGAATGAGTCATATCACTTTGAGGGGGTGGTAGTCCGCACTTCCTCAAATGAAATTATAGTATATATATACAACATGAAACGAATTATAATATGATATAAAATGGAATAAAAGTATCTTATATATAAAATAAATATACGTAATATCATGTTTAATTATAGTTCCATCATAATGGCCACCATGAGAGGTGATATGAGATAATTGAACAATAATCGCTTCATGAGGCGTTTGGTTGCCATCCAAAGAAACATTATGTTCTTCACCCATTAGATGGAGGAGTGTGAAATTGTAGTTTGAATACTTCAAATAAAAATATCCTAGTATATTTAGGATACTGGTTTTGTTACAAAATAAAATAATAAGAATATTTTAGGGGTTGGAGAAGTAAAATAAAAGAAAAGAAGTTAAGAGAAATTGTTGCCTTTAATTTGGGTAACTCCATGTGGTTTGAACCAAAAAGGACTCATGAGGTCCCTTTTGCCTAAGGTAAGGCTTATGATAGGAGTAGAGGGATGTAGGGACATTAATTGGGCAGAGTTTGGATGAGCCAAAAATCTGGAGACGTGTGTGGAATTGGATAGAAGTGGTGTCCTTTTATAAGGGTGAGGATGGCCTCTTTAGGAAAAACATAATGTATTATTTTATAATAAATTCATATTCAATTTCTAATGGCTCAAAGAATATTATTAGAAGAATAAGGTGGGGATGGGTCGAAATAATTTCAACCAATATATTTTAGACAGGTTTGGGTAATTATACTAACCTTATCTTCTAGTTTTAACTCTTGGTTAATTAGTTTGACACTTACCATGTCACTTTGTATTTTTATATTATATAGTTAATAAAAATACTATATACCTCCAAAAGACCCCCAAGTGGTCCATCAATGATTCACATATCATGATACAAGTTTTTTGTCCGAAGAATAGATTTTTAAGAATTTAATATCAATTAATAATATAATATTTGTTTTAAAAACTCTTTTATATCAATTTTGACACTATTTGGTATTTGATTTTTTGAAACTCAAAACAGCATGATTACTTCCGAAAAAGCTAATTAAATCAATCCTAACATGTCATATTAACCAATAAAATTAGTTTATTTCATTAAAAGTCTGAAATTATATTTATTTGGGTATTTATAATATCAATTATGTAAATATATCAATAATAAGGTAATTACTGCATCGTCATTGTGTCCTAAATAAAATAAATTATATAATTCATAAAAATTATAAATAAAATAACATTATGTATGAAATATTTTAATATTTAGAATGAATATTTATAGTCGAAACTATAACATATATAATTTTATTTAAAAGTTGTTTTTCTAAAAGATATTGGGTTATGTCATTTCTGTATTTACTTTAACTTAATTAATATAAAGTGTCCTTATCACTTACAAATTGATCCATGGGGTCCCAAAATCGACCAAAATATGCCCATGGTCGGAACGATATCAACCAATAGGGTTGTGAAACGTTGTAGGGTATTTTATTATTATAATAATAATATTCTATTACACTTATTTACCGAATTTACCCTTTAACTATGGTAAATAAAATATTTACCGAAGTAATTATTCAAAATGTCTGAAAATAAAAGTTACCTATTTACACAATTTGTAAATCCTGATCCCAAATATGGAGTCCATTTTTCCAAAATCAAAACATAGAAGTGGCAAAAATTAATTTAAAATCATTTCCCACTGTTAAAACAAAAAGCGTGTTTTTAAGAGATAATAACTTTCAAAAGATTGACACATGTTTATGTCCAGTTTCATTGTGAAATTATGTCAAATGTCCAACATTGTATTAAATGGAAAAAATATATTCTAAATATATTTTAAAACCACTAAAATTCTTAATTTATCACTATTAATTATTTCAGTAAAAAAGTTGTTTTTAATAAAAATTTAGTAATTTTCACTGTTCATCAAAATATAAAAGTTATCCAAAAAGTACCAAAATTTCATTATAGGATAATTTTGATATTAATAATCCAAAAATAAAGTCCATTATGAATTATTAAATGTATAAAATTCCAAAAAGTAGCTATTACTATTCATTAGGGCTAGTTTGATTGGTTGTGGTGTGTGTTAGAATTCAAAGTTGTGTACAACACACGCTACAGTATTATTCAATGGGAAGTGTACCGAAAAATATTGGGGTGTTACATTGTAAATTTTTGATGTCCCCATTCTAAAGAATAAATTTATTTATTCAAATTTAATATATAAAAGTTTTAAAATAATGGATTTAAAAAGGGTTCACCATTAAAAGTCGGTAAAAGTGCATTTTTGAAAAATATTTCTTTTATCTGAAAAAAATGATTTTGTTCTTACATTATGTATATGAAACTCATAATATGGATTATAAAATTCGAAGGATTTTATAAAGTTCAAAATTCAGTTATTACTATTCATAACCTCTTTTGAACGGCTAGTTGTGTAAGTCATGGTGCGCTTGAACTCGGTGTTGCGTGTAGTGCAATTTCTTGAATTATTATGATGAAATAACACACTATGAAATCTTGGGGTGTTACATTCTCCCCTCCTTCAATAAATTGTGTCCTCATAATTTGAAACTTTTCTCCGAAAATAACAGGTTGAAAATTGAAAATATCATTGTGGGAAAACCCACATCCGAAATTGGGTTAATAAAATTTAGACTTAATAAGAGGAAAATAGAAATGAAAGGGTCACCACCAAATTATGATTTCTATCTGGAGAACATTGGAGGAAATTAGAGACATATAATTGGAGAAAAAACATAATTATTTATAAGTAGTGATTAAGGTCATCAATCACAAAAAGGTGTAAAATTGAGGTCCTTAAATTCATCAATCTATGATGATTTGAAATACTAACGGTTCAACAAAACATAAGTTATTAGGATAACACATTTTTTATTTTAGGATCCCTTAAATAATGTATAAGAATTTATTACTTCATAGAAGAAGAATAAAGTATTCTTGACAAGTATAGTTATATCCTTTAACTAATTTCAACCACAAACTCATCTTTCACTCTAAAAGACAATGGAATGTAAAAAAATATTCTATTTATCCTATTCGTATAGGCTTCCAAAAAATATATTTATAATTCATCTACCAGATATTTTAAAAAAACTGCATTATTTAATCTAGGACATCACGTGGGCCAATGGTAGGTGATACACCCATGTCGCCCTTCGGATGGGGGTTCAAGTCTCACGGCCTTCCCAGACGCAACGGGTTACCGCCCAACCTTCGGGTAGTCATTTTATAGAAATCCAAAAATAATCCAAACTAGAACTATACAAAATAAATTAGACAAAAATTAATAAGGAAGGTAAACACAATGCAGATCCTTTTTTCCACGTAATAACATGTGAACAGCTTCATCATATATTATTTTAAAACACTGCAACATCCTGAATTACCATAAATCCTTATTGATTACATTAATGATCCATTATTCCTTAAAGAATAATGGATATACTCCTTCAATCCAAAAATGTTGTAAAATCCAACAATGAGGTAATATACAAATCATTATTCAGTTTTAAGGTAGTCAAGAATATCCAATATAATTTATCCAAATCAATCATGTATTATTTCAAAATCACTACCTCGGTATCAGAACCATATTATGGTTTATCATTATCTCAACCATATATTTTTTAAAAATTTAACCTTCTATTGAGTCACTTTTCATGGTTCCACACAATCTCAAGTCCTTAATGAAATAGTACTGTAGTATAATCCTTATAAACTCTATAATTATTATAACCAATACATCGTTGATAAAATACTCAAATGACATAATTATTTAATAACAATATAAGAACTCTAATCATTCATCCTCATATGTGTTAGTATCATAACTTGATTATTATCCAATAACATCATTTGGGGAATACTCTGATTATTTGTACATTGGTTTGCATTGTGTCCCTACTCCTTGTAGATGAAGCATTGTATATTTGTAACTTTTTTCTTACCCTTGCAGTCACGTACAATGTGTCCTTTTTCTCCATACATATAACAAACTCTCATTCCGTTAAGGCAAGTTCTTGGGTGTTTCTTCCTACAGTTATCACATATGGGAAAATTCTTCTTTTCCCTCTTCCCTTTATCCATCTTTTTCTCTTACATCATTTTCATATCTTGCTTCCCTTCAAATCCATAGGACACATAGAACTATTTACTTATATTATCAACACAAGATACTATTTCTTCATATGATGATAATACATGGGAGACTATTTTCCTTCTAAATGATGGATTAATACCATGAAGGATATGATCATTCTTACTCTTGGGATCATGCGTATTACTGATGTTCTCATTCCTTCTACTGGGCACCATTTTTAAACAATGGAATACACTAGATTAGTTTTTGAATAGAAATACCTGATCCCAAACTTGTAAAACAGTTAACATAAATTAAAAAGCTTATGAATATAATCCATAATCATAAAAATGTCTTCTTTTAGGAAGTATATAATCATAAACCCTTCATAATGGTTTGTTAAGAAAATGAGAATTATCCTAATCATATCTCCCGAGAGTGTCGTAACCAAGAGTGGATCAAGGCCCATTGTCGTGCACCAGTTCCTATTTGAGTCTATCTCAAAGCGGTGTTTTCAGGTTTTACCCATAGGTACATATGTGCCAGAGCTGCCTCTACCTGCTCATATCTAGACAGGGATGTATTTCTTGAAAAACTCACAAAATCTCTACAATATCAAAATTCTAGGATGTTCTTCTCTACTAATCCTCAAATTATATCTTAGGGATATGTTATCTAATTAGAGTTTACCTAAATCTATCTTCCAAGGTTATTTCTAAACCTCCCTCTAATAAAAATAGTAATTCCCCGACCCCAGTTACCCAGAGTCGGTGCATTATTACATAACAATGACATGATCACAAGGAAACATGTCCAGATGGACCGATCGATTTTGCAGTCTTGGAAAATAGATTACATACAAGAATTTTACATTACACAATTTAACATACAAAACAACATAAATAATCCTTTCTGATTGCCGTTATTTCCTTGGGTTATCCCTGCATATCAATCACAATACACTTCTTGGAATCCTGGGAAAAAATAAAACAAGGAAAGGGGTGAGCTCAGATGCTCGGTAAGGATACAAATATAGTAGAAACATTAATAAATAATCATAAACATTTAAGGCAATATATAACTAAAACAAAACACTTTTAAACATGAACTTTAAGACAATACGGAAAAAATAAAATAATTTCATTTAATTATTCACTTGGATATTCTACTAGTCGAATAATCACATGTAATATCACTAACCACTTTCGTAATGATGGATTAAAAATGCCAGACTATCATAACCATGTAGCCAAGGCCTCGTGCCAAGACTACAAATAAGATTTTGTCAAGGCCTCGGGCCAAGAGACTAGTTTGTCTCATGAGACAAACCGATTCATCGAGGAGCTATAGCAGGCTCCACCCGTCACTTATTATGTCCAATTCATTCCTCATATGAATAGGATTAAATATATCATAAACATTCATATAAAAACTAGCATACGAAATGTCAATACATTCTCTCTAAACCATGAATTGTATAAAAATAACACATCCATAGTTAAACATATCAAAAATCCTTCAACACAATATGATTGATTCAATCAACTTCAAAACAAGTTTAAAATCCATTAAATAATTTTGACATAGATGAAAATTATTTTTAAAACTCTTTGAGAGAAATACCACTTTTTCATGAAAACACTTAAATGACAAACAATTTAGAAAAGAAGTCATTTTAAGACATTTTTGAATCAAATTGTCTCAAACCACTTTGAATCTTTTGAAAGGAATTAACATTTTAAAAACATTCATGTCCATATAAATAAATCCTCAAAACCATTTTGAAGACATGGACATTAAAGTGAAAGATTTAGAAAAATAAATATTTAAAACAATTGAAACGATGGCCTAGTAAAAATTCCCAAAAAACAATTCCTTTGAAATCTCTTTCATAAAACATGTACATGGATAATAAATATGTCCTAGTAGATACTTACGTAAAAACAATCTCGGATAATAAAGAGATTGTGAAATTAACCCTTACCAATTTGGTAACTTACGAAACATACACCCCATGAAAGAGGTATCATACAATTAATATTTAAATACAGATAAATTAAAGTGTATTACCCAATGAATAAAATTATAGGTAGTACATACAACACACAAACGGTAATAGTGGCAATATGGATTGAATCTCACGGGAATAAGGACTGAGATGAAAACCCCCTACCTTGTACATTTCATTGATAGTGTGTATGTTAACCTCCTGTATAATAGTTAAATAATATTTATTAAATTATACAAGAATCATATTCATAAATATGATATCATATATAATCTTCAAATATTGCTTTGTTAACAATATTTTAGTATTATCGTCATTTCAGGTGTTAACTGATTCGTTTTCCATTATATGCTTCGTTACGTAATCTGTGTTTGTTATGGATAGGTTGTGTCTTATTCATATCCAGAATGATATAATGTCCTTAAAAATTACTTTTAATAATAAAATGATAATTAGACTTTAATTGATATGATGGGTAAATGAATCTCATCGCGTTTGTGGAGACGGTAATCCGTACAAACACAAGAAGACCACTTCCATTTCATTTTTCATTTTAAAAGGAATCAAAACCAAATGATACATAAGTATATTATTA
Source organism: Viscum album (assembly GCA_963277665.1). NCBI lineage: Eukaryota > Viridiplantae > Streptophyta > Magnoliopsida > Santalales > Viscaceae > Viscum > Viscum album. Next base: position 1,340,179,508 of record OY728155.1, on the reverse strand, counting down.
TTTCAGTATAATATAATATCTTATATGTGTTACTTGATTTCATTAACAGCATCCTTTATACGTTCCATTTATTGTATGAATGAGTCATATCACTTTGAGGGGGCGGTATTCCGCACTTCCTCAAATGAAATTATCATATATATATATACAACATGAAAAGAATAATCGTATGATATAAAATCGAATTTCAGTATCTTATATATAAAATAAATATAATAAATATCATATTTAATTATAGTTCCATCATAATGGCCACCATGAGAGGTGATAGGAGATAATTGAACAATCATCGCTTCGTGCGGCGTTTGGTTTACATGCACAGAAACATCATGTTTTTCACCATTAGATGGAGGTGTGTGTAAGTGTATTTATAATAATTTAAAAAAAAAATATCCTAGAATATATTATATACTGGTTTTGTTACAAAATAAAATAATAAGAAGAGTTTAGGGGTTGGAGATGTAATATAAAAGAAAAGAAGCTAAGATAAATCATTACCTTTAATTTTGGTAACTTCCTTTGGTTTGAACCAAAAAGGACACTTGAAGTGCCTTTTGGCTATGGTAAGGATTCTAATAGGAGTAGAGGGATGTAGGGATAATAATTGGGCAGAGTTTGGATGAGGAAAAACGATTTAGCAGTGTTTGGAACTGGTTATATTTGGTGTCCTTTTATATGGGGGAGGAGGGTCTCTTTAGAAAAAACATAAAGTATTATTTTTTAATAAATTCATATTCAGTTTCTAATTTCTAAAAGTGGATTATTCAAATACTAAGGGGGGGATGGGTTTAAATCCTTTCAACCTATAGATTTTAGACAGGTTAGGTTCATTATATTAACCATATCTTTTAGTTTTAACTCCTGGTTAATTAGTTTGACACTTACCATGTCACTTTGTATTTTTATATTATATAGTCAATACACTTACAATATACCTCTAAACGACCCCCAAGTGGTACATTAATGATACACATATAATTATACAAGTCCTTTGGCTAAGCCTTAGATTTTTTGGAATTTAATATCAATTAAAAATATACTATTTGTTTTAAAAACTCTTTTATGTCAATTTTAACATTATTTGGTATTTAATTTTTTTGAAACTCATAACAGCATAATTACTTAAAAAAAGTTAATTAAATCATTCCTAACATGTCATATTATCCTTTAAAATTCATTTAATTAATTAAAAGGCTCAAATGTTATTTATTTCGGTATTTATAATATCAATTATGTTAATGTTTCACTAATAAGGTAATTACTGCATTATCATTGTTTCATAAAAAAAACAAATTATATAAGGTCTAAAAATTATAAATAAAATAACATTACGTAGGAAATCTGTTAAGATTTATAATTAATATTTATAGTCGAAAATATAACATATATATCCCATTTTAATATTCGTTTTTATAAAAGATATAGGCTTATGTCATTTTTGTATTTACTTTAACTTAATTAAAATAAACGGTCATTATCACTTACACGTGGATCCATGGGATCCACAAATCGACCCAAATATGCCCATGGTCCTACATGTATCAAAAAATAGTGTTAAGATACATTTTAGGGTAATTTATTATTATTATAACATGGTTTTTTTACCTTTATTTACCTGATTTACCCTTTAACCATGGTAAATAAAATATTTACCAATGTAATTATAGAAAATATCTAAAATTAAAAGTTACCTATTTACACAATGTGGACATCATGGTTCAAAATATGGAGTCCATTTTTCCAAATTCCGAAAATAGGAGTGGCAAAAATTAATTTAAAATAAATTTCCGCAGTCAAAACAAAAAGCGTGTTTTTAAGAGATAATAACTATCAAAAGATTGACACTTGTTTATATCCGGTTTTAATGTGAAATTATGTCCAGTGAACAAAATTTTATTAAATGGTAAAAATATATTATAAATATACTTTAAAACCACTCAAAATCTTAATTTATCACTAATAATTACTTTGTTTAAAAAAGTTGTTTTTAATAAAAATATAGTAATTTTCACTATTCATCAAAATATAAAAGTTATCCGAAAAGTACCAAAATTCCATCCTGGGATAATTTTGATATCCTGAATCCAATAATAAAGTCCATTTTGAATGGTAAATTGTATTAAATTTCAAAAAGTAGGTATTACAATTCATAAGGGCTAGTTTGATTGGTTGTGGTGTGTGTTAGAACTCGAAGTTGCGTACAACACGCTCTATAGTATTATTAAAAGGGAAGCATACCTAGGAATCATGGGGTGTTATATTGTAAATTTTTGATGTCCCCATTCTAGAAAATATATTTATTTAGTCAAATTCATTATATAAAAGTTTTAAAATATTGGATTTAAAAATGGTTCACCATTAAAAGTCGGTAAAAGTGCATCTTTAAAAAATAATTCTTTTAACTGAAAAAATGAATTTATTCTTAAATTATGTCTAATAAACTGATAATGTGAATTATAATATTATAAGTATTATATAAAGTTCCAAATTCAATTAATAACATACATAACCTCTTTTGAACGGCTAGTTTGGTAAGTCGTGGAGCGATTGAACTTGGTGTTGCGTGTAGTGCAATTTATTGAATTATTTTGATAAAATAACGCACTATGAAATCTTGGGGTGTTACATTCTCCACTCCTTCAATAAATTGCATCCTCTCAATTTGAAATTTTTCTTCGAAAATAAATGATTGAAAATAGAAAATATCTTTGTGGGAAAACCTACATCAGAAATTAGGTTAATAAAATTTAGTCTAAATAAGAGGATAATAGAAATGTAAGGGTCACCACCAAATTAGGATCTCTATTTGAAGAACATTGGTGGAAATTAGAGACATATAATTGGAGGAAAAACATAAATATTTATTGGTAGTGATTGAGGACATCAATCACAAATAGGTGTCAAATTGTGGTCCTTATATTCAACAATCTACGATGATTTGAAATACCATCGGTTCAACAAAACATAAAGTATTAAGATAACACATTTTTGGTTTTAGGATCCCTTAAAGAATGTCTAAGAATTAATTTCATCATAAAAGAAGAAAAATATACTCTTAACATGTAGAGTTCCATCCTTTAATTAAATTTCTACCAAAAACTCATCTTTCACTCTAAAATATAATAGAACTGAAAAAAATATTCTATTTATCCTATTCGTATAGGGATCCAAAAACTGAATTTATAAATCATCTACCAGATCTTTTAAAAAAACTACATTATTTAATATAGGACATCACGTGGGCTAGTGGTAGGTGATACACCATTGTCGCCCTTCGGTTGTGGGTTCAAGTCCCGCGGCCTTGCCAGACGAGACAGGTTGTCGCCCGACCTCTGGGTTGTCCTTTTATGGAAAACCAAAAATAATCCAAAATATAACTATCCAAAATACTTGACTCCAAAATTTATAAGGAAGTTAAACACAATGAAGATCCTTTTTCCCGCGTAATAAAGTGTAAACACCTTCATCATGTATTCTTTTAAAAAACTAAAACATCCTGAATTACCATAAAACATTATTGATTACATTTATGATCCCATATTGCTTAAAGAATAATGTATATACTCCTTTAATCCAAAAATGTTGTAAACTCCAACAATGATGGAATATACAAATCATTATTCAGTTTCAAGGTAGTCAAGAATATCCAATATAATTTATCCAAATCAATCATGTATTGTTTCAAAATCACTACCTATGTATCAGAACCATATTATGGTTTATCTTTCTCTCAACCATATATTTTCCAAAAATTTAACCTGCTATTGAGTCACTTTTCATGGTTCCACACAATCTCAATTTCTTTATGAAATAGTGCTGCAGTACAATCCTTATATACTATATAATTATTATAACCAGAACATCGTTGATACAATACTCAAATGACATAAATCTTTAATAACAACATAAGAACTCTAATCATTAATCCTCATCTGTGGTAGTATCATAACTTGATTATTATCCAATAGCATCAACTGGGGTATAATCTTATGATTTGTACATTGGTTTGCGTAGTGTCTCATCTCCTTGCAGATGAAGCATTGTACAGTTGTAACATTTTTTTACCCATGTAGTCACGTATAAGGTGTTCTTTTTCTCCATACTTATAACAAACACCCATTCCCTTCAGGCATGTTCCAGGGTGTTTTTTCCCATAGTTATCACATACGGGAAAATTCATCTTTTCCCTCTTTCCTTTATCCATATTTCTCTCTTGCATCCTTTTCTTCTCTTGGTTCAATTCAAATCCATAGGACTCAGAGAACTCTTTACTTATCTTATCAACACATGATACTATTTCTTCATATGATGATAATACATGGGAAACTATTTCCCTTCTAAATTATGGATTAATACCATGAAAGATATTATCTTTCTTACTATTTGGATCATGCGTAATACTGAAGTTATCATTCTTTCTAATGGGCGCCATTTCTAAACAATGGCATACACTATATTAGTTTGTGAATAGAAATACCTGATCCCAAACTTGTATAACACTTAACATAAATTAAACAGTTTATGGATATAATACATAATAATAAAAATGTCTTTTTCGAGGAAATATATACTCATAATCCTTTCATAATGGTTTTTAAATAAAATTAGAATTATCCTAAGCATGTCCTCTATGTGTGTCGTAACCAAGAGTGAAGTAAGTTTTGTGTTCGTGCACCAGTTCCCTTTCAAGTCAAGATCAAAGGGGTGTTTTTGGGTTTTAACCCTAGCTACATCGGTGCCAGGGCCGCCTCTACCTACTCGTATCTAGACATGGATTTATTGCTCGAAAAACTCATAAAATCTCTACAATATAAAAATTTTAGTAAGTTCTTCCCTAGTAGTCCTCAATGTCTATCTTAGGGCAATGTGCACTAATTAGAGTTTATCTAAATCTAGCTTCCACGGTTATTTCTAAACCTCCATCTGATACCAACTGTAATGCCTCGACCCTAGTTACCCAGAGTCGGTTAATTATTACATAACATTGGCATGATCACAAGGAAACAAGTACCGAAGGACCGATCAGTTTAGCTGTCTTGGAAAATAGGTTACATAAATGAATGTTACATTACACTTTATAAAATAAAAAACAATATAAATATTCCTTTATGAGTGCCATTATTCCATTGTCTTAACCCTGCATATAAATCACAATACACTTCGTGGAATCCTGGGAAAAAAATAAAACATAGAAAGGGGTGAGCTCATATGCTCAGTAAGGATAACAATATAGCGGAAACATTAATAAATAATCATAAAAATTTAAGGCAATGTATAACCAAAACAAAAGCATTTTAATCTTGAACTTCACCATAATATGGAAAAAATAAAATAATTCCATTTACTTATTCACATGGATATTATACTAGTCGAATAATAACATGAAATATCACTAACCACTTTCATAATGATGGAATGCATAATGCCAGACTATCATAAGCACGTAGCCAAGGCCTCATTCCAAGACTACAAATAAGAGTTTTTCAAGGCCTCATGCCAAGACACTAGATTTTCTAGTGAGACCTACCAATGCACCGAGGAGCTATAGTAGGCTCCACCCGATACATATTAAGTCCAATGCATTCCTCATATGAACAGGTTTAAACATAACATAAACATTCGTATTAAAACTATCATACGAAATGTCAATACTTTCTCTATAAACCATGAATGGTATAAAAATAACACATCCACAGTTAAACATATCACAAAACCTTCTACACAATATGGAATATTTTTATCATGATAAATCAACTTCAAAACAGGTTTAAATTCCATTAAAGAATTTTAACAAAGATGAAAATTATTTGAAAAAATCTTTGAGAGAAATACCCCTTTTTCAAGAAAACATTTAAAATTCACATAATATAGAAAATATGTCATTTAAAGATATTTATTTATCGAAGTGTCCCAAACCATTTTGACACTTTTGAAAGGAATTAACATTTTAAAAACATTTATGTCCATATAAATAAATCCTTAAAACCCATTTTGAATACATGGACATTAAAGTGAAAGGTTTTGAAGAATAAATATTTAAAACAAATTGAAATGATTTTTTATAAAAATTCCTTTTAAATGATTCCTTTGAAAAATCTTTCATAAAACATGGACATGGATAATATATATGTCCCGGTAGATACTTACGTAAAGAAAACCTCAAAAAATAAAAAGATTGTGAAATTAACCCTTACCAATTTGGAAAATTACGAGACATACACCCCATAAAAGAGGTATCATACAATGAATATGTAAATACACCTAAATTAAAGTGTATTACACAGATATTTTAATTATAGGCAGTATATACACCACACAAAATGTAATAGAGGCAATATGGCATGAATCTCAGGGGAATAAGGAGTGGGATGAAAACCCCTTACCTTGTACTTTTCCATGAAATGCGTATATGTTAACATAATGTATAATAGTTAAACCATTGTTATTAAATTATAAATTAATAATATTCATAAATATGATATCATATATGATCTTTTAATATTACTTTTTTAATAATATTTTAGTATTATCATTGTTTCATGTGTTAACTGATTTGTTTTCCTTTATATTCTTCGTTACGTAAGACGTGTTTGTTATGGATAGGTTGTATATTATTCATATCCATAATGATATAAAGTACATAAAAATTACTTTTAATCATCAAATGATAATTAGTCTTTAATGGATATGATGGGGAAATGAATCTCATCCCGTTCGTGGAGACGGTAATCCGTAGGTACGCACGAAAGCTACTTCCATTTAATTTTTCATTTTAAACGGAATTAAAAACAAATGATACATAGGTATATAATTATTTCAGTATAATATAATATCTTATATGTTTATCTTGAGTTCATTAACACCATCCTTTATACGTTCCATGTATGGAATGAACGAGTCATATCACTTTGAGGGGGCGGCAGTCCGCACTTCCTCAAATGAAATTATCGTATATATATACAACATGAAACGAATAATAGTATGGTATAAAATTTAATTAAAGTAGATTATATATAAAATAAATATAATTAATTTCATATTTAATTATAGTTCCATCATAATGGAAACCATGAGAGGTGATACGATATAATTGAACAATCATCGCTTCGTGAGGCGTTTGGTTTCCATCCATAGAAACATTATATACTTCACCCATTAGATGGAGGTGTGTGTAAATGTAGTTAGAATACATCAAATAAAAGTATCATAGTATATTTAGGATACTTTTTTTGTTACAAAATAAAATAATAATAAGATTTAAGGTTTGGAGAAGTAAAATAAAAAAAGAAGCTAAGAGAAATTGTTGCCTTTTATTTGGGTAACTCCCTTTGGTTTGAACCAAAAATGACTCTTGATGTTCCTTCTGCCTAAGGTAAGGCTTCTAAGAGTAGTAGAGGGATATAGGGAGCTTAATTGATAAGAGTATGGACGAGCCAAAAGGCTTGAGAGGTGTGTGGAATTGGTTAGAAGTGGTGTCCTTTTATAAGGGGAGGAGGGGATCTTTATGAAAAACTTAAAGTATTATTTTAAAATAAATTCATATTCTGTTTCTAATGGCTCAATGTGTATTAATCAAAGCCTAATGAGGATATGGGTATAAATGCTTTCAACCAATTGATTTTAGATAGGATTTGTGTCATTATATTGTCCTTATCTTTTAGTTTTAACTCTTGGTTAATTTGTTTGACAGATACCATGTCACTTTGTATTTTTATATTATATAATTAATAAACGTACTATATACCTCCAAACGACCCCCAAGTGGTCAATTAATGATACACATATCATTATACAAGTCCTTTGGCCAATCCTTATATTTTTATGAATTTAATATCAATTTATAATACAATATTTGTTTTAAATACTCTTTTATGTCAATTTTGACAGTATTTGGTATTTTATTTTTGTGAAACTCATAACAGCATGATTAATTCTAATAAAGTTAATTAAATCAATACTAACATGACATATTAACCTATATAATTCTTGGAAATCATTAAAAGTCTAAAATTATATTTATTTGGGTATTTATAATATTAATTATTTTAATATTTCACTAATAATGTAATTAATTCATCATCATTTTGTCATAAATAAAAAAAATTATTTAATGTTTAAAAATTATCAATAAAATAAAATTATGTAGGAAATCTATTAATCTTCCTAATGAATATTTATAGTTGAAAATATAACATATATTACCCTATGTAAAAATTGTTTTTCTAAAAGATATTGGCTTATGCCATTTTTTTATTTAGTTTAACATAATTAATATAAAGTGTCATTATCACATAAAAGTGGATCCATGGGGTCTCAGAATCGACCCAAAGATGACCATGGTCAGACATGTATCAACAAATAGTGTTAAGACACGTTTTAGGGTAATTTAGTATTATTATAGTATTAACTTTTTACCCTTATTTACCGGATTTACCCTTTATCCATGGTAAATAAAATATTTACCGAAGTAATTATTCAAAATGACTAAAACTAAATGTTATCAATTTAAAAAATTTAGAAATCTTGATTCCAAATATGGAGTACATTTTTCCAAATTCAAAACACAGAAGTGGTAGAAATTAATTTAATGTTAATTCCGGCTGTCAAAACAAAAAGCGTGTTTTTAAGAGATAATAACTATAAAAAGATTGACACTTGTTTATGTCCTGTTTAAATGTGAAATTATGCCAAATGGACAAAATTTTATTAAATTTTTAAAAATATATTCTAAATATACATTAAAATCACTAATATTCTTAATTTATCACAATTAAATATATCGATTAAAAAATGTTTTAATAATAATTTATTAATTTTCACTATTCATCAAAATATAAAATTTATTCAAAAAGTACGAAAATTTAATCCTAAGATAATTTAGAAATTCCTAATCCAAAAATTAAGTCCATTTTGAAAGATAAAATGTATAAAATTTCAAAAATTAGGTATTACTATTCATAAGGGCTAGTTTGATTGGTTGTGGTGTGTGTTAGAACATGAAGTTGTGTACAACAGATGCTACAATATTATTCAAAGGGAAGCATACCGAGGAATATTGGGGTGTTATATTGTAACTTTTTTATGTCCCCATTCTATAGAATAAATTTATTTAGACAAATTGAATATATAAATGTTTTAAAATATTTGATTTAAAAAGGTTTCACCATTAAAAGTCAGTAAAAGTGCATTTATGAAAAATACTTCATTTATCTGAAAAAAAATGAATTTTTTCTTACATTATTTCTATGAAACTCATAATATGGATTCTAAAATTATAAGGAATATATAAAGTTCAAAATTTAGTTAATACTATTTATAACCTCTTTTAAACGACTAGTTTGGTAAGTCATGGTGCGCTTGAACTCGGTGTTGCGTGTAGTGAATGTTATTAAATTATCTTGAACAAATAACGCACAATGAAATCATGGGGTGTTACACGGTGCATGTAAATGCCACCAGTAGAGTAGGGGGTCGTGGGTACATAACTGCAACGACAGACTATGGCGACTGGAAACCGGCCGACCGAAGGAGGGAAGGGGTGCCATCGCACCCCTCGAAGGGGGAGCTGGCTGGACATTAGGTCGGAAACATCATGATGAGTAGGACTACTCTAGTGGGCTGTCATGCTAGCAGGCGGCACAACGTGGTGACTTTGGGAGGGACAAAACTTAAATATTATTTGGTCGTCTGGGAATCTGGGGGGTGCCTCCCCCGGGTGTTCGCTAAAACAGACACCGCCACGGCGGGCCACCCTGGCTGTGGGTCGGGCCTGACGTGCCCCATCACATCCTGGATGGACTTGGGCCATGTTGGGTCGGCTTTAACATAGTCGGTCGTCCCAGTTTGGGTCAGGTCGGCCAAGGCCAGGTCGGGTCGGGTCAGCCAATCGGGTCGGACCGGACCCGGGCCCAGGTGGACCCAGATACGCCCTTTTGTCCATAACAATATGATTGGGTATTTATTTGAAGAACCGTTTACAAAATGGGATTCATTATATCTAGATGGTCATTTTGGTATACTCCAATGTTTTTTTGGATAATGTTGGATTTTGGCTGGGTGGATCGAACTCGAATCCAATTGGGCCCTCGGAACAGAAATTCTAATTCCATATAGACTGTGTGTCCGATTGACACGTATTCTGTTGCGTTGGAACCCTTATGATGTTGCTGTCCTTTGAGATAAATATTTGTGGGACTTGGTTGTAGTTGAATAATAAGCTGATGTCTTGAGTATTTAATCCTACCTAAATCAAGCGCGCTTAGTGTGGGAACGTTGTGGCTAGCTGTACTTGAAGAATCTACAGATCTTGTGTGGGTCATCTTTAGATCCTCTGTGGGAAGTCATCAGATCTTATATGGGTCATCTTCGGATCTTGTGTGGTTCAGCATCATCGGATCCTATGTGGGTCATCTTCAGATCCTATGGGGGTGATCTACGATCCTATGTGGGTCAACATCATAGCTTCTCTACTATTTACGATAGTTTAGAGACACAACTAATCATCTATACTCCCAATCTTTTGTTGTGCCTGGTGTGAGCTGAGTCTTTTACTATTTGGTACACTTTTTTGTGGTGATACCTTTTTGGAAATCTTTTGTGTGGTGATACCATTATGGTACTAAACATTGTGGTGTTACCTATGTGTTATTTAACCTCATGGTATTACTTGTGTGGCACTTCAATATTTGTGGTGTTTCTTATGTGGTACTTTTATTTTCTTGGTGTTACCCTTGTGGTATTCATCCATCACGTGTGATATAAGTATATGTACTGAAATATTAGGTATATATATATATATGGTCATATACCTATGTAGTGTTGATGACTATTTCTTTATGCTTGATATTGGGGTCATTCTTTTTGGATAATCCTTTGTGGATACTGAGAGACCTTCGAGGGTATCAGGTTCCCTACTTAGTATTATTATACTCACCCTTACATGGGCTATGCCCATAACTTGATGTGTCTTGTGCAGATGACAGACAACATTGATTGAGGTTGAGGGTGCTAGGAATGGAGGCTGCTCGAAGGTGGACCATTAGACATGATGTACCACAGTGAATACAGTTCAAGAGCTATACCGACCCTTCAGGTATGATACATTGTAGCTATTCACATGAGCTATTTTGAGTTTTCTTGTACTTTCAAGTTGGGCATGTATTCCAGCCCCATTACGTACTATACCCACTATATTTACAATATAGATTGCTCTGTTCTTGTATCATACTATGTTCTTGGATTGTGTGAGTCTGCATGTTAAAAAGGAAACACCTTACAACATTTAGGGATAAGCCTTTTAGGAGCTAGTCCCTAGTCCCTAGCCAATGGATGTCAGGATTGGGGTAGTCATGGCACGAGCCCCGGGGGATGGGTCATGACAATCTGGCATAAGAGGATTCAGTTCTACCGAAAAAGTAAGTCGATGATCTTTTGATTCGGCAATAGTGTTAAGTGCTATCAGTGTGGTTGTCAGTTTGGGGAACACAATGTTGATGTGGTGGCAGACGTATCCATACACTAGGACCCTGAATATTGATTTTTAATTCAGTTCATGAAAACACTGATTGCGTGTGTGTGTGTTTGAAATTTTTTCTTTATGATCTCTTTGAGTCAGCTCACAAAGTATAACATATTGACCCTTGCGCACTGATTTCATTCATGGATGCCTTCACAATGATATCCAACCAGGGTCCTAGGTAGAGTACGCGATGACATCCCACTGAGCGATGAGGCCTCAGTGAATTGACCCCCTTTCATCAGTTGTACCATTGGATGGTTTACCAGCAGCACCACTACCCATTGGGCAGTTGATGCGACCATCCCCAATAGTAGAGGGGGCAGGACGCTTGATCATGTTGTAGGAGTTTCAGTGCCCGAGGCCACTGAGGTTCTAGGGAATGTTAGATCCAAATGCAAATGAGGACTGGTTAGAGACCGTGGTTAGTGTTTTTTGACTGGTAGGGACACCTGCTGATCTCCTGGTGATCGTTGCAGCTAGTCTTCTTTAGGAAGCAGCAGGCAGATGGTGGAGCTTGTTACTCCAGGTTCACGAATAGGTCACTCTAATATGGGCAGCCATCAAGAACCTTTTGAAGGCAGAGTTAATACCAGGAACCTTACGCTCTATGCGTATACATGAGCTTCTCCACATGCAGTAGGGCAACATCACTATGGCTCATTATTCAATAGGGCTCACTAATTTCTTCTACTACTCCACTGATATGGTGTGGGACCCTTTCTCCAGGTCCCAAAACGTCGAGCATGGGCGCATACGGGAGATTAGAGCTTCGATGATTTCCCTTAGTATCCCATCGCATGCGGGGGTGTTAGAGAGTGAACTCTTACTAGAGAGCTTCCTTTCTGAGAAGTCATCAATATGGAGAACCACCAACAAACATCATGTTGTAGATTCATATGCAGTTGGCTATAGAGAGATGACACAGATGTCCAAATTAACTAGACCAATAGATGGACGACTCTAAAATACATGGTTGGTTTTTTGGGGCTTTCGAGACATAGTAGGACAGGCACAGAGCAGGTAGCATTACTCATGCGGCGGGTAGGGTCACATAGCTCGCAACTGCCCAACCTTCCATACAGACGACCAGCAGATAGTTGAATGACTGCATATGCAAGGGAAAAGATTCGATCAGGGTGGTCTACAGGTAGTAGATGGACGTAGAGGAGGATTAGGCCATGAAATAGGCGGTGTGTGGTGATTCATGGTTCTACTGCCACCAACACTAGGTGGTCCACGCCGACCTCAGGGAGCAGGTGGAAAGTGACGAGCTCAGCTCTAGGCAGCTGAGGCCTATGACCACGGCGCTCAGAGATTATTTGATTTATGATCTGTGTCTACTCCACCATAGAATTAGTACTTATAGGCATAGGTTCTAGTCACCCATTTATTTCCACAACACTGGTTCGAATCTCGGTGATTCCGGTGGAAACGTTTCATCAATCCTTACATATAGAAACTTCTACGGGAGAGGATTTGATGATTACATAGTGTTTCCAGTTGTGTTAGACTATTCTTTGCAGTGAGATCTTTAGATGGTATCTTCAAGTAGCTGCATTGATGCCTTATGACGCCATCATGGGTAAGGATTTGTTATCAACAATCCTTGATCAGATAACCTGTATTAGGTGAAATTTGCAGTGTGTCCATGAAAATGGGACCAGGTTTTCCTTCATCAGTGCGAAGAGATCCTTTACAGCAAAGAATGGACTTACCCAAAGATGTTTGCAGCTGATCACACATCAGTTGGCTAGCCTTACTCTTAGAGCGGTTGATCTTGAGAGTCTACGCTATCCTGTAGTGGTGGACCAGTACGTTGCTATTTTCAATTATGATGTTCTGGGTCTACCTCCTCGTAGAGAGGTGGACTTTTACATCGACTTGTACACCGGGAAGACATCGATATCTACACCATAATATCATTTTTCTCTAGCAGAGCATTGAGAGCAGTGAGAACAGCTAGAGGACTTGTAGAGCAAGGGGTTCATTAGGCCCAGTGTTTCCCCTTGGGATTCCCAAATTTTATTTTCCAAAAAGGAGGACGAATGTTTGAGACTCTATGTGGACTATAGGCGCCTAAACCAGGTGACCATGTAGAAAAACTACCCACTATTGAGGAGGTTCAGAAAACGACCTTTAGATGTTATTATGGCCAATATATGTACTTATTTATGTCATTAGGTGTGACCAACGGCCCAATAGTGTTCATAGGATTCATGAACTGGATCATCCAGCAATACCTTGATTGGTTTGTGGTATTCATCACCGATTACATCCTGATATACTCAGCTGCAGGGGATGAGCATGCCTATCATCTGCGGATAGTTCTGGACACACCCCGAGGGCGCCGGATTTATGGTAAACTCTCGATGTGCTAGTTCTGGATCCAAGTGGTTCACTTGCTGGGACATGTCATCTTGGGGGATACAGTTTCGGTGGATCCATCGAATATTGAGGATATGCTTTCTTGGTAGTGACCCAGGAGTGTGACGGAGGTGCGGACTTTCCTAGGTCTGCCCAGTTACTACCAATGGTTTTTACCTGACTTTTCTAGAGTTGTGACACCCTTATCAGTGTTGAAAAAGATTGGGAAACCCTTCATGTGGGAGGAGAAATGCCAGATGAGTTTCCAAGATCTGAGGTAGAGACTGACGAGTGCCCCAATTTTGAGGCTACCAGGGGAGGGTGTTGGGTATGTAGTCTATTGCGACACTTCAGAGATCTGGTTTGGATGTTTCCTGATATAAGAGCGAGCAGTGATTGCATATGGTTCTCGACAGCTAAGACAACATGAGCATAACTACACTACCCATGACATAGAGTTAGAATTAGTGGAATTCAACTTGAAGTTGTGGTGACATTACATTATGGGAGAACATTTTACAGTCTACTCAGATCACAAGAGTCTCGGGTATATAATCTCATAGAAGGACATGAACATGAGACATCGGCATTGGCTAGTGTTTTTCCAGGACAATGACTTTGACATAGTCTATACTCTTGGGAAGGGGAATGTAGTTACATATTCACTCATTAAATGATATGGTATAAAGTTGTTGAGTGAGGCGATAGAGCAGCTAGCAGCTTTGTGGATATCCTACGTTGATCGAGATGGAGCAGCTTATCTTCAGTCTCTGATAGTCACTCCCCCACTCCATCATCGAGATAGGGAGGTGTAGTTTTGGGACACTGAGTGCGATGCTCAACAAGCTAATATATCCCCAGGACAATCACCTTATGTATTTTCTGAAGGTAGGGATCACACCTTCCTTTTTAGAGGGCATACAATGGTACCTGTGGCGCTGTGGGGGAAAGTGTTGAGGGAGTTCCATACATCCCCTCTACAGATACACACAAGTGTAATGAATATGTACCCAGTCCTCCGACATCAGCACTGGTTCCCGAGAATGAATAAATAAGTACCGGAGTTTGTCTCTCAGTGCCTCAATTGTCAGCAAGTGAAGGTAGAGGATCCGGTACCAGTGGGCTTAGTTCAGCCACTAGAGGTGCCAGAGTGGAAGTGGGATGGAATCTCCATGGAAATTATGATAGGACATCCATGCACGTCTAAGGGACATGATTCCATCCAGGTGATCATTGACCGACCCACCATGTCATACCAATTCATATCTATTAGAGAGAAAGATTCATTATAAGGAATTGAATGAATCTATGTGTAGGAGATTGTATGGCTTCATGGAGTGCCTTTGATGATTTTCTCTAATTGTGATGCACTTTTTTCTTCCCGGCTCTGGACTGGGTTGCTGAAGGCATTCGGGACTCAGCTTCAATTGAGAATCGCCTTTCATCCTCGGATGGATGGTCATATAGAGTGGACCATTCAGACCCTTGAAGACATGATGCGTGCTTGGGTCCTTGATTTTGTCTGCACCTGTGAGGATCACTTGCTCTTGGAGGAGTTCACAAACAACAATTGATAACACTCCACCATCGATATGGCGCCATTTGAGGAATAGTACGTTTGACCTTGCATATCACATTTGTTTTGGACTAACCCAGGGGAGTCAGCACTCATGGGACCAATGATGGTATGGGCTACCACATAGACGATGTCAGTCATTCAGGAGTGGATGATGACTACATGGAGTAGATAAATGATTTATTTTTATAGAAGATAGTGACCTCTGGAGTTTGAGGATGGTGACCATGTCTTTTTTTGGATATCACCTCGACAAGGTTTGCAGAAATTTGGATGGGGTGGTATGTTATCTCCATGGTTCATCAGACCATTTCAAGTCCTCATCAAAGATTGAGAGGTGGCATACATCTTAGATATTCCCCCTCAGTTGCACTGGGTGCAACACGTTTTCCAAGTTTCCCAACTGAGGAGATATGTACATGATCCCTCACACATCATTGACTGGGGTGAGCTTGACAACGATGATGGGAAAATGTTTTAGGAGGTTCTAGTAGAGATTGAGGATCGAAAGGAGAGTGTCCTTCATGGGAAATCGATACCTCTGGTGCGCGTACATTGGCAGCACGAGAACATGTAGGAGAGCACATGGAAGTTGGAGGCTCATATTCATGCTCAGTACCCCCACTTGTTTCCTTTTTCTATGTTGAGACTTTCAGGGACGCAATGCCCTAAGGTGGAGACAATGTAAAGACCCAGAATTTTCCTTGTAAATTTTTTATTATATTTTATTATTATGAGTTTGTGAAAATTGAATGCGCGTGATTCTGTGTCTCAGTGTGCCCAGAATGAATTTCTAATCATTTTTCAATTACGTTCAGTAAATGGATGAGCGACATTTTGTAAATGTTGAACCAGTGCTGGGAATTCAAATATGAGGACACTGTTGAACTCCCAGCACAAATATTCTCTTAAAGAGACCTTTACCTCGACCGCAGTAGGTCGAGAGTGAGAGTTAGATTTTCATATTTTAGAGGGAGAGTTAAAAAATAATAAAATAAGACAATAACTTTTATTTTATTTATTTAAAACCATTCATTTGAATTTTGTTGGTGGGGACCATCTGACCTTGAAACCATTGTAACTCTTGGAACCTCCCCAATAAATGAGCCAACATTATTTATGTTGGACCCTCAACTCTTGTAGTGGAGGAATCATTGGAAAAGGGGGGGAACTTGGGAGAGACTTTGGAGAAACATCCTCCAATGAAGATCTTCCTCCAATGAAGAACGAACCTCCGACGAGGATGATGATCGAGCTCGAAATGAGAGAGTGTTGCGGGAGTGACGAACGTCGACATCTTCATCATCTTCATCACAAAATTTACAAAAAATGAATGAGGTAGGAAATATTGTTCAATTAAGTTTTATTCATAATTTATTCCTTCCAATCTATGAGCCTCCTGCTATCCATCTACTATAGTGGGTGCAGGCTAGACAGACATGACAAGATCACTATGCTCCCACTTTGTTGACGTATTCTTCGTGGGTGGATCGATGGTTGAGAAGATACTTACCATGATGTTGGTGACATTAACCCGAAGGGTATGGGATGTGGCCGGCACAACGGCCGACCACTATGAAGGCGGAGACACAACTACGCTGCCGAAGGTGGCCACAACCCATCGGATGTGGTGGAGGAAGGAGGCAGCCGACAAACAGCCAACCGAGTTGAATTGGGGTGGCAAGAGACCACACCGCCAGAAGTGAGGGAGACCACTTCCCATCAGCCATGGAAGTAGAAGGTGGCAGTCGGCAACCCTGAAGACCACGTGGAACTAGGGTGGAGCGCATTTGTGCCGTCGGAATAAGAGGAGGTTGCGGCTTTGGAGTCGCGATAGTGCACTAGTGCAGCCGAAAATTGGATGAAAATAGGAGTACATCGGCGTCGTCGCACCCCTAGAAGTGTGAGCTGACTGGAAATCTGGCCGGCCATGTCATGAAATGCCGAACTACTCTAACGGGTCCCGCATTCTAGCAGGCGGTGACACGTGGCACTGCTGGGACGGAAAATACTGAATGACCATCTGTTCGTTTGGGAATCTAGGGGGCACCTCCCCAGGGTGTCGACCAGTGTGGACCACGCCTCGGTGGGCGACCTCGGCCGCGAGCCCCACCTCGGGACACCCTACAGGATGCGCCAAACGTGGGTTGGGCCACCCCGTTTATGTTCTAGGCCGAACCGCAACCCAGTGGGCCAAGACCGCTGTGGTCCACCTCTTTCAAGTCAGACCTGGGTCGTGTTGGTTCGACCCGAATTGGGTCAGGTCGGGGGGGTCGGTACCATCAGGTTGGAGTGGACCCCGCCCCATCTGGATGTAGATACACCTTTTTCCCAAGAACATGAGAACTGAGTGTATGTTTAATGATCCTTCTATGGTACTGAATTACATAGATCAAGATGTTCCTTTTGGTATACTCCACTAGAGTTTTAGAAAAGTTGGAGTACGACCGGGATTGATCAAACCTAAATCCCACCATGGCCTCATAATGAAAATTCTAATAACATTCAGACCTAGCATCTGATTAACACACTGTCTATTGCGTTTGGACACTTATGATGTGGCCGGCCTTTCAGATACATCTTCATGGGACTTAGTGGATATTTAAATATAGACCAGTGGATTGAAGAGTTGATCCTCCCAGAATCAAGCACACATAGTGCGGGAACCCAGTGTCTAGCTGTACTTGAAATATATATAGATCCTGTGTGGGTCATCTTCGGATCCTGTGTGTGTCATCTTCAGGTCCTGTGTGGGTCATCTTTGAATCTTGTGTGGTTCAACATCTTCAGATCATGTTTTTGTCATCTTCAAATCCTGTGTTGGTCATCTACGATCATGTCTGGGTCAACAAGAGATCTTCGTGACAAAGTACGATGATCTAGCGACAAAGATAATCATTTATACTTCTGTATTTTCGATATACCTTGTGGGAGATGAGTCATTACCTTTGTGGGATAATTTTGTGTGGTGATACCTTGGTGTTAATCATCTATGTGGTGATACCTTTGTGGTACATACCTCTGTGGTGTTACTTGTGTGGTACATACCGTCATGGTTTTTCCTGTTTGGTACATCTATCTTCATGGTGTTAACTATGAGGTACTTTTACGTTCATGGTGTAACCTTTGTAGTATTCTTCCCTCACATGTGAGATAAGATTATATTTTGATAACATAGGTATATGAATGGGAATATAGCTCTATAGTGTTTATGTCTATTTCTTCGTGCTTGATATTTGGGTCTTTCTTGGTGGTTTATCCATTGTGGCTACTGAGAGACCTTCGGGGGTCTCTGGGTCCCTACTGAGTATTGTTATACTCATGCTAGTAGGGGCTATGCCCGTATCATTCTTTGTCATGTGCAGATGATGGAAATAATTAATAGAGGCTGAGGGTGCCAATACAAGTGTCTTCTTGGATGTGGACCAGTTGATGAGACGTATTGCAGTGATGGTAGTTCAATAGATATACCTACCCTTCAGGTAGAATCCTTGGCGGGTGTTCACAAGATTTGTTTTCAGTTTTTCTTGTATTGTCTATTTGATCGTGAATTCCGGCCCCTTTACATAATGTACCCACTCTATTTAATATATAGATTACTTGGTTCTTGTATCATGTTATGTGATTGGATTGTGTGAGTATGAAGGTTAAAAAGGAAACGCCTTCCCGGATTTAGGGATATGGATTTCCAGTGCTAGTCGCTAGCCTCTGGCTTATGGAAGGCGGGCTTGGGGTACTCACAACACCATCCCTGGGGGATGGGTCATGACATCTCATGAGTTAAAAACATTACCCAATACATTATTTGGATATATAATTCTGGCCCCACCCTACATATTCATATCATATAGACACAAAAATTTACCACATGGATTATACTACATAAAGATGAATTTTAATACCATTAATCCCATACTATTGTGGTGTTGGATAACTACATGAAATTAAAAAATTAAAATTATTATATTTACATGTTAGTGAATACCCTTCAGTGAAAATGGGGATGGGTATTCAAAAATCAATATTTTTTAGAAGATAAAAATATGTGTTTTGTGGCATAATGGGGGAAAATAATGATCCAAAATAGTTTTTCATTAGAGTCAAAGAGGTATTTCATCACATGGAGAAATATATTCAGTAATAAGAATATGTAAGAACATATCCCAGTATGGAAAATTTTAAATTAATATTATAATATAAATAAGGTACATAAATAATGAATAAAAAGAGTTTCTCCATTACCTTTAGAGGGAACTTCTAAAAACACAGGAGGGGATTCTTAAGAGCATGGAGGAAACATGGGAGGGCTCCAGAGAGGTAGGGTTAGAGAAAATTATTTCTATAATGGTTTTGCGTGATGATTACTAATAAAATTGATGAGTTTTTTACCTTAATAGAGGGGAGTTATTTATTAATTTCAAAGCATAGCTTTCCGACTCTTTATAACATTGTAATCAAAACGAAAAACCATCCCAAAGTTTTTTAGAAAGTTTTTTTTAAAAAATACGATACTTTAACCTTTTTCATAAGGATAAGAACCTTAATCAGTGGAATAATTACCTTGTCTATGTGGAAGTGAGTCATGTTCGTAAATAATATATTTGAAAATAGTAAAATATTATATTGTTTAGGATGATTTACTAAGGGTTTATGAGTTTTTACAAATAATATCAAAAAATTCTATTAAATGGTAAAAAATATATTGATCAAAAATACTCTTTTTATAATTTATTATATCAGATCTATTATTTAATTATCTCGTTATAGACGCTGTATAATTATAATGGTTACAATTTTTAACCAAATATATCAATATCTCTGATTATTATGTAAAATTTATCATTTTAAAATATCAACAATATGATTTAATAAATTATATATATTTCATAAAAAATAATATAAAAATTGGAAAAATTACATATAAGTTAAAAATAATCATTTTATAAAATATTATTATTTGAAACTAAAATTTTTCTAACTGCTTAAAAATTCAATTTTACTTCATAAAATTACACTAACATTTATTTTGAATAAATATTACATTATAATAATAAATTATTAAGATATAATAAATTTAAAAAAAAATATTGAATTCACAAAATATATTATCATTATTCAAGATATAAATTTCCCAAAAAGTCAATTTTGTTCACAATACAAAAAATAATTTTTAAAAAATATTGTTTATTCATTATAAATTAATCAAAATTAAATATTATAATTACATTACTATATATAATATTCATATCAAAATAACATTATTATTGTCTAAATAGATATCCCTTTGTTACACTAGTGAATTATCTAAGGGAAATGTGTGTAATGATGAGATTTTTGTGGGGGGGGGTCGACTTACATGGTTTGGGCTATGATCTCGATGAGATTAAACTTCTCCCACTAATTTTTTATTCATGAATTAGATATTGAATATTAATTTGGGTTTTTTCATTGGATATACCAGTAATGTTGTCCGCATTAGAAGAAATGATAAATATGCTTCATAGGGTTTGATCATACTCATTGAGGTAATTGACTATTTAAAATGTGTCAATTTGATTTATCATTAACCATAATATACACTAATCAAAATAATCAAAATATAATGGATATATATTAACTGATTTTTATGTTTTATATACTTTTATATCATATAATATATGAATTATAAATGTCCAAAAAAACTATAGTTCTTGTTTTTTCTATAACTACATTACATTGAAATGGGATTTATTAATTAAAAGGGAATTTCATTTATAAAATTTATGTTTATCTGATTTTTATCCTCTTTATAAATTCCTCCCTTGAAATTTTTGTTTGATATAATGAAAACCATGAGGGTACATTTATTTAATCACCCAATAATGTTGAAAATTTGATTCAAAAACTTTTTGTTCTGCAACAACACATTGATTGGTTGAGTAGCCTTTCTTTTTCTAACATTGTCTCTATGATTTAATATCTTTACCGGATGCTCCCTATGTGACTGGTCATTATAAAATCATAAAACCATTGGATTTAGAACATTTGTGCAGTCTGTTATAATATTACTTAAATTGGTTACACAGATCATGTCACGTAATTGAGATAATTTCCGTGGGAGTGAAAGTCGATAAATTTTAGATTCAATGTGGTATAAGTTCTCAAAGGTGTTGATGTATCTTATACTAAGATTTAACATTCATCCAACACACAATTATTTCTTCTGTAGTCATATATGAAGGTACACATACTCTATAATGGAAAACTATAGATAATTTCATTCATTTTAATCATAGATTTTATTTCTTCATTGATTTGATTTCATATGACACTGAATTTTTTGAACCTTCATTATCATTTAATAGATATGATCAGTTCCCATTAGATTCCTCTCTCTGGTATCTTCTATCATGATTTTTATAGATACCTCTTCACAATTATATTATCAAAAGGATCAATTTGAATTCCATAATGTAAACTGTTATTATATGAGAACTCCACTATGGGAAGGTGTTGACCCTAACTTCATAGGAATGAAAGTGTACAATATCTCAACATATCATCTGTCATTTTAATAGTTATTGAATAAAATCCATACATCTAGTTGTGAAATTCTGAGTTAAAACACATATCTATATCATAATCTTGTTAAATTATTCTAAGAATAGTTAAAATTGACAACAAATCAAGATCACATTCAGTAAAGAGTAGATCTATTTATATTATAACCAATTCCATTATTTTTATATTAGTGAGTAGTTCATGTGAGAAATCCTCTATATTTTAACGGAATGCACTAAAATTATAATGAGATCAACTACCACTTAGATAGAGCTATTTCAAATAGGGGTCATGGGAATTCCTATAATTAATATTTTTACTATGATTTCATATTCTATAATGTATTTTAAAATTTTTGTATCATACACATAGAATTTTTTATTGAGCCTTGACTTGTTGTCATACCATGAATCGTGACACACATTCTATAATCTCAAACTTTATGTAATACTGCTAGATGATTTTCATCAAATTTATATAAAACATGGTAAATCATAGATAAATAGAGATGGATAATCTATACACATCATCTCGAATTTTCTAATAATTTTTGGTATTTATGGGACACATATATGAGTTTCAATATTTATAAATCCATCATTACCAAATTCAAGATATAAAATATTCACTACCTATTTCTGAAAAGCCTCATAAAATATATATGCCTCCTTGATCCTAACTTAAATCCATGGTTTAGATGTTTTTTATCTTAATATGAATAAAAAATTTATTTTCTAATTTCTATCAATTGAATGTATATGTAGATTGGATCCCATAAAATCCTCGTCGTGGATAGGGTTTCAAGATCTTTTTTACTCAAAGAAAAAACCATTCTATTTTATTCCATATGATGGTGATGGGTTGACCAATTATAATTAATGCTCATCACTAATATCATATATTTTTACAAATTAATAACCTTTACTGAGAATATATACTTTATTTTTTTTATAATATGTATATATTTCACAATTATCTAAGTAATGATAGTTTGAAAAACTCTTCAACACAAGGCTCAGTGTTGGAAAATCTAGTGCATACATTTGGTTTTTTTTCTCTTCGATCCTTACTTGATGGGAGGGACATGATATCATATTTTAATATTCAATTAGTAAACAACCAAATCAATTTTCGAATTAATGACTATGGATCAAAAATCATTCCCAACAGAGGTTAATGTGAGTTCATGTTTAAATATTGTATTCTTATTTAACTCTTTATTTCTATATTATGATTCTTCAGTCCATAAAAACATGACCCCTTTCCCGATATATTGGCTTGAGGGATTGAGGATTGTTGTGTTATTATATCAAATCTATAATAAAAACCATCAAATACAAGGAATAAATTGATTTATGTCAGAGTTCTTGGTCTCTATTATCGTTTAGTTGCCTTTATTTTTGTAAATATACACATATATATCCATGGTGGTGATAACATTCCATAGTAAGGATAGTTTTTGGGTTTATAACAATCATTTAATCCAATTCTCAAATAACTTATCCTTTCACATATTATTTAATGTAGCATTATAATTCTCATCATGTTCCTCCTTTTTTTAGAGTAGCTAAGAATATAATCCATAAAGACTACAATTTTTTTCAAGGTATTCTCTTAATACTATATTCATCATGTCCATAAAAATGCATATATAATTTTTTAGTCAATATTGAATCACTATGAATTCATAGTTCCCGTACCCTGGACAAATATAGACCATGGGGATATCCTCCTTCTTCACCTTTACAAAGGAATATTCAGACTAAAAATCCACCTATGAAAATTATTTGGATCCAAAAATATAATAAAAATTTTAAATAATACATGTATAATGATACTTTATATTTATTTGTAATTTGATTAGATCATGGTAATCAAGTAATAGAATCATCATCCAATCATTATCTTTGATGAAAATGACTAGTGCATTCCATGGTGAAGCACATCTGCATATAAACCTTATATCCATTGGTTGATGTAATTATTGCATTAGCTTATGGTGTTAAAAAAATTCCATTATATAAATATTATTGGATTTTTCAATGTATGTAGTTTTATGTTTTATTCATTAAACAATGTCACTTATAAGAGGAAGAATATGAAATTCTTAGAGGAATACATCAGAAAATCCCTATAAAACTTAAATATCATCGAGGATGAAATTTTAATTGATCTCTTTCATTTTTTCTAGAGAATGATTCACTTGAGGCTATAATGTAAATGATTATGATTATGATATTAAATGAAATTCATCATCTTCCTTTCACTTGTATATAATTATATGGTGACTTTAGATACAGATAGTGATTTCCTTATCTCAACAATTTGTGTTGGATCTATATAAAGAAATGAAATCCCTCAATAAAAAATAATTCAATTTGAATAAAAAGAGTATCAAATGGGTTTATTGTACATTTGGACCACAAAATTGGACATGGGATGTGTTATACAAATGGGATGAAATAATCGACTAACTTTTTATCATTATTGATAACTGAATTTTCCTTTTTAATGGTTATGTTTAAATAATTACACTAATAATGCATTATAAGAAAGAATGAAAAGAACCATAGATAGTAATACTACATTTTACTATTTTATCTAGTTCAAATAATTTACATAATCCAAAATAGAATTAGGGATAATAATATTAAATATCATAAATACAGAAATGTGAAATAATGAACATTACGTGGATATCATATATATTCCTTAACCTATGAATTTATAGGTTTCAATATATGTTATCCCTGATACCATTATTAAAATATTGTTTTAGGATAAATTTTTCCCATAAAATTGTTATTACTTAGCTTCTGAATTTACCAAATAATATCACCAGGGTGTGTCAGACCAGTTGTGCATTAAGGACACTTTTTCATGCACCAGTTGGTGATTGATTCTTTCTCAATATAAATTTTTTGGGATTATCTCCAAAGGATCAATTTTATTTTTCCACATACACTTATAGTATCTATATAAGGATATATTTTCTAGGAATCCACATACAATATATTTTACCAAACATTCATAATATGTTCATATGTCTAGTCTTACATCTAAGGATTTCACATGAGGTTTCTAATAATCAGCCAATATAGCTAGACATTCTTATAATACAAAAAATTACAACCAATAACATTACAATACATTATTTAAATATTTATTAAATAATGATACACATAATAAAACCACATATTATTTGGTTTCCTAATGTAATTTGGAATTAGTTATATATAATATTGAATTTATATATAAATTAAGACACATAGAATTAAACTCCATAATATGCCCTCAAATTTCCTTGATCTTTTAAAACTGCAAAGGATAACATGGGCACGTGAAAAAAAAAGTTTGACATATAAATCACAATAAATAAAGTAAATAATCCTAGAATAAATTAAAGAAGTATATGTTATTGAAGAGGAAAATCAAGGTAACATTATATAGTGAGAATCATGGACCTGAAAATGAATCATGACATAAGACAATATCCAAATAGTCACATATGAAAGTGGAAACAAAATAAAACATGAAATAAAAATCATAATTGGTGGATAACCACCAAAAAATCATAACATTCTTTTATTAAGATAATATATTATAAAATAAAAGTGGTATAAAATGAGATAAAAACATTAACCATTTAATTATAAGGCTATATAATTCCATCCCTGCACATTACATTTATATTGTATACCTGAATAAAATTTCCAAAAAAAAATCCTACCCCATAATGTTTTATATCATCTCTTTTAATACCCTGATTAATGTCTCTGGGTTATATACGTATAATTCCATAATCAATTAAGGATATTTAAGTATTGTTTATTACCCTTTAGTGTAAATGGGGGTTTCTATTCACTATTCAAATTATTGGACTGGAAAATCACAGATGCCTTTGAATGAAAATTAGGGATATATAACGATTCATACAAGTGGTTAATGGGAGTGAAAGGGGTCAATAATCACATAGATGTCATAAAGAAATTAACAAGTATGGGTATGAACATATCCAAATATTAATAATTTTAAATTAATACATTATATAAGGAATTATATTGAGTAAAGAGGATAATGAAAGGACCACTAACATGAGAGGGATATTTTAAATTCATATAAGGAAATTATTAATATCTCAAGGGAACCTTGGGAGGGATCTGGAGAGGGTAGTGTAGAGTATCATTTTTCATATGGGTTATGGGTGAATATGAATGGTACATTGGTTTTGTTTTTATATAGAATGTGATTTCCTTATTAATTTCAAATAATGGTTTTGGACAATATATGACAATGTAAAAAAATGGGAAAAATACAATATTTTTTAATGGTTTCTAATAAAGTAGGGAATTTTTAGTTATTTAAAAAGGATGATAACCAAAATCATTAACAAAACATTCTTGGTTAGGTGGAAGTTAGTTGTGTTCATAAATAATTAATTTTAAAATAGTTAAATATAATATTGGTTTTGGAGGATCCCTTATGGTTTTATAAAATTTATTAAAATAAAAAATTAATATAATGGGAAAACATAATTTTTGTCTTTAATACTCTTTATAGTATATATTACAACTGTTTTGGGATTTTCTGGTGTCATTACACACATTGTATATCTATTTTGTATTTAAATGTTTTAAAAAAATTGATTATCTCTAAAAATAATGAAAAAATTACTATTGGATATTTTAATATGACGTTTAAAAAAATATTAATTACATTATTAAAAAAAATCAATATATATAATAATATATTCAAATAAATATAAATTTTATCATTTATTAAAAAAATTAATAGAAATGTTTCTAACAGTTTTGAAAATTATATTTGAATTTATTAAAAAATATATTATTATTTAGAAAATATTATTTATAATAAAATACTATAAAATTTTAATTTATATCAATAATTAATTAATTCATAAAAATGTTTTATTTATTGAGGCTATATATTTCTTAAAAATAATATTTTTATTTCATCATACCAAAATCTTATTTTTATCAAACATATTGTTTAATAATTATTATGTAATAAGAGAGGTATATAATAATTATTTTATTTATATAAATTTAAAAAACATTCATACAATGAGGGTCCAGATACAAAAACCTTTATTATAGTTGTTAATTCCTTTAGGGTATAGTGTGTGATTGTGAGATTCTCTTATATTGGCTTCGAGAACATGGAATGGGATGTGATATCATTTAGTATGATATTCTATTGTAAATTATTTTTCTAAAGCATTAATTATTAAATAATGGAATATGATTAGACAAGGGGAAATATATATTATGTTATCTCCCTCAAAATATATTTTAAATGGGATTCATTGGTTATGATTCTTTTGGTCAAGGCCAACGATTCTTGCATCTATGTGAAATGGATTTATCATGGCCCTTAATATATACTATTCAAAATGATCATAATAAAACAACTATATTATAAGATGTAATGTTGTCTAACCATATTTTTAATTCAATACGATATAACATATAATGAATAAAAAAACCAATTTGGTTATTTTTATTCTATAACTATATTTCATAGAATATGTATTTATTTATTAAAAATAGAATTTCAATTAAAAAAATTAGGGTCATAACAGGAATGATTTTTGCAACCATTAGCTATATTAAATTTTAAAATATCTTCTAAAACATTTATAACAATAATATATCCTATAAAAGGTCATGTTTTTTTCAAATATATTAATGGGATATTATATAGTGGTTACTGATATTATTCCACATCAACCACATGGAGGGATTAGTCCATGACTTCCATATCTATTAATGATTTTTATGGTTTTGTTCCAAATTTACCCAGTGCAAGAATGTGAATAAAGGTCATAGGAATGATATGTGAATTTTGGATGATTAATATCAATAATATATGTGTGATGATATACATTCCCTATTATGTTGATGGGATATGTTGTTAATGAAAATATTGAATATACTCACATTTTCATAAGGAAAAATCATTAAAGTTAGTGGATTAATAGACATCCATAAATAAGACCTTGAAAATGCTTCTTATAAAATAAATCAATCATGGGTTATTTATGAAAATAGATTTTATATTATATATATAATATCATATATTAATAAATAATGGAAAAAATGGTCATGATTTTTGTAAAAAAATATTTTTCATCTAATCTAATTAAATACATCTGGAATAATAATTATTTTAACATAGAAAAATAACACATTAAGGGTTATATGTATACTCTTCCTCATACCCGTTTTTTCATACAATTGAATATTATCCATTTTTAGTCATATTTATCTTATTTAGTTCAAATGTATACTAATTTAACTAAAAATTTTGTACTGGTGATTAATAGAAAATATGTATCATTTTCATAAATGTTAATTTTTTAAAATAAAAATTTAAAATATATGAATATAAAATGTTGTATTTAAATATATTAAGTATAAAAAATAATATAAATGAATTTACATTTTATACATATACAATGTAAACATAAAATAAATAATCAAATTGAAACATAATATATGCCTATAAATTTAAACACACACAGTCACGAAAATATCAATTCTTATGTATCATAAATATTTTTATGTGTTACAATATAAATATAAATTTATATATTATATATTCATATATATGAATTTATAGATTTCAAATAATTAAAAAACATTTTTTTAGAAGAATGTGTTTATATATATATACATTAATATATATATAGTTATCACATATACATTAATGTAAACACATCTACATATATATTATTAATTACATAAACAAACATATATATTGAAATATATATATATATATATATATATATTTCAATAACTATAAATTTATATATTGAATATTCAATGTGCATTCACCATTTGTATATGTTTTGAAGATGAAAATGGAAATAAAGAACAAATAAACATGTATTCAATTTGTTAAATCAGAATTAAATCAATTCCATCTTTTATTACATGCATAGAATTATAATTACTTTTTCATCTAAATTGATATGGGGAAGTCCTAAAACTATTCAGATCCATGAAATCTCAAAGATAAGATTTAAAGGTGTGTAATGTTAGGTTTTTTAAAGGACAAGTGCTTTATATATGCTATATGAAAATTCCCTAATAATGTAATCATTTATTGATGGTAAAAAATATCTCTATTAAACAAGGAATTATTCAAAAGTAGATTGAGAACATGTTGTTTCTAATACTATTTATTGGGAAAAAAGTGATTATTAAATCTGGATTATATCAATACAATAACAAGCCTTTGGATATCTATGTGATTCAAACCTGAAAACCTAAGTTAGGGAGTAAAGCGGACAACCACTCAACCAAACAAGCTCAACTTGTTTTTCATTATGTTTTTAATTTTTTATTCACATTATATATTCATTAATATAAATATATATATATATATATTAAATTAATTAATTAAAATTATTAGTAATTAAGTGTTATTAATAGTATTTAAATTATATATTAAAATTAATAATATATATTAATATTAATTGTTAATTACATTTAAAATTATTATTTATATTGTAAAAATATTATCAATTACATAATTATTTTATTATATAACCATATTTAAAGTTATTATTGACTATAATTACATTTAATTACTATTCTTATAATAATTAATAATTATTATAGTTATATTAAAAAAAATTCTTAACTATATTTATTTGTTTCATTAATTTTTAATAACATTGTAATTTTTATTATTGATTATCACTCAATGAAATTATCTCGGAAAATTAAATAAACTAAACACAGACACAAATATTTTTTTATATTTCTATGTAAATTTGTTACAATATAATTATATATACACATAAAATTATAAAATTGTTGTCTAAAATTTTCTTAAAAAATATGTATACTTTTATAATTAACTACTTGTAAATATATATATATATATGTGTGTGTGTGTGTGTGTGTAAAATATTATTAATTTTATTTAAATTATATTATTTAATAATTTTTTTTAAATAATTATAAGTTATATTATGAAAATAAAAATTAAAATAACTTCTATTTATATAATTATGTATATAAATATTATTAAAATCAAATATATGATTTTATTATATTTATATATTCAACAAATTATGAATTTTAAATTTTAGAGTATATATTTCAAGATTAGATTAAATTATTCCATTAGAAATTAAAAATCATGTCTAATTTTTGAATTTACACACACACTCACTCACATACATTATATCTTAAATATATATATCGCATGGATATGAATACACACATAAAAAAAATAATGCCCCACTTCCCTAAACAACTAGTTGGTGGCGGAACTCAAAGTTTCGAATGTACCTCAATTGTTCCACCCGGTATCCCAGAAGATACAGACATGCTACTAGGGTCTGTAGTGGTATTTTCATGAGACTATACATCATATACAAGAGTTAAAAATAAAAATAATTTGATAAACTAACCATATTCGACATGAATCAGCACCTGAGATTCTCTACCATAGTGTGGAGGTGAACAACAGAACTAAACAAGTTTTATAATTACGAAAAGGGGATAAACCAATAGAGTTTTATGTGGAAGATGTGTACACATCTATGATACATAAAATGACAAGAAAAATGGGTAAACATGAAACTATTACCTTAAATGATTGAAAGTGACATCTCTTTGTGACCAACCATCACCATCAATCAATCTCTTAATGAAGTTTATTCTAACCAATAACATCTTCTAATCTTTATGGCACCCTTCAATTTTCTTGAGTCCTTGATAACTAAATCTAAAATTACAAAGAAAAGGGCTGAAGAACTAATTATTATTAGGATACCACAAAAGAAACAAAACAGTATCTAAAACTATGTAAACATTTCTTTTATCATAAACATAAAATATGTTTATAAAAAAATGAAAGAGACATTTTTCTATAAAACCTAATTTTTTTTCATAATAGGATTTCATATTAAAATTAATGAGAAATATGGTAGGAAAAAATGAATTCAATTTCAAAACCATTGATGGATTCACCATAAGAAAAAAATCTGTGAATAATAACATGAAACCATACCGTCATGTATAAAACCAAGTACAATTTTCCCCTAGAATATGAAAATATATACAACTACATGTAGAAAAACAAAAGATTGAAAAAACAAAATTACTACATATATCAATTCCTCCAATGTTTTTAGATAACAAAATAATATCATATTTTGGTGACACACACACTAATGTTTGAATATGTTTATACCCAACAAACTCATGGTTCCTGGATGGGATTTTTCCATAAAATTTTAGTAAACCATGATCATGGATTAGAAAACATTTCCAGTATGAATCAATTTCACTACGATGTTTTAAAATCCTCTATTATGTGAAAATATTCATTGTGTCATTTCATCATACACTTAATGTAAACAAATCTATCTTTACATAACACATCATTTATAAAAATTAATCTCAATATAAAATTACAATTTTTTAAAAAATAAATTTATTTCATTACCAAACAAAACTAATTTTCTTGAAAATCTTGTTATTCAGGTGATATAACATTTTATAGAGGCACATACCATGCCAAATGATGAAAATGAGTCACATTCAAAAAAAAATATTAGAAATAAAGAGATCGGGTCCAATGGACCCAAATATTAAGAGAATAATCATCAATTGAATATAAAATCCACATGGTAGAACTATCATCCAAATTGGATTCCAATTTAATAAGTAGAAGACAGATCAAGTGGTTATATAGGTTTTGAAGGATTAAAAAGATAATAAAGATAACATAAATTGAATATATTCTCTATTCAAAAGTGAAAACACCATGGAATAAATGATATAATCCTTTTTAGAATTGAGGAGAGGTTATTTCAAACCTATTATAGGTTTGGAGGACATATAAAATAAAAAATTCTATAAAAAAGGGTAAACTCTATCATTTTTATTAATTATATATGGGGACATGGATTAAAAAAACCATGTAGCAACTATGTGTGGCCCCAATCATTTTATTAATGGATGCACAAGGATACATAGTGAGAGAAAATTGTTTTTCTAAACTATGTTCATGACATGTGAAATTTCAAGAAAAAACAAACATTCATCTTCACATTTTCTTTGGTGAGTCAAATGGGTTGACTAGCCATGAAAATTCTCCATGATCTCTTTAGTTATATGTCACACAGTAACTAAATTGTTATTACTAATGGTTTTACTAAATTATATGCCATTATTTATCTATACAATTATCCAAATTTAAAATACCACACTCTAAAAAACCACTATACAGTCTCAATAGATTATATATGATCTCATTAATGTTTATATGTTTCCTAGAGGATTTCACTATTTACATAAGATTCCACACACAATAGGTGGAGATCAACAACATAATCAAACAAGCATTATGTCAAAATAATATAATTTAAACTTATAGAGTACTGTATAAAAGAATAATACATATCCTTGAGAGATAGAACATCAATCCAAAATTTCTAATCTTGAAAATAAAATATGACAAGATCAAACATTGTTCATCCTTATGGCCAGCCTCCACCACTATTCTATCTCTCGAAAAAGGTGACAAAAACCAAGGGGATCCAATGGAAAGCATGATTGAAATTTGATTACATGATTCTTGTATAATTATATCATCAAATTCAAACCAGAATAATTTGGGTCAGAGAACATTATCATTGTATGATACCACCAAATAATGTATAAAAATTATAACAAAATGAATCCAATAGTAATATCTTCCAATCAAAACTAGTTTAGAAATACATATTGAAAGAGAAGACATTTTTTAATTAATCACTTTTTCATAAAAAACTCATAATAACATAAACAATAAATATGATAGAAAAAAATGAATAAGAAAACCCATCCATATATACAACACTATATAAACATGCTAGAAACCAAACATGAAAATAAACAATCGTGTACAAAAAATTGAACTGTGTGATCTAGCCTCTAGTAATATGTACTATGAATCTGGAACAAAAACTAAACATGATTAAAATTAATTATATACATATCTATTAATACCATAGTATATCGATGTCATAGAAATAACCACTACATGTTCCACACAGATTAAAGATTTCATATCCCCATACATAATGAAGCCATGGTCACCAATGTTCTATGTTTTCCAAAAAAATTGAATAACACATGCTCAAATTCTAATTAATATTTTTACATTGAAGCATCACTTGTCCCATTAATGAAATTCAATTTTGAGACAAAAGCACTATTCATACATTCTAGCTAACACATAGTGTGGTAATTGTAATTTTAATGTAAAACCTAATTAAAAATGTATTTCATGAAACAAAATTACTTTTATATCATGTTAATAAATGTTATAAAATATTAAATGTAATATAATAGAACATAATATAATTATTGGTTTAGAATCATTGAATAGATACACCTACATTGACAGTGTAAAAAATCCAGTCATCTCTGAAAAAGGAAAATGGAATTGAATAGATAAAAAACTCCTGAGACAATATCCATAATTAAAACCATCAATTACTAATCATACCCTCCATATATGACATTCATTCCCTAATAATTTTCCAATGTAATATGGGGAGAATATATCATAAGGATAACTGTGAAGAGAAGTTCAAAATGAATTAAATGTATAACAGACCTTCAATATATTCAAAAAAATGAATAAAATAAATCAATGATATAAAGAGGGAATCCTTCTTGGAATTAAGGATAATTTAGTTTATTCATAAGATAGATTATAAGTATGATTTATATAAGAACCTTTAATTGAAATTGGGTATATGTTTTCAAATTAGAAGATCATATTAGGGTACATGGATATGCCATATAGTTTATCAAAATTTGTGACAACAATATATAGACTATGAAAATTTAAAAATTGAGGATTATGTTTACCAATGGAGAGTTAAAAAATTTATAAAATCATGATCCTTCATTACAACAGTTATATAGAGACACCAACATAGTTTATTGGCATTATTAACAGTTTTCCATACCATAATCAATTGATTGAAATTCGACTTGATCTCTATTGTTCTTTGTATCATAGTTTCTGTTAGGTTAGTAATAACTATTTTTGTAATAAACGTTTTCTGTGTCTTTTCTGTAGATCTCTCAATTTCAAAAGCATGACTGCTGAAAACTATAATAACATCTAAAAATTAAAATCAAGATAAAATTAGAGAATACATGTGACCTTGGGGTGTAATAATTCACCCCACAAAAAATCCATCTTCATATTGTTTTCAATATTCTGAATTAATAAAAAGATAATACAATTGTTTCATAATCATTAATTCCCACTCTCATGTCTCATCGATATTCTATATGTACTTCCATATTAAATGGACCAAAGGAATGATTTTACCATGCAGTACATTATAATGATGGTCTATAATTTAAACTATCATTTCTACGAAAATGTTGATGGGATTAAGATCCATAAAATCTAATTCGATCAAATAGAATGGGTCTAATAGATTCATCTACAATTGGGAAACAACCAACATATCATGAGTCAATGTATATAGAAATAAAAAATCCACCAAATAATAAACACATAAATGATTATAAATTATCTTAAATGGTATAAGAATCCATATTTCCAAATTACATTACATACCCAGTTAATAATGTCTCATGAAATATGAAACTTTTAGAAAGTCTTTCCCACCCATAAAAAACTATAATGATTGGGGAAGAAATTACAAATATGATTTATCTTGAATATGATTTATCATTAACCTCATATAGAACAATAATAAATTTCACATTTTCTCCTAAAAAATATCATTCCAACCATGAAAAAATCTTCTAGAAGTATATAGCACAAGATTGATATCTATAGTCATTCATAAAATTATTCTGAGGGAATCATTTTAATAAAACTATGATAACTATTATTATTGGTAAATTAAAATAATATAATATTCCTTTCCAATGATCCACGATAATAATGGACACAATCTTGAATCACATCCTCATGGATCATTACACCTTTCATAGACTAACCAGACAGCTGAGGATGATACATAATGATAAATTTCATCTCGGATCCAATAAATTATGGAAAATCATTCCAAAGCCTGTATATAAATCAAGATCCCCTATTGAAAATTATATAATAAGGAAGTATTTTGTGATTCATGATCTTTATAATATAAAATCTTCCCTAAAACATTTCCTTCATCATAAGTGCCGGATAAGTGTTTTTAATTATGATGATAATATAATATAGTTCACCCCATAAATATATAGCAGAAAAATGTTATGATATAATTTGTAACATCTTATAATTCAAGGTATCAGGTGTGACAGTTATTCTCTTCTTGGTGTAACAAGTGGAACCTATATGCCACCAAATGTTATCACACATTGATATACACAATAATCTATCAATAATAGCATCAAATATAACATTCTAGCTTTAACATGGTTTTGGGAGAATGAAAACTAGTACTAAATTATATCGTACATTTATTTAACCAAATGATATCTAATAAATTGAATTCTATTCAATCATAACATCCATAAATGTCATAATTTTTACCATAGATACATCATGTAAATTTACTTATAAACCCATCTATAATGACCAGTTATGCATAAGGGGATCCGAATTCTAAACACATTTCCTGGATTCTCTGATTAAATTACTACCAGAATATTTTTAGGATCTACTATGATTACTATAATTGATATAACATGCCCCATAAGAGTCATATTTTAAATAAAAAATTAACATATAGAAATATTTCCATACAAGTGATTTTTCATTCAAGATTCTAAGGATTCTATCGAAGTGTTCTTTCTTCTCCCCATGTCATTTATAGTATACTAAAATATCATCCACAAACACAATGATGAAAGATCACATGAACTCAAGAATGATTTGTTTCATTATATATATAAATACATAATGATAAATAGTGAGATCAAATGGAGTTACCGGGTAATTGATGTTTCTATAAAATCTCCAAAAATTTATCATAGGTGTATCCTTTTCTGAGAAACTAAAATGATAGAACCTTGACCACATTTCAACTATATATATACAACTAGATCATCTAAGTAAGTCAATGGGGTCATCAATCATTTGAACTCAGTTTTTTTAATTATAACCTAATTAATATTTTATAAATCAATGTAATGAATGGGACTTATTTCTTCCTTATTTGAAATGAAAATAGGTGAATCCTAGGATGAAATAACTGGAATAATAAATCCCTAGCCCCATGATCAATAATACAATCATTAAAATCCATTATATAAATATGTTTCATCAGATATAATGAAAAATGGTTCATATAATATGGGGAAGGCCAATAGTGAAATTGATCACTCTTTAAGGTAGAAACCCACATAACTCATCAAGAAAAAATAAGGGTACTCAGTCATTAATTTACGGGGGAGAATTATCACGTGTGAAATAACAACATAATTGAACAGATATATCAACTTGCATGAGATCATTTTATAATACGGAACAACTGACCGTACTATCGCGATTTAGTGTCCCTTTCGCACTGAAATGTATGAGAGACTCCATTGGATAACAAAAACTAAACACGATGATTGTAATATTCATTACGACCATTAATAATTATAATTCAATTCATACCAAAATTATTTAAACTATTTCATGATGATGATCTACGAGGACACACAAAAATTCATAATCGGAAATCACCAATCAATAATCCTAAAATTTTAAACCATATGGAATCCTCTTTACTAATTTCAAGAAAAAATTACAACATAAATGTGTTATATCAAAAAATAATACCATCATTTCAATAAACATTAAGGATAAAAAATAATTCCACTCACCCATATGGAAAAAATTTATATTCAAAGAAAAAGATTAGGTGCCTCTAAGGAAAAAATATCATGTGATCCTTAAGTATACCCTTACCACATTCTTTGAGGTTTCACAAGCCGACATATATTTATATTTATTATTGTAATGTAAATTCCATTTCCATTCATAAATAAATATCCATTATATTTATATGAATATTAAATAAATTAGAAATAAATATTCCCACATACCGAAATAGTTTCGTGACTTTTGGTAATATAAAAACGTTCTTCATTTATCATTAATTATCATAAAAATAACCCATAAATATCATTTCTCGTAGTAATCCACTTACTCATACACTACCAAATCCTCTCTTGAGAACATGAGAATGAAACATTAGAATGGGTGATCTCATGATCTAAAAAAGGTTAATAATAAGAGATAAAAATCTCTTATCATATAAAATCATATGATAAGAATCTGGGTACATGTTCATGAACATAACTTATGATGTTCATATACAACTTGTAATAGATCATAAACATGAGTCAGGTAATAGACATTCTTATTTAGACAGAATGGATTAAAAAGTGAGAAATTATTATTAATAAATATTAAACCATATAATAATTTCATAATAGTGTCTCATCATAATAAATATTAAACACTATTTCATATGTCAATGTAATGTACCAACACAATCAGAATAGTGGATCAGATCTAATATGATATTTGAAATAGTGGATCAGGACATACCAGTTTCCCATAGTCGACCAGGATACACCTACTACCTAGAGTGGATAATGCCCATATATATCATTACCATTATTATCTCATGAGATTTAAATATTTACACAATAAATTGGAGGGAATATTAAATCCCACCTATCATATAATGAGAATCATATATATGTTTTCCAAAAGCCTATAAAACATTACTAATATTAGAACACATTATAGTAAATGAGTTATATAAAAATTTCATCATGACATAACAAATGAAAAATAAATAGGATTAATAATAATTTTATCAGTTCGTCAAATCATAACCCATGGAAAAATAACACGGTTTCATAATACTTTTTTCATTTTATAACCCCTGGAAGAGAAATGGCGTTAATAAAAACCATCTCATAAATAAAATTGTACCTTTTAGAGAAATAATAAGCATAGAATCCATCAATAATACCCCATATAATGCATAATTAACATCAAAGGATATCATTTTAAATTCATTGTGATTTATAAATATCCCATAAAATATTTATTGAGAATTTTTTTTTAAAAACTATGTTGTTTAAATATAAAAATTAGTCAAATATTTTAGACCACATTTTTGTCAATATAATCATTGAAAAAATATGAATGAAGCATAAAAAATAATTTAAATAAATATTATATTAAAATATACTTTTCAATTTGGAAATTTTTTTAAAACCAATAACACATTAAAAATCAATTAATTTGAAAATAGCTAGAAAACATATGATGGAATTTTTAAAAATAATTTCGATTTTTTATGGAAAATATCCATTCCTCAATGAAAAACACATTTTAAAAATTAAAAAAATCAAAAATAAATTTTTTAAAATAATCCTAAAAAAATATAAATAAATCATTAGTGAACCTATGTTCATGGAAGTAGGAAATCCTATTTATGTCTGACATGTTAAAATAATGATTCCTTTCAAATTTTTAGTAAATAGTAAGTGGTAATTGTTTCGAA
The DNA here is from genome assembly GCA_963277665.1 of Viscum album. Classification (NCBI taxonomy): domain Eukaryota; kingdom Viridiplantae; phylum Streptophyta; class Magnoliopsida; order Santalales; family Viscaceae; genus Viscum; species Viscum album. Next base: position 1,340,140,973 of record OY728155.1, on the reverse strand, counting down.
AAATAAATTAAGATTCCATTAAAAAATAAAAAATTTCCAAAATGGGTAAAAATATATTTAATATATCATTCTAGGAAGGAAGAAACGTTTTTGAAAACATAATAAGGAAGCATGCTTTCGGAATAAATTATTTTTTCGACCAAAGGTATAAATATTGTTGGATTTTATTAATAATATAATTTTGAACTATTTATTACATAAATACTTTAAAATGAAGTGACAAAAATAATTATAATGGAAAAATCATAGTAGGATAAATTTTATGAGTTTCCTATGGTATGGATTGTAACGACCCAATGTTTTTCAATGGAAAATTCCCTTCTTATATCTATGTCATAAAAACAAAAAAAATAATGAACTACTAAGTGATAAGTGACCTTTAAACATAATTTTGTCACCCCTATGGTTGGAATTTTAAAAATCCAACATTCACGGTTGTGTTTAAGAAAGTTTTTGGAGTCCAATGAAACAAAAATAATTTTTGGTTAATATTAACCTACCCTTATGAATAGTAATATGACCGTTATAAATTGTAAATAAGAGTAACATTACCTATGAATAATAAAATAAAATTTAGACATCATAGAAAGTGATAATTTGACCTTAGTAAACATTTTTGATATTTTATAAGTCATAAATAATTAATTATAATTAATTAATTAATTTAAAATAATACTTATTTTCCTGAAATATATTCATAAATTATTGAATCAATAGTTTTTAGATAATTTTATAAGACCCAAGATAATTTTTGAAAGAATTGCAAAATCAGTTTTAAATTTAAAAGTTGTTTTTTTAAGTAAATTATGATTTTATTTTAAATATTAAATTAATAATATTTAGAAAATTATTTTTGAAAAATGGACTTCATTTTTGGATTCTACACTGTGAAAAATGGTTGGGGTAAATTTTTGGGATTTTTCTAAGATACTTGAATTTTTGATGAATAGTGGAATCCGATAATTCACAATAAAAGCTAAATAATGTATTAATTGAGTCATTGCTGTTGTTATGCTGATGTAAGCCCACTTGGTTCGGGATTACATTATAAAATTACTATTATTGGTCATCCAAGACTCACTATTCCTTGTCTTTTGTGAAATTAATAATCTAATCAATTTTATAATAAGGAAACCCCTCTCCCCTCCACTATAAAAGCCACCCTTCACTCCCTCTTTTCCTCACACCTCTCAAGCTTCAAACCTTCTCTAAACTCTGCCCAAACACCTTCCCTAGCCTCTCCCCCACGTCCAAAAGCTTCTGGTCTCATCAAAAGACCAATCCTAACTTCCTCAAGGAGGTTCTCAAGAGGAGGATTGTAAAGGTAATTTCTCTCTCTCTTCTCCTTTAATTTCCTTTCAAGTTCAAGTTCCTTTCTTGATCTCTCCCTACTTATCTTCATCCAAACTGTTTTTTAAATCTAGTATTATACATATACTGTAATCTTATGATTCTAATGGTATATTATATCACCCCACACCCTTTCCCTCTTCCTTTTATTTTATTAAAGAGAACGTTGTTCATATGGTGATAATTTATCACCTTCAAAAAACAACATGCTCTCTTCTTCCATTTCTACCTCTAATCTGGTCATGAAACCATTTTTATGGTTGATCCAGAATATTTTATATGTATTATGTTCTATTTTAAGTAATGGAAATAACCTATGGCCTTATTACTAAGATAAATGTTAAAAAAGATCGTTGTGATCAAAAAACCGCTCAAATTAACCCAAATAACCATCATTAAATTTGTATCTAATGATTCGTCCACTTGGATCTAATATAACTCATTATAAAATCATTCAAGCTTCTATAATATCATTAATTATATATCAGTTCTGGATGTTTACCCATGATCTACCCAAGCATCAATTTAAGAATACAAGTGGACCGCTCAAGAAAACCATAAAAACGAACATCCCCGATCAATGTTTTTAAACTCTATAAGTCATCCAAAGGAACATAATATGAAATAATGAAACCATAATGAACCCTATTTATGTATAAAAGGTTCTGGAATTTTTAATTAATTAATATAATGTCATTATACAGTAAATTAAAGAGAATGAGGCAATCAAGTACAAGGTAAGGGGAAATCTCGAACCCAATTTTCTTCCTTCGGGTTCTCCCTCTTTCACTCCATTTTGATATGGTTACTCCTAAAAGATCATTTGTTCATCATTTACTTTACTTTTCTGGGATATACATGTTTGTCACGGGTTTTTATGTTCATCAAAATTTTTTCTAAAAGAACTCTTCTTTCAAGATCTCACCTTTTACCACTCATTCAAGGTTGATGGTTCTTATATCAAGTATGGTGTTCCCTCTTTCTTTTGGGAACCCAAAGCTTATGAATGTGTTATTATGAGATGAAACCCATTCCTTTCCATGGGTTATTTATGTACATGTTTGATATGTGTTCTATGTGGCATGCATGATAATGATAATGTTATGATGTGACGGATGCGCCTGGAATTATACAACGCAATATGAATGTTTAAATGTGACGGGTGCGCCCGGAATTATATAGAACTCCAATGAATTGGGTAAAGTGATGAATCTCATGAGTAAATTTTAAATGATGCGTGAACATGATGCTATCTTTGTTCACATGTATGTGTGGTAGTTAACCACTAAGACATGATGTTTCATTTTTATGCTTTGCCACATTTCAAGTTTATTGTTTATGCTCCACTCATGTTCAAGATCTTCTTCCTATGTCATGATTATGCTCACCCCATTCTATATTGTTCTTATCAATCCTCTTATCGGGCTTTTAGCTCACCCCTTTTGATGTATATCCTTAGGTGGCTACATGTACTAACGAGAGGAAAAGTGCTACTAAGAAGCTATAGAAGAAGAGATTAAATGAATTTTTATGCTTGATGTTGTATTTGTTATTTATTGTCCTAGTTTTCCCAAGACACTAAACCTCTGGATCCTCCATGTGTAATACTATTATGTTGTTTATATTTGAAATGATTTAATAGTAATGTAAGGAAAGGTCGGGTCGCTATAGTTGGTATCAGAGAAAGGTTTAGTTAATTTGGGAATTAGGATTAGTGAACCCTAAAGAAAACCTCTAGCATGAAACTAAGTACAAATATGCACACAAGGATATTTACCTAGGGATCCCATATGTTATGTTTTTGGTATAATTTTTTAAAAGAATAAGTTATTCATGACTTGTTTTCTTATGTTTTGTCTACCCTTTTCTATTTTAGAAAATGGTGGGAACCAGGGGAAATCGGGCCAAAAACTCTTGTGAAGGCCAATGCAACGATTGCCCGAACGACATCCCCAATGATTTTGTAGGTGGAGTTCAAAACTTCATGGCGATGCTCACCCATTTATCCCAGGTTATGAATAATAACCATAATAATGTGGAACGTCCTCCTTCACCAAATAGGGAGAAACTAGCTATTCAATGTTTTATGCGGCAACGGCCACTGACGTTTTGTGGATCTTCTGATCCACTAGTTGCAGAACAGTGGGTCAACTCCATGGAGAAGATCTTTTCTGTTCTTCACTATTCCGAGACAGAGAAGGTGACTCTAGCCATTTATCGTCTAGATGGAGAAGCTGATCAATGGTGGGCTTTGATTAAGAACACCAAGCCAAGGGAAGAAATTGAACAGATGGAATGGGAAGACTTTAAGATAATGTTTCTTAATAAGTACTTCCCAAGAACTCTTCGCACGAAGATGGAGAGAGAATTCATAGAGCTCATGAAAAAAGAAGGAGAATCTGTCACAACCTATGAAGCAAATTTCACAAGGCTCGCAAGGTATGCATTAGGTTTTGTAATCAACAATGATAGCAAAATTGATAGATTCTTTAGTGGATTAAAACCACATCTTCGAAAAGCTCTTGCAATTCGAGACATTGGAAGTTATGAAGAAGTTGTTCGGTGTGCTCTCAAAGTGGAGATGGAGTTTGTAGAATGGTCCCATGACTATGGTGATAAGAAAAGAAAGATGGAGTTTCAAGCTGGTGGATCTAGTGATAAAGAAGGGAAGAAAACACAACGACCCACATGCCAAAAATTTGGGAAGTTGCACAATGGGAACTGCCTCAATGGGACGGGGAAATGCTTTAAGTGTGGGAAAGAAGGACACCTAGCTCACGAGTGTCGAAGAGACATGAAAAGGAATGATAATTTAGCCGATGAAAGGAGAGAATCGCTCGTGGTTCAATGCTACAACTGTATGGAGCTAGGGAACTATTCAAACCAGTGCACTACACCTCGAGCTTTCGAGGGTAATCAGCACCAACAACCCCCAAAGCCAATGGAACAAGGGAAGGCTTATGCCATCACTACTGCGGAGGTGGAACATGATAATGAAGTCGTACAAGGTACACTTCCTATTCACTCATGAATGGAAAAAGTCTTATTTGATTCTAGTTCTACGCATTCATTTATATCTTGCAAGTTTTCTAGAACTATAGAATCGAAGCCCCGAAACCTTGAAGTAGAGATATCTGTAAAAACACCAAGTGGTGCAATCATTGCAACCCAAGTGTTTGATTCTTCTCCTGTTGGCGTATGTGGGAAGATTCTTCCAGAAAATCTCGTAATACTTCCCTTGGTGGAATTCGACGCTATAATGGGAATGGATTGGCTCTCGTTATATAGAGCACATATCAACTGTCGGGAAAATGAAATATATTTTCATATTCCGAACCATCCCATGCTCCTCTACAAATGCAAGGAAGATCATGAATATCCTTTGAAAAATCCTTCAATGGTGTGGGTGATGATTCCCTATGAAGAAGCATACCTCGCCCAAATGTTTGAGTCAAAGGAAAAGTCCAACCTTGGGGAAATTCCCATCGTAAGGGAATACAGAAATGTATTTCCCGAAGAGTTACCCAGAATTCCCCCGTATCATGAGGTAGAGTTATCAATTGAACTCATACCCGGAGCTACTCCTATCTCGAAGTGCCCCTATAGGATGGCTCCTATCGAACTGGAGGAGTTAAAGAAGCAGCTGCCAGAGCATTTGGACAAAGGGTTCATACGCCCTAGTGCATCACCTTGGGGTGCGCCAGTTCTCTTTGTGAAGAAGAAGGATGGTACCATGCAGCTGTGTATCGATTATCGGGAACTCAACAAGATCACCATAAAGAACAAGTATCCTCTCCCAAGGATCGATGACTTGTTCGACCAGTTAAGAGGAGCTCAATACTTCTCAATGGTGGATCTTCATTCTGGATATCATCAAGTAAAGGTGAAAAAGGAAGATATTTAGAAGACTGCCTTCCATACAAGGTATGGGCACTGTGATTTTTTTGTGATGCCCTTTGGACTTACTAATTCCCCTGCAATCTTCATGGATTTGATGAATAGATTCTTTATACATTACCTCGACAAATTTGTGGTAGTGTTTATTGATGATATTATCATCTACTCCAAGAGCAAGGAGGAACCTGAAGAACATCTAAGACTTGTGTTGGAGACATTGATAATGGAGAAGTTGTACGCCAAGTTCAGCAAGTGTGACTTTTGGATGAATCAAGTCACATTCTTGGGTCATGTGATCACAAGCGAGGGAATTTCTTTGGACCCTTCAAAGACAAAGGCGATTGAAGAATGGCCCAGGCCCTCTAGTGTCACAGAAATCCGTAGTTTTCTTGGATTAGCTGGGTACTACGGACGTTTTGTGAGAAACTTCTCACGATTGTCAAGCCCGATAACTAAGTTAACAAGGAAAGGGGTAAAGTATGTATGGACGGAAGAACGTGAGGGAAGCTTGAAGGAGCTAAAGAGAAGGCTGATCACTGCACCTGTACTCACACTACCGAAAAGTGGAGAAAGTTTTGTGATATACAGTGATGCTTCAATGAAAGTCTTTGGTTGTGTACTCATGAAAAATGATAATGTGATAGCCTACGCCTCACGACAGTTGAAGATCCATGAGCAGAACTACCCAACACATGATCTAGAGCTGGCGGCCCTGATTTTTGCCTTGAAAATCTGGCGGCATTAGCTTTATGGTGAGAAATGTGACATATACACTGGCCACAAGAGCCTAAAGTATATATTCACACAAAAGGAGCTCAACATGAGTCAAAGGAGATGGTTAGAGCTAATCAAGGATTACGATTGCTCTATTCACTATCATCCTGGAAAGGCGAACAAGGTAGCTGATTCTCTAAGCAGAAAAGAACCTGCTACTCTATCCATGTTGAGGATTGAGAAAGACCCTATCTTCTTGGATATGCAAAGGATGGATTTGGGAATCCTAAGGGTAGGGGATACATCCAACCTTTCCCAAATGATTGCGCAACCATCCATCCAACAGAAGATTAAGGAAGCACAAAGGGATTATGTGGAGATACAAAAGAGGGTGAATGCAGTAAAGGAAGGGAAGCTGCAAGAGTTCCATATCGACGATGACGGTGTGATTCGGTTTGGAACGCGGCTTTGTGTGCCTTCATCACCCGGAATAAAGAGGGATCCATTGGATAATGCACATAGCTCAACTTTCTCTATTCATCCTGGAAGTACCATGATGTATCGTGATCTCCGAGAACACTTCTGGTGGGATAACATGAAGAAGGAGATTGCGGAATATATATCAAGGTGCTTGGTATGTCAGCAAGTTAAAGCTAAGCGGCAAAAGTCCAAAGGTATGATGCAGCCATTTCCTATACCCATGTGGAAATGGGAAAATGTTACTATGGACTTTGTCTTGGGTCTCCCGAAAACGTCAAGATGAAGTAATGCGACATGGGTTGTGGTTGACCGACTCACCAAGACTACCCATTTTATCGCTATTCGGGAAGACCTCAAACTTGAACAACTTGAAAGGATATATGTGAAGGAAGTAGTGAGATTGCACTGTGTTCCACTCTCGATTGTCTATGACCGTGATCCAAGGTTCACTTCTAAATTCTGGGGGAGCCTTCAACATGCTTTGAGTACTGAATTAAATTTCAGCACGGCCTATCACCCCCAAACTGATGGCCAGTCTGAAAGGACTATTCAGACACTTGAAGATATGCTAAGATCCTACTCTCTTGAATTCAAAGGTGGTTGGGATCAGCATCTCCCATTGGTTGAGTTCTCATACAACAATAGCTTCCACTCGAGTATTCAGATGGCTCCGTATGAAGCTCTTTATGGGAAGTGATGTAGAACTCCAGCCTGTTGGGATGAAGTTGGAGAACGAAAACTACTTGGTCCCGATCTTGTTCAAGAGATGACAGAGAAGGTTCAAGTCATCCAGAAACACATCAATGTTGCTCAAAGTCGGCAAAAGTGCTATGCTGACAATCGTCGAAGGGACTTGGAGTTCGACGTTGGAGATAAAGTCTTCCTTCGAATATCTCCATGGAAGAGAGTCATGCGATTCGGGAAGAAAGGGAAGCTAACCCCAAAGTACATTGGCCCCTTTGAGATCCTTGATCGTATAGGAGTCGTGGCCTATCGTCTGGCACTTCCACCGAATATGGCTCAAGTTCATGACGTGTTTCACGTATCACTACTGAGAAAGTACATTCCAGACCCCTCACATGTACTAAACTCAGAGGTGGTACAGTTGGATGATGATCTCTCATATGAGGAGCAGCCGGTAAAAATTCTGGACCGAAGTGATAAGGTTCTACGCAACAAGACAACCCGCCTTGTCAAAGTGTTGTGGAGGAACCAAAAGTTTGAGGAAGAAACTTGGGAACCGGAAGAGGCAATGAAGGAGAAGTACCCTCTCCTGTTTGTGTAAAGTGAAATTTCAGGGGCGAAATTTCTTAAGGGGGGAAGAATGTAACGACCCAAAGTTTTTCAATGGAAAATTCCCTTCTGATATCTATGTCATAAAAAAAATTAATGAACTACTAAGTGATAAGTGACCTTTAAACATAATTTTGTCACCCCTATGGTTGGAATTTTAAAAATCCAACATTCACAGTTGTGTTTAAGATAGTTTTTGGAGTCCAAGGAAAAAATAATAATTTTTAGTGAATAGTAACCTACCCTTATGAATAGTAACCTACCCTTATGAATAGTAATATGACCGTTATAAATAGTAAATAAGAGTAACATTACCTATGAATAATAAAATAAAATTTAGACATCATAGAAATTTGTAATTTGAACTTAGTAAACATTTTTGGTATTTTATAAGTCATAAATAATTAATTATAATTAATTAATTAATTTAAAAGAATACTTATTTTCCTGAAATATATTCATAAATTATTGAATCAATAGTTTTTAGATAATTTTATAAGACCCTAAGTAATTTTTGAAAGAATTGCAAAATCAGTTTTAGTTTTAAAAACTGTTTTTTAAGTAAATTATGATTTTAATTAAATATTAAATTAATAATATTTTGATTTTTTTTTTGTAAAATGGACTTTATTTTTGGATTCTACACGTCGAAAAATGGTAGGGGTAAATTTTTTGGATTTTTCTAAGATACTTGAATTTTTGATGAATAGTGGAATCCGATAATTCACAATAAAAGCTAAATAATGTATTAATTGAGTCATTGCTGATGTTCTGCGGATGTAAGACCACTTGTTTTGGGATTAAATTAATAAATTACTATTATTGGTCATCCAAGACTCACTATTCCTTTCCTTTGGTGAAATTAATAAACTAATTAATTTTATATTAAGGAAACCCCTCTCCCCTCCACTATAAAAGCCACCCTTCACTCCCTCTTTTCCTCACACCTCTCAAGCTCCAAGCCTTCTCTAAAGTCTGCCCAAACACCTTCCCTAGCCTCTCCCCCACGTCCAAAATATGCTGGTCTCATAAAAAGACCAATCTTAACTTCCTCAAGGAGGTTCTCAAGAGGAGGATTCTAAAGGAAATTTCTCTCTCTCTTCTCCTTTAATTTCCTTTCATGTTCAAGTTCCTTTCTTGATCTCCCCCTACATATCTTCATCCAAAATGTTTTTTAAATCCAGTATTATACATATAATGTAATCTTATGATTCTAATGGTATATTATATCACCCCACACCCTTTCCCTCTTCCTTTTATTTTATTAAAGAGAACGTTGTTCATGTGGTGATAATTTATCACCTTCAAAAAACAACATGCTCTCTTCTTCCATTTCTACCTCCAATATGGTCATGAAACAATTTTTATGGTTGAACCAGAATCTTTTATATGTATTATGTTCTATTTTATGTTCTGGAAATAACCTATGGCCTTATTACTAAGATAAATGTTAAAACAAGATCGTTGTGATCCAAAAACCGCTCAAATTAACACAAATAACCATCATTAAATTTGTATCTAATGATTCATCCACTTGGATATAATATAACTCATTATAAAATCATTCAAACTTCTGTAATATCCTTAATTATATATCAGTTCTGGATGTTTACCCATTATCTACCCAAGAATCAATTTAAGAATACATGTGGACCGCTCAAGAAAACCATAAAAACGAACATCCCCGATCAATGTTTTTAAACTCTATAAGTCATCCAATGGAACATAATATGAAATAATGAAACCAGAATGAACCCTATTTATGTATAAAAGGTTCTGGAATTTCTAATTAATGAATATAATGTCATTATACAGGACATTAAAGAGAAGGAGGCATTCAAGAACAAGGTAAGGGGAAATCTCGAACCCAATTTTATTCCTTCGGGTTCTCCCTCTTTCACTCCATTTTGATATGGTTACTCCTCAAAGATAATTTTCTCATCATTTCATTTACTTTTCTGGGATATACATGTTTGTCACGGGTTTTTATGTCCATCAAAATGTTTTCCAAAAGAACTCTTCTTTCAAGATCTCACCTTTTACCTCTCATTCAAGGTTGATGGTTCTTATATCAAGTATGTTGTTCCCTCTTTGTTTTGGGAACACAAAGCTTATGAATGTGTTATTATGAGATGAAACCCATTACTTTCCATGAGTTATTTATGTACATGTTTTATATGTGTTCTATGTGGCAAGCATGATAATGATAATGTTATGATGTGACGGGTGCGCCCGGAATTATATAGCGCAATATGAATGTTTAAATGTGACAGGTGTGCCCGGAATTATATAGCGCTCCAATGCAATGGGTAAAGTGATGAATCTCATGAGTAAATGTGAAATGATGTGTGAACATGATGCTAGCTTTTTTCACAAGTATGTGTGGTAGTTAACCACTAAGACATGATGTTTCATTGTTATGCTTTGCCACATTTCAAGTTTATTGTTTATGCTCCTCTCATGTTCAAGATCTTCTTCCTATGTCATGATTATGCTCACCCCATGCTATATTGTTCTTATCGCTCCTCTTACTGGGATTTTAGCCCACCCCTTTAGATGTATATCCTCAGGTGGCTACATGTACTAAGTAGAGGACATGTTCTACTAAGAAGCTATAGAAGAAGAGATTAAATGAATTTTTATTCTTGATGTTGTATTTGTTATGTATTGTCCTAGTTTCCCCAAGACACTAAACCTCTGGATCCTCCATGTGTAATACTATTATTTTGTTTATATTTGAAATGATGTAATAGTAATGTAAGAAAAGGTCGGGTCGCTATATGGATCATTATATTTCATATTCTAAATCTTAAAAATAAACAATCCCGATAATGGAAGAGATTGTATTATAGAACCCTATCCACTTTGGTATATTTGAATAACAAACCAAAATTTAATAATGATATTAAGTGAAATTTAAAATATAATTAAAATAAATAAATTAATTATAATAAATGGAAATCATTTTTTATATGCAACTCAAAGAAGTATATTTATGCATAACAAAACATATGTGCCAAAGAAAGAAAATAGAGACCCAAATCCCTTTCCGAAGTGGTAAATTTATTAATGAACTCCCCTTCTAAGAGTGATCCTAAAATGGATATTTAAATAAAAATAATTTACAGTTGAACTATTATAATATTATATCATGGGAATTATATACATGAAATAAAATAAATAAGTGATGAATATGGAATGTTTATCACCTTAGTAAAATGTGAGACGAAAATAACTTACCGCTATAGTAATATTTTGAATTGTAATAACCAGTAAATTATAAAATGAAATGAATTATTAAATATAATTAAAATATTTACACTCATGATATATCATTTAAAATTGTCAATATATACCTCGAATGAATTATGTGAGTGTTGAATTTTTTTATGTCTCCCTAAAAAAAGATCGACTAGAAATCGATTACCTTATGTCGCAACGTTCTTCGTACACATTCAAACCCCATGTATAATAAATATAATTTTATTATAAATATATAATGAACTATAAAAACAAATATAATACCAAATATGATTTAAATATTCCAGAATATTACTTATTTATTAATAATTTCTTGTTAAACTTATGTTTTGTATCAAACCCTTTTATTTTTTCTTATATATTTTTGTTTGATATTTTCAGTATTAAATTTATCATGGTTCCATCAACATAATATATTTATACATGACATAAATATAATATATATGCACAATATATTTATTTATATTATTCTATATATGTTATAGGAATAAAATGTAGTACACCATTTATAGAGATAGCAGGTCATATGTACACATAAATGTTGCTTCCATTTTCTTAACAGATTGAATGAAAAAAAATATAAATAATATATTACCATTACGTAATTTTTTTTATTTAATATATATCAATATTTTAATTAAAACCAACTTGATTGACTTCCATGAATATCATGAATAAATGACATCCCTAAATGAGGTGATAGTTTGCTATACACACAAACAACATTATTACATCCCCTAGAAAAAGGAGAGTAAGAATATAGCTATGATATGATAATTATAGAAGTTTATAGTTTTTTAAAATATAATATATTTTAATTTAATGGTTTCCTATTACCATCCCTGTAAATTAGAATTGAAAATACATCATATCATTCTCTCTATGGGTTTGGAGGTACGAATACACAAGTGGTCTTAGGATTAATGATTTTTAATAATATATTAAATTTAATTTATAATCATTAATTTTATCATTATATCATGTTGTGATAGGTTGTTATCAAAAAAAAGAAAAATCTATTTGTGAGGCGGTAGTCCTCGGTGCACACGACTAATGAATTTATTTCTCACTTAATAGAAGAGTAGATGGGTATAGTTCATGATCGTAACATAACAACATAATTCTTTGTGGAAGATAATGAGGTAATTATATCCTCATATTATAATAATAATTGAACTAGGTGGAGTAGTAAAAAAAGTAAAATGCTTGGTTAGGGGTGTCACATCTTCTCCAGGAATGGTTTTCTCGTTTGCAAAAAAAAAATTATTATATATAACTAATGACTAAAATAAGGATTATATAATATGAGGAGGGAATTAAAGAAGTTATTTTTAGTTAAATTATTAATGTAATGGTTTTGGAAGTCTAAATAGGAGATGAGGAGAATGTCCCTTTTATATGAAAGGTGGGCATCAAACTTTTAATTTGTTTAAAAGAAAAAAGGTATACCCACTTTTGTCTCATGACACTACGCTCCAAAATGGAAAAGTCCAAATTTAAGGATATATAATGTCTAAATATTTCAATAAAATGGGTGTTTTACATTTTTTTAGTTATTTTTATCCCATCTAATTTTAGTTTATCCCCATGATACACATTTTTACCAACATCGTGGAAATTGTTTTATTTTTATTATTCATTGTGGTCATCATTAAATTTGAAAATTTTAGATAGAAAAAATTATTATCATTCCAAATAGTAAAATAATGTTTTCAAATTCCATTCATGAAAGTAGAATATTATAATTTAAAATAAAATACATAGATTCTATGTGAACATGGTTTTCCGAAGAGAATGATACGACCATTTTAAAAACATTGATATCAAAATTCAATATAAAAATTATGTCAATGATCAAAATTGGATTAATTGTTTTCTAATTAAGGTTATATTATATTAATACAAATTAAAATAATAAATTATACTTATGAAATCTTCAAATGAAATTAATTTTCAACATAAACTTATATTTTTCACAACTCACGAAAAAATTAATTTTTTCATTGAATTTTAAAAATGACAACATTATCTAATTTTGAAATAATAATTAAAAGAAATGAAGTTTAAACTATAATATTGTTTTATAAAACTGGAATATATTAATATTAGTATGGAAATGGAGAGGAAATTACTTTTTTAAGAAATCTAAATTTTAATAAAAAATTTGGATTTTTTATTAATCTTTTCAATAAAACATATAATATGAATTTAAAATATTTTATTGAATATATGATGTATGAATATCATTCCAAAATTTCACAAAAAGTTATTTGTTTATTGTTTTGGGTGGAAACGTGATTGGGTCCAAACAATGTTTTTGGAATGAAGAATTTCATTATTTTCACATAGTTTTTATTTTCAATTTTATTTAATTGGGAAAAAAGTAATTCGTTTTATAGAATATATAAACCTTATATATTCATAATTTAGTAAATATTATTTATTCACTCTGTTCTACAGGCTTGTATATTACTATCATATTAAATTTTAATATTTTATTCATTTGTCATGTTTCGTTAAAATATTGTGTTGATTAGAAGGCATACAAAACAGAGAGTTGGGATTAAAGTAATATATATAAATGATTAAATTTATTTGGAAATAAATATTCTACCAAAACACATGGTCATACATTATACCCCCATTAAAATTAATTTCACCATCAAATTTCAACACTATGGAACTGAAAACTGGTGATAATTATTCCTCATTACATCTTTATTTTCCCATATAACATCTATAAGCCTATAATTAAAAAAACATTAATGATTTAGTTTTCTTAATTCATAGTACATTATATGTACCATCCAAAATATCAACTATTTTTTACACATAATAAAGTTCATTCACCAACAGTGTGATCTATGGGTTATATACATTTGATGGATCATGTATGTACATCATAAGTATAGATTATATAAAGGTATCATGAACATAATATTGGTTTATTGGAGATAATCCATATCCCTAATAAGGTCACAAAAATCAAAGGTAATGATATATAATTTCCTTATTCTGAACAACATTCTTCTATAAAGATTCCCAATTACAAACCTTTTCGCTTGTTTCAAATTCTACAGTGTGTCAATTATTATTAGCACAGAATATACGTCCAATTTTTGATGCATTATGTTATTTTAATGTCTCTAAAAATCACTACCATATAGTCACTTGATAATGTTTTTATTTTATTATTACTACAACTTCATTTCATTATGTCGGATTTCCACACTTCATTCCGTAATGTTTTCCTAAGGATCTATCAAAATGATCTATTAAATTCTATAATTATAATAATACAAAATAGAGGAAAATGATGATACCACAAATCATTGAAATCTATAGAACAATATCTTATGAAATAATTTATGGGTTTAATTGTTCTCTTAGGCTAACAATATTTTTGAAAATGATAATCAATAGTGAAGCATAAATTTTTATCAAGATTTTATGGAATGATTATCCAAATCACTATGGTAAAATTTGTTACCTCATTAGATACAATTGAATGTGGAATTCCATGGAACATTAATACTTAATTAATGTATATTCAGGAAGGTGACCCAAATGATAAATATTCTTTAAAAGAATTAATCTGTTCATGATTTATATGGATATCATCTAAAACTTATTATTAACATCAAAGGTAATATAAAAAATAAAAGTTATATATACCTTTATTCAAATTTATATACAGTGTAATGGCATTCACCTCAAATAAAATTTTCTCTATTAATATACAAAACAATTTATTTTATTTCCATAAACACGACTTAAAATATTCTTAGTCTTGATAAAACCCCGTCACCTGAAACCTAGAAAGTGATTTAATTGAAATTTAACATATGATAAACCATAAACTCAAAAAAAAAGTTATGGTATCCATAATACTGAATTTAATATTACAAAGAGACTTATACACATTCCAATGTTAGTTCACCATTTATTCCTTATATAAGGCCTTATATTAAAAACAATATTTATATCGGAATCTTGGATTCATCCTTATGTGGATAGAATATAAAATTTTATTTAATTATTCAAAAATCCTTATAGATGTTGATATTAAATGCACAAAATCCGATGAAATTTGTCTAAATAATGAATAATAAATTTTTCATTGGGATCATTCATAGAAAATAAAACATGAAATTTTCCATGTAAGAAGGATATAATAATTGTTCCCTATTATTTATTATTCACTTCATTCATTTTGATTTCATAAGAATTCAATTTTTCCTATGGTCTGTAGAGGTTGTTTTGGATAATCATATACATTAGTCCTTGTATTGGGGAATTGATTCCCTTAATTGCCAAACTCCTTGTACATGAAACAATTAATTGTACGTGTTTAATTAGTTGTATTGTTTTTCTCCATTAGTATATTAACAATACCATTATTCATATTTCCACATCCATTTGATTAATAGCATGTAATTTAAATTTAAAGCACCAACCATCTCTATCTAGTAAACATCCCTGATGATTCATCTATAAATTTTTTCCATACATATGATTATAATTTCTCTAAAGTAATTTTTTTTCAAATATTCATGGGAGTATATATCTTATTTATTATATGATTGCTAATAATGGTGGAGTGATCTGATTTCTATTTATACCTTCAATTCACATCAAAATAACGTCTTTATAGCTAATAAATTCTCTTATAGATAGGCCCTTTCGAAAAATTAGTTTTAGGAAACAATATAATTGGTCAATTGTTATTTCAATAATGAAAATTGAACCAAAGGAATACCTTTTAGGTATTTTAAAATTAACATTATATGTATAAATAAATACATTATCCCTTTTCTTAGTCCCAAGGAATTCCTTATCTATAATTGTTTTTAGAAAACTATGGATGTACTTATAGGGAAATAACCTGATTATACTATTTCAATTATATAGATTCAATTCATTATTTTCCCCCGTGTTCCAACTAAGATTTCACTAATGATCTTGTTCTCCATCTAAATGATAAACCACCAAAATAAATTTTCCATTCAATAGACATTAAATAATGAAATATATATTTTAAAAGAACTATTACAATTCTTAAAAATGATTGGATGTGTGAAAAAAATAAAATAAGGTAGATGATTCATCATTAATGAATCTACATAATTTTCCCCTCCGTTTCTTGTTTGGATTATTAACATGATTCGTAGCTTGAGAAATAGTTATCAGCCTAGAGAAATTATTTTTCATTTTAAATCCCATAACATTTGACTTATAAGGATGATAATTTTTTCATTTTCCATCACTGTGATATTATCTTTAGTCTTTTAGGTTCCATGAATTGAATAAAACTAAAAATATTAGAATTAGAAACACTGATCATAGTGGAAAACCACGTAATAATGAAATTACATTTATAGATTTTGTAAATCATGACACCTTCATTTGAATCTATTGATCAATTTCTTCAACCAATTTTGAAAATGGACGTCATCAATTACAATCCATAAATATATTAAATATTGAAAATATGGATCAACCAAAGAATATCACAAGTGAGTGTCAAACCAGGAGTGAAGCAAGGCACATTATGATGGACTAGGTGATGATCAAGTACATCTCAATGCAAATTTTTTAATGATATTACCCCTAGGTACCTATGTTTCAGAGCCACATCCACTTGTAATATCCATATAAGGATTTATTTATTAGAAAATAACACAATTATTATCTGACCAAAATATTTGAATTTTATCCCATACATGGAATTATCTCTAGGATTTTCATTGATTTTTTCTAATACTAAGATAAAAATATTTACTAAACATTAAATTTGATAATAAAATTTGATGCCAAATTATTTGAAAACCTAAATATCTCATATTCTTTATAAATTTTCAAATTATTTCATAAATACTTGCACAGGGACTATAATAGTGTTGTGTCACTGGATTCTAGAAATAGAATAATCTTATTTAATAATGGATTTTCATCATTTCCCCCAAATATTTTTTCTCATAGTAATGTGATTAGTAAATACATACTCAAACAATTATTTATATTTATGGAAGTGAAATACAATAAAGGGTGATAAGAGATTATCTATAAGGGTAAACATAAGAGATATCAACCAATGATTATATAAAACACTTTTATAAGAATAAGTTTATGTTATCTTGAAAAAAAACAAACAATTATCATACCCAACCATTCATAGACCCAAAATATGAGTGATGGAATTAAACATTATCATTTTTAATAACAATTTCTAAAGATTAAAAATTCCTCATAAATCCATGATGGATTCTAGTATCATGTCATAAAAGTGTGGAACCATCATAATTATTGATAATCATTTCATTTTTCAGGGTTAATTCAAAAGACCATTAATTTAGGGGATTAACACACATCACATATTTACCATAGTAGATTAGGATGCCTCAACTTCCCATAATAGACCAGGACGCACTTGTTTCCCATAGAGGATCATTGAAAATGACATGTTTCACATTTATCATCTCATGGTATAAAATTATTTACCCATTGAACTGGTTGGATTTATAGGTCCAACCTATCTCATAATGAGAATATAATTTATGCCTTATATAGGATTATAAAACATTCATCATATCAGAGCCAATAAAGTGAAATGGTATTTGAAAAAATTTCCTCATAAAATAACATGTGGAAAATAACCATGATTAATTTTCACTTCATTTTTTCATTAAATAATAACTCATGGATAAATAAGTGGGTTTCATAAGCATTTTATGATGGTATAACCCATTGTAAATAAATGAGTTTCATAAAAATATTTTCAACATAATATTTAAGGATCCAGATAAAGAATAAAACTTTTATCCTTGGATCATATCCCATGTAAAGTATACATATCATGAGAGGATGTCAACTTAGATGGATAATTAATTGGAAATATCACATGGTTGTTTTATTTTGGAATATAACATATCATAGAAAATAAATGTTTAGAATTGAATATTCATAAAAAATATTTTTAAATACATATTTTAAAAATAACATAAAAGCATATGAATGATGATTTAAAAATAATTTTAGAATCTACATATATAAAATATATTTTTCACAATATCAACACTTTTTAAATCATAAAACATTTTCAAAATATTATTCTTATAAAATATCCTTGAAAAATTATAAATTATTATTTATAAGTAATTTAAAACAATTTTGGAGGAAAATATTATTTCCACATAATGAAAAGACATTTAAAAAATTACACAATTCCAAAAAAATAATTATGAAAAAAAGATTTCAAGAAAAATAATTAAAGATTCTAGGTAAATAGTGGCCATAAAGGCAGGAAATTATGTTCATGGATCACATGTAAAAAATTCTTCCATTAATATTTGTTCGGAGAAAAAATAATTGTTTGAAAAATGGAATGAAGATACATTTAAAATTATTTATTTAAAATTTAATCTTTTGAAAACACTTCATTACTGAAACATTTTATGAATTTTAAAATCATTTTTGAAATTTTTTTATGAAAACATAGTTTTTGATGGAAAAGGGTTTTTGACCGATGTAACAGCCCAAGATTTTATGAAAAATATTCTTTTTTATTTTACTAATGTCTTGTGTTATACGCTACACCAAAAGGAGCTTGCATAACACGCATCCTTGACTTGCCTTGCATTACACGCAATCACAACCTTCCTCGATAGCGTGTGTGGTACGTAATCCTGAGTTTCACGAAACAATGATATGCTATTAAAATATTATTAAAACTAGCCGTTATGAATAGTAATAACCACTTTTTAAAATTCTGTAAATCTTATATTTCAAAATGAACTTCATTTTTGGATTCGGAGTATCGAATTTTGCCTAAGGTGAAATTTTGGTACATTTCGGATAACTTTCATATTCTGATGAATAGTGAAAATTACTAAATTATAATTAAAAAACAACTTTTTTAATCGAAATAATTAATAGTGATAAATTATTAATTTGAGTAGTTTTAAAGTATATTTAGAATATATTTTTACAATTTAATACAATGTTGTTCATTGGATGTAATTTCACATTTAAACTAGACATAAACAAGTGTCAATCTTTTGATAGATATTGTTTCTTAAAAACACGCTATCTGTTTTAACAGCGGGATTTAATTATAAAATTAATTAATGCAACTTTTATGTTATGAATTTGGTAAAATAGACTTCATTTTTGAATTCGGAATATGAAATATAGCTTGGGATGAAATTTTGGCATTGTTCTGAAAAACATCAATTTTTGATGAATAGTGAAACTACTAAGTGGTAGGTTAAAAACTGAATTTTGCATAAAACTTAATTTTACCGCTTCTGTGAATGGAATTTCGAAAATCCGAGAGACACGGTTAATATCAAGGACTAAAATGTGATTCAATGAGATGAAAATAATTTTTTGGTGAATAGTAACTTTTTACTTTTTTTTTACCACGGTAAATAGTAAATAGGGTAACTAAGGGTAAATATGATATTAATATTACCCTAACACATGTCCTAATTCTATTGGACAAGTGTAATTTGACCAAAAACAAACTTAGGAATAAAATATGACCATTTAGGCCCACTTGGATTAGATTAGGACATTTATTATTAATTTATTTAAAGAAAGGTTAAAATAGTAAAAATCAAAGTTTAATAAGTAAATCATTTTTAATATGGGGTTATACATAAGATAAATTCTATTGTAAATATTCATTAGAAAGCTAAAACGATTTCCTACATGATGGTATTTTATTTGTAATTTTTAGACATAAAATAATTTAATTTATTTATGACACAACGATGATGCAGTAATTATCTTATTAATCAAATATTGACATAATTGATGTTATAAACACCAAAATAAATGTAATTTGAGATTTTTTATGAATTCCACTAATTTTCTAAGTTACTATGATATATTAATGTTTATTTAATCAACTTGGTTCAAACATTTAATTCTGTTATGACTTTCTGAAAAATCATATATCAAATAGTGTCAAAATTGACACAAAATAGTTTTTAAATAAAATATTATATTATTAATTGTTATTGTATTCCTAAAAATCTAAGAATCGGCCAAATGACTTAGATAAGGATATATATATTAATAATAAACAATTTGGGGTTCGTTTGGCATGTTATAGTAAGTTTATTAACCATATAGTGAAAGAAAACAAAAAGACATGGTAAAAGTTAAATTATTTAACTTAGAGTTAAATCTAATTGATAAGGTTAAAATAAGAACCTAAACTTGTCTAAATCTTATTGGTTGATAGGATTTCGACCCATCCCCACTTTAGCTTCGAAATAAGACCCTTTGGAACCATTATAAACCGATTTTGACTTTAATATAAAATAATATTTTGAGATATTCCTAAGGTGCCCCTCTCCTCCCCTATAAAAGGACACCTCCTCCCCCTCCTCCTCACACCAATTTGAGAACTCAAGCTCGGCCAACCCCTGCCAAAATCTCTTCTCCACTTCCATAGAAACATCATAGAGGTTCTGGTCTTCCTCAAAGACCAATTCTAGTGCCCTAAGAGGAGGTCTCAAAGAGGCACTTCAAAGAAGAGGTAATTACCGTTACCAATTCTTTCATCTTTATTTCTTCTTCCACTTCTTCTTCTTAGGTTGTTTCATTATGAAGTAATAACATCAGTATCACTCATATACTGATATGTTATTATAAGTATGAAACAACCCTATTTCACCATCTCTCCATCCTACGGAAAAAGAAATCACCGCGCGTGCGTACGTACGGAATACCGTCTCCACGCCGTGGTGTAATCTATTTTCCACCACCACCTTACATGGATGGGTATAATGGTGTAAAGAATAACTATACATAGTTATTACAACATCATATTGATTCTGATATATTGTATAATCCACTCCAATTCAATTCAATATTTATAGAAATGATATCATCGCTCGTGCGTACGTACGGACTACTGTCTCCACGACGCGATGAGATTCATTCTCCATGTTAACCATTTAAGAATGATTATAATGTATATATAAGACATAATAATGAAATATATGACATTATAAAGCTACTGGATTTATGTATATATATACATATGTATGTCATCTACTTACTTCCATTTCAAGACAATAAGGAAAGAAAAACAGCGTTCATGCGTACGTACGGACTACCGTCTCCATGAACGGTGTTTTTCATTTTATTTATCTATCTATTATATATATATATATATACTGAATATATATGATATATAAATCATATTTTATATTCTGGAAGTAAGTAAATCATGATATAAGTAATAATGATGTCAAGAACAACAAGTCAAAACACCTACGATAAATGAAACGATTTTACCCAAAACGCTTCTTTAACATGGAATTTACAAAAGAACGGGTAATATAATGTCATAAGTGAACCATATATAATATCATAACAATAAATATGATTCTGTAATAAGTCAATGACATTATTTAAATCTGTATACAGGAGGTTCGGACACATACGAAGCAAATTGGACCTAAGGTAAGGGAAATATCAAAATCTCATTTTTATCCGAGATTGTTTATACTTTGGAATTTACTGGGGTGTATTTTATCATCCACATCCATGTTCCATCAATATGTAATATTGTTTCCATCCACTTACACTAGTTTAAATCCAATTTTACCATTCGGTGAGTTTTTAGTAAAAGATATGAAATGAATCTTTTGTTGTTTTTTGTATGAGGCACTTTTTGACTTTTCCGACAAAAGTACGAGAAGAATGTTTTTTTTAACTTATACGGCATGAATGGATTTTTAAAACATTGTTTCCAAGAAGCTTCCTTTACAAGTTTTCAAGTTTATTTTTAATCAACTTCTTTTATTTTAAAGTTGTATGACATGTTATGAAAGGAAAAATGTTTTTGAAGAAGAAAGGATATTTTCCTCAAGAATGGAGTTCAAGTGATTTTCAAAATTATTTTCCATCTAAGATAATAAAGGGTTCTGTTTTTATCCCTATTATTACATTGATTTGATCATGCTGTGATGGAATTATTTTTTATGAATTCCTTTATCTTATATGAATTGATTTATGATGTCATGATGTTTCAAGAATCCCATTTTTGTTACATGTGTTATGCGATGATGTATGTTTTATGATTATGTGGCACACATAAGAAAGGATTCATTATAAGATGGGTGGGACCTATATCTCCCTCCAATGCATTGGGTAATGATTTTATATCTCATGAGATAGACATGGCTGGAACGGAAGGTTATTTCGGTTCAGTGGTACAGGACTGAAACGAGGAGTGAACTCGGTTCAGAAAGGGACTTTGTCCACTAAGATAGTCTTGGCGATAAGTCATGACTAACAAGAAATGATTTTCCATGATTATGTGTGCATGCCACAAAGTTTCAAGTTTCATGTTATGATTATGGGGATCTCATTTTCACTTCTATGATTTATTAAGATTTTATGATCTCTTTTGCAGGTTATGATTTTCAAAAACGATATGATATGATTTTTATTTCCTTTATTGCCCTTGCTGAGAATTTGAGCTCACCCTTTTATGTTTTCTTTTCCCCAGGATATAAAGAAAGGTTTTAGGTAAAAAAAAGGGGATGACCTTTATGGGAGATATTGAAGAACTTTCACCATGATTAGAAGATTACGTTCCGAGTTTCCAAAGACACTAAACTATTACGATCCTTTAGTGTGTGTTTTTGTTATGTACTAAGTATTCCGAAAATGTAATGTAATGTCCATGTACGTCAAGCTTCGGGTCTCTACAGTTGGTATCAGAGGAAAGGTTTAGTCAACCTTTGGAAACTAGGATGTGAAAATGTTAGTGAGATCCCTAGAGATATTTCTAAGGTATGTCTAGGGATGCCCCTAAGGATAAGTATACGTATAGGATATAGTCCTAGAACTATGGTAACGATATTAGATTAAACCAAAGATGATAGATATTTAAGTTACTCCCCCTTTATTATGTTTTTTGCATCTAACACTATTCTGTTTGGGTTTTAGAAAATGGCTGGAAACAAGATGATTCACAATAATGGAGGATATGATGGACAATGGAATGATATTCTTCATGAGCAACCAAATGAAATGGGATTTGGATGTCCAAACATCATTATTATGCCGAATCAGAAATCTCACAATATGATCAATAAAGTACAATTTGGTAAGTTTCCTGACTCGACTAATAAGAGAAAGATGGAGTTCCATGATGATCATAGAGGAAAGAAAGTTCAATTTCCCCTATGTAAATCATGTGGGAAGAGGCATCAAGGAGAATGTTTCAAGGGAACTGGAAGATGCTTTGGGTGTGGAAAAGAAGGACACAAAGCAAGTAAGTGCAAAGGAAAAGGGTCGGTTAACACCATGGATGAGGATAATGGTATTGCTACGACATCAAAAATGGTTAAGTGTTTTAAATGTGGAATGTATGGGAATTATGCAAACAAATGCCCTAAGGGAAAGACTCATGAAGAGAATCAGTATGGTCATATGGGTAGTATTTATGTGGATGATGATGAAGAGACTACAAATGATATGTGAGATGAAAGAATTTTTGAAGCTCGGTCAATGGTTTGAGAATGCAGTGGAATGATTACATGTTTATCATGTGTAATTTTGGAATAAAGAGACATCTATGGATTGTTACACTGTTGTCTTTCCTTGTGTTTTGAAAGTGTATGATTAATGTTACCAGTATCCATGAAAGGTTATTCATATATTTTTGGAATGTAGATGATATGCGCATAATGAAGGGATAAGGGGAAAATTAAATGTTTGATAGTATTCATGAGCTCATGATTGATATAAGGACTAAGTGATATCATGGTTTGAGTATATAGAATTTTGAGGATTTTGGTATGTGGAAAGTGTTAACTTTTAACTGCACTCATGTTTTCACTAAGGTATTCAAGAGAATACACGATTAAGGACTTTGAATGTTTGGAATGTGACCAACAAGACATATCTTATGATATGTGGGGATCAACGACAGTATTAAATCTCTGGTAATCGATGTCACTATATTATGAGAGTGGACTGCAGTATTATGTATAAGCCTAAAGATTAGACTGGATTATGTTGGACATAAGTTAGTATTGTTTAAGGATAGAAGATTTTCGATATTATTGATGGGATGTTATAGTAACGTAGTTTTAGAAAAAGGACAACCTGCAGGACGGGCGACAGCCCATCGCTTCGGACAAGGCTGTAGGAATCGAACCCACAACCGAAGTGCGACTGGCCTTTATCGCCTACCACTGGCCTACAGGAAGTCCCTGTTTAGTAGAAACTAGTTTTATTATATTAAGCAGTATGATATATGAAGTATAAGTCCATTTTAGAAACCATATGTGATTAATCTCACTATAGATCGACTTATGTATATAATTTTTACTAACCTTTTGTTTGAGACAGATGGAATGACTCGTCATTCTATCACATGATCTGCTAACACTTCACGAATAACAAATTCAACTTCATTTATTTAAGAGATGAAGTAGAAATTGTTCAAGGCACGAACAAAAGTGAGATTGTACCAAAATAAAGTAAGTATTTATTCTAAGCAAATTTTCAACTTTAGGGAAATGATCTTGAAAACCAAAAAAAATGTTGTCCTAGTGATCTTATACCTGATGAATCAGATGGTACCTTATATCATCACAAATCTATGGATTTGTGATTACTGGCTTTTCCATAGCCATGTTCTCTACCACTCTCCATCAGAACATGATGGTTAGATTTCTCTTCCATGTCCATATTTTCACCTATGTGGAAACCCAGTGATTAGTTTATTTGGGTAATCGTTACATTTCATACTTTAGTTTTTAAAGCCAAGTTTTGGTATTCCCTTTTACGATGTGGGTTTCTATTAAAGAAACTTTCGAATAGTAAACCATTTATAACCCCGACGAATTTCGAGGGCGAAATTCATTTTAAGGGGGGTAGAATGTAACAGCCCAAGATTTTATGAAAAATATTCTTTTTTATTTTACTAATGTCTTGTGTTATACGCTACACCAAAAGGAGCTTGCATAACACGCATCCTTGACTTGCCTTGCATTACACGCAATCACAACCTTCCTCGATAGCGTGTGTGGTACGTAATCCTGAGTTTCACGAAACAATGATATGCTATTAAAATATTATTAAAACTAGCCGTTATGAATAGTAATAACCACTTTTTAAAATTCTGTAAATCTTATATTTCAAAATAAACTTCATTTTTGGATTCGGAGTATCGAATTTAACCTAAGGTGAAATTTTGGTACATTTCGGATAACTTTCATATTCTGATGAATAGTGAAAATTACTAAATTATAATTAAAAAACAACTTTTTTAATCGAAATAATTAATAGTGATAAATTATTAATTTGAGTAGTTTTAAAGTATATTTAGAATATATTTTTACAATTTAATACAATGTTGGTCATTGGATGTAATTTCACATTTAAACTAGACATAAACAAGTGTCAATCTTTTGATAGATATTGTTTCTTAAAAACACGTTATTTGTTTTAACAGCGGGATTTAATTATAAAATTAATTAATGCAACTTTTATGTTATGAATTTGGTAAAATAGACTTCATTTTTGAATTCGGAATATGAAATATAGCTTGGGATGAAATTTTGGCATTGTTCTGAAAAACATCAATTTTTGATGAATAGTGAAACTACTAAGTGGTAGGTTAAAAACTGAATTTTGCATAAAACTTAATTTTACCGCTTCTGTGAATGGAATTTCGAAAATCCGAGAGACACGGTTAATATCAAGGACTAAAATGTGATTCAATGAGATGAAAATAATTTTTTGGTGAATAGTAACTTTTTACTTTTTTTTACCACGGTAAATAGTAAATAGGGTAACTAAGGGTAAATATGATATTAATATTACCCTAACACATGTCCTAATTCTATTGGACAAGTGTAATTCGACCAAAAACAAACTTAGGAATAAAATATGACCATTTAGGCCCACTTGGATTAGATTAGGACATTTATTATTAATTTATTTAAAGAAAGGTTAAAATAGTAAAAATCAAAGTTTAATAAGTAAATCATTTTTTATATGGGGTTATACATAAGATAAATTCTATTGTAAATATTCATTAGAAAGCTAAAACTATTTCCTACATGATGGTATTTTATTTGTAATTTTTAGACATAAAATAATTTAATTTATTTATGACACAACGATGATGCAGTAATTATCTTATTAATCAAATATTGACATAATTGATGTTATAAACACCAAAATAAATGTAATTTGAGATTTTTTATGAATTCCACTAATTTTATAAGTTACTATGATATATTAATGTTTATTTAATCAACTTGGTTCAAACATTTAATTCTGTTATGACTTTCACAAAAATCATATATCAAATAGTGTCAAAATTGACACAAAATAGTTTTTAAATCAAATATTATATTATTAATTGTTATTGTATTCCTAAAAATCTAAGGTTCGGCCAAATGACTTAGATAAGGATATATATATTAATAATAAACAATTTGGGGTTCGTTTGGCATGTTATAGTACGTTTATTAACCATATAGTGAAAGAAAACAAAAAGACATGGTAAAAGTTAAATTATTTAACTTAGAGTTAAATCTAATTGATATGGTTAAAATAAGAACCTAAACTTGTCTAAATCTTATTGGTTGATAGGATTTCGACCCATCCCCACTTTAGCTTCGAAATAAGACCCTTTGGAACCATTATAAACCGATTTTGACTTTAATATAAAATAATATTTTGAGATATTCCTAAGGTGCCCCTCTCCTCCCCTATAAAAGGACACCTCCTCCCCCTCCTCCTCACACCAATTTGAGAACTCAAGCTCGGACAACCCCTGCCAAAATATCTTCTCCACTTCCCTAGCAACATCCTAGAGGTTCTGGTCTTCCTCAAAGACCAATTCTAGTGCCCTAAGAGGAGGTCTCAAAGAGGCACTTCAAAGAAGAGGTAATTACCGTTACCAATTCTTTCATCTTTATTTCTTCTTCCACTTCTTCTTCTTAGGTTGTTTCATTATGAAGTAATAACATCAGTATCACTCATATACTGATATATTATTATAAGTATGAAACAACCCTATTTCACCATCTCTCCATCCTACGGAAAAAGAAATCACCGCGCGTGCGTACGTACGGAATACCGTCTCCACGCCGTGGTGTAATCTATTTTCCACCACCACCTTACATGGATGGGTATAATGGTGTAAAGAATAACTATACATAGTTATTACAACATCATATTGATTCTGATATATTGTATAATCCACTCCAATTCAATTCAATATTTATAGAAATGATATCATCGCTCGTGCGTACGTACGGACTACCGTCTCCACGACGCGATGAGATTCATTCTCCATGTTAACCATTTAAGAATGATTATAATGTATATATAAGACATAATAATGATATATATGACATTATAAAGCTACTGGATTTATGTATATATATCCATATGTATGTCATCTACTTACTTCCATTTCAAGACAATAAGGAAAGAAAAACAGCGTTCATGCGTACGTACGGACTACCGTCTCCATGAACGGTGTTTTTCATTTTATTTATCTATATATTATATATATATATATATACTGAATATATATGATATATAAATCATATTTTATATTCTGGAAGTAAGTAAATCATGATATAAGTAATAATGATGTCAAGAACAACAAGTCAAAACACCTACGATAAATGAAACGATTTTACCCAAAACGCTTCTTTAACATGGAATTTACAAAAGAACGGGTAATATAATGTCATAAGTGAACCATATATAATATCATAACAATAAATATGATTCTGTAATAAGTCAATGACATTATTTAAATCATTATACAGGAGGTTCGGACACATACGAAGCAAATTGGACCTAAGGTAAGGGAAATATCACAATCTCATTTTTATCCGAGATTGTTTATACTTTGGTATTTACTGGGGTGTATTTTATCATCCACATCCATGTTCCATCAATATGTAATATTGTTTCCATCCACTTACACTAGTTTAAATCCAATTTTACCATTCGGTGAGTTTTTAGTAAAAGATATGAAAGGAATCTTTTGTCGTTTTTTGTACGAGGTACTTTTTGACTTTTCCGACAAAAGTACGAGAAGAATGTTTTTTAACTTATACGGCATGAATGGATTTTTAAAACATTGTTTCCAAGAAGCTTCCTTTACAAGTTTTCAAGTTTATTTTTAATCAAATTCTTTTATTTTAAATTTGTATGACATGTTATGAAAGGAAAAATGTTTTTGAACAAGAAAGGATATTTTCCTCAAGAATGGAGTTCAAGTGATTTTCAAAATTATTTTCCATCTAAGATAATAAAGGGTTCTGTTTTTATCCCTATTATTACATTGATTTGATCATGTTGTGATGGAATTATTTTTTATGAATTCCTTTATCTTATATGAATTGATTTATGATGTCATGATGTTTCAAGAATCCCATTTTTGTTACATGTGTTATGCGATGATGTATGTTTTATGATTATGTGGCACACATAAGAAAGGATTCATTATAAGATGGGTGGGACCTATATCTCCCTCCAATGCATTGGGTAATGATTTTATATCTCATGAGATAGACATGGCTGGAACGGAAGGTTATTTCGGTTCAGTGGTACAGGACTGAAACGAGGAGTGAACTCGGATCAGAAAGGGACTTTGTCCACTAAGATAGTCTTGGCGATAAGTCATGACTAACAAGAAATGATTTTCCATGATTATGTGTGCATGCCACAAAGTTTCAAGTTTCATGTTATGATTATGGGGATCTCATTTTCACTTCTATGATTTATTAAAATTTTATGATCTCTTTTGCAGGTTATGATTTTCAAAAAAGATATGATATGATTTTTATTTCCTTTATTGCCCTTGCTGAGCATTTGAGCTCACCCTTTTATGTTTTCTTTTCCCCAGGATATAAAGAAAGGTTTTAGGTAAAAAAAAGGGATGACCTTTATGGGAGATATTGAAGAACTTTCACCATGATTAGAAGATTACGTTCCGAGTTTCCAAAGACACTAAACTATTACGATCCTTTAGTGTGTGTTTTTGTTATGTACTATGTATTCCGCAAATGTAATGTAATGTCCATGTACGTCAAGCTTCGGGTCTCTACAACCGAAGTGGGAAATACATAAGACATTTCTGAAACAAAATTCTTCTGAACTATTGGGCACATAATGAAGGGAAAATGTAGTGAAAATGTATTATCATGATATAAGTATTGTAAAATGAAATTTCATATTTTCTATAGTGTTATATTAGATTATGCATCTTTAGATTCATAAAACTAAACAATCTTGATAAATGATGACATTGTATCAAAAATCCCTTACCTCTATAGTAACATTGAATTATATACAAAATTTAGAAAATTAAATTAAATAAAAATTAAAAAATAATTATGATGAATATATCTATGATATTTCATGTCAATGTGTGGTATATATATATCTCATTAATTTACATTGGTTCATAATATAACATATGTCTCAAAGAAGTTAAATTTAGAAAAAAATCTCATACAAACATCTCAAATGTTTAACCATAACACCCATGAAAGAGAGATCCGAAATTTTAAATTCAAATCCCAATAACATTAAATTTTTTCATCATAAATTAAATTCATCATTTGTATATACACCATATAAGGGAAATAATTCATCAATATTTCATGTGTCACTCAAAAGATAAAAGTGAGTTGGAAATACATTAATGATTAAGTAACCTAATGAATCCAAAATAAATAATAACATAAAATAGAACATTAAATATATCATAAATATGTAATTTAATGATATATAATTTCTTAGGAGCATTATATATACCATCCAAAATAAATGAGTGACGAATATTTTATGTCTCTTATAAATAAAAAGGGAATAGATATATGTTACATTAAGTTTGGAAATCCTTCCTACTTAATAAAAAATTATGATTGATAAATTTAATTTTATTATAAATATATTACAGAACCATACAAATATATATATAATCAAACATATGATTTACTTATGGTATGTTCTTACATATTTAATAACAATTCCTTAATGAAATTCTGTTTCTATTAATAACTACATCGTTTTTCACTTATGTTTTGGTTTGGTAGTTCTAGTCCACATAAATTAATCATGGATCCATTGGCTCTATAATGTTAAACATAAAAAATATCATACATTTTTATTGTATATGTATTTAATGTATTCTATAAAAATTAGAGACAAAAAATGAAACACAACAATCTTGGAGGTGGTTGGTCCTACATACACATCAAGGAGATTCAATTTTATCAAATGATAGTAAGAAAAAAAGAAATATAATATATTATAATTAGATATTATCAATTATTTCCGATATAAAAAATATTTTAATTAAATCCAACATCATTACCTTTCTTCTAAAGAGTAAATGAATCACATCGCCTTGTGATGACATAATTTTTTGTATACGCGAACGATGTTATCATGTCCCCCATTAAATGATAAGTGAGTATTTATATGTAATATTTATATTAAAAATATATTTATTCTTAAAATATCATATATATTCATTTATAATATTTTTATTACCCTATAATTAAATAATAAATAAATAATAAATAAAATTAGTTCATGATGTGGTAGTCTATCATACACACATGCAATGTTATTATTTTTTCAATTGGTTTGGATGTAATAAGGTCTATTTGTATTATAATACAATAGGTATAATAAGATAATAAATATAATATATAAAAATTTAATCCATCATTATATCCATCATTGAGAGGTGGTTATGTAAAATGAATTACATTGATTCCCAATGTGGTACTCCTCTATACACATGATTGATGATTTCATATGACATTTTATGGATGAGAAGGTGGATATAGATAAAGATGATAAAATAAATAAATATAATTATAATTAGTATAATATTTTATTATATAATCATGTTTTAAATATAATTTAATGATGTGGAGTATAAAAAAATAAAATGCTCATTTAGGGATGTTACCACTTATTCGAACAACTCCTTTTGGATTGCATTAAAAAGAATCATAGGATGGAATTATGAAAAACAATAAGGCTTCTAGGATGAGGTGATGGAAATAAATAATTGATTTCGGAAGATATTGGCCTACCCTATAGGATTTTCTTTTGTGAAGGGAAAAGAATAATGTGTGGCCATTAATAATTGTGGATTGTGGCACACCTATAATTTTATTTAAAATAAAATGGTGTACAAATGGTTAATCTTTAAAAAGTAATAAAAAGATCCATTAATGATTTCAGAAGATTTAAATTATATTTATTCCTAGATAAAGGTTTTATTTCCGTGTTTTGTTCATTTTTAGAAATTGTCATTTTAGTTTAACGCTCGATAATCCCATTTTTACCATAACTGTGGAAAATACTTTTTAAAATTTTTGCAATACAATATATTCAATAATTAATTTATCTAGATTGTATAATATAAATTATGATTATTCAAGATATTAAATAAATTTTATTAACAATTATTAAATTCCTAAGCACAATTTAATTTAAAATTAAACCCACATACGTGATGAGAAAGCAGTTTTCCAAATGAAAAATATTTTAAATATTAAATGGTTTTATATAAAAAATATACATAAAAATGATTAAAATGATATAAATTGGATTAATTGATATATAGTTGAATTTAGGTTACCTCTTAAAAAATAATTTTATAAATTTAAAACATTTAAATTCTTTTAATTTAAATTTTGATTCAAATAAAAACAACAAAATTTCACAACATCAAGAAAAATTATTTCTTTTCGAAAAATATCAAAAAAGTATTCATAAAATAATTTATATTTATTTATTTCCAAAATAAAAGTTATTTATTAAAATTAGTATTCAATTATTATAAAAAATTAATTCATAAATATGTTCTCAATTGATGACAAAACGATTTTTAGAAAAATAATTTTTAAATAGTTAATTAGGATTTATCATTATTCGTTATCAAAAAATTATAATATGAATGTTTAAAATATGATTTAACATATGATATATAAATTCCATGAAATTATTACATTAAAATTTATTTTTTAATCAATTAGGGTAAAACATGTTTCTATGCATAAATACATGTTTTTCATAAAAATATTTTCTTTATTTCCAAATATTTTTATTTTTATTTTTAATTAATTACTGACATAGAAATAATTTTACATAAATGTGAAATCCATATATTTTCAAATTTTATTAAATCAAAATCACTCCCACAATTCCAATGGTTGTGTTATTACATTCATATTATATAATATTTTTTATTGTATGTTGTATTTTAATGGAACTCTTTGTTATATGTAACACAAGCTAAACATAGTGTTTCATGTAATGAAAAATATAGAAACGATTAAATTTGTTGGAAAATAATTATTTAAAAATATATCGGGGTGTTTCATGTAATTTAATTCCTCACCCCTCAAGAGGTATCAAGGCCAGTCATTATCTCAACTAACCAGACTATAAACATCAGTGGACTAGGAAATTAGCCGAAAAATATGGTTTATTCATAACCCTAAGTTCATATTAATTTTGATTAAAAAAATTTAATTATGATTCAAATTTTTTTTTATAAAAATTAACTATGGAAGAAACATTATCTAATTATAGAGTATCCATATACTCATAAATTTAATATAAAATTCCATAGACATAGTGGGGGAGACTGGTTACCATTTTGATGATTGACACTATCCTTCCCAAGGGGTTCTTAACATCTGTTAAGGCCCATCCAATAATATATAGATTCATATATTATCAAGAAAGCTCTGATACATTAATTGTGATCCTCACATATGATAATATCAAATAATTAATTAATTATCACAATTATAATTGATTATTTTGTTAATTAAATTAAACTCGGTATAATTTTTTAAAACTATCTTCGTTATCACATCTCATAAGATCTACCAAAAATGGAACCCTATTGGTCTATCTCACACCATCGCCCATATACCAAGAAGAACCCTTATCAAAAAACACCCAATAAATTTGTTATTTCATTCAATTTATTCCAAAATCTACAAAAATTTACAATGGTGGAATAATTCCTTGAAACATCATGTGGAAATGTGTAGATGAAACGTCATGATATCATCTTCCAAAGAAGAATGAAATCCCCATCTCTGAAATATGATTCCATTATGATTTAATGGAATTAGAATAAAAAATCATATATGGGGAATCTAATAATTATAGAGAATTATGTGAGAGTATAAATGAGGCTACCATATGAGGATTCATACCTCAAAATTCCACATAAATACTCAGAGAACACCACCTTGAAAGAAGGTTGGATGAATGAATAAATGTGGAAGGAATCAATATCATGAAAGAGAGGAAGATGAATAAAATATGTAATCCATTAATTAAAATACGGTGGTAAATTTTCAACTTTTAATAACAAACATGGGTTTTCAAATATATTTTCAAACATTTCTCAAAAGTTTCAACCTCCATGGAGAAAATAAACCCACCTCGCATTCTTTTACAAATTGTTTCCTAACAATAAAATCACCTCAAAACCATTACATGGTTTCATTTTTCATTTTACATAGTTTCACCATAATCATATTCAAAACATATGGGATAACTTTTCAATTTACATAATAATATAAAAATTCAATGTGTATTTGGGTGCCTCATTGTTTCTACAAAATACATCACCCCAAACCATGCACCGCAGAAAAAAACACCAAATCGTTTGATCATATTTGAAAATATTGAGTCTCACCTGACACCCATATAACTCTAGAGCCTCATTTAACATATAAAAACATCTCATTATTGAATTCATACTCTCAAATTCGTTTTATGAATCTCTGATAAAAATATATCCTATCATGTAATTGAAAATTCAATATCCTCTATAATTTTATACTCATTCAAACAGGAGATGATACAACAACAAAACCTTAATAAATATCTCACCCAGGAATCCTAATTGGTAAAAAATAAATATCCCATCCTATATTGATTATTAATTCCTACTCAAACATCTACATTCCACTTTTGAAACCCCAATGAACCTATACGGTTTCACCTTGAAGAAATGACCATTAGGCCACCAAATCTAAATTAAATTATTTAATATAGTACTGAAACATAAATAAAACACTTACCCATTCATTTCTATTCTATTAGATTAACATGTCATCATTTGATCTATCACCAGGCATATAGATCTCTAAAACATAGGGATTAGCATGTGAATTAATTTTCTGAGCCATATTTCCTACACAGGTGGAATTTCTTATGTTGCCACACCTATAGCATCCCAATTAGACTCATAGTAATGATTCAAACTACCATAATGAAAAAACAATTGAATATTATCTAAACAAAATCATCCATTATAAATTCCATATTTCATGTAAAAACAGACACACCAATTTCATTTATCCACAATAGGATCATGGTGGACATTTCTTCAAAGTCATAGACCAATGACCAAATTGCTCCCACAATATCACAAATTATTTAATTGATGTTTTTCATCACCAAAAACATCTAGTTAAATATGTAAAAATTATTAAAAAAATACATAGTTAGAGTAAATCAACATGTTTTTCCATTCACACCAATCCACCACCGACCCGATGACACAAGAATTACACTATAACCAACCAAAATATTAATCAAATGAACCAACTCCACATCATAACAAATTTGAATAAATATTGTTCCTTAATTAACTAATTTAGTAGTACTCAACTCTATTTATCCACTTACATCAAAACAGCTAACAAATTTTCAAACTCCCACAAAACTTCTAACACAAAGGACACTTTCTTATGACTGACATCATTCATCCCACATTATGGTCATCCTTTTCTTATCAATGCTAATGATAGATCCTAATCATTTATTAGTGTAACCTCAGTATCATTTCTTAATAAACATATGTTATTCTAAATTATATATGCACTTATACTACCAACCAATGAAACCAAATATCATGGAATGTGTGTGAAGAGGTCTAGCCTCAGTTTAACCAGCCAACAAAATATGATCCACTTCAATCATTAACTCTCCCATGGGGGTCATACAAAAATTTCATCCTAGAACTGGGCCTTCAATCCCATAATCATCAGATCCACTACCATGGCCCTCTGCTTATCTACATATACTCCCTAATTTCAATACCCTTCTAACAATATCATAAGTCTTACCATTACACAATAAGACAATTGTACCATGTGAAATGTTAGTCTCTACGTACAATGAACTACTATGAAACTCTTCTTAAAATTCTAATAGATCAAACATTCCATGATCTATAAAATGACCTCCCTACTCACAACATTATTCTAATCCATATGTCCTTATCCCCAATCCAAATAACTTTTGTTTCATCCACATTCTTAACTCACATCCAAAGTCATTATTCTCATGAGCATCCACCCACATTCTAAACATGATGTTAAAAGGTCACCCATAGATTTACATGGTTTTGCATTAGAATAATAATTTTCATCGAAGCTACTCTCAATTCTGAAGCACTCTAGGTTCTCCCTAATAATCCCATGGCGTCATTACTCTAATAAAATAAACCCTGGGCCCGTATTAATCTTGATTTTCAAAATAAGACAAAAAACCCAAGAAACCCCAAATCTTGGGTACCTTTCAATCAATCCAACCATCGAGCCACTAGAGTCCAATCAATAAAAAGGGCATATAGTTATATCAAATATCTATACATATCCTATATCACAATATTGACATTTAATGGGGAATCATCCATGGCCTTGTCTCAAATGTTACACAACCCCAACATGCCAAACACCCACTCATGATGTCTCACTTATGAAAAAATCACACATTGACCCCCACAACAGAATATGAACTCATCCCCATGATAATCCTTAATAGACTACTCCCCAAGGATCACCCTTAAATTTTCAACTCAACCCTTATCAAAAAACACAATTCAATATCTATCATATCATGCGAACCACCATCACATTGATTGACTATGTAATGTACAATTCCATACTATATGGAAAAATATCATATAAATTGTTAAAAACACTTTAGGTAACTAAAATTAACACAAACCACCAATCGAGGGGTCTAATGATTAGGCCCCTTATTCCCTCTAGGACCCAACATGGCCATTGTCCCACTTGTGCATGGGTACTTTATTGGCATCGCCAACTTAAATAAACCAAGTTTAGATCAATATAATCATAAATTAAAAGTCAATTCATATAAAATATTTCCATTATGATTATAATTACACCAAGAAAATATGCAATAAAATTCATTATATTAATTGTTGACACTTTAAACATCCAAGTGTCTATCATCAATAAAATTGAACACAAACAGGAATACATGTTATTTGAATCGTATGTGTATTTTTTTATTCTTTATATACCACCTAATTAAACATAAAACTAATCAAATCCAAATATCTATAATATGTCAAATGTGCCATAATATATATATCCATCAATTATCATAAAATATAATCTGAATGTTTGTCACTAAATAAAGCAACAAAATTCAATTGTATCATTATAAAATAAGAGCATCAATCCAATATCCATGGTAACCATAGATTCATACCAGAACTTCTGTTCTAAACTCAGCAATGAAATATCAATCATAGGAACCAAAAAGTTACTGAATTAATAGTCAACCATATCCAAAAATAGTAAGACAAAACTAAATGAAATCCATGATAGTACATTTTAACATCTTGATGATACTAACCACTCATCGATAGTTAGACCAAAAATTACCCCTATAACTCAGGTCTTCCTGGTCATACCATAGATTTATTCAACAATTATCATGTGTTTAAGGTGGTACTATAGGGAAACTATACACCATGTATTTATTTAAATAAAAAAACAAAATACCGTCAAAAAAAATAAATACTCAATAATTGAATTTAATAAAAGTATGAAAAACTGAATAATAATGTTAGTTCCATAAATGATCAAATAACCATGCCATACAAATACTAATCACCTACTGGGTGATTTTCATATACATGTTAGATTAATAGAAAAATAACATATTTTATTTCAATGAAATTTGTAATCCAAACTCATCCCAATAACCTTATACACATTTGATAGGTCCCCCTCAATCATCATTGTTCTTTTTCCAACATGTACATGTATCCATGAAATGCCCCGACCTTAGTTACCCAGATTCTGTGCATTATTATGTAACATTGGAATGATCACAAAAGGCCATGTCTCGAAATACCGATTCGTTTAGTAGCCTTGGAAACACTAGATACATTCATAAATGTTACATTACATCATAAAGTGAAAAACGACAATAACATGGTCTCCATTGTCCACACTCATATCCCCTTCAGACAATCCCTGCAAGTTAGTCATAAAATATTTCTTCACATCCTGGGAAATATAAAACATAGAAAGGGGTGACCTTAGATGCTCATTAAGGATAACAATATAGTAG
The DNA here is from genome assembly GCA_963277665.1 of Viscum album. Lineage (NCBI taxonomy): Eukaryota > Viridiplantae > Streptophyta > Magnoliopsida > Santalales > Viscaceae > Viscum > Viscum album. The sequence continues at coordinate 1,340,103,512 of OY728155.1, read as the reverse complement.
AAACTTTCATAAATAAACATACGATTTTAAGGCAATGTATAACTAAAACAAAAGCCTTTTAAACATGAACTTCAGCATAATATGGAAAAAATAAAATGAAATAATGTCATTTACTTATTCAAATGGATATTCTATTAGTCGAATAATCACAAGCAATATAAATAACCACTTTCATAATTATGGAATGTATAATGACATACTATCATAACCACATAGTCAAGGCCTTGTGCCAATACTAGAAATAATATTTTGTCAAGGCCTTATTCCAAGACACTAGTTTGTCTCATGAGACCTACCGATTAATCAAGGAGCTATTGAGGGATCCACTTGTCACATACTATGTCCAATGCACTCCTTATATGAAAAGGTTTAAACATATCATAAAACATAACATAATCATTTCACATAAAACACGAATAATGGAATCATAAAATTTCCACATTTCTATCACAAGATATCAATACAACACATTGATATGATAAAACCATTTTCAAAACCAAAATAAAATAAAAGTAAAACATGGTATTTAATTTTCATTTTAAAAAAATTTATGGCTTCTAGAGAAAGTCGAAACTCAAATAATGATCATTGTGGCGGAAAATTCGTTGTCGCCAAATAATTACAACAAAAAACCCATTTCTTTTTATAATTTAGCAAAACGCTTCGTATAAAAAGATTCCTTTTAAATAAAAGTAAAATTCAAAGGGGTTTATACACCGGATAAAATAATGTTGTGTATATAAACAAAATATGCCTCAATGAATGAAGATTGAGATGAGGTCCCTTACCTTGTGTCCGACTTGACTCAATCGTTCTTTAATCTCCTGAATAATAAACTAGAGTTACTTTATACTTGATTAATAAATTTTTCAAGTTCATTATTTCTTTTATATTACTTATTACCATGTTTTGAACAGTATGTAATTATTTATGTTAATAACGGTAGTTTTGTCGATCTTTGGTACTTGAGTCAAAAATAATCTTCTTATAATTATATGTTGTTTATTTGGTGAAATATCCATTATATTGAGAATTATATTCATAATGTAGATATCATATATATCATATATATCTGGTATATACATGAATTTATAATATTACATAACATTTAGAGGTAAGAATTGAAATGCACCTTTCATGGAGATGGTAAGCCGTACGTACGCATAAACGCTACTTTCAGTTCTATTTCGTATTTCATGGAATGAAATCATAATGATATAAAGATTTATTATAATTCCAGTATTATATCACATATAATACTATTTACTCGATCCTTTATCCATCCTGTATTTTGCATTAACGATTCAAATCACTTTGAGGGGGCGGTAGTCCGTACTTCCTAAAATAAAATTATCGCGTTTACCCATAATTGAAATCATAAAGGTACGACATAAATGAAAAATACAGATGCATAAGGAAAAAATATACATAATATATATCATCTATAAATATAGTGACATCTTAATTTCCACCATTAGAGGTGTCAAAAAAAGATTGAACAATCATCGTTTCGTGATGCAGCAATTTTCCACCCACAGAAACAGTATGTTCATTAACCATTAGATGAATGTGTGTGTAAGTGTAAATCAAATACTTCTCATAAAAACATCCTAGTATATTGAAGATACTATTTTTGTTACAAAATAATGGAATAAAAATAATTTATGGTGTTGTAGAATCAAAACAAAACAAAATAACATAAGAGAATACATTACCTTAAAATCGGGTAACTCTTTTTGATTTGAGCCAAAGGCTTCCTTGGGAAGACATCTGCCCAAAGTGAGGATTCTAGGAGAAATAGAGGGAAGTTGAGAGATTATTTGAGCAATGTTTGGTCGAGAAAAATGTCTTTGAAGGTGTGAATAAGGTTGTAGAGGTGGGGTCCTTTTATAAGAGGAGAGCTGGGGAACTCTTGGAATGTCATGAAATGTTACTTTATTATGAAATGATTTTTGGATTTTAAAGTTCCCACAATGATTTATTTAGAGTATAAGGTGATAAGGGGTAGAAATATACCCATATAATAGGTTTTATAAAAGTTTATGTCTTATATTTTACCTTATTTTTCATTTTATTTAAATTGTTCATTAATGATGTAATTTTTGCATCATTATGGTGTCATAAATAAATTTATTTATTTAATGCCTAAAAATTATAAAAAAATTACCATGATTTAGGAAATTCTTTTATATTTACAATGAATATCTATAATCTAAATTTTGACATATATAACTCCATGTAATAATTTTTTTAGTAAAACAACACCTGTTTGTGACAATTTTATTTTTACTTTAAATAATAAGGTATTAATGTAATTTGCTTACCCAATTGGTTACATAGGGTCCCCAAGTTGACCCATGGATTGTCTTGGTCTTCCATGGATCATCCAATAACGGTTGGACAAGTGTAAAGGTAATTTAATATTATTATAACATTATATTAACCTTAAATTACCCTAAATACCTTTAATCACGATCAATAAAACATAAAAGTTACTATTCAAAAAAATTATATTCATCCCATTGAACCACATTTTACTTACTAATGAAACCATGTATGTCAGATTTTTGAAATTCAATTCACTGAAATGGTAATGTTTCATTAAAACGAAAAAGTAGTTTTTTAACTACCACTTAGTGGTTTCACTATTCATCAAAAAATGAAGTTTCTCAGAACAATACCAAAAATACACCCTATGATATAATTGATAGTCCAAATTCAAAAATGATGTCTATTTTACAAAATTAGAAACATATAAGTTTCATTAATTATTTTTATAATTAATTCATGTCGTCAAAACACATAGCGTCTTTTTAAGAGACAATATCAATCCAAAGATTGACAATTTTTTATGTCCAATTTCAAAGTGAAATTAATTCTAATGACCACCATTGGCTAAAATAGTAAAATTATATTCTGATTATTCTTTAAAAAAACTCAATAGTATAATTTATCACTATAAATTATTTTGATTAAAAATGTTGTTTTTATGTATTTTTCACTATTCATGAAAAATTTCATGTTCTCAGAAAAAAACAAAAATTCATCATAGGCTAATTCCGATATTCCAAATCCAAAAATGAATTCCATTATGAAATATAGAATTTATATAATTTCAAAAAGTGGTTATTACTATACATAATGGCTACATTGATTGGCCGCGGTGTGTTAGAATCTTGAACTTGCGTACAATTCAAGCTATTTCATTATTGTAAGAGAAGCATATCATGGAAGCATGGGGTGTTACATTCTCCCATCCTTTAATAAATTGCATACTCTCAATTTGAAATTGTTCTTCTAAAATAAAAGGTTCAAAGTAGAACATACCTTGGTTGAACACCCATATCGGAAATAGGGTTAATAAAAATATAAATATAAAATAAATAAAGAGAAGTACAAAGGTCAGCCGAGATAGCCCATACTAGGATTACATGAAAACATGGATATAGAAGTGAAAAAAACCATCAAGGTCTGATGGAGAGTTGTATAAAACAATATTAGGATAAAGTTAACTAAAAGAAAATCACAAACTTGTGATTTGTTAAACGATCATTGCTTCCCCATTAGGAAATGTTCACCGACAACGTTTTTGTTTTAAATTACCTTTCATAATGTTGATGAATTTATTTAGGAGATTTACTAAGAACGTAATGAAATATACATACATGTCATGTAGACATTGATTCTTTTATAAATGTTTACCACAAACCCATCTTTCACTCAAAAATAATATAGGACTCAAAAATATTATATGTATCCTAATCGTACAAGCTTACAAATATTAAAACAAACCATTTAGATTAGGAAAACAATATTGTAATAACCATGGATTTCCTGTAGGCTAGTGGAAGGAAATAAAGGCATGTCACACTATGGTTGTGTGTTCGATTCCTACACCTTTGTCTGACGCGACGAGTTAACCCCCAACCTGCGGGTTTTCATTTTCCTAAAACAATAGTATTATAATATCTCAAAAATAATCTTTAGAAATGTTTTAACCTTAAACAATACTATCCAAAGTAAAACTTAATATATTCCAACTTTTATAGTTATCCAAATTACCTCAGTCCAGACTTTCTATAAAAGGTCTCTAAATTCCAAAAAAATTGTATCATCAGATTCCCCAAACAAAATAATGTTCCTCTTATTTCCACATACTAAAAATATGATTACCTTCATAATATTAAAAACATAATGAAAAAACAAGTACTTTATTACAATCCTTATATATATCACATTATTCATATAACCATAATATAGTTCTTGAGTCCAAAAACCCAAATACAATAATTATTCATCTTAATCTATACTAACAACATAAGCTTGGTCTTGCTCCCTTGGCCTTTTCTGAGTTATGTTTCCTTGGATCTTATGGAATTCATTTGCATAATTCCCCATTTCTCTACAATTGTATCAATCAACATTGATAGCCTCTTTCTTTCCCTTACAACCAGGAGCCTGATGACCTTTTTCTCCCCATTTGTAACAAACTCCCATTCCCTTTGAGCAAGTACTGGGGTGAATCTTCCAAAAATTATCAAATAATGTAAAATCCTTCTTTCCATTTTTCCATTTATCTGTCTCTTGGTCCATCGTTCTCTTCTTCTATTTTACATTGTTGTCATATGTTATAGAGAATTCCTTTTCTGTCTTGATAGCACACGAGAAAATATCTTCATACGATGAAAAGGATTGTGATACTAAAGCTCAATGGAGAAATGGTTTTAAACGATCAATGAAATGATAAATCTTACTTCTTGGGTTATGTATATAATCTATAGTATGCCTCTCTAACCTTGTATAGATAGACTCATACTTTGCGGCATTCACATCCTCAATTTGTCTCAGACTCAGAAATTGCCTTTCCATATCTGCTCGATGGTCACGAGGAAAGTATTTTTCTATGAAAAGCTCTTTGAACTCCCTCCATTCCATATTTTATACTTCATCATCTTCCTTTGTATTTTGAATCAAATACCACCATTGATCTGCATCACCAGTGAGGCGGCAAACTGCCATGATAACCTTTTCCCTTTTACTACTCCCCAAGGCATGGAATATTTTTCTAAGGAATTTATCCATTGCTTTGATAATAAACGATTTGTACTCCCATTGAATGTTGGTGGTTGTTGCCTCATGAAGCAGTCTAACATTGATCCTCCACGTTACGGATCAGGGTGCTCCATATGAGTATAGTTGTTATTCATTACCTAAGTGAGTTGTCCCAGTATGGTGATAAGTTGATCATCACCAGTTGTATCACCAACTCTATTATAATTATCTTGAGCAATAGGGAAATCCCTACATGGAGTGCGTGAATTGATAAGGTTTACATTCCTTCCACTAGGTGCCATTTCAAAATAGTGGCATAAACTAGATGAGTTTATGAATCAAAATACATAATTCTACACATGTAAAACACTTAACATAAATTGAATAGTTTATGGAAATAATCTATAATCAGAAAAATGTTTTCTTTGAGGACGTATATACTCATAAACCCTTCATAATTGTTTGTAAATAAAATGGGAATTATCCGAAGCATATCCCCTGGGAATGTCGTAACCAAGAGTGCAGCAAGGCCCGTTGTCATGCACCAGTTCCCGTTCGAGTCTAGCTCAAGGCGTTGTTTTCATGTATTACCCCTAGGTACATCTGTGCCAGAGCCGCCTCTACCTAATCGTATCGAGACAAGGATGTATTTCTCAGAAAACTAACAAAATCTTTACACTACGGGAAAAATGGGTATTTGCGACGAGTTATTTGCGACGGTATTTATTCCCGTCGCAAATAGTCCCGTTAAAAACTTATTTGCGACGGGGGTATTTACCCGTCGCAAATAATTAGGCTTTTGCGACGGGATTGCTTTCCCCGTCGCAAATAGTTTTCCCGCGATGCGCGCCAAATCGCGGGAAAACTATTTGCGACGGGGGAATATTCCCGTCGCAAATAACCGGCAGCGGTAAAAGGTATTTGCGACGGGAATATTCCCCCGTTGCAAATAGTATGTCCGCAGGTGGTTATTTGCGACAGGACCCGTCGCAAATAACTATTTACTCGCTGACCGTAATAAATGTCGACTAAGGTATTTGCGACGGGAATCCCGTCGCAAATGGACCCGTCGCAAATAATCTAACCTATAAATACCCCCATCCGTTTTTTTCAAATCATTCTCATTCTCTATCTTCTCCTGCTCTCAAACTTGTGTTTCTAAATTTGAGTTTTTCTTCAGTTTAAATTTTTTCTTCGGAGCTGATATTAAAGTTTTGAAGAACGATCAGAGCAGATCAGTTTTCAAGGTATTTATGTTCATTTTAATTTAATATTTATTTTTAATTTTTTATTAGTTTCAATTATTCTTAATTAGTTGTAATTTAATTATATTTATATTGTTTTATTACTTAATAAATTTAAATTATTAGTATTGTTCATAGTTAATGGTAATTAGGAATAATTAGTAATAATTTTTAATAATTAAGAATAAATATAAATAATTAGTAATAAATATCAATAATTAGGAATAAAAACATTATTACATTATTAGTATAGTTTATTATTAATATTAAAATAATATAATTTTTTATATATATACAATTCTTTTTTCATCTGTGTGTTTACTGTCTTCACATGTATTATTTGTATGTAGAGATAGAAAACGCACAGATGAAAGAAGAATTGTATATAAATCAGAAAATTATATTATTTTAATATTAATAATAAAATATACTAATAATGTTATTATTTGTAATTATTGGTAATTATTCCTAATTATTGGTAATTATTCATTTAATTACTAATAATTAGGAACAATTAACAATAATTATCAATAATTAAGAATATTTAGTAATAATTAGTAATAATTACCAATAATTAGTAATAATTAGTAATAATTATCAATAATTAGTAATAATTAGTAATAATTACCAATAAGTAGTAATAATTAGTAATAACTACCAATCAGTAGTAATAATTAGTAATAATTATCAATAAGTAGTAATAATTACCAATAAGTAGTAATAATTATGTATAATTTGGAATAATTACCAATAATTAACAATAATTAGTAATAATTAGTAATAATTACCAATAATTAACAATAATTAATAATAATTAGTAAAAATTACCAATAATTGCCAATAATTACCAATAATTAGGAATAATTAGGAATAATTAGGAATAATTAGGAAGAATTAAGAATAATTATCATTAATTATCAATAATTAGTAATAATTATCAATAATTAGTAATAATTAGGAACAATTATCAATAATTAGGAATAATTAGGAAGAATTATCAATAATTAACAATAATTATCAATAATTAGGAATAATTAGGAATAATTAGGAACAATTATCAATAATTATCAATAATTAAGAATAATTAGTAATAATTAGGAACAATTATCAATAATTATCAATAATTAAGAATAATTTGTAATAATTAGTAATAATTGCCAATAATTACCAATAATTACCAATAATTAGGAATAATTAGGAATAATTAGGAATAATTAGGAATAATTAGGAATAATTAGGAATAATTAGTAATAATTAGGAATAATTAGTAATAATTATTAATAATTCGTAATAATTAGTAATAATTAGGAATAATTAGGAATAATTAGTAATAATTATTTATAATTATTTATAATTATTTATAATTACCAATAATTACCAATAATTACCAATAATTACCAATAATTACCAATAATTACCAATAATTACCAATAATTACCAATAACTACCAATAATTACCAATAATTAACAATAATTAACAATAATTAACAATAATTAACAATAATTACCAATAATTACCAATAATTTGCAATAATTTGCAATAATTTGCAATAATTAGTAATAATTAGTAATAAATACCTAAAATTAGGAATAATTAGAAAAAATTAAGAAAAATTAGATAATTTGAAATAATTAGTAATAATTAGTAATAAATACCTAAAATTAGGAAAAATTAGAAAAAATTAGGAAAAATTAGGAAAAATTCTCAATAATTAGTAATAATTACCAATAATTAGTAATAATTACCTATAATTAGTATTAATTACCAATAATTAGTATTAATTACCAATAATTAGTATTAATTATTAATTACCAATAATTAGTAATAATTAGGATTAATTAACAATAATTAGTAATAATTACCAATAATTAGTAATAATTTCCTATAATTAGTATTAATTACCAATAATTAGTATTAATTACCAATAATTAGTAATAATTACCAATAATTATTAATAATTAGGATTAATTAACAATAATTAGTAATAATTATCAATAATTAACAATAATTAGTAATAATTAACAATAATTATTAATAATTACCAATAATTACCAATATTTAGTAATAATTAACAATAACTGCCAATAATTACCAATATTTAGTAATAATTAACAATAATTGCCAATAATTACCAATAATTGCCAATAATTACCAATAATTAGTAATAATTATGAATAATTAGTAATAATTACGAATAATTAGTAATAATTACGAATAATTAGTAATAATTACGAATAATTAGTAATAATTACGAATAATTAGTAATAATTACCAATAATTAGTAATAATTACTAATAATTATCTATAATTACTAATAATTATCAATAATTACTAATAATTATCAATAATTACTAATAATTAGTAATAATTAGTAATAATTAGTAATAATTAATAATAATTAGCAATAATTACTAATTATTAGTAATAATTAGTAATAATTAGTAATAATTAGTAATAATTAGGAATAATTAGTATTAATTAGGAATAATTAGTATTAATTAGGAATAATTAGTAATAATTACCAATAATTAGTAATAATTATTATTAATTACCAATAATTAGTATTAATTACCAATAATTAGTATTAATTATCAATAATTAGTATTAATTACCAATAATTAGTATTAATTACCAATAATTAGTATTAATTACCAATAATCACCAATAATTACCAATAATCACCAATAATTACCAATAATCACTAATAATTACCAATAATTACATCGGAGGATGTATAGTGATCCTGCTACTGGGGAGCTCAGAGGTGATCGTCAGCATCACATCGTGGTCAGTATTATTTGTTTTCAAGTTTAAAAATTAACTGCATATAATATATTCATAATTTTAATTTTAAATTGCAACTATAGGAGTCATATGAGGCCGCAGCGGCACAGGCCCGACCTGAGTGTCAGGACGAGTCATCAGATCAGACCACTGCCCGTCAGTTTGATGAGGCGGCATGGATGCAGGCCACCCAGTATGCCTTCGAGAAGGGCCGGGTAGTTGGTATCGGCTCTCGACTGACTCCCGGAGATTATTATGGCAGTGCTGCGATGTCGGCGTCCAGCTCGAGAGGAGCTCGTGCATCTTCTTCTACACAGTATGAGGATCAGTTGCGATCTCAGACTGCACAGATAGAGAGTCTCCGACAGGAGCAGGAGCAGATGCGTCAGCAGCATGAGGAGGAGCGTCGACGCCAGCAGCAGCTGTACGAGGAACAGACGAGTCGGTGGCAGCAGCAACATCAGGAGCAGATGTAGTACATGCGCCGACCCACTCATGCTTTAGGGATGGAGTTTCCTCCACCACCATCTATAGATCCCCCACCTCCCCCCTCCCCCCTCCTTCAGATTAGAGTTTGTATTTCTGTTATAAAATTTGTGAAATCAAAATATTTTTTTTCTATTTGTAGTTTCTGTCTCATTATAAAATATTAATAATATTATATTTTTAAATAACAATATTAATATGAATAATAATATTATTTATATTTTATAATATTAAATTATATATATATATTAAAATTTTATAATATTATAATTTAATTATTTTTTTTGTAATAGTTGAATTATTTTAATATTTGAATGTAAAATAAATCTATTATTTTTATATTAATTAAAATAACTTATTAATATTTTTTTTATTTATGAATTATAATTGTAATATTATTATATTAATTAAATCATTTATTAATATTCTATTATTTTTTATTTTTGAATTATATTTCTACTATTATTATAGTAATTAAAATAATTTATTATTTTCATTTGTAAATTATAATTCTATTATTATATTAATTAAAATAATTTATTAATAATTTATTTTTTTATTTTTTTATTGTATTTGCGACGGGATACTATGCCCGTCGCAAATACTAGTATTATTAATAGTTTTTTAATTTTTTTTAAAAAATAGTATTTGCGACGGGTCCCGTCGCAAATACTAGTATTATTAATTTTTTTTATTTTTTTTTTAAAATAGTTTTTGCGACGGAACCGTCGCAAAAGAGATTTGCGACGGGACCCGTCGCAAAAGGTATTTTCGACGGGTCCCAACGCGAAAAATATTTTAAAAGTTTTTTTACAAAAATACGGAATACTATTTGCGATGGGGAGAATGTCCGTCGCAAAAAGAGGCTTTAGCGACGGGCCCGTCGCAAATAAGTGTAGTTGCGACGGCGTTTTCAGCAAGGGGCTATTTGCGACGGGATCCCGTCGCAAATAGCCCGTCGCAAATACCTGTTATTCTAGTATTGTTATAATACCAAAATTCTACAAATTTTTTCTATACTAATCCTCAAAGTATATCTTAGGGATATGTGTTCTAATTAGAGTTTATCTAAATATAGCTTCAACGGTTTGTACTAAATTACCTCTGATACCAACTATAACGCCCTGACCCCAGTTACCCTGAGTCTGTGCTTTATTACGTAACATTTTCCTGATCACAAAAGATCATGTCTCGAAAAACTGATTAGTTTAGTATACTTGGAAACACTAGATACATTCATAAATGTTACATTATATCATACACTGAAAAAATAAAATAACATGGTCTCCATATTCGACACTCATATCCCCTTCAGACTATCCCTGCAGGTCTGTCAAAAAATATTTTTTTCACATCTTGGGAAAAATAAAACATAGAAAGGGGTGAGCTCAGATGCTAATTATGTATAACAATATAGCAGAATCTTTCATAAATAAACATAAGCATTTAAATAAATATATAACTAAAACAAAATCCTTTTAAACATAAATTTCAGCATAATATGGAAAAAATAAATTGAAATAATTTCATTTACTTATTCACATGGATATTCAACTAGTCGAATAATCACATGCAATATCAATAACCACATTCATAATGATGGAATGCATAATTCCAGACTATCATAGCCACATAGTCAAGGCCTTGTGCCAAGAATACAAGTAAGATTTTGTCATTGCCTTATGCCAAGACACTTGTTTGTCTCATTAGACCTACCGATGCATCGAGGAGATATATCAGGCTCCACCAGTCACATACTATGTCTAATTCAATCCTTATATGAAAAAGGTTTAAACATATCATAAACCATAACATAATCGTATCACATAAAACATGCATAATCGAAACATAACATTTCCACATTTCAATCAAAAGATATCAATACAACACATTGATATGATAAAACCATTTTCAATACCATAATAAAAGAAAATTGAAACATGGTATTTATTTTTCATTTTAAAAAAAATTATGGCTTGTAGAGGAAGCCGAAACTCAAATAATGGTCACGGCGGCGGAGATGTCCTTGTCGCCGCATACGTACGACACAAAAACTTACCTTTTTGTAGTTTAATAAAACACTTCATATAGAAATATTCCTTTTGAATAAAAGTAAATGTACAAGTGGTTTATACACCGTATAAAAGAAGGTGGTGTATAAAACAAAATATGCCTCAATGAAATGAGATTGAGACAATGTCCCTTACCTCGTGTTCGACTTGACTCGATCGTTCTTCAATCTTCGTAATAATAAACTAGAGTTAATTTATTCTTTATTAATAAAAATTTTCAATTTAATTATTCCTTTTATATATCTTACTACAATGTTATGAACATTATGTAATTATTTATGTTTATAACGGTCGTTTTGTCTATATTTGGAACTTGAGTCAAAAATAAACTTCTTATAATTACAAGTTGTTCATGTGGTGAAATATCCATTATATCTAGAATTATATTCATTATGTAGAAATCATATATATCATATATTTCCAGTATATACATGCATTTATAATATTACATAACATTTAGATGTATGAATTGAAATTCACCTTTCATTGAGACGGTAAGCCATATGTACGCATGAACGATACTTTCATTTCTATTTCGTATTTAATGGAATTAAATCATAATGATATAAGGATATATTATAATTACAGTCTAATATCATATATAATATCATTTACTCTATCCTTTATACATCCCATATTTGGCATTAACGATTCAAATCACTTTGAGGGGGCAGTAGTGCACACTTCCTAAAATGAAATTATCGCGTTTACCCATAATGGAAATCATAATGGTATGACATAAATTAAAAATATAGTAGAATAAGTAAAAAATAAACATAATATATATCATATATAAATATAGTGACATATTAAGGGCCACCATGATAGGTGTTAAAAGAAGATTGAACAATCATCGTTTCGTGAGGCATTAATTCGCCACCCACAGAAATAATATGTTCTTTAACCATTAGATGAAGGTGTGTGTAAGTGTAAATCAAATACATCTCATAAAACACCCTAGTATATTAAAAATACTGGTGTTGTTAAAAAATAAAGGAATAAAAAGATTTTAAGGGGTTGGAGAAGCAAAATAAAAAAAAGAACATAAGAGAAGTCATTACCTTAAAATCGGGCAACTCACTTTGATTTGAGCAAATGGCTTCCTTGGGAAGACTTCTTTCCAAAGTGAGGCCTCTAGGAGTAATAGAGGGAAGTTTAGAGATTATTTGGGCTGAGGTTGTCCGAGCCAAATGGCTTCGATGTTGTGAATAAGGTTGTAGAGGTGGGATCCTTTTATAAGATGAGAGGAGGGGCACTCTTGGAATGTCCTGAAATGTTACTTTATTATGAAATTATATTCAGATTTTAAAGGTCCAAAAATGATATATTTCTAGGATAAGGTGATAAGGGTTCTAAATATACCCATTCAATAGGTTTTAGACATGTCTATGTCTCATATTATAGCTTATATTTTCATTTTATTTTAATTGTTCATTAATTAGGTAATCGATGCATCATCATGGTGTCCTATATAAATTTAATTATTTAATGGCTAAAAAATTATAAAAAAAATACGAGGATGTAGGAAATATTTTTCTCTTTCAATTAATATTTATTTTCCATATTTTAAATTATATAACCCCATGTAATAATTGTTTTAGTAAAACAACACATGTTTGTGACAATTGTGTTTACTTTAAATAAAAAGTTATAAATGTCACTTTGTTACCCAAGTGGCTCCATGGGGTCCCCAAGTTGACCCATGGATTTTCATGGTCGGCCATGAATCATCCAATAAGGGTAGGAAAAGTGTAAAGGTAATTTCATATTATTATAACAATATATTCACCTTAAATTACACTAATTACCTTTAATATCGATTAATAAAACATAAAAGTTACTATTCACCAAAAATTATTTTCATCACATTGAACCACATTTTATATAATAACGACAACCGGGTATGGATTGATTTTTTAAATTCAATTAAATTATGTCGTAATGTTTCATTTAAACGAAAAATTAGTTTTTTAACTACCACTTAGTGGTTTCACTATTCACCAAAAATTGATGTTTCTCAGAACAATACCAAAAATCTACCACAAGCTATAAATGATATTCTGAATTAAAAAATGATGTATATTTTAAAAAATTTCGAACATATAAGTTGCATTAAATAATTTTATAATTAATTACCATTGTCAAAACAAATAGCGTGTTTTTAAGACACAATATCAATAAAAAATTTGACAATTGTTTATGTCCAATTTTAAAGTGATATTAATTCTAATGGCCAACATTGGATAAAATGGTAAAATTATATTCTGAATAATCATTAAAACCACCCAATAGTATAATTTATAACTATAAATTAATTTGATTAAAAATTTTGTTTTTAAGTATTTCTCACTATTCAACGAAAATTGGATATTCTCGGAAAAATCCAAAAATTCAACATAGGATAATTTCGATATTCCAAATCGAAAAATGAAGTCCACTCTGAAATATAAAACTTATATAATTTCAAGAAGTGGTTATTACTATTCATAAAGGTGACTTTGATTGGTCATGGTGTGTTAGAATCTCGAACTTGCGTACAATGCAAGCTATTGCATTATTGAAAGAGAAGCGTATTGTGGAAGCTTGGCATGTTACAATCCATGTGATTTTCTACTCACATAACCATGTGTATTGGTGTCCTGGGTTGGGTGTGCGTACAAAACATATTAGGGAACCACCTATTTCTAATCCAATAATGAAATATATGTTTTGATGCATGCATGTGACATTTGTAGTTGATATAATTTTGTAGAAAAAACCAATATTTATCTTTAGGTCAGGGGCCCCAATCGACCATACATGCCTCATTCATCTTTGAGGTTTCTTGGAGAATGTCAAAAAATCATGTCAACTATAACCACAAAACCTCACATCGAGTGTATTATTAAAAAATATATAATGAACCTTCCCTGTGGGAGTTTCAATTATTATCACATCCCTCCCCTATGATAGTTTTCTCATTCTATCATAGACTAGAATTTTCAAAAACAAAGATCCAAGCCCATCAATATATACTACACTAGACTTGACTCATCACATAGTAGGCCCCTAATGGCTCAAATGCCATGAACCCCCATTAAAATACCCCTTATGAGATAACACATGATATTGCACCTAATTATCTAGGCTCCAAATCCATGAAACCATAACCATATTCAATCACTAACTATGTTCTAGATCCAAAAATATTAATATCTAAATTAATGGAATCCCAAACAGAATCACATTCTAACCCAATGGGAGTTTTCTCAATTGGGAAAATTGCTACAGAAATCTCTGTGAACATCCCCTATTGTAGTATTCAATACAAGGTATAAGACCGAAATGTATTTCTTATAACATCCATTATGGACGTTTTTATACATTCATCAAATGATAAATCGATTATGTCACACCATGCATCAATAAATAACAAAAAATTGGGGGAAATGAAAAAAAACCTCTAGAAAACATGGGTTACACTTCCCATAGACATCTCTAACCATTACCACATACACCTACTCAAGGGTTTTACTCAAATTACACCCTCATGGGTCACCTATGTCATCACTACAACATAGGAACCCGCACATGGGACATCAGTCATTATATAAACATGATTCAACACCCAATTCAAAAATGATTTCACATCCCAAAACATTATCTATACGGTATAATGGTCTTTCAGACTATATGTTGTTAGAAAATAAATGAAGTACTCAGTGAATGGCCCATGACCTATCTACATTCACCAGGATACAATGGGTTCATCCACTCACAATTCATAGTAATATTTTATCTATGGTTTGTCCACCTTTGAATGGCCACAATATACTGAATATGACCACTCATCACACCCTTGTCTCGATAAGACCAAAGAGTTTAATACAAGAGGTGGTCATATTAATACTATACCAACTTTGATCAATATATCAAATATTTAATCCATATTGTTGATGTATGAATCTAATAGTCTTGGTGGAACGGTCTAAAAATTTCTTTCCACACACCCAAAAACTTTTTGGAGCCCAACTGATATCTCAAAAATCTTAAACATGGTCATACGCCACCTAGGAATCAAGCCGTCATGAAATGGTTTTTCTTAACCCATAGAACTAATACATTTTTATCAAACAGTTTAATTTATTTAAAAATATTATATTTTTCTAGATTAAAATCAGAACTATCCTTGTAAAATACCTGAGTATCCACATACATATAAATGAAAAATAAAATTACAAAGTGAAAGCACACATGACCACCAACTTTTTTACGCATTCCAAATTTATTTACAATGGTTGTAAAAAATGTTACAAGTCCCATTCCAGACTATCTTGAATCATCCTTGATCAATTTTTATCAACTAAATAACATAGCATCCAAAATCATTCCAAAATCCTATAATTAATTGATTAATTATATTCAACTATACATTATGAATGATTAAACAGTAGGTTGACACACCACATTATACAATCATCATATGAAACCACACTGGTCAATCTCTCAGACACAAAACTATTTTGAAGAATAATACAAAAAGCCAAAAGCCAATAAATCAATAATATAATTAAATTTCGGACAAAAATAATGAAAACATACAATAGATTAGCATCTCAATAAACCAATTTGTGGTATAATATAGAAAAAATCCATGTATTTTTTCTCCCATAGTAGAGTGAAATCCTGATCAAATTTATCTAATTCCACCATGATATAGTAAAATTAGAGTAAAAAACAGTACACATGGAAAACTGGAATTATAGAGAATGAATGGATTCCCCCTCTTAAATGATTGAGGGGGATTGAAAATTTGTCCCATTATTAATATGATACAATTTTTTCCAAAACATGATCCAAAAATTATCCTAATACTACCTAGGGAAACATGTCTTCGATGGTTTTTCAACACTTCTTTCCAAAACATGTGCCATCAATGAAACCACCTATGCAACCTCACATGGTTTCCTTTAAAACAAAACACAAATATTCCATAGGACTATGAACAAACAATGGTCTATAAATAAACAAACTGAAAGGTCATTTATTACCATGGAGATACTATGTTTCCCCAAGATTATGAACCCTAAAACATGTTACCTTGATAAAAAATCTCCAAAACCTCTGAACATTACCTAAACTATTGACCCTCACATATGCACATAAAATTACACCCGATTCTAATTCCAAATCTAAAAACACCTATGTTATGAATTCTAACTCTCAATATGATACCATGAATCTCTTATTAAAATTAAAACCATATTTTTTTTTTGAAATTCATATACCTTCTGAAATATTTAACTCTTTTGGACACTCGATATATCAAATACTTGAATACGTGTGTAAATATACATATACCAATATATATATCATATATATGTATATATTTTATGGATATAAATACATACAAACATAAATATCTGGATTAATAAATACTTGTATATATAAATATATATTGCATAAGACATTTTAGGTTCTCACCAAAATGATCTTCCCCCTATTATACAGAATCAATTGGTGTCTATTCCCAACTGCTAGTGGGGAATTCCTGATGATATCCTGCAATCATCAAACCAGTGATAGTGTCATGGTGTAATATCACTACAATTCCAATCACACTTATCAAAACAGAAAACAATGGATTATCAAAATATTAAAAAATAGATATTAAATCAATTAAAAAGATATAACACAACACACACTATCCAAAAAAAACAATATATATCCCTCAACCATTCTCTACCACTCCCAACCTGGGCCATTTCAAATAAGGGGTAAAAAAAATCTAAAAAATTTAATATACCTCAAATATTTTTTTAACCATCGTATAACATTATTTCATTTATTTTTTTAATTATATAATTTTTAATTGGACATTTTCATTGATTTTTATAAATAATCAAGATGAAATGTCAACTCACATACCTCACTATAACCCATTTTACCATGTTTTCCTGGAATGGTGCATGTCACAGGTATCCCTATTTATCTATAATGATCAATGAATATTTTACTCATTCCATGTCTGGCTAGAAATTAAATATAAATAATTAATAACATCACACTACAAGGGAATAAATTTGGGTTAAATAATATTCCACTATAATGGAATGTATCATGAAATATAATCCAAACCTCAGTTACATCATTTTTTGTGCGTACAAGGGTTAACTACTCACATGAATGAGATCATTTCCATGGCCCAACACCTACTAGTCTCATATATAACATTCTAAAATTAAATAAGTAACTCAAATTAACCCCTTTCATGGAAAATTCTAACTTCCAAATTCAGGATCCACTAACCATTCAACGAAGTAGGTATGAAATAATACTACAGGTGAGCCTTCTCATATTTAATATGTTTCCAACTAGCAGTGATGGCCTAACATAACACATGGGGAGCCTTTACCATATTTATGAGATTAAGACACATTAGATTATATATGTAATAATAAAACAAAAAAATGATAATCATGAAATACTAAAATGGTTTCCCAAAACTGGGTACATGCCCAAAAAACAAACAGTTAATGTTCTATTTCATTTCATTTAGTGAAAAATGTGATGGAAAAAATAAATAGTCACTAAGGAATCACTAAAATGGGCCCTAACATCACATTTGGTCCTCCATTACCTATATTACCACATTTCTTTAATCAACCCTAATCATTGAACCTTTACCCTTATCCTGAACTTAAAAAATGAAGTCTACATTGTTACCCAATGGTGACCTACGAAATATTTTAGTAAAAATCAATAGGCCACCACCAATTGTGCGTAAAAAATATCAATTCTAAAAATTATTACTCATAAATATAGATTATTTGGAAAGTGGTAACTAGAAGACACTACTGGAAAATGATCAT
This sequence comes from Viscum album, assembly GCA_963277665.1. Classification (NCBI taxonomy): domain Eukaryota; kingdom Viridiplantae; phylum Streptophyta; class Magnoliopsida; order Santalales; family Viscaceae; genus Viscum; species Viscum album. Next base: position 1,340,085,022 of record OY728155.1, on the reverse strand, counting down.
ATATCCACGGTTCAAAATCGTGGTTATAAACCTCAAAACCATGGGTATAGGCTATACCCACGGTTTGTGGAACCGTGGTTGTTGGTGGTGTTGGTATAGGTCCATAACCTACACTAACAGTTTGGAAAAATCATGGGTATAGGTTTTTCCACCATTTCATAACTCTATACCGACGAAATAGAAACCGTGGGTATAACATATTTTACAAAATAATTGCATGTGGGATTCGATCTCACGACCACTTCTATGTTTATGAGCGGCCTTACCACTACCCCATCACTGCATATATGTATATATATATATATTTTTATTAAATATATTTATTTAAACCGTAGGTATAGAGAAATAAATTTTGGGTATAGAACTCCTACCATTTTTTTTGTTCCCTCAAAAAAATATATTTCATGTGCACATGCGTGAAACCTATACCCACGGTTTTCCAAAACCATGGGTATAATTTTTATTATGTGACGACTATAACAATGGTTCTGGGAATAACCATGGGTATAGGTCACCCTATCCCAACGATTTTGGGAAATCCAATGGTATATGAATTTTATGATACCCTGTACCCACTGTTTGGGGAAAACCGTCTGTATAGGGTAGCCTATGCCCACGGTTTAGGGAAGATGGTGGCATAGTCTATCAAAAATTGCCTATACCCATGGTTTTCCCAAACCTGTGGGGATAGGGTGACCTATACCCATGGTTTCACCCCAAACCGTGTGTATAGGTCCATTTTACAATAGTGAATGGTTACATAATTTAAAATTTGTCAGGTCAATTACAATAATTATTAGATCAATGTTATACCCATTCATCATCAATCCATCTTAATATAATGTTGGTCAGGAGATCCATGCCTCAAAATGGTTGTAGTTTGGAAAAAATGGATCCTTAATCCATGAAGGCGACCAAGATTCAGAAGTCCAAGTTCGACCGTCACAACCACGATATGAAATTACATGGTGACACCCTTTAGTTTTTGAGAATCAGTTCAATCCTTGAAAAAACTACTATTTATAGTGTTTCTAAGAGCTTCATCTTAGGAACCCAATGATAGTGGAGTATCAATCTAATTTTTAACCAAAAATTTGTTACACTCACCTAGGCTCATCATTATTAACCATTTTATAACAAAAAAACTACGGTGACCCATTTTCATTTAATCACATTAACACTATTATAAATAATCATTATTTTATTAATTCCTCAAAAACACTATTTTATCATTTTAACAAATTAAAAAATTTTCCCCCCTTCCAAGATATTTAATTATGAAGAATATCTCAATTATTTATATATAGAATAAATATGTATAGAGAATATCCTTTACTTTACTCTTGATGTTAAAACAATCCCCCCATCTAACTATGTTTTTTGGATAATAACATTTAGAAATCATTTCGTATAATAATACACTTGATTTATTTTTAAATATCCCAACAGCCCAGGTTCAAAGGAGTGGTTCACCCCATGGGTGTTCATAACCCCAATATAGACATGATCATCAGATCCCATATGAATCTAGAGGGATTCAATTAAACTTCCTACGAACCAATTACAATTTTCTAATAATGAATCTAAATGGAATGAAAGAATTGATGACAACAAAACCACACACACATCCAATATGGCATCAATACTATTGGATATAACTTTTAGACTATCTAGCTCACATTCATAGATGAATTAAACATATGCTTGGACCTTTATTTGATCTTATGAATCCTTCCAATCCTAAGCAGATAATTTGTCTGAAAATAAGTATATAGGTATTTAGTAGGAGAATAACTAATAGATAAATACATTTCCAAGAAAACAAAAGTTGATTTTTAGAACCCCCTAATCGTTGAATCGCAACCAACGCACTAAAAAACCACAAATAAAAAGGGAATCGCCCATTGGCAGCATGGAATGACGATTTTTTACCCCTATGATATTGAATAAATAATCGGGAAGAAATTCGGTGTGAAAACTAGGCCCCACCCACCATTTGCCCCACAGACACGTGGGCCCCACCCTATGGTCCACCCACGTGCCCAAATGGGTCTTCTGACTAATGATAGTCCCCACAGGCCAACACACGTCCTTTCCAGTGTTATTTTTCCTCACTCACACACAACCTGAGAAATTTCCCAGGAGGTCACCCATCCTGATCACTACTCCAGGCCAAGAATGCTAAACTATAGAGTTCTAATCAAATAGGCTCCCGAAAAGGGAGGTGCACCTTGTTGACATGAGTCATATCATTTAGCCATTTAACCCTTTATCATTTGGGTATTTTACAAACACCCCCCTTTAGAGAACAAGGCCCTCGTTGTGGGCCTTACATCTCAACACACGTCCTTTCCAGTGTGCTTTGTCCTCACTCACACACACCCTGAGAAACATCCCAGGAGGTCAGCCATCCTAATCACTACTCCAGGCCAAGCATGCTTAACTATGGAGTTCTAATCAAATAGGCTCCCGAAAAGGGAGGTGCACCTTGTTAACATGAGTCACATCATTTAGTCATTGTACCCTTTATCATTTGGGAATGTTACAATCACCCCCCCCCCCCCGCGCCTTTAGAACACAACTCCCTCGTTGTGGTCCCTACATATCAACCCAGGCAGTGCACCACACTTAATGATGTGTTCCCCCTCTGATACCAAATTTGACAACTGGGCCCCACCCACCAGTTTCCCCTCAAACATGTGGGCCCTACCCTAGGCTCCACCCACGTGCCCGAATGGGTCATCTGACTAATGACAGTCCCCACATGCCAACACACATCCTTTACACTGTGCTTTTTCCTCACTCACACACATCCTGAGAAACATCCCAGGAGGTCACCCATCCTGATAACTACTCTTGGCCAAACATGCTTAACTATGGAGTTCTAATCAAATAGGATTCCAAAAAGGGAGGTGCACCTTGTTAACAAGAGTCATATCATTTAGTCATTTAACCCTTTATCATTTGGGGATGTTACAATCACCCCCCTCTTTAGAGCCCAACACCCTCGTTGTGGGCCCTACATCTCAACCCAGGAAATACACCACACTTAACGCTGGGTTCCTCCTCTGATACCAAATGTGACAATTGGGCCCCACTAACCAGTTTCCTCGAAGACACGTGGGCCCTACCCTAGGGTCCACCCACGTGCCCGAATGGGTCATCTGACTAATGACAGTCCCCACAAGCCAACACTCGACCATTCCAGTGTGCTTTGTCCTCACTCACACACACCCTGAGAAACATCACAGGAGGTCACTCATCCTGATCACTACTCCAGGAAAATCATGCTTAACTATGGAGTTCTAATAAAATAGGCTCTTGAAAATGGTGGTGAACCTTATTAACATGAGTCATATCATTTAGTCATTTAAACCTTTATCATTTGGGGATGTTACATTCTGGTTCTACCCATTAAAACCTAATGGGGGAAATGGAAAATTATCCCTTGTTAATAAAGAACATGTTTTGGTTGTACAGTTGACCAAACCAGGATCCAACCATACACTAACCTCTATCCTAGAGGGGTATATGTTACAACTTCTCTTAATAAGCCCACACATTATTACAGACCATGTGATGGCTATGTTAAATGGATATGTCCATGTTCAAATTGTTTTCATGAACCCCCCTACATAGTTTTTCAACTATGCATCCTCCAATATAGGCTATATTGTTAAGGGGAAAAATTACTATTAAACATGAAAGAACTATGATCCATACCCATCATAGACTATCTTCTACATTATTCATGTACCACCGCCTAAAACTCCACATGTCTCCCAATATCCACGAGAAAATTTTGAATAATCTAGATTGAATTATTACAATCAAAACATAAATATAGTATACCTCATTTGATTTTTGATATCATAGAGTCATACCCCTTATTCCTACAGTATCTATAAAATTATTTTCTTTCCCCTGATGGAAGTGGAATCAACAGTCATCATCCTTGAAAACCAATAATTATCTCCAATAATGTATATAAAGTTATTACAATGTGAATATATAATTGAGGAACTTATGATCCACATATATCTCACAATTATATACATATATATAATTTCCCCATATTATTAATGAGAAAATTACTACAACCAAATATTTATCTTGTATTAGATTGATCTACTCATTCATATTCAACTAATGTGATTCATAGGCTATCACTTTACCACTCTACATTATTATCTACACCAATCCCTTATTTAAAGCATCTTAATTTTCCTCAAAATATTCCCCACATGAGGGTAGACTTCGGAAATGTCTTGTGATAATCCTTATATTCAATTATATAAATCTATTTCAAATTCATCATTATAGGATATCATTACCCCTTCAATGTTTGAATTGTTAGTGGGTCTAAAAATAGATGTGTTTTTCTAAAAAAATTGGTAATGCCCATCTTGTCCATGGAAACTATGGATCATCATAATTGATGATAATATGGGACACTCCTCTATATTCATCTTTATAAATGATTCCATTTATACCAACATGATATGGATAAAATTTCTGATGAATTGTCCTGACCCGTCCCATAGGGCCCATGTCCTGACTTCCCCATGCCCGTTTCCCAAAGGCCAGAGGTTGGAGACTCACACCAAAGGCTTTATCCCACGAGTGGGAGGCATTTTCCTTAGTACCTGTATGCATAAACACACACACAACCACATCCCATATAGTTGGATTGTAAAACAAGCATGCCACTGAATAAAGGTACAATATGTAAGTCAAATAGGCAATAATACAAACCCACTAAAAGAAAAACTAAAAATAGGAATGTTCAAAAGATCTATGAAGTTCATCCACTAAAAACCCCACTGAATGGGTAAGTGTATAGTATCGTATGGAGTCCGTAGAAGTATTCATGGCATGTCAGATCCCACTGGGCACCATTGGGTCCAAGCCCACCAAGTACTCTATCAAGGCGGTGGTCATCTAAACATGACACAACACGTACGGGTGAAGCCTACGTAGGGGTGGGTATCAAAATACATAGTTGGGACCCCAAACTACAAAGGAAATACCACAAATCAATCCATAAGAAAACAAAATGCCATGATCACGATGAAAGATAGCTCAAACGGTTATAATATAATGTATGGAAAGCAGGAAAATGAGCCGTAACACTGAACACCTTGGACTGTGGGGGTACTCATTCTTGATGAGTACCATGGGTATGTTGGGTTACATATAAGGGATCCCCCATGGGGGCCTTCTAGGTCACATTTAGAGGCTTCCTACCATGGCCATCATACTAAGGTACACATCTTTGATGAGTACTATGTGTCTCTTGGGTCACACAGGGCTGCTCCCCACCATGAGACTATCATGTCACATAGAGTCACATCCCATTGGGACATCGTAGCTGATTCCAATAGGGTCTCTTGTTAGTATTCATCATGTCTCGATTAGCCGCATGATTTTATCATGTAGTGCGATTGATTCCGGTAGAAAATACTCCTCATTCCATTAACTAAATTTAAACTTCCATGAAACCCACCTTTGAGTATGAAAAAAGTACTTTCTCATCAGAAGGGTTCCAATTCTGAAAATTTCTAGTCAAACGAATGCGCAGTTTGAAAGATATTGGCGTTTATGTAAACAAGGGCTAGTTGTGTCTGGGTGTAGTCTCACCCGGTCAGACTGACCCATCCAACCCAGCCCAGGGGTACCAAATGAACCAACCTGGTTCGACAATCTGACTCATCCAAATCGGGTTCTAGGCCGGGCCAATTTGGTCTTTCTGGACCCGGCCTGGTTCGGCCGGAAGTCCCGCCCATCGGATTACACAGTGGCCTGTTTCCATCTAGCTAGGCCCGAATAGGTGGACTAGTTCTTCTGCAGTCTGATCCACCCAAAGACCTGGTTTTATTCCTCCATCCCAGCCCGTAAAAGTCGGATAACACAATTACATCCCAGGATGCTCAGTGGCATGTTTCACGCAGCCCGCAACGCCAGGGTAGCGCTGCCCTCTCGGTCAGCCAGTTCACTCTCATGGAACAGTCTACCCTGGGATCCACGAAAAGAAATGTGTCCCTACCCATTTGATGGGGCATTATGATGCAATCTTCTCTACATGCAGCCATCCTAGTGTCGACCGTGTCCTCCACACGCCATGGCTCACTGGGAGGCCCATTCCTCGGACACAACTTCGGAGTCGTACCGCCCACCAGTACCTGTCTTCTAAAGCAGAATGGTCGTCATGTGTGACCAGTGTAGTTTCCATTGGTCAAACTAGCCACCGGGTTCTGCGGACTGCTGCCTTGCACCACATGCACCTACAACGCGGTCAGGTGGTTGATTCCTCCTGCCAGTAGCCACTGGCCTCTATGTTGGTGGCTCCGGCTATCTTCGCAACATATTTACAGCATTCCACCTACCTTTTGCGGTTGTGGTTGGGGTCTTGCATCCTGATGTCACTGCCCTAGCATGGTGCTGCTGTCTTTCTCCAGTTCCACGACCTGTCTGGTCGCGACCCTTCCGCATGAAGACTCCTCTTCTGATGTTCAACCCCCATTGTGCCAACACTAATGAGAGAGGAAGATAGATTGAGGGGATTACAATGAACACAAAAATGACTAACTAGCCTTTGATCATGTTGGTCATATATTGTTCATTTCATTAGAATGATTACGTAACAAGAAAGGGAGGTATAATAACCACTATGACAAACTACCCCTTTTTATCTCACATCATTAACTATTCAACACAAACGATTGATTTGTGTTTTAACTTGTTAGTGAGTTAACCCACAAGCGGTGTTTAATAGAACGAACAGGTAATTTAATTCACAAAGAAATCATAAAACCCCTTCCTGGAAGAGACATTGGTCGTGGAATAGAGGGGTCACATGCCTTCATTCTCCATTCTTGATCCTACTCCCATGTTGATAGTGATCCTTCGAATGGTGGAATGACAATTAATTATTCATTCATTGATGGTGAGGGTTCATCTTTGTATATTCATTAGAGAAATTCCTACATCTACTTCCGTTTCTACAACCTGTTATCTAATTAAAAGAAAAATGGGTCGTAGTGTTTCTATTATGATGTGTGGTCACGTAGTTACATTGTTTCATTTATGAAATGTCATCCTTGTTTGGTTTAGATAAAGAGAAACATTAATGGGATTCATTTATTGAGTTCTTCGCTACCTCGTCTCCGCACTGCAGTGCTGACATTCCACCACTCAATGGTGAGGGAAAAAAATAAAATAACCTTTTAATTAATTTTATTTCTCATTTGAATTTTCCCAAAATTAACATTTTCCCTCGACCCACACCGTTTGAGGTTTGGTCCATTCATAGGTAATGCCATCAATCCAAAAACAACAGTTTCTTCATATTTTTAATCTGGGTATCCGTTTTGATGTCTCCAAAACCATGAAAACACATAACTTTAATTATCATAAAACAATTTCAAAAAACAATCTTTAACCCTCAACCCTATGCCTATCTACTTTAAGCTCCACCTAATGGAATAATTCCTTTATGATATCAATGTTACTCTCTAATTTCCCATCCATGTTACACTTTTGGAGTTATAATGATTTGGCAATAAAATAAATATTACTTAGTTATTTTATTAGCAGTAAAAATATAACTTCCATTGTTTGTCTTTGAGAGACAACATTGGGATTTTCCTAAGTAAATTGTACCATCACGAGCTTAATGGTGGATTAATATTTTCAATATGATTCACCATTCATGAGTTATGAGAATTTGAAAAATAAATAAATTTTATTTAATTATTTTATTTGTGTTTATGGAATTTTTGTTTCTTCCCATTGGAGGCCAGTGCCGACTAAACATAAGTCGCGCCAACGATAATCCCAACATATTAAATTCTGTAGTGCCCTCTGATTTTTAATCTTGGACCACATTTATGAGTTATTCAAATTTTCTAAGAATATCACTCATCTGCGCTACTTAAAATTTTACAAATTTTTGAATGATCCTTATGGGAACTCCAGGATCGGAATCGCATTTCGTCTCCATACCTAGTCTTGAAATAATTCTATAAAATACAAAAATTACATGGAACTTCCATGAAATTATATGACTCCCCATTTTATGGATTTACATCCTAAAAATCCAAAACAAGGTCTAATCAAACAGAATGGTGTACTGGTAATGAATCTATGCCTCAGGCTCCCATGTCATCTCCTATAGATTTCCATGCAACCAATGAACGTGAACTAGTAGAATCGACCACCAATGAAGGACCTTCTCCTACCAATCCTCTATCACCCATATGAACTCTGAAAATTTCACCCCATTGTAAATGTCATTCTCACCCTAGTAGATGACCTGCGATCGGTCAAGGGAATACATCCTCATCTACAAGATGTGGAAAACATTCGGCACTATGTGAATTTGTCAGGGAATAGGTAAGAGGTACACCACCTCACTAACTTTTCTCAAAATCACGAATGGGTTGAAGAACCTAGGAGCTAACTTTTCTCCCTAGCCAACTCATTGTATCCCTCATTGAGGAGAGACTTTTAGGAATAAGTTTTCCCCCTCCTTGGACTACAATAATCATTTTCGCAGGTCAACATAGTAATTTTTGGGATCTGTGTAGTCTTTATCTGCACTCGGATGTCCTGCACCTTTTCAGTGGTAGCCTATACCAACTATGGACTGATGAGTGCTGACTCCCCTAGGTTTTTACCTCATAATGGTGACCTACATGGTCATCCATACAGTTCCTCAAATAATGGCATATATATGGTGGAGTGGTGGCTATTATTGTACTCAAACTCTTCTAGTTGTATGTGGTCCTCCCAACTATGACCAAAGTAAAGAACACAAGCATGAAACTTGTCCCCAAGGTATGTATGGTCCTCTCTATATAACAATCCATATCGGGTGAATGGTTTTGATAAAACATACTTGATTCCCAAAACCTCCCTTAATACCTTCAACGACTGGGATATAAAGTGTTCATCAGAATATGAGACTATTGAAAATGGGACTCAATAGAGACGAACTATCTCCTATACGTAGAGGCGTCACATGCTCTCTACTGAACTCTATTCTTGAATGTGTAAGAAGTGAGCTGACTTGGTGAGTCGTTTTATAAACCCCATTATGTAATTGTTCCCCTTATATGTACGTGGTAATTCTACCATGATGACTATTATTATCCCATACCACTTCTACTATGATACCTCAATTGGGTTATGTTAAGCCGGCTCGAACAGGGTTCCCATCCATAATTTTATGACAAGTGAGGCATCATGAGATAAACTCTACTACTGCCTTCTTCATCCCTATAAACCAGTAAAAACATCAGAGGTCTTGTTACTTATTATCCACACCTGGATGTACTGCCTTAGGGGATGTATGGAAGTCACTCCACACTTCATCCCATAACAAAACTAGTATAATGGCGTATCCTCTTAAAAGGATGACATGTTATCCACCTTTTCAACATTCATTAGGGGCTTGCCCTATAGACATGTCGGAACACGTGTCCTCACAGATGGAATCCCCAAGTTTCACCATCATGACTCGATGTAAGAGTGGTGGGGAAACCACCATCGACTGAAGATAAAATTCCTGATCTCAAATCACAAAGGATATCTGATGTGAGGCGAACTACTCTGAGGCCTTATTCAACAAATGTGAACTAGATCTCTTGTTGAGAGCATCTTCCACCACATTCCCCTTCCAAAGAGTATAGACTATATTGAAGTCATAGTTTTATAGGAACTCTACCAAACATCATTGTCTTTGGATTAGATCCCTTAAAAAAGGATATTCTAGCAACTCTTGTGGTCTTATTAGACGATGAAAAATTCACCCATCATGTAGTGACAACACAACATCAGTGGGATCACAACCAATTCTAACTCAAGTTCATTAGTCATGTATTTCTGCTCATGCGGTTTCAACTATCGTGATCCATAATTAATAACTACATTACCATGCATCCAAACACAGCAAATCCCAGTTCCTGATGTGTCACATAACACTATTTAGTCCACGCCCTCCTCTGGAAACCTCATGATAGGTGCGCTCTTTAAGCTATGTCATAGCTGCTGAAAGACAAACTATAATCCTTCTTCTGGGAAAATTTGTATTACCTAATTCTTCAATGTCATAATGTGTGCTGCCACTCTGGAGAAGTCAAGTACAATCCTATTACATTATCCATCCAATACCAAGGAAACTTCGTACGTCAGAAATTCTATTGGGTGGTTCCCATGAAATCACTGCAACAATAATCACTTGATCCATCACAACTCCATCCTATGAGATTTCATGTCCTAGGAAATGGACCTTTAGTAACCAGAACTCACTCTTCAGGATCTTTCATTAAAGATGGCGATCTTAGTGTGTGTCTGGAACCATCCTCAGTTGTATCAAATGTAACTCCTAAGAGGCTGAATACACTATGATGTCATCAAATGAAGACCACATCAAATTTTTCTATGTACGTTTGAATTATCATTATCATGAGTCCTGCGAACACTGTTTGGACATTCGTTACACCAAACGACATCACTAAATACATATAGAGGATGTAGCGACATCTGAAATCTATCATCTATCTTTACTCACCTTATACTTGAAGATGGTGATAGACTGGTATGGGGTCTATCTTCAAGATCCATCTCACTCCATTCATCTGATTTCATAGGCCATCAAACCTCAGTATAAGATACTTATTCTTCACAGTCACTTGGTTCAGGCACCGAATGATGACTCATAAACTCAAGCATCCATATTCATTCATGGAAAACAACACTAGGGTTTCCCTAGATGAAATGTTGGGCCTTACGAAACCCTTCCTCAATAATTCCTCCAAATGTAGCCTCAACTCCCGTAGAATTGAAGGAGCCATCCGATATGCAGGTGTAGATATCAGTGTCGTCCTGTGGTACAAATCAATGTATAAGTATAGCTCTCTCTGAGGAGGTTGTCATGGAACATCAAATGGGAAGAAAACCTCACACTATTCCATCACTATAGGCAATGAAACTGAAAAAAAAATGTGATGTAAAGACATGATGAATTGTAGTGAAATACAAAAAGAAATGTAACTCGTATTCTAGGATTAATGGAAAAGGGAAACAGACCATTAATGATGGTAAATGAATAATAATGTCCATAAAACCAAAATTTATCTAAAATATATTTCTACGATATAATGATTGAAATAATATAATTATTTTGGCTTAGATAATTTAATAGACAGGTACATGAAATGGGCTACAAAACATATAGGTCCCCATTAATATGGTTTACTAATAAAGTGTAATTGAAAATGTAACCATTTAAAAAATGAATGTCCCCAGTAAATAATGGGGAATTGTTCTTTTTAGTATACATAAAAAATATATTTAGAACAAATAAGATGTAAAAAATTAAAACAGTGTGATAAATTGAAGTAAATATATAAAAATCATAACCGATATAATATATCGTTCTTCGATTATATGCCTTACCATAGGTTATAGAATCACTATACAAATTCACATAAAACATTTTACAAAAAATATATTATTTAATTAAATAATTAAAACATTTTAAATATATATATATTTTTTATTAAACATTTATTATGTTGTTTATAACTATTTTTATGATATATATGGTTTTTTCAGTGTTCATTGGTCGATGTTTCATCGTTCATAGGCCGGTTTAATTTTAGATAATTATAATAGTTCATATCAAAATAGAATAAAAATCCATGTGGAGAAAAATATTATTCATTAATTTATATGATTATAAATAGTCCCATGTATCCATAAGTGTTCTGATATATATAATATTCATTTAGTGACATTTTAAGAATATATGGTATGTTCCTTTTGGCGATTTTACCGACTATCACAGTCTATATTTCTTTTATTTTAAATTAATATCATATAAATAATTTTATAAAGTCAAATTTTTTTGATATTCATAATAATTCCATTAAAAAATATGAATTTAATCCAAATATGGTTGTGATAAATGGAAATGAAAACTCATAGTCTACGTAAGCGGTGAACCAGTATAACACATATGATGTTTTAATTTTTAGATTTACGAGAGAAGAGAAGTTTGTGGATGATAACAATTAAATTAACATAACAAAAATTCATCATATATATGATACTAGAGATATTATTACATGTTTTATTATAAAAATTAATGGATGATGATGAAGATAAAAATAAAACACTTCGTTGTCAGTATTACCCTTTCCTTTGGATGTCTTCTCCTGGGTTCAAATTAAGTATCCTTGGATTTTTCATATGCAATGAAAAAGAGAAATAGAACATGGGGGAGAGTATTGGAGAAAATTTTTACAATGTTGCTATGCTATAATTCTTAGACGGTGTGAGGAGAATTGGTTGTGAAGTGTGGAATTTATAAATGGATTCGATGAGTATTTTTTAATATTATAATCATTAATTTATTATTTTTGATCAAGTTGTACACTATTATCTCTTATTGTTACTATATATAGTACTGGTTCTTGTGGTAATGAAATAATGGGCTCTTAAATTACCCATAATTAAAAAATCATTTATTTAGATTATAATGTTATATATTTTATTTTATTGTATTTCAATATTCAAAAGAAATTACACTATTTTATAAAAATATAAAAATATCACCCTATAATTTAATAGATATGTAACATAAAATTAAATGTATTTTATAAAAAATAATTTTATAAAAATGAGATATTTAAATTTGAAATAAAATTCATATTTATTTGATAAATAACAATTTTAATATTATGATAACTTTTCATACACTTTGAAAATTGTATATTCTCCCTTAAAATTATCTTATCATTAATGTTAAAAAATTGTTAATTTATGAATAAATTTCATGAAAATAAACATTATTTTAAATCACTATATTAATTATAAAATTACAATTAAAATATTTTTATATTAAAAAAATACAAACAGGTAATTTTTAATTTTTAAAACATTCATTTATTTTCACAATGATATATATATATATATATAATATTATTATCATAAAAGATACCAAAATATTATTGTACACTTCCACAGTTGATGATTCTTTACCAAAAGTAATGTTTCAATATATAATGGTTATATTACTATTATATGGCCATAATACTATCCATTGGAAAAATTACTATACCGAAATCGAAATTTTTAATGGTTATACTAGTTCCATATAATTTATAAATACCCTATTTTTCAGTCACTATAAAATAGTTCTTACTTTATCTTTAATATGTATATATATATATATCTTAAATTAATTTTTCCTTACTTTCATTCTTCTCTACTCATACATTTTTTTCATGAGTTAGATTATTTTGGGGGATCAATGAGACCAAATCTTAAAATTAATCTTATTTAATATTTTTGGTTCCATTAAAATAGTATTAAATATTATTGATATTTTTGTTCTATATATGTAATTTTTTAATAATTATAATATAATGTCATCTTTTAAACCATGTGGTGAATATAATTTAATAAATATGAATCCTTTATATAATGAAATGGAAAATTTTATTTTTAAAATTACATGTTGTTACACTATTCTATTACAATATTTTATCTATTTCTCAAATAATAAATTCCATGAAAACAGATTTTATCCTCACTTGAAAATAAACTAAATTCAATATATTAAAAATATTTGAACTCCCTAAATGATTAAATTTAATTTTTCACAAGGAAGAAAAACAATGATACACACAATACTTGAATAAAAATACACCAAATATAAAAATATTACAATCAAAACAAAATGAAAATATTATAAAAAATTGTATAAAAACATTGAAATAATTTTTCCTTTTTTTCAGGACATAAAAAAATATGATATAATATTTACATCCTATTATACATTTCCTATCATCTCAAACATATCATAGGAATAATTTCTTATTAACATCAGTATATAATTTTCAATTAATAACATATATAAATTTTAGTTATCATGAATAGATTTTATGTGAGTGACTTCTTGGGGGTCCTTATTAAAAAGTATAAGGGAAGAGTTTTGACTACACATTGGATAGATCTAAAATCATTATAAATATTCTTCAACATATTTACAATCAATCTCTATAGTTTTTGAAATTATATTCCTTTGCTATAAACTAAAAATATGGAAATATATTAGTCAATAAAAGAGTTCCATTCAAATTATGAGGATTCTTTCCCAGAATGAGTTTCATTCTGACTGAAATGAAATGTACATTCTCTTTTAATTGAAATTCACCTTTCTGAATGAATCTAATATAAATATGAAAATAGTTTTCCTAGAACAATATGAATTTATAATAGTTTACCCTTCTAATCTCCTATAGTTCTATCATTATGATATTAGTTTTTTCATTCATATTTTAATTCCTTATTAACTTTCTTATTAACTCTATTGGAATTAAGTTGTAACTGAGTATGATGGTTGTTGATTTTCAAATAAAAAATTATATATGGAGAATTGTCAAGTTACTTTTGTTGGATATTTTGTGTACAAACAAAGAATCCTTTAATTACATATTGTATTATTTTTGTTTGGGTTTCATTTTTTATTTAATGAATCTTCATAATTTTTCAATTAGTGAACTCATCATACTCATTAACCAATGGTTGATAGGTAGTGTGTTGACCCTTGAAGGGGTTCTAATTTATTTGTTTTATAAATTAAATGTTTTGAAATAATAACTAGATGATTTTTATTTTTTTTGTTAGTGTATGATTAGAAGAAAAAATCACTTGATGTCTTGCATCAAGGATTATTAACCATTATATAATATGCTTCAAGGTTTGTAGCCTATAAAGGATAATAATTTAATTGGATAAATAAGCCTAAGATAGAATAAAAGGACATTGCTGTGGTTGTTGACCAAGTAGAAATAAATAAATGAATATATAAATATATCAATAAATTCATGAGGAATGTATAAACAATTTAGAAAACTGATAGGAGGTGTTTTAATTAAAAAAATGGGCTAACCCTCTCAGTAATATCACCAATGTAGCCAATCAGTAATGTTGGTATTTGAGTATAATTTTTCATTTCCAGGAGCTATATAGTGCATGTGAGTGATACCATTTTTTCCCATTATCATGTGTGAACGAAAGCTGGTGAATGGGTCGGCACACATGACATGTGGATGTACTCGATCATGAAAGCATGAGTTAGAAACCACTATGGGTAAATGGATAAGGGATATGTTGGAATTTCCTTAGCATGAAATTTTATACACTCAAATTCTATAATGATATTTTTTTTAATATTTGATTTCTAATAAGTGGTAAAATTCATTCATAAATAAAAAAATTATCACAAGAGACAGATTGGAAATTCTTTAGTCCTCTTCAACATGTAAGACATATCAGTGCACACCATACAACTGATAAAATATTATGTGATTATCTAATATGACATCATGGTTAATAAAGAGTCTTAGTTTCCTTACAATTCCAAAATATTTACATCATCTCATATGTAAGAGTTATGAATAATATGTACTTCTTCATTACCTCTTATAAATGATAGGTGTTTTCCACATCTTAATGAATCTCAATTGTGTGATGGTTACTCTATCATTTTATAAGGGTCATAAATCATCAATGAAACATACATGATGCGTTATTTGGTTGTTGTAATGTTCATCAAGAGTTTCATGTTCCTATATAAAGGTAAATATGGATTTATTAATTTTATCAAGGAATTACGTTAACTATGTAAATGTCAACTCATTTTACATAGGGATTTGTATGAAAAAATATGTTATATATGAATGGGATCCCAATTAATCTATATATGGGTAATAAAAAATCCCCTTGACTTGCGTTAGGGTTTTAGGTGAGGCTATGTAATAGTTATTATCATAGAATGAATGTCATGGGATGTTATATTGTTCTCAATATAAAGGTGATTTGAATGGTAAACAGTTATATACATATATTTTATTTTCATGTTTTTCAGGCATGAAACACACCACATTGTGTTTTTCAACTCATGTCACATCCTTCAAAATGATGATATATATACAAGATCATATATGGATCACAAGATATTTTGACAGATTTTTTTGTAATTCTAAACTTGAAAATATTAATATGAACTATCATGCTAATGTTTTTAATAATTTTAATGGATGATTTGGAAATGATATTTTCAGAATTAATGGATTTTGATTATGAGGAATAGTATGATGTACATGGTATAAAACATTGGAAAATGGCATTAATGATGTCTAAAAATCATAGTGTCTTTTATATTCATAGGTTCTTGAGTATTAATATTTTAAAATAAGAAACTTTTTAAAAAATGAATTTATAATGATTATGATCAATATATATATAGTTTTATGGAATCAAATTTAGATGTTATATAGCTAGTTCTCTCTCATTCATGTGATGATTTAATGAGTTGGAGGACTGAAAATTGATATATATATTTTCATCATATAAAAATAATTATAAAAATTGATAAACATCACTTTATTATAGACATAAGTGGAATCAAATATCAACCATTCCATCCTTGAGAAAAGTATTTTATTGAAGGTGAGCATTATTATATTAACAATGGTTGTAAAATAATGAAAGGAAGACTAATTATTATTTTCTAGAAAGGTAGATCCATTTCGGTTTAAAATCGAAAAATAGAAGAACATTCTTAAATTACATTGGAAGTAATATTTTTTGTTTTTTGATAATGTATTTCCAAATGGATAAATTAGTTAAATTAAATATTATAGAAAGAGGATGGTAATCTTAGCGATGTATATATGAAGTATATGAAAAAAAATTAGATACAAATAGAACCAATATATATATATATATAATAAATTTCAACATAAAGTGACACTGTTTTCACCCATGAACAAATATATTTTACCTTTGATACAGTTGGTGAAAGAGGATATTATGAGGGAGGTGAACTTAATGATATTGTACATCTACGCTAAGTACTTTTAATTTTAGTGAGATAATATGAATATGGGTGACTTAGTTTGAACCCAATTTATGGATCTTAATTTTATGGGTAATTAAAAACCTAATGTTTTTACTCTCCTTAGATTATACATTAATTTTCAACCCATTAAAAAAATTATTCCTTGTGTGATATATTATTTTTCATGTTAATATAGTAATTTGATAATGTGGTTAAAAATTATCAGAACACAAACAATAAAAACATGTTAGTTAAGAATTTTTAACAATAATTTTTTTTGAAAATGATGCAACCATTAAAATTAAGTGGTTAAGATCAAATAATCATTGAGATTATAAGGACATGTTTTTATCTTTGTGAATTCATCCATAAATATATTCACCCCACCTATAAAGTAATAAATAATTTAAGCCCCATTGGAACTAGTAATACCTTTCAAATCCTAGGATTGATTTTATTGGATTTTTTTACTAATACAGTATTGTTTTGTTTTTCTAGTTGAATATCTAGTTGGATTTTATATTATTAATTTTAAAGGAAAATGGATGAAAAAAATAGAAGAAACACAAGACCAGTGGAAATCCACAATTATGGAATAGTGTTTGGAAATGGTTAAATACATATAAAGGATCCATGAATCCTTGAAAATGGTGGAATGAATAATTTAGATTTTGTGTGTTTTTATTTATTTAGTGATTCTAGAAGATAAAATATATAATTTAACATGAAAATTTATTTTTAGACAACTATTGTTGAAGAAATACTAATGATTAAAAATTTCGCTGTTTTCCACCTATTATAAAAGATAGATCCTCATTTAAAACTAGAAAATATAAATATGGACACTTGAATAATGGAAAATTATAAAAAATATATTCATAGTGACTCACCATACTCCACAACATGAATAGTTTCGAAGGTATCCCTCTCCTCATACACATGAAATCATTTTAACACTTATACTGATGTTTAGATATTGGGGGAATTCAATATATGGGATAAGTATGATTAATGATACATGAAATCATGAATAAAATCGAACATGTTTTAATATGGATAGTTCATGTAACATTTAGACTATGGGGCATTTGAGATCTATCATTTTGTCATGCCAATTGGTGCATGTTATGCTTCATTTTCAATAAAAAATTTATAAATTATGGAATAATATTTATATGATATTGTAATTGAATAAATATCTAAATTAAAATTTGATATTATTGAAAATGTCTTGAAATGAGTGTCTATATGCTTCGTGTTTACTATAATTTGAAAACTAAATGTTCATAAGAGATTGAATAATTTAAAAGGATACACTATTTATTTACCTAACTATATACTTGCATGGTGAAATTAGTTTTACATATATTCATGATATTAAATCATTCTAATAAATACAGTAATGTTTTAGGATTTAGTGTCCTGGAAATTGAATAATATATAATAAATATGGTTCAAATATTTTGTGGGAGTTTGATAGATCATTCATAATGATGTTAGTATAATTCTTTATTGAAGAATCCTATAAGAATATAAATGAAAAGGGATTTATTTATTATTAATAATTTGATATATACAAATGGTGCCAGTTGATTATAAAGGTTTCCTATCACACACCATCTATGTTTCATAATTTATATGAAGAATATTTGGTGTGAGTTTTGTAAAGATCATAGGATTAGGTAATGGATATTCAATTCTTAATTTTATTTAATGAATTAAGTGAGTGATATTAAAAAACTGAAAAACATTTTTCTTATACCATGTATAGGTTTTGGATTATTAAATTATAATTTCCAACCACATGTTCGAGGTCGATAATTCAATCACTAGATTTATATGAGAAATTTTATAATTAATGTTAAATTAATCTAATAGTGTGTAAAGAGGAGATTTATATAGTTGGTAACCTTAATTGTAATTTTATATAATTATAATAAACAATTACTTTAGTGTAGCTATAGAAATATGGGGAAATTTCATGGAATAATAGAGAATTCCACATTGAATTTATAAATAAATGATGAGAATATCATGGAGGATAACGTTCACTACCTTTATGATATGTGGTAAATATGAATGGTACCCCTATTATTTGAGTAGTAATGGGGAATAATTGATGAATACATCCCTATATAACATTAAATAAAGGGGGAGAATGCTTTATGACTTCTCTCATAATGATGGAATTCAATGTAATGTGGCTTTTTTTATTACATTGAAATAGGTGACAGAAAATTCATAAATCTATATGGATATTTATGATTTGATAGATTTAGATATATGATATATTTATAAATAAATACCAAGCGATGTTCTTTGACACAATAAGTGTTTATATATTATTTTTAAAAATAAATGATATTATAACATGAAATAGATGTGCTTGATAATTATTGTTTTATATATGATTTTCAAATAAATATTGGATGTCATTCTTGAAGGATTTTAAAAAATATCATTAATAAATAAAATATATTCATCCATAATTAGGGATTACAAATTATGAATATGGCCTCATTTATTGAATCATAAAATAGAATAATACTTTATTACGGTTGTTTCTCTTTAAGAGATATGGAATTGATTATGTGTGTGTGTGCACAAGAAAGATACTTGATATTTTGGAAAATAATTTGATGATTTTTTAGTTATATAAATTGTCCAACCCTATCAAGGAAATAACATGATTAACATACTAGAAGTAATAGTGGTGGATCTCAAAGGCTTCAACCTTGGGGTGGTAGTGCATGTGAGTATTATCTTGTGTTAGTGATTTCACGTGTGAAGCAAATAAAAATGTTTATGTTTTTTCAATATGATGGAGGAGGCACGCTAACATTATGACTCGAGTAACCCATCACCATTGTTCAGTGGAAAATGGGATTATAATTAGTTAGATATCTAGCAAAGTATTCTATTCAATCACCATCACTAGATGTTTTCTAATCTGGAATGACTAATAGGAGGAATTATTCATCACTACAGAAAAATACACACGAGGCATATGAAAAAAAGAGATATCATTATAAAAATCTATGAAATATCTACATACACCATTCCAAATATCGAACATCATGTGTTAATTGAAGATGATATCCTATAATGGACAGTTATATGATTTCCACGCTATAATACACATTGTACTCTATGTTATATGGATATGGTGAGGCCATTAGTGAAGTGTTGATTTCCTCGTTTCAAGGATTGGTGTTTTATCATGTGTTTATGAGTTTTAAATGTGTAATTTTAACTAAAACCCTATATATGTGTCATATAATACCATGCAATCCTATTTGAAGGTAAATATTGACATGCATAAGACTGATATAGAGTTATGGGTTCCTTTGTAAAGTTTAATATTTTCTCATCTTAAGATATATAAGGAATTATATTAGATATATAAATGTAATTATGTTTTAAATAATGGTTAATATTACCAATAAATATTTCTAAATAGACAGTCATTTGATCTATGTATTGGTGAAGGAAAACTCCCTTGGCTCATGTAAGGGTTAAATGTTGAGGTTATGTACGGGTTTTAACCATAATAGAGTGTTATGTTAAATAATGTGGAGATAAATATAATTGTGAGTGGTAGATCATAAAGGTATTTTTATCGAAATAATAAGTTACTATTTCATTCTTTTAGTACATTAAACATTAATTTTAATCCCACATATAATACTTTTAAAATTTGAGCAACATACAATATTATTCCGCAATTATGGAGATATCTCAATTAAAATTTTTGGGAAATTAAATACATCAATTTTCAATGAAAATATTGTTCAATTTTTATATAAATTATAAATTTTTAATTGTGTGATGATATTGAAGGAATTAAATGTTTTGGTTTATGAGAAATTCCAAAACGTATACAATGAAAAAATATGTAAATTCAGTTTAGTTAATACAAAAAATCATGGAGGCTTTTACAATAGTTGTTTCTAAGTGATTTGTATTTATAAATATGAGAATATTAAATGTAGTATTGTTGAATAAATAAATATATATATAATATAGAGTTATATATGGAGTTAGTTTGACTAATTATTTGACAGTTGATCTCTCATGTATTTGAGGATAATAAGGGTAACAGAACTGATAAATATATATCGAAATTTTAATTCTATAAAACATCCTACATAAAAATTGGGATAGACATCCAAATAGCTATAGACATAATTGAAAAAATATATCTATCATTCCATCATTGAGAAATATTATTATTCAAATTGAAGATTAATTAATTTTAGTTAGTTTTGTAATCAATTTTATATCAGAGATATTTAATGGATGCTGAATTTTATTTCCCAGAAAAGGTAGAGGACATTCATATGAAAAACTGGAAAGAGATGAGCCTTATAGAATTTCTCTAGAAAGAAGTGGTCTTCTTCATTTATTATGGGTATCTTAATGAAGATTAATTTCCATGACATATCATAGATAGAGGATTCTGTTATCGGTGATGATCATATCATGTTTTTAAGAGAAAGTGGGTACAAATGAAACCAACATCTATATCTAGTGCATTTCACTAAAAGAGATATTGATTTTGATTGTGTGCAAAAACTATTTTTATATATAAATAAATGAGTGAAAATAAATTCTGATTAAGATTACCCTATGGAGAGTGTGAAATTAAAATAATTTCATGAAACAAATATAAGATAATGTGGAATATAACATGTTGTGATGACTGTTAAGTCATTTAGATTGCAATAATAAATGGGGGAACCAATGATCTATATGGGATGTTATGAGGTGTGTATTGTTGGGATTTAATTAATACATATCCTAGGGTTTCGGAAAAAGGAATTTCAAAGAAATTTCTTGGCTTTAGGGCATCATTGGGTGACTTTTGAGGTTACACCATGAGACTAGTACCCATATTTCCACATAAGTTGAGGAAGTGTTTTTGGACTAGAATGCATGACTTATGAAAACTCACCCCCATAATGGGGTATTTTTCAAATAGTGATATCTCATAAGACTTATATTTCATTCCTAAATATCCCCCTCACCCATTTTTGACTCACGGTTAAAATGTAACAATGTGACCTAACTTGTATTTCCATTACACCATACAACTAGGTGGTTGTTTTGTTATACCCATCTGACAAACTATAGGGAGAGTGCGACTTATATTGAGAAAAAGTAGATGTATTGTGTTTTACTCTATATTTTCTCATTACTGATTTCATAAACTAACTATAGAAGTTTGTTCCATGATCATTGATAATTTCTCTATGAATTCTAAACATATAAAAATTACGTTTCATAGAAAAATAATAATAATTTTTTTATCATTTATTCTATTTTCTTCTACATCAATACAATTATAATTATACTCTACAAATAGTTTTATATAAGGAAATACATCAATTAGGGAACTGGCCATGAAATCTAATCCCCAAACCTCAAAAAATACGAATGATATCAATTTTCAGAATTTCATTCCTTTTATAAATTCTTCTAAAAAATTTATAGTTTCGACATGTTGTTCAAAAAATATGCGAGTCCTTGAAATTTTTCCACCAAGTAAAACTAACTTATAAAAAATTTCCTACAAATATCTAATGTCTAAAGTTGTATCTGTTATCTAATATAGAAAATATATGATATTATAAATTACATTTATTCTTTAGGTATACGTTTCCAAAACACTTGATCATCCCAAATATTCCATATATAATTATCCTCTATGAAAAATTATTTTGACCCACATTTTAGTTTAAAAGAATGATATTGAGAGATAAAAAGGGTACAATTTTTAGGAATACAATGTTCATTTTTACATCATAATATGACAGATAAGTAACATTATATAGCTTCTCACCATTGAAGATAAAATTAAGTGATGTTTTTGTTGGGGTTTGGGATTTATTAGTGTGGGGATACATTCTCATGTAGAATATAACTATGTTATCACCGCCCTTCGTGTATTTTTTTAAATATTGAATTCCTAGAAAATATGTATCCATATTAGTTATATAATATTTTCATAATCCATCTTTATCAAATGTCTAAGTACTTCATGATCAAATAAATAAATCTTTTTACTATGAATTATAAATGAAATATCTCTAATGAACCAAAAATTATAAAAACATATCCTTATATTTTTATTTCAACTTTATTTTGGTAGTTTTTAACATCTATGATGATTAATATATCAGATATGAATTAAAAATATTATTCGTTGAGTTTTATAATCACACTCTATTATTGGAATTGTCACATAGAACCTCAATGGCTCCCTTCCAGGCTAGAGGATATATTGTATAGGCAACATTTTGTATATCCACAATGTTGTTACTCATGAAACCCAATTATATATTCCATTTCATTTGATTATTTTGGGTTCTGAATGTTCCTAGATTATATTCCGTGAAATTTGGAGGGTGTTTGGGGAAAAGGGTGTACCACTTCCATTTTATTATGAGTTATGGAATGGACCTTGGTCCATGGTGTAATCATGAAGTCTAAAATATAGGGTTTTCAACATACATCATTAGATGGGTAGTCATGGTGGCATAATATCCATGGTGTGGTGTAGGGAATCACAAGTCAAGTATGATTCTATTTCTAAATTAGGGTGTACCTTTATCATGATTCGTAGGTTTTGGAGAGCCTCCATATTGGAAAAGGGAGCTCTCTGATGTGGGATTTAGGTTTCACCTTATTCCTCCCCCCAACTAAAATAAATCTATATTGTAGTGGGAATAAATATTCTTAGTAATACAATTGATTAACATGTTTTGGTTTGGTCTCTTTGGTTGTCCCATAGTATACCCTAATTTAGAAACATCATTGGCGTGGTCCTTGGGCCTCCATCATAATCTTATAAAATCATGTTTACAATATATACCACAACCCATATATGAATCCAGTTTTTCCCTACCTATCCTGATCAAAACATAGGTTACCAAGTTTGGTTTTACAATGGTTATAGTGGCCCATTTAAAATCAATTGATCATATCCCATTTCTAATAAATAATAATCTCAGGCATGGTCTGTCTTCAATTTTTTATATTTTATTATTTGATCGATCTCAATCCCTCCCATTTTCCCTTTCCATGTTTTGTTAGATTCCCTCCATTGTCTTAATAGTGTTTTCATGGTAGTATTTTAGCATGGTTGTGACATTGTGTCATTGGACATATGTTAATTCTTATCATATAGGTGAATTAATATTAGTGACATTGATTAGTGAACATACAATGAACTTTTACACTTTTATGGAAAGGCATTGTATTGTGATCTTATTTATTCACATGAAATATTACATTTACTATCATTTACAAGGAAAAAACCTTTAAATAACATAACATTTAACAACATGGTAAAACCAAATAATCTTTTTGAGTTTATTTTCGGGGAAATAAGGTACATGATACATGAAAAAATAAAATATACTTTTCTTTACACATAAAAACCCTTCTTGGGTTCAATATAAGATAAATTTACGACAGTCTATTTTGTGCGGATATATATAAAAGGAATGGGGAGAGCATGAATCCTAGTAAGGGAATAACTAAGAGGGACCTATAACAAGTGATCATGGGATATTTGAAAAATAACATTAGTCAAAACAATAAGACACAAGTAAGAGGTAAATTATAATAAAAATAACAAGAATTATAACATGGAAATTTGGATACAACATTTATTAGAGACATTAATATCCATATCCACAAGTATTATAATTGTGGCATAACATATTTAAATTACCAAAGTTATTCACTATGTTATCACAAAACATGTGATCTATAGAGATTAAATTCTTTACCCAATTCATTTTTGTAAAATCAGATCCCACCCTTCATATTTCATAATTTCATGTGATCCACATAGATGATAATAAATCATTTCATTTATAACTTGTGGTAAAACAAATAATTTGTTTCTTATAAAAAACCATTGTATAAAAAAGGCCTTAATGACATGATCATTACATCAATTTTACGCCAGAAAAATGGAATATGGGATTCTTATGTGAACATCGTGGAATCAAATAAATTATTTTTACATATAAGTGAATACCCATGGAATAAAAAGTACTTTTGTTGTTCAGATGATGAAAATAAATGAAAAATTCGCAAGTAGAAAAGGAAATTTTAGAATTAAATTATAAAAAAATATGGGCATAAATAGTTGTTTTGTAATATGGTAAAATTATAGGGGAAAAGTGTCTCTCATTAATAAAAAATAATTGTTATATGAGTGTGTGATCAAAAGGGTATTAAAAGAGTGTAAACATAACATTCAATATACACATACAAAAATAGGATCTTTATTTTATGAGAAAGGAATAAAATTTCCTTACCAAGAAGAGTTACTCAATATCTTGATGAATGGAACCATTAAAGAAAGAAGACAACTTGGTGGGACCCCTATTGAGCAACAACCACAAAAACATCATGGGGATTGATTGGGAGTGAATGGAAATGTAGAAATGGGTAGATATTTGTAGAAAATGTGGTAGAATTCATTAATAGTTTCCAAATATTTGTCTTGGTAAACTATGTTGTGGAAAATGAAAAACCATTGGGTTACCCATAGTTTTTCTAACGGTTTTAGAGATTTTTGTCAAATTGTATATTATTTTCATCCACTATAACCGAACATAATTTTTAATACTTATTTTGGTATGTAAAATCAATGATTCCCCAATGTAATGTTATTAATAATTAATTTTTTTAGAAATTTGAGAGTCGCTAATAGATTAGAAAATAATTAATATATATTAAAATTATTAATATTTACAAAATAATAATTTTTAGGTCATTAATTGTGTCTAATTTATTTTTACATCATTATGAAATAAATATGACGGCATAAAATATACTAAAATAAAAACAATTATTTTTTTACTATTCATGAATGCTAAATTATTTTAGAAAATTATAATTTATTAACCCTAACATAATTTCAATATGATTATTTAAAATATAATCTTAATTTTATCAAAAAAATATCTAAATATGGTAATATTATCAGTTAAATATAAATACCCTTATATATATAAAAATTGTTGTTTTTAAGTCAATGTCAAATAACAAACACTTATAAAAAAATTTCACAGGACATTATAATATTATTTAATCATTTATATTTTTAAAAGTGTGTTTTAACAGAATATTTTATTATGAAAATATTATTTTGGAAACATGAGTTTTTTATAAGTATATATATTTTATTGATAAATACATTTATGTTTAATTTTCGTGAATGAAAAAAATATTATCAAATTTATCATAATTAAATATATTTTATCTTAAGGTAAAAATCATAAGAGTAATATATGGAATACATAATTAATTTATATATAGAAATTTAAATATTTTGAAACTACGGTCTAGAAATATAATCCCTTATTACACATACATATGTTCTTAGTGTAACCTATGTGATGGGGTAGTTTTATGGGGGTCTAGGATAATATCAATCGAGTGGTAATATCCCCTAGTATGAACATATTTCATTGGTGACTCTGTTGAAGCATATTTGTTTTATGATCATCTTGGTTTTGGAATAGGGAGAACCCCAGAGATGATATTTCCCTCCCAGGTTCTAAATATGGGCTTCAAACTGCATAACTCTACTCGATGAGCCCATCATTTATCTATTATGTTTCAATTATACTTTGTAATTACTACTTAATATCATAAATTATAATGGTACAATTATCAATCAATGGTATTATTTTAAATGGTCATATTGACCAAGGGTAAAATTGAGAGACTTTTATATATAAAAATATGTCATATTTGATCAACGATTATGTAACAGTCAAATCACAATTGTCACATATCACATTTTACCATATAAACACCACTTTGTTATTCTATTAAAAATTATTTTTTAATTTATTCCAATGGTTATGTTTTCATTTCGTAATATTTTTATTGGTTTGTTAATATTTTATTTATTTAAATAGAATTACATACTGGGGAGATGAATCATACAAACCGGTTCAATCCATATATTCTCATTTTAGAAAATTTGTTTTATATTTTCTATCCAATTGTAATGTTTTGAATTTTAATTAGTTTCATAGTGGACTAATGTAATGAAAATTCTTATTGAGGAAAAAATTATCTTCATTTTTTACAGCTGTATTATTGTATAATATGTCACAAATATTTATTTAGGAAAAAATATCAATTAAAATTTCATAGTCATTACTTTCTTCCACCATAAAAAAAATTTCCCAAAATAATCATATAATTTTCTCAATTGAGAAAAATTGAGGGTACTTATGTCTCATTGAGTCCTATAGTTCAAAAATTTATTATTCTTATTTATGTTTCCTCTACAACACAATGACATGGAGGGTAGTCTTGTTTCATTGAACCGTGTCATTAATGTCCATGATCTCTGTCAGCTACTCCTCATAAGATAGTTTATGTTCTAGTTGTATGAGATCCCAATTCAGTAATTTTTTGGGATTTGGTATTTACATTCTCAAGAAACAGAGAATGAAAAAATCATAACATGAGCTATATTAGGTTGAATTTCATTCCAATAGGTCACTGCTTCTATGTGAGAAAGGATTTCAAAGAAGAAAAATTTACCTTGAGATAAGCTTATATTTTCTATCAAAATTACATATATAACATCTTTTGGGATATTTGAAGAAAAAAATTTGTCCCCAACATCAAACTCCAAGTCCCTTTAATTATTTTCAGCACAGCCCTTCTACCAAAATTGTGCAATATTTGTATGGTTTTTGATGGTATGAACATGTATTAACATTTCTGGTAAAAGTTAATGCCCAAGAAATTTTCTCTATACTATTTCATATGAAAATGTGGGATTTATAAATTTATTCCCATTTATTGATTCATATGGTGAAAATTAAATACCAATGTGATGTTTTTTTTCTTCTAAGAACTTATCTAATATAAGGTGTCTTTCCCATCAACCAGTAAATATCATTGAACTATTTATCATTATTTCCTCATGTATCGTAACATTTTATTCATATTGCATATTAGTTTGGGGGTGATATATCAAACTAAAATTTATTTCAATATTCAATGCATGTTAAATGCATCTAAAATTTTTTTATACGAATATTAAATCATGTTAAAAAACTGTATATATTAAAACCCCATGAAATGTAACAACTTACATCAATTATATATTTATGTGTTGTTCAATAGGAAAATCTTCGTGAATAATAATCAAATTGGAAGTCATGGTGTTCCAACCCACTATAACATATATCACATTGTTTCTTATGGATGTTTTTCAGGGACTATTGAAAAATTACACTGTGTTATTATGAAACATTCATGTTGGTATGGGTGGTAGATTAAATTACTCTTTAGGAATTTGACTCTACATGTTCACATGTTAACATAAAAATATCCTTTTACTTTAATCATAAATATCTCTTTTCATATTCTACCCCAAATAATGATAATGATCATCCCTATAAATTTTAGTACTTCTAGGATGCAAAGATAATTTGGAGTTATGATACTCATACAAATATTCCTTCATTATCTCTATGATTGATGGGAGTCAAGGACATGAATGATATTTCAATACACATTCATGATCATTATTTAACATAGGAAATATCCCATTATTCACATAATATATATTCTATTTTTCAAAAGGAGACTCTCTCTGATATTTCCTGATATTTCCCATTAATTATGCTGGAGAAATCATTTTGTAAATGGATTATTATGTACCTTATCTTATGATTCCCATGTACAATTTTAGTAGTTAATTGATCAATGGTTCACCATGAATACTCATAATTTCCAGAAAAGTAGGGTCTTTACATCTAAATGCATCAGGGAATTTGTTTTCTTATCTAGTGTGATAATGAAATAAAACATCGCAGTCTTTAAAAAGTTACATCCATATAATTATTCTTATGTTAAATTCCTCTTGAGTGAATATATAATTTAGAAATTGGTGGTCTGTGTATATATAACATTTATCCCCATAAAGATAGTGGCTATACATTTTTAGAGTAAAAAATAACTGCATTTAACACTATTTCATGAGCAGGATAATTCTTTATAGGAGGTTCTAACTGTCGAGTTTCAAAATAAATAACATTTTCAATTTCCCTAAGGAAACACCAATTCCCAATCATAGATTCATCACTATAAATAACAAATCCCCTTCTAAATAGGGTATGATAGAAGAAGGAGAATTATCCAATCTTGTTTTCACATTAGGAAAACATTAATCATATTCCATTTCCCAGATAAACTTATCCATTTTTCACGTCAACATGTTTATGCTATTTTAAATACGTTACTTTTTTCACAAACATCCTCTAATATCATTATAACCCATTTAATCTACGAATCTCAAATACCATTTCAGGATAATGTCACTCCTCAATTCATGTTATATTCATTAAGTCAATTAGATTTATTCATGGGTTACAATTTTCACAAATAATGCAACCTGTTGTAAACAGAAACTACATTTCAATAAATCTCAAAAATGAATTTCCTTCCTCATTGTTTCCAATATAAAAATTATATGATACTTATTATCCACAATTATTTTAGACTATTTCAAAATATCATCATAAAAATATACCAAGATGATAGAAAGGTAGTACTTGAAGACTATATTAATCAAATCCATAAATATAGCAGGACATTTAGTCAATCAAATTAGAATAATAATAGGCTCATAAATATCATTTTCTATGGCCTCTCAGAAGCTAATTCATATATTAGAACCCATTATAGCGTATGGAATGGAAAAAATGAGTTCTACATCAAAATTGGAAAATAACTAGTGCATTGGAATTAATAAACTAATCATGGGAACAATAACTCCTAAAAAAACATGAATAATATTGAACATCCATAAAAATATTGGGTGTCACAACTCCATAGGTTTGGTAACTATATATAATTGATAAATAGTTTCAATAAAAAATAATTGAAATGACGCTTAATCATATAAAAATCATAAATTAAAAACAAAACCACCAGATAGGATTCAATTCATCCGAACAGCAACTAGAGAGAATGAAAATTTAATTACGATGCCGAAGTGGATTGATATATCATCTGATCATGTTACAATATAGAAATTAAGATCACAAACATTGAAATCCATGTTCTTTTTGAATCATCTGTAGTTAATTCATTCTACATTCAAAAACTAAGATCAAATAATATATGATTCATTGAGGAAGAACCTAAAATCATATAATTTATTTAGTCATGACAAATAATTACTCATATGTTGTAACACCCCAAGATTTGATATTATGTTACCTCATTAAAGTATTTTAATAGCTTGAGCTGCACACAACTCCGAGTTCAAGTGAATCACAACATTACCAAAGTAGTCGTTCAAAAAGCGATTGTAAATAGTATTAACCTCATTTTTAATATTATATACTCTATATATTTTACCTTCCATATTATGTGTTTCTTAGATATAATATAAGGAAAAATTCATTTTTTCAGATAAAAGTTGTATTTTTGAAAAAAATGCATGTTTTCCGCCTTTTAACAAAGAAACCTTTTTAAAACCAATATTTGAAACTTTTATATATTCAGTATAATGAAATATAATAGTTTAAACCGTGACATAAATATATAGTTTTGATAAATGTTTGGTTCTTTTCTGATAACTTTCATATTTTGATGAATAGTGAAAAATAATATGGTTTAATTGATGTTTACTTTTTAAATCAAATTATGTTATAGAGTTAAATTGTGCATTTGAATGGTTTTGTTGTATAATTAGATTAAATTTTTAGCATTTAATACAATTTAGGTCATTGTATGTAATTTCACATTTTGATTTGATAAAAAAACATGTGAATCTTTTGACAGTTTTTACTTTTTAAAAACATGTTTTTTGGTTTTCACAAAGGAATTAATTATAAATGAATAAATGAAACTTATATGTTTTTAATTTGGTAAAATAGACTTAATTTTATAATTACAAATATCAAAAATAGCATAGGAATATTTTTTATTTTTTAAAAAACATACAAATTTTTGTTGAATAATGAAAAACACTCTATTATTGTTTAAAACCATCATTTACTTTAAATAATAGTTATTTTATTTTATTTTATTTTAGGTAAAAATAGATACATAATACCTATATATATTCAACATAATTCATTAGAGTTATTTTATAAAAAGTTTAGATATATAAAATTTCAGCGAACATTTTACCGTCTTTTACCCACCTCCTAGGAGCATTTACAAATTTTCATAAAACTAAATTTTTCCACTTCTATGAGTTGAAATTTGAAAATAATAGAGACAAGGTTAATATTAGAAAGTAAAATGTTGTTATATAAGATGAAAATAATTTTTTTTGAATAATTACTTTTTACTTTTATTTACCGCGGTTAAAAGTAAATAGGGTAATTAAGGTAAAAATGATATTATAATTACCTAACACATGTCCAAATTCTATTAGATAAGTTTATTTCGACCAAAAATAACCTTATGAATAATATATGATCTTTTATGTCAACGTGTATTAGATTATGAAATTTATTATTATTTTATTAAAAAAAGAGTTAAAAGTGTTCAATTCAATGTTTATTAAAAAATCCATTTTTTATATGGGGTTATACATAAGACAAATTAAACTATAAAAATTCATTAGAAATATAAGAAATTTTTTATACAAAATGGTTTTTTATTTTAATTTTTATAAATTGAATATTTTAATTTATTTACGACATAATAATGATACAGTAATTACATTAATAATGAAATATTAAAATTATTGATATTATAAATATCAAAATAAATGTAAATTGAGACTTCTGATGAATTAAACTAAATTATTAGGTTACTATTACATTTTAGGGTTGGTTAAAAATATTTATTTGAAGTGATAATGTTTCTATGGCTTTCAAAAAAATCAAACACTAAATAGTGTTAAAATTGACATAATTGAGTTTTTCAAACAAATATTATATTATTAATTGATATAATATTCTTAAAAATATAAATATTGGCCAAAGGACGTAGATAATGTAAAATATATTAATAATGAACCACATGGGGTTCTATTGGTTTTTTATAGTAAGTTTATTAAACAGATAATATAAAACGACAAAGAGACGTGATAAATGACAAACTATTTAACTAAGAGTTAAATCTAATAGATAAAGCTAATCTAATGACCAAAACCTATCTAAAACCTATTATTTCAGATTTTATAGACCCATTCCCACCTTATACTTTAAATAAATCATTTTGGGTTCATTAGGAACCTAAAATAATTTTATTATAAAATGATATTTCAATTTTTTCCTAAAGTGACCCTCACCTCTCTTATAAAAGGGCACTTCCCCTTCTATTTTTTTTCAAACCTCCAAATCCATTTTGCATGGCAAAAACCTACCCAAATATCCTCCCAACTTTACTCCCTTCACCTTTTAGGCCTTCCTTTGGTCTGAAATCCTATATATGGATCTCTTTTGTTCAAATCAAAAGGAAGAACCCAAAAAAGTGGTAAATATTTCATCACCTCTTTCTAGTTCTTTTTGTCTTCCACTTCCTATTTCTTTGTTGTTTATATTATAAAATAATTACTCGAGCATCTTTTATATACTTTTAGGTTATTATAAGAATGGTACAACCATATTCCTTATTATATCCATCCTATAAATGACAATGTTACCATATGTTCATACGTATGGATTACCGTCTCCACGCTTTGGTGTAGTTTGTTATTCAAACACTTTATTACTTGGATTGATATAATAATGGGTATAACTGATGTAAAGAATAAATATAACATGTAAATGATTATTTATATATGTTATACCATATAATTACATAATATTTCACAATTAATATAATGATATTGTCGCTCGTGCGTACGTACAAATTACCATCTCCACAACACGATGAGATTTATTTCCATGTTCACAATTAAACGATGATTTTAAAAATATATATTAATGATAAGTTTTTAATATATGAAATAATAATACTAATGGATATATATATATCTACTTAGATATATCTTACTCACTTACTTCCATTCAATATGATATGAAAACGGAAACAACGTTTATGCGTACGTATGACCTACCGTCTCCATAAATGGTGTGTTCCATTTCAAATATATATATTTTATACATATTTATACTATAAATATATATATTATATAAATTATGTTTTATATTTTGGACGTATTTAAATCATGTTCTAGGTGATATGATTAGGAATAACAAGTTAAAACATGTACGATAAAGAAAGTGAATATTACCAGAAATGTTAATTTAACATAGAAATCATAAATAAATGGATAGTATAATGTAATAAATGAATCATGTATGATATAATAAATATTAATATTGTTCTAGAATAAATTTATACCATACAATGGTAATTATATTGGAGGTTATACGTACCCTCAACCAAAGAAAATGAAAGGTATGGGTAAATTTCACAATATCTTTATTATTAGAGGTTGTTTTGACGTATGAATCTACTGAGAAATATTTATTATTCATGACCATGATTCATAAATGTGTTTGCAAATGGATTTTTTTAAGGGAACTTTTTTTACAGAAACATCATTTTAAATGTTTTAAATATTTATATTTCTAATCCCATGTCATTAATTTCCATGTTTTCAAAATGGTTTTAAGGACTTATTTATATGGAAAATAATGTTTTAAAATCTTAATTACATTGAAAAGTTTCAAAGTTTTATGGTACACAATGATTCAAAAATATCTTTTAAATGACTTCATTTATAAATAATGTGACTTTTAAATTATTTCATGAAAAGGGGATACTTCACACAATGACTTATACTAATCATTTTAAACAATGTCAACATCCATTACGAGATATTATTCGTGATCGAGGGTTATTTATTATGAAACAAATGTTCCATATTGTATTGAAGGTTTTGTGAAATGATTGAATGTGGAAGAGTTATTTTTAACCCATTCATTTTTTATGCATAAAGTATTGACATTTATTATGATAGTTTAAATATGAATTTTTATCTTATGTTTAATCATTTTCATATACAGAATGCATTGGATTTAGAATGCTATGGGTGGATCCCACGATAGCTTCTCGACGCATCTGTATGTCTTATGGGAAAAACTAGCGTCTTGGAACAAGTCCTTGAAAAAATCTTATTTTTAGTCTTGGCACGATGCCTTGACTATTTGGTCATGAAGTCTGGAATTATGCATTCCATCATTATGAATGTGGTTATCGATATTGAATGTGATTATTAGACTAGTAGAATATCCATTTGAATAAGTTAATAGAATTATATTATTGTATATTTTCCATATTATGATGAATTGTTCATTTAAAAGGATTTTGCTGTAGTATTATTAATTGCCTTAAATTTTTATGGTTATTTGTGAATGTTCCCGCTATATTGTTGTCCTTACTAAGCGTTTGAGATTACCACTTTATTATGTTTTATTTTCTTAGGATTCCAAGAAGTGTATTATGATTGATAAGATGGGTTAAGAAATAGGATTAATGGAATTCTCAAAGGGTCATTAATATTTGGGTTCATTTTCTAATGTGTAATGTAATGTTCATGTATGTAATCTATTTTCCAAGATAGCTAAACTGGTCAGTCATTTGGGACATGATTCCTTGTAATCATGCCAATGTTATGTTATAATGCCCCGACTTTGGGTAATTGGGGTCGGAGAATTACATAAGTTATCTTTATCAGACCCATTTATCGGCCTTTAAATACATTCCCCATTCATGTTACTTTGAAAATAATAAAATATTGTGAGTCAATTCATTTCAATTAAAACATGTTACATTAAACCATCACATAATTTAATTTTACCCAAGATAATATATATACCACATTATATAAAAAAAATTTAACAATTTTTATAATATATTTTTGTATTACTAAAAAGAATTTCAATACATTATTTTGAATAAAAAAATTATAACATAAAGAAAAATATATAACATTGTGATTTTAAATTATTAGAAAAATAACCAAAGGTGAGAAATAGTGGAACAAAAATTTAGAATTGAATATAATTAGTATATATATATATGTGGGAAAGGATTTATACATAGAAAAAAATAATTAGAAAAATAACTAACTCATGTAAGGAAAATAAACTGAATATAAACAACAATAAAAACACATTGGTAATGTAAAACAATTACCGATGTCCCGGTATTAATGCTAAAAAACTCAAATCAATAAGGCCTATTATCAATTTAAATTCTTATGTGAAAAAAAATCTTATTTAACAATATATACTTATTTATAGGGAGATCTTTGCCACGTTCCTTGTAGTATGTTGACACCCAAATGATTGAACATTAATGATAACGTAGTAATATTATTTTTATATGGAACAATACTATTCTAGGTAGAGTTTATCCATATTCATAGTGGTAATTTTGATATTCTATGATATCCAAGTACTCAAGGATCACATTGTAAAATAATATACGTTTTTAATATCATTGATAAAATCAAAAATATCAAATCAAAATGAAAAATGAAATAGTAGAAAAACATTCTTACATTTCCTATATTGTGACCATATTTTACAGATATAAACCCTATTAAACTATAAATTAAATATATAAACTCTTCCCATGTTGAGGATAATTTTACCAACTAATATAATATAATCCCAACATGTTTTATTTTAATAACTAAATTATAAGATCTCACTACATTGGTATACATTTTTTAATAAATACATTTTTATCAAGTACTAACCAATAATTTTGAATCATCACATGGGAAACCATATTATAATTTCATTTTTTTGTAAACTAAACCATGAGAAAAACATTATAATCACATCAATAAAGCAAATTCTTTTATGAATTGTATATTACCATAGTAAAATCCAATTATCAAAATATTTTCATTAATGCATCCCCAAAAATCATCAAAGTACAAGATAACTATAGAAACCCAATATCATACATTCATTTTAAAATAGTTTCCTAAAATTAGAATTATACTCCCCTAAATATTTTCATAAACCATAAAACCATTTTTATATTTTCTTTTTTTGGAATGTTCCCCCAATTCATTTTAAAAGAATTAATTGGTGGACATTAAGCGAATTTTCATTAAGAATTTGAATAAATAAGTTAGAAGTACATAAGAAATCATGGATTTAAATTATAGTTGTATTGTAAAGAGGATCATACCTTAAACAAAAATATTGAAAATAATCCAAAATTTTCATCAACCACCACTAGTTCCATTATCCATTTAATGTACAATAAACACAACTAAATTAATAAAACAATCATCAATAACCAAAATATTTCAATAAAAAAATTGAAACTGAACTCCCTAGATTGAATTACAAAAACAAACGATAGAAAAAGGGGATGTGTTCCAAACCTGAAATAAAACCCATTGTATGAAACGTGAAATAAAAAATTTATTTCACCCATATAATGTTCTAATTAATCCCAAATTCATCAAATCGACATTATAAATAATTTGTAAACTTACCTCATGATGAAAATTGATCAAAACCAAAAATATTCCTTCCTATGAACTATACTATTATCTACAAACCAAATCCCCAAGAACCCAGGGAAAGTTACCATGAATCTATGTAATCGAATCCCCCCAAACCCTATCCGGGGGAATTAAAATTTAAATGGAATAAGGGAGAAGAATGAAAGGTAAATGAATAATAACATACCTAAAATATGTGTGTTGAAACTATCTAATACCACATGGATCCAGGTGATTAATATAGGGTATAATAGGGAGACATAGTGGGTGATCCCCCTTCTCACAATTGACTGAATGAAAGTAACCATAAGAGAGATCTAAATAGAACAACAAACAAAAACATTACACCAAATTACATATTAAAAAAAAGTAATGTACTGAGTCATAGTGTGGTCCTTTTGGGTGGTAGTGTGACGCCATTCAGGTAGAAGTATTTTCACCTAGCTATGTACTATTACAATATAGCCCATATAGGTTGTAGTGAGACTTCCCACACGATAACAATCCAATTTAAGGTGAAACTGTAAGTACGAAATAGTATAAAATTATAATTAATATTGTATAGAATTGTAGTTTAGGAAAATATTTGATTTAGTTTTTTAAAATATCATTATGAATGTTAAGGGATGATGTCTCATACCAATAAAAATTATAATTGGAATATGAAATTGTTAATAAAAAATATATTTTTTTTAATAGAGAAAATGGACAGATATTATTTTCCAAAAAGTAATTATAAAATTTATAACGAATATATGAAAACATTCAATGAAATTTATGACAATTATTATATACATTTTTATTCACATTAATGAATATTGAATTCATAGAAATAGGTTACCCATGATATTATTATTATCACAATGTGAACCTTCTTTTCTATGGTAGACATTAATCACAATGACTGAAAAAAATTATTTCACATATCCGTATAACACCTTAATCAGATGATCTGTATATCCTTGGTCATACTTAAGTGTATAATCCCCCAGTTTAACTATATTAGGCACATATATATGAAAATAAATATATCATAATTCTTTTATTAAATAATCCTCATAAATAAATCAATATTAAAAATAATAAATCAAAATTACACCGATGAACTCTCAAGTAATGGGAATTTGTAAATACATAATATAAAATTTAGATATTTATAGTTATAGTAAATTATTCTTCCTAAATTTAGTGTTATTTATTGGCTCATTCCTAATAGTAATATTCTATTTTTCTTAGATATGGTTTAAATGGCATTAGATATAATTCATCTTCACCTAAAAGATTCAACATAATATCTTCAACTAATAGTTTTTTCTTATATAGATCCATTACAATGATTATAAGTCTTATCTAGTAGAATAGAAATTCATCACCTGAAAGAATATATGATTATCTTCATCTAATATGTTAAATTAATGTTCTTCTGGTAGATATATATGTCTCTATCTAATAATTTAATTCTTTTAGTCAAGGTTGAACATTTCCTGATAAACATTACTAAACTCTATCGACTTGAATTTATACACCTATGTTTTTTGAGTTATGTGTTCATCTATATAATGTAAAAAGTACATAAATTTTTTAATATAAAACTCTATCTTGTATAATATATATTCTCTTTCTTATAAAACATATATCTTCTCTAAAAAACAACTTATAAACCTACGAAGTAAAAAAGATATAAAAGTATAAACATTTAATTATGTGGATTATAATTTTAAAAAGACACATAAGAAAGTATTTAATGTATCCTTATGATTGAATAATATCCCCACTTTTTTTTAAAAAAAATCATTAAAATTGAAATTTTATGAAAAAAAATTATTTTAAAAATTCATTAATATTACACCCCATATCCTAAAAAAAATTTAACCATTACATTTTCTTAAAAAATCTAAAATCAATCATACTTTACCCCCATTTTTCAATAATATTATACACCTCCTCCAAATTGATTGACCCTGTCTCTCCCATTATGATCTTCAAAACGGTTTTAGGAGGAAGAAAGTTGTACCTAAAATGTTAGGAAAAAAAATATAATAAAAAGTTGATATGAATGTAAAAGATATTTGGAATAACAAAAGAATATTATAAAGATAAAAAATTTCATCCAAATATAATTAAAAAATTCATATATCAATGGAATTTAAAAATATAAATCTAAAAAATTATTTATTATCAATGCATATTTCAAGAGCGTTAAAATAATTATTTCATTGAATGTTTCATTATAATCAGTTTCAAATTTTTAGATCATCTTTATTATTTTCTAAATCCAGAAAAAAGAACATAAAATTTGTGGATTATTATCATAAAAAGTAAACATTAACACCCATGTAGATAATCTTTTAATTTGGTTATATATATTTTTTTCATATTTTTACGTAGTGATAAACATTAGATTATCAATCATAATTAAATAATCATAAACTTCGTCATTGATGTTTTGAGTATACATTGGGAATTATTTTCCCTCCCTTTTTTCAATAATCTTTTTCATCAAAAAACATGGTGTCTCATTATTTATATTTAATCAATTTGATGAAACAATTAATCTTTTATAATAGATTTTTAATTGATATTTTTGAAGTATGACTCATTTGTGAAAAATGTATTGGAATGTTTCATTAATGAAAATTATTATTTCAATAGATTTGTATTTCATAAAAATATATAAAAATATGTTGAATTTATAGAAATATATTCATTATTCCTTCAAATATTTGGATAAATTATTTTAAATAATCTATTTCCATTTGTATTAATTTTTTGTATATACTCGAAGAATAATAGATTTAATCATAAGAAACATTTGTAATGAATGATACTACATGTCTATATGTTTGAGGGTTATTTAATTCAAATAAAAAGTCTAGGAAATAATAATTTAATGAAATCCTTCATTGTACATAGATTTTTATATGTATTATAAATTAGATTTACTCTCATATATATTTTAAATACACGTCATCACCATCAGAAAATAGATAAGTAGCTTTATCTAACTGATAATATGGATATTGTGTAGTTTCAACCAATATATCTTTAATATTTGAATAATTTTATAACACTTCCAAAAATAAATAATTTTTCCTTGTATTTAAATTACATGTTACACAATTGTGTTCTTTGGGATGAGATGATTTATGAGTTTCTTACTTTTATACATATGTAGTTATTTTGTCCTGAGTATGAAAATCCTTGACATGAATTTATTTCATCCAAAACTTATTTCTCCATATCCGTATGAATGATATAAGGTATTGTTTTTACCTTTATCCTATTAATTAAAATATAAAAAAATGGACATAGGATTATTACATATTTTATAATATTATATGGTCACAAAAACTTCTTTCTTGACTAATTAAATTCATTAATGATTTTTATCCATTCCCTTTACATATTTACATGCTTCTTTTTCTTTTCATTATTTTCATCTTTCCACATTATCTTTTCTTCCTCTAATAATTCTTCAAATAAATTATTATATTTAGTGGAAAACATCTACACATCCAAACCAAAAGTTTCAATGTCATCAGTTTTTCACCATTCTTCATAATGATTTTGAAAAGTTCCTCTTTTGAAGTAGTTTTTTTCTATCTTTATTGGAATGTGATGTGATTTTCCAACATCATATTTTTCACTCTAACTTTCCTAATAATAAAATTAACATAAAAAATAAATCATACTTTATATGACTCATCTATTAATCAATTAATATCTAGAATAATCACAAACTTCATTTCATGTATAGTCACTTTTAAAATTTATTGTATTTTTCCTTTACCTAAGATACATTTTTCCAAATAGTTTTTGGTTCATAATTTTTACCAAATAATTACACAAAATATTGGACACAAAATGATTTTCAGCTTTATCGACCCAAATTATACATCTTTGAAAAAACTGAACATAAAATCACCATAATGAACTATCTCATAATACATCATAAGTCAAATATGAATATATACAAAAAATTTATATTTTTTCTATTTAAAATTATCAAAATGTGAATCTATTGAGGAAAGTGGGAGAATATCCTTGCATCATATGAAAGATGATATACATTCCTTAATTTCTCATATAATCAAAACAACGATTTTTCAACATGATAATTCTCAAAAGATTATATATTATTAAGAAACATGATGAAGACATAGTTTTCTTCTCCCACTAAAGGAAATATAACAATATCAAAATATTATATTCATTTTAATCTATAGTATTCCAAAATAATAATTTATAAAACAATATTAATTTCATAAACATAATTAATAACAAAAATAATATATAATTATATATAAATAATAGGGTAATAAAAATTTAAATATTATTTAGAAACAAAAAATGATTCCCACCATTGAAAAAAAATTAGAATTGAAAATAGAATATTTTTTCTCAAAACATTTCCTTAATATAAATCATTCCATAATTTCTTCTCTATATGAAATGTCATTGAAATATCCCTCGAATCTTGATTAGAAAAACTCCAAAACTAATACATGAATTAATGGAAAATCAGACTGAAGAAGTTATTAAATGATAGATATATCCTCATAAAACCAATTGTGAAGAGTGGGTGGGGACCCACTACTCACATATATAAATAATGATATATTCAATAAAAATTAAAAAAATACGACAACATATATTCAATCCCTCTACGAGATCAATGTTTACTGATAAATTATAAAAAAACAATAATTGAACATTTTTAACTGATGTTACTATTCATTATTCGAGAAATAATATACATGCTGAAACCTAATTTTTTTAAAAAAACATTACAATAACTATT
Source organism: Viscum album (assembly GCA_963277665.1). Taxonomy (NCBI): domain Eukaryota; kingdom Viridiplantae; phylum Streptophyta; class Magnoliopsida; order Santalales; family Viscaceae; genus Viscum; species Viscum album. Next base: position 1,340,043,805 of record OY728155.1, on the reverse strand, counting down.
TTTAAGAAAAATAAAAATATTATAACAATGATTAAAATGATTTTCTTCTATGAATAAAATATAATAAACTTTTTCATGAATATTTTTCTGATAATTTGAACTTCAGGGATTTAAATGTTAAATTATTATATACTATTGGAGTCCTGAAAATCCATGATCTATAAAAAAATATTTTCCTAGGAAAACATTATATAAAAAATGTTTGGGAAATTTTGAATGGGGTTTTCATTGAAATTAAAAAAAATTAAAAAGATAACAAACAATATAAATTATTCTCCTCTAATTTGAGAAGTTTTTTAATGTACATAGATAGGTAAAACAAATCATTAAATACTAATTTTATGTTAACCCTTTAGATGGATATTTTTCACATATTCAATTATGCTTGTGATGAGGGGTTTTGTAAAAATATCAGTGAGTTACTCTTACATTTGAATAACATATAAAATTATATCTTGTTTTCTCTAAGTTCATGAATGAAATTATATGGTATGTATATGTTTTTTTCTCAAGACTAATGTTCAGGTTTTTACATAATGATATGTTATTTTGGTCTTCACATGAAGTATTATTTTTAGGAAAACTCATGTCGAAGTCAGTGACTATGTGTATCATACACAACACCTAATCACCAAAACATATTACTCCTATATATTATTCATTAGTAGTATAATTTGATAATGAATTTTATTTCATACAATGAAATGGAACTAATTCTTATATAATATAATTTAAAATTTTTAGATTCATTTTTTCATTAGATTTTACAACCACCGTAGTCACCATTTGAAAATAATTTTTTTCAAAATGATAACTAGAATAGTAAAACTATTCTCAATACGTAGTTAACATATAGAAATGATTTTTTATTATTAAATTTTATTCTTTATTATTACCATGAAATCAAGGACATGATAATATAGAAATAATTAATTATAACTGTATTAATATATGATATAGTAATCTTCCATCCAATCCTCTATATTATTTTCCAAACTAGTTTCCCATATTCATCATGCATAATTTTTTTTACTCATTATATTTGAGTACAAATACACTTAGCATTGTAAAACCTAAAAATATTAATAATATATTTTTATATACTATTTTTGAGATAAAATGTACCTTTTTAGAGACTTTTAAACTAATGAAATATTTATTCATAACTATCATGATCCTTTAAAACGTCATCATCATAAGATCTATAACGGAAGGTGAATGTGATTTTTGAGTTTTTTAAAATATTATTTTTTAGACATAAATTTTAACAATGTTGATTTTTTTTAAAAATTTATCAGAGATGGATCTTCTGGGACATTTACATCAAACTCTCAATAAAAAATATAGTAATTCTATTAGAAATGGATATTGGGGCTTGTTTAATTCCAATGAGGGCCTTTGTATGGTTCAAAATAATTATAATGATTTGGGTTTTAAAAAATAGGTTGTTTTACATAAAAATTCATTTGTTCATATCCATTAAAAACACAATTAATATGATTTTGATTGTGAGTCTAATTTAGGATTTCAATATAATATATAGTAATAAAAATATAATCATGTATAAATATTGGAGTGAATTATTATTCAAATTATATTCCTTCGTGTTCATTATAACCCTTACCAAAAAGTCATTCCTTATTTAGTTCAATTATTCCACATTCTGAAAATTTAATAAAGAAATTCCATTTAAATCAAATTATATGAAAATATTCAGGATATTAAAAAAATTAAAAACCTTGTTCCTATTAATTTCAATGAGTTCATCTCACATTTCTTTTATCCAATATTATTCACATAATGCCTAAGAAATATATTTAGGTTTTAAATATGATAATAATGCATAATTTTGTACTTCTTCAACTATTCAATCATTAGAAAACAATTCATCAATTTTTTTATTTTTGTGAATCAATTTTCAAAATAGGATGATAAATATTTTGAAAAAAAAGATACATAGATGTGGTTTGAGGATGATTAAAAATATTTACTAGACTAATTGTTATTTAAATGTATTTATACCTCAATAGTGTATTTATTAATATTAAAAACATTATAGGAATTAAAAGTTAATGATTAACCAATAAAAATTCAACCATAATAGATTAAGGAAAACATGTGTGAGTTATCTTTGGTATTTAAGATGAATACATGGCATCAAAAATATCTAACGTAGAAATGTTTTGGATTTTTTTTTGCATTCTTACACTTATAATGATATTTATTATGAAAATATTTAATAAAAACTAAGCTTATAGAATAATAGAAATTTTAAATAGAATAATCCCAGAAATGTTTATCTATTGAGTATTCACTAAAAACGTGTTTAGAAATTTCCAAAAAAACAATTTTTTTCAACTTCAACATTATTATAGATATCTATAATCTACAAAGATAAATATCGATCCATATTTACATAATCATTTTTTAAAATAATAATTATAAATGTTTCCATAATGATCATATTAATAGTTAAAAAAGGAACATGTTTCTTATTTTTAACATGATCTAAATATTATCAAATCAAAAATTAGTTTTTATATTTTATGTTAGAAAATAGACCAACATATATCATGTGTAGTCATAAACTAAATCATATACATAATATTCACAATAATAAATTTAGTTTGTGTTGGCCCAAATAGATTTATTTTCACTACATATAGTATTTTTGAATTTGATACCTCACTATCATTTTGAAATCATGAATTAGGTTGCATAACTGATTGAAAATGAACAGAAAATTTAGAATAATTAAACCTAATACCTAATATATGTATAATAAGTTATTTATTTATAATTTTATGATTTTATTCTAATATTATAGTTACCTAAACATATATTAAATAACTATAATTGATATCCCATTTAAACAAAGCATGTTATATATTTGCTTAAAAGGTCTTCTATGTAAAGAGTTTGTAATTTCATATGCATATCAGCAAAAATATGAAGGTTAAATTCTAAAATTTTATAGTATATATTCTTTTATGGATTTTACAAATATTTATTTCTTCCCATAATTTACATACTCTAATGATATTGTGAAAAATTCCTATAATAAATAAAACATTATAAATTATAGTATATTTCAAATAATCAACATCACCTATTACATATATTTCCCCCTTTGTATTATATAAAATGTTAATTTTCTACCATCCATGTTGATATTATTTTGAAAAAATTTAATGTTACATATCGTATATCAGGATAATCCCTTATATAGGGAATCTGATTTATTTTTTGGAACTTATCTTTTTACTATGAAATTGAAAAATAAATATTTCGGTACCCAAACATTCTTAAATCTAGAATCATTTTGTAATATAATTTTTTGAACTCAAATATCAATACATCAATTATTTTATTAAACAAATAAATATTTTAATATGTAATCATTATGAAACACAAAATAATTTCACCTTTTTAAAATAAAAATTAGTTATAACAGTGTCCACTTATATGACATTTTTTATGTAATGGAAAATTTTTTTGAAAAATTTTGTAATTTTGAAAATGTGGTTTCACTTTAGTAAAATAAATCCTAGAACTATTTCAAGAGGTTTAAACTATATGTATATATTATATTAATTTCATTAAAAAATTTAAACTTTTATATAGATTTTTTCGAACAATATATCTTTTTTTTTATTTTGAATGATAAATCATTATTTTAATTATTGGAGTAAGATTAATATTTACTATCTATATCTATTGTCAAATTTAAATTTTTGGAATGTGTTTACATTCTTGAATTTATTTTTTAAAATATTTCCTTATAATATTTATAGTATATAAAAACATTTGTTCTCTATTTTTATTCTAAATTATCACATTAAGAAACTTCCTCGAAACCTAGTATTGTATCATTTTTGTCAAATGTAATTATATTTTATTCATCATAATATGTACTATATTCATCATCCAAATTAAAATTTTTATAATATAGTTATAAATGTTTTAATTATTCAGATGATACCATTTCCATATATCATTAATTATTTTTTATAATATTCACATATAGCTCTATTCCTTTCAGACTTCCACTTCTACTATTTGATGAACTTTTTTTACCTATATCTACATCATGCACTCAAAGTGTAAAAATAATTAAAACTTTTCTTATTTTAGTTATTATAAAACATTTTTTAATTATTATCCATCATCATCATTTTTTGATTATTTTGTTGGATACAACAACATTTTTCGTTTTAATAACAAAGAATATTAAATGTTTCATTATTATAACATATTTCTTTTTTATTCATTTTATATTAACAAAAAAATAATTGTATCATAAATAATATAAACATTTATTGAAGGTTTATAATGTTTATTAAAACATTATTATGATGAAATTATATATTTTTAGCTTTCAATTTCTATTTTCATGATGACAAGGAATATTTTTCACTTGATCAACCGTTTTTAGGTGTAGAGAGGAAAAATAAAAACATTCTTCTTATTTTCCTTTTATGCTTATCTTTTAAATATTTTTTCATATCGTATGACAGTCCCAAAAATTTATTACATGATATGTTTAGTATTATTTTTAGTATCACCAAGAGTTATTCTCTTATATTTCCATTCATTTGAAATAATATAAATGATTTATTCAAAAAAAAATTATCAGATAATTCCATATCTATTAATGAATTTTAAATCCTAATAATGGTCATAAAACATGGATGTATAATAGTAACTATATTTATATTTTAGAATAAAAAATATTATAGAATTCCCTTAATATATATCTTCTGTATTCTATAACATTATATGTTCCAAAATTATTTTATTAATGCTTCTCCACAAGATTAATAGTTTCATTATAGAGGGAAATATAATAGTATATTACATTAGTCGTTGAACATAAAAAAGTTCTTATAACATGGTAGCTAAGTTAATATTTAGCTTTCTCTTATTAATAAAAATTTGTAGATTTATTATCAACAATATGATAAATTCTAGTCACCATTATAAAATTCAAAATTCCATTGTTTTAACAAAAGGATTCATATGCTCTTACTAATTTTTATAATCGTCATCATCATCGATTAGAGGATGTTCTGGATTTAGTTATGCATGCATCCCAATTTAAAATCTTGTCATATTAAGGAACATACTCTATTCTAAAAAAGATATTACTGTAACAATGTTTATAAAATTACAAATATCCTTCAGTACCAAATGTGAAATTAAAGGAGTATAAAATCACCTACAAGCGGGCGTTGTAAATCATAGTTTATAAATAATAAATGTAAAAAAAATTCAACCACATAAAAAAACTTATAAGATAATTTTTCTCAATATTTAACATTTTAATCAGATTAATATAAGTTTTATAATATTCTATATAATATTTTCTTAATCATCTATAGTGAAATAAGAATCCTTAAAAAAGAAGCAGTAAAAATTTTAATATGGTAATAAAACATAAAAATACTATAATAATAATAATTATATATATTTAAATTTATATTGGAGGAAGATAGTAACCATGACCTATGGTATTCGTGATATTAACTCAATCATTGATGTTTTAATTATTTCCATGTAATTTCATGATCATAATGATCTAACACAACATATGTTTCACTTATCCTCGTGAACACTTGATTAAAAGGCCACTATATCATTTTTCATATTTAATAATTGAATCCCTCCATAAAAACATATTGAAAAAATATATTATATAATCGAAATATCATATGGAATTTATGAAAGAATCTTCAAATACTTTCCTTTCTTCTAAAACTATATATAAATTACAAGGAATTTATCTTATGTGACAAGGTGTTACTCTAACATCATAGAAACATTATACAGATATAATTGTAAATTATTAACCCTCCATTAATTATTTACTATTGATAAGGACACTATAAAAGATCATTTTTCCATATTTATGGAGTATGGTTTCATCATATTTGGAATAAATATTCATCAAATGAAATTTTCAATGTATCGTCACTATAAAAAATCATCATGATATAGAACCACGGAAATTACTATATTATTATTCATGTATAATGATAATTCATCCTCATGTAGAACATATTATGTTTTTTATCTGGGATTTTTTTTTTCAATGTTTATCTAGTTGACATAAATGTCATCATCGGATAAATTCTGTGTGGTAGACATGGTAGAACATCTTCTGGTATAATTTTCTATAATATTCCTATTGGAATTTATAATATATAGTGTAGTAAACTTACTATTCATCAAACAAAATATGAATTTATCTATTTTATTCCTAAGAAATATTTATACGATATTAGTGATATTTTATGTTCTATAAAACCACTAACAATCGAATAAAACATCTTCAGAACATTATAAATAAAAATTCTATACCACAATAATATTATAAAAATGTGGATTTGATTTTCAAAAGTATTTTCATAATGTTTTGAATGTTTCCTTTGACTAAAAATGAACAATTTCATGAAGGGATCCTTCTAGGCCTTGATGTGACTAGCTATATGTAGAGGGATTCACCCCAGCCTGCCTTCATTTCATTATGAATCAAATATGTCATTTAATAACACCCAACCTACTAAAAATTCATCCAATACTATAAGAGTCATTATCCAGTTGTTTCTCAACCTAACACACTCTCACAAAACATATTTAAAATAATTTTAAACAAGACTAAGTCTTTTTCTCCTCAATTTGAAGAAAAAAATTAGAATTTCCCCAAACATCACTAACCATCAATGACATGTTTTATTAAAAATTATTAGTGTATCCTAAATGGTGTTTTGTTACATTTTTTATCAATACTATAGTTTCAAATATTTTTTATAATTGAGATTTTGAATATTTCAGATGATGAAGTAACAATATGTTTGTATTATCCATTTAGTGAAGGATTTCTAATAAGAGAGAATTTTAATGTGAAAATTTGCTAATAATATTAACATTAAAGTTGTTTTATTTTCATTACAGGATTGAAAATATTATTTATGTTTGAGAAAATTAATTTATATTATTATGTATCCATTCATATAATGTTCATATTGATGGTGTTAATGAGTTTCATTTAATATTTATTGTTTCCAACGTATTAACTACTGATTAGAAAATATGTTTCAAAAGGAAGAATATATATCATTAAGATCCATGTGAATGATTTTCTAATAATAATATTTTAATAAAATGATGAAATGAGTCTTTCTAAGTATTATTATATGTTTTATACTGATGTTATACAAGTAGATAATTTGATGATGTCTGAATATGTTTTTAACCTATATGATGTAATAGAATAGTACTGAATTATACAAAGGGTTTCATATATGTTACAATATATTTAAGATAATTGTAATATTACTAAATAAAATATAATATATCCAATTTTAATATGAAATTATTTCAGGTTCATCATGATTTTAATTAATTATTTGGATATGTTTTGATTTCAATAAAAGAATCCGGAGATATGTTAGGAAAATTTAAAAAATATAAATTTCTGAAAAATTAAAAATGTAAACTATATGTAATATTTCCATAGAAATATTTTTAGTTAAAGAACAATATTTATATATTAATTATTTTTATGAAATTGAAAATGTACTAAATACATAGGATTCTCTATTGAATGTATAGAGTTTGGTACATAAATGTACTCAAAGTGATGGTTTAGTCTTTAATAAAGTATATAGATTAAATATGTAATAAAAGAGTATTAAATTCATATTTAAGTGTAATCTAAATGTTGATTGTAAATTAAATTATGTTCTTATTTATTTCTCTATAGTTAGTATGAAATGGTTTCATAGGCAACCTGGACTACAAATTGGAACATTCAAAATTTATAATGTGGCGTGTCATGGTATGTTGGTCAATATATAATGGTTGTCATTATGGATACCTAAAGGTTTTAACAAGGGAATAAGATTTTGAAATATACCAAAGATACATTCTGATTCAGTAGTGTTAGTTTTATTATATATCACATTTATGATAGTTTATAGAGGTAATATTTATTTTTAATTATATGAGGATACATATGGGTTCTTAAAATTAATGAGATTTTCCTTACTATTATATATAAGATGAAACCTGAGAATCTACATAATATGTAACGGTTGATCTACCGAGTAATTAAGGGGTGATCTATGGAAAATATTTATAGTTATGGGTTACTAAATTGAGATAGTAAGAGATATATAGAGATATAATTGTGATAATGTGGTAGTAGACTTTATTTTAGAATATCCCGACTCATTAAATTGAGATGATTTTAGCTGAGGAAAATTGGGATATGAATTGAGGAACAGGGTTGTGATATGATGTGGGTTTCCATGATTCAATGTCTTTTATTTATATTCTCATGAAGATATTATAAATTGATGAGTTGAGTATTATTATAATACCAATTCATAAAATATTATATTATTTCCACATCTCAATGAGAATTAACATGTGATTTGGTTTTGTAATTGATTATGATTATTTAGGAGGTTAAATTGCTAAATATAATGGAACTTATCTAATAGAAGTATTAATATAATATTAAAATGATTCTAATTAGATTGTAATAATTAATTTAGATTATATGGAGATGATGTAGAGAATAATTTAATATTGTATTCGTATAGAAGAACATGATAACAAAATTTGATGAATAAGGTGATTTATAATGAATGTAAAAAAATGATAATTGATGGTTCCTTCATTGATGATATAGTATTAGCTGAAGAAAAAATACATCAAAATATTTTGTTAGAATATAATACCTTTATATTCTTTAAGGATATAGATAAAGGGAGATAGAGACTAGTATGATTATAGTCTATTGATTATAGTTTATATAAATTAAGTCAAGGATACTATAAATTAACATCTCAATAACATAAGGATTTATGAAGAATTATAAACCCTTATTATTGTTGTGTAGTAGAGTCAAACACATGATGATTTTAAGATACTGAGGATGTAGAAAAAAACACATCACATTTTCGAATTGATATTATTACAAATAGATCATCAAAGAGAGTATGTGAGATCATATATTAAATATTGAAGTCCTTGTTGGGTGAAGATCATGAAGTAAGGTATTAGGTTCTTTATTTTCCATTTGGTGTCTTGAAAATGTACCTATAATGTTCCATATATATAGGTTCATGTATATACCATAATTTTTACATCAAATAGATAATACAATGGTATGTGTATTCTTGTGGGATAATACTTAACAAAAAATAAATACATTTCCTCCCATATTTTTAGTGATCCCCATTATCAAATTCATGTGTACCTTATTTTATTAAATTCTTTTTTTACTTCTGGAATGAAACTTAGAGGTGAGTAAATTTTGAGAGATTAAATCACCATCTAGATATATGAGGAAAATAGGGGAAATCATTAATTTACAATTAGTCACTCACATTGATTAACACCTATAACGGTGTGGTTTCACTGGCCCAAGATAAAAATTATTATTATTAGTTCTATGATTACACCAATGATGGAATTCACAAAATATAAAAATATTAAATCATTTAATAGTATGAGTTTATATCAAATATTATACATGTTGTATTGATTTTTTTTAAAATAATGTTTCTTAGAAAAAAAATGATGGAATATATATCTTCCATGAATTTTAATTATATGCTGAATAGAGATAAAAATAAATAATGAATGACCTCAATATATAAGGTATATTTTAATGAATCTATAGTTATGTATGGGTATCAAAGATGGTTTCATTCTATAATATTTTTTATTCTAATTTATATTGAATAAGTTTCTAATAAAAATAAATCACGACTAATTGAAAAGTGGGATAAAATATGTCGTAATGATGTAAACATGGAGAAATGAAACCCATAATAACTAGATAAGTGATGGTATAAAAAATAAAATTTATAAGATGGAAAATAACTTTACCTCGTTTCATTCAAAGTATTTTCAAGAGAAATATACAATAAAAAATTATTGTCAAAATTTTTATTTTGAAGAAATGAAAACAAGTTGGTAAAATCACATATCTAAGGATTAATAATGTGAATAACTTATTATTTTAGTATAAATATATAAAATTTATCCCAAATAATTCTCTTCTTCTATTTTTTGAACGTTTTAATTTTCGAAATATATTTTCCCCCAATGTAAACATTAATGTGAAGAGATGTATAATTATTTGTATACAAAAATTATCACTTGTGTAAAACCCAAAAAAATGTTCTAAAATGTTTCAGGGATGTGTAGCAAGGCGAAAGGTTCTTATAATCACAGAAAAAATACCTTAGTGAAATACTGGATCAGTAGGAATATATGAAAAATATTTAATAAAATATATATATATATATATATTATAAAAATTAATTTCTATCATTGATTCATAATTTAGAGTCTAATAAAATAAAATTTAGGGGCTTTTTTACTTCCTAGAAAAAATATTAAAAAAACATGAAGTCCAATTTCATTGGATAAAAAGTGATTGAGAATAATTAGGGAGCAAAATTATTTATTTTAATAAACTATTTATTTCATGTGTCTATATTATAATGCAAAATTGATATATCATGAAATAAAATATGTATTGTTTTCACAATAATCGGAGGTATGATATCCTTTTTTACACTACAATAATGAGGTTCATTATCATGAATGTTTTTTATATTATGTAATGTATATCTATAGACCATCAAAGTATATATCTCATTAATTATCAGTGAAAAAGGTACCATTATTACTAAAAAATATTATTTTATCCAAATTTATATTCTTCCACATTTAAGGTCATATTTGACAATTAGGATAATAATGGTTTCAGAAAAATATGAGAACCCATCAACTACATCCTTAGGGGAAATAAAATTAAGTAATATTAGTTTTCCAAAAACAATTCCCAAAAGGATGATCAAATGCAATAAAAATTTCATGGAATTAAATATAGTCACATTTATATTGAAAATATAAACTGCATTGTTTGTTAGTTATTTTCAGTCATATGGGCGGCTTAGGTATAAGCCACATTACCATTTACATTATTTTTCAAAATCTAGATTTCAATTAATGACTAAATCTAGGGGACATAAATTATATATAATGGAATTTACACAAAGGAGGATTATAATCTATTAATCACTAACAGATTTGAAATAATAGAAACAATCTATGAAATGTATACCAATAGTGGTAAAAATTAAGATTCATGGTTTTTCATGTCAACTACATATGTGAATAAATTATTTAGTGGATGGTTTAAATATAATTTTATATTTGGGTATAGATTAATATGTGATACCCTTAAATAATATTGACAAGAATATTATTATCTCATGAAAAACCAATAAGTTAATAATACTTTTCACACTAAGAATAAGGATGATATATTATTTTTGAAGAAAATGAAATACCTTAACTATAAATAATATGTCAATAATATCATTATTTATCTGGTAATTAATATAAAAAAAGAATTAATCTAATCCACAAATAAAGGAACTAAATTCATCTAGTAGAGGGAAATTGAATGAAATTTTGAGGAAGATCAATCTTGTAGATCATGTTTACAAAGATTGTCCAAAATTTTATCCATTCTAATTAGAAATGTAATAAAAATTTATTATGTACATGTGAATTATAGTGATAAAGGTATATAATAAATTCAAAATTATGAAATTGGGTATTTAAGTGGTTTTCTAAAAAATGATCAATAGGTACCTAAGAAGCGGTGTTGAAGGATCAAGACTATTTTACACAGTTCCAAATAATTTTTAGTTATATTACTAGTACAAGCGATTATTTTAGTGAAATTAAATCATTCACCAAAAATTTCAATTCGATTTATTTTTGAAGAATATAATAAAATTAAACATAAATAGGATGTTTATAAGTTTATTCTATTCATGATTGTCAAATGGAATTATACGGGAGTAATGTTGAATAGTTTTCTATGAAATGGATCTAGATTGAGTAGAGAATATATTATTAGAATAAAATATCATCATTTTATTCTCATTTAGAAACTATAAATATTACACCTTATTCTATTATATATATATATATTATAAATTGTTATTTATGGACTTGAATTTGACACATTTAGTCATTTATAAAAAAAGGATATGAGTATGATTATAAATTTGGATAGAATATTAGATGTGACCATATGAGAAAATAATGAAAAATAATTTCCTTCAGATACACCTAATAAAACTGATAATCATGGTGGATGAATGTTTCAGAGTGTATCATGTGTGGGGGACTATTTCAAAAATTATATGGAATCATTTTTCATTATCTATTATAGAGTTATTGATATTCTTGTAATGTTTCATTCAAAATTAATAATTGTATAATTCATCATCCATTTTAGAAATAATAAATTTTTATGATATTGGAGTTGAATATGAATTTATCAGTGGAATTAAAAACTTACGAATCCAAGAGTGGATTATAATAAAAAATGACTTTATTATCATTAATTTTATTTTATGATTTATTGATATTAGTGTAAAAATTTTCTCATAAAACATAATTGGAATATATTCATTAAAATAATTGGATATAATATCATTTTGAAAAGTAAATATGATATATTTTTAGATGATATCATATTTTTGATTGATTATACGAACCTTTGTTCTCTAAATTAATATATCATGTTATGTATTTTGATAATTCATTAAAAAACACATATGAGTATAATTGATTATACATTACTTTAATTTAATTTATGAGACCCTAGAAAAAAATTTATCTGTTGTTTTTAAAAAGTTCAAGTGATAAGAAAATGAAGGATACATATTGACATGTATTTATTATATTATAATAGACAAGAAACCACATTGGGATATTTATTAACTAACTTAGTGTTTAGTTGAATTTTTCCTATAATTAGAATATCGATATTTTTTAGGATCTATTATTTTAAAAAGTATAGATCAATAAATATCTTAATGTAGTGATTATCATGGGAATAGAATATTCTCAAAAAAAGAGTATATTAATGTGACTTTTTTAATTTTCATTCCAATAATAAGGTTTTATTTTTTTATTGGATGTGGAAGATTATTTATGTATGAAATTATTCTACTATATTATTTGATATATATTTATATATAATGATGATTTAAATAGACGATAATTATTTTCTTATATTCTATAGAAACTTTTACCAACTATTATTTAGAAAAACAATATGAAAGGATGAGATAATTGGGGAATGATGTCCTATTTCAGAAATTTTTTATGTAGATTTCTATAATATAAGAAAGTAATGATTCATCCTATTTATCATCATATGGTTTGGATTTATGTTACTTGACGAAAATTGTTGGATGATATCAGGTGAATTTAAAAAGTTTCATGAGGTAATGGAACACTATAAAAATACATCAAGGAAATTTTTTAGGCTATAATATCAAAAGTGCAATTCTAATATTGATCAAGATGATTTTATGCTATGTTAATGTGTCATTGAATTAGATAATGTGGCTTGTAATTCCTAAACAAGGGTTTTTTAAAAAGATTTTATACTTATTACATTTCTATTCCTTTAGTTATTAAAACAAAATCTCTTTTTTGAAACATGTTAAATGAATTTTTATATCACATGTGTTTTAATATTTTTGAGAAGAAAACATTATCTTATAGAATACATAGAAGAAGATCTGAAATATTCTTAATATACAATTTATATTTCTATGTTACAATTATCGTACGATGTATGATAATGAAAAATCAGACTCACCCTTGTCAAGAATGATGTTGGACTTCAGACCTATTTGTTATTGGAAAATGTTATAAAAATAAAACTGATACTATTACATATACAATCGGATTACCACTCCTAAATATTTTCATAATGATAATCATCAAGATCTCCATTGGGCTGAATTATTTTTATAATCATATTCACAATAAATTTTTCTAATGTAAGAAACTCTTTTAACTGTGTAATGGTGTTAATTAGTATGATGTCGGACACATGGTAATGTTATGATATCAAGTTCAATGTGTCTGACAACATTGAAATTTTTTTAAATATAACCATTATTTGACCATTTGAGTGAGGAATATAAATAAATACTAATTTCAAGAGTTTAAATAATATTGATTACTCTTTAATGATTAGATATCAATTTGATCTACTCATTCTTACTTGATGTTTTCATTTAGTATGTTTTCATCATATGGGTTTTATCCTTATGAAATAATATAATTTTAACTCATGATAATAATCATTACGATTGAAATATTTAGTTATATGAATATGGGGAATCTAATTGTTGGATCGAGGAATTATTGGGATCATAGACAGATCCCATCATCATATGAAATACATCCTCGGTTAGGAATTATGACAAAATCTGATCATCGATAGATATCCTAGTATGGAAATACAAAAATTACTCTATGTAATAAATTTGTGACCCTTTAGTCATTGTTATTGACATCTTTAATAATAAATATAAATGTTTTTTATTTTTTAAAATATCTTGTAAGTCATTCTCTCATTTGATAACTATTTTATTACTTATTGTTTTTAAATATTCTATTTGATTGAATTTAATAGAATGTTTGTCATCATATTCTTCTTTCAAATCAAATTCGTTTTCCTATAGTATTATGATTGCAATAATAAACATAATATGGTAATTTGAATCAATAGGGAATATGTTTTTTAAACTAATATTGTTGGACATACAATGATTCTGATTCAATTACATTGTTAATCAAACCGAGGGTCGGGTATGATAACCAATGAAGAGGCCTCATGTTTTATTATATTAATTATTTTAAAATAAAATTGTAAAAGGAAATTTTCCCCCTATTGTATGTTTACAATTATGAGATTTTTCCTAAGAACCTAAAATTGGTATTAGAGTAAAATTCTACTAATCATACACATCCTATGGTTTTTAATTCATTTACTTTTATATGTTATTTTGTTTCTCAGAAACATTGGATGTTTATAAGTGGTGTTATTGTAAAATTTATTTGTGGAAAGTAATTTCTCCTTCCATTATAATGGTAGGTATTAATTTTGGTTAAATAAAAAATATCAATCCAAACAGACCACAGATCATTGATGTTGCTGATTATGTGTACTGGAGTGATAATATGAAGAAATTTTTCATCAAAATGGGGGGTCAATAATTTTTCATACTAATGGGATATTTTAAGATTCATGATATGGAAGTCAAGTAATTTACCTATTAAGGAAAGAAGGACATTCAATTAATATACTAAGTAAGGGATACATTTTTTTGTTCTATTACAATTATGATAGATTTAAAATTAACATCTTGGGATGATAAAAGCAGTATATAATTTTTTTAGAATTTATGTATTTTGGAACCTTATAGAATATTGATATGAGGATAAATATTCTATGAGATGATTTTTAGGTATTTTATTTTATTCCTTGAGAATAATTTTCAAACATGAATCACCAGTTTGATAATTATAAATTATTTAAAATATATTGAGGAAAATTTAATTGAAAATGAAAGCCTTGTGGAGACGATAATTAATATTATTCATAGTGAATGAGAATCAAATAAAACTATAATTGATAATAAAATGAATCTTAATAATCTTAAGATGGATGAAATTTTTTGAACCCTTCTTAATTGTGTGGGTATACTTGAAAGAGTAGTTGGGAAACAAAAAAAATAAAAATTGTGGTGTTTCCTTGGAAACAAAAACTACTTAATTCTTAAAGTGTAATTTGATGATAAATATGTTAAATAATCAAGGAATAAGAAATTTATTTCTAAATCTGATTGAATTAAATTTTAATATTCTAATAGTTTGTTTTATAATATCTCAATAAGGATGAATAAGATAGTGGGATATAAATATTTCAAGTACAGTTATAAAAGATTCAAAAGGAAAAAGGTGACAAGAATGATAAGGTCACATGTTATGTATCCAGGAAAGAATTACATAACTGACACGATTTTGAAAAGGTGAAGAAGAAAGACAATAAGGACAAGAATTCAATAAAGGGATTATAAAATGTATTATAATTTCAATTGAAAGAACTTTTTGAAAGATTCGGACAAATGGAGTCCTAGTGGGGTGATTCTTCAAATAATTCTTCTAAGAATGAAGGTTCTAGGAATGGGAAATAATTTTTTTTTCTAATTTACCCATTTTCAATCGATGATTCAGTTCTAAGGTACACATATATGAATCTATCACTTAAATGTCCTTAAATAATAATTTTTTCTAATGAGAAAATTTTTATACCCTTATATCAAGAGTCATCCTCAACTAATGAAGATATTTTTTATACCTTCTTATGAGGAAGTTTCTCATTTTCTTATAATATTATTAAATGTGAATAATAAAAACTATGAAAACCATAATATGATTAAATCAATCCTAGATAAGACTGATTAAAGATGAAATTATTTGATGAATGAAATATCAAATATTTTAATATATCAATTTAAAAATAATTCTCAAAAATTAACCATTTCCAAAAATATAGATAAAATAATTTCTGAAAATGATTGATTAAACTCTATTTTTCATAATCAATGTTCTATAAAATATCTAGAAAGTATAATAATTTATTTTCAAAACAAATGCTTTAAATTTAATCTATGAAAAAACATTTATCAAAATTTTCTATTGGTAATGATAAATTTTGAAAAATGTATAAACTAATTCTCTCTAATGAGATTAGTTCTGGAATTGGTTTTTCATATAAAAACATATTTTTAGTAACAGTTTCACTAATCCTAAAATTTCTCCATTTCACCGAATATAAAATTGGTGGAAAATGGAAAAATTATTGTCAATTAAAAAATTTTAAATTACTATTTTTCCAAAAATAATTATAAAAATGTGTGGGTTTCTAATGTTTTGATTTATGACAATAACATACCAAAAAAGTTTTGGGTTCTAAATCTCTAATAATTTTTTCCAAGAAAAAAATAATAGTACAAACAATACAAATATGGTACGTGGATAGTGGATGTTATAGGAACATTACTAGAAATAAAGACATCTTCAAAAAGATAATAATTTTGAATGGTGGTAATGTAAATTTTAGAGATAATTTTAAAAGTCTGATTACCAGAATTTGTAACATTTTTCATCTTGGAAAAACTCTAATATCAAATGTATTATTTTTTAAAGGTCTTAAGAACAACCATATAAGAATAAGTTAATTATGTGATAAGGTTACCTTGTAATTGGTAGGAATTATAATTTTTTGGTAAATAGTTACCATAAGTAATTTATTCTATATTCTAATTGATATGAAAATTTTTGCACACAAAACATAGGATACCTTAGGATCCAAGACTATCCGTGCATTAGTGTAATGTATGCTGAATCTTTGTAATGTAATATAAGGATATAATAATGTAACCTTAAAAAATATCAAAATTGACTATGAATGTACTTGATAAAGATTTACCAAAACTTTGGTTTGATACATAAAATGTTTGTAACACTATTCATTATGGAAATCCATATAATTTAGGTTGAAAATCTGTTTTTGAAGCCTCAACTTCTAATTCATCACAGTTTGTATAGATATAATTATTCATTCATAAAATAACTGGATTTATAGGTGGAAAATTCTATGTATATGTCTTAGTTGATTATGATACAAGATACACATGGGTTTATTAATCAAAAATATATCTGAAGCCTTCAGTAAATTTAAAATATATGTAGCATAGTTAAAAAATGTGAAAAAAATAAACTTTGAAAAAAATTCATTGTGATCATGGTGGCGAATAATAAACTTATTATTTTGAGAAAAATAGTAAGTAGGTTATAGAAAAAAACCTATTATCACCTATAACCCCCTAAAAATTGTATATTTGAGAGAATAAATATAATTCCTTATGAAATAACTACAACCATGCTGAATAAATATTTTGTTATTTAATAGTTTTGGTTTCAAGCTGTTAGTACTATGTTCATAACTATAATTCAATTTTTAAGTCGAACTTTTCTTAATAAAACCTCATATAAGTTGGAGACATGAGGAAAACAAAAAAAATTATATTTCGTTTATTTTGGTTGAAAATTATTCATCTTAAATACTTAATATAATATTCAAAAAAATTCAACCAAATCTAATGAATGGATATTTTTTATGTTATTCCACTAGTTCAAATGAATACAGAGTATTTAATAAATATTAATATATTTTTGAGGGGAGATTACATGTTATATTTGATGAATCAAACCCTTTTGTTTTAAAACAGCCTCAACCTACATTCTCGACCATTTTGAAAAAAACTTATTTTCAACCATTGTAAAAATTTTATTCACTTAAGGAAAAAACTCATGAAATAGTATCTGAAATTATTTCAAAATAAATATTTCTACCAAATGTGGAATAACAGACATATAGAAATATAAGATGGAAGTTGTTTCTTAATAATCATCATAACAAGATGATCATTTGTTATTTTAATCAACCTACTTGGATAAAAAGTTCATTATGGAATGAAATTTCACATATATATTTCTTATACCAAATATTAACCTAAGAATTCCGATGAGGCTTTAGGTGATGTGGATGGGGAAAAATAAATAAAATATAAAATCAATTAGTTTTAAGGGAATTATGTTTGGACTTTAGTCAAAAGGCCTACAAAAACATACAAAATTAAAGTAAAATTGTGTTTTTTGAACCAATGATATGAATATTTAATAATTTCATGATGAAGTTTATGTTTTAAAAACAAATTGTTTTGAAAATAAAAAAATACTTGAATATGTTTATAAACAAAACAAATATTTATACATATTTAAACAATCCCTTAGAGGATGGTATGATAGTTTAAAAGTATTTTTTGTAACAACATTACATTTTTAATGGAGTTTTATATTGTATTATTTTTATAAAATATGTATATAAAAATATTATGATTGTAAAAATATATTTTATGACATTGTATTCTATTTAACTCAAAAATAATTTACAAATTTCAATACATATATTATGAATTATGTGTTTGAAATAAATATAATGGGTGATTTAACAGATTTTCTATCTTTTAAAATATCACAATGAAGGAAAAAAATTTATATATCTAAAAATGTATATAAAATATATTTTTTCGAATGACTGATTTTAAAATATTGAGATTATTAGAAGACTTATTTGTATCTCAAATACCCTTGATCATGATAAGGATGGGAAAATAGATTTTAAAATTATTTTTAGGGGTATGCTAAGATGTTTACATTACATAACATCTGGTCATCCAGATTTTATGTTTTTTACATCCTTATGTAAAAGATATCATGAAAATACAATAGAATCCCTTCTATAATATGTAAAAAATATTTAGTTTTTAGGATATCTTTGTATTTAAAAAGTTTACATTCTTCAGGAAATATTTTTGAATTAAAAAGTTTTTTTGAATGTGAAATTTAGGGGATGTAGAGTGGATATGAAAAGAACATCTAGAAATTTAAAATTAGAAGAGATTAGATAGTTTTATCATCTTTTATGTAACAAAACTATGTAATACTTTCCAATATTGAATCTGAATATATATCATTTGAATGTAGTTATACTTATGTATGGTGCATGAAACATGAAATCACTATATATGGTTTGAGATTTACTAAAACTCAAATAATTTTTTAAAATTCAAGTTCAATTACATTATGTATAACCTCATCGCATCACTCATATGCTAATAACAATGATATAAGTTACCATTTCCATAGGGATCACACAATTAATAGAGTTACTATTTTGCAATTCATTAAAAGGCTAGAACAATATGGTAATATTTTTAAAAAACCACTTCCATTTGATATATTAGAAAAACATTAAACAGAATCAAGGAATTTTCAATGTAAATTAATCATTCATATATACTTCTTGTTTACCCATATAATTATATTAATATATTTATTTTCATTAGGGGATTATATATGTTTTATATTATTCTAAAGAATTTAGTTTTTTATATTTTTCGGTGCCTCTAAAAATATCATCGTAATTAGATTTATAGACACGTAATATTTATAAATAATTTTTATTCATAATCTACAAAATGATTTTACGACTTATAAATTTTCATTATATTTTTATACTCAAAATTTTAGGAAGAATTTTTTGGAATAAAATGTCCACAATAATGTTTTATCATAATCATTATATATTTCAATGCCTATAAAATTAATCATTTTGAGAGAAAATATCATGATTTTATTTAATAATGAAAATATATTAATTAGCTTATTCTTTTGAAACTGTCATATTCAATATTTTTATAACAATCACAATTTTTTATTTTTTTAAAAAATGAAGAGGAACAGGTAATCACATTGTTGACTCATTTTATGTTAAAAGTTATATTTATATTCTCTTAGGTTTTTCACTATCTCGTTAAATTAGATATTTAAATTTTTATTTAATATTGTTTAATTATATGTTATTTTTTTAAAAGGTTTTGGAAACATTTTATAATATGATTCACTCTTAATCAGATAACATTTTAAAAATTAGAATGATCAAAAAATTATTTAATGTATGGTTTTGAATAATTTTGGCCATTAGTTTAAAGATGCATTCATTTGAACCATTTATTTTCATTATGGGGAAAAAACTATCTCACGTGGTGCCTATATTAAAGAGTAACCCCCTTGTCCCACCTAGGTTGTATGATTATTCTACTCCTATGATATTTCACCCCTCAAATATCTTATTCCAAAAATATTCATTTTATTTTGATTCGTACTACATGTTTAAGTATGATGGAGATAATGGTTGATTTTCCTAAGTGTTATGTATTTATGGGGAGTTTAGTTGAAAAACATTTCTATAAAATTAATGAGTCAAACATAAAAATAAAATTTCTTTTCATGGTATGGAATATGTTTATTTTGAGAAATGTGGTATATATAATGATTTATTAAATATATATTGTGATTTCTATGCATCATTTATGTTTTTCATTGTGTTTGAGAACGAAAAACCTTATGTCACTATATATGGAAAACTATAAAAGATTTCTTATAATAATTATATTGATTTTCTTAGAGTACCTACTATGGGATAAGCATATTGTAAATCTCATATTCTTCAAACTAATCATAGAACCATCAATATGTATGAGGAATAAGATTCTATGTTTTCTAATTATGATAATGTGAAGAAGATTTCACATCACACACCATGAAACCATTTATATTTTTTGGGGATAAAAGGATTATGAATACTGATAAAAGTAGATCAAGTTACGTTAAACGTGTTTTATTTAATTGTGTTAGAGTTCCTAGAGAACATGTGAAAGATCTACCTTATTATGTTAATCTTTATCGTTATGGGATACATTGATACCAGTTAAATCAAACCCAATTACATTTAGCTTCCATATTATATAATCAAGAATATTGAAAAGATAATATAATTCTTCAAAATATAAATTTAATCATAATGGATAAAAGATAAAACATCTTTTATCATCAATGATACGATGAATATAATGATACGTTCTTATAAAAAATGAAGGAATGATTAGGGAGATATTAGATGTTACTTCATTAGAGGAAGATCAATCAATAATACAAAAGAAAATTGATAAGAAGTAGAAGGAAATCCAGATACATACACACTAGAGAAAATAAAAAATGAAAATAATGTCCCAAAATTTGTTTTTTATTCCTAGATGAAAAAGAATGTTGATAAAAAACTAGGTGATCTGATAATTAGATATAGCCCCATAGAATAGTTTACATTAAGATTCCTAGATAATAATAGTTTACAATAAGAAAAGTAAATAAATTAATAGAAGAGTTTGATAGACACACATCACTGTGAAAATTTGTTAATGGAGGTTGAGAGAAACTCCAAAAATGTTGTCCCCCCATCCTCCAAAATATATCAATTAATCTCAAAAGTAATGATTTTAAATTGATAAAATAGTTGTGGTTCATGCTGAAATTCTCTATGTAATAGAAAATGGAAAAGAATAAGTTATTTATGTCGAATTTGTGAATCTAGTTAATGAGACGGAATATGAACCATACTCAAATGGTTATGGTTATATCAGAACCACCATATAACATAGTTAAGAATACTATTATGAAATAAATGAAGTATTTTATAGAAGGTAAGGAGAAAAAAATATTAGAGAAGAGGAAAAAATAGAATACGAAGGTTATGAAAAGAGATTGATGAATAATTGAAATACGATGAGAATAAATATGATGATGAAAATAAAGAATCCTATTCAAAAAATGGGTCATAATAATCATATTACATATAATAGTAATTTAATTACTGGGATGATAAATAAAAAATTATGAAATTTATCAACAAGAAGAATTGCCATTAGATGAATAAATAGAACCCTCACTAATGGAAGATGTTTATCAACATTAAAAAACTAAGGATGATGGTATGGATGGCAACAATGATGTGGATGTAAAGAAAATATCATATGTTAATATAATGACCTTGAATGATGAGATTGAAGGTTCAAATTTGGATGATAATAAAGGAAAGGAAGTATATTTTGACACTAGAATATTAGAAACTCTTGATTTTCAATAAGATTATTCAAATTCAGCCCGAGATATAGCTATAGAAGGAACTGATTATATTGTACATGTGATGAAGATACTATGAATAAAAATTCATTATTTTTCATGTATTGATTAATGTGGTCATCTTATTCAAGGTTTTCATAAGAAAAAATTGTAATTGTTAATGTTTTTAACAGAAAAGATGATCTTGAGAATGGATTTTTTTAACTCTATTCATGAATGTTCTTAGACTCACAAAAGAGCTTGAAATATGAATGTCAATTTTTATATTCAATTTCATTCATATTTTAATATCCGTTATAATATATTGATGATATTTATAATTTTATTGTAGAATCAATATATTTTTTTAATAAGTTATCAAATGATGGCCAATACTGATTAATGTTTGTTGAAGATTTTAGGGATGTTTCTAAGGATAATATTAATAAGGTGAATGTTTTTTGAAAATAATATTCTAGACATGGGGATTGAGATGCCCCAACTTCGATCATGTGATGTAGAGTTCATCATATTAAGGAATGAAAACAATAAGATTTCAAAGTAATTCAGGAATTCTATATGTTTAAAATAGAATATTAACAACCTGGAGAAATACTAGAAGGAGCTCAAAAAGATGATGAAATTTTCCAAAACCATTATGAATAATTAATAAGTTTTTATTTTAAACTATTGTTTTATTTTTTATGAAAAATAATTTTATTTATTTGTAATGAATGAATTTTTTAATCCTCCCAATATTATTTTTTGAATATTTTCTAATTACAATTGGTTAAATGATCATTCATAATTTGTGCGGATGATTAGTTATTTTGTTATATTGTACCATATTTTTTATCATAAAAAATTTTAGAAAATTTTTTATTCATTCCCCATGCAATTTTTGGAAAATCACAAAGGGTGTAACATATTATAAAGGGAGGGAAAAAATTTTCCGAGGGAGATTTCTTAATAAAGGGTGTATTATAATACAATGGGGAGTTTTTTTTACTTTAAGGGGGAATATATGATCCTCTGGGAAAGTAATTATCATAATGGGGAGTTCATCATATTAAAAATTATATTGTCCCTCATATTTATAATATTATTAAATTTTGGGGGATTTAATGTTTAAGGAATAACTTTGAATAAAATTTTAATAAACGAACAATGGGATATTTGTTTTTTTTTAGATATTTTTCTTGAATGTTTTTGGGATTTTTTATTCCATAAAAGGGGAGATTGTTGAGTTAGATCTTCTAATTATTAATTTTCTATTCCTTTAGTTTTTAATGTAGAAACACATTCATATAACTCAATTTCAAACTTCTTATGTCCCAAGTGTTTTAATATGTTTTTTTTGCGAAAAAAATAATTATTAATAAACAAAGAAAAACTAATAAAGGATAATGAATATAAAAAATTAATTTGTTCAATATTATTATAATAATGAGTTTTTTATTATATATAAGACTCACCCATATCGGACTAGTGTTATAAATGAGTCATGTCTTTTATACTGAATTCATTATTGACAATAATAATGATACTTGTATTGATACAATCCGATTAATGTTCATAATGACTATCATAGTGAAAAAATTAATCAATTTTAGCATTATAAATTATGTTGATAATTATATTCAAGATACTTGTTTCTAATTTAGTGAATACATTTAACACATTATTGGTGTTGATCTATACGACATCATACATTTAGATACAATTATCAATCAAGTGGCATATGTCTGAGGTCATTGTTAAAAATATGGAAATATGAATATTATGTGACCATTGGAAAGTGGACTTCAAATAATGATTAATTTTACTAGTTTGGATATGTTTGGTTATGTACATGTGAAATAGATTTGTTAGACGAATTTTTTCTTTGTCAGTTTTATTCTATAGTATGTTTTTTTATCTTAGGAATCCTTGTATGGGTTGAATTCATTAATGATTTGAAAATACAACTTGTGACATCCTTTATAATGATCAAGGGATTACAATGATTGAAATATGTATAATATAGTCATCAGATCATGGGATTAAGGGGATAGTAAGACAGAACAAATCATCATATAAAGAAATTATATGGATAGATATACAGAGAAAATTTGATCATCATATCAAGAGATCTCTTAGAAAGGGAATTTTTTATATAATTATAAAATAGTGGATACATTTATTCATGGATATTGACTACCTTAAGATTTAGGGTCAAATATGTTTATATTCTTAAATAATTCATAATTCATTCATACATTTTCTATACATATTATTACTGGTTTTTACATCTTTTCTATTCTTATTAATTTAATAGAAAGAGAGTCTTTATATTCACCTTTCTACAATAATTATTTTAACAAAAATATTCTAGTTTTGATAATTAAAATACATTAATAAATCCAATCCACAATGATTTCTATTTTTACTCTGATATAAATGGATATACTATGATTCATCTTCTATGACATTTTTAATCAGAATGAGTTCAGACTCCTTTAATCCACATATTAATACATTGGGTATTTTCAGTTTAATTATTTTAAACTATGTTATTTAAACAACAATTCACTCCTCCTCTTGTATGTATATTAATTTTATAATATTCCTAAAATCCATTAAGGGTTGGAGAGGTTTTAGTTGATATAAATAATATTGAGACATGTTATAGAAATTATGGTGTCATAAATGGTTATAAATTTAATAATGAAATTAATACATAAGAGATTCTCTAATATTCATAAGGAAATGCGAGACCCATTTTATGTTGTAATAATATACAAAAAAATGATATAATTAAAATTTTGTATGTTTCCCTTGTGAATGGGTAATGATTAATATATAATGTTAATTAGAGGGTGGATTGAGTGTGTAGACAATAATGGAGTTCCTAGTGATATGTAAGGGAACAAAATGCATAAGTAAGTTTACTAAAAAATTATAATGAAAAATTATAAAAATGTATATATGTTACATATATGAAATAAATAATGAATTCATAGATCATATAGAATGAAAAAAGGAAAATTATTAACTCACAATATTGTACGCCAAGCTATGTTACACAGTATATAATGTTTATCAATGTGTATATGTAATATTTCTTAGAGGTAATGAGATTTATAAAAGTTATTGAGATAAATAGATGTATCGAAGTGTTTTTTATGATATATAATAGTTTTCATAGTTTTAAGAATAAAAATGTATATTTAATTATATGAGTATGTGTATGGTTTCTTCAAATATATATGTTTTGACAGAGTACCCCAGACTCACTGTGATATGTAATAGTTCACCAAAAAATCATTGGTATATGTAAGGTTTGATCTATATGATATATAAAGAATGATCCATGAAAAAAATGAGATATAAGTGTAAATGTTTTTTGTGAATGATATATATATATATATATATATATATATATATATTCCTGACAATGTAAAACATGGATTCATGATTGAATGTACATACACGTTTAATCTCAATGATTCTAATGGGGAATAGTTGAAATAATAATTTAGGAAGAATATTGTTCTATTATAGGGGTTTTTATTATAGTAATACTTCTGGATAAGGTCATGCTTATATGCAACAATGAAAATATGTGTATTTGTGAAATACATTTGAGTCAAAAGGATAATATTTCATGATCATGGTGGTCAGGAACTTGTTATTTTATTGTGAAACTAAATGAGGATATTAATGTGATTATGTGGTTAAATATCAGGGTACGTCTTCATTAAAAATTACAATGTAATATAAAACTGAATATGTTGAGTTGTGAGAAGTTATTCAAAATATAAGGCAAGATAATTGAAATGGAAATGATATTGTATTCATATATAATAACATGATGATGAATTTAATACTCAATAAATTATAGAAATAAATTAGTATATTTTTTAATAAAAAATAGGTTTAATAAATCAATTTTACATTTTTATTAATACCTCTATAACTAATAAATGGAAATATATGAAAATAATATATAATTTAGACATCTCAAAGAATATATTCTCCAATGAACATCGTAGATATTATAAGAACAATATAAAATAATAAAAATACATTCCATTAAATTATTACATTAATAGAAATAAAAATGAGAAGAATTATTTTTGGGATTGTATTCAATGATTTCATAGTAAGTAAATAAGGATATTACATAACCATTGGGCATCATTACCAATGGGAATTATGATCGTTAGTCATTATGACCATTAGAAATTCTAGACAATTATATTATAATCATTATCAACTGATGGTTGGAGTTATTGTATATTAATGGTTATGAAAAGAGATCAATGATTCAGAATTCATAAAATATAGAATAAATATATTTCAATAAACCGTGTAAACCTTATTTATCACATATATGGACAGAGGTAGTATCGTTGGGATTCACACTTGACCAAGACCAAGTAGAAATTTAACAAGTAAAGTAATAGAAAAATCATACACAAGAGATGTTGATGTTAGTATAAATCACTAAAGGATCAATATTTTTTCAAACTACCACCTAATTTAACCCAATTTTACATAATAACCTAATTCCAATCAATAAACAAATAACCAATGGAATATTCACCCAATGAGTTTTACGGTTGAAGTCTGATATTTTATAAATAAAATTAGATAAAGTTAAAGCTCCAGATAATGAGATAAAATATACTATGATTATAAAATAAAAATGTTTTAATTAATTATTATTCTATAGATCAATATTCTCTCATTTGTCATTCATGATTGAAATTAATAGTCAATCACCCCTAATGCATTAAATAATGTTTTATATTTTTTGAATACCAAGTGGTACTTTGATGTCAACAAAGATGTAATATGAAATTAAAATTAGAAATCATGGGTGTTATCTAGTTGAAAAAATTATCATTATACCCATATAGTATTTATATGTAATAATGAGGATTTTTAACATCTATGATTATAATGAAATAGTTTATTATAGATATAATTAAAATAACAATAGTGAGGTGTGTATAAAATTCAATGTTTTTATTTGTGGTATTTAATTACAAAAATACAATGAAGAGCTACCCATAGAAACAATACACATTTATATAAATGGGGATTTAAAGGAATAAATTCAATATATAAATGTAAATAATGTTTTTTTAATGGATTGTGTACACTATATTGACTTGTTTTTTGATTCATGGTATGATTTCATGGGAATTTTAATTTTGGAAATAAATTGATGAGTCTATTTAACTGATATTGGAAACATAATTCCAAGAGTAATAAAACATAAAAATGTATTTTTTGAGATTTGGGTAATGGAAAGAGCGGTCCATAGTACGTCTCATTTAGTGTTAAGAGTTTAGAGGCAAAAAATCCAACATTTGGAAGGCCAACCTACGGTTTATTTTTTGATTAAACCAATTTGGCTCCCAATAGAAAAACTAGGGCCCGTTTTCATGGTGATGGGTGTATCACATGGGTTGTGAACAATTTACCCATATTCTGCACCCATATCTCAGGTTTAGCACCATATAGGTAGTATATAGGAACAATTCATCACATGATTGCTTCATGGTAATTTAATCAGTGTGGAAGAATCCATCTGTGGTGGGTTTCATAAGTAGAGGATGTTGCACAATTGGAATACAGTTTGGCCAAACCATCCGACCTAGTTTTCCAAGTTTAATTACATTTATTCAATTAATGAAGTTAAATTTTCATTTATTATTTCTTCTCCACCTACATCCAAGTCATCTCTCTTCTATAGTACATTAGAATCCACTTAATGCCTATTCTAGTCACGGTGATAACTCATCTTTCTATTTTCTAAATAAATCAGTATCAGTCTATATGGATTACACTCAGTAATATATTGATTAATTTTGAATAAATATTCATTTAAACCCCTCTGGAATATGTTATATAGTATCAAGATCATTTCCCCTATTTCAATGGTGGATTTCTATTTCACAGATTTCCTCCCAACCAAATTCAATCATGCCTTAATAGTGTAATTGTGAAACATCCACGGAATAAGGTCAGTAGTATATGAATTTTTCATAGTGTTTATATAAATTTTTAAATAGGATCAATATGCTAAACACCGACATTTTTTTCAAATTTCAAAAAAATGTTCTTCCTTTTATATTGGAATATACTCCCTGTATTAGTCTCATTGAGAAATGTGTAAATATTTTTGGTTGTTAACCTCAATCAATGACACCCCTTGGGTGTGTTGGCTTGTTTTTACCTTTATTAATAATTTTTTTAAATAAATGGATTTTATTATAAGATTTTATCATGGATTATAAATTTATTCACACATTATCTAGAGTTTTCTAAATGATAATGGATTTTCATAAATGCCATGTTAAAACTATAGGAATTGAATATCCCTTCATTATATCTATCTAAAATTATTCATTATTGTGAATTGAGGAGTTGTGATGTTAAATGTTATTTTTAAATCCTTCAAAATTAATTCTTGATAATCAGTGTTAGGTTATTATTATAATACCCTTTAATTTTGATGTGTTTTCTTCAAAATTTAAATGTGATGAATAGTTAATTGAATCATGTGTGTTTTATGGTTTTTTTGTTTCCCTATGCCTTCATGTTAGTGCATGATAGATGGAATATTTAGACAATGACCTCAAATGTAATTAACAAACTGAGTGGAACTCTTGATATTTGAATTTTTATTGAACCATTGTACCATATATGTTCATGGATTGGCCTATCACTAACAAAATGAAAAATGACCCAAGCTCCTCCTTAGGTATTAGCATGTGTAAAAAATTGGATTTCCATGATTGAAATTTCTATGCTATACCAACACATATTATAAGTGCCACATTGAACCTTCATTAATGTAATATCTTAGTTATCTTTAATTAAATGATGTATATTAAATGTCAGGATATGTTGGTGATGGATTTCTTAAATTTAATTTTTTTGAAGGTGTATATGAATATTATTAGTTTATTAATGATTTTTATTTTTATAAATAATATGTTTAATATGGATGAAGTAAATGTAATTTTTCGAATGGCCTTGCTGATAATACCATGATATGTACATGTTATAATTCAAATGTTTGGCATTGATTATAATAGCTTGTTAAATTTAATTTATGATTGGAATTGCAATAAGGGATCAATTATTATTATAAATATCATTACACCTTGATATAATCCATGGAACTATGGTATGGGTTCTTTTAAATATAGGGGTGTTAGAATCTATTGAATTGGGTGTTGAGGAATGACACCTCACCCCATTGATAATTTTTACATGGTGGCGATGACATAATGCATCCCTTTTGAATATTGACATGATGGAACACTCAATAATGGTCGAGTGTTGACATGATGTCACATTCACCATCTTCAGTGATCAGTATGATGTCTACTACTCATTAAGAAAATATCGGGCATGTAAACACTATTTGTTATTATAGGCTCGTTTAGAATGGTCATGGATGATTGAGTTATGCCCTAATCCCGACAACACCTAATATTCCTAGTATATTTATATTAGCATAGGCACACAATTGGTTCATATAGGTGGATGAAATATATAATTGTACTATATATATTACTACTATGTATATAGTTAAGGATTGGGAATTCATTATTTCTATTACACGAAGTATATAGAGCCACCTTTTATACTTTCAGAGCTTGATCGGGATGGTTATTGTTTATTTTAGTAGTATAGATTTATTTAGAAATTATTAATATTCATTGAACCTGAAAATTTCATTAAATTATGTTCATGGGTAAATTTTCTTATAGAAACCAGGTGTGGTAACCTATAGGGGTTTATATCTCACACACTTTATAGGCCACCGGTGTAATGGCGTGCCCAATTATATCACATGCTCAAAAGACCATTGACCCTTTCTTGTTTTGTTCTTCTGTTCTAGGGATTTATGATCATATGATTGAGTTGGAGCTCATGATACTGATGGAGTTTTCCCTCAGGGCTCTTCTTTATTTTCATTATTCATTCCTTATATTATAACATGATTCCATATATATATATATCAGTTATGTATCATCATCAGTACATGCATGCATTTATTTTATATTTTTGTTGCCTATATTTTTAATCATTCATTATTATTATGCTTCAGCCGCTCTATCATTCATTTACTACTTAATTTTCCTTTTGTGTTATTTACATTCTGATTATACCAATGTGCTACACTGATATGAGGCTACAGTCTCTGCATTATCACCTTTTCTTCCCCTCACTACTATTTTTAATCCTCTAGAATAAGTGGAGGTTCACGTGAATCTTCATGACACTCCTATCCTACTACCTTCTTAGTGTCCATACAAGTCAGGGCATTACAATGTGGTATCAAAGCCTTTATTTTCCTCTTTATTAATGTTTTGAGTTAGTAGAAAAGAGACTATTAATGTTTTAGTGCATGTTAAATATTCGTTCATGGGATTGACCAACCAATGTATGGGGAAATGTATAAGTGTATAGGGTTGGCTATGTTGTTCATGATCTTTTATATTACAATTGATTATAGTTTTACCTCGAGTGATTGTTGTACATTCTGATGCCAATTGATTAATGAGATTCTGATATTATTTTTCTTTTCCTAGTATGTCAAGGACATATTATTGCATGAATCATTGCATACAGATTCAAATTCAAATTATATTCATATTCCATACAATGTAGATCCATTAGTAGTTTTTCGGATGAGTATCATTGTGCTCTTTGAGTGTTATGAGATTTTGTTGATATTGTTCAGTATGACTATTTATTTGGAATGTTAAATTATTATCTTCCATAGGTTATTATAATTGTTGATTCCTTTTTATATATCATGCTCTTATATTTATACTTGTTTTGAATTCATTATGAGTTATTATATTGATATATTTAAAAGGATTCATGGGATTAATTTGTGGGCTGTGAGTAAACAAGAACTAATTTTAAATTTTAATATTTTTAAAAGGATTATATTTGATATCATGCAACCCATATAGTTTAATAATCTATTGATGTATATATACAGACCATTGTAAAAATGTGAATGATTCTACAGTTTTTTAATGTGAGTTAGTTTTTTGTAAATTTGATCAATACTATGGTCTATAAGGCAAATGGGAACATTATAGTATAGGGGATGGAAACCATATATTCAAACCCTGATTTTGACTATGGTATATTTTAAAATTTTACGAAATTTAAAATATGTTATGTTTTTAACTCAAATGTGCATTTTAAACTCCTAAAATGAATAGGTTGATTCAAGTAGGTCTGTTGGGGCATGTTTCTTCTGAGATAATATTATACGGGTGTTTGAAATCCTTAATATTAAACAATAACTACTAGGATTCATTTTGATGAAACCATGTTATTTTAATGGGACCCTCACATTTCACCATATCCCTTACCACCTAAAAATAATTCATATGATAAATTTTCAATTTATCAAGGATGCAGAGAAATGGATAATTTTTAAAAAGGAAGTTGATAATACTTTTCTATTATTTCAGAATATGCGAGTTAAATTATGTACCAAGTGATTCTATATTATAATTGGAAGTTGTTGTACTATTTTATATCATTTAAATGTTTATATATTTAATTTGAATTAGTGGAATGAAATAAAATATAACCTTATATAGTGTCAAATTTTTAAAACCTCTTGTAAGGGAAATTTAAAAATTCAATTTAGTTTCCTTGGAAGAAGACCATAGTATTTTTGTATAGGACTTATTTATTTTTCAAAATAGATAACATTATAGCTGTATATCCTAGTTAATATGTTTGGTTTCACCCATTTATAGGTTTGAAGATCGTGGTTTTGTAAGGGGCTAGCCCATGTTATGTCTCACCCTTAGTGCTTAAATGTATTTCTAAATGTCTTGAGATATGATGATATGACAATATCTATAAGTAAACGGGCATGGGTAAGCTATATTTCAGTGTTTCCATAAAAACGATGGTTGTATCAACTTTTGATAGAATATGTGTATTATTTTTAAGTGATTATTAGAGGTTCATTAGGGGTTTAGAGACAAACCATAACCATTTCAACGATATGTAGCTACCCTTGTATGTCAATGATATTTTTGGTGTTCCCATAGGATTCGTCCGGTCAAGATGTAATATGCTGGGGTGGTTGTAATTACACATGCTTTGAACAAATGTAAAATTTCCAGTGAGTTTTAATTTTGTAGATAACATGAATGGTATTCTTTTCAACCACGCATCAGAACATAATTTTTAGAGTTGGAACATTTAAAATTGTTATTTTTAGACGTTAGTAATGGAATGGTAGGTCCCTGGGATGTCTCATGGAATTTCAAGAGACCCATTCCATGAAATCCTTATTTCTGAAGCTTTTCATAAGGAACACAACTTTTCTGAAACCATTCATCCCCCAAAGGAAAAAATGTATGGCACATTTCATTGGAGCAGAGTGTGTTACTTGGGCTACAAAAAGATTACCCAAAATGTTCCCCCATACCGCATGGTTAGTGGAACACAGGCTGAACCTAAGAACTATTCATCATAGAGTTAGAACATAGATAGATAAAGGGTTTGCTAAAAATAGTGCAAGGTGGGTTTCTTAGGAACCAGTTTCCACATGGTTAGAGGGTGATTTTTTCAAACAGTGTGAACCAATTTTGAGGGTGAAATTACATCATTTCCCGTAATGTGGATAATTTTTTTCTTTCTTTTTTCTCCTCCACCATTCATGCAAGATCTCCTCCACGGTTCCATGGCTTCCTCCTCCCTTATATTATATTCATGGTGATAATTAATTTTTTTTTTGAGTTGAACATAATCTATCACTGTGGATTTCTCTTGGTATTGTAACTCACCGACATCATATCTGAGATCCAGGGGATTATTTTACTGTGTTGGACAAAGTAAAAGGAATAAAATCCTAAATGAAAAATGATATTTGTATTCTTGAATCACTATATTATTTAATGATTCAATTATAACATTGGTAAAATAGAAAACATAACATTGTAATATAATTTTCATCCAAGAAATCATTTAAAAATATCAACATTATAACTAATGGAAAATAGAAAAAATAAAACTGTGATCTAAAATTCTCAATAAGTGATTATAATGTGGAAGAAATAATGAATTATTGAGACAAAATCATTATTGTATGGTAAATAACTAATAACACATTCCATTCAAATAACTATTAAAGCATAACTAATGTGGCATGGTAAAAAACTAATAACACATTCCTTTCACTCAATTAAATGATAATTAAATACATGCATATATATTTAAATGAAAAATATAATTAATGTATAATAATTTATATATATCAAATGATTTATTATTATACATCATGTATCTTGAACATGAACTAATACTTCACGACCTTTCACAATAATGTATAATTCTATAGGTAGAAACACATATATTCTAATTGGAAACAAACTCAATGTCCTTTTATCCAATTAATCTAATCTCAAGAGATGATTGAGGAATCATGGGGATTTCATTAAAATTTATCCAATTCATTGGGATTTAATTAAAGGGTCCCCAAACCATTCCATACTAGTCCGATGAATTCCTAATATATCAAATATTCGATTTAAAAATATATATTTATATCAAAGTGTCTCATACCATTACGTAATATAAGAAATATACACCCCATAAAATTAAATACTTATTAATTTAAACATTTTATACCATGAAGTTAAAATAGATAAAAGATATAATATATCCAAATGGGCATTAAATACACCAAACAAGCGATGTATGTGGGGAATATGACATTTATCTCATAGATAAAAAAACTGAGATGAAAATCCCTTAAAACATTTTAGTCATTCATTTAAAAGAATGTGAATTTATAAAATAATATATTTTATTAAAAATGATCCATGTAAATTGTTAGATGAATCCTTGAAACATTTTGGAAACATGATGGTGTGATACTTTATTCTAATTGTATAAGTCAAAAAAGGTTCCTTTTACTTTTTAAAAAAAATTCATAAAGTGTCGTGTTTTTTATAACAAGAGGAATATTATTTAAAATAAATATAAAAGTAAAAAAGGGGTAAAAATATTTCACTGAATTATTATAGAACGGTTATAAATTTGAAAAAATTATTAGAATGTACTAACATGGATGTGGAACATTCTATAACGGATAGATAAACAAAAATAATCCTAAATAATATTGAAACTTCGAAATTAATACATATCAGTTTATAATCAGTAAAATTGTATTCCATGAAAGAAATAAGAAAATATGGATATAAAAAGATAATAATATTCATAACAATACTCTTAAAAGTCATTCATGGTTAAAATATACACTACAAAAAAACATGTACTGTATAAGTAATGTGTCGAATATAAATAGATGTGAGACTAAGAACTCTTACATCACATGTGAATGTTATTTTTACATGATTTGAACTCATTTATAATAGTTTCTGTCATGTTATTGATTTTTATCTGAATCTTGTTAATATTATTTATATCATATATCACTTTATTATGGTATTTTATCACTAGTTTGATAATAATCGTTCATCATTTTCACTATTTCAGGTGATAAATGCACAGTCTCGAGTGTGTGTTGGCTTGTAGTTTATTGTTACAATTAATTAGATAATTATTTAATTATATCAAATATTTAAAACATTATTTAAATATAATATATAAACTTATACATATTTTTTATAAAAATCCAGAAATTTTGTAGGTATGAAATGAAATTCATTGTTGAAGGAGATGGCAAGACCTATGTACACATAAATGCAACATTTATTAATTTTTCATATTAGAACGATGAAGCATTATAGATATATATGTATATTATAATTCCAATGTCATATATAATTAATATATAATTATTTTTATTAAACTCTACCTTTATACATTACATGTATCGTCTGAAAAAATAACATCCCTTTGAGAAGAGTTAGTCCACACTTCCACAAATGATGTTATCATATTTATAGAAAATGAAAAGAATGAAGGTAGGTGTTAAGTAAAAGTAAAATTAGTATGAATACAACACAAATTTCATATATATTATATAAAAATAATGTGTCCATCATAACAGCCAACCATGATATGTGGTTAAGGTAAAAAAGAATGATATCACTTATCAAGGTGGTAGTTCACTGTAAATGAATGATACAATTGATAACCATTTGATGGAAATATTTATAGGAGTAGGATGAACCCTTAAAATAACAAAATATTTTTATATTTAAGAAAATATTTGTCTTATAAAATCATTTAACAATAAAAAATAAGTTCATGGAAAATAATAAATACTACGGGGGTCGTAGAAGAATGTTAACTCATATTCAGGTAAATTCATTTGTATATCACAAAAGACATAATTGGATGAATTTATAAAAAATGGGGCTTCAAGGACGATGATATGGTTGTTTTGAGACTATTTTGGTTGATTTTGTTCAATCTATAATTCTAAATATGGTGTTAGGGAGTGAGGTAGGAGGATCCCTTTTAAAATTGAGGCGAGGGATAATTTTGGAAACTATCAATATATTTAATTAATATAAATTCATTTTCAATTAATATAGTCTGTTATGTGATGTATTTACAATATAAATTGGTTATGGGTATAAATCATTTCATATAATTAATTATATATAAGTTTATGTCACATTATTACCATTATCATTTAGCATTAACCCTTAGTTAAACCCTTTAACTCTTACCGTGACAACATGGATTTTTACTATTTGTGGGTCAATATAGTTACAATGATATGAAAAAAAATCAGAAATGGGTCATGGATGACATTATAATCTTTATAAAAATATTTTGGTAGATTTTTTATATTTTCATAAAATTTATATCATTTACTAAAATATATTATTTATTTAAAATATCATTAAGGTCAATTTTGACCATATTTATTTCTTGACATTTGAAAAAAATATCAATAAAAATGATAAATATGAATCAAAACATTTTATAAATACCTGATATGTCTATTTAATATATAAAATTCCAGGATGTTATTAATTATTTCAAATTATATGGATTTTAATTTTTTTTATTAACATTAATTTGATATGTCTATTAATTAAATAATTATTTAATCATAATTGTAAAACCCTTTATTTAATTATTTAATTCATCAATATTTAAAATAAATTATCATGATAATTATAAAATATTTATATTTCTAGTTTATTTTTATTATAGAATCATTATTCTGAATAAACACATATAAAAAATATAAAACATGTTATGAAAATGAGAATGAAATATTTAAATTCCATCAGAATAAAATACTATAAAATATCTAATTTCATCGAAGTGGGTCTAGGAGGACATAACATAGGTTAAGGGGAAATTTTTTTTAAAAAAATTATCCAAAAAAATAGTACAAGTGTTACGGAAAATTTATAATACATATTATATTATTGTTAACATTAATTACATGATTTACCTTTAATCATGATAAATAAAAAATTTCTAATTTTACTATTTATATTTTGACCAAAAATAAAAGGGATATAATTTCTATATTTCTAAATACTAATTAAAAATATGGAATCTATTTTTCATCATTAAATACATAGTAGTGGGGAAAATTAATCCTATAGACGATGAGTTAAAATTGGGTTTTAAAACTAAAATGCTCCAAATAGTTAATTTTTTATATCCTTATTCAATTTGAAATTGATTCCAAAGAATTAAATTAGCTAAAATGATATCAATTTGACACTATTATAATTTTAAAAACAATCTAATATATAATTTAACATTTTAATTATATATATTTAAATGCTGTTTTAAATAAATATGAAATATTTTTTTATTATTCATTAAAACATGAATCTTATCACGAAAATACCCAAAATTCAACTAAAAAATATTATTATATTATGAGTTAATAGAATTATTTATTTATTTTTTATATATAATATATATAAGTTTCAAAAAGAATTATATAATGTTCACCCATAAAAGTCCGTAAAACTAACGTTATGAAAATATAGGTTTTGATGCATAAAATTTGGTTTTTTCAAATTTAATAACTATATAATATATTGGATGAATTTATAAATATTTTTATGTATTTAAAATTTTTATATTTCTCTAATATCATTTTATAATTGTAATTAATTTAATTTAATAAGATAAAATGAATTTGTGAGCATAAAAATAATTCTTTATAAAATCATTTCCAATAATTATTATTGGATCCTATATTCATTTTTATCCAATTAATTCAAGTGTATATCTTCATATGTTAGTTAACAATATTAACAAACACCAATATTAGGGATATATTATATATTATTATATTAAATAATAACATTTAAATAATTTATTTTTCTTTATAAAACTCAGCCTTACATGTAATGGATTTGAAATCATTGTTTTTTATAACATAAGGTTATCATGCTGTTGTAGATAATAAAATATAGAATGATAGTTAAATTAATTAAAAAACTAAATTTGTCTAATGTATTTGGGTGTCACATCCCCCACCCCCACATTAATGAAATTTTGTCTTAATAATTTAATAATAATTTGAATAGTCCAGGGTTTGATATTGGAAAATAAACAATTGTTGAAAAACCTACATCCCAAAAAGGTGTAATAACAAAACTTCTTAATGAGAGAGAAAATATACATTATTCTTACAAAAAAACCAATATTTTATATAGGAAGACATTAAATGAAATTGAAATCAATGAAATAGAAGATAAATCTAATCATCATGTTCTGATGGATAATGAAAGAGAACTTGTTCATAATAATTTCTACCATCACAAGACCATAAATATATGATGGTTTAAAGGGGAAATATATATCTTTTTAATAAAATTAATCAAAAAAACTTTTATTATAAAAAACATTTTCTAGAGTTGTTGAATTCATTTTATTCTTATTCTAATGACATATGCAAACATACTTACTTGGAATGTAGATTTTAATCCATTATTCAATTAACACCACAAAATTATCTATTTCTCATTATCATGAGTATTAATGATTATTTTTTATTCTTGAGGAATTGGAATCAGTTTCTATAGACCGCCAGGTCCAAAACAAAGTAGAACTATGTATTCCTACTATCTTTACACATTAACCAATACCAAAATGGTTAGGATATGATAAGATAATGCCTTCATAAGAAAAAATCTTTATATGATAAAAACAAGATCAATTTACAAAATTAAACATTAATTACCATGTTTCAATATAAATCATTCAAAAAATAGCTATCCATCTTAAAATAATTTCACGACAATGATTGAAACACAAAAATCATATGTATTTTAGCATATAGTATTTTAGAAAACATTATTCACTCTTAATGTATTATAACAAAAAACTAATTTCCTTAATCACATAATCTCTAAAATATTCTATCTACTTCCATAAATTACCAAAATCCCCATAATTCCATAATAAAATCATATATTATTCCAAAATATAATACATATTTACCTCTAAAAAACCTCATAGTATAATGTTGACCATGATAATATAGGCTTCCCAAAATTGAAAATGGCATCCCAAATAACATTTATTAATCAATCACTAAATCCTTTTCCAATCCCTAGGTAATATATTCGATAAAAAATATGTTACTAAAATAAAAAAATTGTTTATATATAAGATAGTTTAAATAAAAAATATCATGAAATAACATTCATATAAGATAATGGTATGTGATTCTCCCTTATCTATATCCAGTTGTGGGTTCAAACCCCACAGCCTTGATGGATGAGACAGGTTGTCAACTGGCATGTAAGTTGTCCTTTTTCGAAAACCACGTTATTATTATCCAGAAATTTGATAAAAATCCTAAATAAAAATACAAAATATATTAAACAATACAGAAATTTATTAACAAAAAAGGATATCCCATATGTTTCAGTTGTATTACAAATAATATTAGTATCCATAATTATATTTAATTCAAAGATTATATAAAACCTAATGGTTTACCATACATTAATACATATTTCTAAAAAATGAAACATAAGTATTCCTTAAATAACATTTCTAGATGTACTAAACCAATGGGTTGTGTTCCATAAGGTATGTTTTCCAAAATATAGTTCCCAAGAATTTTTCTAACCTTCCATTGATACCAACTACAATACCCCTACCCAAAAAGATCATTGTCGGTGTCTTATTTTATAACATATAATGGTTTCATGAAATCCAATATTAATGTACTGATCATATTAGGAGTCATGAATAACTAGATAAAAATTTATTCCATTTTTACATTTGTAAAATAAAAAACATAACAGCGGAAAATAATTGTCATCCTTGAACTCATTAAAAAATTTCTCCATTATAACACAGGGAAAAATTAAAAATTAAAAGGGGAGCATAAATTACTACTAAGGTAATGTATATAGGAATAAATAATGAATTAATTATATCAAATCAACATGATCTAGTAAATAACTGGTAACACATTCCATTCAAATAACTATTATGGGATAAATAATATGGCCCAATTAGAAACTGATAACGACTTCCATTCAATCAATAAACTAAGAATGAAAAGAATCCTTAGAAATGTCGAGAGGAAATCTAAATGATAATAATAAATTAAATAATGTAAAATTTTGATTATTGGATTCCATGTATCTGTAACATATACAACTACCATTAAAACCATTCACAAGATAGATTAACTCTATGGGTAAAAACACATCTATTCTTCTAAGAAACAAACCCTAATGATTTGTTGCAAACTAATTTCATCTCAAGAGACTACCAATTCCTTGAGGGGATTTTACTAATTGATCCCTTAAACATAGTAATTTTATTAAAAATTCCACAAATCATCTCATTCTATTAAAAATCATTCCTTATATATCAAATAATTTATTTAAAAGTATTTCCTTAAATTAATGTGTCTGAGAAAAAATTGAAATATCTAAAACATAAGCCCTATAAAAGTTATAATTTTGAAATTAAACACATAATAAAATAAATATTAATATATTATAACTTTTATTTATCAAATTATATTGTATAAACACCATAAAAAATATATTTTCATTGAATATGATTTGTATCTCTTTTATGTAAAAAGTTAGAAAAAAATGTCTTTCAATATTGTAATAATTATTTTAACAGGAAGTGATTTTATAAATGATTTTTTTCATTGATAATAACATTTTAAACTTGTAATGGATGATTAATAATTATACAGTGTAATTATGTAGTTGAATTCAATTCATTCCATATAATTTAAAAACAGTCCTTTGTCTTTGGGAGGGATAGTCATAATATACATTGTTTTGGGAAATGACCAGAACATTATTTATAAATTAATTTTTTAAAACAAAAAAGGTGTAATAATATATTTAAATAAGTTTTTTATAATATTAAAAAAATTTATGGCAAAAATTTTGGGAATCACTAACATCATAGAGAAATATTCCCATGTTGATACAAAAAAATAATCTTGAATAATGATGAGATAATGAAATAAATACTTATAAAATTATATTCAGAAGAACCGTATTCGCATGAAAAAAATAAAATAATATGGATATGAATATATAACAATAAAAATAATAAAACTCAAAAAACCAATTATTGGGCATTATATATAGTACAACAAGGAAAAAAGTAGTGTTTAAGGCATGTGTCCGACGAATTTTTTTTTGAAATAAATATCTCTTACCACACACTTAATTTTTAGTTTTCTCTTCCTTAACCTCCTATATTATAGTATAAATAATGTTATTAATTTATTTTAAAACCTTATTCATAATTATGATATCATATATTAAGTTCTCATGTTATTATATCACTCGTTTTATAATAATCCCTCATTATTTTCCTTATTTTGTGATTTAGTTTCCTAATTTCTCGATTATGTTTTGTCTGGTCATTTGTTGTTCATATTTCTTATATTATGATCTCATTATCTGTATAATTTGAAACAATATTAAAATATCATATATATTCAGTATAAATAAATATTTATTTATAATAATCCATAAAATATGGATATGTCAAATGAAATGCACCGTTCAGGGATATGGTAAGTTTTACGTACGCATGAATGACAATTTCATTTCATTTATATATTAAAATATTAAAAGGTAAGTAATATATATGTATATTATTATTTCATTATAATATATGTTCCAAACTTATGACACATATTTATTAAAACAAATTCATTGTGTGTTCCATGTATAATGTGAACGAATCACATTGCTTTGAGGAGTTGGTGATCCATAATACCACATATGATGTTATTGTATTTCAAAATAATTATTGAATGAAGGTATGTGTAATAAATAAATTAAATAAATATTAATAAATATTAAATATCATATATATCATATAAAAATATTGTGTCAATCATAATGGCCAACTACGAGAGTTTGTAAAGGAAAAAATGAACAACATCATATCTAGACGTGGTAGTTTGTTATACAAGAACAGTAAATTCATTCCCAATTTTTTTTGAAATTTTGTATATTTTAAGGTGGAACCCATAAAATAAAATAAAAATATTTATTTATATTCATGACACTGGTTTTAATATATTATCATGGAATAATAATAAAATGTTTTGTGGGAAAACAAATAAAACTAAAGCGATATTTGTTGAATGTTACCTTATTTTCAGGTGACAACTTTTTTATTATGACGAAAAAAATTATTGGATGGATTTAATCGAATATAGTGGCTTATAGGATCATATGGGGGAATTTGGGAGTTTATTTGTGTAGGTTTTTGTTGATCTAGATTGATCAATGTTGTGTGAGAAAGTGAGGGATTAGGCCCCATTTTATAATAGAGGTGAGGGGTACTTTTGGAGGCTCTCAAAATATTTAATTAATATAAATTAATTTTCTATTCCAAATTGCATATATGTGAGTTATTTTTATGATAATATAATTATTGGTCTAAATTATATCTACCTATAATTCTCATACATTTTTCTGACACATTAATACACTTATCATTAGGTATTAACCATTAGTTAATCCCTTTATCTCTAACCATGAAAAATTGAATTTTCACCGGTTAAGGGTTAAAATATTTACTATAAAATGCCAAAATAACACTAAATAAGTAAGGGGTGAAATTTTAATCTTCATACCTATTATTTATCTGATGATTATATTTTTATGAATTTGATATCATTTAATATAATATTATTTATTTTCAAATATCATTAAAACATATTTTGAAACAATTAAATTATTATCATTATAAAAAATATTAATATAGAGTATAAAATTAAAAAAAATATTGTAGCCCTATTATGTATATGTATTCTAATAAATTTGCGGATTATATAATGTGTATCCAATTATATTTATTTTAATAATTTTAATACCATTTATTGGATTAATATATTAATTAAACATTTGCAACATTATAAATGTGTCAAACATTAATTTAATTATCTATTTACTAAAAATAAATAAAAATTATGTGGTCCAAAATTATATATTTTCAATGAAAAGAAGATAACTTATGAATATTCATATATATAATATAGCACTTATTAAAAACATGAGTATAAAATATTTATATTTCCTTAGAATAAAATACTATAAATGTCGTAATGTAATACGAGTGGATCGAAAAAGGAATTAAATCTTCCCAAAAGAGATTTTGGTCAAAATAAGTATTATCAATAATATTATTATAGGTTTTACTGTAATTTTACAATACTTATAATATTATTTTTACCCTTATTTTCATGAATTACCCTTAGTAGTTTTATTAAAAAAATTAAATTTATTCTTCATATTATGTCCAAAAATAAAATAGACCTAGTTAATATATATATATATATTTCTTTCCAAATATGGAATCAATTATTCATATGTATAAACATATAAGTGGCTAAAATTATTTTAAAATTATTACTGTAGATGAGGCATGAAAATATTTTTTTAAAGAAAAAACATTCAAAATATTGAAAAGTTTTTATATCTATATTCAATGTGAAATTGATTAAATTGAGTTATATTACATTAAATAATAAAAATTTTATATTTTAAAAAATTTAAAAAATAAAAAAATATAATTTTACACTATAAATTATTGATACAAAAAATTTGTTTTCAGTTAAAATTCAATTTGTTTTTACTGTTCATCAAAATAAGAAAATTATCTTAAAAATAAAAAAACTAAACTATTTGAATTATTTATAATCATATTTAAAAAAAATTCATTTTTTCATATATATTTTATAGAATTTTAATTATTATTTTTTAAATAGGTTCTCCCTAAGAATGCTGAAAAACTTCCTTTAGAAAAATATAGCTTCTCTGCATATAATAGGGATCTCTCTTATATTATTCCTATTAATTTTTTTTGATGGACTTAAAAATATTTTATTAAATATAATATATATTTATATATCACTAATATATTTTACAAATATTAATTAATTTATTTTATTATGATAGAATGACTTGGTAAGGATAAAAATAGTGATTTATAAAAATATATCCTATAAAGTTAGATAGTTCTTATATTCACATGTAACCAATGAATTCTCCTAAATATTTTCATATGTTAATTAATAATATTCACAATAACCATCTTTTCATCTAGAAGATATTTTATTATATTAAATAATAACATTTTATTGATAAATTATGGTTCGGTAAAACTCGAACTTGCATATAATGCATGACAACTCATTATTATTTGTAGAGTAATTTTAACATTGTGTCACATATAAATAAAGAAAGAATCAAATTTATGATTTTTTAGAAATGAAAATATTTTAAATTATTTGGGTGTTATAGGTATGCACTTGATTCCATTTTAATTTATATTTGTTTAATCTCATGTCCACAAATTTATCAAGTTACCAACTCATTTCCTCTATTTTTAGGGGGGATGCATATTTCAAAGCATCCATCCAAACCGTGATGAATCAAACATAAATTTTGTATGAGTAAAGAATTAATCAAATAAGTTAGTTTGTCTTTGTATTATTCCAAGAGTTTCATTATTTTATAAATGTTGGTGTTTCACTGCACACCAACCATTTTTGAATGTCAATGTATAATTTATTTCATCGTTATTAATTGGATTATGAACCATATATTACTCCCATTGATCCTTGTTTAATAGTTTTGAGTTTTTGAAACAAAATCAAGGAATATTATTGGTTGTTTTATCATGTGGGTCCCCTTTCTAATTTATAGATTAAATTCTCAGAAACTCTTCAAAGAATTATACATCGATTAATAATGGAATCACCCCTTGTAGAGAGTTGCAAAAATTATAATGGAACCTTTTAAATTCCATGTTAACCCCTTATTAATTGAATTTACA
Organism: Viscum album; assembly: GCA_963277665.1. Taxonomy (NCBI): domain Eukaryota; kingdom Viridiplantae; phylum Streptophyta; class Magnoliopsida; order Santalales; family Viscaceae; genus Viscum; species Viscum album. The sequence continues at coordinate 1,339,999,006 of OY728155.1, read as the reverse complement.
TGCTTCATATCTTTTTAAAACAATTCACTAATGTGAATGGATTTTTGATGTTTAGATGTGATATTTAAATCACGCTAAATGAATTTTTGATAAGCAATGTGATGTTTTTATAATAAAACTATTTGAATGAGGTGAGTTACATTTGAAATTATAAATCAATGAATAGTTATTTGAATAATATCTTGTTTAATTGATTTGGTGTTTCTAAATTCCATTATGTTAGTTCTTGATACATTTCATGTTTCAGAAATTATCTTGAGTTGTATTATTAAATAGATTTTACATCTTTCTATAAAATTGATTATAGAAACATTTTTCCTTCTAATTTAAAGTCTTGAACAATCCCTAAAAATGACTAATTTCCCAATATTATCCTATGGTCTTTTCATGAGTTGTTATGGGTACTTCTATGTGGAAAATTTTCCTACTAGACCAAGGAACCATCTATGTTTCTCTTTGAACCATGATAAATCTAATACCCAAGTCTTGGTCAGCTAAATATAATGTGTTTAATGGAATGACATATTGATTACAGATTGACATCTTTTAATGTATTAAATGTCTTGAATTAATTTTATTAATTTAGTAATGATTGTTTTTTATTTAAATAATTTGTTTGATATCTATAAAATAAAATATAAATGGTGGAAAGTCTAGGCCAAACTGTGCATGCTATGTATATTCTCTAATTGAAATGTTATTCCTTGATTTTAATCGAATGATAAATGTAAACCCAAAGAGGTAATTCCCCATTTCTTCCTTTAATATTATCAGAATGATTAAGCCTTAATATATATTGTGGAACGAAGGTAAAGGTTCTATTCAGTATAGATGAATAAAACACTATAACATCACGTGTTGAGTCATGAAATCCCGCACCATTGATACTATTTGGAAGGTGGACATTACACATCATGCCCCTTTTGAGTGTTGACATTATGTCACACTTAGTACTATTTGAGTGTTGACCTGGTGGCACACTCACCATGATTAGTGATGAGTAAGATGTATCCAACTATTTATGTGATATAGGGCTTTTAAACACTTTGGGATCTTATAGAATCATTTAGACTGGCATTGGATGTCTATGTTATGCCCCAATATTTCCAGAAACATGTATTCCATATATATAGCCATTAGAGTCGTAACAAACAATGATCATATAGGTGTAATTAATATATATCTACACAATAAATATATTAATATATTATAAATATTTCCTAAACTAACATTTATTCTAGACAGGAGCCGAAGAAGGTATAGTCGTCCGGTGTCCTTTGGGAGCATGAGTAGGCTGGATGTTTTTTAATACAGTAGTATTTATTTATTCAGCATAAATTATTATTCATTTCACCGGCAAACTACTTTACTTTATACTAACAGACTTGTTTTAGCTATAAAATACAAGGGTTGTAACTTATTGGAATTTATATTTCCCACCAAGTACGAGATTCCATTACACTGTGGTGCATGACTAGATCTCATGTTTATAGATCTGTGGACCCATTCATGAGTTGTTCGTATGTACCTTTGAGTTAGGATCATAGGACAGAGTTGTAGCTCAGGATTTCTGTGGAGTTAGACCAAAGTGATTTTCGTTCTTTTATTTAGTAATGTATTGTAATGTATCATGATTCCGGATGTATGTTTATTGTTTTAAATATGTATCTTTGTTATTAGATTAATTAATCTATTGAATATAGGATGTTTCAAAATTTTATATTCATTCATTATTATTATTTTTCTGTTGCTCTACCTTTGTATTACTACTTCTTACACTGGTGATTGTTATTTACACTGGGATTATGTCATTGTGCTACTATGATAAGAGTGTATAGTCTCCCCATTAACCCTACCTTATACCCTAACTATATTAAAAATCATATTGAAAATGGTGATTCGTGCTTTAGGCCATTTGACCCAATGATCTGGCTACCGTCTTAGTATGTAATCAGGCGAAGACATTACAATCCCATTGTGAAGGAATATATTCAGGTACTTCTAGACGAGTTATAAGTATGTCCAACAATTTGAGCTGTTTAATTTTCTATTAGTATTATTCCATATATAAAACCCATACCCATGCCTCTGTATATAATGTCTTAAATTGGTTTACTTATGTTAAACATGTAACTGTAGTACATAAGTGACAACGGTTTCATAAATCTAACTAATTCACCATTATCATCACCTATTCTATTTATTAAGAATAAGGATCTATTATTGAGTTTATTCATAGAATATATGGAAATCAATGGAATTACTATAATGAACAAGTATCATTTTACACTTATTTATGGCCTCTTTGATCATCTTCAAGGGGCTCACTAATTATCAAATATTTATCATTATTATAGTTATAATATGATAAAATTAAATTATGAGGATATCCTAACGGTGTCCTTTTTTAAGATATTTTTTCATTGTGTTCACAATAATGCCTTTTGAGTTGACTAATTTACATCTATGTTCATGTAAATGATTACTATAGCACTCAATATTTATCTTTATTTTTTTTGTTGGTTTTATAAATTATGTTCTTGTATAATCATAATTCTATTAGGAGTATGTCAGAAATTTGGAAATTATTCTTGAGGTCTTCAAAAAAATTATATTATATGGGAGATTCATTAAAAGGTAATCTGGGATTAAAGAGGTTTTATTTCATTTTAATATAATTTTAAAGGATCGATTATCTATTTACCCATATAAAATAATTGTTGATATTTAATTTCCACAACCAACAAGTATAATATAAATATGTGTATTCCTTTTAATAGATGGATATTATCTGTTGTTTCATTAAAAAATCACTATTTTAGATAAACTATTAATAAATCTAACAATTTAGGTGGGGGGATTCAAAAGGAAATTTGACTTTGATGAGATTTTTTGAGAATTAAAGATGATTTTTCTAAATTGAAAAGTATTTACTATTTAATCTGGTATAAAAGTATTTTTTAATTGTAGTGACACATCAATTAAATTACATGTATATGTCGTAATGAAAAGTAATGGGTGGTGGATTATATAACAGGATAATTTAAAACCCATGAAATTAATATTCCATGTCATCATTTATAGTTGGAAGTGGCGATCCTTGCTCTAAATATATAGAGGAATTATATCTATATAAGGAAATATAATATATATATCAAAAAATCGCATTCAATACGTATCTTTAAATAGAATATTTTAATTATAAGAATATTATGCAATTGTAAAAACTCAAGGGTTTTTATTTTTCAATAAATTTTCATTTCGGTATATATATATGGTAGAATGTGCATTGAGTAGAAAATATAATGGTAGTTTATCCATTATGAAGTTGTTGAATGTTGCAATTCTCAATGACTTTTTTAATGATGGACATATGGATTATAATTGAAGCGAAAAAATTATTATTATTCCATGTAATTATCCAACCATATTTATTTTTAAGGATATATAAATATCAACATTCTAATGTGGCCATGAAAAATATGATAAATGATATGAGGAATGTGATATTGTCGATGTTTAACATTATTAATGACAAAGTTATTATGTTTCATAAGAGGTTATATGATCCATCAATATTGAAGGTTATGAATGATATAATTATTGATACTCATAGATCATATGTATTTATACATCTTCACAGATAATATTATAACTACACTACAAAAAAATATATATTTAGCTTCATTTCATAGATATATTTTCTATAAAAAGTGATAATTCTAAACATAGCTATGTTTTCCTACAAACATGGAAAAATTATCCACATTTATAAAAATGTTTAAAATTATTTCTAATTTTTAATTTACTGAAGTCATCTAAATATATCAACATGATAGAAAATATTATAACAATAAATATAACAATAAATTTATAATATTTTATATATATAATAATATTATTATTAATATAGAAATAAATATAATAGGTATTATATATTGGAATATTATAATAATAAATATAATAACAATATAGGAATATAAAAAAATTAATAATAATATATATCATTATAATATTATAGTTATATATTTCTATAAAAATATAAAAAATAACATTATATTGTAATAACATTATTAAAATAATTAATATCAAAATTCATGTATAAATAATAATTATAATCACAATATATTAAACTATAATAAAAATATATATGCATAAATATACATATATATATATATAACATTATATAATATATATATATATATAATAATTATAAATATATAATGTGCATGTTGGTGTTTTTTATTATGAATTTATATTTTCATATAATATATAATATAAATATATATTTTTTATAATATTTATTAATAATAATGTTTTTTATTACATTAAAATTGATTTTATTAATAATTTGTTTCAATTTTTTTATGATAGCATATACATATAAATTGAGAAAATGGGGTTTTTATATTTTTTATATATGTTGTCAATTGATTTTTTGTTTTACTTTTTTTTGCATCTTTCTTTGTAATATATTAAGAAAATATTTATATTTATATTTATTATTAATATATATTAGGTAAATAATTTTTTTATACAATATATTAATGTATTTTTTTTATATTAATATAATATTTATCAATAAAATATTATACTATTTTGTAACACAAGTGTTATATATTTTTGTGTTTCATATTTTTATTTATATATAGTAATTATAATTAATATTTGGGTTTTTTGTGATGGGTGATAGTCACACATCGAACATTGATATAGAATGTCAGCATCTTACTAAGTAATGGGGTTTGTTTTGTGCAGTGTGTGTGGGTGTGGGTCACTGGTCAATGTTTTTATAGTGAGGAAGTATATCAATAATATTGGGGGTTCTATTGGGGTTAGATACTAGGGTGATGGTTCTAGTAGTGGGTTTCAGATTGTGGAAACTTGTTACTGGTGATCGGTGAATGGAGGGGTGAGGTCGGTAGTGCACATAGTTCATCGGTAGAGGTGTTCAACAGTGGCTATCGTTGGGGTTCAGTGAGGGGGTAGGGGTGGTTGAGATCGAGCATAGGTGGATGATGGAGGAATTATGTTATCAACATATGGGCTAGTTGGGGGAGTTTAAGGGTTTGGTGAGGTTGGCATTGAGAATAGGGGTTGAGTGTAGGGCTGGTCTGGTAGAGGGATAGATTTAAAATATAAAATATATTATATAAAATATATTTATATAAAAAGTTGCCTACATATAAATGAAATTGGTAATAAAAATACAGGGGTGGATTTTCAAAAAAATATTTTAAGTAAACATAACCTTCATTTAAGACACATTATAAAGTAAAATATAAATTTTAAAAAATATATTAAATTAAATTTAGGTAAGGGGGCTGATTTTTCAAAAAATAACATGAAATTTAAAATTCCTTTTATAAATATAGATAAATATAATAAAATTAACTTAATCCAGTAAAATATTGTTATATTACTAAATAACTATATTTATAATTGTAGAAAATATGAGACAAATGTTTTCTACATTATTAAATATGATATTTATTTATATTAACTACATTTTATACCATAGCTAATGAAAAAAACTTTTGTATGTTGCGCTTTTCATATAGTGTTGATTTCAATATTTTTCTTCCTAAGGCACCCAAATGGGATATAGCAATATGGGATATTGTATGTTGTCTCACAAAGTAATAACATTTACAATAAATTGGGGATAATTTATATATGGATCATCTCTGTTGTTTCTATATAAGTAGTATTTTTAAACATTATGAAACACAAATTTCATTAATATCTCATCAGGACCAAATGATTTCATCAAAAAAATTAGAGGAAACTCTAAAATTCATTACATACATAGCATAATATTAATACAAAATTGCGACCTCAAATGGACGGATAGCCTAAAGATACTAACAAAACATTGGAGAACATGTGATAATCATCCACTATTGACATCTATGGATGATGAGATCATTATTTATTTTTAAAAGAGTTCACATACAGTTACAGTTGTCACATTAGTACAAAATTGGAACTATATGGAGGCCTATATAGAAAGATATGTTATACTTTGATATATTGGGATGATATTTTGGAAATATAGGTATTGAGTCAGTAACATGAGAACGAAATATCATTGTAGATATGATGCATCAAAAATCATAATTATTCATCTCAAAGTAGAAAAAATATATATTGACATCCAAATAATAAATCATGAATTTCATGTTGGGGAATATGTCTATCTAATGAAATCTCCATGAAAATGTTTCATGCGGATTGGTAATAAATGGAATATTAATCTATGGTACATTGGGCCATTTCAATTATTATAATGGATTAGTTAACTGGATTTTCAAGTTATGCATCAGAGCAAGTCTAAATTGAAAAACATCATCTATATTTAAAATATATGGAAGTAGATGCTCGACAGTTACCATGGTCTACTAGTGGATCAAGTTCAGTTTGAGTCTGATTTACCATACAATTAATAGTGGATTCAAATTCGAGATTTGAGAGAATGGATAATATGATATGGGAAAAATCTACCACTAGATGTACTTTGGGCGAATCACTAGAAAGATGAGGCAACATGGGGGGGGGGGGAAGGATGGAGATATATATATCCCATCCCCATTTATTCATTGATTGAATTATAATTTTTTGGTATAAATTATTATAAGGGATATAATTCCACACCCATGAAATTCTATTAATAAATAATAAATAATTTTTTTAAAAAATATTCTATAACTCAAAGTACAAACATAATTGTTACTCCACCCATGAATTCACACGACAATATAATGTAATTATTATTACTAATAACATAATACAATTTCTGAAACACAATAATTAATATTAATATTTAAATTATTTGAAATAAAAATGACATACATAATGAAGGAGTAAAAGTCAGAGATATTGAGGATCAAACATTACATAATGAGGAACCTTCACTATCAAATACAAAATGAAAAAACGTTAGAAAAATGATAACATGATGGGAAGAAAAGTTAGAGGAATTAAGGAACAAATGTTGCATAATGAACAATAACAACTGTAATAAAAAGTTTCAGAACCCATAATCAGATTTTCTATCAGCTTCAAAATACTGGTTTTTAAAACACAATTGAATAAATTAGATGTTTTTTTCATAATGTTTTCCCAAAAAACTGCCATAATGATTTCAAATTTACCTTTAATAAAGACACATGCCAATCATGATGTAATTATTCCTCTGGTTGATAGAATTCATCTTAGAAAGTTGTAGCCTCCTCTTCCTTCTATTCATACCAAGAAAGTGTTGCTTACCAGCCCTCATCACGACCTTCTTGCTGATCGTTACCCTAAACTACTTCGCTGAATCCCTATGAGTCTTCATCTTGGGTCCTTTAGCAGAAAAACAATACAGAGATGTTACATTTATTCTCTGAGGAGAGGTTGCATAGAGCCTTATTGGAGGGACAGAGGGAAATCCTAAATTTTGGAGAGACGAACTGAACCTTAGGGTATTCATTAAGTGAGACTAATTCCATCAGAAGGTAATGAAATATGTATATACCATTTCAATGAGATGGTACTAAAGAATTTTATGAAATTTATGATGAATGACATGACTTCCAATTTCATGGTGGAATTTTTAGATCAAAACATAGTCATCATTTAGCATTGTCAGTCCCCCCTGATGATTCCTTAATTCCTATCCAAACCATAATGAACACATGAATGTAGTTGTGGGAGATAAAATAAGTCAAATGATGTTAGTGGTAAGGATATAAAATTGAAAAAAATTAATTCTATTAAAACATTCTATCCCACACATTCATCAAAAACCATTTTATACCCCTACCTAATGCATGTTAAATCATGATGAGAAAAGAAAACTGATTCCAATGATGATATGTTCTGTAATTATTAATAACACAAATACTCCAATTGAATATGAATCATTTAGCATGTTTCCATTATAAAATAAAATATCATATATTAATATGCAAGTAATATTGTTTTGGATAAAGAATTCTGTAGTGGTTAGAATGCAATACATTGTTGTGGTACCAAGAAATTATTTCTTCAGGGCCATGCTTGTGAAATTATGTCACCAAATCAAAAAACATAACAAAAATATGTCAATAAAAAATTGATCCACTACATTAACAAAGGATAAATCATGAATAAAGTATAAATCAGTAAGTATGAAGACTTATGAAACCATATTGGTGGAGGTAAAAAATAACCTAAGACACACTCTACTGCTTAAAAATAATCTGATATCTAAAAAAATTGAATGAAATTCTTAATAGATACAAAAAACATCATGTCAAATTCAGTTCCACTAATATAAGCATCCACTACTCTAAAACTCATGATACACTGCTTAAAAATACCCGATACACCTCTATAATATACATGATACACAAATCTTAAAATTGATCTAGTGATCTAATAAAACAGATGATCCACTGCTCAAAAAAAGTACATGTTATATAACCCAAAAATTTTATGATCCACTGCTCAATGAAAATACATGTTCCACTACTCAAAATTATTATCCATACTGAAATACAATACATGACCTAGTAGTCAATTAAAATACATGATCCACTACCGTAAAAATTGATCCACTTCTCTAAAACATGTCATGTCGAAAGACGTATATATCACTATTAAAATATTTAAGTTAAATAATTGATGACCAATATGAAAACATTTTATTAAATTAAAGTTATTGTTGTACCAGGATTTTTAGTGGTGATAAGGAGTTATATTTGTCGAATAAGAGGTAATAAGACATGAGTTGTGCACCAACATTTTCCTGAAATAGGATTACCTGAAGATAAAGTTATATTTTAAAATAAGAATACATATTATGCATGACTAATAGGGAAACACTTTAATAATAAATCCATAAATATGTATAATAAATCTATTTAAATAACACGTACGAGAAATTTGGAAACACTTTAATAAACATTCCATAAATATGTATGTTTAACTAATATGGAAATAGTTACACAAAAAAATCTGGAAGTAGTTATGCTTCAACAACCTGTAAGTAATTATATATGTTTCAATGTCATCTTAATGTAGGTTCACCGAACTGATATCTTAAATAAGTTCATTGACATTGTATGTAGAACTATCTAGACATTCAACAAGGATGAAGACAAATCCAAGAAAAATGGTTCCCCACAAAAACATTCGCCAACCAATCATTTTCTAGGAGAAGAATTTGAATTCCTATTATAATTTAGTTGGCACCCCCAAAATTCCCAGAATATCCACCAATACTAAAACAGAAATTATCCCTTGAATAGAAAAAAATTTAACAACAGATAAACACATGATTCAATATAACAACACAAAAATAATAATATAATCAAGAATATTTATACTGATGGTTTTTTGAACTATAAATTGACCATTTAAACTTATGAAACAAAATATCATACAAGGAAACATTTAGAATATTTTACTTCCATATATAAATATATTCACATTAACCTATAATGGTTACCATAAGAAATATGGAAATAAATTTTCATAAGCAATATGGAAACAGTTATGTATAGGAAATCATTAACAATACTATTTAGGAGAAATTGGGAAATATTTTTATAAAAAATCTCGAAGATATGTTTTGGATGAAAGGTAACATAAAAAAATGTGTATAGTAAAGAAATTATATCTGAAAATATGGTTGAGTTATTATTAAATATAATCTAATTTTAAATTAGTAGAGAACATGTAAAAAACACAATCTCGTATAAAAATCATAATATTGAATGGAAAAAATGTATAGGAAACACTTATAATCAAATATGAAAAAATATGATTTTTAACATTTTTTTGGTTTTAATATACCTACACTGATTAAAATATTCGTTTGGATTTGAAACATTCTATCATAGAGATTGAGTTGGAATGAAAATGGATTATTCAATACAAATAATATATTAACTCAATAGCTTTAAAGAGTTGTGATCATTAAAGTATGGAAATTTAGTTGGAGTCGTAGAGTTGAACTATTCTGATTCATTATTTTTGGGACGACAAACCCGTTAAACAATGTACTTAAAAATAATGAGTGGTTTCTAATTATATCCACTTTCTCTGATTCTATGATTCATAAAAATATAATTAAAAACATGTCAAAAAAATAAATTTTGTGATATCATAAACTCATGATTCTTTCAAAAAGCAATAATTAATAAAGAGTTACTTCTATAGTGTACAGTGCTGCCAAATTATATATACAATCACGATTGTTAGTCCCATGTAATTGTTTTATAATTAAATAATACTTAAGTAACATTAAATGTTTGTTGCAACTAAAACCTGGAAAAGACATTATTTATTGTGATTAAGTACTAAACCTTGCGGAGAAGGACCCTTGTGAGAATTTGTTTTACTAATAGTGCTCCCTTAAATAGAGAATCGTGAAGGCATTAAGAACATGTTGTATTGGGAGAATATGTGTGACCTGAATAAATGATATAAATTAAATCCCATTTCCCAACCTTGGTATCATCAAATCTATAATGTTCAATTACTACCTAAAAAAGAACATTTATTTTCATGTGATTATTCCAAAATTTTTACTATCATGAATACAAATATCAAGCATAAATGACATAAAATGAACTTAAAATGGAAATTATAACTCCAAATCAAAAAAAGGAATTTATGAGACAATATTAGAAATTAAAAAAAGCTTCAGTGTTCTACAAACTCAGAGGGAGTAACAGCTTGAATGTCCTCAAAAAGGAATAGAATCCCCCTCTTCAATAACAATTAAGAGAATACAGGATGCATGAAACCTATGGTTTGGTCAACTACATAGATAAATACCATTTCATGTAGAAATTTTGATTAACCAAATAGAAAATTAAATCAAAATGTTACAATTCATTTCATGAAATACTAGAGTGAAAAGAATCATGGATGTGGTATGTGTTTAAAAATATAATATATCATCACAGTTATTATTTCATAATATTTGAAAAAATAGAGTATTATAAATAGAATTTCATAGGGAAAAGAATATATATAGCAAAAATTTAAAATTAAAATGAATAAGGAAGTGGAAATATATAGGTAGCGGTTATAATGTTGACTTTATTCTCAATCACATCGCTCAGTCTGTTATCGAGACACTTCTCATGATCCTTTAAGTTCCAATTATCATGTTAAAATTATCTTTCCCGTTATTTTTCTCGTGTACCTTCTTTCATGGAATCAACATGTGAAAATATATTTATAACATAGTTAGATTTAGAAAATTAATAATGGTTGATAGATATTATTTCTAGTAAACCTATTGAATTATTTCTTAGTATGGTAGAGTGATATGAATATAAAAGAAATTGAGGAGTACACTAACCAGCTTTCATGTAACTCAAGAGTGGGTTTTTCTCCTTATTTAGGTTTCCTTGATAATAAATCATGACTTTCAAGTATCTCACTCATGCTTCATGGAATCCAAAATATAAATAATTGGACAATAGAATATGAAATTAATAATCAAATATCACAATTTATTATATTGCAACTCAAAGAGAATAATCATTTAGAATATTTCAAAACACATATAAAACTGTTGAACTGCTTCTGAAAACATTAATAATGGACAAAATCATGTAAAGCATTACATTAGATATGGATAAACGTCATCATACAATGGTGGATTAAAAGAGAAGATGTTGAAAATACATTTCAAAATTGATTCAAAACATGACCATAACCCGATCTAAACATGAATAAAAAATGGAATGAATTATTGAAAATAATATCATATATATCCTTCTAAATGAAATATATCAAGGAAATGAAAAACATAATGAATGATCTCTAATCAAAACATCTAGATGGATTAATCCACACCATCAAGATGACATTGAATCCATTAGCAAAAATATTTAGTCATTGTTGATGTCACACCTCCTTAAAAACATATTGACCGCATGTCACATACCTTAGTAAGTTTTATAAGTGAAAAAATTTTAAATTTAAATTAATAGAAAATGATATCAAGAGAATTACCTTGATTTTGTGTTACCATTGCTTTTGAAAACTGAAGATGGTGATTAAGAAAACTAAATTAATGAAGACATTTTAGAACATTGTGCACCATTATAATGATAATTCAATGTACAAAGAATATATAAATTTTGAATAACATCGAATTTGGTAGAACCATTACAAAATGTAACAACAATGATCCTAAATCAGAATATTTTTTGAGGCTATTTGTATTTCATCATAGAATAATTTAAATGATAAAAATAATTAATATATTTACCAAGATTTAGTGATACCAAAATATATATTTTTTATGTGATACCTAATCCATGAAATTCAATGATAATATCTTCCAGACCTCATCTGATGGTGCATTGGATCTTACCCAAATTCTATTTCTATATGTAATGTATTTTGGTGGCCTACTTTCAACATGATTTTGTCACATACACCACTAATATAAGAAAAGATAACAACATCAATTATGATACGAGTAATAAGGCCTCGTAGTAAGAAAATGACATTTATGAGTCAATATCAAAACATAAACAAACCTTGTGTGTTCTAGATACTCATATAGAGAACCAATTTTAATGATCACTCAAAGAAGTGAAAGCCCCGTATCAATATTAATGAAAAGTATACTGAAAGTGTGAAAAATATGTATTGGTAACCTATAAAAAGAAACATAATTCCATGTTTATATTTTGATCAATAGAAATAGAAAATGGCATCACAATGTTTCAATTCATTTTATGAATTACTACAGTAAAAAAATAAACCTAGATGTAGTATGTGTTCAGAAATATAACAACCATCATGGATAATATTTCCAACTATATAAAAAGAATCATGTTTTTCCAAATTGAATTTTTGTGGTAAACAATATATATAGTATGAGTTGATACAATGTTAATCTCATTGAAATAGAGTACAGTAGGAGTTGCAACATCAAAAATACTAGAATGATATTATATTTAAGGAGTTGAAAAAATATTAATTTGTTGTGGTAAACAATATAATCCAACATAATATATTAAAAACAATGAAATATTCTTTATAAAATGAAGAAAAAATTGTAAAAAATATATATAACAGGGGTTGAAAAAATTATATTTCAAATTTTTTAATATGAAATAACATAGACATAATTTAATTTTTTTTAATAACAAAACATTTTTGATAAAAAAACCTGATGTAAAATAAAAAAACATATAAGAAATGTCAAAAATTATTTGATATCCAAAAATAGTATCTACAATAAAGATAACATGATATAAATATTCATGTATTGTTAGTCTTTGAAGTTCAAAAAGGAAAGAAAGTTCTTTATGACCCTAGTAATTGAATGTGATATATACATGAGATCTAAAAGTTAAATCCCTAAAAGAATATAGGCCATAAAAGACTATTAAGAACAATAATAGATAGCATATAAAATAAAGGAATCATAGGAGAAAATATATTCTGGGTGAGTTAAAACAATGATTCTGGTAATTTGTTAAAATGATATAACCCAAAAATAATGATTGTTTGTTTAATGATATTGCAAAGGAAATAACAAAGCCTAATAATGTGAGTAAACATTATTAAAAATTGAAATACTGATATAATAAAATAGAAACAAATATACATAACAAAATGTAAATGAATCATTGATTTCATTGAATTTGTTGTAGAATTATATATCAAAAAAAAATAGATTCAATTTAAAAATAAATAAATGAAACATTAAGTAATTGCATATAGATATATTAGTGAGAGAAATTTATGTTGAATCTGTGATAGTATTACATTGAAAAGTAGGATAGGGTGATATAGATAACTGAATCCAAGAATATATATAAAGTCATTCTTCTTCATTTTAAGAATTATGCAATGTAAAATCAAAGTAGATATCAGGAATTGTATTTCATTTGGAAGAACATGAATTAAATAATTAATTAATGAATAAATAATAGATAACATAATGAAACAATCTCCCTAATTTTTGAATCATAAAAACATATTTACAGTAATAACATATGAAAAATATTTATGTGATGGTAAATACTACAACATGAAGGGTAGATTATTACAGTGATATTAGGAAATCATACCTATTGTAGGGAGAAAAAAACAACGGGCGAAAGTCAATTGAGTAAAAATAGTCAATATGTATAGTTTCGGATAGAAATAGCGATCTTGAGGGAATTAGGGAATGAGATGAACTGAATCTTGATGGTTTCTGATAGAAATTCTTTGAAGGATTAGGAGGTGTAGTAATCGTATGAAGAGATGATAAGACACATGATGATGAACCGTAGTACATGACATAAAAATTAGTGAGGAAGATGCCTTTGGTGTTTGGTGGGTACTGGCGATGGGAGGGGAAACACGAGAGGCAACCCTAGATGTAGCACCAAAAGGGTAAAAACAATGTGAAACATAAGAGGGGAATCCGAGGGGAAATAGGAGAATCATTCGTATGAATCATGGAAGATTTTAAATGGGTGTGGGAATAATGGATTATAGAGAGATGAAAAATGGGAATACGATGATAAGGGACATGTATTGATTCGAACAAGTTGGATGAGGCATAGTAAAGATGAAATGAAAATTGAATGAGTGAATGGAAATAGTTAGCGGAAACACTAGATGAGTGGAGTGAGATTACAAGCGGGGGAAGAAGGTGAAGTCAGTGTATCCAGATAATGGAGAAACAGTGGAAACCCTTGATTAGGGATACCAAAGAATATGAAGGTGGTGGATGGAGATAACGGATGAGGGGATGAAAAATAGAAAATATAAATGGGGAGATGTAAATTGTGATGGGTAGAAAAAGAAGGAGCAGGAGGTAGAAGGAGTTAATGTTAGAGAAATGGAGCATATAAGGGATGTGGAGGCATAGATGGTTTACACGTATGAACAATAGGATTTCAGGGACTATTTGAATGAAACAGGGTAGATGGAAACCCAGTATTATTATATATAGTAGATAGTATATATATATTACTATTATTTGAGATAATAATCAATAAATAAAAACTAATAATTTTGGTATAATAAATATGTCCCCTTGATTAAATAATCTAATGAAAATAAAATCTATGATAAGAAGAGTATGAAATATGAATAGTAAATGTCACTTAATTTACAAATAAAAAGAACATAAATAAGAATTATTATTTAATGGTTTGTTATAAATGTATTTAATGGAATAAAATATGTCCATTACATGGTGATGGTTCATCATCACCGTTATGAATTATAACCATCATGTATTATAATCTTCGTGCATTATAACCCTTATTATTAATTTTTATAATGTGGTTGTTATTATTACTATCTATTAATGGTAATGTTGAGATAATTTTTGTCTCCCAAGACCCACACACTAGAGTTTTATGCTAAATTCACATGGTAAATTTTATACCATACGAGATGATCCATGCTATTGTTGAAAAAAATTAAAACTAGTATTACATATAATAATTATATCACATGACTTGGAAAAACTTTAGGTTTTGTGTATTAGTGGACCAGTTACATTTGACAAATATTCTAAAAAATCTATGAATATTTGTACATAATTGAAAAATACAAAACTCTAGTTTATAATTCTCATTTTTCATACTCATCATTGTGTCCTAGATAAACTGAATCCTAATAAATTTTTCTACTCTAATTCTCATTTAGGCTAAAGATAAGTGATAATAATTTATGATCTTTTGTCACCATTAGATGAGAATATATGAATAATCAATGTACATATAAAAATCATACCAATCAAAACATAGATTTTAAAACAGGATTCATGGTATATGGAATGAATTATCATAATAATTTAGTCAAATGAATTTAGTTAATAGAGTACATAAACATGTTCGTTGAGTGGATATCATTGATATAAGAAAAACATAAAACTATTGAATGAACATATTCGAAAACATTTTGAACAAATCCATTTATTTCCACCCATTATGCTATGACAAATTCAATTTATTTTAAACCTTTTATTCGTGAAAAATTCCAAGTATGCAGACACATCATCATCTCATGAGATATAAATCTTTAACCAATAAAATTTATAGTGATACAATACCCCACCCATCATCATCTATAAATATGAAATAAAATTAAATTCAAACCCTCTTATACCTAAAGATAAATTTCTTGAAAATGTGTTTGATATAATTATAAACTTTTATCATATAAGTTAGTCACTATTAATCAAAAAATGATAAAATAGAGGAAAATAAATTGGTAAAAAATGATATCATGTAACATTATTGGTAATTGAACATCAAACAAGAAAATAGAGAATATTGTATTTAAAATTTATAGATAAATAAATTATTTTTAATTCAATAATTACCCCAATTATTTGATATATTGAATATAGGTGAAAAAACATAGATATAGAAAGTTAATATATTTTCTTCTTTGAGAGAAATCATTGGAAAAAGTTTCATATTTATATAGGGTGGTTGATTAGGCAAGAAAAAGTATGTGATGGATAATAATATCAAAAACAGAAGAACAACAGATAATTCATCAATATAAAAATAGTTTCTTTATTCACTTGAAGATTATCATTAATCAACCAATATATATATATATATAACAAAAATACCATAGATAAAAACACTCTTTATTAGTTTTAAAAAAACAAAGTAGAAATAAGAAATATTCTAAATATTTTGAAATTAAATTAAAATAATTATTTCAAAAAACTGTGTGAAAATTAATTTATTTTAGAAAAGAAAAAATCAAAAAGAAAATGTTCAATAAAAATGAAAAAGGTGGTAGAGATACATGTTTTCAAGTAAACACACAAGTAGAATATTGTTTCTAAAATGAATCATAATGAAAAAGTTAAAATGATTTTATTTTAAATCATTTAGAAATAAATTCAAGGTAGTTGAAAATCAATTTATCTATTTTCATGAAATAATTATGTGTATAAAAATTATTAGGAATCCATGATAACATGATAGAATAAAAATAAATTCTTTATTTAATCTTTTAAAATAGTTATGTGGAAAATTTCTTTTCATTATTAGATTTAAAATTTTCATTTTAAATCAAATGAAATCAAACAAAATCCCAATAGCTAACCATTGGGGAATGAAAATGATTTTGAAATAGTAGATAGATTCTCTACAAATTCCCATGCTGGAATATCACATTTGAGAGAAAATTATTTTAAAATGAGGTTGGGAAAATAACCATAGTACACGTGTAACATTTTGATTAAAAACATTAAACGTGAAGTAACATGAATCTAAAATGAAAATTCTATGAATGAGAAATAATTCATGATATAATACAATAATTAATTAGAAAATTAACTCTATAAAATTAAATTTCTGAAAAATAATATGACTGTCTCGTGAAATATGAATTAATTCCAATTAACCCTGTCACGAAACATTATCGTCAAGGTATCAATTATTTGATAGTATAGTGATAAGAAATAATATTAGAAAACCAAAAATGGGAATAAATTTAATATAGTGTAACAATTATGAATTATTAATAATTAATGGTATAATATTGATCAACAAGATTGTTTTTTACTCAATGGATGAAAATTTAGTTTTCACAAACCCCTAAAATAAATGAAATTTTTTATTTAAAACATGAAGAGAGAAAGAATGTGGAATATAACGTTAAATATAATAATATATGAAAGAAACAAGACAATAATTATTATATGGTATGTCGATATACTATTGAAAAGAAATATTTTTTAAATTAATTATCTCGAGGGGTTAAAATTTATAATGATAACACCCATAAAATTGTGCGGATTAACATTGTACATGTTCCAAACATATATTATAATAAAATTAACATTATTAAACACCATTATATAATACTTTTTCATAAATAATTAAATTAATAAGGAAAAATTATTATAATATAATATTTACACATTATATAGGGTATTTTTATATAGTTTATTTTTTGGAATATTTAATTAGTATTGGTTTTTTTAATTTATGCAATAAAATATGATATTATAATAATTAATTGAATAAAAAATATCATGTTTCCATAACAATGAAATAATAAATACTTTATTATTATCAAATAATAATGTTTTTATTTATTTTCCCGTAGTCATTCATCATTGAGTTTTATAGGATTTTTTATGTAGGTGGTTAGACCGACTGAAACTTGAAAATAACTAAATTTGTTTTGTTTATCTAGTTCATAAATGGTATATTTTAACACAATATCATTATGAAATATCAATTAGTATATTATTTGGATTTTATTAATGTATTTTTTCATGTTTTAAGAGTTTTGGATAAATTAATAAAATGAAGATAAAAAATAAAATCCTTTACTATAAGGAGCGGGAAGCCCTCACAATGCCTAACTGATGTTTAAATTTACTGACTGATGATATGGAAAGATGTTCGATTGAAAATTTTCTCATAAAAATAAAAAAAATTATTTGAAACTTTTATTCTACAACTATATCATTATAACTCATGAATCATGGTTGTGGTAAAAAAATAGCATATTTTGCTTCGTGGTGACGATAGTCTCCATAACAGCCAATAAATGTACCTTTTTTAAATAAGTACATTGAAATAAATAAACATGTGGTTTTACATTAATATAATTAATAATAATTATTATTATGATACTTATTTTATTATATAATTGTGTTTCTGGTTGTTTTTAAAATAAATATTTGAAATAAAAAATTATGAGTGAGTTATATTATACATGTCCAAGAAGATTCACATAATAACCTATTGTGAATTGAAAGAATTAGCGAAGGTTATAGTGATAAGTGAACCAATTATATGAAATTTTATTATATAAGATAACCTTTTTTCAGGGATTCATGTATATTCCTATTGGAATGTACAGAATAGAAATGGATAAATTTATCCCCTTTTAAAGTGAAAAATGGACTTTTTTTAATTCCAAATTATTTGGAATGATATCATTACAAAATTCAGGGTCCAATGACACCAAAATATCAAAGATAATTTATCTCGGGAGATATTGTGTCTATAAATTCCCAACCAATTATTTACTCATAAGTTTTGGAAATTATTGAAATCGTTTGCTCTTATATTTTATCTTTTACCATTTCTATCACCATCTGTGTAACTATTTTATTACACAAGTAACAAATGTTTTATTATAAATATAAAAAATACTATTAAAATAATTTGTTGTGATAAATATAAATTTTATTTCCATGTAATATAATTCAATTTCAAAATAATTCAGAATTATATTTTAAATTAAAAAATTATATATATATATATATAAATTGCTTCAGTGTACAAAAATGATATTATAACCATTATTATTTTAAATTTTATTAATTATAGATTAAAAAGTTTATTTATATTATATATTTATATAGTGATTTCAAAATCATATTAGATTCATTATATAAAATAAATAAATTTAATTTATTAGATAAATACAAAAGAATAATAACAAAATAATTTGTTGAATAAAACCATTTCCACATTATCATGCCCAAAAACATTAATCATTCTAATCTAAATTTTAATAAAAAAAATGTAATTAACATTATAAATTAATAAATAAATGCTGATAAAAAATATGATATCCAATTTTCTAAATTAGTATCTAATATTGATAAAATTCCAATTTTTAAAGTATGCTCATTGCAAATTTATTTAGTTTTAAATATTGTTTGATTTTCAAAAAACGTAAAAATATGTTTCACAAATTAAACATAATATTATTTTTTGAATGATATCAATATATTAGATAATATACACATGTATATATATTATATAAAATAGGTTTCATAAACATTTCATTCATTATTATTTTAGTATAATGTTATAAACATGAATTGTTTTACTAGAAGTATTATTTCCAATATTAAATAAATATCAATTATTTGTTAAAAATATAAATAATTCACCATAAGATAATTTTGGGATAAAGGATTCAACTAATAGGTTATTTTAAAAAATTATAACTCTAAAATTTATAAATTAATCTACTAAATGAAAATACAATACCAATAAAAAAAATGTTTTATTGAAAAATAGACATTTAAAACATTTAGTATTCTTAATAATATTTTATATGAATTTTAAATTGGTTTCTATATTTTAATATACCATAGGTTTTATTATTTTTATTTTTTAATTATCGAATATATATTTTTTTTTTGTTTTTTGTTTCGTGATGATGAATTTTTGAACCCACTATTCATTTAATTGGAAAATAGTTATATTATAAAATTATGTTTCATTACATTCCACCCCCTTTCAACAAATTACTAAATATAAATTTTAATTATAACTCACGTATGAAAATTCACAAGAGTCTTCCTAAGATATTTATTATTTTGGATATAACCTCATTTATGGAATATATTCTAATCATTGTGGTTTATAAAGCTACTTATCTCTCCCAAAAAAATTAATAATTTTTTACATAATCATATGGTCATGTATGTATATACTATAATCAGGAATTATACAAAAAAAACATTGTTCTAAATACCATTTAAATCATGAAGACAATAAACCAAATTGAAATTATATATTCCTTTAAAAATTAACTCTCTCATTAATAGTAAAATTTATTTACAGCTAGTTCATAATGACCAACACCACTCAATATAAATCATAATAAATAAATTGAGATAGAAATGGAAAACAATATCATGG
Organism: Viscum album; assembly: GCA_963277665.1. Taxonomy (NCBI): domain Eukaryota; kingdom Viridiplantae; phylum Streptophyta; class Magnoliopsida; order Santalales; family Viscaceae; genus Viscum; species Viscum album. The sequence goes on along the minus strand of OY728155.1, from coordinate 1,339,978,352 downwards.
CTCGCTTTATTAATTAATTAATAATAAATTCTATGGATATCAATTAAATATAATTCAATTTTTTCAAAATAAATAAATCCCTCGTTATATCAAAATCAATCATATATTAAAAAAAATTATACATCCCTAAATAATGTGTTCTATGGTACTAATCCCCATAATATTATCTTTTTGGAAAATAAATTATCGTGATTATTGATAAAATTTAATATATTTATAAAAAAATTAATATAAAATATATAAATATAACTCATTATATTCCTTACATATTCCTCATAATAATTTGAATAAACTGAAATATCATAAATACAAATCACTCCCAGATAAAAATAGCTAATATCTTCAATAATTAATTTTATGAGTTGTATACATCACTACATTAGGAATGATTATAAAATACACCTTTTCCATCATAAGATACATAAACTAATATTATCATAAATTTAAATATTATACCACAATTGTTTATGAGACATAGTGGTTTCTAGATACATGCCTTTCATATTTTCATTTTCATTGACCTGTTTCAATAAAATAACAAATCCAAAATGGTTCTGACCATATCCAAAATCTGAATATTAAAAAATTCACATGAAAATGGATACCCACATAAATTCATCATTTTTAATATATGATACTTTTGTTTCTACCTATCACTCTATTTGGAAATTCCATTGTTATCTGTGGTAATTTTTTCATAAGCTATCTAATATTAATAGTTAACATCACAATAAAATCATTTATAATGGGTTGTTATAGTGTTTAAGGGTTAACCGTATTTTATCCATTATGAGGGTTAAACCACGATGTCAATTAATCCTCTTTGTCACGCCTTGGTGATGATTTGAGGTAATGCCTTATCCTCCCTATTTAATGATATTTCCCGTATGTATGTAAATGCTAGGGCCAATATCTAGATGTATAATCAGGAAGTGGATATTAATTTTATTAATAAATAACTATTACTATATAAATAATTAACCAATTAATTGGAATACAATATAACATGCCACCCAAAATCTTCCATATATATTAGTGTCACCAATTGTCAATCAGTCATATCACAAATAACCCACGCAAGGAATGTGGGTTTCATATCCCTTTTAAATAGAATGACATAATAAATCATTGATAATCATAATTGGATAAATGCATGGAAAATAAATAGGTATTCAATGATATTTAATATCATTCTCGTCATTTTCACTTCAATCAAGATGATAGATTATATAATGTTTGAACAATATTGAAAAAGGTTATATGTTTATGTTAATAATTTCCATAATCAATGAATTTATGGAATACAGGTGAAAATCATTAAATACTAGTAACGAAATATATAGTCTTCAAATAGGAAAAAAAGTGGAATAAAGAAAAAATTTATACATAGATGATCACGAGGAAAAATAAAGGTAGTTATGAATGATTCATTCAAAACATAATGAAATTATATATTAAATCAAGGGAATTATGGTGGTTGGTGTAATTTAAATAATATCCTTCATAATGTATAAGATAATGACTAAGATGAAAAACCAATTTTCTGTGTTTTATAAAAAATAAACCTAGGAAAAAATAAATATTATTAATATTTTGTATTTATTTAATTATAAATATATTATTAAACTAGGAACTAATAAATTCTTCTAAAAATCATAAAAACATGGTAAAAATGTTCCTATAACAATATAATGGTATTTGAAATAGATGATGTAGCACCCTAAATATTAATAATGTATCCTTTTTATTATATTTTATGTGTTTAATCTTATTGGAATGAGTTTGGAAGAGGCTGGGGGATTTCAGAAGGGTTTTGAATAATATTTGAGGCAAATCTATGGGTACATGGTTTGAGCATTGTTAATTGAAACCGTTCGGATTATCCAGGAAACAATGGAGGGAGAGAAAGTGGGATTCATACGGCCTACGCATAGTTCTCCAAACCATGTGAGGAATCCTTTTAGACCCATTCTCCTAGGGTAGTGGCATGTGAATGGTTAGCGAACGGTTTTTCAAACTCTGCAGGCTAACCGTATGGCCAATTTAAAATGGGGTTTTTAAATATAGTCTCCCTCAAGTATTCATCTTTTCATTCCAAACATCCTCTCACTCATCCCTTAATCAATATTTAGGGTTCTAAAAGGTTTTAGGTTCTCTCTTAAACATTTTGGAAGAAAATAGATGGGGTTTCATGGTTAATTGAAGGCAATTCTTCTTAGGAAGGTCTCCTCTTCTGGTTCATTGTGGTTTCTTCTAGACATAGATATCCCTCTCTCTCAGTTTCCTAGATCTACACATGTAGTGTGTAGATCTAGGGGTTTTTTTCTTTGGTATTGATTTTATGTCATTGGAATGATAGTGACGGAGATATAGAGAAGATATAGTGCATCCTTTTCAGGGATTGGGGTGTGGTTTCTTGTGAGTCAAATTCACAGGAACCATAAAAGTATGTGGAATTCTCTGGAATCAACTTTGCTAGAACTTGAATCTTGGTTAAAATTAATAATATTTTTTATAATTAATTGTGATTTTGATGATTGAAATTGGTTGGAATTCCCTTTGGTAATGTTTTGAGGATTTTTTTGGAAAATGGGGGTTATGTGGTGAAATGAACTTAATGTGGATTTTAAAATACAGATTTTAAAATGGGTTGATTGAATGAATTTGATAAATGGTTAATGTAAAAGGGTTTTCAAATAAAATTTAGTTTTATTTAATTTTTTTGATATGTAAAATGATTAAATGGTGATTTTAATAAATGGGTTATTTATTTAAGTGTATTGGCATGTGTTAGAAATGGTTATTTTCAGGTTGTGTAGCCTTGGTGGGTTATATTCTAGGTCGTGCATTATTGGAATGTTGTGTGGAAGTGGGTGAGAAGTCTCACTATAAAAGGTGATGGATTGTATTCAGATGTATGACCATTATGGATAGTGGCCATGAAGCACCACTATTGGAAATGTAGTGAACGAGATAGATAGAATCTCCATCATTTTGGTTTCCTTGATGTATGTTTCTTTTTAATATGGGAATTGATGTGAATTGTCAAATGGTGAAATGGATTTATTACATAGTTGTTTTGTTTTTCAATTTGTAGTGGGAATTTGGGTGAATATGTACCGATAAATAGTGTTTGTCTTGTTGTAAGTTGTTGCACAATTGAATTTTTTATATAAAACATTTCATATTAATGCGGTAATGGATTTTTCCTAGTGGCGTGTACAAGGAAGACATTTGGGGAAAACCTATTGAGTATTTGTACTATCCCCCTACGTTGGCACATGGGTGATTTTTTAGATGCTATATTTCATTCTACTGGTAAGAGTAATACATCTCGTTTTTTCAATGGATTGTTATGATTCATTGGTGATTTTGTGGTTCTTGGATCATGGATCATGGTATGGAGATATGAATGGTGTCCTAGTTTTGTTGAAGTCTTCTTGTAGTCTTCTATTTTGTACTATGATTTTGGATTGGTTTTATTTATTATGTGGGATTGTTATGGATAAGTTAGTTGTCTTTTTGTATTGTATGAGTTTAGTTGTTTTGTCTACATGTATCATATAGTTTGTTGTTAGTTGATTGTTTGATTGGTTTGTTTTATCTCATGGGAAAATCATTTCCCAATTTATTCTGGAATCCCTCGGCATTTATTTCTTGCCTTTGGTTCCTTGCGAAAATCTCTTAAGGCGAGGTATCATTCCTCCACCCTCTCAACATAGTGAGCTAGTGGGAGATTTTACATGAGGAATAAATTTGTTCAGTCCTTGGATTTCAAGTGAGTGTAGTTGTTCAATTATTGGTGTTGATTGTTGGTCTTGGTGTTGACATTCATTGTTGTTTTATTCCTTGTGTCAGGATGGTAGAAAGTCATATGATTGTCGGAACATAGAATGTATATTATAAAAGGATTTAGCTATTGTTTTTATTATAAACATCATGTTAATAGGGATTTGGGTAAATAAGTTATTAGATACAGTTATAAGCATCATATATCCCATTTTCGTTGGTGTAGCCAATAAGATGAACATGGAATGCATGGTAGAAATGACTTCCCACAAGGTTGAAAATATCATTGGGTGTATAATGATTTGTGGTATGATATGAATGTATGGATTTTGGAAAAAATGAATTGGGATTCAAAAAAAAGTGTTTGATACAAGGAAACTAGTGGTATTTTGAAAACTGGATGATTTTCCTAGCATGGTGGATTTTTCAAAATTGTGCAATATGGGAAATGTGAAACTGTGGATTGCCTGGTTGTGATAGTTTTTATGTAATTTAATATTAAAATTATATACCATTTCTTATTATGGGAGTGGGACTTATGGTTGTTTTTTTGTTGATTGAAATGGCGCCTGGTAGGCGTCGTAGAGACCAACCCGAGGATGCTGCTAAAATATGTTTTCACCTGAGCCCCAGGTGAACCAACGACTAATGCAGATTATAGTGGAAGATTTCCATTATGTGGAAAGTGGGAATAATGTCGATGAACCAAAACATGTGGATCATGTTGTTCGGTTTCAAAGGCAGAACAAAACCATCTTTAAGGGTGATTCAGTGCAAGAAAGGGTTGATGCGTACCTGAACAGAATATAAATGATTTTTAACTTCAACGGAACACCGACATAGATAACTTTGATATTAGCCATGTACATGTTGGAAGATATTTCCCTTCAGTGGTGGGAGCTAGGAGTCTATGCTTGGATGGACCAAGGTGTGAATGGGAGGGAGGGGTTTGAGAAACTATTTAACAAAAAATTATACCCTCCTAAATTTAGAATTCAACTAACAATGTATTTCGTTAGGTTTATGAAAGAGAACACGGAAGTGATGAAATTTTTGACCATGTATTTGAAATTAGTTCGTTTTTCGCCTGAGGAGGTGGATAGTACATCGCTGAAAGTTCAAATTTTATATGCTAGGTTGAATCTTGAAAATTTTTCCAAGATAGAAATATAGTGTACTAATGATTACACGGAAATGGTGAATAAAGGTACAGTAGATGGGGAGACCTTTTAGGGGATATAGGACGGGGAAGTATGTTGGTACCCATGGTAAATAGTGGGAACTCAAACTTTGGGTTCATATCGAATTGGGACACTTATTTCCATGGTGGGAGTACAGTTCAAAATCCAACGACATGTTCGATGAATCTTCCTCCAATGGATTAGTGTACATTGGGATTTTTTTTCAATGTGGTTCTACACGCCACATTATGTAGGAATGTACGACTAAACCTTCAGCATGTAATAATTGTAAAATATGGGTATCTGAAATGTTATTTTCAGAATTCTCTGAGGTCGGTTGTCTGAGACACTCCTCCGGGGTCACAGGGGTCTTATGCCTCGTTGGGATGTGGCAACATCATACACTTTGGTAGTAGAGTAAAGTGGGTTATGGTCAGTCTCAGAATACCATGAGCCACATCTGGGTAATAAAGAGCAGAATGTGGAAAGCAAGCATTTGTTTGGATCAGAGCTGGTTGTGGTGGACGATTAGTCGGCACCATCCACAGTGTGAGGTATGGTTCATTTAAATTCAACGTTGATGCCTGATTTTTTTTGATACTGGTGCATCAAATTCATTTATTACTTCTATTATTGATTATTTTTTTTGGGATGACATGTGGAAATGATGCATTATATTTTGAAACTACAAACTCCTCTAAGTCAAATAGAGTGTCAACCCTTCTATAGTGCAGGCTAATGTTTAGTTGTCATTGGAATTGAATTGATTGGGGATTGCTCTGTGCTTGAGATGGATTCTTATGATATAATCTTGGGAATATATAGGATGGAAATTTTTAGGGAATAAATCTATTTCTATGTGCGAATGACTAGTTTTGTGATAGAGGATGGCATTGACCATTTATTTATATGGGAAATGAATGAAAATATAGGTTTAATGGGTTTTCAGCACCAGTTGTTGGCATGATGTCATATCAGTTATCATTTTTTTCCTTGTCATATATGGAAGGGATTGAGATGAGTGTTATTTTGAATGATGAGGATCATTTTATGGATGTATTTCATGAATATTTCTCAGGTTTTCTACCCGTGAGAGTGGGGGAATTTATGATTGATATCATTCCAGTGACCAGTCTTATCTAACATCTATATTACCAAATGGAACCACAATAATTCTGGGAAATAAATTTGTAGTTTGATGATTTTGAAAATAAAGGGTTCATCTATCCCAACATGCCTCTATGGGAAGCACCTGTTTTTTGTTAAAAAGGTAGATGTATCCTTGAAAATTGGTCTTTATTATCGTATACTTAATTATGTTAAAATAATGAACCGATATCCACTTCAATCCCCTGATGATTTGGTTGACCAGTTGAGGAGAGGTCAGTGGTTCTCCATGATTCTCATGAGGTCTGGGTATCACCAATTGTGGGTGAGGAAGGAGGATATTCGAAAAACAACTTTAAGAAGTAAATATGGCCAATATGAGAACGTGGATGTGACCTTCTGTCAAACGAAAGAACCATCATGGTTCATGGAAGTTATGAATTGGATATTTTAGATATTTCTAGATTATTATGTGGTCATATATGTGGATTATATACTGTATTATTCTAAGATAAGAGTAGAACATGAGAAGCACTTAAAGATCATGTTGGTGGTCATGAGGGATCATCAGTTACATTCCAAATTTCCAATGTTTGAATTTTGGAGACATGAGGATTATTTTCATGGTCATGTCATTTATATGAGGGATTACTTAGTTGATCCAGAATAGTTATTGGCTGCTATCTCATGGAAACCACCAAAGAACGTTTTTGATATAAATAGCATCCTTGGACAAGATGGGTATTATTATCATTTTTTCATGATTTCACATGACTCGATTCACCGTTGAAATCTTTTACAAGGAATAAAATCTCATCATAATGTGATGAGCAGTGTTAGAAATGAATTCAAGAGTTAAAGTGTCTACTTAAATCTGCAACAATGTTGATTTTTTTCATTTACTATGGAATGAGTACGTTGTGTACTTTGATGCATCAAGATTTTGGTTGGGTTGTGTTTTCATATATGGGGATCATTTGGATACATATGGCTTAATATAGTTAAATTATCATGAGAAGAACTAACAGACACAATATTTGGAGTTGGTATTAGTGGTTCATTCATAAAAATGTGGCGTCATTAAATCATTGTTAAGATATTTTCTGTGATTACCGATCAGATAAGCATAAATCATAGCTTCAAACAATGGTATTTGAAACAGAGGAAAACTAGATGGATATACTATATACTGATATTTGATTTTGACATCATGTATAGAACAGGTAAGGTAAATTCATAGGCAGATGCATTAAGATTAAAATCATATGCTCAAATGGTGAAACATGGATCTAATTAGTAGTAGTTGATGTCGGTCATCTCCAACATACATATGGAATGTGAGGACTAGGGTGGATGGAAAATCTTCTTTCTAGTTTTTTTGGTTCCTAACATATATGGCTTGGTTACTGAGGGAAAGGAATCAGATTCCAATTGAATGGCGATGCGGTTGAAACTCAATGGGGGGAGACCATTGAAAACTAGGAACTTAATGGGAATTCAGTCTTGTGTTTTCAGAAATGGATGATGGTATCTGCAAATTTTTTAAGTGAAACATTTCAAGGATTATCATCATTCCAGGTGTGATGTCCATCCTAGAATTCCAAAAAAAATTATTTCATTAAAAGTACTGTTTCGATGGGCATCTATGAAAAGGGATTTGGTCTCATTTGTCTCGAGATGCTTGACTCCTCAACAAGTCAAGGCTTAGAATCAGTGGCCGAAATGCATGTTGATGTAATTAACTATCCCAATGTCGAAATGGGAGAATATAGAAATGGATTTTGTTATAGGACTTCCGAGAATGGTCAGAAAACACAATTTCATATGGGTGATTGTGGATCGCCTCACAAAGTCATCCCATTTAATCTCGATTCATTAATCTGATACGGTGGTGGATATGTCAAAAATCTGTACCTAGGAGGTGGTAATGAGACATGGTGTTCCATTTTCGATTGTGTTAGGTAGATATCTGAGGTTTATATCTTGTTTTTAGAAATATTTTTAGCAATCCCTTGAGACATAGTTGAAGATAAGCACAATTTATCATCCTCAGAGAGATGGACAATCCAAGAGGACGATACAACCCTTGGAGAATATATTAAGGGCTTCTGTGATGGATTTTTCTTTTTCATTGGAGGAGAAAATACCATTTGTGAATTTCTATTATAATAAAAATTATCCGTCATCGATGCATATGGCACTGTTTGAGGCTTTGTATTGTCATCCTTGTCGTTCTTAACCATGTTGGGTGGAAATAAGAGGGACATTGATGATCAGACTGAGCCTTATCAAAGAGAATACGAAAAAGTCCTAGATGGTCTATAAGAGGATGGAATGGATCAATGTCATTATAAATCATATGGAGACCATCTTTGATGACCATTTTAATTCAAGGTGGGAGATCATGTGTTCTTGATAATCTCTCCTCATTTGAGACATCGTTGGTTTGAGAAGTACGGTAAGTAATCTCTGAGGTATATTGGGCCTTTGAAATACGTGAGAAGATTGGACAGGTGTATTATTTTTTTTATTTTTTTCCATGGTTTAGTGTGGTGCACAATGTGTTTCATGTGTCGCATTTGAATAACTATCAACCTATCCATAACCATGAGATTCGTTGGGATCATGTTGATGTAGAACCAACTGCTTATTTTGTGCATGTGCTAATACATATTTTTGATATGAAATAGAAATTATTGTGTGGTAAAAGCTTCAGTTTAGTTTAGGTTTTGAGGAAGCATGGTAAAATCTAGGAGGGGACTTGGTAGAAGGAAAAATTGATGACCGAGGAATGTCTCGAGCTCTTTCGTCAATTTGATGGTTCTCTACTTTATGAGGATGAACATTATAATGGTGGGGAGAATGTTTTAGCCCCAATTTGATGTATGAATCCTTTTAAGCCATTTTATGTGTTTAATGTGATGGGAATGTGTTGGGAAGAGGATGGGAGAGTTTGGAAGGATTTTGAATATTTTTGGAGGCTTTTCAAAGGGCGTACGGCTTGAACAATGTTAAGGGAAACATTGCGGGTTTCCAAGATACCATGAAGGGGGGGATAGTGGGCTCCACAAAGCCTATGCACAATATTCCAAATTGTGAGATTTAACATACTGAACACCTTATCTTGAGGTAGTGACGTGCGCATGATTTTTTTACGGGATTCCAAAATGTGTGGGACTACTATGTGGCCACTTAAAAATGGGTTTTTGAAATATGAGCCCCCTCAGTGTTGCCTCATTTCATTCCAAACATCCTGCCACTGGAGCCATAATTGGGATTTTGGGATCTTAAAGGTTTTAGTTTCTCTCCCACATGTTCTGGAATCAAATCTATGGGTTTTATTGGTGGATTGTGGGAAATTCTTATCGGGTAACTCTCCTCTCGTGGTTCTTAGAGGTCTCCTCTAGATCTACATCTCCATCTCTCTCTGTTATCTTGATCTGCACCAATTTTTTGTAGTTATAGGGTTTTTGTTTCCTTGGGTGTTGATTTTAGGGATTTTAAATTATAGCGAAGGAGATCTAGAGTGGTTTTAGTGGACCATTTTCCCGGAATGGGTTGTGGTTTCTTGGGGGCTGAATTCGTCAGAACCCTAAAAGAATGTGGATTCTATCTCGACTCCATATGCTAGAAGATGAATCTTGGTTACAATTAATTTTTTTTCCATAATATTAATTGTGTATTTGATCTGAAAAATTGGATGGAAATCCCTTTGGTTATGTTGTGGATATTTATGGGAAAAGGGGGTTTTGTGGTGAAATTCTCAAGTTATAGATTTTAACATAGAGATTTTAAAATGTGTTGAGGCGATTTATTTGTGAAAATCATTGATGTAAAAGGTTTTATAATAAACATATAGTGTTATTAAACTAAGGTTTGTCATGGAATATGATTAAATGGTGATTTTAGTAAATCTTTGATTTATTGAAGTGGATTGGCATGTGATGGAAATTTTTATTTTCATGTTGTGTTGCCTTGTTGGGTTATATGCCTGGTTTTGGACTGTTGGAATGTTGTGTGGTTATGGGTGGGAATTCTCACTATAAAAGGTGATGTATAGTGTTCATAATTACCACCATTAAAGATACTGGTCGTGAATCACCTCTAGTTGGAAATGTAGTGAATGGGTTGGACATATTCTCCACTAGTTTGGTTTCCTTGTTCTATGTTTCTTTGCAAAATGGGATTTTTTGTGCATTTTGAAATGGTGGAATGGCTTGTGGGATGGATGCTTGGAAATCTTATTTATTATGGGAATTTTATTGAAAATGTCTTGATAAGAAGTTTTTTACTTGTTATAAGTTTTTCAACTAATGAATGTTTTATATGAACCATTTTATATAAATGTAAAAATTGTTTTATCCTAGTGGAATGTGTAGGGATTTCATTTTGGGAATAAATACTGAGTATTTTTAATTACCCCATGCTTTGGAACATGGGTTAGTTTTCAAATGTTATATTCCAAGACATAGGTAAGAGTAAAGCATCTCATTTTGATAATGGTTCGACATTATGCTTCGGTGATGTTGTGGTGCTTGGAGCATGGAGCATGGTGTGGAGATATGGATGATGTCCTTGATCTATTGGAGTCTTTTTATAGTCTTCTTCTTGGTACACATATTTTGGATTGGTCTTATTTGGAATGTGGAATTGTTATCGATTAGTTGGTTATCTATTGGTATTTTATGATTTTGGTTGTTTTGTGGACATGCATCGTATAGTTTTTTGTTAGTGTATTGTTTGGTTGCATTGTTGTATCTCAAGGAAAAATCATTCGCCAATTTATTAATGAAGCCCTCACTATTTATATCCAATATTTGCAACCTTGGGAATGCCGCTTAAGGTCAAGTATTATTCCTCCTCCCTCTCAAGGCAATGAGAGGAGTGGGATTTTACAGATGATCACACGGAAACACTAAAAGAGATTATGTTGTCGAAAATGACCAATAAAAAAGTTAATATGATTTTATTTTAAAATATTTTATTGAAATTTATGATAGATGAAAATAAATTTATCAATTTAAAAAAAACTATTATGACACACAAAAATGTGGAATCACGGATAAAATATGATTAAAATAAGAAATTCAATTTATTATATTTTTAAAAAAGATATATTGAAATCTATATCACATTAATAGAATTATAACATTAATTTAAATTAGGGGAATGAGAAAAATAATAATAAACAAGGATAACCATAGGGGATTGAAATAATTAAGATATCAGAGTGATAGACTGTAGAAATTCATTTTTATGGTTTATCACCTTCAATAGAGTTTCATTTTCAAATAAGGTCGGTAAAATAAGCCTTATGGCATGGGTATCATTTTAATCAAAACTAAAGAATTATAAAAAGATAAAAATTAAAAATATAATAACTTTAATTAAATATAATTCATGATATAATATGGAATTTATGCATAATATGAACCATACAATGTAGAATTTTTCAAACTATGAAGTATTTAAAAAACAATTACATAAAGAGAAACTTTCGAATAAAATAATCCTTTATGGAATATTCATTGGAAAATTAGATCATAAATAATAATTTTGAAACCACATAAAATATTTAAATACAATAAAAAAGAATAAATTAGGAAAAAATCAATCAAAAATTGAATCAATAATGTTCAATAAGAATGTTTGTATCCCAGATGAATAAAATTTAGTTTACAAAAATTCTTAAAAACACATGTTATTATTATAGTAAACCCCTATGGGATTATAAACTCAGAATATAACACTGAATATAATTAAATATAATATAATAATGATATAAAATATTAAATTTGAATTATATAATCCATTAAAAAGAAATCATGTTGTATAATAAGATATATGTTCTATGGTATTAATATATGAGGCATAAAATCCTTACCGAGGTCCAAAATCACTCTTCTCATATACTTAGAGTAACAAATAATCTAAAAATATTATATTTAATAACTGATTATTATAATTATTAATATATAATTCATTTAATATTGTACATTTGTTATTTTATTACATTTAATCATTTCATTATTTCTTCTTATCATTGTTATTTTGTGTGAAAATTGATTTCATTCCAGGTTATTTTAATAATTCTCGGGATAAATGTTTTTTAACAATATTTTTAACAGTATATATAAAATTATAAGACTATAAAATAATAGTTATTTCTTTTTAAATTATAATAATAGTATTATCTAAGATCCAATATCCATTCAAGATATAGTTTTTTAGAATTATTCCTCTAGGTGTTTAGAGTGACCCAAACATGAACATTCACTAATTTGATGGGTCATATGGTAGAAAATAATTTATTTCAACAAGTAATCATAATACAAAAATAGATATAATATCTAATAATTTTTGAGGATTAAAATAAATATTATAAAATATTAATAATGACTGTAAACTCTTAATAAAATCAGTACTTTATTATGACATTGTCCAAAAAATGAATGATTAACATTTACATTTCCCTAATAATTAGAATTATGGTGATATATTTTCATTTTTTCATTAGAATCATAATTTTATTATATATTGAAAATTTATTTTTAAATTAAATTATTCTAACTATTTAATATAGGTGGTGGTGAAACATCAAAGTTTTCACCTCATGGTAGTGGTAATATTAAAAATGCATGATTTGTAAACATTAATTTTTCTTAGTGGTTCGGAAGGAATAAATTATGGATTTTATGTTGATATAAAAACACACTGATATTCTAATTTTACTGATTTTATTATATTATTATGGTTTGGATGTGTTTGAAAGATAATTATTTATAAGAAACTATATGGAATAAGTAATACTTACATCATTCCCATTAACTTCACCTTGATGAACTCTTTAGAACTCAAAGATCTAGGATACTATATAGTGGCCATATGTTTTTGGAAATTAATGATATTTATATTAGTGGAATATTTTTTTATTAAAGTATATTTCCTAGAGAGGTGGAGCATTGGATGGGTATAATTGATCCCATTTTTTTCTATTTAAATGTACACTTTTGTGAATACACATTACTTTAAAATGACATCATTAACCATTCAAAGTACAATGAACCAAAAAGTTAGAAATAATTGATTTTGGATGAATATTTGGTATATAAATAATCAAGAATGTTTTTATTCAAATTTTAAGAACATATTTGAATTCATTTACTATTATATTTTTCCATTTAAATATATCTACCTGAGTAACTAATATTTAGTAAAGTAACATTTATTTTATTTCATTTATTAAAAATCCCATATTATAAAATTTTTGTGTTATAAAAATTATTTTAATCTCTATTTATCATAATTAAAATTATGAATAATATAAAAATAAAATTTTATATTATAACATAATATATATTTTTATGGGTAATTATGATTTGAAAATTATTTACTCATAATCATATTAAGTACTAATTACAATTTTAATATTACATTATAGAATTATATATGTGTTAAAACACAATATTAAATTTATTAGTTATAACGTAGGAAATTTAATTTTTCTGATAAACATTACACAACCTTAAAAAAATAATTCATTGAAAAGAACCCATTCCACGTTATCATAGTCATTATCATTAATCGTATTTTTAAGTTTATAATTTTTAGATAATTAATTGAATTTTGTAACTACTATTTACATTTTTAACTCAAATATGTAATCCAAATTATTATGTTTAATTTCAAAAATGTATAACATATAATTTTAAATCCATTCCAATAAATCATTTTTTCGTGTCACATATTACATGAGTTTTCAAAATACAAATCAAGTGTTTTATAAATGAATCAATGTATTTTAAATGATTTATATTAGTTAATAAATATTGATAATTTATCTATAAAAGGTTATAAAAGATTTTATGTCATTCATGTATTAAGATAATATCATAAAAGTAATACTTTTTAGAAATATTTGTATTTTCACATCACCTAAAAACAACTATTTTAGAAAAATATAAAAAATTTACCCTCATCTATTTTTAAAATTATGAAATAAGAAAATGATTTTGTTTTAAAAAAATTAAAAGAATCTAAAATTAAAAAAATTTATAATTTAAATGAAAATAAAATATAGAAGGAAAAGATAATTTTTTTGAAATATGATCTTTTACAAAATTAACTATTCTTAATATTATTTGAATACATTTATAATTTATTTAACAATTTATAATTTTTTAATTTTTTTAATTTTTTAAATTTTAGTATCTTATATGACATGGATTGTTTTAGTCTAGAGTTGTGTGTTGAACAATCAATCAAAAATGTGTTCATTTAAAGGGAGAAAATTGTTTAGTAAAATTTGGTGTCTTATTGGAAAACTAATAAGAATAGGAGAATCAGGACCATAAGAAGTGGGTTTATCATATATTATTTTAATTTATCATATATTTGGATGGAGTAATCATCACTAGGGTTCTCACTTGTCTAATCCTAAAAATATCATAAATAACTATGGTTGAATTGAAATCTTCAATAAGATTAATTCATGTATGTAGAAATCACTTCCAAAAAAATGTTCTTTTCACCACTACATGAACATACCACTATTAATCAACATACACTTTAATATCACACTAGTGTGATAAGAACTTATAAAACCATTGACTATGTTTTCTAAAAGTGAATATTCATTTAAAAATGATATAATGTTTACTCTAATTAATATTTTTTACCAATTAATCACAATTATGTAAAAGTTAATTTTTTTATAAATAAAATATTAATTTAATAAAATAAATTATACTTTTGTATTTTTTATTTAATATTATATATTGGAAAAAAAATTAATCATTGTTGTAAATAGTTAAATACTGTAAATATTGTGAAATATCCTTAAAGATGAAAAATATAACTTCATTTATATATATGCATGAATGAAATAATATAGGGATTTGATATTTAACTAATTATGTGAATAGTCAAAATATTGTATCACTAAGGGAGGTGATGGTTATCATTTGGGCTAGTGTATCATTAAAGATTATGGAGACATAAAAAAATTAATAATTTTTTACATGAAATTTAACTCAACACACCCATAAATACCATCACATTCATTAATTTCTATCAGTCTGTATTTTATGTTCATTTATAATATATCTATTAGGGATACTATTTTTTATATCTCTATATTTATTCGTTTGGTTGGTTATAAGGGTATGATCTAAGAAAACCTGGCCAATATAGGTAAGGATTTATATTCCACCTTCTTATGTTCCTATACAAATTTATTTTGTTTTAGTATCATTTAAAAAAATAATAATTTTTTAATGTTTATCTCTATCAATGTTATTATAACCCCTTTAATATATTATTATAGTTGTATTATACAAATACCTATGTTATTTCCCATTATTTAGTTTTTATAATGAAAAAGTACTGGTTTCAAATCTCTTTTTTCCATTATTTATGTAATCCATTACAACTTATTTTAATTTCAATGTGATATTTTATTATACATAATTTTTATAAATTTCTTATAAAATATATTATAACCAAATCTCAGATCGAATTATGAAAATATAAACATAACATTTCTAGCATTGATACCGACAAACATAACCCAATTTCAACAATAAAAAACATACAACATTGAAAGGTAATATGGGATCACTTGAAAATCAAGGAAATTTTGGGGAAATAGTTTTAGATAAATAGTATGAAGCATTAAATAAAAATACCATTTCATTTAGTGGTAATTATTCTCACAATAACAAGATTTTATTTTCCCATATTATTACTTCATCAACTTTCATACTCATCCTTATATCCCCAAACAAATATTTTTAAATGTCGGATGAGAACAAAAAATGTAAGGAAAATAAATAGAAGAAATTTATTATTTCTATGAGAAACATGAAAACCCATAAAAATTCATTAATATATAACATTATTCATTGGGAATATTAAATAAATCATTTCCACATCAAAAAACACAATTTTTCAATATGAAAAATAATAAAAAACATAATAAAAAATAGAAACCTATTTTCTTTTTCATATACCATCATGTTCATAATATGTGTCAAGAGGAACTAGATTGTAGTTAAATCCATTGAATAAAACACAATAGTGAACTCCCTCATTTCCATTGAAGACAATAAATATTACCTAATTCATTGGACACATATAATGGGATCACCCATCGTATAAGATGGGTCAAGATTTCCCTGCATATAATCTATATGAGGCTCACACATCGTATATGAAATATTAGGATCTCAAATAATTTAAGAAATGTTAAACTCTACCTTTCAACAGAGATAATTCTCATGTACTGAATCATGAAAATAACATATATTGATTTCACTTTTTCATCATAAAACCATCGGGAATCCCATTTAAACACGTTGGAAAAACACCTTCAGATAATAAAATAATCAATCCATCTTAAAACACATTAAAAAAAAGTTTGATCCAATGAAAAAACATGAAATTATGTAAGGGAATATAAACATGCAATAAAATCTACAGTTGTGGGAAAAAATGTTGAATCCATATATGAGAAAATAAAAAATTATTTTTTTATTTATGTTAAAAAATTCATTAAATATATTTCCTTTAATAAATAAATGAATGAATGTAAAACCTGACATATAATGTCCATTAAATTTTTTTATATACATATTAAAAAACTAGTAATATAATTTTATGAATATCTACTTAGATAAAAAGTATTTATTAAATATATATCAAAAACATTTAAAATGTTCTTTTCTGTTAATGTGTCGCATACCTCGAGTCTTACTCTTCACATATGTTCTTTATCATCATAAATAATATAAAAGTGTTAATTATTTAAATAATTAATAACTTCTTTCATTTTTTTATTCATTTTACTTTATTTAATACCGTGTTATATTCAATTGCATGACAAATTTAGTTATTCTAATACATAATGTTGATATTAAAAAAAACGTCTGAAATGACCTCATTATGTTGATTACTATCAATAGATCTATATTTTATCCTCTATATAATATAGAAAATTTTTTTTATGTCATGGATACATTTAAAACCAATAATAAAGGAAGTATATGAAAATTTAATAACAGTACAATCATTGACAAAGTAGGTCATACATGTACATGAGTAACTTTTCAATTTTTCAATGGTCATGTTAGAATGAATATATGTATTATTTTAGCTTTATATAATTAAAAATATATCATAAACTCAATATTATTTCATTAAACGTGCTTATATATATTATCCATGCGATGTGGTGATGAAAAAAAATCACATTCATTCATGGATGTGGTAGTCTACACATTCACATAAACAAAGTTATAATTTTTTAATGAATTTAGATTTATGAAAATAGATTTTATATTTCATGTAAATAAATAAAATTATTCAATCGATGTCACACATACACATACAATCCATCAATATAAAAATCTTTGGGAGGAATTTATGGATAATTAATTTCATTATTTAGCAAGGTGGTAGTGCAACATATAGATAAATGATGGTTTTGTTTCACATTTATAAAAGAGTATAATAATATAGTTTATTAAATTATAATAGTAACATATCATTATATGATATGTGTAGGTGTTATTGTTTCATCATATTTGAAGAATGTTATAATTAGGTATAATGAGAAATAATATGCTAGTAATTTTTAAGAACTATACCTCTCCTTTAGAAAAATCATAAGGATTGCTCCAAAAGAATACATATGTAATTTTTTTTGATGAAAATAGAAATAAAAGATTTATTTAAGGATTTAAGAAAGGGGTTTTCATAGTTATTTGTGTAAATAAATTTATTAATGAATTATGTTTATAGAATTTATTAAATTATTAAATTAATATATTTCAATTTTATATTATAATGGATCCACATTTAAATTATTAAAAAAAAGAAATTTTTATCCTAAATACAAAATAAATAAAATTTGGATAACATTATGTAATTTTTTTCATCCTTATCTTCTAGTTTTAATCTACTATGATCAAGTTTTATTATTACCACAAAAAGAAAAGGTTCTACCCATTATTCTTCAATATTGATATAATAAAAGAATAATTGTCCCATAAAAGGACCATTAATGATATATTTAACCATATCCCAAAAAATCGGTAAAATTTGATTTTTAAAATTTTAAAATATTTAATTTTTTTTATTATACATTTAATGTCATTTGGTACTTGGGGATCATGAATTTGTAGTTTCCTTTCCCATATTTTGGCTTTATATCTGCATTGGAGACCACAAAACATAAAAATACTGTGGAATTTGAATCATGCGGTTCATGACTCTATAATTTACATACCAAATGTTTGTATTTTCATCTTTTTTGTAGTTAAAAAACAATATAAACATAAAACCAATAGAAGAAAAAAAGAATAAACAAAACAAAAAATTTAAAATTGTATAATCATATTATTTTTAATACTATTCCCACCTAAAGATCAAATTTGTTTCCCCTTGTAAAGTATAATATGTCCCATATCAATTGTGATGAACAACATGTCCTTATGCTTATTTCGTATTGGATGAAAAGTTTCAATGGATTGGGAAAAAGTGATTGTCTTGGACATGAGATATTCATGAAAACAACCATCCCAAATATTTAATAATAACATCTATATAAAATCTCAACTGTGATTAAATTTATACATTAATTAGAGGAAATATGTCTGATCATATTTCTCTTATAAGTACCTTTAATTTTCGACCATATTCAACGTCAAATTCATACGTCCAAAAGCGTGATGAATCGAGTCTTATTTTTAATGTTAACATTTAAAAGCAAAATTTACTTTGATTTATGACCCATATATTACAATACTAATTAATGGGGATGTAATTTATTGTTGGGTTTCAACATATGGACTCTAATATTACTATTTATGTTGGGTTGGTGATTAAATTTTTAAATCATTTTTTTCGTTTAATTGTAATTTAACATGGAAAATTTTGTAATTCATGATAAATTTCACTCATGTATGTTTTACAAATAACATAATTTTGTTAATATAATTTATCCTTATTAACCATTTCTGTTATTATTTATATCACATTGATATTTTCTTCTTATGGATTCAAGAAATTCACATCATATTTTTTATAAATTTTCACAGAGCGGTGGGGTGATCGTTATTTCAATGTTTTTCTTATTCAATTCCACAATTAGAAGACTACATTCCATGTCAATTGGTAGAATAAAACCAATATAGGGGAAAATATATTATTGGTTGATCCATTTGAGTATAAATATACAAGAGTGGATGTTATTTTATGACCCTAATTCTATATTCAGTTCATTTTTGTTGATATTTTCATTTGATGAGTTATTGTATTATTCTTCTACTCATTATTTAACGTTGATACCATTTGAGTTCTATTACAATCCAATTAAATTGAGTAATCGTTATAGTGATCCTCTATGTTAATTTTGGATTTTAATTGGAATTGTGTAGGGAATAATTTTTTGAATTATTTTATGGAATTACATCATTTTTAGATACATCTTGAATTACAGAACTAATTGTTTGTAATAAATAAAATATATCTAATATGAGCCTAGAGAAAAACTAGGATATTATCATCTAAATTAATTGTTTATATTAGGAAAATTAGTTTTTTAATTATTAAATACAAACCATTTTTTATATAATTTAATATTTTAGTTTCATAATTGAAATAAATAATAAAGTTGACTAATTAATATACAACCCTCTATAGAACGTACATGACTCTAGGATTCTTCTTAGGTATCTATGGATTAGAAACCTACCTGTAATATAAATAGAAATTATAACTATTGGATAAATCTAGGCTCAAGTATTTTTTGAGCTGTTATTTGGGATCCAAGTGAGTCATATTAGACACTTAGATATTTTCCTCAAAGTAAATTCTCTATCATCAATGCCAACTATATTTTCCCACTTTTTGTTTGTGTCAATCTTGAAAATATAAAATCAAAATTTCTATCTACTCCATACTTTAATATTTCATATTACCCCTACATTATCTCAACATTGAATCCAATTGGAAATACAAATTTGGAACCACCTAAATTATGAAATTTATTAAAATACCCATTCAAGATTACCACACACTTGGTGAGATGAAAAATCAATGGGATGATGAATGAGTAAAGGATAAATTATCATCAATCTCATGGATGGTACAAGAGAAAAATCATGGGATGTTCTATGATTCCCAAAATACAATGAATCATAATCACCATCTTCTTTTTGAACAATTATGATACCAGTTGATAAAATTAATTGAGTAGATTTGTCAATCTAATAAGAACTACAATGTATTGAAACTATTAAGGAACCTATTCCCACTCATGATTTCCCTTTCTAATCATTGATAATATAATATTATAACTCACAATCCTTTAGTTAATTTATTAAAGTATAATCCTTTGTATTTGGGATAGTTGAATAATGTTAAGGAATTGCTGAAGACAGTATAAATAAATAGAAAAATGATTTTATGAATTATAATTAGGGTAATTTTACACTATTGTTTATGTTTCTTGGGTATTTCAATGTTGTATACTTTTTAAAACTAATCAGAATTGAACCATTTAAGATCATATGGAAATCTTATTCAGAACTAAACCCTAACAATGAAATGGATTATTTGAGGACTGATCCATATTTTCATAACTAACCAATTATTTATAAATCATTTTCAAAAGAAATTGTTTTTAATTAAAATTTCAAATAATCATTTACTAATTTCAATCAAATGTAACACAAAAATTATTTTCATTCCAGCCACACTCAATTATCCCTTTATAGGTGATAACCAATACCATTATAATTTTATTCATACTTTTATTGAGAAATATTATATGAATGATCGTTTATGCCTTAGTAAAGAAAAAAACCAGCTAGAATGTCATTTTCTGATACTACTAGGATTTTCCAACTCATTATAGAAAAAGGGATTGTACAAGAAAAAAATTATAAACATGAAAAAATATATATCTTGTAGAGGTGGAGAATAATGGGGTCCTATAATATTTTATTTTTGTTATTGGGTATGTTGGGGGTCCAATTTGGCATATTAACCACAAAATATGTGGTTTCCTAGATGCAACCCATCTTCTGTATTGATATTTTAAATTTATGATATTTTTTCTTTTTGGTTAAGAGAACCCACTTGGAGTGTTTAAAATGATATATGTCATTATGTGTGCGTGATATAGTAGATGAACCATTTTAGTATTTCCAAATAGAACTCATTCATTCTAATGTGAAAACCCACCGATTAATCATTACCGAAGAGTCTACTTGTTCCATGAAGCTAAATTGATAATTTTCCTATAGATGTTTCATCTACATCAAACCGGTTATTTTTTCATGATTATATTTAAATTTACATCTCCCCTCTCTCATCTGAAACTTAATCTCTCTACTATATTCTACTTCTACATTGAGGGAAATGATATTCTTAACTGGGGTAGTGAAAAACTACATTTTTTTTAAAACAATTGTTCACTATTTGATAATTTAAATTAATTATCCTTTAATTATTTTGTATAAATTTCTAAACATGAAAAATGAAATAAAATTATTTTTCATAACATGATTATGAATTTAATACATTTTTAGTTTCATGAGCATTTTTTGATCGATTAGTTTACTGATGTGATATTTCAATGTTGATATTTTCACCCTTTTAATCAAAATGGCACAATATGTGTCCATTGTATTTTGGTTGTATGTTTGGGTTCTTGTGTCCATTTCATTATTGCATAGGTTTTGGGGCCACTTTTATTTTAATTTAAGCATCTAATAAATTTTTTGAAAAAAACCCACAAATAGAAATGATTTGTCAAAATGTGTGGCATTTGACACTTGGGGATCATGAATCCATAGTTTTCAATACCATAGATAGTATTTAAATGTCTATTGTAGATCATGGAATTTAGAACATATCATGTATTCAAAACATGTTTATCATGACCCATTTTTATCATTCCTAGAGTTAGTTTTTTACATCTCTATTATGGTTTAAAAAAATTACATATATTAAAAACAAAAAAACAAAAATGAAGATGATAAAATTGGATACTGATATTAATTTTTAATTTGATTCCCACCTAGCACATCTATGTTTTCTACTAATTAGGAAAATTTTTCCCATATCTATTGTGATGCACAACACATCATCATGATTTATTGAAATGGGATGAAATGTGTTGATGGATTTGAAAAAATAAATGGGATAAGGAAAATGAAAAACCAATAGTCATAACTTGTGGGAATTATTTTGATAGGATTCATGATTTCTTTTAATGATGTATTTTTATGGGCATTGTATGTTAATATATTTTTTTAAAAGGGAATTAAATTTTACATTTTGAGAATTATTTTTCCCATGACTAGAAAAACACATGTTGGAGGGTTTTGTGTAACCACTAATAGTGGTGAACATTAATTATTTATATTCTAAAATTTACATGTTTCAATGTACCTAAACCATAGTTTTAATAAATTTTATACGTTGAATGACATTTCTCATCACATGTTAAATTCATGTTTAGAGTGTGTAAATTGGGTCTGATCTATCATCTACCCATGGATTAAATGTTTTGGATTATTTGAACATGATATCTTGTGATGTGATTTACAATGTTTTTTAAACCTTTTCCCTTTAATATCAATTGTTGATTTATATGGAAATATGGTCATTTTTCCATGAATGTTGTTTTTTGGATAAATTCGAATGTCCCAAAATCCGATTATGTAAATGTTGAGCCTAAAAATAAATACCAATGAAGCTCAAATTTTATATTTAGATAGATAAAATTATGGACATTATTTCATTAATTTTTTCACTTAATTAATTATGAAATTTTCAAGGATGTCGAGGGAGACATTGTGGACATTTTTTGTGAGTCTAATTTAATGGACCAAATAATCATCCCAACAATTACATCATAACACACATATGGAATTACGAATTGGGATAAATTTTCTATATCTATTATAAGATATATATTATCATATTTTTTTCCTATGAACCCGTAATATTCGACAATATTAATTTCAAAATATATATGACAAAATGGGTGAATAATTGTGTCATATTTTTGTTATCATCATTAAAAAGTAATCTTTCCTTTAATTTCTCGCATAACATTATCTATAATAATTAATGGAGAAAGTATTTATTGATGGGGGCTCTACCCAAGGCTCATAATAATCATATTTAATGTGGGGGTGATGATGGAATTATGAAATCTATGATTTTCATCCAATTGTAATGTCACACTATCTATGTTTAATTTTAGGTTTCATTCTCTCATTTATGTTTTACGAATCACATTAATTGTTTAATAAATTTTCCCTTAATTTAGTTTTTAAATTATTCTTCATATCACATTTATATTTTATCCATGGATATTTAATCAATTCACATCACATATTATGAAATTATTCACACAAAAATGGAGTGATAAATATTTGAATTTTTTTTTCTATTTTTCCATGATAAGTATACATCAGTATTTTGTTCTTAAAATAAAATAAATAAATGGATGAACATTTTATTAGTTGATTCATGTGATTAAAAATTTATTATATTGGAATTTTTTTAGATATTAAATTATTAAATGTATTCATTATTTTAATATTTCCATTCTATGAGTTATTTTTTCTTTGTCTTTACCAACATTAATGATGAAACTTTTTAGTGCTAGTACGATAAAATTAAATTGAGTTCACCTTAATGTGATACTCTAAGTGAATTTGTGATCTTCCATTGATATTTGTCTTGAATAAGATTGTAATTTATGTTGTGGTATTAAATCATTGTTTGGATACATCTTGAATTAGTGATCTGATATTATATATCAAAGCAAGTACATTAAATCTATCCCTATCAAAAACCTTGGATCCAATCATATTAATTAATTTTTTTCATTAAAAAAGTATGCTTTTAATTTAATAATATAATTAAACCTCTTATGTACTTTAGTAATTTAGTATCAAAATTAAAATCAATAACAAAATTTTCAACTTCATAGGCAATTCCCCATATAATTTATGTGTCTTCGAGTTTCCTATTAGATCTTTGTGGATATTATCCCTTCCAATATTACAGTTTATGCTTATTTCTATATAGAAAATCTATGCGCACACATGATCAATCAATGGAAAGGAGAATCATAATTGAATAAATATCATACACCTCTATAGCGGTGTAAGAATGGATTTTATTAAAGATGGGAAATTTATGAGTTAGTGAATTTCCATCAGGAATATACATTTCTTAATATTATTTAAAAAATAATATATAATTTTTTATAAAAATAATATAAAAATTAACTTATTGTCTCAAAAAATTGGTCTAAATCAATATGGTTGAAGTATCTTTAGTCTCCACTCATATACTCAATATTTATAAGTATGCTAGTGACTAAGTAAAATTGAAGGTTTAAATTTAAGGCAAGATCTACCTAAGGAAATAATTGTGTGATTATTTTTGGATGAAATGGGATAAATTAAATTTCATTAAATACTTTTTATTTATAAAGAATATATAAGGATAAAAAATAATTCATGAAAGAAAATATTGGATGTTCCAGTAGTCATCCTACATTATTAAAACAAAAACATTTTATATGAATGAGGGGAAATAATTCGATATTTTAAAATTTTATAGAATATCGAATGGTGTCATAAAACTAGGTAAAGAGACCATTTTTGGTGATTATGTTATAAATATAAATTATTTAAATTTTAAAGGATTAAGGCCAAAAAAATTATATCTCATAAGTTTTTTAAATATCGTGTTTCTTAAAATAACGGTACAAGTAGATGTAAAAAAAAAGTTTCATTCATGTTATAATGTAAAGGGTGGTTGATTCATGTATTTGGATGCAAATGAATATTTCATTAATAAATGGATTTATATAGGGTCTGTGTATTTTAATCTTATTTTCACACATATTATATAAGTAGTTATTGAAAAAATATATTTTTTATAAATAAATTAGAATATTTCCCTGAAATACATGGTTTTTTAATCATCATGATTTATAAAATTATTGAAAATAATAGAAAAATGAGAATTTTTTATCCAGGGTTAATATTTTTATCTAGGATTCTTGTTTAAAAATGAGGGAAATAGTTTCCACGACCAAAATACTGAATATTTTAACTAATAAAATAATATTTTTATAAGATTAGTCAAAACACATATAATATAATATATGATATGTTTTTCAATATTTTATTTGTTAAATATTCACACTAATGGAATGAAATTTTATTTCTTATAAATGAAGGTTTTATATATAATAGGACGATATTTGGGAGAATATATAGATTATATAAGCTTTGGTGTATTTTTTTATGGAGTTGATTAATTTTTAAAAAATGAAGGAATAAAATAGTTATATTCCAATTTATTATCCCATTTTATTATAAAATATTACTGTTAAGGAATGATATTAATATAAAGAGTTACATTTTGTTTCCAAAATTGTATTTAAAAAAGTATATGTAGAAATTATTCGTGATAATGGTGATGATGAAATAACAATTAGTTATAAGTATATAATTAATGTTATTAATATAAATTAATTTAATATTATAATGTATATGAGTATCATTAACTTGTTTAATGTGTTGGAAATGATAAATATTTTTTTTAATTCACATAGTTATTCAAATAACCTTTCTCTATAGATGTTACTTAAATAATATTATTCTGTGGGAGATATTATCAAATAGATACAAAGAAATGATTTAGCATTTACAAATACATGTAATGATTTTAATAAATTTCCAACATTTAAAAAAATGTATTGTCTCATTAGTGGCTTGTCATATGAGATAGAACTTGATTAGGTCATATATATGATTCATTTTCATAATGACTTTTTGGAATATCAAATTTACCCAATTAACCAAAATATATTATCAAATTTTTCATTAGTTCACATTGAAACATATATTAAACAATGATAAATAATATATGACCTATCATAGTACAACATTGATTTATCCCTAAATGATATTTTTCATGAACTATTAGAGGGGTGATGAAATGATAGGGTTAAAATTTGGAGGTATTATTATTGAGATTTAAAATATGTTCACGAGACACAAAATAAATTATTTTTTCCCACATAATCCAAAAATTATATAATGTTACGATTTATACCTGATATATTTTTTTATGATAAGGTTACATGTTCCAAATTGAATTATCATTATTTTATCATTAAAAGATACAGAATATGAAAATCTATATTTATATAATTTTAATTTTTTTCCCTGAAGCTAAAAAACATAAGTGTGGATCAATATGGAATTGATTTGAGATTTAAAAGAATGGGATTTTTCCACTCATGTGATGAGTATAATACATGGACCCCAAATAAGTTACGTGTGATGCATTTATCTATTTGGAAGAGGGGCATGTGATTTTGTAAAGGACCTTCCCTTTTTCGGTTAGTAATTCTACTTTATATTAGTGAGTAAATTATATTTTGGATCTCATTATGAATTATATAACAGTTTTGAGATTTTATATGATAATGAAAATTTATAATGGGAGGTTCTATAGGTGGTAGATAGCACCATTTACCTAGTAAACTAGTACAACCAATTAAATAGAAGCAACACTACTATAATACCATTATTAGCACAACCATGTAAAAAATAAACTGAGAAAAAGTATCATATTATATTAATGATTGTTTTTAATTTTTTTTACTAGTATAATTATTTCACATACTATATTAAACCATGATATGTCTCATTCTAGACACCCCCACCCACCCACCATAATTTTCTTTTCGTAATGATTCTTGGGATTTTACATTCTATTATTTCTCATCTGTTATTCATCCATAATCAACCATGGATCTGATAAACTTAATTAATCATTTGATATGTTCTTCATTGAAATAAGTCCATTATCTTTAATTCGATACATTTTTCAATATTCATCACTAACAAATTATATTTTCATAGATCAAATAACTTATGGGATATGAGACAGAAATATATTGTTATAATCATCTGCAGTCAAAAACCTAGTGAGAATGGTCACCATTATCAATGTTTTCTAGAAATGAAAAAGGGATGTCTTATTAGTGTTTTTTATTGTGGATAAATTCCAAATTTATATATCACACTAATATTTTATTAAATATGCTTTTAATAAACATAGTTTCCTCGATAACATATGTTACCCACAACACCATGTCTAAATTAACCATGATATACTATTTAAATAATATTATTCAACAAAAAAATTATCACATACTTGTTGGATAAGAGGTTATGAATATTAGTAATAAAACTATGAAAAAATTATGATTACATATGTATAAACGTATTCTTTGGTTATAAATTAAATAAAAATAAAATAATTTGAATGTAAAAGAGTTGTTTTTCTAAAAAATTATCTTCATGTACACACTATTATTTTAAATTAATAATAAAAAGAGCCAAAATTACAGAATAATTATAATTAAATATAAATATTTTATATAGAAACAATATATTTAATATTTATATAATAATTTTATTATTTAATGGGATAATAATAATCTATGATTTGTGGTGAAAATGTATTTTTAATAAACATTTATTTTCCATGCGGGTTGGTAATTATTTTAAAATTAGTTATTTAAAATAAAATAATTTTAATTTGATAAAATGATTTCTATATTTTGAGTAATTAGGCTCATATTTGGTAATAAATTATCTCGTATTTATAGTCAATATAAATTGTGTCCATGGTAAAATGTTTCACCACAAAAAATGTAATCTCTGTTACTTTTGGACAATTACATGTGATAGAGATATAGTTTTTTCATCATAATTATTAATTGTTGAATATAAATCACCTACTATCATAGTAGGATCAAAAAAAAATTTAATCGGAACATTTTCATGAAACTGGCCTATATATTATTTAATGCAATTAATGAAAAAAAAATGTAACTCACATAGTTTTAAAAATATCTTATGTGTCCACATATTAAAAATAATGTTATGAACGAATATAAGTTCTTATTTTGTGATTAGTGAAAAAAATTTCATGATATAAATATATTTATAATATATATTAATTATACAATGAGTCTAAATATATAAGAAATACTGAGGTAGTATATCATCGTTTAATAAAAAATCATAATAAATTATCGTAAAAATATTAAAAGTAATAAAATTTGAGGAATTTAATTTGGAAAATAATTATTTAATAGAATATAAAATATTAGTGGTTTTTAAATATATTTTATTCAATATTTTTTAACTTCTTATAAATGTATTTACCGTCAAATTAAATGAGTAAAATTTAAATTGGCCAAAAATATATATTAAGATAATAAATTTTTATTATGTTACATAAAAATTAGAAAAAAATAAACTAGAGAACGTGTGATAATATACAGTCAAAAGTATGAAACAATAAAAATTTATTGCCCATATAGATATATTTTTCATGATAATTAATTTAGTAAATATTAATAGATTATGAAATTCCATAAGTTCCCCTCCCCTCAATTGTAAAAGGTCACCCCTCCTTTCTCTTCTCCAGATAATGTTGATAATTATAGATCATAAAAACTCTATAGATATATATTATAAACTCACACATAAACATTTTAGAGGTTTTTCTTTCCATAAGACCAACCATAGAGTCCTTAATGAGACATCTAAGGTAGTTTTTTCCAGAAAGAGGTAATCTCCTTAACCAGTTGGTTTTTATCAAATATTATATTACCTTATAGATATTTTTTATATTCTTCAAAAAAATTATTTAGTATCCTCAATTTATATAAATTTTATTATTATTATTAAAAAACATAATTCACCCACATTTCAACTGAGGGGATGTTAATGTATCTCTCCTATGTGTATATATCATATCATCACCGAATATCGATCCAATTCATTTGAAATCACCATATCTCATATATAATTACTATGATGGTATATATGATTATATATAATATTTATTAGATAATTATTATTCTATAATTGTAATATTATATCATACATCATTCCACCAAAACCATTGGAAAAGGATGACGTCATTAGTACGTACATGTGGACTATCACCTCCATGAAGAAGTGTAATGTGTTTTTAATTTCAATAATACATAAATTTTAATAAGGATGGATTAATTTAATATATATTATATATATTATACTAATTTTTCTTAAAATTTGATTAATTATTTATTATTATTTCCTTCCATCCATCGAAAAATGAAAACAATATTCATGTGTAGATACAACTAATTGTCTCCCGAAATGAAATAATTCATATTTATATCTATAAATTTTATAGATGACTATATGTATTTATATAATGAATATATATTATATTTATATCATGATTAACATTAGATATATTTTTGAATAGTTATCAAAATCCAAGTACAAAAAACAAGAGAACAAAAACAGAAATGAGAAAATGATTTAGATATCAATGGGAATAATGATTTGAACAAAGCATTGATAATTAAAAGGTGATAAAAGGTGATATGTAAATAATATATGTTATTATATATTTTATTATTGTTATATAATAGATTAATAATATGTATATAAATATTATAAATTTGGTTCCAATGTTCATGAGGGATGTTAGAAATGAGGTAAGGTATTTATGTTTCATTACTATTTTAATTGGGGTTGTGTATGGATAAATTTTCTTATTGGAAATTATGTTATAACTTCCCAATAAATTTGTTTATTTATTTCTTATCCAATAGTTATTTATCAATACAAACTTTTTCCTTACATCTCACTCTTTTTAACTACTCGATTGATCAAACCAACCTTTTAAGGAAAATCCTGTATGTTTTCCTATTTGGCTTGGAACTATTTTCTTCCATACCAATTTTATTCTAAAATATTTTCAATAGTTTCTTAATTATATTTAAATGATTTTTTAAATGAATTATTACACATTTTTTACTTTATACAAAATATTTTAAATTTAGTCATTATTTTGTTTTCCAAATAGAGTACATCTTAAAATTTTACTAAGTATATTAAAGGACTGTTTTTTTAAAAAATATAATTCTTGAACAGAATTTCCCATAGAAATTTATTGCTCATAATTTTTAAAATTTCTATACATAATTCCATGTAAATTATGTATGAAGATTTTATACACAATATTTATAAATATTTTAATCCTGAATGTGATTTCCAAAATTATATGGTTTTTTTATCAAGAAATATTTTAGTAATCCCTTGAAAAAATTATCATATATGATTAATTATTTGATTTTAATTATTCATTAATAGAGATATGATCCATTAATAACTTTTAATATATTTTTCCAATTGGATAATTATTAATTTAATGAAATGTCTATGAAACCCATTTATTTTCTATAGGATATTCTATGAATAATGGAGGTAATATTTATGAAACCAATTTTATTTTATCAGGTAAAGATTTGGAGATAGGTTAAATTTTGTATTCCCTTATATAACACAAATCTATTTTTATCATTATCTTTTGATTTTCTATTATAACTCACGATGGTGATTGCATTATAACCAATAATGCTGAATACATTATAACCAAGAAAAATGGTTGTGTTATAACCAAGGATGGGTGGTCCTGGAATTATACATCCTACCAATTCATAGGTTAATGCTTGAAATATAATGATATATATAGTATTAAAACATAAGGTGAACCTAGTTTATAATGAGAATATTTCTACTATTATAGTCATTATAGTGAACCTATATTAGTATAATTATTTACAGAGTAATCAAACTTCATTATGATAGACGAAGAAATGATCCTTGAGTACTATGTAAATTATTTTCAATGATTATTTCAATTCAATGATTCAATGTATTATTAAAATGTTATTCTATAATAGAACATATTATTCATTTTCTTTATGTATCACGTATTATGAAATTCTTGACCTATTTCATTAATAATGAATATTATCATGGATATGCAGGGGATTGTTTTGAAATTTTATTATCAAATTATCATACCGTTGAGATCATTGTAGGTTCATGTGATCGTTGATATCTCCTTTATTTACCATTAATGTGAATCTAAACTAATCGTTTATTATTTTTTATTTCATATATTATTATGAAATTTATTATGTATGATATATATATAAGGTTATACTTATTAGGAACATAATGGGAGACTCTAATGAACTAGATGATTTTGTTTTGAAGATACAAAATATATTAAACCTATATGATTCTGATATGGATAATAATTTTTATTATGAATATTCATATACTAAGGTGTAATATCAATTTATGATATGTATGGGTCTTTGTTGTTGGTATCTAAAAATATTTTAGATATCCTTTTGAATCTATGACTAGATAACATTACTGATAACCCTGGGGAAAAATAATTATATAAGATATATTTTTAATGTTTCTGAATTGTACATATAAGGCCACTGCCTTAAACATTACATAATCTTGAGATACTTCAAAAATACACGTTGAGTATCTTTTCAGATTTAGAGTTTTAGATAATTAGATCATAAATCATGAATTACATTCCACATTTAAACAATGTGGTTACATAAAATATAGTAGTCATTTTTTCCATCAACGGAAACATATTTAAAATAAAACATGGATTCTTTCTTGACACTTATTTGGCACTATCATCACATCATGTATCTATCCCTTGACCTGTGAAAAACATTTCAAAAACATGGGATTAGCATTAAAATCTCAGTAAGGGATATAAATGTACTAAATTAAAACAATAGTCTATGTATGAAATCATACTTTACTCAGAAAACATAAGCATTTTAACTTACCTCATCAAATCATAAATAAATCATAGAAATCATAAGACATAAAGGTAACTTGAGGCATTCATAACATTCTTACGTATGGAGTAACCCTCATGGGTACATTTGGAATACCCATCATAGTATATTCCCTAAATCTCTTCAGAAAAATCTTAACATTTAACCCCTTCGCATTACCCAATGCATTGGAGAGCTATATCAGGCTCACTCGCCCTTAGTTTATCACGGAACCACCCATCTTCATAATAATTCCCAAAAGCCATAACATAATTGTACCACATAAAACATGCATAATGGAAACATAACATTTCCAAATTTCAATCACAAGATATCAAGGAAACACATTGATATAATAAAAACATTATGAAAACCATTTTCAATGCCAAAATAAAATAAAAGCAAAACATGGTATTTATTTTTCATTTAAAAAAAGTTATGGCTTGTAGAGGAAGCTGAAACTCAAGTAATGGTCACGGCGGCGGAGAAGTCATTTTCGCCGCATACGTACGACAAAAAAACATTCCCTTTTGTAGTCTAGTAAATGCTCCATATAAAAAAGATACCTTTTTTAATAAACGTAAAATCAAAGGGGTTTATACACCCTATAAAAGAAAGTTGTGTATAAAACAATATATTCCTCGATAAAAGAAGATTGAGACGAAGTCCCTTACCTCGGGTCTGACATGACTCGATCATTCTTTAAAGTCCTAAATAATAAACTTGAGTTAATTTCTAATTTCTTAAAAACCCTATTCAAGTTCATTATTCCTTTTATATCACTTATTACCATGTTATAAACACTATGTAATTATTTAAGTTAAAAATTGACATTTTGTCGATCATTGGTACTTGAGTAAAAAATAAACTCTTTATAATTACAAGTTTTTCATATGGTAAAATATCCATTATATACAGAATTATATTCATGATGTATATTTCATATATATCATATATATTTAGTATATACATGCTTTTTTAATATGACATGACATTTA
Source organism: Viscum album (assembly GCA_963277665.1). Classification (NCBI taxonomy): domain Eukaryota; kingdom Viridiplantae; phylum Streptophyta; class Magnoliopsida; order Santalales; family Viscaceae; genus Viscum; species Viscum album. The sequence goes on along the minus strand of OY728155.1, from coordinate 1,339,945,491 downwards.
GAGGTATGAAATGAAATTCACCATTCATGGAGACGGTAAGCCGTACGTACGCATGAACGCTACATTCATTTAAATTTCCTATTTAATGGAATTGAATCATAATGATATAAAGGTGTATTATAATTCCAGTATAATATCATATATAATATCATTAACTCCATCCTTTATATGTCCCACATATGGCATTAACTAATCAAATCACTTTGAGGGGGCGGTAGTCCGCATTTCCTAAAATGAAGATATCACGTTTAACCATAATGGAAGCCATATATGAATGCAATAAATGAAAAATAAAGAAGCTTAATGAAAACATAAAAATATTATATATCATATATAAATATAGTGACATCTTAATGGCCACCTTTGAAAGTGTTATAAGAATATTGACCAATCATCGTTTCGTGAGGCAGAAATTTTCCATCCACAGAAACAGTATGTTCTTTAACCATTAATTGTAGGTGTGTGTAAGTGTAGCTCGAATAATTTTTATAAAAACATCCTAGTATATTGAAATTACTGTTTTTGTTACAAAATAAATGAATAAAAAGAGTTTAGGGGGTTGGATAATCAAAATAAAACAAAAGAACATTAGAGAATACGTTAACTTTAAATTGGGTAACTCCTATTAGCTTGTACCAAAAGGGTTTCTTGACGGGCTTTCTTCCTAAGGTATGTCTTCTAGGATGAAGAGAGAGGGATTTGGAGAGATAAAATGAGCACGGATTGGTCGATAAAATTTCTTGAGAAGTGTGTGTAAAGAGGTAGAGGCGGGGGCCTTTTATAAGAGGAGAGGAGGGTCACAAATGGAATGTTATAAAATGTTACTTTATATTGAAATGTGCTTCGGATTTAAAAGGTCTAAAATTGATATATTTATATAATAAGGTGATATGGTTTCGAAATATACTAATCAAATAGGTCTTTGACGAGTTTAAGTCTTATATTTTACATTATCTCTTCATTTTATTTAAATCGTTCATTAATGAGGTAATCGCTGCATCATCATGATGTCATAAATAATTTAATTTATTTAATGTCTAAAATTTATAAAAAAATTACTATGATGTAGGAAATCTATTTTATCTATCCAATGACTATTTATATCCCAATAGATCATTTATTTAGAAAAAATTAATAATGTTTTACTCAGGTGATACATTTTTTGTTATATTTAATTTTCTTTAAATATAAAAAGATAAAAAGTCATTATCACACAAAAGTGATTATATGAGGTCCCCAAGTTTTGAAAAAGGCATCCAATGGTCGGCCATGACACAAACAGTATCATTAGTAAACATGTTCAGGTCATTTGTTATTATTATGATATTATTTTGTTATCTGTAACTAACCAATTACTAATTAATCAAGATAATTAAAGATAATTATCGTCGTTACTTTTCATAATGTCCAAAAAAAGTGACTTGATTACATAATTTGGACCTTATGATTCCAAATATGTAATCCATTTTACCGAATTAGAAACACATAAATTGCAATAATTAATTTAAAAGTGATCCCTGTTGTCAAAAAAATAGCGGGTTTTTTAGAAACAATATCTATGAAAATTTTGGCACTTGTTTATGCCCAATTCCAAAGGGAAATTGATCCCAACGACCACCATTGGATCACATGGTAAAAATATATTCTATTTACACCTTAAAACCAATTAAAAAGATAATCTATCCATATAATTAAATTAAATGAAAATGTAGTTTTGATGTAAAATGCAGTATTTCTCAATATTCATTAAAAAATGAACATTTTCTGAAAAATTCCAAAAATTTATTCAAAGTAAATTTCAATGTACAAATCATAATGAATAAGTTCATTTTGAAAAATAGCGCTTATAAAATTTTCAAAAGTTTGATTTAAAAAGGGTTTTCCATCAAAAGGCAGTAAAACATTCTTTAAAAACTATTATTGTATTCCATGCTTAAGATTGGATTTATTCTTATTTTAAGCCTCTAAAAAACTATCTAATTCATAAACAGATATAGATAAAAATATATATTATTCATTACTTACTAGGGATGTTACATCCTTCCCCCCTTCAGAAAATTGGGTCCCCGAAATTTATTTACATATCAAATAAGTTGGGGTATTTATCTCTCATTGAATTTTCAAATTCACATGTTGCCTCTTCACTCATGCTGTTTTTTCACAAAACCTTTACGTGAGGAATCAACTTATTCCGCAACACTTTCTCCTCGTGGACATGAATCTAGACTGGTAGTTCTTTATACGATAGATTATCTTCCAGCTGAACTACCTCTGGACTCATAACATGAGATGGATATGGCATGTACTTCCATAACATTGAATCATGAAAAACAATGTGTACCTGAGACAATCACTGAGGTAAATCCACTCGGTATGCAAATGATCTAACTGTCACCAGAATTTCATATGGTCCAATGAACCTTTGACCTATCTTTTCTTTCATACCAAATCGCATCACACTTTTCCAGGGTGAAACTGTGAAAAAAAAACATGATCACCTACCTCAAAAGAGAGATCCTTCCTCTTGTTGTCCACATTACTCTTCTACCTGCTCTGAGTAGTTCTCATGTGTTTCTGTATCAGCTGATCTTTTTCTTCCAACTCTTTTACTAATTCCAGTCAGATAAACTTCCTTTCACCCACTTCATCCCAGATATCTAGAGTTCGTCACCGCTTCCCATATAATGCCTCAAATGGTGACATCTGTATACTAGAATGAAAACTATTATTATAAGAAAACTCAACCAAATAAAGCTGTTTGTCCCAAATTCCCTTATAATCCATCGAACAAGCACGTAGCATATCCTCTAAAGTTTGAATTGTTCGTTCTGACTGACCATCTGATTGGAGATGATAAGTTGTACTAAAATTTAATTCAGTACCCAACGACTTATGAAGGCCTTTCCCAAATATAGAAGTGAATCTGGGATCATGGTCAGATACAATGGAGAGAGGTACTCCTTATAACCTTACTATCTCTTTAAGATACAGACGGGAAAGTTGATCTAAGGAAAAAGTATATCATATAGCATGTAAATGAGTAGATTTAGTCAAGCGATCAACTATAACCTGGATTGCATTATTACCTCAAGGTGTCTTCGGCAATCCCACAATGAAGTCCATAGATATATCTACCCATTTCCACTATGGCACTAGTAAGGTTTGAAGAATCCCTTTCGGTAACTGCCGATCTACTTTTACCTGTTGACAAGTCAAACACTTCATAGTAAAATCAACAATATCCCTTTTAATTCCGTCCCACCAGTAATACTCCCGAAGATCTATGTAAATCCTAGTACTGCCTGGATGAACTAAAAACAGAGAACTATGAGATTCACATAACAACTCTCTCTTCGACTGTGAATCACAAGGAACACACAATCTCTTCCCAAATCTAAAAACACAATCATTATCAATATTGAATTCAGCCAACTTACCCTTCTAAACCAGCTCTACCTGTTTCTGCAACTCGTTGTCTTTCTTATGTGCTTGCTTAATTCTGTTTGATAGAGAAGATTTCACTAATACTGGAAACAAAACAGAATGTCCACCTGCACCAACATCTTCTTTTCCAATGTTCATCAAATCCTTAACCAAATGATCACGTTCCAAATTCAACATTGTTAATAAAGCATTACTTTTTCGACTCAAAGCATCATCCACTTTATTTTCTATTCCCGGATGGTAATTAATTGTACAATCCTAATCCTTGATTAATTCTAGCAATCTCCTCTATATCATGTTCAATTCTTTCTGAGTGAATATATACTTTAAACTTTTGTGATCGGTATATATTTCACACTTTACTCCATACAAATGATGCCTCTAAATTTTTAAATCAAAAACAACAGCGGCTAATTCCAAATCATGATTAGGGTAATTTAACTCATGAGTTTTCAAATGATGTGAATCATAAGAAATTAGTTAATCATTCTACATTAGGAAAAAATTATGTCCTTTCAATAAAGCATCACTGTAGATAAAAAACTCTCCATTCCTGTAAGGTAGTGACAAAAATGGAGTCTTCACCAATATTCTTTTCAATTCCTAAAAACAATCCTCACATTATTTTGTCCAGATAAACGTACCACCCTTCTGAGTTAGCTTAGTCATTGGACTAGATAACCGTGAAAAATTATTAACAGACCTTCGATAATAGCCTTCAAACCAAGAAAACTATGATTCTCGGTTACATTTGTGGGACTTGGCCATTCTTCCACAACCATTGTTTTTGCAAGATCAGCAGTTATCCCATCTTTAGAAACAATGTGACCAAGGAAAGAAATTTGTTGCAACCAAAACACACACTTTCTGAATTTCCCATTAAATTTATTTTCTTTTAAGGTTTGAAAAATAACCCTTAAATATCATTCATGCCCCTCTTTACTTTTAGAAAACACCAAAATATCATCAATGAAAACAACCAAAAACTTATCCAAGAACTCATGGAAAAATCTATTCATAAGGTCCATGAATACAGTAGGTGCATTGGTTATCCAAAAAGGAATAACTACAAATTCATAATGGCCATATCTTGAATGAAATGCGGTCTTTGTAATATCTTCTTCCTTTACTTTCAACTGATGGTACCCCGATCTCAGTTCAATATTTGAAACATACTTAGCTCCCTGGAGAGGATCAAACAAATCATTGATATGAGGAAAAGGATATTTGTTCTTAACAGTGATGTTATTCAAGGAACTATAATCAATGAAAAGTCTCATTGAACCATATTTGTATTTAACAAATAAAACAGAAGCACCCCATGGTGATGTGATAGGTCGAATGAAACCTTTATCTAATAAATAATGCAATTGCTCCTTCAACTCTAGATGTTCAATTTGAGCCATTCGATAAGGGGGTTTTGAAATTTTCTTAGCATCAGAAACTAAGTAAATAGTAAACTCAAATTCTAGATCTGGTATTATTCGAGGAAACTCATCAGGAAAAACATCAGGATACTCATTTACAACTGGCCCATCATTAATCTGAACAGTTCCTTTTTTTTCAAAAATATGTGCAAGGTAACATTCATTACCATCATTTACATGTTTCTCGGACTATTGATATGTTATCAACAGTAAGGGTTCATTCTTGTACACAAACTGAAAGTCTTTCAGAAAAGAAACGTATTTAGCTATACAGTCAATCTTAGCATGGTAAATAGAGAGCCAATCCATACCCAGGATAACATCATAATCTACTAGAGCTAAAACAATAATTTTTGCAAATAGGTTCTTTCCACGGATAAGGATATGAAGATTCTTATAAATTCTTTTTGCCTCAAAATTTCCCCCATGTGTTTTTACCACATGTTCTAGAGTCATTTCTTGAGATGGTATTCCCATTTTACTAGAAATTTTTTCAGAGTTGAAATATTTTGTAGACCCTGAATTAAACAAAACACTGGCATAATATGAAGAAACAAACAAATTTCATGATACAACATCATTTGATGGCCCAACATCTGCTGAAGTAGTTGCAAAGGATTTCACTACACCTTTATTCCTGTAGTTTAACTACTTCCCATCACTCGAGCTCTTTGTCAGACACTCGTATCCATTGTTACCCATCTCAATGCACTTAAAACATTTCACTAACTATAAATTAAATTTGGTCGTACAATCACCCTGATCTTTTTCAGTGCAATCACGAGCCTTATGTCCCATCTTACCACATTAGTAGAACTTTCTAGAATTCAGAAGCCATTCCCCATCATTCCTTTTACCACATTCATCACAAACTAGAAATTTATTTTTTTATCATTAGACATTTTTGAAGAATTATTCCCTTTCTCCTGCCACCTTGGTCTCTTCTTCTATTGGTTGTTATAAAACACTTGATAATCGGAAAACTCCATTTCCACCTTCTCATCACCTCGAAAAAGTTTTTCATAACTTTTTAACTCACAATAAACTAATTCCCTTTGATATTTTGGCTTTAATATTGATTAAAAACAATTGATTTTACTATCAAGGTCTCAGATAAAATTTGGAGAATAACTTGCCAATCAAGTGAACCTCTCTTCATAAGCAGCCACTAAGTCGTCCTCTTTCCTCAATTCGAAGAATTGTTTTCCATCCTAAGTCGAATAGCCATAGAAAAATACTTCTAAAGAAACATACCTTTGAATTCATACAAGTCGATAGCATCAATCTCATTAGCATCCCTGATATTTTTAACCATCGACCACCACTGATCTGCTTCACCCTCAAAACGGTAAATTGAAAGACTAATATTTTGATTGTCTGAACACCCCATGACATCGAAAATATTCTCCAGTGCTTTAATACACCCTTCATCTAGCACAGGGTCAGATGATCCTCTGAATGATGGGGGATGTTTCCTCATGAAATGATCCACCACAGACATGTTCCTCTGCGGTTGATCTGGCTGATCTCGTGCATGGATACCACCACCATTTATTGCATGAGTCAACTGCTCCATTACTACAACAAACGGTTCATTTCCAATTCTGACCATCTCAGGATGCTGATTCGGAAGGACATTTCCTTATGTATGCCTTCCTAGAACTACTTCCCTGTTTCCCCTACGTAAAACCATTCTGAACAAACATGTCTTAGATGAAGCAATATTTTAGTCTTCAAATGCTATATCATTTCAATTTCACCATAACAAAAAATATTTTTGGATAATAATTCAATAGAATTATAACTCCTAATGTTATCTAAACATCCCTCTGATACCAACTATAAGTCCCCAGCCTTAAACATTATTTAATCTTGAGTCACTTCTAGAATACATGTTGAGGATCTTTTCGGGTTTATAGTTTTATAGAATTAGATCATAAATCATGCATTACATTCCACATTTAAACAAAGTGGTTACATAAAAGATAGTAAACATTTATCCCATCAACAGAAACATATTTAAAATAAAACATGGATTCTTTCTTGACACTTCCTTGACATTATCATCACATCATGTACCATTCCCTTGACCGGTGAAAAACATTTCAAAAACATGGGATGAGCATAAAAAACTCAGTAAGGGATATAAAAGTACGAAATTAAAACATTAGTCCATGTATGAAATCATAATTAACTCATAAAACATAATCATTTTAACATACTTCATAAAATCATGAATAAATCATAGAAATTATAAGACATAAAGGTAACATGAGGCATTCATAACATTCTTACGTAGGGAGTTACCCTCATGGTTACGTTTGGAATACCCATCACTGTATATTCCCTAAATCTCCTCTGAAAACCCTTAACGTTTAACCCCTTTGCATTACCCAATGCATTAGAGATCTATATCGCGCTCACCCACCCTTAGTTTATCACGGAACCACCCGTATTCATAACAATTCCCAAGAACCATAACATAATTGTATGACAGAAAACATGCATAAAGGAAACATAACATTTCCACATTTCAATCACATGATATCAATACAACACATTGATATAATAAAAACATTATGAATACCATTTTCAATACCAAAATAAAATAAATGTAAAACCTGGTTTTTATTTTTCATTTAAAAAAATTTTATGACTTGTAGAGGAAGCCGAAACTCAAATAATGGTCACGGCGGCAGAGAAGTCGTTGTCGCCGCATACATACAACAAAAAAACATTCCCTTTCGTCGTTTAGTAAACGCTTCATTTAAAAAAGATTCATTTTGAAAAAATGTAAAAGTCAAAGGGGTTTATACAGCATATAAAAGAAAGTTGTGTATAAAAAAAAATATGCCTCAATGAAAGGAGAATGAGACGAAGTCCCTTACCTCGGGTCCGACTTGACACGATTGTTTTTTAACATCCTGAATAATAAACTTGAGTTAATTCTTTACTTTATTAAGAACATTTTTCAAGTTCATTATTCCTTTTATATCACTTATTACCATGTTATGAACACTATGTAATTATTTAAGTTAATAATGGTTGTTTTGTCGATTATTGGTACTTGAGTGAAAAATAAACTCTTTATAATTACAAGTTGTTCATGTGGTAAAATATATAATATATCCAGAATTATATTCATTATGGAGATATCATATATATCATATATATCCAGTATATACATGCATTTATAATATAACATAACATTTAGAGGTAAGAAATGAAATGCACCGTTCATGGAGACGGTAAGCCGTACATACGCATGGACACTACATTCATTCTATTTCCTATTTAATGGAATTGAATCATAATGATATAAAGGTATATTATAATTCCAGTATAATATCATATATATTATCATTAACTCAATACTTTATCTGTCCCACATATGGAATTAACGAATCAAATCACTTTGTGGGGGTGGTAGTCGTACTTCCTAAAAAGAAGATATCGCACTTACCCATAATGGAAGCAATAAAGGTATGCCATAAATGAAAAATACATAAGCTTAAGGAAAACATAAACATATTATATATCATATATAAATATAGTGACTTCTTAGTGGCCACCTTTTAAAGTGTTATAAAAATATTGAACCATCATAGTTTCGTGATGCAGAAATTCACCATCCAGGGAAACAGTATGTTCTTTAACCATTATATGTAGGTGTGTGTAAGTGTAGCTCGAATAATTCTTATAAAAACATCCTAGTATATTTAAAATAATGGTTTTGTTACAAAATAAATGAATATAAAGAGTTAAGGGGGTTGGAGAAGAAAAATAAAACAAAATAACATTAAAGAAGACATTACCTTTAAATTGAGTAACTCATCTTGGTTTGTACCAAAAGGAATTCTTGAAGAGCTTTATTCCTAACATAAGGCATCTAGGATGAATAAAGGGATGTGGAGAGGTAAAATTATCAGAGCTTGGCCGAGCCAATGGCTTGATAAGTGTGTGTAAAGAGGAAGAGGTGGGGGCCTTTTATAAGATGAGAGGAGGGGCACTCTTGGAATGTTATAAAATGTTACTTTAAATTGAAATGTGTTACGGATTTAAAAGGCCCCACATTGATATATTTCGAGGATAAGGTGATAAGGGTTCCGTATATACTCATCCAATAGGTCTATGTCAATTTTATTTCTATATTTTACATTCTCTTTTCATTTTATTTAAATCGTTAATTAATGAGGTAATCGCTGCATCATCATGATGTCATAAATAATTAAATTTATTTAATTTCTAAAAATTAAACAAAATACTATGATGAATGAAATATTATTATAATTACAATTACTACTTATAGTTCAATATATAATTTATGTAGACAAAATTAAAAATGTTTTACTCAGGTGAAACATTCATTGTTTTATTTAACTTTCTTAAAAAATAAAAAGATATTAAGTCATTGTCACACAAAGGTGATTCCATGGGGTCCCCAAGATTGGCACAAGGAATCCCATGGTCTTCCAGGACACAACTAGTAGCATTAAGACACATTTTGGGGTCATTTTGTATTATTATGATATTATCTTATTATCCTTAACTACCCGATTACTAATTAATCAAGATAATTAAAGATAATTAACGTCGTTACTATTCATAATGTCCAAAAACAAAAGAGTCTTGAATAAATAATTTGGACCTTATAATTCAAAATATTTAATCCATTTTACCAAATTTCAAGAACATAAATTTCAATAATTAATTTAAAAATGATTCTCGTTGTCAAAACAAATAGAAGGTTTTTTTTGAAACAATATATATGAAAAGTTGGGTACTTGTTTATGCCCAATTACAAAATGAAATTAATCCCAATGAAAACCATTATATTGAATGGTAAAAATATATTCTATATAATCTTTAAAACCAATTTAAAAGATAATCTATCCATATAATTAAATTAGATGAAAATGGACTGTTGATGTAAAATGCAGTATTTTTCACTATTCATTAAAAATGAACATTGTCAGAAAAATACCAAAAATTTATCCAAAGTAAATTTAAATGTCCCAATCATAAAGAATAAGTTTATTGTGACAAATAGAGCTTACAAAAATTTCTAAAGTTTGATTTAAAAATGGTTTTCCATCAAAAGGCCCTAAAACAATCTTTTAAAAATATTAGTGTATTCCATGCTTAAGATTGCATTTATTCTCATTTTAAGCCTCTAAAACAATATATAACTCATAAATAGACATAGATAAGAATATATATTATTCATTACTTACTTGGGATGTTACATCCTCCCCCCCATTAGAAAATTGTGTCCCTGTAATTTATTTAGTTATTGAATAAGTGTGGGTATTTATCCCTCATTGCATTTTCAGATTCCCACATATCCTATTCACTCATATGGTTTTTCCACAAAACCTTTACATGATGAATCACCTAATTCTGCAACACTTTCTCCCTGTGGTCAGGAATATGGACTGGTAGTTCTTCATAAGATATATTATCTTCCAGCTGAACTACCTCTGCACTCAAAACATGAGATGGATCTGGAATGTACTTCCTTAACATTGAAACATGAAAAACATTGTGTACCTGAGATAAACTCGGATGTAAAGTCACTCGGTATGAAACTGATCCAACTCTATATATAATTTCTTATGGTCCAATGAACCTTTTACTCATCTTTCATTTCTTACCAAATCACATCACACTTTTCCATGGTGAAACTTTGAGAAAAACAAGATCACCTACCTCAAAAGAGAGATCCTTCCACCTGTTGTCTGCATAACTCTTCTGCATGCTCTGAGCTATTATCATGTGTTTTTTTATCATCTGAAATTTTTCCGACAACTATTCTACCAATTCCGGTCCCATCAACTTCCTTTCACCCACTTCATCCCAGAACGCTGGAGTTCGACACCGCTTCCCATATAATGCCTTAAATGGGGCCATCTGTATACTGGAATGAAAAATGTTATTATAAGAAAAACTCAACCAAAGAAAGATGTTGGTCCCAACTTCCCCGATAATCCATCGAACAAGCACGTAGCCTATCATCCAAAGTCTAAATTGTTCGTTCTGAGTTTCTATCTGATTGAGGATGAAAAGCTGTACTAATGTTTAATTCAGTACACAACGTCTTCTGAAGGCCTTTCCAAAAGTTAGAAGTGAACCTAGGATCACGGTCAGATACAATGTAGGGAGGAAATCCATGTAACCTGACTATCTCTTTAAGATACAAATGGTAAAGTTTATCTAGGGAAAAAGTATCTCATAAAGCAAGGAAATTAGCAGATTTAGTCAAGCGATCAAATATAACCCAGATTGCATTATTTCCTCAAGGTGTCTTCGTCAATACCACAACGAAGTCCATGGACATATCCTCCCATTTCCACTCGGGCACTAGTAAAGGTTGAAGCATCCCTTTCGGTAACTGCCGCTCTTCTTTTACCTGTTGACAAGTTAAACACTTCACTGGAAAATCAGAAATATCCCTTTTCATTCCGTCCCACCAGTAATACTCCTGAATATCTCTATACATCTTAGTACATACTGGATGAACATAAAACAGATAACTATGAGCTTCACATAACAACTCTCTATTCAACTGTGAATCACAAGGCACACACAATCTCTTCCCAAATCTCAAAACACAATCATTATCATTGTTGAATTCAGGAAACTTACACTTCTGAACCAGCTCTACCTTTTTCTGCAACTCATTGTCTTATTTATGTGCTTTCATAATTCTGTCTGATAGAGAAGATTTCACTGATACCTAAAACAAAACAGATGGACATCCTGCACTAACAAATTTTATGCCAAAGATCATCAAATCCTTAACTAAAGGATCACGTTCCAAACACAACATTATTAAAGAAACATTACTTTTTTGACATAAAGCATTAGACACATTATTTTCTTTTCCAGGATGGTAATGAATTGTACAATCATAATCCTGGATTAATAATAGCCATCTCTTCTATCACATGTTCAATTCATTCTGAGTGAATATATAATTCAAAATTTTGTGATCGGTATATATTTCAGACATTACTCTATAAAAAAGATGCCTCCAAAATTTTAAAGCGAAAACAACACCAGTTATTTCCAATTCATGTGTAGGGTAATTTAACTCATGAGTTTTCAACTGACTTGAAGTATAAGCAATTACCTGATCATTCTGTATTAGGACGCAACCAATTCCTTTCAATAAAACATCACTATTGATAACAAACTCTCCATTCCTAGAAGCTAGTGCCAAAATTGGATCATTCACCAATCTTCTTTTCAATTCCTGAAAACAATCATCACATTCTTTTATCGAGATAAACTTAACACCCTTTCGAGTTAGCATAGTCATTGGAGTAGATAACCGTGAAAAATTTCTAACAAACCATCATTAATATCCAACCAATCCAAGAAAACTACGACTCTTGGTTACATTTGTGGGTCTTGGCCATTCCTCCACAACCTTTGTTTTTGCAGGATCAATAGTTTTCCCATATTTAGAAACAATGTGACCATGGAAAGAAATTGGATCCAACCCAAAATCACACTTGATGAATTTCCCATACAATTTATTTTCATTTAAGGTTTGAAAAATAACCCTTAAATGTCTTTCCTGCTCCTATTTACTTTTAGAAAACATCAAAATATCATTAATGAAAACAACCACAAACATATCCAAGAACTCATGGAAAAGTCTATTCATAAGGTTCACGAATACAACAGGTGCATTGGTTAGCCCAAAAGGCATAACTACAAATTCATAATGGCCATATCTTGTATGAAACACGGTCTTCGGAATATCTGATTCCTTTTCCTTCAACTGATGGTACCTAGATCTCAGGTCAATCATTGAAAAATACTGAACTCCCTGGTGATGATCAAACAAATCATCGATATGAGTCAAAGGATATTTGTTTTTAATAGGGATGTTATTGAAGGCCATATAATCAATTAAAAGTCTCATTGAACCATCTGTCTTTGTAACAAATAAAACAGGACCACCCCATGGTGATGTGCTAGGTCGAATGAAACCTTTCTCGAATAAATCTTGCAATTACCCCTTCAACTCTAAAAGTTCAATTTGAGCCATTTGATAAGGGGGTTTGAAATTGTCTTATCATCAGGAACTAAGTCAACAGTAAACTCAACTTCCCGATCTGGTATTATTCCAGGAAACTCATAAGGAAAAACATCAGGATACTCATTTACCACTGGCACATCAATAATCAGAACAGTTCCCTTTTTTTCATCAATATGTGCAAGGTAACATTTATTTCCACCTTTTACAAGTTTCTTGGCCTCATGATATGTTATCAACAGTAAGGGTTCATTCTTGTACACAAGATTAAATTCTTTCTGAATAGAAACTTCTTTAGCTCTACCATCAATCTTAGCATGGTGAATAGAGAGGCAATCCCTACATAAGATAACATCAAACTCTACTAGAGGTAAAACAAGAGGGTTTTCAAGTAGGTTCTTTCCACGGATAAGGATAAGAATATTCTTATAAATTCATTTTTCCACAACATTTCCCCCAGGTGTTTTTACCACAACTTCAGGAGTCATTTCTTGATATGCTATTCCCATTTTACAAGAAATGTTTTCAGAGATGAAAGAATGGGTAGACCCTGAATCAAACAACACACTGGAATAATCTGAAAAAACAAACCAAGTACGTAATACCACTTCATTTGATGGCACAACATCTGTTGAAGTAGTTGCAATGGATTTCACCACACCTTTCTTCTCTTAGTCTAACTGCTTCTGATCACTCGAGCTCTTTGTCGGACACTGTTTCGCATAATGACCCATCTCATTGAACTTAAAACATTTCACTAGCTATAAATCAAATTTGGACTTACCATCATCCTAATCTTTTCCAGTGAAATCACGAGCCTTATGTCCCATCTTACCACATCGATAGCACTTTCCAGAATTCAGATGACATTCCCCATCATTCCTTTTACCACATTTATCACAAACTGGAAACATATTATTCTTACCATCACACCTTCTTGAAGAATTCTTCCCTTTTTCCTGCCACATCAGTCTCTTCTTCTGTTGGTTGTTATAGAATACTTGATCATCGGAAAACTCTATTTCCACCTTCTCAACACACGCATAAGAATTTCATAACTTTTGAACTCATGAGAAGCCAATTCCCTTCGATATTTTGGTATCAATCTTGAGTAAAAACGATTGATTTTACTATCAAGGTCTCGGATAATATTTGGACCATACCTCGCCAATCGAGTGAACCTCTCCTCATAAAAAGCCATTGAGTTGTCCTCCTGTCTCAATTACAAAAAAATTTTTTCCATCCTTTGTCGAACAGCCCTAGGAAAATACTTCTCAAGAAACATACCTTTTAAATTCATCCCATTTGAGGGAATCAATCTCATCAGCGTACTTGATATTTTTAACCATCAACCACCACTGATCTGTTTCACCCTCCAAACATTAAATTGAAAGACTATCCTTTTGATTGTCTGAACACCCCATGACATCAAAAATATTCTCCAGTGCATTAATCCACCCTTCAGATAGCACAGGGTCAAATGAACCTCTGAATGCTAGGGGGTGTTTCCTCATGAAATGTTCTACCACTGACATGTTCCTCTGCAGTTGATTTGTATGATCTCGTGCATGGATACCACCACCATTTATCGCTTGAGTCAACATCACCATTACTGCAACAAACTGTTCAGTTCCAATTTCGACCATCTCAGGATACTGATTCAGAAGTTCATTTCCTTCTGTATGCCATCCTAGCACTGTTTCCCTGTTTCCTATGTGGAAAACCATTATGAACAAACTTGTCTTAGATGAAGCAACAAGGTAATATTCAAATGCTATATCATTTTAATTTGACCATAACAAAAAATATTTTAGGACAATAATTTAACATAATTCTAACCCCTAAAGTTATCTAAACCTCCCTATGATACCAACTATAAGGCCCAAGCCTTAAACATTACTTAATCTTGAGTCACTTCAAGAATACACGTTGAGGATCGTTTCAAGTTTAGATATTTAGAGAATTAGATCATAAATCATGCATTACATTCCACATTTAAACAACGTTGTTACATACAAGATAGTACTCATTTGTTCCATCAATGGAAACATATTTTAAATAAAACATGGATTCTTTCTTGATACTTCCATGACACTATCATCACATCATGTACCTTTCCCTTGACCAGTGAAAAACATTTCAAAAACATTGGATGAGCATAAAAAGCTCAGTAAGGGATATAAGAGATCGAAATGAAAACAATAGTCCATGTATGATATCATACATTACTCATAAAACATAAGCATTTTAACATACCTCATCAAATCATGAATAAATAATAGAAATCATAATACAGAAAGGTTACTTGAGGCCTTCATAACATTCTTACGTAAGGAGTAACCCTCATGGTTACGTTTGGAATACCCATCACAGTATATTCCTTCAATCTCTTCGGAGAAACCTTAACGTTTAACCCCTTAGCATTACAAAATTCATTGGAGAGATATATCGGGCTCAACTGCCATTCGTTTATCATGGAACCAGTCGTCTTCATATCAATTCACAAGAACCATAACATAATTGTATCACATAAAACGTGAATAAAGGAAACATAAGATTTCTATATTTCAATCACAAGATATCAATACATAAAATTGATATAATAAAAAAATTATGAAAACCATTTTCAATACAAAAATAATATAAAAATAAAACATGGTATTTATTTTTCATTTACAAAAATGTTATGCCTTGTAGAGGATTCCAAAACTCAAATAATGGTCACGACAGCGGAGAAGTCGTTGTCGCCACATACGTACGACAAAAAAACATTCCCTTTTGTCGTTTAGTAAACGCATTTTATAAAAATGATTTCTTTGGAATAAACGTAAAATTCAAAGGGGATTATACACCGTATAAATGAAAGTTGTGTATAAAACAAAATATGCCTCAATGAAAGGAGATTGAGACGATGTCCCTTACCTCAGGTCCGACTTGACTCGATCATTCGTTAATGTCTTGAATAATATACTTGAGTTAATTTGTACTTTCTTAAGAAACATTTTTCATGTTCATATTCCTTTTATATCACTTAGTACCATGTTATGAACACTATGTAATTATTTAAGTTAATAACGGTCATTTTGTCGATCATTGGTACTTGAGTCAAAAATAAACTCTTTATAATTAAAAGTTGTTCATGTGGTAAAATATCCATTATATCCAGAGTTATATTCATGATGTATATATCATATATACTATTTATATTTAGTATATACATGAATTTATATTATTACATAACATTTAGATAAAAGTAATGAAATGCACCATTCATAGAGATGCTAAGCCGTACGCACGCATGAACGCTACTTTCATTCCTATTTACTATTTAATAGAATTGAATCATAATTATATAAAGGTATATTATAATACAAGTATAATATCATATATAATATCATTAACTACATCCTTTATATGTCCCACATATGGCATTAACGAATCAAATCAACTTTGAGGGGGCGGTAGTCCGCACTTCCTAAAATGAAGATATCAAGTTTACCCATAATGGAAGCCATAAAGGTATTACATAAATGAAAAATACAGAAGATTAAGGAAAACATAAGCATATTATATATCATATATAAATATAGTGACATCTTAATGGCCACCTTTCAAGGTGTTCAAATAATATTGAACAATCATCATTTCGTGAGACAGAAATTCGCCATCCAAAGACACAATATGTTCTTTAACAATTTGATGTAGGTTTGTGTAAGTGTACCTCAAATGATTCTTATAAAAACATCCTAGTATATTTAAAATACTGGTGTTGTTACAAAAGAAATTAATAAAAATAGTTTATGGGGGTGGAGATGCAAAATAAAACAAATGAACATTAGAGAAGACTTTACATTTAAATCGGGTAACTCCACTTTGTTTGAACCAATAGGGTTTCATGAAAAGCTTTCTGCCTAAGGTAATACTTCTAGGATGAAGAGAGGTATGTGGAGAGATAAAATAAGAAGATATTGGCCGAGATAATGGGTTGAGATGTGTGTGTAAAGAGGTAGAGTTGGGGGCCTTTTATAAGAGGAGAGGAGGGGCACTCTTGGAATGTTATAAAATGTTACTTTATATTGAAATGTGTTTCGGATTTAAATGGTCCCAAATTGATATATTTCGAGTATAAGGTGCTAGGGGTTCGAAATATACTCATCCAATAGGACTTTGACCAGTTTTTTCTTTGATTCTATATTATCTTTTCATTTTATTTAAATCGTTCATTAATGAGGTAATCGTTGCATCATCATGATGTCACAAATAATTTAATTTATTTAATGTCTAAAAATTATAAAAAAACTATTATGATGTAGGAAATATTTTTATCTTTACAATGACTATTTATATACCAATATATCATTTATTTAGACCAAATTAAATTTTTTTTACTCAGGTGATACATTCTTTGTTATATTTAACATTCTTTAAAAATAAAAAGATAAAAATTCGTTATCAGACAAAATTGATTTCATGGGGTCCCAAAGTTAGACACAAGGCATCCCATGGTCTTCCATGACATAACCAGTAGAATTAGGACACATTTTGGGGTCATTTGTTATTATTATGATATTATTTTATTATCCTTAACTACCCAATTACTAATTAATCAAGATAATTAAAGATAATTATCGTTGTTACTATTAATAATGTCTAGAATCAAAAGAGTCTTGATTACATAATTTGGACCTTCTATTTCCAAATATTTAATCCATTTTACTAAACTCCTAACACATCAATTTCAATAATTAATTTAAAAATTATTCATGTTGTCAAAACAAATTGCGGGTTATTTAGAAACAATATCTATGAAAGGTTTGGCACTTGATTATGCTCAATTCCAAAGTGAAATTAATCCAAATGACCACCATTGGATTACATGGTAAAATATATTCTATTTAACCTTAAAACAAATTAAAAAGATAATATATCCATATAATTAAATTAGATGAAAATGCAGTGTTGATGTAAAATGCAGTATTTTTAAATATTAATTAAAAAATGAACATTGTCATAAAAATATCAAACATTTATCCAAAGCAAATTTCAATGTCCCGTTAAAAAAGAATAAGTTTATTTTGACAAATAGAGCTTATAAAATTGTAAAAATTTTGATTTAAAAATGGTTTTCCATCATAAGGCAGTAAAACAATCATTTAAAAATATTAGTGTATTGCATGCTTAAGATTGGATTTATTCTCGTTTTAAGCCTCTTAAACACTATCTAATTCATAAATAGACATAGATATGAATATCTATTATTCATTACTTAATTGGGATGTAATAGAACATCAATGACCTATGATAAAAAATGTATATATATAAGGCGATGTCATTATATATACATACTATAAATTATTTTTCATGTTAAAGTGTTTTAAAAAAAATTATTTCAACTCACACTGTGATATTTATTTAGAAGATTGTTGGGAACAAAAAAAATTAATGCTGAATTAAATGAAAAATTCAATGAATTTAATCCATTGAAAAAAATGTTTTGGTAGATGGAATGAAAAATATTGATGATGTTATCACACAACATTTTCAATATATGAATCATGTTGAACATATAAATGTGTGAAAGAGGTAAGAATGTTCATAAAAGTCATTAAAAAATAATTTTTTTTCTTATTTTGTGGTTCTTATGATCGACTCCCTAGTGATCAATGGATTAGAACAATGAAAAGTTATTTTTTTATTCATTCCATAGAATGTGAGAATGTTATTCCTGATATTTAACATTTATAAGGTGACGATGATAAATAGTGGAACATTATTAATAATTCATGTAATGAATAAAATATTGAATTCATAAAATGGAATTAGTTTAATAGAATAATATTCTAAAAGTACATCACATAGATACTATGTACTTGGATGGATAATGAATTTGATGACATTTAAAAGAATGATGATGAATTTATCAGTGCCTATGAATGTAATTTAACATGACTACTATGGTATGATTTTGGATTAGTAATTAGCCTTGATATCAAAATTGATCTATTATTTGGTGTCTTAAAACCGTTTCCCCAAAAAAAATTATCTATAATATACATTAATGACTATAAGAAAACCATTTAATATGCAATCAAGGTAGAAATGGAAATTTAATATTTCTACCAATTCAATGGTTTAGATTTGAAAAATAAGATCGATTCTCATGAGAAATATAATAAATCACATGATGGAATGAAATTTATTCCCCCATAAATGTAATAAGCATGGGATCAAATATCAATGTATTTAGTTTAGTTAAATCAGGATGTGTTTTAAATGTGAGAAGTTCGGTCGTAGAGCTAGTGACTTTTGAAAAGTGGTGAAATGTATGGTTGATACACTATAGTAAAGGAAGGCACTATATAATTCACCACCCATGTTCCAATGAATCAAATTAAAGGAGTAAGTGTATTGTTCCAACCAATGAATGAATAGGAATGTTATTTATGATAAACATTTACAAACTCCTAAGTAAAAAATAAATTAAGAAATACCATATTATTATAGCTATTAAAGGGGGTTAGTAGAATGATATTTTTAATGTTACACTTACCATTTAATCAAGAAGTTCTAATGTATTATTTGATTCACGTTATACCCACTCTTTTATATCAGATGAATTTTCAATGTTAATAAAGTAACACCTGAAAAATTTGATCTAAATTTTGAAGTATGAATACATGATCTTATGATGATCAAATATTTAGACTATGATTTATCACTAGTTTATGTTTTTGTGAATTGTTTTCGTAATTTGTTTTTCTCTTATGGTTTGAATTTGATATTTTAAAATGAATTCAGTAGAATTATTTACATAAATATGAATTCTATTTTTGTGTAAGTTAGGTAAAAAATATGCATTCAAAATAAAACTAAGACTGTCTATTAGTGAGATGATAAATATACACATATAATTGAAATTAAAACCATTTATAGGTCTTCATTCCTGTTATAATGTGGGGTTTATCTTATATGGTTAGTAAGATACACAAATGAAAATATATATGTACTATGTGGTAATTTTATTTCATCTCACATGACTAATTTCCTTGTATTTTGTCACATCGTGAAGCTATGTTGTTAATTGAAATCATTCCTAGTCCAACTCCAATTTCAAAGACCCCTATTGAAAGGAAATTATCGTGAGTTAGAAATTGAAAAAGAATTTTTCATTGAATCTAGTTAAACGATTCATTCATTTACGCGTGTCTTCTTCAGGGAAACATGTTATATTTATTAATAAGAAATATTGATTTGTGAATTTCTACAATGATTATGAATAGTATAACCGGATCAATGTCATGAACAAGTATCCTCTTCCACATATTGATGACTTGTAGAATATGATTTGTGAAGATTAATACATTTACAAGACTGATATTCATTATATATATTTATTAATTGATGGTCAAGGAAGAAATACCTAAGATGAAATTTTTTGTAGGGTATGGACACTAAATTTACAGTGATGCCTTTTAGACGTACAATTTTTTTACTATATTCATTAATTTAATTAATACATTCTATAGAGATTACCTTTATCATTTCTTGGGTTCATTTATATATTTTATTTTTATAAATTCAAATAGAATGTAATATCTTGAAGATCCCACAATGATTATGGTGAAAACCTTTACATGTTAGATGAATTGTGAAATATTTACCTATTGTTAATTTTGGAATTGGAATGTTTCATTATTAGATCATATAATCTATGGGTTTTTATATATTAGTAGATATTTCAAATAAATATGTCATTAAAAATTGTCCCAGACCATCCATTGTGATTGTGAACCATAGAATTGTTGTTTTTTGATATTATCGGTGATTTTTGAAAAAAATATTGTGTATTTCTAATCCACGCACGATGATAATTATGAAAGGATATATGTTACATTGAATGGAATGGTTTGATTAAAATTTTATGGATTTGAATATAAGGTACATATTTGAAATTGTGCTTATGTTACCCAACTTTATAGAAGTTTTTGAAATCTATAGTGATGAATCAACGAAGTTATCAGGGTGCATTTTAATGTTGGAAAACATAGTGGTAGCATTTTCCAAAAGAAAATTGATGGATCATGAGAAAAAATTTTTCTACTCATGATTTAAAGTTTTCAATAATAATTTATTCGTTAATTATTTAGGGGAATTATATTATGTGAGAAATGTGTGATATATTTATAGATCATAAAATTTTAATGTGTATTTTCCCACAGAAAGAGTTCAATATGTCATAGAGAAGATGGGAGGAGCTGATTAATGTTTCTGACTACTCATTACAATACCACCCAAGTAAAGCAATCAAGTAGGTTGGTTTTATTTTTTAAAATGATCGTGGATGATTTTCTATGACGGTGATCATGAATGAACCAATATTTTCTATTTTTTAGGTTTTGAATATGTAAACATTGATTGAAGGATAAAGTTAATATATTTGAAAATGATTTTAAACTATATATACATGTACATATTAATTTGGAATAAAATTATGTTATAGTGCTTGAAAATAATGATAAAAATGTTATTGAGATTAAAAAAATCAAGATGGAATGATTAGGATGAAGAAATGCATATTTTCTCAGTCCATACTAGATTTGAAAAGGGAATCGTGAGAGAATGTTAGTTGGTCTTCACTCTCTATTCATCTTGGAATTGTAAAAGTGTATTGTAATCTGAAATGTATTCCAAGTGGGATATCATGATGAGAGAGATTATAATGTTTTTATCTCATATGTTAATATATTATAATATTAAGGATGATAGAAAAATGTATAAGGGGAAGTTATAATGATATACTGTATAATATTTCTTACATTACTGTCTTTCAATAATTTTAATTTATTAAGAGGTGAGGTTGCATGGAGAAATACTATGAATGGTTATGATATGTATCTAAGGATTCTCTTAAGGTTTTAGAAATATCTTCAGAAGTTTCTGGACAAATAGTTATTTTTTAGCATTGGTTATCATACTCAAAGTTCTTTCCATTCTTGGAGAACAATTAAAACACAAGAGTAAATTTAGAGATCATGTTATATATAATAAAAAGTATTTTTGGGATCAATACCTTCATAGTTTTGAGTTATTTTATAATTATATGTCACATTCAATCATTTAAATGCATTCTTATAAATCCCAATTTGAAAGATATTGTAGAACCTCGTAATTTATGGATGAGGTTATAGAATAAAATCTTTTTGGACCTCAGTTGTTTTGGAAAGTGTCTTAAAATGGTACATACATTCTACATCACATCAAGGTAGTTCATAATCGACATGAATTTTATGTTTATAATCATCGGTGAGATATAGATTTGATGATGGTGAAATGGTGTTTCTATGAATTTCATTATAGATGAAGCACATGATATTTGGAAGGAAAGGAAGATGATCTCTATTAATATTGTCCCTTATGTGATTTTAATGAATGTAAGAACATTATATTTTTCTTGTGTCATCAAATTATTGTATCTTAAGTTCACTATGTGTTCCATGAATCTCTCTTAAGAAAGAATATAACTTACCTATCACATGAATTGAACACGGAGGTTATGCCAATAAAGAATGATTTATCTTATAAATAAAAAATTCTCAAAAAATTTTGATCATATAGAAATTGTTCTATAGAACAAGACTATTCACTTGCTGAAATTTATTTGGAGGAATCATTAATTTCACGATTCTAAATGGGATCTTGAGAATGTGATCAAATTGGATATTATCTTATTATATTTTTGAGTGATGAATTTATATATACGAAATCTTTTCAAAGGATATCTAATGAAACACCCAAGGATTTATTTATTATATTTTTAAAAAATAAATTTAATATCTTTAATATCTTGTGTCCCATGCAACACCATGTTTATGAAAACAACAATATACAAATAGAATAATGTTAATGTAATTTGACTATTATTTCCTAGCTATTGAATTGATAGGTATTTATAATATAAACTAAATAACAAAAATAGTATGGAAATATATATCTAATGGAATTCTTTTTGAATAATTTAATTTTATACAAAAATAAAAATCATTTTCATGTAAAAGATATATTTTTTGTATAATTTAGTTTAATAAATAAAGAATTTTTTTATCTTAAAAAATTAAATTCATACCATATTGTGAAAATTTATATTGTAATTTATATAAATATATATATTATATAAATTTTTTATACGTTTATTTAATATGTTTTTTCTAATAATAGGATTTGGAAAAACAATGTTTTATTTTTGAAAATGTATTTTTTTTTTGAAAAATTGATTTTTATCATGTGTGAAACAAATATTTTAAAATTAAATTTTAATCCACTTAGAAATTTAATTTTCTATTTTTTTTCCTTGTTTGGAATCTTTAGAAATAAATTTTTTCAATAATTTCTCTTTTATTTTTGTTCAAAATGAATAGTAATCATGGAAAATGTTATCACCTTGGAAAAGGGTAAATGAGGGTATACTATGATAGAAACAATTTATATGGGTGAAATATTTAATCAAATTTCCTATTGAATGAATTTAATTTGATACATGTAATCATAGACTATAATACTATTTGTAATGTAAACATCTCCCTAAAAATAACCTTTATAGAATTTAATGCAATGAAAGTGAAAAAATTCTACTCTCATAGTTTTAGATATATATTTTGTGTCCACATAGGGTAATAATATTTTAAGGAATTAATATAATTGTCTATTTTACGATTAATGAAACTATTTTAAGGATATAAATTCATATATAGTTTTTAGTGGTTGTATAATATTTTTAAATTATTATGTAGCATAGATGAATTATTTCTCCAATTAATAAAAAAATATAACAAATGATATTAAAATATTATAAGAAATAAAAATTCAGTGAGATAATTTGAGCCGCCAATTTATCATATACATATGAAAAATTATTGTTATTTTAATTGATTATATTCTAGTAATAAATATTTATTTATGTATTTCAGATCATAGGAAATGAATTGTCTTAATTGGATAAAATGATAGTGTATGAAAATAATATTTCATTAAATTCAAATAAAATGATAAAAATATTAAAAGAGGCCATGTGGGAGAATATATTGAATAAATTTTCATCAGAATCCAATTTATGGTATATTTGGAACCAATTGGATGATAATTATTTTAATATAATTTAATCTTTTAGGAAATTCCAAGAGTTCCCCAAACCAATTTTTAAAATGGAACACCTTATTCCCCCTCTCAAACCCACATTGAGCCTACTACATTGAAAAAATCTCATCTAGGGTCACTTATCCACTCCCATTGACACATTATAGAGGGTTTTACCCCCAAAATACTATCCAAATATCCCATAAGGGGAGATCAAATAGATTTTTTTCTGTAATGTCCATGAAATTCCATGTAATTTTATTTTAAAAATATACGAGGTTATTTCAAAACCATACCCTCAGACGACACTTGATTCCAAGGCCCCGTGAGCTGGAAATGGTATTTTGAACTTTTTTTTATTTTCATATAAAATTCACACCAGTGGGTTTTTCTATCTTTTAAACTCGTTCTTGTGTCAAAAATCTGACGACACCATTGAACATAGAACAACGTGATTCTCCTAGAATGGACCTAACTTCTACTGGAGAGGGTCAAACAGAAAAATTATTTGCAGACATTTCAGAAGAAAATCAAAATACATTAAAAATATAAGTATTTTCATATCTCCACCGATGAGTGGTGGCACGTCTGCACTACTATGGAATATTGGGGAAGACGAGTCACATTAAATGAATCCCATTAATGGGGATCTTAAATGTGCAACGTTATGACTATTTAGTTGAAGCATTGCAGATTTGTTGTTTCATTTAAGAAATAGTGTAACGACGTGACAACACAGCAAAATAGAAAGTTGTGTCACATTTCTCATTTAATGACATAATGTGTTGGTGAATCAGAGGGGGAAATAATCTGATGAACAATGAAGGATTTCTCTCCCATAAAGAATGTAGGAAGATCATAAATTGGCGATGGCACTGTAATATCCCATGTAAATAATGAATATTACATTTTTATATTTATTAATATTTTTGAATTGAATATTAATTTTACATTAAAGGGGATTATATTTCTGATAGAGTACTCAACACACAATAGTGGTTTTCTTTTAAATCTTACATTTCACACAAAGTTGAGTTTTTCTGAAAAAAAATAATATAAAATTATTATTTTAAATGGTAGTTAGCACACATCTTTTTTATTGGCGGGAATTATCATGAACTAACTAAAATAAGAATACAAATGTGTTTTAAATGTATTTATATTTATCCAATATATTTTAGAGTCTTAAAATAAGAATGAATGATATTTTAAGCATTAAATCCTCTAATATTCATTTAATGGTCATTTTACTACCTTTTAATGGAGAACTATTTCGAAATATAGTTTTTGTTACTTTTAAATGTTCAATTTGATAAAATAAAATTCCACTTTAAAATATGGGCATCAAAATTTACATTGGATTAAAATTTGTTATTTTTTTGATAATGTTTATTTTTAATGAATAGTGAAAAATATTGCATTTTAATTCAAAACTGCACTTTAATTTATTTTATTTTTATAGATAGATTTTTTTAAGAGGTTTGAAAGATTAATTGGATAATATTTTTACCATTAAATCCAATTTTTGTCATTGGATGTAATTTCCCTCTTAATTTGGACATAAAAAACGGTAAATCTTTTGATAGTTATTATTTCTCAAAAACATCTTTTTTGTTTCGACAACAAGAATAAATTTTAAATTTATTTATTCCACATATGTGATTAGAATTTGGAAAAATGGATTCTATATTATTAATCAGGAGTTCAAAATTTTGTTAATAGATATATTTTAATTTTATACATTATTAATATTTACTTCCAAAAAAATTTTATTTACCATGGTTAAAGGGTAAATCTGGTAAATAAGGGTGAAAAAAAAATATTATAATAATTATAAATTATCATTACACTTGTCGTAGCCATATTGGATGATACATTTTCATCCATGGAAATCCATGAGTCGATCATGGCACCACATAGAGCCACTTGGGAGTGATAATGACACTTTATATTAATTATTTTATAATAAAGACAAATGTAACCTAAAAATATATCTTTTAGTAAAAAATTTCTTATTCCAGGTAATAAAAATAATTAATTCAACTAAAAATATTAATTTTCATGATACAAAAATTTCCTACATCATTGTATTTAATTTATAATTTTTATACATTTAATACATAATTTTAATTATGACACAATGGTGATGCAATAATTACTTCTATAATAACATATTAAAATAAATGATGTTATAATTATTAAAATAAATTTATTTTGGAACTTTTTTTAAAGACCCGGAAATTTCAAGTAAAGTTTTATTCTTTATTTCTTTGGAATTTTAGGAGTCCGCAGTTTCTGACGGCACCTGATTCTGAGGCCCGGTGTGGCCGGAATCAATTTCTGAAGTTTAGCTCACGTACATTCAGTGAACGAACAAGCAGGTTTGTCTATCTCTTTAACCGGTTCGTGGAATTGAAATACGAGGGCACCGATGAAACCACAACACCGATAATTTCTTAAGAGGATCTTTCCCGATGATGTGTTGCATGGGAGGAGTTGTTAAAAAAAGTGGATTAAATAAAAAGGTGAATAAAATTTTTGGTACAATTTTATTCCTAACTAAGGTGATTTTATCCTAAATGGGAGAGTTTGGGTGGGACCCACATGCATCCTAACTACCCATGTGAGGATAAATGTGGGGGGGGGGGGGGTCTCGCATGAGCCCCAACCCTTCACATTCCTTAAACCCACCATTAAACCCCTTGTATTTAATTGGGAGACTCCTCCTCTCCCACTTTATTAATGCCAACACACATTTAATCAATTAATTGATTTATGTGTTCAGATTTTGTAAATTTGAAGGCATAGAAATGTAAACTAAAATAAGGGGAAGCTTATTTTATTTTGGTTAGCTTGTTGTGTTGATAATTAGAGGAGAGTTCCATTCATCCATGAAGAACGACTCCCTCCCTCGACGAAGCACGATTCTCCATCTGTCGAATCTCCAATGAACGACGCTCGAGCCGGATCGAAGGCCTTTGAGGAAATGAAGAACGACAATGACCTTCGTCACCTTCACCTCTTACCTTGTGACGACATCAACGAACCGACTTCCACTCCCATTCGTGATATCATCAACGAGCAAAGAACGACTCGAGGTAGGGGTTAAGTTCAATTTTAATGAATTAAAATTGTGCATTGTTTTTCGTTGAAGTATCTCTATTACCTTGGCCGAATTTTATCGATGTAATGGGAGGATATCAGACCGGACAAACACGACCGATCCCCCTCCCCATTTTGTTGATTTTCATTGATGATTGTGCTGAAGGCGGCGCGGTTTCATTTCACTACGCGGGAACAAAGAAGACCGCGGCCGGTGTGGGGCATAACGGTGGTACGCGGCGCCGTCGCGCCGCGTCGGTGAGGCTGAAGGAGGCCACGACCAAGACCAGGCCGTGGTAGAGGGGCGCGGCATCGTCGTGTCGCGCCGGTCGAATAGGATCATCGGCCTAAGGTCGCGGCGGTCTCTGGAAGGGGCGCCCGGGCTCAGCCTGCCACCGATGCTCCAAGAGGCGGGACCCCCGCGGGTCCAGTAGTGGCTGAACCAGCCGGCCATAAAGGTTGTCCGTTACACCAAAAAACTGGGGGGTCGTAACCCCCTAACCCTAATTTAGGGTAGACCTCACCGGGGGGCCGCCGTTTCTGAAACAAAGGGGGTCACACACCCTTCACACCCTGCTCGGCTAACAGCCGAGCTGCGGCCGGGCCGCACCCCAAGGGGCCAGACCCTGACCCGGGTCGGGTCGACATGGTTCGGGCCGCCCTAGGTGATATTGGGCTGGGTCAAACCAGGGCCAGACCCCCTATTTTCGGACTGCTATCAGTTAAACGGTCATATCATGAACTACAAACCTCCAATCAACGCACAGTCAGTTGCGCAGAAATCCTTGGATTCAGATGGTCATTTTGGAATATTACAGTCAATCTAATTGTGAATTTTGGGTATGGCTGGGCTGGTTCGAACACGAAACCAACCGGTCCCTCAGAGAGGAAATACTCATAACTTAAGGATTCAACGTCCGAATGATGTGTCGTCGACTATGTTGGATTTCATTTTATGAGACAGATCTTTTGTCATACTTCACCTATTGTTTGGACACCGTTGGAGTGTGGTCGGGTTGGTTTTATCTTAGATACCAACTGGGCCCCTCAAACGGAAAAGCCGATAACTTTTAGACCGGATGTCTATTTGATGAACCGTCAGCTGCATTGGTAATATTTTTGAGAAACGGTCCTCATGAGTGTACCCTATAAGAGTTCGGGGTACAGTTGAGATACAGTAGGGTTGGTTTATACAGGAAAGCAACTAGGCCCCCGTGACAAAATGGCTAATAACTCACAGATCGAGCGTCTGATGGACGCGTCGTCTATTGCGTTGAGACCCCTATGATGTGGCGGTTCTTTTTTATACTTCTTCGTGGGACTTTGTGATACTTCTTCATGGTAATTTGTGATACTTGTAGTATCGACCAGTAGCTCATGGAGCAGATCCTCCCGGAGACGAGCATATGGAGTGCGGAGACCTAGTAGTTTCAGACCTGATGACTGCATGACCAATTTGAATTAGAGTGAGTCGACTAGCCCAGTGGATGGAGTGGCCGGTATTTTGCGGCAAACCCACGGTGGATGGAGCACCAGGTAGTTGGCAGAAGACCCGCGGTACTCGGCAGGAGGAGTACCTCTGTAAGCTATTAAGGGAACCACTACTGTGTTTGGGTGGTAAACCACTGGTGGGGAGCACTACTGTGTTTGGGTACGGACCTACGGTACTCAACATGAGGTGTACCTCAGCAGTCTAAGGTTAGTGAGTAGCAACTCAGAGTCATGACAGGACTACTGTGGTCGACAGAGGAAGTGTTCCCCAACAGTCGTGGTTTCGACATCATAAATAAAATCTTGTTTTGAGATGAGTCAATGACATTTGTGTATTCCTCATGATTGAGACGACTTACATGATTACTTAGGTATATGTATGGTCTTATACCTATTTAGTGGTTATCCTTTGATTTCATATCTATGTGATACCACATGTTGAGATGGGATACATGAAAACATAGGTTTATGTTTGGGCTTATAACTATGTAAGGGTTATCTGATGAGATCCTTCTTTGTGGTCATCCTTGTTAGATTTAGGGAGACCCTGAGGGTATCAGGGTCCCTACTGAGTATCGTTATACTCACCCCTGTACGGGCTATGCCCGCACCTCGTTTTGTTGGATGCAGACGACGGACAGTGCTGACAGAGGCCGAGCGTTCGAGGACTGGACAGTACCTAGAGGTGGACCTCATGATGAGTCGGTATCTGGAGGTGAACCTAATGAAGAGATGGTACGTGGTGGAGGTCGACTGGCGAAATAATTGAGGAGGCTATCTTTACCTACAATTCATCTAGGATCTGTGGTGGACGATCCAGGAGCTGCACTATCTGTTCCAACCCGTCAGGGAGGATCCGAGGTGGACAACCTAGGAGCTGCTTCTATTCTTCTAGCTGCTTGTCTTTTCTATGGTACTTTCATTCAGTTGTAGCTGTACTTTTCAGTTGGGTTTGTATTCTGGAACAATTATTTTCAGCACTTTATTTGTACTTAGTGTATTACTTCCGCTTGTACTCTGTGGTGTTTGTTTTCTTTTATAAAGGAAATGCCTTCCGAGTTATCTGGATTTACAACTTGGTGCTAGTCGCTAGCCCCTGGCCTTTGGAAGGAGGGCTTGGTGTATTCCTGACATGACCCCTGAAGACTGGTCGTGACAAATTGGTATCATAGGAGTCGGTTCTATAGCAGAACATAGGACTCTGATATTTATTTTCTTTGAAGAAATAGTGTTAAGGGTACTAAGTGTGGTTGTTAGTTCTGGGAGTCCATTGATGTTGAATGTGGCCGATGTATCCATACACCAGGACCCCGACTACTGATTTATGACTCAGTGCACAGAAACACTGATTGCATATGTGTTTTCAAAAAGTATCTTTTGAAACAGCACAAACAAGGTTAGCCCACCAGGTAAAATCTTTTGACTGTGTCACGTCTGTTTCATTCCGGATGTCGTCACCTACTCAAGCAGCATAGGTACTGATTGAAGAGTGCGATGATAGTTCGTTGAGGGACGAGGAATCAGTACATGGACCTAATCTAGATCAGACACCAATAGAGAGTGCACGCCTCTTGAGTGTGATGCATGAGTTCCAGCATCCGAGGCCTCCGATGTTTCGAGGTGAGTTCGATTTTCAGACGGCTAGACACTGGTTAGAGTTTGTAGTAGGAGGTTTTTACACAGTAGGGACACCTGTAGACTTGATGGTGTACCGAGCTGTTAGCGTCTTCCAGGGAGCAGCTGAGAGGTGGTGGAGGAACATGTTCCAATTTTTGTTATGGGATGACCACCACATGGGGAGACATCGAGACCTTATTCAGGGTGGAGTTTATACCAGCGACTCTACACTCTGAGCTTGCTAAGGAGCTGTTTCCCATGTTGTAGGGTTTTTCTTCAGTAGCCGAGCCATCTGTAGGCAGGAGACATATGTTGCACAGGTCCAAGAGGACTAGGTCAATAGGTGGGAGACCTCGGGTTTTAGGTTCGGTAGTATGAGGCACCAAGGGTAGAGACATAGCCAGACCTGCCATGCTCTGTTACACATTTAGCGGGTAGGGTCACATGGCTCATGAATGATCGACCCACTGCTCAGACGATCAGCAGATAGATGAAGAACCTCTCTGGTAGAGGTAGAGGTTCGATCGAGGCAGACTGCAAGGAGCATGAGGCAGAGGCAGAGGAGCTGGCCATGCAGATGGTGGTGGACGACGCTTCGAGGTGTTGCAACTACCACCACCCAGAGGACCACCCCGACCACAGCGAACATGTTCAAATGGGAGATCTCATCTTTAGAAAGCTGAAGAATATGACTTCGATGCTCCAGAATCAGGTGGACAAGAGTGTAACTAGGCATGGAGGCCCTTGTTCTTGGTGTTATTAGTTTCCATGTTGATGCTCTTGTGTTTACTTTGTGTCTTTGTACTTCGAGCTGCAGCAATAAAAGACACATATCTTTGTGAA
The DNA here is from genome assembly GCA_963277665.1 of Viscum album. Classification (NCBI taxonomy): domain Eukaryota; kingdom Viridiplantae; phylum Streptophyta; class Magnoliopsida; order Santalales; family Viscaceae; genus Viscum; species Viscum album. The sequence goes on along the minus strand of OY728155.1, from coordinate 1,339,914,390 downwards.
AATTACATTCCTGTCATCTTTGTATGGTTGATACTAATAGGATCAAGTTTAAAACTGTTGACTTTATCCTCACTTTAGAGGTACCTATTGGAAGAGACCAAGTGACCACACATTGCTGCTGACAGTGTGACTCAACCCTTGGAGGCGAGAGTAATGGTTGGATCTCTTGGTAGCAGAATCGAGGCATTACAACCTCATCCTTGGCATGAAATAATACCGTTCATGTCGGGATTTACGGTATTCGGAAAATAATGTGGTTCATTTAGGGGATGAGACCAGGTTTCTCTTTTCACCATAGGAGAAATCCCAGTAGCTCTTTGGTGGAACGTAGTCGAAAAAGGGTGGAGCTAAGTTCATACAATTGGCTATTCTCAGCCATTGTTCATTGATCAAACAGTTTATAGTTCTTTGCATCTCAAATAGTCTCATTTGTATCTACTATCAAAAGGAAAAGAACCTGAGACAATGGTGATTCCTTGAATTCCTCCAGGACTATGACTTCGAGATAGTTTATACTCATGAGGAGCGGAACATTGTAGCCGATGCTCTTAGTATGATATTCAGCATTCAGCTGTTAGGAGTGGCAAGACAACATCCGAATTCGTTTCAGATATCCTTTGTTGATTGTGATAGAGTCAACACGTGTAGAACCATAGATGGTTCATGTTACGAAAAAAAATGTATAGATCATCCAAGGGCGGATGAAGACTGCACAGAGTAGACTATAGTCCTATTATTATAGGAGACGGTGACCACTGGAGTTTGAGGATGATGACCACATATTCTTACGAGTCCCACCTCGATGAGGTCTAAGGTGATTTGGCCGAGGCGACAAGTAATCAATAAGGTTCATCGGGCCTTTCCAGGTACTCAGTAGGGTAAGAAAGGTGGCTTACCATCTGTCCCTTACACCTTTGGAGCACTGGGTTGCACGACATCATTCACTTATCTCAACTGAGAAGTGGTGTACACGACCTATCCATCATCATCGACCATAGAGAGCCGGACATCGATGACGGGGCGAATTTCATGGGGTTCTAGTAGAAGTTGAGGATCGACATGAGTGGGTCCTAAGGGGACGGTTGATTACTCCTGTGTACTTCCGTAGGCAGCACAAGAACCTCTCGGAGAGCACATATGAGCGGGAGGCTCAGATGTATGCTCGGTACCTCCTTTAGTTTCCCTAGTTTATGTTATAACTTTACAGGGATGTAATTCCCTGAGGTGGGAGTAATGTAAAGACCAGAAAATTTCTAGGAAAATTTTATTCTTAATTTCTTTGGAATTTTACGAGTCTGTTGTTTCTGACGGCACCTAATTCCGAGGCCCGGTGTACCCAGAATCAATTTCTGAAGTTTAGCTCATGTACGTTCAGTGAATGAACGAGCGGGTTTTTCTATCTCTTGAACTGGTGCTCAGAATTGAAATATGAGGGCACCGATGAACCACAACACCGGTAATTCCATAATAGTTTTGTTACCGAAGATGCATTTCTTGGGATGAGTTGTTAAAAAAAAGTGGATTTAATAAAAGGTGAATATAATTTGTGGTATAGTTTTTTTCATAACTAAGTTGGTTTTATCCTACATGGGGGAGTTAGGGTGGGGACCCACTAGCAACCTAACTACCCATGTGAGGATAAAAGTGAGGTGGGTCCCGCAAGATCCCCAACCCTTCACATTCCTTAAAACCCACCATTAAACACCTTGTATTTAATTGGGTGACTCCTCCTCTCCCACTTTAATAATTCCAACACACATTTAATCAATTAATTGATTTAAGGGTTCAAATTTTGAAAATTTCAAGGCATGGAAAAGTAAAATAAATTAAGGGTAAGATTATTTTATTATGGTTAGCTTGTTTTTATGAGAATTAGAGGAGAGTTCCCTTAATTTACGAAGAATGGATCCCTCCCTCGACGAAGAACGGTTCTCCATCCGTCAGATATACAACGAACGATGCTCGAGCCAGATCGAAGGCCTTTAAGGAAATGACAACGCCAACGACCTTCGTCACCTTCACCTATTACCTTGCGATGACGTCAAAGAACCGACATCCACTCCCTTTCGCGATATCGTCAACAAGAGAAGAATAACTCGAGGTAGGGGTTATGATCAAATTTAATGAATTAAAATTGTGCTTTATTGGTCGTTGAAGTATCTTGTTTACCTTGGCCAAATGTTTTTGACGTAACAGGAGGAGATTAGACCGTCCAAACACGGCCGATCTCCTCCCATTTTTTTGATCTTCATTGATGATTGTGGCGAAGGAGGCACGGTGTCGTTGCACCGTGCGGGAATGAAGAGGACCACGGCCGGTGCGGACCGCGACCGGTGCGCGCCGCGACGGTGGTGTGCGGCACCGTCGCGGCGCGTCGGTGAGGCCGAAGGAGGCCGCGGACAGGAGTGCGCCATGGTGGAGGGGCACGGTGCCCTCGCGCTGCGCCAGTCGAAGCGGAGGCACGGGCGAAGGCCAAAGTGGTCTCCATCAGGGGCGGTCGTGCTCGACCGGCTTGCTGGCATCCTAGGAGGCGGGACCCCCGGGGGGTCTCGCGGCGGCTCAACCGACCGACCATAAAGGCTGGACATTTCTCCAGAAAACCGGGGTTTCATAACCCCCTAACCCTTATTTAGGGTGGACCCCACCGGGGGCTGCCATTTCCAAAACAAATGGGGTCGTGCCCCCTTCACACCCCGTTCGGCCGACAGCTGAGCCGCGGCCGGGCCGCCAGCTCCGGGCCAGGATGCCAGTGCAGGGCCGGGCCAGGCTGCACCAGCCAGGCCGTGCCGCGCCCAATTGGGCCAGACCCGGAACCGGTGTCGAGTCGACCCGGTTCGGGCTGACCGAGGGGTATTGGACCGGTCGGACCGGGCCAGACCCCTATTTTTGGACCGTTTTCAGTTAAAAAGTCATATCTTGTGCTACGGACCTCCGATCGGTGCACCGTCAGTTGCGTTGAAATCCTTGGATCAAGATGGTCTTTTTGGTATATTACACTCACGATTTCGGTGATTTTTGAGTATGGTTGAGTTGGGTCGAACATGAATCCAACTGGCTCTCGAAGCGGAAACGCTCATAACATTAGATAGGACGTCCCAATGACATATCGTCGACTATGTTGGAATCCTTTTGATGAGGCGAATATTTTGGAATACTTCACCTAAGGGTTAGATGTAGTTGGAGTACGGTCAGGTTGGTTTTAGCTTAGAAATCTACCGAGCCCCTCGAACGGAAAAGCCGATAACTTTCAGATCGGATGTCTGTTTGATGAACTGTCATCGGCTTTGGTAATATCATTGGAAAATTAACCCTTTGAGTATAACGTATTAGAGTTCGGGGTAAAGTTGAGATACGGTCGGGTTGGTTCGTACATGAAACCAACCGGGCCCCGGGACGAAAAGGCTAATAACTCACAGACCGGGCATCGATTTACGCGCCCTCTATTGCGTTGAGACACTGTGACAGGGTGGTGTTTTGTGATACATCTTCATTGGACTTTTTGATACTCTGAGTATAGACCAGTAGCTCGTGGAGAAGATCCTCCCAGAGACGAGTGTACAGATTATGGAGAACTAGTAGTTGTGGACCTGACGACGGCTTGACCGATTCGACTTGGAGTGAGTTGACTGGCCTAGTGGATGGAGCACCCGGTATTTGGAGGCAGACCCACGACAGACGGAGCACCTGGTAGTTGGCAGCAGACCAGTGGTACTCGACAGGAGGAGTACCTCTGTAGGCTGTTAGGGGAACCACTACTCTGTTTTGGTGGTAGACCCAGGTGGGGAGCACTACTGTGTTTGGTTGCGGACCCACGGTACTTGATAAGAGAAGTACCTCAGTAGTCTAAGGTTAGTGAGTAGCACCTCGGAGTGGTGACAGGACTATAGTGCTCGATAGAGGAGGAGTTCTCCAGCAACAACTGTTTCGACATCATGAATAAAATCTTGGTTTGAGCTGAGTCAATGACCTTTGTGTATTCCTCATGATTGAGATGGGTTACTTGATAACTTAGGTATATCTATGGGCATATACCTAAGTAGTGGTAATCCATTGATTTCATATCTGTGTGATACATCATGTTGAGATGGGCTACATGATAACATAGGTATAAGTATGGGCTTATACGTAAGTAAGGATTATCTGATTAGATCCTTATTTGTGGTCATACTTGTTGGATTTAGTGAGACCTTGAGGGTCTCGGGGTCCCTACTGAGTATCATTATACTAACCCCTGCACGGGTTATGCTCGCACCTCATAGTGTTGGATGCAGACGACGGACAAAGCTGACGGATGTTGAGCATTCAAGGACTGGATGGTACCCGGAGGTGGACCTCACGACGAGTCCGTATCTGGAGGTGGACTTCACGATGAGATGGTACACGGTGGAGGTTAATGGGAGAGAAAATTGAGGAGGCTATCTGTACCTACCCTTCAGGTAGGATCCAAGGTTGGACGACCCAAGAGTTTCTTCTATTCATCCAGCTGCTTGCCTTTTCAGTTGTTCTTTCGTTCAGTTGTAGTTGTACATTTTAGTTGGGTCTGTATTCTGGCCCAATTACTATTCAGATCTTTCTTTTGTACATAGTGTATAAATTATGTCTGTACTCTATGGTGTTTTTTTCTTTTATAAAGGAATTTCCTTCCCAGTTATCGCTATTTACGCCTTTGGTGCTAGTCTCCAGCCCCTGGACTATGAAAGGTGGTCTTGGGGTAGTCACGTCACGATCCTCGAAGACGGTTCATGACACCTTTTATACTATCCAATATTTTTAGAGATAATTATTACTTGTTATATTTGAATTACTTAAGTTTCTATCGAAAGAATAAATTTGTGATAGATTATTTTAACGTCTTTATATGAATGGTTTAGTAATTGACATAAATGAGTTTTTAAAACAATTAATATTTTATTAAAAGTTAAAATAATCAAAAAAAATATATGATTCATCCAATTGACAAATATTATGTTAAAAATTTCATTAATGAACCATTTTGGGTCTCTTGGTATTTTATTTTAAATATATTAACCTTATAGTTTTAATACGGTAAAAGTTATATTAGTTAGTTAAAGGTTAAATAAAAAAGATAAGGATTAAACCAATATCCATAACCTGTACAGTTATTATTGGATGATTCTATATCGACTTATATACACATTATATTATAATTATATTTGTTTTTCTCGTTTTTAAACCAAAATTCAATTTATAAGAAAATTATACATTCACACATTCCTAAAAAGCCCCTCCTCCCTCTAATGAAAGGCCACCACTTTTAAAAAATTACTCACAACTCTCAATCCCCAAGGCTCAACAATAATAATTTCAAAGAATCCCTAAAAATCATTATCTTTATCATTTATGCCCCACCTTAGGTACAATGAACTTAATGGAGGCCTTTGGGATCAAACAAAATAGAGTTAACCGATTTAAAGTTAACATGTTCTCTCAAATTCTTTTCATTTTTCCTTCCTCCAACCCCTAAACTCTATTTACTATATTAAATTTTAGAATCACCAGTATCTTCAATATACTATTATTTTGTTATGATATGTATTAAAATTACACTTCAACACACCCTCATCCAATGGATACGAATATACTCTTTCAGTGGAAGACGAACTACTGGCTCACGAAATGATGATTGTTCAATTATCTCCTACCATCTCTGATGGAGACCATTATGATATAAATGCAATTAAATTTGATATATATTATATTTTCTTTTATTTTCTTTTATCAATATTTATTGGTAATTCTCACTTAGAACAAAACTTTATGCTTTTGATGTTGTATAAATAAAATAATTTCATTTGAGGATGTGGGAACTACCGCCCCCTCAAAGTGATACGACTCTTTCATGCTATACATGGAACTTATAAAGGATATAATTTAGGAAAATATTATACATATGTAACATATATATTATAAATTAATTATGATATACTTATGTATCAAATATGTTTCATTCATTTAAAAATCTAAAAAAATGAAAGTTGCATTCATGCATACGTACAGCTTACCGTCTCCATGAATAGTGCGTTTTTTTTCTTATGTCCAAATGTTATTAAATATTATAAATAATTATATAAATGATATATATTTTATTTATTATATATAAATCAGGAATATAAGTTGGTTCATAATTTACTTTTGACCATATATATAATTTGTAATTATAACAAGTTCATTTTTATTACTTATGTTCCGAACATCGACAAAATGTTGGATAAGAACTAAAATATTTAATCATTTTTATAGCAAGGTAAAAAGTGATAAAAAATTAATATTAAACTTGAAAAATTATATGATGAAATTATAAATTAACTTAATTTTATTATTCTAATAAACAAGGAAAAAAGAGTCAAGTCAGACACATGGAAAGGGAACTACTTCACCCAATTTCCATTCATTGGGTTGAACTGCCACTTCTTGATTATTTGAAGATATAAATATGTGTGAATGACATATGATTGTTTAACACTAAATATACACTTATATTTGGTGTATTTATATTTTTCACTCATATTTATGTTATTGAATTATCCTTAATTTAATGATATGATTCTTTTAAGGGAACCTTTCACCCTCTTCTTTTAGTCAAATAATGTTTTTGATATGTAATTTAATTTCCTTTTAATTAGTTTGGGATATGTTCTTATATATCCTTATTTATAAAAATTTTATTTCCAAGTAATTATAGATCATTTTCTATCTCATCAAATCATTTTTTTTGAATTTTAATGTGATCTTATTCGGTTGACAAATTTTCATAAGGGACTATGTCTCAATCTCCCTTCTTTTGAGGAACATGTTGATATTGTTAAAATTTACTGTCATGCATAGTGTATATACTGCCCTCTGACATATTATATCAAGAATATCCATATTCTCAATATATTATGTGTTATTCTAAATATTATTCTTTAACTATTTTTATTCATGTATTTTCTCAATTGGTAGGGGATTATTTATCTAAAAAAATTAAATGTTTTAGTGATTTAATCTTACAAATAATTCTTATTAATGTCAATTTTTTTAATATGGTTTTAAAATTTTATTTATATGGACATTAATGTTTTAAATTGTTAATCCATTTAAATTTTTTTTATGTGGAATGAGACACTTTGACTTAAAAATATACTAATAGAATGTTTAAAGTGGTTTTAGAAATAGATTGGATATGTCAATATTTTGAAATGATATATTGTGATTGAAATGTGGAAATGTTATCATTCTTGAATGCTTGTTTTATGTGTTTTGATAATGTTATTATTCTTTGTAATTGTTTATTCATACATGTGGTTCTGTGAAAAACCTAGTGTGGGTGATCTCAAGATAGGTCTCCAATGCATTGGGTAATGTGATAGTGGAAAACGTAAATGTTTCTCTCAAAGGATATTTGGAATATAATGTTATGGGTATTCCAAAAATAACTTCCTATGTAGCTATGAATGTGGAAATGTATGTTTGTTATTTATTCTATATGTTACCATTATGATTTATGATTTCATTGTGTTATTCATAAATCATATGATTTCACGAGGTATGTTATGATGGAAAAGTATGGTTTCATGGAGATTTATTTATTGATGAGTTAATGTTTCCTTTCCTTATTTTATTAATCTTACTGAGCTTTTTATGCTCATCCCATGTTTTGAAATATTTTTCAAAGGACATAAAGATGAATAGAGTCAAGGATGGGATCATGGAAAAGTCATGCTATCTAAAACATAAAAGCAGACATGTTTTTTTTTAGGAGTTTTTATTTTATGAAAAAAATCGAAGCTGATTAGAAGTGTCTACATTGTAATTTATGAGATGTAATGAAATAGTTATTGCCTAATTCTATAAAACATTAATCCTGAAAAGGTCGTTAATGAGAATTATTATCATAATTCATGAATATGTAATGTTTAAGGGTGGGGCCTTGTAGTTGGTATCAGATGTCAGTTTAGATATTTTTAATAGTTTGGGTGTTAGTTAAGAATATGTTACATTACTATAATGTTAGAATATTATAAAGAGTCATGTTTATTTTAGATTAATCTAATTAGTATAAGATAACATGAATATATACCTTTGTTTTCACCCTACTCGCATGATAGTATATGATGATTTTACTGATATAATCACACAGACCTTTTTGGTTTTAGTAAATGGATGGATCTAGTATAAACTAAAGTTAAAATGGATGTGAAAGAAAATATGGTGTTTTATAAATGAGAATCCAAATGAAATAGGATCTATAATTATAACTCTTGTGGTTATTCTCAAACAACTATCTAGAGTCATGATAAACCACATAAACCTTGGGGTTTTTTAAGGCATCGTATATGTGAGAAACAAATCCCTACAAAAGTTCAGGTAATAATCATAAAGGTCAGTATATTCAAAGACCTATGTGTCAAGGATGTGGAATGAAACGCCTAGAAAAAAGATTAAATGGGACAGGAAGATGTTTCAGATGTGGCAATGAAGGTCATAAATCAGGATCCTTCCATGGAGAAAAGAAGCACCAGTTGACTCTAGGAAAGGGAATAAAGTTCTTTTTTAAGGGATCAATTGAATTTTTTAAATGTGGTGTTAATGTTCATAATACAAATAGATTTCCTACAAAGATGGATCAATAATGGGATCACCAGGATCATACAAATATATATTTAATAATACCTAATTATATTTCAATTAAGGATGAGGAAATTGAAAATAACAAATGAAAGGTATGGATTGTTTCTTAGCAGATGTTTTGACATTATTGAAACTTACGATATGATTCAGGATTTTGTTTGTAGGATATAAGTGTTACAGAATAAGATGGAAAATAACTGTTAACTGATTATGAAGAACATTGAATGAGTAAGAAGTCTACATATAATGGATTCAATAGTTATGGTAGATTTTATCATGATGAAATGCTTCAAAGTATTAAGGATATTTTGATGATGTGATTACTTAGGAATACATACTCTAGCATGTGTAACACTAAATTTTGATATTTTATGATGTTATTCATGGAAGAATTAACTTTTCTATTTTAGATATATTTATAAATCACTGTTTGTTTTTCTACGATCCTTGAATTTGAGGCAATTACATGTTATTACTTTTTGGGATGAAAATTTGAAGTATGATATAACATTAGTGGTTAAAATGTGTTATGATTATTTTTGAGGAGTATATATCATTTAAGGTAATGTTATAAAATTATATAGTTTTTGAAAAAGGACAACACGTAGACTGTGTGCCAACCTGTCACGTCGGACAAAGCTGTGGGAATCATACCCACAACCAAAGTGCGATTGGGATTTATCACCAACCATTGGACTATGTGAAGTCCCTGGTTAGTATGACTAATTATTCATAGATAAATGATTTTATGGGTCAAGAATAAGATTATTTTGGGATCTTATGTTTTATCAAATAGATATCCTTATTATGAAAATGATTTAGTTATTAGGTGATAATGGTTATTTTGGAATACATTGTTTTTTAGGGGAAACTCTATATGCCTATTAAAAATAGAATACAATAGGATTTCATTTGTGGTGTAATGGTTTAAATTTTATATTGAAAAAATATATGTTTTTATTGTGAACATTTAAGATTTGGGTTATTTATGGAAATGATTAACCTATCATTGATAATATTTGATTACATTAATTACTATCAAGTATGTGACATTAAGAGTATTTTACATTATTTGGAGTTAATGTTAATATTTACGAAGGAATACTATGTTATTAAATCCTTTTTTGTTTTGGGTTTCAATCTTATTTTAGATTATATTGATGAATTTTATGGATAATTATTTTTTGAATGGTCTTTGTTGAACATTGGGTATTGTTTGTCGTATTTTCAAGATTAAGAGTTGTATTTATTTATATAATGTATGATCATTTTTGTTATAATATGATATTCTACTAATAATTTTTTTATTAGTTAATATCAAAATAGTGGGGAAATATATAGTTCACCTTTTTGGGATTCTGTGATTTTTATGAAGTTGATTCCAGCACTTCAGGTGTAACCAAGTCTTCATGAATACTCATAGTTTGGAGAAAATATGTGTTTTTGGTAATAACTTATCAAAGGATGAAACTCCACTAGAAAATTATGTACATTTACGTATGTTATTAATCTAAGTAGTAAAAGAATTACCCAAATTTATGAATATTATCCTAAAACAAAAACATTGACCATTTAATTTCCATATTTGGGAGTCAAATACCGTTTATCCTATCAAATGTTGGTGGTCCACATTCTCCTGGTCATGTTTTATATCACTCTCCATCAGAATATGATGGTTAGTATCTCCTCCATATCCATGTTATCCTATGTGGTATCCTTATATGTGTGTAATTGGGTGACCTCTTTACTTATCATTATTCCTTTTATTGTTACAGTTTTATTGACTCTTTTGAAAATGTGGGACTTTTAATGATGTATCCAAGCCCAATTTTAAAATTCCGAGGAAGTAATTTACAAAATGTGGGAATGATGAAACATTCCCCATAAATAAAGAAAATGAAATTTTTATATTTATTAATATATTTGAATTAAATTTTAATTTAAATTTAAAGGTGATGCTATGTCTGATGGCGTACTCAACTCCCAACAATGGGTTTTTTTTTGAAATCTTATATTTCAAACAATGTTCTGTTACACAAAAAAATAATAATATTGAATTATTATTTTAAATGGTGGTTAATGCATAATTGTTTTATTGGCGGTAATAAATTGAACTAACTACAATATTATTACACATGTTTGTTAAATTTCTTTATATTTATCAAATATATTTTAGAGGCTTAAAATTGGAAAGATTTTTATTTTAAGAAAGAAATAGTCTAATATTCTATAAAAGGCTGTGTTACCACCGTTTAATAGAGAACCCTTTTTAAATATATTTTTCTCACTTTAATATGTTCTATTTGAAAAAATAAAATCATTAGTTAGAATTGAGAAATCATTATTTACATTGGATGAAATTTTGGTATTTGGTTGATAATGTTTATTTTTTAATGAATAATGACTAATACAGCATTTTAATCCAAAACATTCATTTAATCTTATTTATTTATTTATTTAGATTATTCTTTTAATATTTTTTTAAGTTTAATTGGATTATTTTTTACTATTTAATCCAATTTAAGTCATTGGATGTAATTTAACTCTAAATTAGGACATAAAAAAGGTAAATATATTGATTGTTATTAATTATTAAAAACAATATTTTTGTTTTGACAACTAGAATTAATTTTAAATTAATTTCATCCACTTTTGTGTATTGAATATTAAAAAATGGATTCCATATTTTTAACCAGGAGGTTGATATTTTTTCAATAGGTATCTTTTATTTTTATACATTATGAATATTTATTTCAGTATATTTTTTATTTACCATGGTTAAATGTTTATTCTGTTAAATAAGGGTGAAAAATAATATTATAATAATATTTATTTTTCCATTCACTTATCCTAACCCTATTTAGAGATACATGTTCGACCATGGGGAACCATGGGTCTATACAGAGACCTCCTAGAGCCTCTTTGGAGTGATAATAACAATTTATATTAATTAATTTAATGTAAAGAAAAAAGTAACAGAAACATATTTTTTTAGTAATACAATTTTTATATAAGGTAATATATGTAATCCATTAAACTATAAATATTAATTTTAAAGATAAAAGTATTTCATATTTCATGGTATTTTATTTATAATTTTTAGTCATAAAATAAATAATTTAATTACTACACAATGTTGATACAGTAATTGCTTCATTAATAAAGGATTCAGATAAATGATATTATAATTATAAAAATAATTTTGTTTTCAACTTTTTATGCCATCCATGATTTTTTGAGATAATTTTTTTTAACTTAGAATTTATGACGTTTTTTTATAAAGAATCAAGTTATAGATTTTTTTTATAAGTCATGGTATGAATATTTTATAAATTGACGTAAATGAGTTTTTTAAAAAATTGATGTTTTATTAAATGTTAAAATATTGTTAAAAATCATTGATTCATCCAACTTCCATATATGATGTTAAAATTTCATTAATGATCCATTTTTGGGTCTTATAATTTTATCGTAAATATAAGGACCTTATAGTATAAATATGAAAACAGTTAAATAAGTTAGGTTAAGGTTAAATAAAAAAGATAAGGACTACAAAAATATCCAAAACCTATCCAATTATTATTATAAAATTTTATTTCGATTTATTTACACTATATATTCTTATTAAATATTTTTTGGACATTTTTAAATGGAAAATCATTTTATACTAAAATAATAGTTACTAACATTCTTAAAAATCCACTCCTCCCTCTTATTAAAGGACACCACCTCTAACCCATTCCTCAAAAACACTCAAGACCCTTCCCTCATCCACACACTACTCCAAGAATCCCTCAACATCACTTTATTCCTCCTAGAAGCCTTATCTTAGGTAGAAATCACTTCAAGAAATTCTTTTTGTTCAAAACAGAGGGAGTTAAACGATTTAATGGTAACGTCTTCTTTCATGTTATTTTCTTTTATTTTCTTTATCCAACCCCATAAACTCTATTTATTCCCTTATTTTATAAAAACACTAGTATCATAAATATAATATAATATTTATATGATATGTATTGAAACTAAACTTACACACACCACATATAATGGATACGAACATTCTATTTCAGTGGATGGTGAACTACAACCTCACAAAACGATGATTGTTCAATTATATGCTTTCAAATCTCATGGTGGACATTATTATGGAACATTAATTATATATGATATATATATATTTCAATATTCTTCAGTAATTATCATTTATAACATTCTATTATTCTTTTCATGTTGTATAAATACGATAATTTCATTTGATGAAGTGAAGACTACCGCCCCCTAAAAGTGATATGACTCCTTCATGCTATACATGGTATGTATAAAGGATGGAATTTATGAAATTATTTAACATATATAACATATAAATTATAATTTAATTATAATATTCTTATGTGTAATTTAGTTTTCATTCTTTTAAAAATGAAAAGAATGAAAGTAGTGTTCATGTATATGTACGGATTACCGTCTCCATGAACAGTTCATTTCATTTCTTATGTAAAAATGTTACAGACTATTATAAATACATATATACTGGATATATATGTTATCCAAATCATTAATATCATTCTGTACATAATGTAATTTTGACCATATGGAAAATTTGTAATTATTAAAATGTTTTCTTACTCAAGTTCTGAACATCAACAAAATGTCAGATATGAAATCAAATAATTTATAATTGTTATAGAAAATTAATAAGTGATATAAATTGAATAATAAACATGAAAAAGGTTCTGAAGCTAGTAGAAACTTACTTATGTTTCTTCTTCCATAAGAACAAGGAACAAACGAGTCAATTCCAACACAAGGTGAGAGAACATCATTACCCAATTTCCATTCATTGGGATGAACTTGTACTTCTTGATTATGTCATACAATAAATATGTGTGATTGAATTTTGATAGTTTTACACATTATATCAACTTATATTGGGTCTATTTATATATGTGACACATAATTATGTCATTTATTTATCCTTAATTTAATGATATGATATTGGTAAGGGTACCTTTGACCATCGACTTTTAGTCAAAGACCTTTTTTATGACATTTAAATTCAATTTTTCTTTGGCTTTGATATGTTTCATATATATCCTTATTGTTTTTCATTTAATGTGAATGTTATGAGAGATCATTTTCTACCTCATCAACTCATTTTTTAAATCTTAACATGAAATCTTTAGGTTACTGAATTTTCTTAAGAGACTATTTCTCAATCTCTCTTCAGTTAATACATATCATGATCTTGTGAACCTTTATTATCCTATAGATTGTATATACCTCCCTTTGACATATTATATCATGAATCTCAATATTATCATGATATTATAATTTTTGTTCAATTTCATTCATTAATTAGTTTTATTCTAGTATTTCTTCAAGTGGTCAGGGGATCATTAACTAAATCATTATTTTAAATGTTTTAATGTGTTTATCTTATAAATCATTCCTATTAATTTCCATGTATTAAAAATGATTTTAAGGATTTTTTTTATATGTAAATTATGGTTTTAAAATGTCAAAACCTTTAAAAGACTCAATTCGGAATGAGAAACTTTGACTGAAAAATATATTTATTGAATGTTTTAAGTGTTTTTGAAAATAGATTGGATATGTCAATATCATGATATGTTATATTGTTATTAGAATATGGAAATGATATATTTCCTTTTTCCCTTGTTTTATAAATTATGATTATTTTATGGTTCTTGGGCATTGTTTACACATACTGGTGGTTCAGTGATAAACCTTGGGCGGGTGAGACCAAGATAGCTCTCAAATGCAGTGGTTAACATGACAGAGGTAAATGTTAATTTTTATCATAATTGATTTAGGGAATACACTATGATGGGTATTCCAAACGTTGTATCTTGTATATATGTGAAAGCTACAATTTATATATGCTATGTATGCCATAAGTTGCCTTTTTTATTTATAATTTCTATGTGTTATTCATAAATATTTTGATTTCATGAGGTATGTTATGATTGAAAAGTATGGTTTCATTGATTTGTATTTATTGATGAGTTAATGTTTCCATTTATTATTTCAAAACCCTTAATAATATTTATTAAGCTCATCCCATGTTTTAAAATGTTTTTCATTGGTCATAAAGATGAATAGGGTGAAGGATGGGATCCTGGAAAATTCATGTTGTCTAAATCATAGAACTAGTCATGTTTCTTTTTTTAAGAGTTATTATTTTATTAAAAAATGGAATCTTAGTAGATGAGTCTACCTTTTAATTTATGAGATTTAATTTAATTGTTTTGTCATAATTCTATAATACTCTAACCCTGAAAATATCATCAATGTGAATTATCAACATAATTCAATAATATATAATGATTGAGGCTAGGGCCTTATAGACACCATGGAGGAACGATATGAGTCCGTATATTGAAGAACGCCGACAACATCAAACGGATCAAAAAAATGATGAACCATATCCATTAAGATTTAATTTTCATATTGATTTCCACGTTCAACATTATAAAACAAAAAATGTCGATTAAACAAAGAACAAATTGATATGCGGGTCGTTATTTCTAGAGAGAGGGTGAATTTTCATCCTGGTTTTACATCCGTATTGAAAATTAAAAAATCCTTAAACCTTCCCCATGTCTCTAAATATCTAATTCGGTGGGTTCGGGCTAATTTAAATAAGTCTGGAGCCCCTCCACATTTTTTCATTATTTTGTGTTCTTCATGGACGCAACTACGAACTAACCAAAAGTATAAACCATGGTCGTAGTAAGGAAGGTGACAACTATTGAAGAACTCTAGACAAGATGTTTTATAGAACAGACCACCAGAATGGACTCGGTGGTCCACAAAAAGCAGTAATAGTGAACTGAAACCGGTGACCACTGCTGGGGGCCCACTTCGGTTTCCATTGGAGGGTGGAGATCTACCAAGACTGTGCCCCGATGTGGAAACCGTGGCCAGCATGGGCAAAAAGGGTGCAGAAAAAGATGCTGAAAGTGGGACATAGGTTGGTATACATGGACGTGAAAACCCCATAACGTCTAACAGGTTATCCTGAGACGCATGGTTAGAGGCGACCCAATGGTGCACTATATAGTGGGACCACATATTGGAGACAATCTGGACATAGAGTGCTAAATTCCCGACGTGCGAGTTTCCAGTGATAGAAGAAATGGAAAGCACTAGTGGGCCATGAAAGATGTGCTACAGACCTGCCATGCTGGCCAGACTTGTAGCCTGATGGGCATATTCAAATCCTGGCCGAGCGAGACTATGTTCGGGACGGCAGTCCCGGGTCATGTCGATGGAACCTGGGCTAGGTTGGGTCGGGATGGTCCGACCAGGATGGACTGAACCCAGATGCAACCGACCCCTATTCACAAAATTGGTCATATCATTCAGATCAGGCATCATATTGATGAGTCATCTATATCATTGGAACCCGAGCGATGAGGAGGATCTTTTAAATTAATCTAAGGAGGATTTAATGGAAGATGAAATGAGATGAATTGACTGAGGAGTGGATTCTATCAGAATCAAGCGTGTAGTGTGCGAGAATCCTATGGTTGGATGATACCTAAAGACTACTGATGTGTAGGCCAAAGTGACCCTGTAGGGATCGAAGTCAAGTGGCCTTGTGTGGATCCATTCCAAGCGACCTTTTAAGGATCAGATCTATGATACCCTATGCGGATCTGCTCCAAGACACCATATATGGATTAACTACTAGTGACCCTTTGTGGATCAACATTAGAAGACCTTGTGTTGTTAAGTTACAGTGGCCCTCTATGGGCCAACTATGATAGCCTATGTGGTAAGTGGATTTGTATGTCCAACAGTTGCACGGTACTCATCAAGCATGAGTACCTTAGTAGTCAAAGGTGTTCAATGTCATGAATTTTAATCTTTCTTTTCTACATTATATTATAACTATGCGATCTTTCTTGATTTGCGATCATAATTTTTGGTTTTCATTGTGGATTTATTTTTGGTATTTTCTTTTTGGTTTGGGTTATCTAATGAGTATTTTGTTACTCACCCCTACACAAGAACCACCAAAATGTGTTGTGTCTGGGGTAGATGACAATCACCATGATAGAGGACTTGGTGGCCTAGAACACTGTGGTTCCCAGTGGGATCGTGAATGTGGGAAATACTTCTAAAGCTTCCAGAAGAAACTCTACACTTACCCATCATGTGGGGTTTCCAACCAGTGAATTTATGAGATCTTTTTTACTTTCCTGTTTTGAGTTTTATTTTTTTGGGTTAGTATTCTGGACCATTCGAACTTCATTTGGTACATTTACATAGTGGCCGTTTATTGGAATTCATAATTACCATTCTAGTTTATGGGGCATGGTTGTGTGCATATGCATACAGGTTCACAGTAAAATGCCCCCCACTTGCAGGTTGATGCCTTCAGTTCTAGCTGTCATCCACTTTCCTTCAGCAGACGTGCTTGGGGGTGTGAAAGCATGGGTCTCGAGGGACATGTTGTGACAGTGTGGTATCAGATGTAGTCAGTTCTACCTCAATGACTAAGAGTATGTTTTTTTGTTTATGTGAAATAGTGTTAAATGTTTTTAGTTCAACATTATGATTCATGGAGTCCAGTGTTGGTGCGATGAATGACATATCCATACACTCAGACCATGAATTATGATTTTCAGATCTATACATAAAAACAATGGATGCATAAATTATAGTAATTGAGTTTTTCATATTGTTCATCTGGAATTAGAGTCATCTCTCTAGGTATAATATTTTGACCTTGATACATCATGATCTATTTTAGGGTGCCTCCACATTGATAGGTAGCTAGGATTCTAATGTGGGACCGTCAGGACAACCTGCCTAGCGATGAGGTGTCAGTTCAGAAAACTCTTCCAGAGATGGAACTGCCATGTTTTTCACCAGCGTTATCCCCACACATTGATCAGCAGTTATTACCGGCATTACTAGTATAAGAAACTCAAAGGCATAGTAGTTTTCTCAAGTTCTTGAGACATAGAACTCCCAGGTTCATGGGAGAGATATGTTTTCTGGCCACTAAGGACTGGCTGAAGGTATTGATGTCGGTCTACCACATAGATTGGATTACATTTGAACATATGGATATCATAGCCTTGATCCTTCATTATGGATCAGTACGGAGATGGTGGATCATAAAAATTACGACTCATGATGAGGCGACCCTCTCCTAGGATGATTTTGAGTTGGTTTTCCAATAGGATATATTCCCTGAGACCTTGTTCCCAATTCTAATAATGGCAATTCTTCACCAGCAGTAGGGAAGCGAGTCAGTGGATGAGTACTCTATGTGGTTTACAGACCACTCCTACTACTCTATTGAAATGGTAAGGGACCCTTTCATTAGGTCCCAGACCTTTGATCATGGTCATCGATGGGAGATCATGGCATTAATGATTTCCCTCAGCATCCTCATTTGGTCTGGAGTGCTAGAGAAAGCTCTACAAGTATAGAGAAACCTCATAGAGGAGGAACCAAAGGTGGGAGGTACCTCCATACGGAAAGTGGCCAAGTCATCTATTGCAGGATGATGATATATGACACAGAGGTCCAAGCGGGCCAGACCATCCAGAGGGTGACCCTAGGATAGGAGATCGGTGGTATGAGGCTAGCTGTGAAATATGGTTAGTGTATAAGCATGGAGTGCTACTCATGCGGCAGGAAATTACACATGGCTCATGATTTCCCAAACCACCGCACAGACGATCAACAGATGGTCGAGGGACAGAAAAGAAATAGGCAGTGGATTGAGTGAGAAGGTATACATAGAAGCAGGCATGGCAGGGGAGCAGGCCGAGTAGTAGGTGGTGGGCGAGGATTCTGGGTACTACCTCCAGCACACCCATGTATTCCACCAGGACATCAGGGAGTATGTGGAAGTGGGTGATCTCAGCTTCTGGAAGTAGTGTCCTTTAACTATAGTGATACAGAGATTGTTAGAGGTAGGATATATGCCTTCCCCACCATACCTATAGTTCTTATAGACAAAGGGTCCTGACACAATTACCTTAAAAAAGACCTTTTTCATGACTCATAGATTCCTCTATAGTTGTTGGATAGATCATTACAATTATATACGCATATAGGAGGGGGTTTGGAGATTACACGCTAGAACCGATAGTGTTAGTTTACTCTTGGTGGCGTGGTATTTGACTAGGATTTCCTAGTAGCAGCTTTGAGGACTTACGATGTCATATTTTATGTGGACTAGTTATCCATAGTTCATGTTCAGATTGACTGTCTTAGGTGTAGAGCTCAGTGTTTTTGTGAGGATGGGACTCGGTTTTCCTTAACCAGGGAGAAGACAACACTTGCATCACATGACAATCTTTCTCAGTGGTGGGTTCAGACGATCACTCACCAGTTGGCTAGCCTCACCCTTGGTGTGGTGTTCAAGAGGATTACTTGTATTCCTATTTGTGGTTGATGAGTATGAATATGTCTTTCATGAGTATGTTCTGTGGAAACCTCCTCATTGGTAGGTAGACTTATTCATCAAATTATTCATTGGCATGACACCAATATCTACACTAGCATATTAGATATCTCCCACAGAGCATCCTGATTAGAGGGTATAGTTGGAGGACATGCAATATAAGGGATCTCTAACACACATCGTTAAACCATGGGAAACCCCAGTGATTTTCTCCATGAAAGAAGAAAAAATATTTATTCTATGTCTGGACATCTAGTTTCGGAATCAGGTGTCCTTAATGAATAAGTACCCACTGCCAAATAATGATGACATATTTGATCAGCTAATGGGGGAGAGGTTGTTCGAAAATATAAAACATAGATCAGGTTACCACCATCTTTGGGTAGTGGATGAGGATATAAATAATACAACATTCAGATGTAGGTATGTCCACTAAAAGTTCTTGGTGATTCCCATTGGCGTGACCAACACCCCAATAGAGTTCATGGGTCTCATGAATAAGATCTTCCATATTTACCTCATTCATTTTGTGGTGGCCTTCATTGAATACATCTTGGCGTACTCAACATCAGAATAGGTGCACACGAGACACCTGCAGATAGACCTAGATACACTCTGAGATACCTATCGTTTTGGGAAGATCTCGAAAATCCAATTATGGATTTGGGAGGTCCACTTTTTGGGACACATCTTCTCAGAGGCTGGATTTGTAGTGGATCTGGACAAGAGAGATGGAATTCTTCTTTGGGAGCCACCTAGTAGTGTGATGGAGAAGAAGAGTAACTTGGGGTTTTGGGGATAATAATATTGGTTTGTACCCAACTTTTTTAGAGTAGCAGTACCCTTATCGGCTTCAAAATAGAAGGGAAAAACCTTCATGTGGCTGAATAATTCCTAGTAGAGTTTCCAGGAGTAGAGGAGGAGACCGACGAGTGCCCTCATCTGGATACTACCAAGGGAGGGAATTAGGTATGTATATTTTTGTGACACATCAGGGAATGGACTAGAATGTTTTCTAATACAGATAAAATTAGTGATCACCTATGGTTCATGGAAGTTGAGGAAGAATGAGAAGAACTATTTGATTCATGACATGGAGTTTGAAACAGTCATCTATTCTTTAATGATGTGGCGACACTACAGGATGTGTGAGTAAATTACAGTCTAATACTAGTAAAATAGTATCAGATATATCTTCTTCCCCAATGATGTAATCATGGGATAACAGTGATGGATATAGTTCATCTTGGAAAATAACATCGGGATAATATATTCTCCAAGGTTGGGGAACGTGGGGGCAGATGCAGTCAACAGGGGATCCGGTTTGCAGTTTGTGAGTGAGGTGAAAAATAAGCTAACCACAATGTAGATATCCTCAATGGATGATGATGGAGTATTATTCCTTCAGTCGATGACTTTCACTCCCCCACTCTTACCGGGATTTCGAGAAGCGTGTCTAATAGATGATGGTAGCATTCCCGATGTGCTCAGTCATCCTTATGATAAGCTCCTAATAGATTTTCAATTACTGTAGAGGACGTAATCCTTTTTTAGTGGGTACACAATAGTAATATTGGAAATGGGAGAGGTTATTTTGAGGGAGTTACATTCATCCTCTTTGGTATTACATCCTGGTGTGGTGAATATGTATTAGGTTATCCTACAACTTTACTGGTGGAAATGGATAAATAAAGTAGTTTTCAAGTTCATTTCATGATGCCTAACTTTTTAGCCAGTGAATGCTAAGAACTAGGTTCCAGCGGGCTTGGCATACCCACTAATGATTCCTGATTAAATGTGGGATAGTATCTCTGTAACAACCTAAGATTTTATAAGATATATTCTTTTTAATTTCTTTCATATCTTCTATTGTACGCTACACCAAGATTATCTTGCGCTATACGCATCACTGTATTATCTTGCAGTATACGCAACACTAATCTTGGATCGTGTTACACACAATTTCATGTTTCTTTGATAGTAGTTATTCTAAGAAACATTGAGTATATATATATATATATTCAATGTATATTTTTATACAAAATGACAAAGGATTCATGCACTACAACAACCCTGCCTTGACTTGCATTACACGCAATCACGACTTTCCTCGATAGCATGGGTTGTACGCAATACCGATTTTTACTAAACAACGATATGATATTAAAATATTATTAAAACTAGCCGTTATGAATAGTAATACCCACTTTTTGAAATTTTGTAATTTTTTTTTCAAAATGGACCTCTTTTTTGGATTTTTAATATCAAAATTAGCTTAGGGTGAAATTTTGGTACTTTTCAGATAACTTTCATATTCTGATGAATAGTGAAAATTAATAAATATTAATTAAAAACAAATTTTTTAATAGAAATAATTAATAGTGATAAATTATTAATTTGAGTGGTTTTAAAAAATATTTAGAATATATTTTTACCATTTAATACAATTTTGGTCAATTAATGTAATTTCACATTTAAACCAGACATAAACAAGTGTCAATCTTTTGATAGTTATTATCTCTTAAGAACACGATATTTGTTTTGATGATGGGAATTAATTTTTAAATTAATTAAGGCAACTAATATGTTATGAAATCTGTAAAATAAACATCATTTTTGAATTCATAATATCAAATATAGCTTAGGCCTAATTTTTGGTATTTTTTTGTAAACTTTCATTTTTTGATGAATAATGAAACCACTAAGTGGTAGTTAAAAAAACTAAATTTTTCCTGAAACATAATTTTACCGCTTCTGTGAGTGGAATTTGTAAAATCTAAGAGACCGGGTTAATATTAAGGACTAAAATGTGGTTCAATGAGATGAAAATAATTTTTGGTGAATATAAACTTTTTACTTTTTTTACCACGATTAAAAGTAAATAGGGTATTTAAGGAAAAAAATGATATTATTATTACCCTAACACATGTCCTAAGTCTATTGGATAATTGTAATTCTGCCAAAACAACCTTAGGAATAAAATATGACCATTTTGGCCCACTTAGATTAGATTAGGACATTTATTATTAATATATCTAAAGAAGGGTTAAAATAGTTAAAATCAATGTTTAATAACTAAATGATTTTTAATATAGGGTTACAGAAAAGATAAATTAGACTATAAATATTAATTAGAAAGATAAAAATATTTCTTACATAATAGTATTTTATTTGTAATTTTTAGACTAAAAATAAATTAATTTATTTATGACACAATGATGATGCAGTAATTATCTTATTAATGAAATATTGACATAATTGATGTTATAAATATCAAAATAAATGTAATTTGAGACTTTCTCTGAATTCCAATAATTTTATATGTTAATATGACATGTTAGTATTGATTTAATTAAAATTTTTAGAATTAATAATTCTGTTATGAGTTTCACAAAAATCAATTACAAAATGGTGTCAAAATTGATATAAAATAGTTTTTAAAACAAATATTATATTATTAATTGTTATTATTTTCCTAAAAATCTAGGGTTCGGCCAAGATACTTATATCATGATATTTGTATCATTAATGGATCACTTTGGGGTCTCTTGGATGTATATGGTAAGTTTTTTACCTATATAATATAAAAATACAAAGTGACATGGTAAAAGTAAATCTAATTAACTAATAGTTAAAACTAAAAGATAAGGTTAATATAATTACCTAAACATGTCTAAATTCTATTTGATGAGAGTATTTTGACCCATCCCCATGTTATCTTATAAATATATAAATTTGGAGCTATTAATAACCGAATATGACTTTATAATAAAATAACATGTTTAGCTTTTTCAAAGGTTCCCCTCTCCTCCCTTATAAAAGGGCACATCCTCCTTCGCTTCCTCACACCACATTGAGCCTTCAAGATCGGCCAAACCTGGAAAAATTATCTTCTCCACTTCCCTAGAAACATCCTAGAGGTTCTGGTATTCTTCAAATACCAATTTTAGTGCCCTAAGGGGAGGTCTCAAAGAGGCGCTTCAAAAAAGAGGTAATGTCCGTTATCGATTCTTTCATCTTTATTTCTTCTTCCACTTCTTATTTTTTAGTTGTTTCATTATGAGGTAATAAAATCAGTATCACTAATATACTGATATGTTATTATATGTATGAGACAATGATATTTCACCATCTATCAATCCCACAGAAAACGAAATCACCACGCGTGCGTACGTATAGAATACCGTCTCCACGCTGTGGTGTAATCTATTTTCCACCACCACCATGCTTGGATGGGTATAATGGTGAGAGTAATAAATATATATGATTATTGTAAATTGATATTAATTCTTTAATATTATATATACACTTTAATACAATTCCACGATCTTGGGAATGATATCATCGCCCGTGCGTACGTACGGATTACTGTCTCCACGACGCGATGAGATTCACTCTCCATGTTAACCATTCAAGAATGATTATAAAGTATATATTATAATTAATCATGAAATATATGACATAATAATGATAATTTATTTATGTATATATATATTTATGTCATCTACGTAATTCCATTCAATTCAATAAGGAAACAAAAACAACATTCATGCGTATGTACGGCCTACAATCTCCATGAAGGGTGTATTTAATTCCTTTTATCGATCTACAATATATATCGGTATATGATGAATATTTTATATATATAAATCAATTTTTATATTCTGGAATTAATTAATCATGATTTATGTAATCATATGAATAATTACAAGTCAAAACACGGATGGGAAATGAAACGATTTTACCCAAAACGCTCTTTAACATGGAATTTATAGAAGGACGGGTAATATAAAGTCATAAGTGAACCATATATGATATAATAACAATGAATATGATTCTTTAATAAGTCAATGATATTATATATATCATTATACATGTGGTTTGGATACGTACGAAGTATATCGAACCTAAGGTAAGGGATAATTGTGCAAATCTCATTTTTTTTCCGAGGCTTCTTATTCGTATGTGTTTACTAGGGTTATTGCTATCACCATGTCCATGTTTTATAAAAAATGTATTCATGTAAATTTAATTTCCTTTTTACCCATTTTGACTTTTACCCCTTGGTATGGAAGGAATCTTCTATTATTTACCCTGCAAGGTACTTTTTTGACTCTTCTGACAAAATTACGAGAAAAATGTTTGTTTACATATACAGAATGAAATGATTTTTACGGTTTTATAAAGCCTTATTTTCTTGAAGCTTCCTCCAAAATATTTCATGACTATTTTCAAATTTTTTTTTTTTAAAATTGCATGCCATTTTGTGAAAAGATTATGATTTTGAAGAAGAAATAATATTTTCCTCAAGAATTCATTTAAAGTGTTTTATCAATACCATTTTTCATCTAAGATTACATTATTTCATATGTGTATGTTTCAAGTATCGTGTCTCTATGATTTACATTGTTTCACTTTTCTTATTATTAAATGATATCCATTTCTTTTATATGTATAATTTGATGATGGGACGATGTTTATGAAACCCATTTTATTTATTGGTTTATTATGAATGATGTATGCTTATTTTGTGGCACAAGTAAGAATGATTTCATTATGCGATGGGTGGGACCTATATTTCCCTCCAATGCATTGGGTAAAGATTTATAACTCATGAGATAGACATGGATAGAACAGTAAGTTAATCTGGTTCAGGGTTACAGGACTAAAACGTGGAGTGACCTCTATTCAGAAAGGGACTTTGTCCACTAAGATGGTCTTTGAATCAATTCCTTGGATACTATGGAAATCATGAAATGTGATGAATTGTTACCACAATTACATTATTTATTTTTATGATATTTTATCATGATTGATGTTCCATTATGATATATGCCTTACGTACCTCCATGATTTCTGTCTTTGCTAAAGGTTTTAATGTTTAGATTTCATGTTCATGTTTTTTCTTTCAAATGTCTATGGTCGGTTTTATGTTATCTATGTTTGCCCTTACTGAGCATTTGAGCTCACCCTTTTTATGTTTTATTTTCCCCGGGAAATAATGAAAGGATTTAGATAAGGAAAAAGGGGAAGATCGTTAAGGGAGATGTTGAAGATCTTTAAACATGATTAGATTTTTATATTCAGTGTTTCCAAATACACTAAACTATTACGATCCGTGTGTGTCTGTTTTTTTTATGTATTAGGTATTCCGCAAAAGTAATGTTTAGTCCATGTATGTCAAGCTTCAGGTGTCTACAGTTGGTATCAGAGGAAAGGTTTAGTCAACCTTTGGAAACTAGGATGGGAGAACTTTAGTGAGATCCCTAGAGATATTTCTAAGGTATGTCTAGGGATGTCCATAAGGATAAGTATACGTATATGATATAGTCCTAGAACTACGGTAACAATCTTAGAATTTAACCTAAGATGTTTGATATTGAGGGTACTCCTCGTTTACTATATTTTTTTCCCTATTATGATTTTTTCCTCTCACAGAATTCTTTTTGTGTTTTAGTCAATGGAGGGAACCAGAAGGAATTCGGTTAACATTGAATCCAATGGAAAAATTAGTGAGTATGAGAAAAAAAATTGCGTAATGCCTAGAGAGAAATATATTGTGATTATGCCGAATCAGTTATCGCGATATATGATTAACAAGGTGAAATTTAGTGGTGTGACTAATTCATCAAATAAGAGTAAGGTAGACTTTTATGCAAGTTCGCATGTTGAGGAGCATAAAGAAAGTAAGGTTGAGATTTCGAAATAAGGGAAGAAGAACCCTGAGGAATAGCTCAAATGGAGGGGAAGATGTTATCTGTGTGGAGAAAAGGGTCATAGAGTGACAGACTGTTATGGACTTAAATGCCTTATTTGTGGAGAACATGGGAATTACCGAACTAAATGCCCTAACCTACAATGTTACTTCTAAATCAAGGAAGGAATTATTCTCGTACAATCATTGAAGAGGATGGATTGAAGTGTTTATGTATTGATATTCAAGAATAATGTTGTTGAGGTAATTTTA